>OZ038374.1:13885352-15142881 GCA_964036015.1 Leptarthrus brevirostris
AAGCCTCTTCTTCAAGTTTTTCCGTGAAACTTTTGGTGTCTTCCTTGCCATACGTCCATTTAGTCCTGCCTCTTGCAATCTTCTTTTTACTGTTCGTCCAGAAACATTAAGTTGCATACTTTATCTTAAAGATGTAGCAATTTCTTTCGAAGAGGCAAATAGATCCTTTTTCGATAAGCGAATAATTTGCCTGTCATCAACAATTGATGTTTTCCTGGGTCTGCTTTTTCTTGGAGCTTGCTCCACGGTTCCATTCTGCCTGAAATATGCTATTGCATTAAATAATTTTTTCTTAGAGCAATTTTGCCGTTCTCCGACTTCCCTATATGAGAGACCCTCGTTATAAAGTGCCATAATGGAAGCTCTCTCCGCTACGTTGCAATTTTTACTTTTCCCATTTTAACTACAATAAAAACTTCGTTAATTGTGATTACATTTCACTTGAAAGCACTAATTTAATTATTATTCACTTACACTAAATAATTACACAAAAGATTTGTAGAAATTCGGAACGCTTAATCGTTTCTAATTACGTGACCACTTCACTTAAGACTCGCTGGCATATATTGCCAACAAATGCAGTTCCCACAAAATGCACTAAGCCATTATCGCGAACAAAGCGCCTCCAATTAATAGCTAAAGGTCTTGTAATTCGGGTAATAAAATATTTCCAAACAATAATACCTAAATAGGTGAAACTGAAGCAAGTTTATTCAATCGATGCTTATTTTTTCAAGCCGTTTCTAATTAGTTGGCCATAACTATATATACATATATCAATTGTGGTTGGGTAGTTGTTTTGTATGTTTAATTTGCACCGACTTCAAAATGTCGTAATACATATAAAATGAAAAATTATTTTATGCTTTTTAACGCTTTTTGTGAAGTCGGTTCAACTTTTTTTTAAGAACTATTTTATTTTTCACTTTTTAGTGTCTTCTACTCTATACCACGAAAAAATCGGTCCACGCGTTAAAAAGTTAGGTTCAACCCCCTACCCCACTTCTATCCTACAAACATTTAATTCCCCCCCCCCCCCCCCCCCCCCACCATAAGACCAAATTATTCCCCTATTAGCAATGGGGATCACACTTTATACAACAGCAGAAGAACCCTCCAAATCGGTCCACGCGTTACAAAGTAACGTTCCACATCTCCCCCTAACATTTTTTTCTCGTGGTATAAACCAGGGAACATACTCTAGCAACAGAAAAAGAATTATCTAAATCGGTCCACGCGTTACGAAGTTAGAAATCTTCAAAAACTGCGTTACGTAATACTTGAACGGCTCCTTAGTAGCGTATTTTTCTTCTGAAGTATTTGTTAATTATTATTAGCAGTTAAGGGGGCAAAATGGTCGAAAAATCAATTTTTTTTCCTGATACTATAACTTATAAGAAATATTGTCAAAAAATTTGAAGTCATTAGGAGTAGGTCAACTATTCGAGTTATAGACAATAGAATCCGAGCGCTCGGTCTTCCCAGAACGTCATTACGCTCGGCGTGGCAACTTCAATCCCGTTTCTCTCAAAAAATTTTTTTAAGTCGGTAGACAACATTTCTCAAAAACCTTTGGACCGATTTCGCCAAAACTTTGAACACTTGTTTTAGATACTTAATACTCGGATCTGAACGAAGGATTTTTTTTGTTCAATTACTACTTATTTTTTTATCAAACAAAAGGAGCAATTTTTGGTAAAAATCAGAGTTTTTTTATTGCACCTTTACCAAAAATTCAAAAATGAATATTTTGTTTATTCCTTCGTTCAAATCCAAGATAAACTTATGTACTAAAGAAATCTTTTTGGTTTTTTGATTTCAGATGAAGCAATCATGAGTTATCCCGAATACCGCATGTCGACTTTTTTTTAGGTGACTTGGTTCTCCTTACTACCACTGACTTATTTTTTAATATTTTTTTATGAAAATTTAACAGAATATTCTTGGAATGATGCTTAATAATGTCACAAATATTAAGAATTTTAATAAAGAAGGTACTGTGAAAAAAAATCACAGACATATGCTCTTTATTTGTCTCTCAGACCCTTTTCCCCCCTTAAAATATATCGGACAAATTTCGTCACTTTATCAAATATATTTAAAGCACGTTCACTTGGTGTTCTTCAACCATTTGATGGATGAAAATTTCAACAGACATTCTAAGCTCTATGATATCAGTATATTTCGCTCGCCGTTTGTTATAGGTGCGTTCCCGCCGTGCTCCTAAAAAAACAGATAGTTTTTAGTATTACATTTAAAGTTTCAAATTACCATACCGATAATGTATCCTTTATAAAATGAATTAGCAGTATTTTTAATGCAAGTCGTATCTTAGGTAACACTTTGACATTAATGGAAGTTATTCACTCACAACTAGCACAACAGTAATAATCACTCTGGCAATCGTTTTTATTATTCTCACTCCTCTATCTGATCACCTCCAACCAGACAAACCAAATGCAAGGTTTTTTGGGTTGCCCTTGCTTCATGGGTATGACGCCAAACAACTGGTTGCCAGGTGTGAGAAAGTGCAACTTGCAGCGTCAGCAATATTTGCGTGGAGCTATTGTTGTAGCGCTAGGCAAGTAGGCTGAGAACGAAGCTTTTGAATTTGCATTGTAAGTAATTTCTGTACGTGGGAATGTGGGGAAAATGAGAGTTAGGTGAAAAGTTGGCGATATGTGATCACCAACGGGATTGATGGGAAAGGAATGTAAACGGACGGTTACAGGAGTTTTTAGTTTACTGGGCTAAATGCCTAATCAGTGAAAATGAATTTGAATTTTGATTTAGAGTCTTTCTAGGGAATTAAGAAAAAAAATTATTGATTGATTGTGTCTGAGTCACAACATGTGCTGTACTATCTTGACCTCAAAACATTGTAAACATCCCAGCCTCATTTAAATTTTAAGAATAATGATTTTAATGATGAGCCTTTTGGATTATTTATTTTAATGTAATTCGTCAATTAAAAAAAAGCTTAAATTCACATTAGGCCCATCCATCAAGACCTAGTTTACCCAAGAGTAGAGACAAACTATCAAGAATTCCTGCTAATAAGTGACCCGCACTTGAGCGCCGTAGAAACGACTCTTCTAATACCCTGAATTGACCCGGTGATTGTTATGATTCCAATTCCGGGGGGGGGTCACTCCCCCGCTGAAATACTAAAAAAAACCTAAAATGTATATGAAATTAGATAACGCCCCCCCCCCCCCCCGGGAGCAAATCCTGCGCACGGGCCTGATTTGTAGGATAATGAATTATAATTTTTTAAATATTAATTTTCGTGAATAATAGGCCAAAAGCATTTTTTTTATTTTTCCAAACTGTTCCATATGTTTTAGTAAATTCCCTAACTTTCCATGACCCCTTTAAGTTTCCCTGACTGATCTGCGCGATGAAGTCCGCTCAAGTGCCCACACCTATTGTGTCGGATTTCGTGCTGTACATGAAATCAGTGTGTGTAGTATTAATATTAAAGAATTTTTCAAACCCAAATAAACCTTGCTTTGAATGTTTGCATGCCGTTGCGAAGAAAAATAGGTAAATCACGCGCGTATTTCTCTATACACAGCATCTTTTCCACAAACTTCGATAAAGCAGGACAAGTATGGTATGGCACTTTGCCTATACAATTTAATGTATTTAATACCAATGTGGATTGCAATAGAAAATATGAAAATAAATTTACGTAGCATTAATTCTGCCATCTGTGAGTTTTTTAAGCCTAATAAAATTCTATTTTAAATTTTCAAAACACATCTTAGTCAGGTGTTCAGGTCCTATACAAATTCGAGAATTTTCGAAGGGTTTATATGCCCGACTTATAGGAATATGCACGCCAAAATTATAATAATGTGCAGAAACCGTTATGGCTTCACACTTCATTTGTTCTTAACATCTTTCCTAATTGAAAACTCTTAATATCGTGTCGGAAATAATATTTAACAAATTAATTGAATTGTTTAGAGGAAATCAATAATAAAACCGAGTGATTTTGTTCCGACTATATTTACACATAACAATTGCATTCAATTACTTAAATTTCTACAGAATTTCGTAGCTACTAGCTCAAAACGATTTTTCTTAATTTTATCTGTGCCTCATATAATAATCAATTACAGTCGAAAATGCTGCAAAACCAGCTGCACCAATTAAACCAGCTTTAACGCCTGCTCTTACCCCGATCAATCCTCCAGTTACAGCTCCAGCGTATGTTCCATTTCGCCAGTCTGTTTTGCCTCGACTCTGAGATAAAATTTAATAATATGACATAGCTGTATACAAAGTATTGTTGCAAAAATTAATATACCGTTTCAATTGTACATTCCACTGCTGAAAAAACCGCTCCTATCATTGCGAAATTTTTGGCATATGAATGTGTTGTTTTACGCATTTCTCTAAAAATTTCTCGTGCACTCTGTTGTTTTTCTGTGCCTGGTGTTGCGATATTAGGATTAACTGATGAGCTGAATAGACCTATTGCAGCTCCCAAACCATAACCTGATAAAAATCTTCATTTAGTAAATACGCAGAAGATGGAAGGGAGGTTGGACGAATTATGCAAAGAATTTTGACGACAAATACAAACTTCAATACAAAAAGTTTAACTCATGCCGATTATTAAATTAAGCTAAGCTCATTGATGTAACAATTTGTAAGTTAGGGAATTTCAATATTGATCTAAAATTCGTTTCTTTTTAATAAAAATGTTGATTCGCGAAGCCTCACAAAGTAGGCACCAGTATATTGTTTATGTAAATATATTGCACGTCAATTGCAAGCTTCTAACAAAACCTGGTGTTAAGGGATCGTTCTCATTTAAATTTTTGAAAATATAGTTTTTTATTTTTTAAATATTTTGAAAGGATGATTCTTTGACAAGGTGCGATGGAGCCGTTGGAGTGGTTGGACGCTCCACAATCGTGGTGTGGCGAAAGTTGAAGCTACGGCAACGTCCTTCATAATGATGTTTAAACTATTCTCAAAAACATGTATATTGTATATGAGAACCTAACAACAGACGATCTGCTTGAGAGATGTATGGAGTCCAATACATAGAATAGCAACGAATGAATAAGACATTTTCACATTTTTTGTGGCAAAAAAAATATTAGAAATTGACACTTACTGTGCCGTATGCACTTTCAGCGAAGAATTTCAACCTTCATTGAAAATAATGAAGTGATGGCCTTAAAATTGATTCACAAACCATGGAGTTGTGCCCGACTTCGAATCAAGAGGCCAGGATAGCTCGCAAACGGCAAAATTGACGACCGAAGAGATATTTTATGGAGCTAGGGCATTGCTGATTAAGCGCAAATCTATTTTTTGTCTATATGAATTCGGTAATCAAAACTTCAAATGCGTTTTTCTCGAAACGGCTTTTTATGAACTGGGGTAAGTGATAAGAAAAGAATTATTCAACTGATTACCTTGCAAATTAACTACGTCATTCTACATACTGTTAGCTATCGCTCCTATTAAATTTATTCAGATATGTTGAAAATGTCGTATATTTTCTTTTAATGCTCGCTATTTCGTGAATTGTTGATAAAATAAAAATTAAATTTATAAGAAGCTATCTCGGAAGCATAGTTGCAGCAGACGGCGGAGTTGAAGCTTACATACAGGCCAGCATCAATAAGGCTCGAGTTGCATTTAATACTCTTGCTGAGATCTGGCGCAATAACAACTCCAGACATACAAAGCTCCGGATCTTCGAATTGAGGGCAGCATCTGTTTTATTGTACGGCTGTTCAACATGGAAAGTGACCTGTCAAATAACATCTAAGCTACAAAAGTTTTTGTCAACTGGTGTCTCTGGCGCGTCCTTAACATCTATTGGCCGGAGGTCATTACCAACTAAGACCTACACAGAATTACAGGCCAAGACGGGATAGACACCAGTATTCAATTCAATTAAATTCATTTATTAGCAATATTTATGCCATACAACACACTCATACATTCTTTTTGTTTCCAAACATCATACACTCTTAGACAATAAGCAGTACTTCGCTTTCTTAAAATTTAATTTGATATATTCTACTAACATACTCTTAAATCTATTCAAATTTGACTTACTTTTTATCATACTTGGCATACTATTAACATTTGTAAACCCTTATAGAAAAGAGAATTCTGACATCTAGAAGTTCTACATCTTTCAATCCTCAAATCATTCATACTTCTCAATCTATATGGTTGGACCTCACCCACAAATCTTAAATTACTTCTTAGATAATCAGGCAACATTCCATATTTTATCTTAAAAACATACAAAAGAATATTAAATATTATTCTCTGCTGCACGTTCATCCACTTCAAAGTAATCAGCATCCATCTCACAGTTGTATACCTATTACATCTCAATATAATACGCATGGCACTATTTTGCAATTTTTGCATTCTTTCAAACATTTCTCCATTCACAAGAAATAACACCGCTGGACAGAATTCAAAATGGGGTTTCACAATTTACAATTTTTAGGATACTACACACATCATTAATGTAAAGCAGAAATAAAGTTACTCCAAGTATTGACCCTTGTGGAACCCCAAGATTCACATTCACACTTTTCGAAATAGATTCATTAACTTTTGTTTTTTGTGTTCTTCCATTCAAATATGACGAAAACTAGTTTAATTCTTAACCCGAAATTTCATAAGCCTGTATCTTTTTCAGCAAAATATTTCTGTCCACAGTTTCAAACGCTCTTTTTAATTCTAAAAACACCGCCATCACACATTTCTTATTATCTATTTCACTTTTCCAGTCCATAATTGTACAATTCGACGCAGATTCGCACAAATGTCCCTTTCTAAAACCAGATTGCTGTGGTATAAGCAATTGCCTTCTATAAACTCCTCTAATTGTATTTGTATTACCTTTTCGATAACTTTTTCATACACAGGTAACATATTTACCGGCCTGAAATCCATACATTGCTTAGACTTCTTACGATTTTCCACATGTACTACTAATGACTCTTTCCACGATTCAGGGAAAACTCCATTTTCCATTGATAATATCCAGAAAAATATCTCCTAGTCCCTTTTTCGCTTCAGCATCTTGATTGTATCAATAAGTCCATACATATCAATAAATTTAAAGATAAATCTTTTGTGTACTTCTACATTTCACTCATCGTACCTCTCATTCATAATGGATTCATTAATCTCTTGCACACTCTCTACAAAATACATGTTAAATTTTTCTGCTTTAACCTGATTATCATTCACTGTCACTCCGTCAAAAATTACTTCATTTATCTCAGCTTTACTTTCTCTCAAGACTAAATTCTTTATTGTCCTCCACATAGTCATTTGATTCATTGATCTTCCAATTTGCTCTTTAATAAAGTTAGCCCTGTTTCTTCTTACACTCTTTTTATACATATTTCTTATTTTTTTATATCTTTCCCACTCCTCTTCTGAGTCTGAAAAAGCTGCTCTGTTATACTGATCTGTTTTTCTTTGCCTTAAATTTCTGATCATCACCAACTTTCATTCAAAAATTGTTTTACTTTCATTTGTTCCACCGCATTTTTCAAAGCAATCTCTAAAAGTTTAGTTTTCTCCCTGACACCACTCTCCCTAAGTCATTTAAACCTTTAACTCTCAAGGCCTGTAGAAAATCGTTCCTTTTATAATTCAAACAACAAATCCTTTTCCTCATACTGTTTAACTCACATTCAATACTAATCTCATGGTCTCTTATATTTAATGCTATATTCGTTCTTGCACTCACCGATTGATCATTGGATATAACGTAGTCTATAAGAGGCGAACGGTGCAATGAATAGGCCGCACATTAAGAAAAGAGCCAAACAACATCGCACAACAAACTGGAATCCCCACGGAATCCAAGGTAGAAGTCCGAATTTGACGACCTTGCAACACATGGTGAAGATGCGTCGAAGGAAGGTATCCAGATCAACAAATCGTGGCCATAATTGAAGTCGTTGGCGCAGGGTAGGACCAGGTGAAGAGTCTGTGTAATAGACGTCCTATGCCCCACAACGGGAACCAAAGAGGAGCAAAAGTTACATTCTTACTAATTAAAAATCTCTTGAAACATTTTGTTTGAGAAGATTCTGTAACTTAAAACCACCCACACCAATTTGTTGTGCATTACTTAAGTGCATAAAGAAACGTGCTTTTTTATATTTTATCATTTTCACCAAGCCTTCGACTGTTTGCGCATGAGAATGACCGCTTAAATATATTCTTCTAAGGTATACAAATGTGCAGTACACACATGAAAGTATTCTTAATTCTAAAAAGAACAGAGGGCCTTCGATAACAGCAGAATTTAGTAGTTCCGTCATGAGAAGCTGTTCATTTTGATGGAGTAGTTTTGTCCAACAGAACTTAATCGGTATAAGTGTAGCAGTATTATATTGATTATCCTGGTTATCGCTTAATATCAGTTGTACTATTTTTGATTTTAATAACCGTGCAGAAAAACAAGCTGATAAAATGTGTATAAACTTTGTCATATCTTACCCATAACACAAGCCATTAAAGATTTAAATATACAACTATCAAAAGCAGCCTCTACCATTTTTTCCTCATTAGTTTTTATTTTAATTGGACCTAAGTTCCTAGGTATAATTATGTCTTCCCGGTACCTTTAAAAACAAGGTTATGTGCAAATGTAAACACGACTATAATTTAGCTAGCAACCTTTGTAAATTTCCGATAAAGTGTTTTGCCATATCATCCAGGTCTGGGTGCTCAAAAAATGCAGGTTTCGGTCCATCATCCTTTTTAGATGGCGGTGTCGGAAAGAAGGACATTTTTCACACTTTTGACGGTTTTCAATTTTGTATGTTTTGACAGATGAGGGGTGAGTTTTTTGTGAGGTGATTATGATGACAAGCTCTATTATCACCACTTTCATAAACCTTACAAATGTTTCAGTTGCGAAAAATAGATTTTAATAAATTAAGTTTAAATTCGTCTAAATAAAATTATATCTCCAAACTAAATTTAAGATCCTCCTGCTTATTTTTTTATACAAAATATAATAAAACAACATGTTTCTCTTTAATAATCATTTAATTATTTTATCACAAATAATTCTGCGCCTGTAATTGCTACAAGTGAATTAGTTTATAAAAATACAACGAAAAACCATATTAAAACTTTCAAGACCTAATGGAAGGCGTACAGTAAGAGAAGAATTGTGCAGACAGCAATAACAGCTCCCAATATCAGTGAATCGCGTCTTTTCTTTATATTAATTCTTTGCATTAAACTTGAAATACATAATATGATTATATGAAGCATATAAAATTGCAATTTACCTGGATATAAGGGGAAATCTGTTAGAAATATCATTGAATCTGGTTTGAAGTCGTTTGAAGGTATGACGCTGTGAAAGAAGATGATCTTTGGTTTCCATTGCAATACTAATTTGGTCATTAACTAAGGTGCTGGAGCTGTAAATTAGTGTTTTTACAATGTACTTACAAAACACATATTTATGAATTACTTGTATAAATGCGCGCTTTCTTTCAAATACATATCTCTCCTGCTCAAGCCTGAACCAGACGGACTGTTCATTGTAGAAGTTGAAATACCAGAACCTCGAAGCAGCTCCTCCCTTTCAATTCGTGTAGTGTGATTGGCGCATATTTTAGTAAATTCTTGCCGGTATCCCTGAAGGATGTCTCTGTGCCTTTGCAAAGTATGAATCATTGCCGTTCCTGATGCTGGAAGATCTGCCATATTTTCATTGATAGACGAAAGCTGTAAAATATGTCACTTAGCAAACACTGCGCGTATTTGTGCATATTTATTTACTTTATCTAACATTTGTTCAATTTCAACAGAAAGTGAATCAAAAACATGTTCACCCAAGAGTGGAGAGGTATCAGCTCCATGTACGGTCCCCGAGCCTGCACCCACTTTGCTAAATGCTACTAGTTTTATGTCGATCTCATTTTCAAGCTGGCGGGCTTGCTTACGAAGAGCTATAAACCATCAATGTTTAAGTTTATTTATAATCTAATTATAATTGTTGTACCATCGTAACTTGCAGTAGCCATCTCGAGATTGTACAATTCTTTGCCACTGTGGTTTGACGTTCCACGCTTTTACTGATGTGTTGTCAGGGAAATATTCATTTATGTTACTAATTCTTCAACGATGTAAACAACTTGCTTAATAATGAATTAATCAGTCCTCCAAAGACGTTTTATATGCTTTAACTTTTAAGAATACATAAAAAAAATGTCCAAATCAAAACAAAACCAAAGTTCGTGGACGATATTTGTTTAAAATGTCATATTATACTCAACACATCCATTATTCTCCTCTACACCGCTTGCAAAACGGGCCATGTATGTACACGCTCAATTGTCAATTCAATCTACGCTGAGGTTAAAATGGCGTAACAAGTCAGACAGTGATGATTTCTGTGCTAATTTCAATTGTTCTAACTTCTATTAAGTAATTAATAATAGCAATAATGTCAGCTTGAACTTTGGTAAGTACAACATTAAATTACTATAGTTAACCTAAATTGATCATAACCTCAAAGTAGCGCAAAACAATAAGAATTTCCTCAAATGATTTTCCTTCGTACTTAAAATATTTTCACAGAAATGGCGTTGCATGTAAATTTCTCGTGATGTAATCGTCGACGTGGGCATTTTTAATAATTCCAGCCTGATCCGCAAAATCTTTTTCTAGTTTCTCGGACATAATTTTCATAATTTACTTTCAAAATAAAATCCTTAACCTCATTTGAGCATAACCTCACATGAAAGAAATATCTGAGAAATTTTCCCATAGTAGCCATTACGATTTTGTGCGAAAGTTTCTTCGCTGGGGAGGAGGAAGAGCAATTTGACAGATTGCTGGATTATGGTGGATTGACTGATTGCAACTAGAAATTGCGCGAATTTCATACATTTTTCATTAATTTAAATAGGTCATATTACATAAAATAATTGTTCTTACATTAAAGTGCACATTAAGAATTTATATAATATTTAAGTAATCATCACATTAAAGTATTTCAATTATATGTTGCTAAATATATAGTTTAATTGGGTGTTGAGCGACCTCGACTTCCGAGTCCGTACGTTGCCATTTTATTAAAAGAATTATATTTTGTATTTCGCTTGTCATAATTTATCGCTCAAAAATGTATTTTCAAGTGATAGTATTTACTCATTTGTATAAAAATGTAGCATTAAATAAATAATTGATTAAAAAGGAGAAAAGGAGTGTTCCTTACACTTCGAAAGTTGTACTTCGCCAGGGCCTTTACCCCACAGTGGCTTAGGGCCCTGTTGATAAGGTCACTACTCTTGCCGATCATCTGCTATTGATGTGAGGTTTTCTCAGGGTATGATGCTGGCCAACTTAACAGACTCAAGGTATGTTTCAACTCAGGGGTCAGGTATGTCTACTCGCTGAATAGGAGAGATCATGTCTCGGGTCCTGCACATGCCTTCCTTGGGTGCTCATTCTTGGACTTTCTCTTTCTGCGGACACTTCAGCTACTTTATCGGATTTTAAGCTCAAAGCTCCCCAATTACCTATTTCACAGATTCAACTTCACTAGGTCTGAGAGATCCAGGTCACTGCTATTGCCCTCCTTCCGGTCTCGCATTATGGAATTATCCTTCCAGGTTAGAGCTGCCCGTCTGTGGAATCGATTACCTGTAGCACACAGGTACCTTGGGTCGACGAACTCCTTTAAAGCTAGGTGTCTAGAAATGTTCCATAGTCATGACTATAATGACAACGTCCTCTCATGAAATTGCATCTTGAGCTAATTCCTTCCTCATTGTTATTCTTTCTCAGTTCCTATCTCCTTATATTTTTATTTTTTAATGATGACATTTCAAGCTTTACTGTATATTTATCATGCTTTTAGTCAAAGAGGCGTGGACATCGCATTTGCGCCGCCATGGGGCTATGTAGTTCTCTGGTATAAAGTTATTCTATCTTCAAATTCACTGGGATGTGTTTGGTGAGGGGTGGGTGGTCGATATGCAGATGCATTGTATTTATATTGCCTTTATTTAGCTGTAGTATTATTTTAGGATTAGATACTTTGTTAGTTAATATATTGATTAGTCTAAGATAATGCCTAGTATCAAATAACATGTAACTTAGTTAATATATTGATTAAACATAGTTAACTCCTTTATTTGCTTTCTCTTGTAGATAAGTTATAAGCCTATTTCTTATGCATCTTTCTGCAATCTTTGTATAAGGCTCTTGAGCCTTTTGAGTGTAATGTTATAAGTCGAATAAATAAATAATTGATTAAAAAGGAGAAGAGTATAGATAGAAAGTAAAGTTGACGGTATCCGATCGGGCTTGAACTCTTAAACAGTTAACATGCAAAGCCGCATTTCGATGAACCACCATTTAGATCACATAGTAAAATTTTTAAAGAATCAAATGTTTATAGAATGTTTTAACAGTTACATCTTTAGTATGCATTCCCGATCAAAAAAATCACCTCGGCCCTAATTAGGACCGAACAACTCTGTCCGAACTGTGCAAGCGACATCGTTTGATTATCGGGCCGATCTCGACGGTCAATTCTAGGCCGACCTCGTCGGACGATATCGGTCCTGAGTATACCGTCGAGGTCGGTCCGATATTGGATATAATTTTTAATGCCGATATAAGTGGGTCAATAAACTGAATCGTACAATATCATATAATTTCATTTAGATTTTATTTTACATAATTTGATATATACATTTCATTTCAATTTACTTTCTTTCACCTTGCTGCTCGGCCTCTCCCATTTTTTGGCTTTAAATAACACATTTGCCAAAATGACCACGTATTGATCTGCAGCTGGTTTGTTTCTTAAATCATATTTATCCTCTATTATTGCTGAAAAAGATGAATCAATTTAATCACACAACAAATATCATTAAGCGATTTACACAGACGGCTCAAAATGCGAGCATGGCTGTGGCTTTGGAATATCGTGTGAGGAGGCAAACCTGGATTTATGGGTAGGGGTAAACGACTCCTCCCCAGTTCTTCAATGTGAAAACGCAGCGATAGAGATAGGAGCTAAACAGCTAATAGAATGGGGAATAAGATCCTCCAGGATTAGAATATGCACGGATAGCCAGGTGTCTATCCAATCTTTAACTAACGCCGCGGCAAAATCCAAAATGATAGAGGGATGTAAACAGACCCTCACGAAACTAGGGAGACAAAACGATGTCACCCTAATATATTATTATTATTATTATTTATTCACTGACATAAGCACAAAAAGATTCGTGAATTTTATAATAGTACATACAAAAATGGAAATAAAGTTACAAAATTAATTAAACTAAGCATAATTCATGTATAAAGTTAACCGAGCAAGCCTATTCTCTAGCATACAACGAAGAAAAGTGAAAAATGTACAAAAAAAGGAAAAGAAACCAATGAAGTGCGAAGAAACAAAGGTACGATATCTCCAAGTGCGTCTTAGGTGTTGTGAGTTGCGATCAAGAGCCCCCTGAATGCCCGCACAGAAGGACCACGCTGAACATCCATTGGCAAATGGTTCCACTTACGAATAGCCTGCACAAAGTAGGAGCGCTCTCCAATATGAGTACGCAAACTGGGTGACAAAATATTTCTACGTCGACTAGGGCTTAAGAATTGTATACAATCATGCAAATAGCTGGGTTTTTTCGAGTGAAGCAAATTATTCAACAATTTTAACCGTCTGGGCGTAAGATAAGTTTCTAAGGAGTATCCAACAAAGGAATTATTATAAGCAGAAATATGAGCGGACCTGCGCAATCCATAAATGAATCTGATGGTATCATTAAAGGCTACAGATATCCTTCTTTGGCAGATAAAATCAAGCTTGGAGAAAACTAGGCTGCCAAAAATAAAGTGAGGTAGTACAATACGTGCCAGGGCACTGTGGCATCCCAGGAAATGAAAAAAAAAAATGACCTGGCGCGGAGAGGCACAAATGAGGACATTATTGGAGTGTTCAACCTGAGCATACCCATCCAGGAAATTAAAAAAGAAACCATGGAATGGGTAACGAGGAGGCACAAGGTAAAATGGGAGGGATCCGATATCGCCAGACAAACAAAGGGGTTTTTGGGAACTGAATGCACCTGAAAAGATCATTAAGAATAACAAAACCAAACTGAGACTTCTTGTTGGCCTTGTGACAGGACATGCAAGACTAAGGGCTCATGTCATAAAAATGGGAAGAGCAAACACTAGTCTATGCAGGGGATGTTTGGAAGAAGGCGAGACCGTAATTCACGTTCTCGGCCAATGCTTAGCCCTAACGCAAAAAAGGTCTAGAATCTTAGGAACATATTACTGCGAAGATTTAGCAGAAGTTAATAAATCAGGGTATAATCGAATTATCCAATTCGTTACGAGGATAAGTTGGCTCGACAGTGGACTTTGAGGTACGCTGTCGAGCAGGGTTCGTACAACGGGCCACTAAAGGCCTCAGGGCAAGGAAAACATCTTTTCCCCCACGAAAACCAACCGACCAAACCAAACCAATGTAAAAAATTAACCTTCTATTATATGCCGTAAATTTCTGGGCAATGTATGTTACAGCCACTGCCTTCTTGATCACCGCCTTGAGCATTTTGCGCACGCAAACAGTAGCTTTCTTCGAGTCATTTGAGGCGGTTGAAGTCATTTATTTCTCTAATCTCGTATCCAGGATCTGCAATGATTAACAAACATTTATTACACGAATCTTTTCTTAAATATATAAAAACTTTTTCTTTACTAAACAATCTTTTTGTACATATACCTGATGCTCCAACATTATTTCTCAGAACATTTAACTCATATAATTCCGTTTAATAAATCTGTTGCAAAACGCGTCGTCTCTCGTGATATCTGCGACAATTAATTACATTTCTGCTTAGATGATGCTTCATATTATTATATTTCTAAGACTTATATTGCGCCCCGATGTCTGATTAATCCCCTTTTGACACGTTGGATGTTGGCGGTTGTCAGTTTATTTCAAGATCGACCTTTAAATCGGGGAGCCCGACATCGACCAAACTCAGGCCGAGATTATTTTTGATCGAGTTTATATGTTATTTATGTTAAAACTCATACAAATTTTTGTTTACTTTTTATATCAGATCCCAAAAAACAAAAATGGACAATCAGGGATATCAAATACAATGGGTTCAAGAAATTGACCATGATAGTCAAATAGTTAGTGAAGAGGTCATTACGATAGACGCTCAAGCAGAAGAGGAAGAGGGACCGTCACAGCAATACTTTGTCCAAGAAATTTCCTCGATTCCTTCTAGTTTGGATCAAATAGCAGCGGAAAACTTAATTTATATGGCACAAGATGGTCAGGTTACAGCAATGGATAGCCTGATAGAGCAAGGCAATGAAGATAATGATAATCAAAATTACAATGAACAACAATACTTTGAGTGCCAAGTAACTGAAGAGGTTATAACTGATGATTGGGTACAACAGCAAGGGGGTGAAAGGTAAGCTTATAATTTATAAAACTTTCAGTTCACTTATTTTATATTCAATTTAAGAGTGGAAATACCCGTAGACCAGCTGTGCGGGTCTGGCGGTGGAGATGGCCAACTTGTAGAAGAACTTGATGTTCCTTTGCCTACTGATCAGGACGAATATACCGCATTACGCCCGTATCCTTGTGACTTTTGTAGTCGGCGTTTTCGTAAAAAGGTTAGTCTGATGAATCATATGATTGCACATCAGAATGATCGTCCACATGTTTGTAATTTGTGCGGAGCACGATATGTACGACGTAATGACTTATTAAATCATTTGAAAATACATGCCCATGTTCCTGATGATAAAATGGACGACATTGACGATAGTTGTAAGCAAGAAATTTATTAAAAAGATACTTCTCAGCTATTAAGCAGATTTCTTTCCAGATTTCAATGACCACATAGAGGCAAGACCGCCTCGACAAAATGATTACTATGACCATAATGACTATGAAGTAAAACCAAAGACCAAATCGCGTGGACGCGGAAGGAGAGTAAAAGTAAAAGAAGAAATACATTACTCCGACCACGAACAAATTGTTGATGATGTAATTCCGGAAGAACAAACCATTGAGCGGTATCCTATTACTGATCCTAAGAAGCCGTTTGTATGTCAACAGTGTGGCATATCATTTGCAAGAGAAAAAGCTTTACTATCACACTCAAGGGTACTATTTTCAATTGAATAACGGTAAAACATTAATATAATTACATAAATTTTTAGATACACGGAAATGATTCTCCCTACGAATGTGGAAGTTGTAGTGAAATGTTCTGGGATATGAGTACCCTAAATGAGCATCAAAAATCTCATCATTTTGAAGCAAGTAATTCCGAATATGAACCTGAAAATGACGAAGACACTGAGTCAGACAATGACTCAAAATATGGCGATTTCTACTGCAGTGTATGTGGTATGTCGTTCCATAGACAAGATTTGCTGAAAAGACATACTAAATCACATATAAAGCGTGAAATAATATCTGAAGGAGATTCAAGACATTGTTGTAATGTATGCGGTGAAACTTTTGCTGAGGCGCTGGATTTACTAGCTCATGCTGAAATTCATGCTAGGTTTCAACCTTTTAAGTAAGTAGAATCTGCATAAAATACTCTCTAAGCTTGATACAGTGACAGAGTTTATGTAATCGTCCGATAAGATAACAAAAAAACCTCTTGCCAAAAGAAGTCCAAATGGCCACACAAAAAGGTTTTTGTAACTCATGTTATACCGACATTAGTATTTAACTTTTGAGCCCCCCATATCAGTCGGGTAAAAACAAGAGTATTCTTCGCCCTTCGGTATACTTTGCTAGGTCTTTTACTCAGCAATGGCTGAGGGCCTTGTTTGTCAAATCACAACTCATGTCGAGCATTTGTTATGGATGTGAAGCCTTTTCGGGGTGCTATGTAGGCCAGCTAAATAGACTGAACACTTGTTTTAACTCAGACGTCAGATACATTTTCTCGTTGGACCGGATAGATCACGTTTCAGGCACAACTCACACATTCCTGTGGATTTCCTCTCATTGTGGACACTTCAGCTGCTTCAGTGGGTGCTAAGTTCAAAGTTCCCCAATTTATTGTTCTGTAGGTTCTGCTTCTCCAGGTCGGTGAGATCCAGATTGGTGCTACTGCCTCCCTTTTGGTCTTGCACTATGGGTTTATCCTTACAGGTTAGGGGGATTTACCCTTCCAGGTTAGAGCGGTTAGCTTGTGGAATCGACTAGATTTGGCACACAGATACCTGTGGTCGCCGACTTCCTTTAAAACTAGATATTGATATGTTTCAGGGTTAATGACAGAAATTGACTACCTATCTATTTGGAGCCACTCTAATTTTTCGCTTTTTCTGATCTTTACCTAGCTAACTTATCACGCTACTCATCTTATTATTTTCTTCTTTTACTTCTCTTTCTCACAAGCTCTCTCATCGCAATCTTCGCCGCCCTGGGGCTTTGCAGTCTTTTAGTAGACTTTTCAAGAAGTGTACCTCGAATTTACTGACCTGGGTTGGCGTGGGGATTGCGGTCGACGTGCGGATGTTTTGCGTTACTTCGTAGCTTAGCTTAGCGTTATTCTGGGATTAGTAATACTATCTGGTTAACATTGTTATTGTAGTCAGTTAACTCCTTTCTATTGTATTTTTATACTGTTTCTCTTTAGTTGTAAGCCAGTCCATTGTGCATACGTCTACAATCTTTGTATAAGGCTCTCAAGAATCATTAGCGAATGTCACTTTGTGGTCTACACTCCTAGTCAATACACACTACTAACAATTTAAATGAGCAAGTCAGCTTTAAGTAGTCGAGTCGAATC
This sequence comes from Leptarthrus brevirostris, assembly GCA_964036015.1. Taxonomy (NCBI): domain Eukaryota; kingdom Metazoa; phylum Arthropoda; class Insecta; order Diptera; family Asilidae; genus Leptarthrus; species Leptarthrus brevirostris. The sequence goes on from OZ038374.1 coordinate 13,903,211, forward strand.
GAAAGAAAATCGACACTAGCAATAAAGCCTAAATTTAGAAATAAATTATTTAACTCTTTCAGATGTATGCTCTGTGGTGAAACGTTCTTGGAAGAAGCAACAATTAAAAAGCACTTAACAAATGTTCATGCGACAGAAATGACTGCCAATTCGTGCAGATTGTGTGGAAAGCAATGTAGAGATAGTCGAGCTTTAATGAAACATGCATGGGATCATTCCAGAGAAAAAAATCATTCATGTTCAAAATGTGGAAAAACCTTCCATAACAAAGCTAGGTATAATTTGAATGTGCTCTTATAGTTTTTATCAATTTATATGAATTTTTTTTATATTTGTGTAGGCTTAAGCGACACATGGTATCTCATCGAAATAAATCGGTGACCTGTGATGTGTGCCATGAAGAATTTCCAGACGGTCGTTCGTTAATGAACCATAGACACTCTCACACAAACTCGACTGGACGTTTATTTCCCTGCTATGAGTGCGGAAAGACATTTGGTTCAAGAAGTTCTCAACAGATTCATATTCGAATACATACGGGCGAACGGCCTTATGGCTGTCGATTTTGTTGGAAAGCGTTTGCAGATGGTGGTACATTACGAAAACATGAACGTATTCACACTGGTAATTTCTGATTTATCTTCAAATTGTTGTTTTAATTATTGGTTTTATTTTATAGGTGAGAAACCATATGCTTGTTCAGTATGTCCTAGAGCATTTAACCAAAGGGTTGTTCTAAGGGAGCACATAAGATCTCATCATTCGACTATAGACAGCAAGAGAGGAACATACTATTGCACTGTTTGTACGGAAACTTTACCATCTTCCATGGACTTAATTCAACATTTAATACATCACAGTGATATGAATACCGCTATGCAGAGGCAACCAATAGTACAGTGCAGAAATTTATTTGTCGGATACAATTCTTATTTTTTTATTAATTTTAGACTGGACCACGCAAATATAAACGTCGTAGGAAGCTAAAGCCTCATGAAATTGAGAGACTAAGAAGTGAAAAGACAAATAACAGTGATATTGAGTACTCTGATTTAGATATGGGCACTGTTGATGACCTTCTTGGAATTAGCAATAAGAACAAACGCACAAGTCGTCAAGCGAATTCTTCGATTTCCACTACAAGCGCAACAGGGCGAAGCAGAAAATATTCTGGAAATTCAGATAAGGGTAGTGCGCATTGGCAAAACAAACTTATGTCCACTGCGACTGACGACCCCTACAATTCAGTTTTTCACAATTTAGAAAATACTTTGAACAATATAGATTCACTAGTTGTTAGCAATAATACGGTTTCAACGCCAACAGTTACCACACCAAGGTCATCGAAACAATCAGCAAAGAGAAGAGCTAAATCCGAACTGACTGAGAAGCCGTCTAGACCGAAAATGATTCATACTCAAAAAACACGCGTTGCAACTGACGATGGAAAGCGTAAAACGAAAACTTTAATTACAAGAACCGAACCAGTGGAAATCGATGATCAAGTATTCCAGCACTTTGATAGAGGGAAAGGGGTTAGAAAACGTGATAATAGCACTACTAGTGTTAGCGATTACGACTTAGCCTTGCCAGATCAAACTAATTCTGTTATCATAAAACAAGAACAAACTACTCCACGAAGTGAACTTTTTGATGCTCAGCTATTGTTGGAAGCGGCATCGATGCGCAAAGAATTAGATAAATACAATCCAGACGTTGTTAATGATTTAGAAGAAATTCTCCGTTCACCAATCAAAAAATCATCTCCTCCAATTACAACGCGAAGCATAGTTCCGTCATATCAGGCTGAAAGTAGCGAAGAAACACCCCCAGATGACTTGAGACGATCTAGTCGTATTAAACGTTCAGTTCCAAACAGAAAATATTTGGAATTTGAGACTTCATTAAAATCATCTTCTTCGTACAAATCTTCAGCTTCCACTAAATCTAAACAAGATAAATTAGAAAAAATTGAAATCAAAATAGAAAAGACTGAAGATACACCTAAAGTGCAATCAGATGAGATAAAGAGTGAATATTTTCAATGCGAAATGTGTGCCGCCGTTTTTCCAGAGCGTGCTCAATTGCTTGTTCATGTACCTATCCATATTTAATACAAACCTAATCCCCGTGAATTGTACATGATTCGATCAATATTTGTACATTTTGTTATTTTGCATATAATGATGACACGTTTAGCATTTAAATGCTATGTTAAATACTACTGTTAAGAAAACGTTGAATGTGTATAAATAAAACATGTCTTAATTGCCAATTTCCAACTTTAGTTCTGCAGAAATTTTGTAGCGTTAAAATAGGTATGTATTTTTAATTTTATAACATTGCTGGGGTTTTGGTAGTATTTATTTTTTGGAATCTTTAAATTAATTGTTGTTCTTGTTAAAACATTATTTTGAATTATACTTAAAAAAATCTATTGACAAGATTGAGGTCAAGGCTTAAAAACAAGAGTTACTCTTTCCTTAAGATAAAGAAAATATGAGAAGTCAGCTATTATTTCGCAAAACAAGAATGATAACAACTTAGCATTTAGAGAAGCAGATATAATAGGAACCTACATAATTATCTAATTAAAGGCTGATCATGCAGAAAATTTCTAAAGACGTCTGTTGCTAACATTGCAAGTTTGATTTGCAAATGGGCGAATGAAATGAATTTTTGGTGTAGGAAGCAAAATTATTAAGGATTTCCTCCTTTTTATTGTTTTTTAACTATCAAGATCACAAATTTTCAGGACTATCTGTATGAGGCTAGGAAAATTTGTGATTGTCAATTTTTAATGGAGTATGAAAATACTTGTAAGATTAAAAATGAAACGTGGGTCGTGTGCAATAGATAATAATTAGTAGTAGTAGTAGTATAGAGAGTAGCTGTCTCAGAAAAATCACACAACAGTTGGGATCATTTGCAGTGCAAATAAAATAAATTAAATTAATGATTTAGGTGAACCATTCATGCATCAAGTATCTATTGCAAGCGCCCTACGTTTTTCATTTTAAATCTTGCAAGTATTTTCACAGCTATTAAAAATTCACAATCACGAATTTTCAGGACTGTCTGTATGGAATTAGAAATCTGTATGGGGCTAGGGTTACAGTGGGCACTTTTCCAACTATACTATTTTAAGTGGTTGAAGATTGAACTTTTAATTTTATTATGATAATTATTACAAGGACTTTGAAAATATTTTAAAAGTAAGTATGACATTTATGATTATCGTTATTTAATTCTTTCGTAACCTTTCAGATTTATTCATTGGGTTAAACCTAAATGTTGCCTCAGTGTTGTCAGTGATGAAATTCTTTTATATCATATAACAAAATTCGATACTTGGTATCCAGATTTTTAGTTTATAAGATTTGGATTACGAGAATTTTCCACAAGATTAGATGTCTATTGTGAAATTTTTACTTCGTTTTGATCATCTCTGCAGCGAAAGATATACAAAGCTAATCAATATCTGTACAAAGATGGTAAGGAAAATTTTTGTTTTTAGTAGTTTGGAAAATTGTCAATATTTTTAGACCTTGAAAACAGTAAAATTTCGTTAGTACGCTTTATTCGATTTAATTTTCCGTTTCGTTATCTTTCATTCCATCGTGAAATGAATGGCTACTTGGAGCCCTTTAAAATTTTCAAGCACATTGGAATAATCATTTAATATAGTCACAACTTTCTCAATAAAAAGTGTTTTAATTAATTGTTTTAACAAAACAGGTTTCAAAATTTTTTGGACAACCATCATTTAAAGGTAATTTTAGAACGGAAATTTGCTAATAATTTGCAAACTGGTTGTAGTAGTAGTATTTGTTTTTTTATTTATGTAACTTAACCAGCGCAATGAATCTAACATAAATGATATACCTGCGTATTCGTTACATATGAAAATATATTTCATTGCCTTATTCTGCAGTCTCTTGAATTTTTTTTCACACACAAACAAAATTGTCGAACAATACTCAAAGTGTGGCTTAATAATTACGTTATATACATTTATTGCACTTAATAAATCTAGTCTATTTCGAATCCTTTTCCAACATCGAAGCATAGTACTCTCCAGTAATTGTGATACCTTTTTCTTTGTAGTCTACCAATAAAATTCCTTCACAGTCTCAAAAACCTGTAGCCATCAACTGTTCAGCCGATTCTGACACCTTAAACTTCTTAGGGGGTGGTGTATCGTTTTTATGCCATTGCATCGACTCTTGTTTGGACTCAGGTTCAAAGTGATGAACACAGGTTTCATCCGCGGTAAAAATCTTCTCTAAAATTGGGGTAGGTTCGTCGTCACACAGTTTCAAAAAATGCTTAGACGCGTCGACTCGCTGTTGCTTCTGCGGCGGCGTGAGCATTCTGGGCACCCATCTTGTATTGACTTTAGTCATGCCAAGATGATCGTGTAGAATTCTCAAAATGGTGGTACCTGATACAACAACTAATGAAGAGAACTGTTTCAGACGAGCATCTTCTAATATTATTTGTCGACTTTTTCGATGATGCTCATTGTGTTATTGACCGTAGAGACAATATTTGGGCCCCGCGGGTACCACATACTGGCCCTCGCGAAAGGAATTTCGGGCCCGGGACTAAACGTTTACGGGCCCATATACAATCGAACGAGTGACTTTCAATTTAAAGTCTGTCTAGTATATTACTTTTCCGATCGTGAAACATTTTTTTTAGCCAGGACCAGGGGGCAGGGGGTTACCCCCTTCGCCCCCTCCCATTCTCGATGGCCCTGGAGCCAATCAATATTGAAAACACACATAATAAAGTCTCTGTCTAAAAAGTGAATCGATCAACAATAGGGTGATTCAAGAAAACACTAGCGATTTACGCAGACGGCTCCAAATGTGAGCGTGGCTATGGCTTTGGAATATCGTGCGAGGTACTAAACCTGGATTTATGGGGAGGAGTAAACGACTCCTCTTCGGTTCTTCAATGTGAAATCATAGCGATAGAGATAGGAGCTAAACAGCGAATAGAGCGGGGAGTAAGATCCTCCAGGACTGCAATATGCACGGATAGCCAGGCGTCCATCAAATCTTTAACTAACGCCGCGGTAAAATCCAAAACGATAGAGGGATATAAACAGACCCTCACGGAACTAGGGAGACAAACCGATGTCACCCTAATATACGTGCCAGGGCACTGTGGCACCCAGGAAATGAAAAAGCAAATGAACTGACGCGGAGGAGCGCAAATGAAGACACTCCAATAATGCTCATACCCATCCATGAAATCAGGAAAGAAATCATGGAATGGGTAGCGAGGAGGCACAACGAAAAGTGGGAGGGATCCGACATCGCCAGTCATACAAAGACGTTTTGGGGAACTCTCAATGCACATGAATCTGAGAAGATCATTAAGCTTAACAAAGCCAAACTGAAACTTCTTGTTGGCCTTGTGACAGGACATGCAATACTAAGGGCTCATGCCATAAAAATGGGAAGGGCAAACACTAGGCAAAGCAGGGCATGTGGGCAAGAAGACGAGACCGTATTACACGTTCTCGGCCAATGCCTAGCCCTAACGCAAAAAAGGGTCTACAATCTTAAGAACATACTACTGCGAAGATTTAGCAGAAATTAAGAACTCGGGTATAATCGTATTATGCAATTCGTTACGGGGATAAGTTGGCTCGACAGTGGACTTTAAGGTACGCTGCCGAGCAGGGAGCGTACAACGGGCCACTAAAGGCCTCAGTGCAAGGAAGACACGCATCTTTCTCACCTCGAAAACCAACCAACCCTCTGTCTAAATTAATTATTTTGTCTATCCAATCAGCAAATTTTTAACAAAATTGTCTCGTTGAAGCATTAAGCGCATTGTAAACAGCAGCACTTGTAATAAAAACGTTATTAGTCGACACAACTAACCACCAATGTTCTTTCCCAGCAGCGAGATTTTCAATTATTTTGTACTGATAAAAAATACATGCAATATCTTCAACTGACGAGTTACCATTTGTTCTATGTCTGCTGCAATTGGTCAATTCTTGAACGTGTCCAAGTTCAACTAGTTTTCAAAAAACGAGTCGATTAGAATAAAAAAAATTAAAACCGATGACACATAGTGCAGTAAAAACAAAAGTGCTAAATATAATAACTACATTTAATTCATTAATATAAAAACATTTAAATATTTAATTATAAAACCACGAATTTGACATAGAATCCAATAAAATAATTTTCTATTAAGTAAAATCACATTCCTCCTAAACATTTTTTATATTAAAATATTAATTTTGAAGTAATTCAGTAAAATAACTGTCGAAATCGCTTAAAAACTTTTGGTTATCAGACATCAAATTTCGAAGGAGATTAACATCCACGTCGTCTGTAATGGCATTGCTGAGAAAACTGCTCAGCATATCGACATCACCGCAATCAAGTTGATTGTCGGTTGTAGAAGCCGATGGTGCAAGGTAACCCAAATTGTTCATGTCCAATCCAAATGTATTAGTCTGTTCAGGTAAGGTATTGTCCACCTGGAATTGAATTCATTAAGTAAGCAACCCAGGACGCTCTTAAATACTCAACACATTAGCCACTAAAGCAATTTAGAATTGTGAAATATTCCCAAGATCTAATAATTACGATATTGCGTTTATGTTTGCTGACAGGTCTAACCTTGCAGCCTAGATCACAAATCAGTTCCTCACTAACCCAAAAACGAAGTTTATCAAATTAAAATTTGTTTTCTCGTGCAAGATCGAGTTTTTTTAATTGATTTAGTTATATCACTGTTAATCCTGCGATATACCTTTTTCTAAAGTGTTTTTTTTAAAGTATTCTTATCTAACTCGAAAAGTAGATTAACTAGGATTCCACTTTTATATTAAACCCCGCATAGTACTTACTTACATATGTTAATTGCTTAATAAATAAAACTTACCGTATTTGTTTTCTTTGGTGTTAACAAATTTCCGGTTGCAATATTTTGAAAGGCTTCTGAAAAATTCTCAGTTTCTTCATTGTCAGTTTTGTTTTGTTTCAACCAATTGTTATCTTCTACAATAGCTATTGCCTTTGGTTGCTCTTTTATTACAGAATTTCCACTCGGACTACTAGAAAGTTCAATAATATCGTTAAGAAACATATCAGCTTCTTCTGCATTCATCGGCTCTCTCTTCATAGTTTCTAAATTCTCAAATAATGGAGGAATCTCCATTCGACCGATATCCAATCCACTCGATGGTTCTAAAGCAGATGCTATTGCTCCCATATCGGGATTTGCTGGTACGACTGGAGCCTTATCATTTTCCATATTTATTGAAAGCATTTGTTGTGTATTGGAAAATTTGTAAATATTTTTGGGAGGCATTACTGTAAATTCAGGTCGTCCAGAGACGCTAAGAGTCTGGTAGACTGCAGCAACTATGGGAACTGAAATTTTTTCTTGTGAATCTTTTTGATGTCGCTTTAGTGCAGCAAAATCTTCGCTATTTGCTGGTCTTAAAAGGCTTTGATTGCCATAGTCAATAATACGAACCAACAATGGAAGACCTTCAATGAAGTGTAACACTGCGAATGGGATCTCGTGGTTTGCCTTTGCAGTTTTCATAGCATCTGTCTCAATTGATGGTATGACTATACCGTTCTCTGATATTTGTGATTGTGAAACGGCTATATCTGTTTGACCATGAGCAGTTGCATTGTCAGGTACTCCCATTGTGTTTTTCCTTGAGTAAAGTGCTTTAGATTTGTTACTTCTTGAAGTTGATTGAATATGATGGGTTTCAAGCTCGTGAGCTCTTAACAAGGTTCGCTTCGAAAAACTCATGTGGCAACGGTGGCAGCTCCAAACTGATCCCAACTGCTAATAAATCAAATTAATTAATTTTTATAATAAGCTCGTAAATACACTTACCTCAGCTGAATGAGATTTTTGTGTATGACAAACCAAGTTCGACATTTGGTTAAAGCCTTTGTTACAAAGTGAGCACCTGTAAGGCCTTTCGTTTGTGTGGATATAAATATGATTTCTCAAATTGCCCTTCTGATGAAAACCTTTATTGCACATATGGCAACGAAATGGTTTCACATCAGAGTGAGTCTTTCGATGGGAGATTAACGTTGAAATACGATTAAATGATTTGTTACAAGTTTCACAAGCGTATGGACGCTCAATAGAATGAATAGCTTTATGCTGGCTAAGTGTAGATAACTGTCGGAATGCTTTTCCACACTCTGTGCAAACAAAATTTCTAACGTTCGTGTGAGTGGGCAGGTGTCTCATGAGCGTATACTGATGCTGGAAATTCCGAGAGCATATTCCGCACTCCCAAACCTTAATCAGTTTTCCGTTTCGATTGAGATATTTGATAAAATGTGCGGTAGAACTGCTTTCTCCGTCTCCACTACAATTTTCGTTTGTGGGATCACTCAATTGGGAATAAGGTGAATTGTTTTCGTCGCTTTCTATAAGTATTAACAATATTAAGAGTAAATCTCACAATTTGAATAAATTTAATTTACTTAGTGCATCCGGGTATATATTATTATTTTCCGTACACAGTTTTGAATCATTATCATCCAAATTAGTCAAATCACTTAGAGCCGAACTAAAATATTTTTGTCCAAACTCCGAATCCTCGTCGGATAAAAACGCAAATAAATCGGTTTTTTGCTGATCTTGCGCACCAGGAAGAATTTTCGTCTTTATTCGCGTTATTATTTAAAAAGTCTTTGTTATTATCTAAACTATTCTCTTGATTAATTTTTGATTTTTTTAAGTCAATAAATATCTCGTATTTTCCAATGACTAACTCTTCGCCGTCAGATTGATTTTGTTTTCCATTAGATGCACCAGGCCAACTCATTTCCTTCCGTTTGTTTTTCTAATTTTGTCAAAAATTTTCAATTGCAGTAGTCGAAAAAAAATAATGTCAGTCAAAAAATAAAATAATAGACTTACGAAGAATACAAGAACTTCTGATACGGAAAAAATATATGAAAATCTACAAAATTTTTCACAAAACGATTGTGACTCTTTCGCACACAGAAAACAAATGAATTGTTTTTCTGCTCTTTTTTCAAAATAAATTTGAATTTTTTATTTGCGTTGCTGGGGGCTGATAGAGTACGGCTTACTGGGTGAATTTTGTTTTTAAAATTTTGAAAATGTGAAATTATTAGGGTGAATTCTCATTGAGAATTTATCTTATGTAGGTTAAGGTGTTACTTTTAGGAAATAATGTATTGGGTATTATCGTTTCGATATGAGTTTTGGAGTTGTAAGAGCATACTGGTAGTTTAACAAAAGCTCACTTTTCATACATAAAACATTATTTCTCGACAATTAACAGAATTATTATCATAGTACTGCCTTTGATCTCATGGGAAAAAATATATCTGCAAACAAATTTGGGACTAGGAAAGAATCGATTTTGCAGCTTACAAGCAAACAATTTTCGCTTCATTATTAATCATTTTACAGCTGAATTGTACTCTTAATATTCTGCACAGCTACACCCTCAAAGGAATTACACAGAAATTGTTATTCTTACTATAATACCCTCTGGAACCCCGCTCTTTAATCTTTAAACAGTCCTCTGCTATGCGCTTTTGTCTCAATAATATATGGCACTGCAATGTTTGATGATTGTAATCTGTTAATGCAGTATAGTTAAAATTAGCAAAGTGTTCATATTCTTATACAGTACTGTCGCGATAATTTCAACTAATAAAAACCAGACCTATTAAATATACAATTTTTTTTTTAAATAAGAAAGACAAATATGTCTTAAGGAAACAATCTTTATTAAACGAAAACATAAACAAATACATAAATAGAATTTTTACTTCCAAATAAAAATATGTTTAGAGCAGCTCATGTCATACGTGCTTCAGAATTAGAGACTCTACAAGAAATATTAGTGAATTTTTGTCTGATTTTTTTCCGGATTTCATCCTTCGCTCACTAGCCTTGGACTTGAGATCTTTTATCACCTCAATTTCGTCCGGACCAATATTATTTTGTCCAGCCCATTTCAAGCATGAATTCAGCCTCTGCGTGATTAACTTTTGAGTCCAGTTGCTCTTCGTAAGGAGTTTCGCTTTCTTCATTATGGTCAGAAGATTCTGAGGACAGATGAATTGGCTGAGTTATTGTATTTCTTTCATAAATCCAACTTGTTATTTCCTGCTCATTAAACTCTTCGTCTGATTGAATGTCTGCTAGTAACTGCTGGAAGTTCTGCAGCCTGGATCGTAGCTCCTGTTGGATTTTAGATAAGGGTCTTTCATCTTCAGCTTCCCATTCAGTCTCTGCATTGTCTGAAAAGAGCAGCTATTAATTACACCAGGTGTTAAAAGATTGTAAGATTTCGACAAAATCTCCATACAGCCTTTCACATTCAAAGCTTTAATAGCGCACTCCAAATTTTTATGGCTTCCCTTAACTTGTTGGTGCAACCATTTGTTGTTGTTGTAATTTTGCTTAGTGATGTTAATAACATTCTGGTACATGGGCTGAATAAGTGCTGTACAGTTTGGTGGCAGAAACATGGCTTTAATTAATCCATCTTCACTGACTAACTCGTTTGCCTTTGGGTGAAGATGAGATCTGACCTATAAATACAACAAGGTTAGTAAGGTATAAAAGACCTGTTAAACCATCTTGTAAAAAATTTCCGATGTCATCCAAGAGGTGCGGGAAGATTCATGGGTAACTGGCATGTTTTTCACATTTTTTAAAGCCCGGGGATTGCGTGACTTCCCTATTACAAGCAACTTAAGTTTATTATTTGCAGATGCATTGGTGCAAACAAGAAAAATAAGCCTTTGTTTACTAGATTTTTGTCCGCGGTCTTTTGTCTCTTTAAAATGGACCAGTGTTCTTGAAGGAAGTAGCTTCCAGAACAAACCAGACTCGTCAGCATTGTGTACTTGTTCTGGCGAAAGATTTAATTCAGAAACCTTGTGCTTTATTCTTTTTAGCGCTTTTTGTGAAGTCGGTTCAACTTTTTTTTTAAAAACTATTTTATTGTTCACTTTTTAGTGTCTTCTACTCCATGCAACGAAGAAAGAACCATCCAAATCGGTCCACGCGTTAAAAGTTAGTTTTAACCCCCTACCTCACCCCCATTCCACTAAAATTTTTTTCTCATGGTATCAATCAAGGAACATACTCTACCGAACATAAAAGGAATCATCGAAGTCGGTCCACGCGTTACGAAGTTACTGAGCATTTTTTTCCTGGAATTTCTTCTAAACAAGATGTTTTCTATGTCAACTAAAATTTCCAGAATTGTTGTATAAATGAGCTGTGGACGTTTGGCGTTAAAATATCTGTTATTTGGTGTTTTTTTTAGAATTTCAAATAATTATTTGTTATTCGATTATCAAATAATTATTGGATAGTTCATGTCTCTTTATGAAATAATTATCTGTTGTTGGTGTCCATTAGTTCAATTTCAAAAAATTATTTCTTGGTACACGCATTTCATATCACAAGGTGTCTCGTACTTAGGAAATTAAAACTGCCTTGTTATGTTTCGATGTTTACAGTAAAGATTTTAGTAAATGATACCATAAAACAAATAAGTATTCCATAAAGGGACATCAACTATCGAATTATTACTTGATAATCGAATAACAAATAATTATTTGAAATTCGAATAAAAAGCACCAAATAACAAATAATTATTTGCCAATAATTCTTCAAATAACAAATAATTTTTGTAATCAAATAAATTTTTATTCGATTTTTCAATTTATTTGAGCTTTTAGCTTTTATCTTTATTCGAATAAAAAATGCCCAACTCGTGGAATATTCACCCCCCCCCCCCCCCCCCCCCCCCAAACAAAAACAAACAATGCAAAACATTAAGGGAAATTGCAGGAATTGTTCGAAGAACTCATTCGACAGTGCAAGGTGTAATAGATCGGTTTTGTGTGAGAAAAACAGTAAAAAATAAGCCTAAAAGTGGTCGTGAGTGATAAAGATTGTCGTTTCGTAACAAGAACAATTAAATCAAATCCAAAGATAAGTGCACCAAACATTGCAGCGCAGCTTAGTGAAAAAAAGAATGAGAATATTTCTGCTAGATAAATGAAATGAATGAAGAAAAAGTGGTTACCATGACGAGTTCCACGCAAAAAATATTTTGTAAGTGAAATCAATTGTAAGAGATTGGATTTTGCCCAAAAATACAAAAATGCCCCAATGGAATTTTGGAAGGGTGTTATTTTTACGAGTCAAAATTTAATATATTCGGTTCAGATGGACATGTAAAAATTTGAAGAAAAAAGAATACCGAGCTGAATGAAGAAAATTTGTCAGCAACCGTTAAACATGGGGGGGGTTCCGTTCTAGTTTAGCGATGGTGTTATGGATCATCTGAAGTACATCGATATTTAAAAAAAAAAATTACGGGAAAGTGCTGCAAATATGGGCTTGGGAAATAATTTTATTTTCATGCAGGACAATGACCCAAAGCTACAGCTTTTAATAAAAAATTATGGATATTATATAACATCCCGGAGGTACTAAAGACTCCTCCGCAATCTCCAGACATCAACCCAATTGAGCACGTTTGGGATTTGCTGGATAGAAATATAAGAAAACATCATATCACCAGCAAATCTGTCCTAAAATCAGTGCTTGAGGAAGAATGGAAGAAGTTGTCTGCTGATATCCTTCTAAATTTAGTAAATACAATGCCACGGAGACCAGAAGCTATCATCAAGTCCAATGGTAATCCTACAAAATATTAAAACAAGGTAAAAACAAAAAACTTTGCAAAATATTCTTAAACTTATCAAATAATATTTCAGCTGTACGCTAACTTTTTGCGCTTTATACTGTGGAATACTTTTTTTTATTACTGTAATGTTGGAAATATCTGTTTGTTTTTAATTTTATTAACATATTTATGTAAAAGAGGCTGCTGCGAATAAAATACTTTTTTTCTATAAATAAATGTTTTAGATTTATCAACACGAAAATCATTCTTTCCAGAAAATGAAGGGTGTACGTTAACTTTGCACACTCACTGTATGTGCTTTTGCATTTCTATCCGCGCTCTATAGTGAGAAAAAAAATCCATTTTCATTTATCTAAGCACTTTTTCACACTTAAAAGGTCATTATGAAAAGCCAAGTAAAAACAAAATTACATCGAGTACATTAATCAAAAGTTAGTTTTTTTTCAGTTAAACAACATTAAATTGATTTACTTAATTTTGTCTTAAATTATTTAAAAAAAGCCATTGGAAAACATCGTTCCCTGTAAAAAATGATGTTTAGCTCTCTTATGTAAGAATGCTGCAAAGGGCTTGGCATTTTCTCCAAGATTTTTATAAGCAAACTTGTTTGGTAATTTAAGTCGCGAAGTAAATCAGGTAAAAAATGTTTCTTCCAAGCAAGCGCCTTCGATAGCTCAGTTGGTAGAGCGGTGGACTGTAGTATGAAATGATAATGAAGAAATCCATAGGTCGCTGGTTCAAATCCGGCTCGAAGGAAGTTGTTTATTTTGAAGAATTGTCTATCTATGGTTTCTGCTTATTGAAATAATTGAAGATTATAGGAAAGTGTAGTGACTTGTTATCACCAACAAGCTTTTTCACCATTGTTCACTGGAAAACCATTAATTGAAAGCTTAAAGAGTATAAATCTACAAGCCATAGCAACCAGACTCGGAAGCACACAGTCAACATACCCAATTATATTTGAAAGTTTTTAAGTGGCATCAGTTCATCCAGCATCTGCGATTCCTGGAGAAGCATCCGACAACTATTGTCTTGGAAACGGATGGAAGAATTATTTAAAATTTCTTTATAGGAAAAAAATAGTTTTCCTAAATGAACGTAATTCATCCTATCTGAAGATTATAATTGTGAACACCAGACGTTCTTAAAAATACCTATTATACGAAATTCCAATTAACTTTTGCTCGTCGTACAAAACTTGTTCCAAGCAAAAACTTATAATAAGTTATATAATCCCCAATTAAAACAGTCTAATGAATGATTCTGCAGTCACCTGATCAACAAGGTCAATTAAATTGTTTCGTGAACAACTTTGACAAAATTTACTGCTGTGCTGGAAATATTTTAAAAGAAAATGCAGTATTCACTTTTTTTTTGTTGGTATTGCTTTTATTTAATTACTCAAATAAAAGCTCCGAATTAGGAAGCGTCTAGAATTTGCTTTTCAGGCGAAATTTACAAATGAAAAACGGAAAGCGGTCGTGCGAATGAAAGCATGCCCTAGTTAATCTTATAATTTCATTGAACTGGATCGTTTGTAGTTATTACTATTTAAAAAAATAACTGTATTAACTACTAATCACACTTCATTTAAAATCCAATACTAATACTCCCTTCACCATTTAAAAAGAATAGCGAGCTCTCGAACAATTCAAATCGTTTTTGTGCAGCAAAACAATCAAAAGTAAAAACCTCAAACTCCAAACGTATTAATTCAGCCGGAAGTTGAGATCAAATACTTTTAGATGAAAATCGTTTTTCCCGTGGTTGTCACGAAGTCACCGGCAGACAAATTGAATGGGAGGAGTACAATCACTTCCGATTCCTTAAGTGGGTGCTATTTATTAATCGACTTAAAAAAAGGAAGGTTCTCTGTTTGTCGTGCACCTATGTACGTTTTTCTTTTTTGATCTGTATACTGCTTCATGACGAACCTCCCTCGTTGTGTAATTCTTTTGTAACTCTCAAACCCAGTTCTGACCATATTAAGCACTTTTAAGGCAAAATTTATTAATCAAGTTTTCTCTTGGCGTTGACAATTTTATAGTGCTTCAATCTTGAAATTGAATTTTTCCAATTGGGTTTATTAAATTGAACGTGCGTTGAATTAGATTTATGTGAAATTGGTCTTCATTTCAGGGACTTCCTGTTAATATGGAGTTATTATATATGAAAGCAGGAGCAGTTTGTTATGAACATTTTTAAATCAATTTATTTTTAGAATGAAAATTATATCGTTTAAAAAAATTTGACATACAACTTTTCTCTTTCATCCACCAATAGTAGATATGTGTACTACTACTTTTTTAGTACTGCAAGTCTTTTCTCCCAAGCTCTAATGCATAAATTCAAAGTGTGTACTAACCTTTTAAGTAAGGAATATGAAGTTTGCTAGGTGGAACCCACTTATTAGTTCTGTTGGTATTTCCCTATCCTCGGAACTTTTTGAGGCCCGTAGATTTTGCCATGCTTCCTTTTTCTATTCTAATTAAAAGAGGAATCATGTTCAATCAAATTTAGCAAAAAAAACCCTTCCTCCCTGGTGCAACGAAGATGTGCCTAATCTGAAAAAGATCACTAGGGACATTCCAACATCTGTTACAAACATAAATACTGGCACCCCTAAAAGGATTGTCTAAACATCTATAAAAAAAATCCATCAAAGAAGGTAAGAAGCTTGGATGGTGTATTATCACTCGATAGAAAGTACCAGGAAATCAGCCAGACTCGGCAGAGTACTATCCAAAGAGCAAAGTAAACCGTCTTTTCTAAAAACCACAAACGGCTCTTGGACACACTCATCCGCTGAAACCTTGGAGCTGCTAATTAATATTCGTTTCCCCAGTTGCAATGATGAAGGTCATCAGTTGCAGCTGTGTAACCCAACAATTCGAGGTACATCGTGGAGTGAGGACAAAACTATTTTCTCTGCGGAAAAAATGGTTTGGGCGATAAAAAGTTTTGCTACCTACAAGTCACCAGGTCTGGACGGTATTTACCTGATAATGCTACATCATACATATCATACAGAATCACGTTCCCCTAACATGGAGACGAATTCTGGTGCATTTCATCCCGAAGGCTAGAAATCGAGGCTACGAAATAGCAAAGGCCTTTACACCGATTAGTTTGACCGCTTTTGCATTAAAACACTAGAGCGGGTCCTTGATATATATCTGAAGCAAACTCTTTGTGGTTCAACGATGTCAAAATCCCAGGGAGCCGAAAAGGGACCACGACCGAAATTATAAATCCGTTACGGTCAATCGAAACCAAATTGGTTTTTTTAAACCGCAATTGTAGCAACCTTAATCGTTATTAATTTTCTTCAATTCGGTTTCGGTTAGAACCGAAACGTAAAATTTCAAATTTCCGTTTCGGTTAAAACCTAAATGTGAAATATTATTTTCGGTTGCGGTTGAAAACCCCGTGGATATAAAATTTTCGGTTTTGGTTACAACTGAAACGTTAGGGTTAATTATAATTTGCCTTTTCCAAAATAAGAGAAGAGTGGTATGTTGGAGGGGGGGGAGGAGGGATAAATACTTCTCCACGTTTACACCGTCCCCGCTACCACTTTTTAACCATCAGAATGAAGTCATTCGAACCCTCCTTTACCCCCTACCGACCTTCTCCGACGGAAAGTCTCTTCATCTAGACATTTACCGAATGTGCTATGTAATGAAGGTAGTGAAAATTTTTTATGAGATTAAAAAATAATCGACTGTAATTTTGGTTGAATAGTCCTGAATGCCAGGATTACGCTTCCCATAGTCGGGCATTAGTGTCGAAAATAACCTCTCCCTCAGAACCCACGGTCGATACCAATTTAAATCGGTCTTTGCCCTCGAGAAGGTGAGCAATTGGTCTAAGAACTGTAGACTGGCTGTAAAACTGAGTTCTTCACCACAAAAACAAAGATACCATACTTTGCTTTACTTAAATTAAACAACTCTCACTACCCTCCAGTGCCAGGTATTTGGGTTTAATCCTGAATACCAAAGTGATTTGTAAGCTAAACATAGAGGAGCGGGTAAGGAAGGCATGTATAGCCCTCTATGCCTCCAGACGTACCTTTGGGGACTGCAACTTAAGATGACGCGGTACTGCGTCCAATTCTCACCTACGGTTCACTGGTTTGGTGGCCTGCGATAAGTAATGCTTATAACCAAACCTAGTAGAGCGCAAAGAATCACTTGCATCGGAACTACCACTGCCCTGCGCTCCACCCCAACCGAAGTTCTTAATATGTTTCTGCATCTACTTCCCCGTGATCACTAGATCAAATTCCAGGCGTCATACAGTGCAGTCAGACTCAAAGAATCTGGGTGCTGGGTTGCTAAGCCCTATGGGCTTAGCCCCTAAAGGACTGTCCGATGCCTCAACTGACTATATTACGCCTGTAATAAATTTTGAAAAGATATTCAGTGTCAGGATTCCAACTAAAAGGGAATGGAGAATGACAGAACCGGCCAGCAACTATTATACCGTAATATTCACATATGGTTCTAAGATGGAACAAGGTGTTGGTGCTGGAGTGTTCTCTGAGACACTAAATATATCGAAGTCTTGTCGTCTACAGAACACATCGAGCGTCTTTCAGGCGGAGGGGCTTGCGATTATGAAGGCGTGTTCGCTGCTTCTGTGTATAATTCACCGAAATAGAACATCGCCATTTTTACATATGTATATTCAGGCGGCCATTAGGGCGCTTGACCCTGTTACCATATATCTTCTAGGGTGATGCAGGACTGTCGGGAGTTAACTTAGCTCCTTGGGCAGTCCGCTTAACCTTGCACTGGGTTCCCGGACATAGCAAATTTGCAGGGAACGAGGTGGTCGACGAACTTGCCAGAGAGGCCTTGTTGAAGATATTCGTATCCACAGAGGGAGCTCTTTGTGCATTCCTTGGCCTTGGAAAATGCCAGATCGAGCGCCCTGAAAGTTGTAGCATATCCAGGGCAACCTGGCCAAGTTATAATAAAAGTAGGACATGCGATCTGCTCAACAGACTGAGGGATGTTATCGCAAAAATCACTGCGGTCTGTACGGCCCACTGTCTATGGTATAGGTAACCATAACAATTTCGTCGACGTTCACACAGAACTGACCTCATTTCGTTGCCGTCGCAAGGGTTGCTAAGAAAAGTGTTTCCCATTCATACCATAAAGTGGGCACCATTGCGTTGTACTAAACGTAGCGATTTACGTACAGTATAATACTATATAAAATCAAAATATAAAGAGAGAATTCACAAAATATAAAAATGCAAATTTGTATAAAAAGTATGGACCCCCGAATGCAGTTGAAAGCAAAAGGGATGCTGGATTTACGGCCTCCCTTTTCAAGCGTATCCAAGTGCAGCGGTCCAAGTCTATCAACATAAGGTGGTAAAATAAGGGAGTTATTCCAAGCAAGGCATCGAAGAGCAAACCTAACGAACCTCCGTTAAACAGCTTCATTGCGATTGATATGTGTCGCATAGAGCGGTGAGCAGACTGGAGGTCTTACATTTAATATTCTTTAAACGTTTTAAGGAGCTATCAAACCAAAGCTAGTTAGAACGTGAGTTATTCGATTTAGAAATAGGCTCACAGTAAGTAAAACAGATGGACAGTAAATTATAGAAAGATCTTACGGCCTCATTAATGTCTCGTTCGTTTTGGACGCTACTCCAATCACAAGCTGAGAGTAAGTTGTTAGTCACGGAGAAGTCAGCCTTACTGAAGTTATAACAAACGTCATATGGCACACAAGAAGCCATAACTCATCAACACCATTCGTTTACTTAATTGACCAAATGAAATAACTTTTTATTTTGAAAACAAAGTCCGTGGGCAAACAAAACTATTAAAATTTGAAGCCGCAACAATGTCGACTTTCTAGATCTAGATAGATAGATTTTGTTTTTTTGATTTTATATTTTTATATTAGCTTAATATAACCAAAAAATCTCAAGAATATAATACGATTGTGAAGTATAGTTGACGGGCTGAGAATAAAAATGACCTATTTATAAGGTTCGGGCAAAAGTGGCTTAGAAAATGTTCCGCGCAAAAACAAATCGCGTGAGTTTCCGGGCAAAAACGAATCGTAGAAAATTTCCGGGCAAAAACGATTTAACTACAAAAAGTAATGCAAAGTAAATGCAGTTAAGTAGTTAAGTCGTTTTTGCCCGGAAATTTTCTATGATTCGTTTTTTCCCGGAATCTCACGCGATTCGTTTTTGCGCGGAACATTTTCTAAACCACTTTTGCCCGAACCTTATAAATAGGTCACTTTTACTCTCAGCCCGTCAGTTATAACACCATTTTTTCCAAATTTATTTAATGTTTTCTACAATCTTTCACATTCTTGCTCGGTTTAACATGTTGTTTTACTCATAAGAAATCGTTTATGATATGATATCAAAATAGTAAGTAGTAAGTCATTCTATGAACACGATTTTGGGGCCTAAATGTCTTACAAATAATTCTTCTTCTTGTTTGTCTTAGCTATGTAAATAAAAAATCAAAAAATTTGTTCTGAAATTTTTAATTTTGACACATAAAATGGTTTTACATAATTTTTAAGTAATATCTTCATAGAATCATCTCTTTTCTTGATTTTAAAACAAGGTGATAGCAAGATTATGTTACATCATGACAGCTTGACCGGAAGTTTGCGAACTAAATCAAGTTATGGCGTTTCACGCTTTACCCACCCTATCAGTTCTTTCTTTAAGGTGTATGCTGTTTATCAGCTTTGGACAGTTTGTTCCATATCAGTCAGCGGTAGCTTCCACTTGCCTTCTGAGAAATTAAAAAATGAAGACATTTACACGAACAACCGCATTCAGGCGCTTGGATTGTATTATGCTTATGCTTAATGCTTCTTCCACTTCCTTCACCGCATTACTTTGCGCCCACTTTTTGGTTAAATAAATTATAGAAGAAAATTCATGAGTTGTTAGTATAAAAGTGAGTTTATTGGGTCGTAATAATCAGATCGATCGTATCAATCTCTAGCTTTTGATTGAGACACTAGAGGTGCTCTTTGGTGGGGTTATGGGGACTTGTTCTAAAGTGGATATAAACAAATTGATATTGAAGGATTTTCAAACTTATTTATATTTTCAGGTATTGTTATTGTTAGCGGTAATACATCATGTTTTGGGAGATGAAGAACAGATGAATAGACAAAAAAGGACGCTGAGTGGCCTGCATGGATTCGGAGGATTAGGACATGGTGGAATTAGTAACTATGGCGGAATTAGTAATCTTGGTGGAATTAGTAATCTTGGCGGACTTGGTCATTTTGGCGGTATTAGTTCAATTGGTGGGGATGGATCATCACTATTGCCAGCAGTAGGGGGTCACCTTCCAGCGCCTACTTTAACTGTAGAAGATTTGGCAGCATTCTATACTGCTCAAGCCAAAGCCGCAAAAGCACCACCGCCAGCACCGCCGCCACCACCACCAGAACCAGAACCACCAGCTACAGAAGCTCCAGTTGTGGAGGCTCCTGCACCTCCTGCTACAGTATCATTACCAGCATTTGTTCCTATAACATTGAGTGCAATGTATGCAGCTCCGCCACCACCTCCACCTCCTCCACCACCGCCACCACCACCACCAGAACCAACAACTACACTTGCTCCAGAGCCTGAGCCTGAGCCTGCACCTGCACCTGCACCTCCACCAGAACCTGATTATTCATATCTTCCTGCGCCAACAATTACAAGGAATATTATTACAACTGTTCAACGTCCTATTCCAATACCCATTCCAGTACCAGTAGATCGTCCGGTTCCAGTTCCAGTACAGATTCCTGTACCTGTGGCGAAGCCAATCGCAGTACCAGTTCCGAGACCTGTTGCAGTTCAAGTGCCAAAACCTTATCCAGTGAAAGTAGACAGGCTTGTTCCTATTCCGATACCTCAACCTTATCCTTTCCCAATTATTAAGTAAGTCCACAATAATATTCGTTTCAAAAGAGATATTCATTTCTTATATCTATTTTACAGAAATGTACCAGTACTGCAACCAAAATTAGTTCTTCCTCCTCAAATAATTGGTGGTGGCTATGGCCATAAAATTCTAGGAGGTCCGTACTTTGGAAAGAAGTTCTACTTCCGCTAACATTTTAACATAACATTTTCGTATGTATTATATAGTTTTTACGTAGGATTTTGGGATATTATTAGATTTAGTATGTTAAAGTATATTTCTTCCTCCATATTGAAATATCATTGTTATTCTGTTTTTGTTTATTATTCACATTTGCTGTGAAGCACCTGAAGCTCTAGTTGTAAATCGTCTACCAATAATAATTGACTGAGTTATATTATAAGTACTAAGGATTTAGGAAAATAAAGAAATAAATCATTGAAAACTTACTCTGAATACAATTTTCTTAAGTACCTCAACAGAATCCTGGAGTTTGATTGATTTGATCTTTTCGCTGTGGTGACATCCGATTTATATGTGCTTTATTTCTATCCTCATAAAATACCTATTGCATTTATGCTTTTTCAATTTTGAAGTCAATATATATATACGCTTAGATTTAGATAGCAAACGGTTAGTAAAATTACAGTACCTCCTTATGTGTGCAGATTTTCTTTCTCCCAAGAAAAGTTCTATTGTTCTTATAGAAGTCAGATTTGTTCGAGATGGAAAACCTTACTTGGCAGGAGACGTTTTGTTAATTTAATTTAAAATTGCCTATAGCGACTTTTGCGATGGTTTTCTGTTATAAACCTAAATCTGGCAAGTGGTGACATAAGACGTTGTAATATAGCGAACGCTCACTTGAGAAAATTGTCTTTGAGAAATTGTACATCAATGCATCAAGTTTTAAGAAATAGTGAGGATTGCTTCCTGATTCTGACTTTCACCGTGTTCTTCATGTTGTTTTCTGCTCTAAACTTTGTGTGAATCCACCTTCCAATTTAGATGTTATGGTTATTGATTATTCGCAAATCAGACAATTTCTGGCTGTTTCCTTTGGGACTGCCTGTTTTGTGAGAGTGAAGTTGATTGTAGGTACTATAGAGTTATTTTAGGACCTTCTTTAGCCCTTGTGTTCCTATATGACGATGGTAGTCCCATTATGGTTTATTTTTTTTTTTTTTTTTTTTATATATGATGATGCCAAAGCTCAGGGGATGCCCTATGATGCTTAAGCACAGCCTTGGCAGGAAATGAATTAAGGATGAGGGTAATGGGTTAGGAGGTTGGGTGAAGGAGGTGTCGATGTACGCCCCGTTTGAAAGTTTCAGGCTCATAAGACGAGGGAAAAACAGAAGATGGTAAACTGTTCCACATTCGTGTTGTTCTGCTTAGAAAAGATTCCCGAAATTTGACGGTACGTCCAAATTTGACCTGGAGAGTATAGGGGTGGGAGCGATTTGTAGATCTTGTATCACGCGTTGCCATGTGTCTACAAGAAATCAGGCTAGCAATTTCGTTTGAACAACGGCCATGGAAATAACGATAAAAGAGTGAGAGACAGCCGACATTCCGTCGACGCTCCAGAGAGTCAAGGCCCTCAGAGATTGAGCGATCGCCAATGAGTTTAATAGCTTTGCGCTGGACTTTGTCTAACGCGGACAGTGCGGTGTGTCCGGCCCCTGCTCAAATATCGGAATTATATTCAAGTCTAGGCCTAATATGGGACTTGTAGATCAGCGCTAAGTCAGGTGGGGTGAAATATTTCTTACATCTCTGTAGGAAACCCAAACATTTCATCGCAGATTGCTGGATATCTCGGTACCCAAAATATTTAGGGAGGGCGAATTTGGTATATTTACCTCGTCGACTGAAATGGGTTGGGGGAGAACTGGGCGTTTTTTAAGGGACATTAAACAACATTGAGTTTTGGATGCATTAAACGTTACACGATTTGCTCTGGCCCAAGCAAGCACCATAGAAATGTCGTTGTTTAATGAGCTAAACATGCGTTCCCGATTGGCTTCTGTAGCATTTCCACGTGAATTCATTACATAATCAAATGAGTACGCGAAATCAAAGGTGCTGTCGTCGGCGAAACTATGGATATGATTGAGAGTAAGGGATAAAAGATCATTAATAAAAAGAAGAAATAAGGTTGGTGAAAGAACTGAACCCTCAGGTACACCGGCATTTATTTCGTATTAATCAGATGTAACTCCGTCAATTACTACACGAATTGAACGCTCTGACAAAAAACTCTATCCATTTAACGAGGGTAGGGTGTTTTAAGTTTGGCTAAAAGGGCATCATTCCACACTTTCAAAAGCCTTTGAAATAGGGCCCATTCAAAAACGCGCCTAGGGATGGAGATGGAAGTGGCTGCGATGAAGGTGGCAAGTACGAATTATCAGCAAACAGGTTGGCCTTGTCCAATGAGTCAGTAAAAACATTCCCATTATAAATGAGTGGTGGTGTTGACGAACAGGTGGAATTGTTCTTTACGGTTTTTCGTAGAGACCAGAAGCCCTTACTACCCTTCTGAGTAGAAAATACCTTCCGTCTAACGCTCTGGTCGAAATTGAACTTTGCCCGACTAATTGCTGAATTGCAAATATTCTGCGCATCTTTATAGATAAGTCTCAATTCCTCTGAAAGGCACAATTTATATGCCGCTTCTTAGTTTTTAATGGCTGCGAAAAAGTCATTATTGAACTAATTGGAATTAGTTGGTTTGATGTTTTTGAAGTTGTGAGGGAGGAATAAAGCGATGCATTCCAAACCATAGGATGTTTAATATATAATCGTTGCTTTTGTTAACGTTTCTCACAAAAAAGCAATCAGACCAATCGAGCTCTCTGAGATATTTATTAAGTCCAGCCTTATCAGCATTTTTCTAATGCCACACTAATCTTTTGATGGAATTTAGGTAAGTGGTTGTCAAAGAGGAGATGAGGAATTGGGCGCAAATAAGACAATGATCCGAATTGCCAAAGGGAGCAGTTACTGAAATCTAGTAATTATCTGGACGCGATATTAGAAATAGATCTAAACGATGCGCGTTGTGCCCTAAAGTATCAGGAACACGAGGATGACACTCAACCAGTTGTTGTAAATTGAAGTACCCACTAAATAACTCGACGTGTCTTTCGACGGGTTTGTGGTAAAAGAATGCCTGAGCCACTGTGTTGTGGACGTTGAAATCGCCAGCAAGAACGATTTCAGAAGAGGGTGATATTTCCAAAAACTTATCGATAAACGCATTCAATGAAGCACGATTGTACTACATTGAATGTTGGGTGGAAAAAAACGATATTAAATGGAACGGACTCAATAGACTGTGCTTTTGAATAGAGCATAAAAGCTCTTCCCTTTGGCGAAGATGGCACTAGTACTTAATAAGTTTAACTTATTTATTAATTTGCTTTCGCAACCGAATTTAAATTTATTTTGGGGAGCAAGACACAGCGGTACGTCCATCGCCGTCAGCGGTTTAACTCAAACCAAACTCTCAAACTCTAAGTTACACAAACCAATATTTTTACTCATATTAAACATCCGATGGTGTGTATAGGCGGTTCAGCGTACATACATATATTGTTTTCGGTGATTTAGAATCGCAATATCTCAGGAATGGTGATTCTTAAAAAAAAAAGTATAAGAACAATTTTTGTAGATAATTTCATGATCTATAACTTTTGTCCGATCTATTTCTATGACAAAACTTACAGTTTACCGGAAAAATTGGAAAAACCATTTTTTTAACCTTTGACCTTGAATAAATTTTTTTGCAGATGTTGTATCGGTGGGAACTTTTAGTATTTTATTTTTAATAATGTCCCCAAGGTCTCTACCAGTTTTCAGCTCTATGCGAATTATTGTAAACCTACCACTATTTTTTCGACTACTTTGACCGGACTATTTGGTACACATATGAATTTCTTTGACCCAAATACGGAACGTGTAATGTCAATAAATGAATTTCGAATGTGGGGGTCACAAATAAAATAATTTAAAAAGAAGGTTTGCAAACTGTACCGTGTGACATATCAAATAAAAGGGATTGTTATGACGGTCTCAAATAAATTTTTTTCTATAATTTTAAGGTTATTTAAAAAAATTGGTGAAAATTGACCCCCCGCTATCACCGAAAGTACCGACCCTAAAATTTTGAAAAAATACAGAATATAGTTCTTTACATATAGATTACAGAAAAACCTTTAAGAAGTCAGATTTAAAAAAAGTAAGGTAGATAACATATTCATCGTACGGAACCCTCTCCACGCGAGTTCAACTCGCACTTGTCCGGTTTTTATGTATAATCGCCATAGCATAATAAAGGGCGGTGTCAACAGATTTAATATTATTTAAATATTTTAACATATTTAAGTCAAATGAAGTTATCTCAAATTCCGTCATTTAGGCTGTTACATTAAGTTGTTTAAAGCTTATCGTTCCAGTCGAATAACTGCAAAACTGTTTATGTTTATTTTACGAAAAATAGTAAATTACTATTTTGATCTTAAGTGCATTTATCTACTTTGACAGTATAATTAAATGATATTTGCTAAAATTATGTATTTTTGCCATTATTCGGCATTTTTTATTGTCACGCGATTGTGAAAAAATCTCATAGTAGTAGCAGTACCGACTCTGAATTATGAAATTAGCTTTCAGTTGAGGAAAATTTTTCGCGGAGATGAGATGAACTTTATATTGTTGTGCAAATCTAATTATATAAATAATCGTGTAGTACTAAAATATAAGTGATTGTTATAAACGTTGAATAATAAGAAGCGGTATAAAAGTTCATAGTGGTTATAAATTAATTTTGAATGTTAAGAGGTTAAATATACTTATTTTATAGAAAATTAAGGGATTTTTGTGATTTTTTAAATTAACACAGTTTTACTTAAATATGCTTAAGAGTGTCCATTAATTCATGTTGTGCTTTTATAAATTTAAACATACGAAAATCTTGCAAACTGAAAGAAATACAGCCGTTGCCTCGTTCTTTTCACCATAGCTTGCGGTGAGCATGATAACTCTGGAATGGCTTATCTCAAAACCAAAAAGATTTCATTAGTATATAGCCAGTGCTCCCTCGTGAATAAAAGTTTTTATATTTAAATATATACTATAAAATTTTTGAAAAAATTCCTTGAAAAACACCGAAGATATTAGCGACCCCATATTGCAGGTCACAATCAGACTCAGCATTTTGCGTACATTCTGGCAGCCGCAATTTTCATCTGAAATCAAAAGAGGTTGGAATTTACTTTTATTATATGTCTCTCTTCTATATGAACCTAAATGCTTTAAAAAAAATAGGAAATTGAATTTTTTACAGGGTTCAAAACAAAAAAGCATGATTTTTTGCCATCTTTTTCAACTTTATTTGCAAAAAAAAATTATTTTAAATAATGATAATATTCCGATTTTAGGTTCATATAGAGCGCAATACTATGAAGAAAGTAAGTGGCAATTTTCAAAACGATTGGTTGAAAACTTTTCAAATTAGCGTGTACGCAAGTTCAAAAAAAGTCGTTTTGAGAAAAACGCGTTTGAAAAAATAGTACCAAGAAAAACAAAGTCAAGGCAGTCATACATTTTTTTAAATTACTTACAGGTTAATCTGCTATTCCAGCATCATAAATTTCTACCTGAGGTTTCTATTGTGAAAATACATAAAAGGACATTTGCTGGCATTTTACGTAGTATCTATGACTCCACAAATACATGCCACGTAATAAGTAAATGGGTACCTGATTGACCGCTCGGTTATACACGTGGCGCGCTCGGGGCCTGAAGGAGAGCTACTCACTTTAATGGCTTATAACAATAGAACGAGTCGGAATTTTCATTTAAAATTTTGTGAACATATTTTTCAATAGTTTTACTAACAATTTATAAATTAAAAAAAAAATCGATTTTTTGAACCGTCTAACCCTATTTCCCCCCTTAAGCATCTGCAGCAGCGTGCAGAACGTCGACTTGATGTTGCCTATGGCAATGGACACACGTTTCACGTCCTGTTTTGCGACGACCTCAAAGACATGATGGCCATACGGTATTCTAAATGCTTTGAAAATCTTCAAAACTGCTACATTGGTTGGTTGGTTGATTTGCAAGAGGGGGAGATGTGTATCTTCCTTGCATTGAGGCCTTTATTGGCCCGTTGTACTTCCCTTGTTCGGCAGCGGGTCCTAAAGTCCACTGTCGAGCCAACTGATCCCCGTAACGAATTGGATAATTCGATTATATCCCGATTTCTTTACTTCTGCTTCATACCTTCTTTATGTTAGGACTGGGCATTGACCGAGAACGTGTAAGACGGTCTTCGTCGCATCCCCTGCACAGACTGGAGATTGCCACTCCCATTTTTATAGCATGAGCTCTTAGTTCTGTCACAAGGCCAACAAGAAGTTTCAGTTTGACCCTGTTAAACTTGATAATCTTTTCAGATTCATGTACATTGAGAGTTCCCCAAAACGCTTTTGTATGTCTGGCGATGTCGGATCCCTCCCACTTTTCTTTTCGTTACCCATTCCATGATTTCTTTTCTGATTTCCTGGATGGATATGCTCAGGTTGATTATTACTGGAGTCTCTTCATTTGCGCCCCTCTGCGCCAGCCCCTTTTCATTTCCTGGGATATCGCAGTGTCCCGGCACGTATATTTAGGCAGAGATGGGAATTTTTTATTCGAATAAAGATAAAAGCTAAAAATTCAAACAAATTGAAAAATCGAATAAAAATTTATTTCATTAAAAAAATTATTTGTTATTTGGGGAATTTTTCGCAGATAATTATTTGTTTTTTGACGTCGATTATTTGAATTTCAAATAATTATTTGCAAATAAAATAATTATTCGTTATTTAATTAATTATTCGCAAATGATTGTTATTTGGTGCTTCTTAATCGAATTTCAAATAATAATTTGTTATTCGCTTATCAAATAATTATTCGATAGTTGATGTCCCTTTATGGAATACTTATTTTCTTTATGGTATCATTTACTAAAATCTTTACTGTAAACATCGGAACATAACAAGACAGTTTTAATTTTCTAAGTACGAGACACCTTGTGATATGAAATGCGTGTACCAAAAAATAATTATTTGAAATTGAATTAATGGACACCATAAAACCAATAATTATTCCATAAAGAGACATGAACTATCGAATAATTATTTGATAATCGAATAACAAATAATTATTTGAAATTCGAATAAAAAGCACCAAATGACAAATAATAATTATTTGCGAATAATTCATCAAATAACGAAAAATCATTTGATTGTCAAATAACACACGATCGAATAAAAAATAATTATTTGAAATTTGAATAATCAGCACCAAATAATAAATAATTATTTCCGAATAACTTTAAATAAAATTTTAAATCAAATAAAAATTTATTGGAATAATTTTTTATTCGATTTTTAAAGAAATCGTTATTTGATTGAAAATTTATTCGAATAATGCCCATCACTGTATTAAGGTGACATCCAGTACGTTTACATGCATATTTGAGTGCTTAACTTGAAATTTACTCGAAACTCAAGTCGGGTTTTCATATAAAAGTGGTCATGATGGATAATATGAAGCTTCCCATACTTCGTCATTCCATGGCCGACTTAGCTTTGACGTAATGATCAATTACATTACACTAAAAAAATTTTATCGGATTTCATGGGAATATTTATAAAAGGTCACATCAAACGTTAGCATTATGTAATAGTTTTAAATTTACTCCTATTAAGGCATTTAAATATAGAATCCTTATCGATTGCTCTTAGGCCTGTGGAAACAATAACAGCTGCTATTTTTTTTAGTTTTAACAATGGTCTTTCCGTTTTTGCGCTGAAATGTAAATTAATCTTCCAATTATATTTTCTTATCTGTCCCACGCTTTTAAAAAGTACTTTCAACTAAATAGCCTATAATTGTCTCTGTTCTCGTTCAACGTCTCGTCTGTGCGCAATTAATTACAAAGTAAGATAGAAAATTATTGTCTTCCTTTCCAATTTCGTTTCAAGTCAAGCTTTCAGATAATAAATTTTCTTTTGTGATGTCAACTTTATCGAGGATTACTTTAAAATATTATGCCATTGTAAACTGTGTCAAAAGTTCAGAGTTCATTGTTAACACCAGCTTCAAAAAGCAATTGATATGTTTTAGAAATGTTTTTTAAACTATCTAAACGTACAAAAATACCTGAAAAGATACACTTTTTTTAATTGAAATTTACAGTTAAGTTGAGCAACTCCTGCCTAACTATTTTAGCTTAACCCAAATTGTTAAAACAAAAGTTAGGTTGCGAGAAAATGGTTAGACTGATGGCTAAACTTCTCTAGAAATTGCAAATAAAATAAATTTTAAAAAGATTAACACTTACGGAAAGACAAATGAATGGTTTTCTACAAGTCTAAGATGGAACTAAATCAAAACTTAATTTTAAATAATTCAAAGTGTGCGAGCACCTGGCTAGTTCCCGTTCCCATAAGTAGCTTAATGAACCGAACTGACTTTCTAATATCAACGGATCCCAATTCGGCAAGATCCACAAAAAAAGTAATGCCTGTACGGAAGGAAAATTTGTATGTAAAAATTTCTGTAAAAATTACGGTTCTTAAATGTAATCGTACTGCAGCTATGTAACTTAATTTCTACGGAACTGAACCGTAAAATTTCCTAAACGCTGAACACTGAGTATCTGTTCGGTTTTAAAGGATATTGCGAGCATAGAATTTAAAAGGCTTAAAAGTAGTTTATAAAATTAATTCACCTTTAGGAAAAAAATCGAAATAAAACAGGTATACAGTCTGAGACTCGAACCTGAGTCCTCTAGCACGTTTCAAGCCAATCTTCTCTTAACAAAATTAAATTCGAAAGAGATTAACAGAGCTGTCTCTACAGAAATTCACTATTTATTGACACTTGTAATAGTTAACAAATTTATTGAAATATGAATATTCACCTCGGAGTTCAGAAATATAGAAAACTAAATTAAATTAAGAAGCCCAGAAGACTAAGTCTCACACAATATGGTATGGTGGAGAACCGTGAAATTTGCCGGTTATTCCGGGAATAATTGTGTATTCCCTAAATGCCAAAGTAAATTTTATGAGTCAAATAAATTTTACGGTGCTGTTCTGTAAAAATTGCCTATGCACACATTAAAAATCACTGGAAGGATCGTAAATTTTATATACTGCGGCTGTTTAAATTTTGCCAGAATTTCTTACTTGCAATATAATTACGTTGGGTGGAACTGTAATTTTTCGTAGAATTTTCTCACCGTGTAGATATCGGTTCCTATAATTGTTTAGAGCCGGACATTTTCAGAGAAAATGAGGAATGGTTTTCTTATCCTGCAAACTTTTACAAAGGCTTTTAAGGGCATTCCGAGTTTGTTAAAGTGCCTACCCATAAGGCAATGAGATTTGAGTGCAGCATTGTTCTGTCTTGCAGACATGCTAGGGCTACCTCTACAGCCTTGACTTATAAACCACAATAATGGTCTGACAAACGCAAAGACATTTGTAGGACCGGTGTTCAGTATAGACATCTCCGCCTACTTTACCTTCCAGCCAAGAGCTGTTAGTGTATGTATAGATTCACTGAATCTTCCTCCTATAGAAATGAGAGAGTCGAACTTGGCGTGGAAAGTAGGCCAGTATAGTGCGGTAAATATTTGTTTTCGGGATGAGTACATCCAGAATTTTGAAGTGCCCGTAGCCGGTACGAACTTTCGTTAGTGCATTGGGTCACTTCTTCTAGTTCAGATTACCAGACGACCACGCTGCCCTACCATCTTTTGCCCTATGTGTTTTTGCACGCGTTTACGATCGCCGTCTCGTTCTATACTCTTTCATCAATGTTGCGTTCCAGCTAAGTGTCCTATCCAGTTTCCTATATCAGATATTTGATTTGGTTACACATTGAACCACCTAATCTCGTCGCTAGTTAAAATGACGCTAAATACTTAAATTGTATTCTTCTATTTGGTACAAATAGTAGTCGAGGTTTTGGATTTCAAGATTGTACTATCAATTTAATTGGGGTTCATCAAGCTGAAATCCTTAAATTAAACGCTTAAATTCTTATAACTCGCAATACTTCATCGTAGGTCACGTTTTTCTTTCATTAACTTACATACCGTCAGCATCAACATTACCCGATACGTACCGCGAGGAAGTTGCTGGTTGGACTTTACGCATCATTTTGGTCGGATCACCTCTCCTTAACATTTTTGCAAATTATGGCACGCTCTGATTAAATCCTGAGGTATATCGTGTCAGATTTCATTTAGAGCTCTCTCAAGCTCTTAGAGGTTAGCAGGAGGCCTCTTCAAATTACGTAATGTCCTACCCATCATGTCACCTACATGCTCAATAGGATTAAGGTCTGGACTGTTAGCTGGATGAGGCAGTAACTCCATATTACTTACTTCCAAGTAGTCACGAGTTACTCTCACAATATGGGGGCGTGTATTATCCTGCATTAAGATGAAATCACGGACCATTCTTCGACGCATTGGAATAACGCAAGGACGCGAAACTTTGTTTATGTAACGTACCGCTGTTAATCCTCGGGGTGCGAGAATCATTAGATCTATTCGATGGTTCATTGATATTCCATCCAATACCATAACAGATCCTTCACCGAACGCTCGAGTTGGATCAACATAATTTGCTTCAAAACGCTCTTGTCTACGACGCCAAATTCGGATCCTAGCATCATTCCCAAACAGACAAAATCGAGATTCTAGTCTGTAACAATACATTTCTCCACTGTCTGGCCGTCCAGCGTTGTTTTTTATGCAAGGGATGATTTTTTCGAAAATCTGTCCCACCTATTTTAAAGCACATAAATAGCACTTTATTTTAATGCTGTTATTTTTTATCCAAGGCCAAGTATAACCCAGCCAGGGGAGAAGCGTTAATTATCGAGCACAACATTTTTTATTTGGGCACAAAATTAGCCCATAAAGAGCACATTATTTTGCCGTGTCGCTTTTTAAATTTTTAGTATGTGACAGTGCCAGCCTCTTTGTATATTCGAATCAGCTAAGACTATAAGCATTTCGCCTTGATTTTACTGAAACTAGAAAATATTTCTGCTTTACCATTATCTGTAATAACGCTACTGAGATAAAAACATTTTTCAACCAACTCGACACTTGACTTAAATTTTTTAACATTCACGTTTTAATTAAATGCTACATCTTGAGTCTTTTTTTATATTAATGACACTTGCACTCCAAAATATCCTTTTTTATACTTTATATTTTAAATTAAATATTCTATTATGCTGCAAAAAAAGGATAAAATGCTGAAGTTATTGTTTTTTACTTTCAGAAAACGAGTGAAATGGGTATTACTTATAAGAAAACACTTATCTTCAGCACAATAGTATTTGCATTCGGAATTCTATTTGGATGGTATATTTTTCCACTTATACTAAATTCAATTATAAAGACAGTAAGTATAGTTTCAGTGGTAAGAATATTTAAAAAAATATGTTAATTCAACTCATTAAAATTCCCGAAACGTGAACGTAAAGAGTTAACAGAAAAATTTATAGAAGTTGATTTTGACATAAGGTACAATAGAGTTCATCTAAATATCTCTTCCACATCTTCAAAGAATGTTTGGAACCGTAATTCTATTACATTATACAGGGTGTTTCAGATCTGACGTGCCAAAATGAGTGGGGTGATAGATCTCACCTAGAGAAACAAAAAATTGTATGGCAGTGGGGGGGGACTCAACCGTTTGGGAGTTACAGGGTGACTCATAAATTTTAGTTTTTCATGGTATGCATGAAAGCGATATAAAACAAACGCTAAAAAATAACTATCCTAATGACCTAATGACGAGCAATACAATCAAAATAAAAAAGAGGTATACTAATTACATAAATTTCGGAGAAAATTTAGGAGAATGCTGAAATTTTGGTAATTTCAAAACATTTTTTTCAATTTTGGCCGTGACTGTACCTGCAGTGGTAGTAGTGAGATCAACATTGTTGACATTTTTGGAAAGGTAATTAGGATAGTTGTTTTTTAGCGTTCTTTTCATGTGGCTGTGTTGGGTAGATGAAGAAATAAAAATAAAAGAGTAATGTGCATACCATGAAAAACTGAAATTTTTGAATCACCCTGTAACTCCCAAACGGTTGAGAGTACCTTCCCCCCATGCCATAAAATTTTTTGTTAAGCTAGGTGAAATCTATCGCCCCACTCATTTTGTCACATCAGATCTGAAACACCCTGTATAGTTTTTACTAGTAAATCTCGTCCGAAAAGGTTTCCAAATTTAAAACCGCTTTTGATGCAATGACTAACTCAAAAAAACCTCTTCTATTCTGTTTATTTAACATATTCCAATTTACGCAGTCAATTTTTATCTGACTAAGTATTTTTTTATAACAATTATATTAACAGAATGAAAGCATCCTTACGCGACGATCCTAAGCGATTTTGAAGGTTCGTGAACTTGAAGCGCAATTCTGATGGCTATCCATCTTCTTTGTCTTTCGGAGACAGCGAAAGACGATATAGCAATTCTTTTTGCCGATTTTTTTAAGACTGCGTTTTTGGACGATACCTGTGATATAAGCTTTAAGGATTTTACCCATTTGACGAGGTTTCCATCGACTTCTCTCGAATCCAAAGACCTTTTACTTATTGAAGCTACGATTTTAAAGAAAATGTCTACCTTCTTTCAATTAGTCCTGACTCCCGCCTCACTCGTGAAAAGATGTGGTTCCATTCTTGCTCCTATTCTGTGTTATTTATTTAATCTCTCAACTCGTTGCGGTGTTTATCCGATAGCTTGGACAATTTAATTATTCCTCTTCACAAAAAAGGTGATAAATGCGAAATTTCGAACTATATACCAATTGCTATAACTATATCCAAGATTTTTGAGGCACTTATTTTCGATGTTCTATACTTCCACTGCAAGCCGTTCTTACAACCGTTTCAACATGGCTTCATAAGGGGTAAATCAACTACCATCAATTTATTGGAATTTTCAAACTTTTGTATTTCTGGAATTGAAGGTGGTAAACAAGTTGACTGTATTTTTACTGACTTGAGCAAAGCTTTTGATAGAATAAATCAGAATTCTTCTTCTCAAACTCTCCCTTCTCGGGCTTTCGCATGTTTTTGTAAATTGGATTCATTCGTACTTATCTGAACGCACTCAGCGGGTTTCTTTTCGTGGACCTCTGTCTGATGTTATTTTCAACATTCCGGTGTATCGCAGGGCTCCCACCTCGGGCCATAGTTATTTATAATTTACATCAACGATGTATCTACGATTTTGTCTCACACAAATATTCTGTGTTATGCCGACGACGCTTAGATATTTCGCACTGTGTCAAACAATGCTGGTTGCCTACTTTTAAATTCTGGCTTGGACGCCTTTCAGAATTGGTGTCTATTAACGACCTTCTCCTAAATATCGGTAAGTGTACATCTATGTCTTTCTACCGAAAATATCTCTCTTTCTATTTAACTTTACCAAAGACGGTTGACCTATAACAAGAAAAGACTAAGGACCTAGGTGTCTGGCTCAATTTCCAATTTTCTTTCGAGGATCATTTTAATGCAATAGTCACCAAGGCTAATATGACTCAGGGTTTCGTGAAGAGGTGGTCGAAGGAATTTGATGACTCTTACATTACAAAGCTTTTATATTGCACTTTTGTCAGGCCTATTCTGGAATATCTCTCTCCAGTCTGGTCCCCGCTCTATGCGACACATGAGGCCTTCCTAGGAATAACTCCCTTATAATACCACCTTATGTTGATAGACTTGAACTCTTGCACTTGGATACACTTGAAAAGAAACGCCGTAACTCCGGGATTCATTTTGTTTTCGACTGCATTCGGGGGTCCATAGACTCTTCTGTTATCTTGGCTTGTTTTGGCATATAGGTTTCGGCTCGCTCCCTGAGGAATCACGACTTTCTTCAATTTCATTTTCATCGCTCTAATTATGAATTAAATGAGCCGATCACATCGATGTCTGGATATTTTAAATCCTCTTTTGATTGCATTGATTTTCATTTATCGCGAAATCATGTGAGGAGTCGGCTTTGTTGAAGTTACTTTTTACTTTTCACTTTATGTACATTTTATACACTTTAGCACTTTTATATTCTGTATTTATAATTTGCGAATTATCTCCTTATTTTTTGATTTTATAGCTTATTTTTGCTGTTTTTATTTAGTTTTTTTTTGTAGTAGTTAGCACTTTGATGAAATATTGTTAATAAATAAATAAATATTATACAGGGTGTTTCACAGCGCGTATGCAAAAATGAAGGATCTGGTAGATCTAGGTGAGAAACGAAAAAAATTGTATTGGGGGGGGGGGGGGAATCAATCTCCCCCCTCTCAGCATTTTAACGTATATCTGTGCTAGAAACGTTATTAATATCGCAGTTGACATGTAATCCAATGGTACTAAAGACTGTTCGATTTTTTTACTGTTGCACTGGCCAATATCCCATGATTGCAGAGATCGCCCTAGCAATATCTCTACGACACCTACGAATGAGTCACGGCTTTTTCTACTATTGAAGAAGGGCCACATCAACTTGGATATGGTAGCCGAGTCAAGAGGTTTAATGGCGCCCTGGCTGTTGAAAAAATTCCGATCCTTCGAATGGGGGTTTGTATTTGTTTCGTAGTCTGAAGCATTTCAATCTGAGAGATTGTCGCATGATCCGAAAAGCGGTATAACTTTGATATGCAGAAAATACGCACACCGACACCGCAGTTTATCTTAAAGCCGTCTGTGAATTTCGTTGCATCAAAAGCCTCCACCACATTGGTTTCCTTGATTTAATTATTTGGGGGTTATCGAGAGTTCATCATAAGGTAGTATTTGTATTAAGTAGGTATTTATGCTATTGAGCGTTAAGAAACACAAGGCTGATAATTTGTAGAAGAATCTTAGCGAGAAGATAAATTGCAACGGACTACCTACAAGAGATACAGATGGATGGAAAACGATTAGAAATTCTACTGTCGACAATTAGAGGTTTGCAAGGATTACAAATTTTCTATAAAAGAATTAATTCAAAATGAAGTAGTTATATGGTAACTTGTATTGTCAAATAACATATTTCATATAAATCAACAAAGTCATTTTCTCGATTCGAGTCGAGATTCCAAATACGCACCCAGGATGCTACTGTGACCATAACGTTTGGCCCTTCAACACTCTGAATCTCTGACCCTGATTGCTCCACACGAAATAATGTTTTTAATGTACAATCTAAGGGTAGTAAGTGCAAAAGTACATAGTGTCATCTTTAGCTGGAATCCCCTCCTCCTATCAAAGGTTCTCTTACATGCATGTAGGCAATGCAGGCTTTTTTAACTCGCTCTTCTATGTTAAGTTTCCAACTAAATTTGTGGTCAAGAGTGATCGTGCTGGATGATAGTGAGCGTAGGAGGATAAATACAGATATCTTGGTGGTAGAGTTTAGTTTTGCCTGAATTAAGTCCAAGATTATGCGCTTACTTTATCCAGGGCACCCTGATTTCACTTATCACGGATGGAAAGACACTAAGATTGCTGCACCATCAGCATACGCGGCTACTTTAATCCTATCTTTATCTAGTATCGACAGGATCTTATTCATGGAAATTGTTGTATGTATGATGTTGAGAGAGCTACAACTATCTCTCCTGAGGGATTTGTCAAGCGAATACACCAAATTCCAATTTTTTGGAAATGAGTTTCTTAAGTCAGGATACGAATTGCTGGATTAAAACAAACTTGCAAGATTATTAAATCACTTCGTTTATTTATTTTCATCCAATTCTTCTTGTTTTGTACTTTTCACTACTTTTTATTTGTTGTATAATTTTTACTTAATGTATATAGTTACTTTGGAATGCACATTCGATTTCACTTTTGTGATCCAATAACAAATTCTTGACTTATATATCTCTGGTTACCAATAACAAAAGAAACACTAGCTATTCCTCATAATTCTCGAATAATCCTCATAATCGGCCTGAAGTCTTTCGCGAATTCATGTTCCTGCCCATCGATCTTCGAAATGAGCACCACTGGCACTCAAAGAACCATACTTAAGTTTTCGTGTACTAACAAGCTCTTAACGCATGCGTTCTCTATTGTGTACCCGGGTTATGTTACATTTGGTGTTTTGTTTTTTATTCATCTTCTTTATGGAGTTACTTTTAGAGTAAATCTCTCTCTCTCATGCTCCACAAGATGTTACGAGCCCTTGCGGGGCATGACGCGGAAGAAGAACTTCACCCAATTCGATAGCTAGTAAGTGAATCTACAATTAAAAGTGAATTCCGAACCACTGACATTTTCTCTGATGGTGGAGGAGCCTTTTAGAGTAAATAATCGAAACAAATTAAAACAACATTTGCTAAGATCAATGTTGTATATCCTAAACTTTCATTTTACTAAATTTTGAAATTCTGGATGTTTGAATATAGTCTGAATTCAAACTACAAATGTTGCTTGTCTCTGTTGTTATTGTTACCACTTAATGTCTTATTACATTTACATTTCTGCCCGGTTTGTTGAACTTGAGTGGATTTCTAGTTGCGCTAGATGTTGATCTGTTGGGTCGTAAGTAATTGAACATATGCAACACTACTTAATTATTATTTTTTATTTATTTACCAATAGCAAATATGGCTTAAACCTGGTTCTAAAATGCGTGAGATGTGGTCAGAGACTCCGTTTGCCTTTAATTTTCTTATATACGTTTTTAACATTACAAATCCGGAAGACGTCGTAAACGGTGGAAAACCAATTCTTCAACAAGTCGGTCCATATCATTTTGAGTAAGATATTAAAAACTTTTAACTAATATTTTTGTTAATTAATATTTCAATTGATTTTTTTACACTATTTTCATATATATTTCTTAACATGCCGAAATTTCCTATCATTAATCTATTTTCAATGCCAATTTTAGTGAATGGAAAGACAAATACGATCAGATTGACGATGAGGAAGAAGATTCAGTAACCTTTAATCTCCGTGATAAATTTATTTTCCGACCAGATAAGTCAAAAGGACTAACTGGTGACGAAATTATATTTATGCCTAATGTGTTGTACCAGGTTGGAAACGATGACACTATTTTCTTTTAATCGTGCTTACTTCCTTTATAGTCGGTTTCAGTAGTTGTTAAAAGAGAACGATCATCAATGTTAAGCTTAGTCAGTAAAGCTCTAGACTTGGTATTTCCCAACCAAACTAGTATAATGTCTGCCAAGTTTATGGATATTTTCTTCAAAGGAATTTTTATTGATTGCTCGTCAAATGAATTCAGTGCAAAAGCACTTTGTTCATCCTTTAGCACAGGAGAAGTAAAAGGAATTGTGCCATACAATGAAACTCATTTTTTATTCTCACTAATGGGAAGCGTAAGTCCTTCTAATGCGAATTTGTTGCCTCATCATTTCTTTATACCTTTATACATTTTTCAGAAAAATCACACAGATGGAGGTCGATTGACAGTGTGCCGGGGAGTAAAAAATATCGACAAATTGGGAAAAGTTATTAGGTATGATAACGAACCTGAAATGGATGTATGGGGCGAAGGAGATTGCAACAAGTTGAATGGAACGGATTCGACAATTTTTCCACCTGGAATGGATTCAACCAAAGGTGTGTGGGCTTTCACTCCAGATATTTGCAGGTCCTTAGGTGCAATCTACGAACGAAAGTCATCATATGCAGAATTACCAGTTTTGAAATATACAATGGATCTCGGAGATATTAAGGTAACTAAAGGTATTTACTCATAATATCGAAAATATTCTTTTTGTATATACGAGTGATGATTTTGTATATCAGCATATTCTCATGTATCGTCTGCTTAAAATAGACATTGATTTATTGCCAAACGAAACGTTTTTTAAGCTACGTTTTCTAAATGGAATTATTTAAGATATATTCATTACAGAAGTTCCGGTACGAAGATATTATATTTAAAATGAAATTAAGATTCTGAAATACTGAAACTGTTAATTAAAAAAATGGCCCATTTTGCAGATGACTACTTTCTCCGTTTTAGCAAGTTCCATTATTCTTAAGATTAAATTTGACCTTCTAATACAAATTTTGGTTGGTTGGTTTGCAAGAGGGGGAAGATGTGTATTTTCCTTGCATTGAGGCCTTTAGTTAAATTGAATTAATCCTTCTAACTCAGAAGGCGCACTTCACAGGCAGAAGCCGGGAATCAATTAACCTACACACCAGAATATAACAAAATATAGAGGTGAATGAGGCTCCTACACTAGCTTGCAAAAAGAAAATGTTAGTACCCAAAAGCACAAAATACACCCAAATACAACAATCAGGGGTGCACAGGCAATAGAGATCGCTTGAACCAAGCCAATACATTACATACACAAACCAACA
Organism: Leptarthrus brevirostris; assembly: GCA_964036015.1. Classification (NCBI taxonomy): domain Eukaryota; kingdom Metazoa; phylum Arthropoda; class Insecta; order Diptera; family Asilidae; genus Leptarthrus; species Leptarthrus brevirostris. The sequence goes on from OZ038374.1 coordinate 13,942,326, forward strand.
TAAAAAACCTTACAAAAGCCTTACAAAAACGAGTGAGTGCAACAGGATGGCTAGAAGTTATAGAGGCTCCTCCTTAAAGTAACCTTGTCGACGTTAGTGCTGAAAACATCACCAACATCATTAGCACACCTAAAAAAAAATCTCGATATCGTCCGCATAAATAAGAATTTTAATTCTTTGAAGTAAATAAGTAATATCATAAATATATTTGATGAATAACAAAGGACCAAGATGACTACCCTGGGGAACACCAGAAGGAGCTACAAAAGCATCAGAGAGCACGCCCCGAAAACGCACTCTATAAGTCCTATTAGATAAATACGACTTAATCCATGCAATGAGTTGATGCGGGAAACCCAACCTGGCCAATTTGAAAACGATAATAGAGTGAGACAGCTTATCAAAGGCCTTTCTAAATTCAGTATAAATGCAGTCAGTTTGGCAGCCATTAAAAAACAAGTTAGAAACCGTGGACCTACTCTGAAGGAACCCACGCTGCCGGCTAGAGATTAAACCCCTACACCCCATGGACAATTGGGATTGGATCATCAGTTCGAAGAGTTTTGGAATGCAAGACAATTTAACAGTAGGTCTGTAGTTAGCAATCTCTCTCCTATTGTCACTCTTAAAAACGGAGATTAAAATGATATCTTGCAGAGTGGAATGAAACGGCCCACCGAGAAAGACCGCCGGAAGAGTAAAAGTAAGGGACATAATAACGCCGAAGAGCACTTCTTTAAGACAACAGCAGGAATCCCGTCAGGGCCACAAGAAAAGTTATCCGGAAGATCTACAATATGCTTGGACAAGATCTCCTCCGTGATATATGGAAAAGAAGTATGTTCCTAAGATTCTAAACCTGCTTTGCGTTAGGACTGGGCATTGATCGAGAACGTGTAAGACGGTCTCGTCTCCGCAATCCCTGCACAGACTGAAATTCGCCACTCCCATTTTTATGGCATGAGTCCTAAGTCTTGCATGTTCTGTCACGAGGCCAAGAAGAAGTTTCAGTTTGGCCCTGTCAAGCTTGATAATCTTCTCAGATTCATGTGCATTAAGGGTTACCTTAAATGTTTTTGTATGTCTGGCGATGTCGGATCCCTCCCACTTTTCTTTGTGCATCCCCGTTACCCATTCTATGATTTCTTTTTTGCTTTCCTGGATGGGTATTCTCAGGTTGAGTATTATTGAAGTGTAATCACTTACGCTCCTCTGCGCCAACTCATTCACTTTTTCATTTCCTGGGATACCGCAGTGCTCCTGTACGTATATTAGGGTGACATTGTTTTGTCTACCTAAGTCTGTAAGGGCCTGTTCGTTTTAGATTTTACCATGCCGTTTGTTAAAGATTTAATGGAAGCCTGGCTATCTACAAATAGCTGATTAGCTCCTATATCTATCGCTGTGATTTCACATTGAAGAACCGAGGAGGAGTTGTCTACCCCTTCAGGTTTTGTTCCTCCCACGATACTCCAAAGCCACAACCACGCTCGAATTTTTAGCCGTCTGTGCAAAGCGCTATGGTGTTTTTTATGAATCACCCTATTGTTGATCCATTCACTTTTTTCCTTCCACAGTTTATTCATGCATAAAACGTACGGCCGAGTTAAGTGTCATCTGTTTAACATGGAATTATAGTGGAGTTATGTTTAGGGCCCTTGTCGGTGTTGACCTAGTCGCAACTGTTATGCCTGTTTCTGCCCACCCCCATTGCTTTCCATCAGACTATCGATCCTTGCATTATCATTGGTCTGATTACGCTTGTGTATTTCCATTTTATAATATAGGGTGATAGTCCCCGTACGTTTTCTATCGCATTCCTACACGTCTAGAAAGCTCTTACCGCTTTATTTTTTTTCGTGTAGCAGTCTAGCCTAATTTAGTTTCGTATCCATCAGCACAACCAGAAATTTCGCCTCATTCTTTTGGTGAAGCAGCACAGTTCCGTCTTATCTGGGTTTATCTTCAGTCCGCAAACCTGCGCCCAAGAGGTAGCCCTGTCGATTGCTTCTTGAAGTAAGTATCCCAAGTTTTCTTCAAACTTACCTCTGACTACTATCCATAGGTCTTGCGCATAACAAATTACGTAGAGACCTTTATCTAACAGGGCTTAAAGCAAGTCATCAATCACTATCAGCCACAAAAATTGTGAAAGAACTCCTTCTTGTGGAGTTCCTCTCTTTATCAGTGCCGTCAATTGTTCATTTCCGAAACTTATATGTCAATGAAGCAACCCAACGTAGTGCCTTTTCCACTTGATGTACTAGCATGGACTTGATCCAGTTGATTGTACTATAATCTGCCCCTTCTCCCTCAATCTATTAAGAATTCTTTGTACCGCAGTGCCTTTTCCACTTGATGTACCAGACTATGTAGAGCAGAATCAACCAGTCTACCTTTCATATATGCATGTTGACAACTTGATAGTTGGTTAATGCCTATCTGTTTCCTTAAATCCCATTCCATGAGTCTTTATAGACTTTTAAGTAAGAATGATGTAAGGCTAATTGGTCTATCTATATGTGCAATAGTCCGTCTTGTTGGGTTTGAGTAGAAATATTACCTTTGCCACTTTCCAATTTTTAGGAGTGTAGCTGAACTTAAGACACGCTCTTAAAAGTTGCGAGTCTCTTACTTCCTTTCGGTAGCATGATGGAATAAATCCCATCTTGGTCGGTGATTAATGTGTGGTTAAACATTTTATTGTCCATCTTACCTTTTTCATAGTGTACAGTTTCTTCGTTTTTTCCTCTTTCATCCTAATTTGGGATCACCTTCCCTTATCGACTCCCCATCCACTAGGGTGCTTCCCGGGAAGCTGTTCATAATCAGCTTCTCGATAGATTCCCTCATGTTGGATGAGTTCTTGATAAGTTCTTTTTAGCTGTTCGACTAAGAAAATATATTCTTAAGCTTAGCTGCCTTACCATGCTTTAAATTTGACTACTAAAAACTATCCACGATTCTAATAAATTACCATGCCGTCCTTAAAACTTCATTAAATTTTAACTTGTAAAGAAATGTCTTAACTGGCCCTAATTCGAATATTTTATATAATTGGGAATAACATTAATCCTGCGAATGTTATATGAACCGGAAAGTCATTAATTCGTCCTTATGGTAATACTCCCAGACGGCCAGACCTTACTACTAAGAAAGGGAATATTCTACGCGTTAACCTTTTTCTCTCTGGTCAAGTTTTCATTAATATTTAAGTGAAATTCTTAAGGAACCACAATATATTTGTGTGAGTGTGTAATCCAGGTGGCTGAATTCCCATCACAACTTTATGTGCAAATATTGATTTCGTAAAATTAGATCAATGAAGTCTTTATACAAAATTTATTTCAAAGAAATTTTTAACAGCTGTTATAACAAGAAAATCATTAACTTTCTGAAAGCGGAGTTCTTGCTTTATACTTCCTGTAAAGCTCAGATGATTTCAGAGATTTCCAGATATTTAATGTAATTTTAACAGATTGATGTTGAACTAGTAAGAGCACTTTGAAAAATGAGAATACTTTATGAAGATTTCCCCCTCCCCTTTATACCAAAATAATTGTAATAGTCTATATTAACTCCCCCACTTCGGAAGGGATCGAATTAGGATGGGTGGTTAAACAGGGTTACGCACATACATTTTGGAGGTTTGGCGGTGGTGTTAAGGTGGAAAAGAGGTGATAGAAGGTCGAAGCCAAAAGTTTAAATAATTGGACATTCGAGTGAGAAATTATGAACTGGCAAAAGTTTACACTGAAACTTTGTAATATAAACACATTTGGTGTATCTTTTGTATGGCTTTAATGTCTTTTAAATTCGATTCAGGTGATGTTTTGATTTGAACGAAACTTAATAGGTAATTTTTCGCAAAAATTTCATTATTTTTCAATCCTTTGTAGATCACCTCCACGGCATCTCCCCCATCTCCCAACCCTCCAGGATGTGTGTGCATACCCCGCCCCCAACCCCACCCCTCCTAACACTTTCCGAAGGCGGGAATTAATCTAGTACGGTGGCCACTCTCTGGAAAATCGGGAAAAGTCAGGGAATTTAAGTAGTCAGGGAAAAGTCAGGGTAGGAATTCTCGCAAAATTTGGTTGCCTCAGGAAAACCAAACCGTTTCAATTAATTGAGCGCACACTTTCATAGCAACGAATTAATGTGTCAAGTTTGTGTGCATGATCTGTAATTCCCCCATGCCGTTCCCCGGAACTTGCATCAAAATCCTCAGCCGCCTGGCAGCAGGGTAGGAATTCTCTGAAAGCTTGTTGCTTTCAGCCAATCAGGTTGTCTTGTAAGTACACAAAAATTCATAAATGCGTAGAGGATGTATTAATTCAAACGTACCTATGTATTCAAACGGTTGACGGGGAATGATTATCTGTTTTCCAACATTCTTACTCATGGCAGTTCAAGCGCTATGATATGTCAAAATCACACGCCAGCTCCCAACCAGGCAGCTGAGGATTTAGACGCAAGTTATGGGGAAGGGTATGGGAGATTTTTTCTGTTGCCACAAAAGCTTTTGGACATGCGCTTAATTTATTGAAACGGTTTGGTTGTCTCGTGACAACCAAAATTTTGCGAGAATACCTATCCTGGCGTGTGATTTTGAAACTTCATAGCGCTTGGACTGCCATGAGTAAAAATTTTGTAAAACGGTTGGTCATTCCCCTTTAACCGTTTGAACACACACATACTAAATACATATATCCTCTACACATTTATGAATTTATAATAAAGAGAAATAGATAAAAAACGATAAAAGAATATCAGAAGGTTTAAGTTGTTACTACTAAAGATCAAAATTCTGTCTTACTTAGGAACAAACTCTAAGAGCGCAAAATGTCCCAGAAGGTTAGATTAAAGTGGCTGCCTAAGAAGGCACACTTAGGCCAAGAAGGCCCATTGTGATACCACAAATGGAGGCTGCAAAGATTTTTAAAACCCCATAAAAATATCTAGAGAAAAAGAGGGTGAATCTGTTACCCCCTGTGCACCGAGCCAGTTCCATATCTCCAGTGGAACCAGTTCATGCGGAGTCAAAATAAATTTGGCTGGAATGGGAAGGTTGTTCAGCCTTAACTCGTCGCCGCGAACTATTTGGAACTCCTGAGAAATCGGGCTAGGTCTCTGACGTCAGTGGAGCCTAATTCGCTTAGCTCCTCAAAGAAAGGGGAGCCCAAAAACCGGTTTCTATGGCTGGCTAGAGCCGGGCAGTTACAGTGGAGGTGGAGTAAACCCTCTTCCTCTTCATCATTGTAACTCCTACAGAAGTCGTTTGAAAGTGCGCATAGTCTATCGGTGTGTCTACCTATGAGGCAATGGACCGTAATAACGGATACGGTACTGCTAATTGCTTTGCATCCGAGTAGGATGAGCTCTCTTGATCGTTTAGGGTCAAGTTTTGGCCATATCTGTCGGGTAATCAGGCAGGTGTGTTCCTCCTGCCAATTAATATTTGCAATCCAGAGAAATTCCTGTGTGAGTTCCAGTTTGCAAGTGGCCAGCGGCTTACCCATCTGGTGGTTAATGTCCGAATCAGGACGAGTGGTACCGATTCTCGCTAGTTCGTAGGCTGTACAGTTACCCGGAATATTACTATGTCCAGGAACCCAGATGAGCCGAACTTTCAGATGCTCAGCTATGTTAACAGCTGAGCGACATGTTACAACCGTTTTGGAGGTAATATATACTCCCGTGAGGGATTTAATAGCGGCCTGACTTTCTGTGAAAGTACATATGTTGTCTCTAGGTAGTGTTGAATGAAACAGGCAATCCGCAGCTACGATTTCTCAGCCATGATTTCCGTCTGAAACACGCTGCAGTAGTCAGTTAAGCAAAATGAGATATCGAGGTCCAAATGTTCCGAGAAGATACCTCCACCTACTCTGCCTTCTAATTTGGAGCCGTCGGTGTAGAGATGCACTAACTCCCCCCATTGGGGAGGAACTTCCTCCCGATCTGGTGGGAAAGAAGGAGTTAAATTTAGTTAAAAAGAAAGGCTTGCGCGAGGTATAGTCGATATTGCTGGCAGTTCTTCCGTCCAGGATTTTGGAGTGACCGAATTCGGTTCGTTTCCAGGTCTGATGATGCGGTTTGCTTACCAAAGAGATCTAACGGTAGAAGGTGGAGAATAGTGTTCAGGACTTTAGAAGGTGTGGTTCTAAGGGCACCTGTTTCAGCAGTGTTGCCATCCTCTGAACTTTATCCATTGTTTGACACTTGTTTAGAGCCAATGCACAATGCGTTGCTCCATACCCCATCTTTTCCCAATAGCCTTTTTACACGAGTACAGCGCTACTGTGGTCTTCCGTACTCTTTCCTGGATGTTAGGCTTCCAGGTAAGTTTTCTATCTAGGACTAGACCTACATATTTAACCTGATTACACAGTCTCAGCCTAACCCCGTCTAGTATAGGGCAATTCATAGGAGGTGTTTTATGTGGTTTTCTATGATTATGAAAGGCATGCAAATGTCTGATATGTTACGTGATTACTTTTTTATTATTTTTGACATAGTTTCACGATATAACGTAAAGTCAGGGAAAGAACTCAAGAAATTGGGTCTTGAAAAACAGTGGCCACCCTGTCTAGCCTATTTACCAATATTTTATTTTTCAGTTTCAGTTTAGAAATAGAACAAGTCTTCAAACTTAATTTCTTTATGACAACAGTGTAACTCTTACTACACATCACTACTATAACTCAAAAATTAATCAATGGAAATATTTTTATTTTACTAATTACGTAATAATTAATAATTTAGTCAGATAAAAATCTTCACTGTTTCTGCCCCAAAAACGATGTATCTGCTTGCCCAGTAAAAGGAACTATGGATTTAAGCCCTTGCCTATCTGGACCAATAATAGTTTCAATGCCTCACTTTTATCACGGAGATGAAAGCTTATTCGAAAATGTAGACGGACTAAGGCCAACTAAAGAAGAACATGCTGTTATTTTTGATCTTGAAATTGTAACAAAACCTAAAATTTACATTGAATTTATATTAAAAACGAAAAATTTTAGATTTCAGGAACGCCACTCAAGGCAGTAAAGAGACTTCAATTTAATCTGGATACTCAACCTGTAGAAGAAATTCACGCTATGCAAAATGTAAGAAAAATGATTTTTCCGATGTATTGGATTGAAGAAGGATTGGAACTGAATAAGACGTACACTAATATGCTAAGAAACAGCTTGTTTTTGTAAAGCATTTGATATTACTAAATATTTTTATTAAATGTTATATTTTTTGCAGGGGAATGAAAATCAATATTGCTGTAAGATGGCTTTGTGTTATTGGAGGATGCTTTGGAGCCATCTATTCTGCGTTTATGTATGCCAAAAAAGTGCAAAGTGTAGCAATAACAACACCAGAAATGCTAAATGTGTTGAAACATATTTCGGAAAAAAATAAAGCGAATTTAAAAGAAGAAGAACTTAACGATGGAGAGGGAAGGTATTAATGATGATTAGCTATTGTAGTTTGTCTAAGCTTTTATGCACATCCTTAATATTTACGCTTGTTTGATTGTTGTTCAAGGGCTAAACTAATAAAAACTGAGCTTGTACCCTTTCCAAGAAGATTCCAGAAAAAACTATTAATTAACATTATTTAAAAATATTGGCATTTAAAACATCTGGACTAAATAAGCTTATATAAAACGAAAAAAAACAAATGACTCAATTTTTCTCATCGTTTCGTAACTAGGCCAAATATGTTAATTTTTAATAAATTTCTTGGAACTAAAGCAGCTGAAATTCATGCCTTTTCATATTGCTTGGTTCACAGGATTTCAGGCCACCTTATGATAATTTACGTATGAGTAAATATTTGGTTATAACCCGTAAAATGAAATATTCAGCAGTTCTAAAAAAGTCCAAATACACTAAATTTGTTCGTTCAATAATGAGAATAAATTGAAATGTTAACAAGTGGGTACGATAATTATAGGGGTTGGAAGGTTCTGTGGAATGGATGAAGACTTGAAGATTAACCATTTTGTATTTAGGTCAACATATTTATGCTATAAATGTATTGATGTTGTAATTTTTTCCAAAATTATGCATTTGTAAGTCGTGTGTCTGGCGGGTTAAAATTAAGTCCACATACTCTATTCTTTACATTAGTTGTAAATACTTTAAATCTTTGAACTATGATATTTAAAAGTGACCTTACATTAACAATAAATGACTTGACCGGAAACGAGAAGTTAACCCTTACATGGTAATTGGACTAATTAGGTACCTACAGCAATTTAATTTTAAAAATGTTAATTGAGGTAGACTGAACTTTCAAAAAGCTTCTTCGGTCGAGTCTTGACATACATACTTTGTTGACTAATTCAAGTTTATTTTTGATACATCTCTTATAAATAACAATAGAGCTGGCTTGTGCCGTGTAGAGTGGTAACATTTTTTTTAAGGATTTTGTTTTATAGAAGTAAACGCCATTTGAAGGAGAAAAGGATTTACAGGCATTCATTCGGTGAATAAATTTTTTAAATTCAAACGGTCAGTGCTTTTAAGTATATTTATTTTATATTATAGTTCGTTATCAATAATATTAAATAAGATCTCATTATTAAGCAATTGCGAAAAATCATAGTGATTTGATAATTTTAAGCTGTTTTGTTTTATTTATTACCTTTTTTTAACTCTTTCCGTTTATTTGTTTTTCGACAAAGGCTTTCATACCGTTCACGTCACGATGATCCCCTTTAGACCAAACATAATATGATGCGACATAGTAAATGACGGGCTGATAGTAAAAGTGACCTATTTATAAGGTTCGGGCAAAAGTGGCTTAGAAAATGTTCCGCGCAAAAACGAATCGCGTGAAGCTCCGGTCAAAAACGAATCGTAGAAAATTTCCGGGCAAAAACGACTTAACTAGTTAAGTCGTTTTTGCCCGTAACGAAAAGTTGAGTCGCTTTTGCCCGCGCACGGGACTTGAGTCGTTTTTGCCCGCGACAAAATCTCAAGCCATTTTTGCCTGCTTATAGGAATTGAGTCATTTTGATCCGCGACAAAATATCAGGCACTTTTTGCCCACTCATAGGAATTGAGTCATTTTTCGCCGCCAAGAAGACTACTCTTTTTCGACGGCGCTAAGTTATTTTAAGCTGCTTTGGAATATAAATTCCTGAAAAATAGTGTTAAAATTTTCTTTCTTTAATAGACACATAATATGTATCACATATGTGTGGGTAACACATATGTGATCCGTGCATGACGTTTACATCCCCTCCATGTGATGCTGTCAGGCATCACGGAAAATCAGCATTACATAAGGTCTGTTTTCGATTGACCCGTTCATGCGAATTTGACTGTTAAGGAAAATGGATTTTTTATCATTCTTTAATTATTGCTTTATTCCTTATTGTTATTTTATTCAATTGTATTTTTTTTTTCAAAAATTAAAGCATTTTTATGACGCTCTAAAAAATAAAGTAAGATTTTGTAGAGGTGTCCAAAGAAAATTCATGACACACTTTCGTTATTATATTTTAATAAACTTCAAAAATTTTAGTGCTTTTTGTGAAGTCGGTTAAATTTTTTTTAAAAACTATTTTCAAATTGTTTTTTCTCCTCTGTAGGTAGATCTTTGTTGTTCAGCTGTACTTTAATGTTATCGCATACTTTACAAGTGTCTGTATGTTTCTTTTTGAAACTCAAGTTGAATTCGTAGTTAAAGATGTCTCGAAACATATGATGCGAATTCAAGTATTTCTTTTTTGAATCGGAGCGGCCGTAATGTGATTCGTATTTAGGAAATCGATTTATGTAATTCGGAACACGCTGTCTCAAAAGTTCGCTCGTCCGATTTGCTGATGGGCCCTTCCCTCTTTGCTCTGATGCGCTGGGATTCGTTGTTGCTGATTTTACGGCCCGTAACATTGTAGATGCAGTGATGTTATAGCATCCCAGCATGAAAGATCGGCAAATTTCTTGCTCAAATCCATCTGAATCCGTCAGGAAATACGTGTAATTGAATTCTCTGTTCTTTTTCGGTATGATTGGTGCGAACGGATCCTTTTTTGAAGAAACTGGTGTCTTTTTTACTGATGAACGTATTAGCAATGTATTTGGCTTTTGTTGGAATCCTCATAATATGTTGAAAAAAATTCCTCTTGACGAGTCAAGTCGATTTTCGTTGAGCAATATGATCGTCATTTGCAAATCGTTTGCGGCGCAATTTTTTTTTCAGGGATGATTTTTCCCTTTCTTGTAATATGCTGTCGGCCACGTTTCACAATTTCTTTGCAATGTTTTTTTTATGCAGATGTGGCAATCTTTTCCGCTTTCGTGCATTTTTATGCCCTTGTAATGCGGAATAGAAAAAAAAATATATTACAGAATATCCACGTTACATAAGGGCTTTTTTCGCCGGGCCGGTCGAGTGAATTAAGTCGGCAAATCGAATTTTTTTTATAATTTTGACTAGTGACTAAAATAGGTCTATTTTGTGTACAACCGCAAAAAATCATTGTTTAGCGATATCATTATTCTCGCAAAAATATTTCTCTACTAAGAAGGAAAAGGTATCATCGCGTGACAGAAAATATAGAGGTGCCGTATTCTCCATCCTCTACTAGCGCCACTGTCTCTCTAAGCCTGCCATTTTCCGAGAACCAACTACCTGGCCCGAAACGTGATTAGAATGGAATTAAGAAAATTAGAAAAATTACCAAAATGCGCTGCGAGAGACGGTATACTGCCTTGACTACTCCAGCTTTCACGTAGTAATGAGATGAAAACTAGTCAAAACAAAGCATTCGTGCGTCGTAGTGGAAATGCAAGTTCATTCGTGTTTGCAGAAATCTGTCGCGGGCAAAAACGACTCAAGTCCCGTGCGCAGGCAAAAGCGACTCAACTTTTCGTTGCGGGCAAAAACGACTTAACTAGTTAAGTCGTTTTTGCCCGGAAATTTTCTACGATTCGTTTTTGACCGGAGCTTCACGCGATTCAATTTTGCGCGGAACATTTTCTAAGCCACTTTTGCCCGAACCTTATAAATAGGTCACTTTTACTATCAGCCCGTCATTTACTATGTCGCATCATATTATGTTTGGTCTAAAGGGGATCATCGTGACCTGGAGTGTGAATTTTAGACGTTTCTTTCTAAAGGGATTGTTAAAAAAGTACAAATGATATTGTTAAAAATTTTTCTTATTTTTCTTTACCTCCTGGTTGTGTATAGATGACATGTGGAGGTTGTAGCTCAATTTTGGAGCGCCTGAAAAAAGAAAAAAAAAATGAAAATGATGAAAAACACTTGATTTTTGATCTGTAGGCAAATGCCGCTATCTGAAAAAATAAAATTTAAAAATGGCCTAACAATTGAAGTGAAAATCGCGCGCAAATTTTTTTAAGACCCAAAATTTGAAATATGGTCATGTCATTACTCAATTACAAGTGTTTTTTTTATCATTTGCATTTTTTTCTTTTTTCAGACGCTCCAAAATTGAGCTACAACCTCCACCGGTTTTTTTTACGCCCAACTTTCAGCGCCATCTATACAGAACCAGGAAGTAAAGAAAAAAAATTCTTTTGTGATTGCAAATATTTAAATAAAAAAATTTTTAAAAAATGTTAACAACATCATTTGTACCTTTTTCACAATTAGTCTGGGCGCAATGGGGGGGTTATGTATGCAATTTGGGGTCCCCTCGGTAACTTCTCATATTTCTATGTTTTCCGGCACGGAGAATCCATTTTTCGAGGTTACCAGGCTCAAAAATGGTGGATCTTTTGATTTTAAACAATTTATGTCTGTGGAATTTTTTTCCTAAAGTCCTTGGTTTAGCTGTAATTTGCAAAAAAAGCCTCATTTCTTATAGAGTATTTTATATGGGATAACTCATATGGGGCAAAATTCCTCAAGTGTACACTTGAGTACCAGGTGAAAAATTCGATGTCTCCGATTTTGTTCAAACTTCACCAAAATATTGTTATTGGTACAAGTAATTATCGTGCTAAAGGATTTTCAAAAAAAATTTTGTGTAAAAGTTATAGGGTTGTAAACTTTTGCATTTTTGCACTTTTTCTCGTGATCATACCTTTTTTGAAAATTCATAACTATCGCCACCATTGCAGTAGAACAGTGATCTTTAATGATTTGTAAAGGTCGTTACATGCCGTTCGAATAAAAATATAATTTTCCGAAAAAAAAAAATTTAAAAAAAAAAGCTTCACTTTGAAAAATATTTTTTGGTTTTTTACAAAATACTTGATCATGGATTTTTTTCATATTTTTTCAAATAAAAATCATGTATGATTTAGCGTGGCAAAGCAATGTTAAATGTAAATTTTTGATTTTTGAAAGCCCGCGCACTCCTTTTTTGCTTGTTTGTTGAAGAGAAAATGTAGAAAATGTAGATGGCGCGTTAAAGAGTATTCTCACAGTCAGTATACAGTCAGTAAGTATACAGTTAGATATCGCCACAAATAGTCAAAATGCCAGACAAGTTATAAAGATATAAAGTATTGTTGCAATCCTTTGAAGATACACTTGAGGAAATTTGCCCCATATAAGTTATCCCATTTAAAATACTCCATAAGAAATGTGAGGCTTTTTTTTGCAAATTACAGCTAAACCAAGGACTTTAGGAAAAAAATGCTAAAGACATAAACTGTTTAAAATCAAAAGGTCTTTCACATAAAGTTGGTTAATAATTTAAAATTTTTTTTATTTTTTTGGAAAATTCAGAAAAACCACAAATTTTGACTAAAATCGGGCCATATCTCGTAAAGGAATCATTTTTGAGCCTGGTAACCTCGAAAAATCGATTCTCCGTGCCGAAAAACATAAATATATGAGAAGTTACAAGGGTACCCCAAATTGCATACATAATCCCCCCCCCCCCCCCCATTGCGCCCGGACTAAATCCCATTAGAAAGAAACGTCTAAAATTCACACTTCAGGTCACGATGACCCCCTTAACTGGCTGCTGAGAATAATTGAGACAATTTCCGTAAAGGGCGTACCTCCTAAACTACTCATCAGACTTGGACAAATTTGGTGTCATTGGATTTGTATGAATGCTCCGCGTAGCATAGGCTATTAGGCGAGCAGCGCTGTGGCGGCTCGTGGCGGAAGCTGGTCTACGAAACGCGAGATTATATAAAGCGGCCGGAGGCAACGCATTTCGCTATGGAACATAATAAAAAAAGTTAAATAAAAATTAAAGTTACAAAACTAAAACGAAACTATGGCTTCAACTGCCATTTTAAAAGTTGTAAACAAGATAATTCTGTATAACTTTATCATGTATATACAGAGTGTTTCACAGCGCCTGTGTAAAAATGAAGGATCTGATAGATCTAGGTGAGAAAGGAAAAAATTGTATGGTAGGGGAGGGGCGGGCGGTCTATCTCTATCCCTCTCCCAGGCAAAAGGAGTTGGGAAGTCTTTTTCGATCAAAGAAGGAAGAACCGATATACAGGGTGTTTCAGATCTGCCGTGCCAAAATGAGAAAAGAAACAACAAATTGTATGGCAGGGGGGGGGGGTTGAACTCTCAACCGTTTGGGAGTTACAGGGTGATTCATAAATTTCAGTTTTTCATGGTATGCACATTACTCTTTTATTTTTATCTCTTCATCTACCCAACACAGCCACATGAAACAAACGCTAAAAAACAACTATCCTAATTACCTTTACAAAAATGTCAACAATGTTGATCTCACTACTACCACTGCAGGAGCAGTCACGGCCAAAATTGAAAAAAATGTTCTGAAATTACCAAAATTTCAGCATATAGTGTTCTGTCAAAGAGATAACTTAATTTTGCAGCTGTGGTAAGTTCTAGGAGAGGGGGGGGGGGGGTTAGCTAGTTTTTGGAGACATCATTGACGCTTCCGAGAACACACTAATGCACCCCCACACCACACAATTAAACGTGGATGGTGGATACAGCACGAGAGCGTTTCAGTCGTCTCTCAACTATGGAACCTAGCACTGAGGTGATGAACGCTTTCGTAATTAATCGACCGCCGCCCTCACACGACATTCAGTACACTCACATCACATCGGTTGCGCGAGCTCTTCGTGGAAGTAAACCCCCTACGGATCACTTAGGTGTTAATAGATGGCGCGCACATCTTGGGGGTAGATTTGGGAGTAATGGGGACTATAACTAGCAAAGTAATCTATAGCTATCCGTCCAATTACAGAGACTCTCATGTGGTATTCAAACTGCTCCATTACAGCTTCGTGCATCTAAACCAGCTGTCACATATCGATTGACGAATTCAAAGTGCCTGCACGGTTTGTGGTGGTTAAGGAACCCTGTTCCGCAGATATTTCACATGCCCGACCTTGTGCAATATTAATAATCTATATTAATCTAGCGATAATTCGCTATATGTGCCAACTTATCTGTCCGACATTCGGTATTACAACAACGTCGGTTTTACTGGGGCCAAGGACATGTAACAAGGTGAATTGCTTGATAGGCTTTCGACAATTCATCTGTACTGCATGAGGATCAAGCCTGGGCAAGAGCCCACTAACCTACAGTTTCACACACATGCACTTAAGAACCACTTGGTTGCCAGATTGAGGAGGCGATGACGTCTAGCAAGGGAGGCAAGGGAGGTCGACGCATTCAACTGCACCTGGCAACCTTTATCGCCAGTGCGGGACGGAAGCCTCGTCTTTCACTGGGAATAACAGGCCGCAGACTTGCAGCAGCTTGTCCAAGAAGCTTCTATTCGCTTTAGTATTGCTGCAAGTGCTGCGGGAAGGACAAATCTCACGTTAGAATCGTAGAACTGGAAGGGTGATGGTAGCAGTTTGCAGACGTCAATAACTCTGCAGACTGGTCCCGCGGGACTCTAATCGGTTCGAAATTTTTGTCCGTTCATTTAAAACATATTTGGATTAGTGCTCCCGGAGGACTAGACAAGTGGCGAATGGCTCTACGGAGAGGGCATTTGCTTGGAAGCAGTGGTTCCCGAAGTAGGAACATCGCCTGATGCTGCATCTGCCCTCTGGGAACACTAGGTTTCGGAATTTTTTCAAAATTTATTGGGAACTTTTCTTAGAACTGGTACTCACTTGGAGGCATTTCAAAATTTCTTTGAATTCTCTGTTTTTACAGGTTTTGGCATTCAAGTTTTTGAGTCCTTTTTTGTCATGTTCTTTTTGATATTTATTACCTTGTCTTTTTAATGTTTGTGCAATTTTTAGGATAGCTAGTTTTTGTAGGATTTTTACGCTTTATAACGATGAGCCAAATAAAGAGCCATAAAAAAAATTATTTATTCATTATTAGGTTTTGATTCAGTGTGAGTAATTATAGTTAATATAATCGTAAACTAGCTTATGTTAATATTCGACAAAGCCAATTACTTGTTTGTTCTATATTTGTCCACTTTTTGGCTCTTTGGACACGCCTTGATCTATTACGTACACCATTACTTTCAAAAGAATTGACGTCAAATGCTGAAACAATTAGAAAAAATTGTTTAGTTTTGAAATGGTCAATAAAGTTAATTTACTATGAAATGTTGATGACGTGTTCAAACGTCCATTGGAAGCTTTGAGCTTTAATGTGTTTAAAATCCCTTACATCTTCAATAGGTACTTATATATTTGGTTTTATATAGGCTGAAGCAGGAACATATTAAGTACTCACAGCCACGTGTCGTACATATGTATAGGTATGTACTTAGTAGTCAACTTGTTAGATGCTTGTATCTATCCCCTCCCTTTACTCATTCAAAAAATTTATATAAGTTATAAAATGTGTTTGTAATTATTGTTTTTTCATGATGTTCACCACCTTACATTTACGTATTTCCTCTTAAGCATAAATTATTATTTTTCACTTACACCTAACCAAGTTTCTTGGCATTAATTTAAAATTCTAAAGAAGGTTAAAAGTTATGAATGGGCAGTAGCGACCCAATTTCCAAAATCAGTTACTCTTCACACTTTCCCACCAGAATTCATTTACATATATGAGCAACTAAAACTATTTATTGTAATCACAAGAGAAATATGTCAGGTGGGAAACTTGAAGAAAGTTTTCACCTTAAGCACGCTGTAATTGGCGCATCTATATTTAATTAAGTTGCTATAATATGTCATTTAAACTATACCTATAGAATTATAATTTAAAATTCAAACGTCATCTTTTAGAACTAACACGCGATATGCGAATGTCGTCTCGTTCTGCCGAGGAGTTAGACTCCATAGGGGTTACAAAATAATTTTTTATTGTTTTTTGAACACGGATCCATTCAATCGCATCGGGTCAACACCGGAAGTCAGTTGATTTTTTGCCTTAGAACTAAATGTAAGATTCCATAAGACGTTAAGAACTTATCGGGGAATATAGTGATAGTGAGTAGATTACAATGTTGCGAAAGTTTTTCAATTAAAAGATTTAACCGAACATTTAACAAAAAAATTAATTATTGTGGATTACATGGATTTACTTCACACAATTTTTAAAACAAATTAAAGGATTACTTATAAGCTTTTACTTTCTTTTACATAAACGGATTAGTCGAAAGAGAAAACATTTTTATCAATTTATCAGTGCTCGGTTGGTTTTCTTAAACGACAAGATTATTCTGTTTTTGTTAATTGAATAAATAAAATAAATTTATTTATTTTTATTATTTGTGAAATAGTTTGGATAAATAATAAATAGTTTACATTTCTTGTCCATTTAAATAACTACACTATGCTTATTGTGATATTTGATTGAAATAAACGTTTTTAGTTAATTTAGAGTAAAAGTTGCAGTTGTTATGTAAAAGCCATCCAACCCACAGAAAGATAATTTTGAGATATAGGTGTTTGAAATTGATCTTATAAATCTTATGAAAAGAAAGTAAATGTTGCGCAGGGAAAGATAAAATTGGTTACAACTAATAATAATAATAACAGTTGTTTATTAAATATAAAAAATATAAAAATAGGATAATAACTGACAAAATTTAAATCTAAAAACAACTAAAATAAATGACCGAGGTCGTCTACCAGGTTATCCTTCTACCTATCTACTAGTATTTAGGTTAGGTTAGGTTAAAGTGGATGCCTAAGAAGGCACACTTAGGCCTAAGAGGTCCTTTGTGCTACCACGTTGAGGCTTGAATTTAACAAACCCCACATAATTACCTAAGGAATAAGAGGGTTAACATGTTGCCCCCTGTTCACCGAACCAGTTTCTTGTATCCAGTGGGACCAGTTCACGGGAAGTCAAAATAATTTTGACTGGGTTGTGAAGGGTGTTCATCCTTAAGGGATCGTCTCAGTGTGAAATTTTCGAAAAATCGATTTGTTTTTTTGTTGCATTATCGGATAGTATACACTGTAATAAACATTCTCTCAAATTTTCAAATCGAAATTCAAATTATTACGGTCGCTACAGCGTTTCTTGTAGAAAGGGAACGGAGTGGGGAACGGAGCTAGACATCTGCCTCGTTCGGCGCTCCGCTCGACCGTTATTCCTTTTGTTTATTTTTCTACCTGCGTGTGTATCTTTCTAAGGTGCTTACGTACTATAACTTTCCAAAATAAACTGGCCAAGCATTTCAGTTCGTTTTCGACATCAACCACGGACAGACATACGAGTGAAACCCCCAAGAAACTTCAATCTTTAAACGCGTTTTTCTCAGAATGGTGTTTTTCAAAACGGTTTCCACTCTCAAAGGAAGAGTTTTGAAGATATCTAGTTCCAATTTGGAGAGAAAATTTTTAACGTCATTCTATATCGCGCTATGGAAGCTTTTTTTTTTAAAATCTTCCTATTTTTTTTACGAAAAACTGTCGAAAAAAAGGGCCAAATTCGATACTTTTTGTTCAAACCGCCGCCATTTTGTCAAATTAAAAAAAACCCCTCCATAGCGCGATAGCGACTTCCCTACAGATTAATAATCTTTTTGAAATTTTTGTTTCAGATCAAAATTGCGGCCGCAATCGTGGACATCGTACAGGACCTTTTTTTACGTGTCATTTCAACAATTTATTTAACTATTATACACCCAATAAATAAACATAAAAAAAAAATCATTTTGTATTCGTCATGAATGTATTTATTTATAAAAAAAACCGGACCGATTAGTTTATTTCAACATTAAAAAAAAATCGCGAAAATCAGTGATTTTTCGGAGGGTCACACTGAGACGATCCCTTAATTCGTCATCGGGAACCAATTTGAACTCCTGATAAATCGAGTCAGGTCCCTGAGATCCGTGGAGCCTAGCTCGGTTAATTCTTCAAAGAAGGGGGAGCCCAAAAACCGGTTCCTGCGGTTGGATAGGGCCGGGCAGTTACCGAGGAGGTGAAGTATGGTTTCCTCTTCCTCTTCGTCGTGGCAACTCCAATAGAAGTCGTTTGAAGGCACGCCCAGCCTATCGGCGTGTCTACCTTTGAGGCAGTGACCCGTGATTACGGCTACTGTACTGCTAAATATTTTGCGTCCGAGTAGAATGAGCCCTCTTGACCGCTTAGGGTCAAGCTTTGGCCATATCTGTCGGGTAATCAGGCAGGTGTTTTCCTCTTGCCAGTTAGTGTTAGCAATCTTGAGAGCCTCCTGTGAGAGTTCCAGTTTGCATGTAGCTAGCGGTTTACCCGGCTGGTGGTTGATGTCCGAATCAGGACGTGTGGTACCGATTCTCGCTAGTTCGTCGGCCCTGCAGTTGCCCGGAATGTCACTATGTCCAGGCACCCAGATGAGTCGTACTTTCAGATGCTCAGCTATGTCATTTAGTGTTGAGCGACATGTTATAACCGTTTTTGAGGTTGTGTATACTCCCGAAAGGGATTTAACAGCGGTCTGATTATCTGTGAAAATACATACACTGTCTGTAGGTAGCGTTAGTTGATTCAGGCGGTCCGCAGCTACCTTTATAGCCATGATTTTTGCTTGAAACACGCTGCAGTAGTCAGGTAAGCGGAATGAGACATCTAGGTCCAAATGTTCCGAGAATATTCCTCCACCCACTTTGCCTTCCAATTTGGAGCCGTCAGTGTAAACCAGTATTTACATTATTATCCTTTAACTGGTGCCTTGTGGCATTCAGTACGTAGCTAGTGCTGTTGGGTCTTTTTTACCCATTGATATAATAAGCCCTCAATTATTTGTTTTTGGTTAAATGTATAAAAAAAGGAATAAAATTAAGTATATAACTTGTATATAATATACCATTCAATAATATACATACAAATTCTTAAGTTGTGTTATATATAATAACGGAAAAAGTATTTAAAAAACAGGAACAAAAAAAGTAAGTAATACATATTTGGCTTTTCTCAAAAAATAACACAAAAATTTCTCCTAATTATGACAAAAAGTAAAATAATATAAAACAAAGTTAATAAAAAATAAAATATGAGATCACAAATCACCTAAAACTAGAAACGTGCAAGGTACTTAGTGGGGGTCTTCAAAACAATATGTACACATAGTCTTCGTGTGCTCTCTGCAGATTTTTTTGTTGCATCGCTGACATGACGTTGTAGTTTTCGTGTCTTTACCGCTTGCGCAAAAACTGCATCTTCTACGTTTAGATGGATAGGGGTTTCCTCTACTAGATGGCTCTGGAAACGTTGTTTGTAAAATCCTGGCAAGAAGTGATCGCAATTCCAACGGAAAACGCTCATTATTCAACCTTCTGTGTAGATGTGGTGTGATATGCTGTCTTTCCAATTTCTTGAAAAATATTAATTTCGCATCGTCTTCCGCTTGCGGGGCAGCATTCTTCAAAATGAAGGCGTTTACATCAGCTATGTCTGTCATGGCATAAAACAAAGCAATAGGCCATCTACGAGTTCGGCGCCCAGTTGAATAATTCGCACATTTTTTTTTTGAGGCGGAGTTGGATCAATACGTTGAGCGGCAAGACCAACATGCCATGGGTTCCGGGTTCGAGACCAGATGACCCCGTGAGCTTTTATTAAGAAATTAAAATAATCCACTCTGTCTCTGGGCTGTTGTCTAGCTCGCAGCAATGCAAAAACAAGACTCAAGTTTCCTCACTTCCCTTACCCTAATTCCCTCCCGGCCAAAACCATGCTAACGCAGCAAAGGGTTGTCCCCTAGGATTTGGCCATATCGTATAAAAAAAAAATTATCTAGGGTATCAACGCCGCCCTTAGTGTTATTGTAGAATGCAATCATTTCTGGCTTATTTACGTCTCTGTCAGTCTCAGCATTATGATGCATGGATGAAATTAGCATAACACTCTTACTTTTTCTTGAGACATAAAATAATAGTGTTAAATCATTGGTAAACCCATATAGCGAGGAATATAAAATTCTGGACCGGTTTGCTAAAAATTCTGGAGTAATCTCTTTTTTATTAGCTCTAAGGGTTCCAACGTATGTAAGTCCAGCTTTTCCCAGCTCAAGGGATGTAAACCAATTATCAGCTGTAATGTTTCGTTTAGTTCTAATTATGGGTTTAGTCAGGCGAAGGACACTTTGAGTCGGTTTATTCATATTTCTTTCCTCTGCGGTAAAATATTCTGAACCATCAGAATCACGACCACAATATACGTAGGCAATATAGCAGTAATTAGTTTTTCCATCAACTAACAGCATAATTTTCAACCCGTACTTTAAGGGTTTACTTGAAATGTACACCTTAAATTTACATCGCCCCCCAAAGCTTACCAGCATCTCATCCATGCATACATAGCTTCCTAGAGTATATACTGCTTGCGAATTTTCTATAAATTTGTTAAAAATTTTAGATATCGCTGCCAATGGATCCGAAGACAAACCCTTTCGCCTCTCCTCGAAGTTACCAACCGCGATAAAAGAAACAGAACTCTTTTAAGAGAAAAAATTGCTCTGAAAATATCTCTTCCCATTCCATCGGTGCTAAACATGGATTTCAGATCCTCATGAGACGATTTAAATGCACCAGATATATACAATATTCCAATCAATGCTCTTACTTCTGTCATATCAATAGGGGCTAAAAAGGGTCCATCCTGTCAGGTATATTTAGTTTTAGCTTTCTGAATTTTTTTATTCGTCCACCTCAAAATTTCGCTTAAGATCTCCTCCGTAAATAGAAGGTTCCAATAATCTTCTTCTGCAGACGTTAGTGGAAGGTTTCTTGCTTCTCCTATTAATCCTGGTAAATGAAGAATTAAATTTAAATGTAAAATTTTCCATCTAATCCCCCGCGATGAGTGGTCGTTGAGGCGGCTGCACAATACGTCATTAAAGAAAATCAAGAAAAGCAAAGGTGACAGTATGCACCCTTGTCTCACTTCGTTTAGCACTTGGAAGGGCTCCGACAATTTTTGCTTATGTAGGACGCTTCTGGGATGCCTCTCTTATGTAAAGCTGCTCATATATATTCACGATCAACGCTGTCAAACACCTTTTCAAAATCGATGAACGTTAGATGCTAAGGGGACCTCCATTCGGCAGATTGCTTGATTATTATTATTTATTTAAGCTTAATACAAACTAAAACATAATACTAATCCTACAAATAAATAAAAAGTATAAGCTACAATATGAGACGAAGAGGTATTCTCGAGCTTTAGGGTGGACGGGTAACCATTGGATTTCTTCTTAGAATTAATAAAGCTATAAAAACGCTTGGGTTCGGATATGAGGCTTGTTTCCATTCGTTGGAGGTACTCATGGTAGAGGGTATCACAACGTTCAGAAAATGAGGTGTAAGCAGACAAGTAGGAAGAATAGTCAGACTCAGTCTCGCTTAGAAGAAAAGTTTGCCAACGTTAATTTCGCCTGTTTCGGAGAGAGCGTAATTCTTTGTCGTACCATACGGGGGATGAGGAGTAGTTTTTACGAGGTAGAAGAGGGATAGATTGTGTAAGACAAGCGTGTATTTCCGAATAGAACGTCTCTAAAGCATGTGAGGGATAGTGCCAATGTTAGAGTTGAGGAGCAAGTAATTTAATTTGTCAAAGTCGCCTTTACGAAAGTTGAAGGAAAAAGAACACTCGGAGCTTGAAACGGCATGAGGGAGAAAACGATGAACAGGGGAGGATGGTGACGATCGGGGGAGGAGAGGAGATGGTTGCTTTCTGCGACCGCCGAGTTAACTGGGTCTGAAGAAAAGATTAAGTCTAATTGTCTGTCCAGGAAGTTTCTGGTTCCGCTTACTTGAAAGAGACCTGAACCGGAGAGGTGATCCGTAAAAAAGTCTTCTTTGGCCGAGGAAGCGTTAAGGGGCACAAAATGAGAACAGTCCTCGGACAATGACCATTGAATACGGGGGAGGTTAACGTCACCCAATAAAATAAATTCATCGGAGGCGTTAGCGTTCTCAAGCAGGGTATCGATCGCTTCAATTATGGGCTCGTAGGCGTCTAGAGGCTGAGAGGGGCGAATATAACAACAGAGGATATACAGAAGACACTTATTTAGTGCTATTTTGACACATACAAATTCTGATATTGTAGAGTCGGAGGTCTTTAGAAGGGTGGCATCATAACGGTTGTGAGCAGCTATGAGAACCCCGCGACCTGGTGGATCATTGGTGCCTGTACAACCGTTAGCACGGAAAATGGTGTAGTTTGGAGGGAATAGTTCGTTGTCGAGAATTCCTGGTGTTAGATTGGTTTCAGGTAAGGCAAAGGAGTCATTGCGACTTTTTTGAAGATGGGGAATGCGGCGAGAACTGACGTACGCATCATAGGTGGATAGATCTTCTGAAACCTTATGGGAAGGTATATTGAATGATTCATGGTATTTAGTGAAAAGTTGGAGTAAGATCGTTGGGTCTGTGGGCAGGCCTTCTTGTTGTATACTTAACATGACGCTGGTGCTGGTTTTACCGTCATTATGTGTATTTATGTGATCGCTGCAGGAAAAACCCCCTTCGGAATGCTATTCGGTTCGAATTGTAATGTAATTTTGTACTGCTTTTTGGGTCTCTATAAGTTTTAGGTCAAGAAGTGGCAGCGTATAATCGTATCGATTTAGCTTAGTTCGTGAAATGACTCCTATATTTTACTTTTCTGCTTTTTCAAAGCCGTCCAACATTCTGAAACCGAGAAATTCTGAGAAGATGTGCTATTTTAACCATTTTAAATTGGGTATAGAATAAATTAGTAGCATGGTATCAAAATCAACAGTATATACTTCAAAGTTAATATTAAATTGTTTCAGAATAATTCATCATGAATTTCAAAAAGACAGCCATAGGATTTTCCATACTTTTTATATTCGGAATTTTAGTTGGCTTCGTAGGTTTTCCAGCCTTCTTGAAAAGTATGATTAAAAAGGTTTGGCTTTCTAAGTAATTCGATTGAATTTAATTTACAAATCTATCAAATAATTAGCAAGTTGCCCTTAAGCCCGGATCTGTGACTCGTAGCTTGTGGTCGAAGGTACCCTTTGCAATTGATTTCTACATTTACGTGTTTAACGTCACCAATCCTGAAGACGTAATTACCGGTGGAAAGCCTATAGTTAAGGAAATAGGACCATTTGTATTTGAGTAAGTAGAGTTGATATAAAATTATTGCTCATTTAATGTCTATTAAAATTCCAGTGAATGGAAAGATAAATACGATTTGGAAGATGACGAAGAACATGATACCGTCACCTATAATATGCGCAACACATTTATTTTCAGACCCGACAAATCTAATGGATTAACCGGCGAAGAACTAATCACAATGCCACATCCACTTATTATGGTTTTTATTTATATTTTAACACATTTGAAATTTTATTGATATAAAAAATATTATATTTTAGCCGCTCTCAATATTAGTCCAACGAGAACGTCAACCAATGATGCAGTTGGTCGCAGATGGAATGAAGATAATTTTTGGAGATGCAACAGCAATGATAACAGCAAAATTTTTAGATTTATTCTTCCGGGGAATTCCAATAGATTGTTCGTCAGATGAGTTTGAAGCAAAGGCAATTTGTGTAGCATTTCACACGGATCAGGTTAAAGGTGGTGTTCGTTATAATGATACACATTTCAAGTTTTCTTTATTTGGAGGGGTAAATATTATTTTGAATTCCGAATCAGTTTAAATATAAAAAAACATTTTAAAGGCAAACCACACGGATGCAGGAAGATTCACTGTAGATCGGGGAGTACAAAATAATCGCGATGTTGGTAAGGTGCTTTTGTTCAATGAAGAGCCTGAAATGAGTGTTTGGAATGGCGAAGCTTGTAATAAATATGTTGGAACTGATTCGACAATATTTGCACCACTAATGAAGAAAGAAGAAGGATTATGGGCATTTGCTGCAGACCTTTGTATATCGCTGGGTGCTTACTATACTCATAAGTCGTCATATCATGGAATTTCGACATTGCGCTATACAATGGATTTTGGTGATATTAAAGTGAGTATATTTAAAAAGTAGAGTTGAGCCGCTACATATATGGGTATTTGTACCAAAAAGCTGGCAAAAATTATTTGTTCATGTTAAAAGGCTCTATGAGTGCAGCTTGGCTATCATTTTTTTCGAAACGTGTACCTCTAGTTTCTGTAACTTAATGGGACATGAAGCAGGAGAAGAACTTTACTAGATTCACAACTTCACAATTATTGTACACAAAATCCATAATATTATAGTAGTACAATATAAGGAAGGTAATACTACTCTAAAAGCAAAATAATAATTCAAAAATTCCATCAAAACAGTATAAATATTCCAAAATAAATCACTAAAACACATTAAGGTGACAAAAAGAAAGAATTAGAGTCGAATGTCGGAAAAATTAGGATTCCATAATATAAATGAGGCAACAAAAGTGTTCTAACAAGCCTCAGACGCAAACCTGTTTGAAGAATATCAGCAGACAGCCATAGTCTTCGTAACCCACCATATTTTTTACCAATCATGGCCTTAACTTGATCACAACATGTCAGTTGACTGTTGAGCTTGACTCCCAAGTTGGTCAAACTATCAACAAAAGGTAATGTAGTATCATTGAGTTGGACTGAAGGAAATTCGTCTAGGTCAAGGGAAGAGTTATAAAGGAAATCTTGATTTACTTGGATTGAGAAGAAGCTGGTTTTCTACTGATCAATTAACAATTTCCGCGAGGCCAGTATTAATCATGTCGATGTAATCTTCGATTAATCCAAGAGGACGGCTTAAATACAATTGAACGTCATCAGCAAAAAGATGCAGCTTAACATTATGAACAATATCACAGATATCATTAAAATAGTATATAAGCTAAAAAGGAGAAAACCTATTGCTGACCCCTGTGGAACTCATTTGAGCAAAGGCAGGAAGGAGGAAAATGCTCCATTCACATATACTTCCTGAAGTCTATTTGACAAGAAACTTTTTAGTTTTTGGAGAAGTTTATCATGTGCAACACTGTCAAATGCTTTCGAAAAATCTAGTAAAACTAGCACACCAAGACCTCCCATATCCAGAGCCCCCCGCAAATCTGATGTAACTTTGAGCATATATATATATATATATATGTATACACACGAAATCATGCCCGATACTATTACCAGGTTTAATATCATAGATAACTAAAATCAGGTCATGTCTGGAACAAGCAGGTAACATAATTTTTTTTATAAAATAACACAAGACCAGGGTTAGACACAAGAAATAAATCTAATAGAGTCGAGGAATGTATAGGAAAATCCGCTGGGAGGCAGAAGAATTGGTTCCAGAGCACGTTTAAATTGTTCTGCATGCATCGTACCTTCGAAAAATATATAGGGCCGGGATTTTCTTCATTGATGCAACTCCAAATCATAGTTGCCGATGGGTGTTTTACTGTCCATATAAGACAGTCTTCTTTAAAACACTAATAGGGTCTCCTCCTAATAAAATTAACTGCTTCGGTAACTGCATCTAAGCGACATTCGTCACTGAAGAAGAACTAAAATTAAAAGAAAAAGTCAAGAATCAGTATTTGCTACAGAGATAGGGGTCAAAACAAATAGTAATAATTATTAAAAATTATCTTTTCTAGTCATCGATAGTGAAGCTTTCGTGAAGTTTTGCCCAATGCATTCGTTTCTTCTTCATGTTTGCAGTCAATTTTGGTTTCTTTGCTGGCCGTATCTCCTCCACAACCGACTCTCTTCTTCTCCAAAATAACCTCGATTCGTTCACCACATGGTGCATGAAAAATTTTCTTGAGCTCAATGTCTCCAAATGCCAGTCCATCCAGTTCCCGCAAGCGTCTTACCTCCACCCCGAGAACCTACATGTTAACCCACGTACCAGTCCCTATCGTTACCCCTTTCTGTGACCTAGGAATAATCTGTGATAGTGAACTAAATTTCCGTTCCCATATAGATAGCATAATTAACAGAACTAACTCTGCGCTAGGGTTTGTGAAACGCTGATCTAGAGAGTTCTCCAATCCTTATGTTTCCAAATCTCTCGATAGTTCCTTCGTTAGACCTCTCCTTGAATATGCCAGCCAGGTATGGTCACCTACGCAAACAACCTACCCACATTAACTGAATTGAATCTGTCCAACGTAGGTTCATTCGCTTTGCTCTACGTGATCTTCCGTGGGTAGACAGATTCAACCTTCCACCTTATGAAGACCGTCTGAAACTGATCGACTTACAACCCTTAAGTTAACGTCGTGATGTTTTCGAAGTTCTCTTCATTCATCAGCTATTAGCTTATGCCATAGACTGCCCTTCAATCCTGCAGTCTTTTCCCATATTTACCAACCCTCGCAACCTTATGTGCACTCCCCTTTTCCGACTCGACCGCCATCGCACGAACTACGGTCAACGCGAACCAATTATCAGAATGCTAAGTCAACGACCTTCTCTCCTTTGACTTCCATCTGAGTAAATCATCCCTTCACAAAGCCTTATATCTTTATCCCGCCAATCTTGATCGCCTTTCCTAATTCTCCTTCCTCCCAGTTTATATTTATCATAATCATAGCTCATATTGTAGCTTACATTATCTGTTATGAATTATTGTTTATTTTAGTTTGTAGTATTTATTTTGTTTTATTTTTTATTTTTGTATGTAACAGCTTGCATTAAGCTTAAAAAAATAAAATTCTGAATCGCTTCATTACAAGAAATTATTATACTCGAGATGAAATCACTAGGTTTACACAGCTCATATAAATTACAAATAGAGTGTATTAGTAAAAAGAACGAAATAATTGGAGATACGTATTTTTCGAACCAACAGGAGCGAAAAATATTCCAAGGAACGATTTAATGTTTAGTATGCAGATTTCGTACCATCCGGTACGGTTTCTTCGGTTCGAATATTTGTTTGATTCGGGAAAAACTTTTCGACTGGTAATTTAAAATTTTCGTTTTTTTGTTCCCGCTCTCTGGTCCTAACCTATGTATTTGCATACGAAATTTCAAGCTGCTTGTCCGATGACTTCAGCGAATCAAAAAATTAAACCAGGTTTGCCAGGAAAAACCCAGGCAGACCTGAGCATTTAAAGTTAAGTTACAGCTACAGTTACTACAATTCACATCAGTGATTGAACCGCAACAGAATTTATGTTTTTATTATGCACTTACAATTAGTACGAACAAGTTTATCCTTCACAAAAGTAAACCTATAACAACGTCCTAATAAGCTCCCCATAGTTGCTAATGTTTTCCATCTACATAGAATGAACCAGAACGACATTGCTATTGCGGTGACAATCCCCCAGACGATTGTCCTCCAAAAGGAACTATGGATCTAACCAAATGCGTGGGTGGTCCATTAATTGTGTCTTTGCCACACTTTTATAATGCAGATCCCCATCTCTTGGACAACATTATCGGACTTAATCCAAATGAACAAGACCATGCAATCTATATAGATTTTGAACTGGTAAACATACATAGTACTGAAAATTGTGTACATTTGTAATGAGATTGAACTCTTTCAGATGACAGGCTCACCTCTATCAGCTGCAAAAAGATTGCAATTTAACTTGGACGTTGAGCCTGTTCCTGCAGTTGAAGCTATGAAAAACGTGAGAAAAATGGTTATGCCACTGTTTTGGGTAGTGGAAAGTGCAGCGCTCAACAAAACATACACGGATATGATGAAGAAAACTTTATTCTTGTGAGTTGGAATTCTATAAAATGTGTTACTATGTAAATTTTAAATTACTTTGTATATTACAGGGGTTTGAAAATAAATGATGCATTCAGGTGGTGCTCAGTTATAATCGGCTTTTTGGGAATATCTGTGTCCCTGTACTTGCTTTATAGACAGAAACAAGGAAAGCTCGGATTAACACAAGTCGTCGCCAATGCTGTAGGAGGTGGAACTCCAAGTTCACCTGGTCAAGATATTACTTCTAATAAGTATTGACTGCTCAACTTATTTTATTTTTCTTAATAAGATTTGCTAAAGCTGCTATAGTTTTTGAGTTTTGTCTTTCTTCAGGGTTAATGCGATTAAATCGTTTAAGTGCGCTTTACTGCTTTATTGATACCTAAAAGATTTCAATAAATTACTGAAAGTACAAAAAGAAATATTGTCTCATTGCTCTTTTCCTTCTATTATGATAGTTTAAATTTTTGCTTTTTATTTTGAAATTTTTTAATTAAATAGAAGGAACTTTCGGAAAACACTGCAATTGTTTGGAAACTTAATTTTTTTTTTTAAATATTTTATTTTACTAAAAAATTTAAAGTTTACACCTAAATTTCAATATTTATTTTATTTACAAAAACATAAAGTATAATTAAAAATATAAATCACAATCTTGAAGGTGATGATAACAACAACACAATGCCTTATCCTATGTACATAAATCTCCAATTATTAGTTTTCTTAATTTGGTAACATATTAATGTATGTCAACAAGATTACACAAGTGGTATTGAAATTGTAGACTGGTAAGTAGCCTTAACCTTTCTTTTTATTTACAAATTGCAGTTGAACAACTGTCGTGAAAGTCTTACAACTATAGAGAGACATTTACGACCCGAAAAATGATGCAAATTCAACCAAATGCATACATAAATAACATAAAACATAATATACACATACATTTTATCTTACAAATAACAATCCTGGTTTCTCACAGGTTCATTAGGTCTTTTTTTAATGAACCTTGTCCTTCCTTTTTATTATTAGAACACCATCGTGACGGAGTAGACGCTTTAGTATATATACCAGCAAGTACGCTATTCCAATGTAAATAGCGAAGACGTCGATCAAGTAGTATTGCATCCAACTAAAATAAATTTAAAAGTTTTTAATTAAAATTAGTTAACTAAATAAATGGGGTATTAGAGAAACATACAGCGTTTGGGTGTTTTAATATTTTTCTTTATACGGTGTGGCCTAAGCCGAGGGGACAACTCTTTGATGCGTTAGCATCGTTTTGGCCGGAAGGGAATTAAGGTAAGGGAAGCGTCTTGTTTTTGCATTGCTGCGAGCTAGACAACAGCCCAGAGACGGAGTGGATTATTTTAATTTCTTAATAAAAGCTCACGGAAAGACCTCGTCTCGAACAAGGGACCCATGGCATTGTGGTCGTGCCGCTCAACGAATTGATCCAACTCCGCCTATGATGTATTATTACCGAAGCTCAGGGGATGCCCTATGATAATAAAGTAATGACTTCAAAGGAAGGGAATTAAGGCTAAGGGAAATGGTTTAAGATGTTGAGAAAGAGGTACCGATGTACGCCTGGTTTAGGGGGGGAGGGGTAAGGGTTTACACTTTCGAAAAATCGAATTTTTTTGTCTTATCTTATTGTTAAACATTTCAAGAATATATTCTCAAAATATTAAGTCGATCTGAGCAAAACTCTTGAAGTTATGGTCTATAGTTAGTCCCCTGTCCTTTAGTGCAGCTGTCGAACAGGTATACAGCTTATTCACTTCTCATAAACTTTAAACGCGTTTTTCTCAAAACTACTTTTTCAAAGTCCGTGTTCACTGCCATTTAAAAACTACTAGACCGATGCATTTGAAACTTGGTACACATTTTCTACACATAAAATATCTCCCCCCAACGTTTAGTTAAATATTTTTTTTTACATTAAGGGGGTTTCCCACCCACAAAATGGCGGAATTTTTCGTGGAAAATAGCAGTTTACAGTTTAGATGGCCACCAAAAATTTTTAAATGAAAAAAAATAATCGGAGAACGTTGGGGGAGGATTTGATAATACTTTGACTAAATTTTAATGGTTTTTGATTTCAGATAATTTCCGACCGAGATACAGTGAACACCGCAAATTGTATTTTTTCAAAGACGTTTTGGGGCAAGCTCTGTCACCGGCTTGTTTTGCAATATTTCTGCATGAAAAAATTACAGAATATTGTTAAAAGTATGCTTAATAATGTACAAAAGGTTTCAATAAATTTGCTCAATCCATTCAGTGTTTTTTTTTACGTTGAAACGCTGAACGCTGGGGTGAAAAGGGTTCAAAAATGGCTAGAGAGCACAAATCTTACTAAAATTCGAAAGGAACCTTGCGAAGATTAAAACTACAGTAAGCGGGAAAATTACTAAATTGGCAACCCTATTTGTGCCATATGGAATGATAGAGAATAGTTTAACACATTATTACAAATAACAGCAACGGAGTGCGATGTAAAAATAATGAAAAACAACTGATATTAGTGTCAATTCCATAGCATTCGATTCTGTGGAGTAAGACACCCCTAGAATCCGTGCGGGTGAGGGTGTCGGGAAAATGATATGTAAAAATAAAAGAAAATAACAGATATTAGTGTCGAAGCCGTAGTTTTCTGGGTAGCTGGATGAATTATGACATTCCCGATGCTGTTAAATACTGTTTTGTGGTCATAGCACCTATAGGAGTAGGGGCGGGATGGGAGTGACATATAAAAATAATTGAAAAGGACGCATATTTACCAAGAGTCCGAGGAACGTCGGGGCCGTTCGACTAGTTTAATTATGAAGAAGTAATAATTAAAATGATGGCTTTGAAACACGGAACAAGAAGCTGGAAAGTAAAAAATCAGCTGTACCTACACCTACAACAGCTGTATTAAGTGCTAGTGGTAGCAGCAATATTTTGTCTACTACAGTTCTTGCTGCTCATTCTGGAGAGCTCGGCTCTCATATCGCTAATCAAGGGAATCGATAGGATGCTTGATTGCCTTAAGACTGATTTTCTACAACAGTTGAGGGAACTGTATCAACAAATCATCAGCGATGTGCACCGGAATATAATAGTCGCACTTGAGGAAAAGGTCGGCTCGGAGCTGAGTGAGCTGCACTCCGCTGTGGTACAACCTGCTCTAGCCCGGAAGCTGACATTAACAGCTGAGCTTTGGTGGTGTAAACAAACTGAAACTTGCCACAGTAAGAATAAGAAAAGGTATTTTGAAAGTCTCAAATTTGATTTTACTAGAGATTAACCTTCAAATTTTCTGAACATGTCAACACGATAAAAAGTGTCTCTCTTGAAAATGTTCATGTGTTTTGAAGGAAAAATTCTCTTTGCTCGTTTTGTCGAAGTATTGAGCTTAAAATGCATTAATGACACCACTGTTTCTCTTTGGTTTCGATTACGAGAGTGTGCAGTTTTATTTGTGTGCGCAAGGATTGGTTGATCAGTGGTACAACAAAAATGAAATAATGACGAAACTCTTGGAGTTAAAATTGCCTAACTGTCATGTTTGCCGGGCTTGTATCTAGATTATACTGTGGCTGTGGCTGTTTTGACTGATTGAGTTGATGGTCTTCAACGTCATCAGACTGCTACAGATATTATTTTGAATGGCGTACCAATGTCAGCGAATAAAGACTTGCGTGGTATTTACGGAAAACTTTAAACCTAACCCAAGCTCCTAACTCTATAAAGCCTAAGTCTTCAAACCCTAACTCTAGAAACACTACATCATGGTCAAAAGGTATAGCTTGACCATTTCATCGAACTACTGCATGATACAACTTTAAAGACCAATGACTTAATTTCTTACCATAAGTCCATGGGAGTGTCTGTGTGCGACGGCCGCGAAACGGCTAAGCCATACTTTTCGACCAAGATGTAGGGTTTGTAGAGTTAGTTTTGGAGAGTTAGGCCTTGTATTCTTAGGGGCTTGGCTGCACAGAAGATAACTTTTTAACAGTGAAAGCGTTATGAGCTTGTAAGTCTTGAAAACCTACTTTACATGTAATGTTTTGGGATTTGATTTATTTTTGAAAGATGCCCTAGTTTTTTGTATTTTTTCGGCCTGTATTTCTTGCTGAGCTATCGCCGCCCCCTCTCCCCTTTATTGGTGGTTGGAGGGTGAAAGTTACATATTCCTTAATTTTTTTCGTTTTTTGTGTGCTAATTCTAGGACTGAATAACAAATTTCAGCTTTCTAGAACTTCAAAAAGTACCCTAGAGTTTTAATAATCATGAGGTAGTCAGTGAAGGTTTTTATGATCATGATTCAGTCAGTGACGAAGTCGATAGATTTTAGTTATTAATAAAATCTAAAGTATAAAAGCTCTACAAAAGAAATGTGCGCTTTTTTGGTCTACAAACTACATCTTATCCTGAGAATTTGAGCTTTCTAGTATTATCCATGTCGAAGATATTAGGGTTCGAAAATACGACGAAGCGCTTCGAGAAAAGGTAGTGGCCTACTTCGTGCCTAGCTCGTCTCGAAAGATAAAAGATCATTTGTAAAAATAAGAAATAAGGTTGGTGAAAGAATTGAACCCTAAGGTACACCGGCATTTATGTTATAGGTATCAGACATGAGTCCGTCTATTATTGCACGGATTGAACGGCTTGGCGAAAAGCTCTATATCTATTTCAAGTAGTGAGGGTGCAGATGAAATGCGTGACATTGAGCTAGAAAGGCAGTGAGCTAGACTCTATCGAAAATTTTTGAAATATGAATAGCGATGATTTAAGTAAGTAAGTCTCTGATTTACCGGTCAGCGCGGAAACCGTACGGGCAATCGTTGATAAGATGGAAATTTCATCAACTGAGAGTGGGTAAGTGATTCAAAAACTTTAGTTTCCATGCACACAGAAACACTCCTGTTGAGTATGACATTTGCGCAGAGGTTTAGTCAAAGCAGAGGCGAGAAACCATCAGGTCCAGTAGCTCGAGCTTAGACAGTAGTACCCTAAAAACTTTCCGAGTGCGAAGAGAGGCTTTTGACGAGTATGAATTGGCAGGAAAAAGGAAACCTTTTCATTATAAATGAATGGTGGTATTGCAAGCGGTTTCAGGAACTAGTAAGAAATACCAGAGACACTATTTCGGTATTCGATTTTGTTTTGTTTTATTATTTCTTAAAGGGCATGCCATTCTCCCTTCCATGTTAACTACAGATCTATTGCTAAATTATCTTGCATTCCAAAGCTTTTCGAACTGATAATCCAATCCCAATTGTCCATGGGGATTAGGGGTTTAATCTCTAACTGCCAGCATGGGTTACTTCAGGGTAAGTCCACGGTATCCAACTTGTTGGAGTTGGTTTCTGGCAATGTGGGTGGATTTTTGGATGGCTACCAAACTGACTGCATTTATACTGTTGTTAGTAAGGCCTTTGATAATCTGTCTCCCTCTATTATCGTTTCAAGTTGGCTAGGTTGGATTTCCCGCCCCCACTCATTGCATGGATTAAGTCGTATTTATCTATCGTTTTCGTGGCGAGCTCTCTGATGCTTTTGTGGCTACTTCTGGCGTTCCCCAGGATAGTCATATTGGTCCTTTGTTATTCATCTTATCGATTGATGATATTACTTATTTGCTTATATGAAGTAAAATTCTTATTTATGTGGACGATATCAAGATTTTTCTCCAAATCAAATCTTTTGTAGATTGTGAGATCTTGCAGTCGGACCTACATACATATATTTTATACCTGGTGTGGCAACAATAATCTTAAATTAAACATTGAGAAATGTCAGGTTA
The DNA here is from genome assembly GCA_964036015.1 of Leptarthrus brevirostris. Lineage (NCBI taxonomy): Eukaryota > Metazoa > Arthropoda > Insecta > Diptera > Asilidae > Leptarthrus > Leptarthrus brevirostris. Next base: position 13,976,128 of record OZ038374.1, read on the forward strand.
TGTATGACCTCTCGCAACTACTGTATTTTTCAGTAAAAGTTTGAAGGTACTTGTATTCAAGGGGTGGAAGGAGTAAAGGACTTGGGTGTGTATCTTGATAGACAACTTAACTTCATCCCCCATATTAATAATATCGCTTCCAGGGCCAACTCTATACTGGAATTTATCCTCCGTTGGTCCGGAATTTCTTAGCCCCCACATAAGACTTCATCTGTATACATCGCTTGTTAGACCACTGCTGGAGTATGCTAGTCCGGTTTGGTCTCCTTTTACATATCTCACATTAAATGTGTTGAATCCGTACAGCGTAGTTTTTTGAGATCGGCCCTTCGTGCTTTGCCCTGGAGTGACCCTCTTATTCTGCCTTCATATGAAGAGTGATTGGGACTGCTACAACTTGCTATTCTCGAGAGGCGTAGTTCGTTTGCTGATATAATTTGTCTATACCAGCTTCTGCGAGAGAAAATTGACAGTGAGGAACTTTCTTCCAAAATTTTACCTAGAGAACTGTCCTATTCCCTTCGAAACCGTAATAGCTTACTCGCGCACTAGGTACGGTATGTTTGAACCAGTTAACCGCATGTGTAGGTGTGCTAATGATGTTGGTGATGTTTTCAGCACTAACGTGGACAAGGTAACATAAGGAGGAGCCTCTACAACTTGTAGCCATCCTGCGGCACTCTCTCGTTTCTGTAAGGCTTTTGTAAGATTTTGTATGTTGGTTTGTGTATGTATTGTATTGGCTTGGCTACAGCGTTCTCTATTGCCTGTGCACCCCTATTGCGTTTTGTGCTTTTGGGGATATTAATGTTTTTTTTTCCATGTTGATGTGGGAGTCTCACTCACCCGAATATTTTGTTATATTCTGGTGATAAGGTCAATTAATTCCGGGCTTCTGCCTGTAAAGTGCCTCGTCTGAGTTAGAAGGGTTAATTGAATTTAATAGTAAATAATTTCTAAAATTAATTCGCGTTTACCAGTGTAAATACAGACAGAGTCCTCGTATCGTATTTTATGGTAACAGAAGAATATGGCTTTATTAGTTTTCTTTAAATTTAAAATGGTGGTGAACAGAAGCTTTTTTCCTTTGATTATATTTTAAATAGAAAAAGTTTGTGAAACAATTACTTTTGTTCACTAATTATTTTGTTTCGTAAGGACATTACCTGAACTTCCTAGCTGGTGTCTGTAAGTGAAAAGCTCCATTATGACGAATAACGTACTCCGTCCAGTACACAGCTGTATCCAATGGTGATGTTCGTTGATCCAAAATAAGTCTCTGTCTAAATCTATTGCAAAATATAATATAAAACAAATGCAATACTTTAATTCAATTAGTATACATACTTGGCCGCCTGTCGATACTTTGGATCATGAATAACTTTTATAATTGCCTTGTAAAGTTTCTCACTGGTCAGCGTTTCCAAATAAAGTTTTATCGCATATCCATCGACCTCAGCTTTTGCAGCATTTACATCGTGATCACAGAAGACTGGCATAGTTACGATAGGTACTCCATGATAGACAGTCTCAAACATGCTCAAAAGACCTCCATGTGTAACAAATGCTCGCAATTTTCGATGACCTAAAACATCTTGTTGTGGTAACCATCGACTCAGTTTAACATTCGAAGGTATGTCAGGCATTCCCGAAATGCTTCCTTCCCATTTCCATAGAACATGGTATGGAAGACGGGCGAAAGTCTTGATCAGTAGCTTACGCAAGTGTTCAGGCATGTTAGCTGCTTTTACAGATGATCCCATTGAGACATAAATAAAACCAGATTCACCTGATGAATTAATGAAAGCCTCCAGATCTCTGGGCAGGGGTCCTGCTGGTTTGCAGTGAATACATGCTATTTCAGCAATATTAGGCAAAAGTGGCCTTGGGTAGGATACTGTAGCATGTCCGTTTTGCAAAATAAAGCTAACATTGCTGGATAGTTCATAAACATGTGGAATTTCGTTGCCAAAACGACGCTTTAATACACTCTGAACGGATGCAGCAACCACCTAAAATTGATGAAAGTATAAGAACAAGTTAAGCTGAGGTCACTGTGTATAGTCTCACCCTATGAATAATATTTGCTGTTATGTGATTCGCTGTATTAGCAATTCGCTGAAATAAGTTCATGTTGTCTGTATATGAACTAAAGACAGCTGGAGTTACGGAAAATGATCCTGGGTTACCGGCAGTTGATATACTTCCGGTGTAAAATCCAACGGTGTTAATGTACATGAATGGGATCTTGAATTTGTATACCAAGCCGAGAGCGCACTCGGGAAAGGCGCCGTCCATAATAACAAGATCGAAGCTCCGATACAAAAGTTCTCTGGTCTCAGCATCGTCTAGCATTGCCTCGCATGACTGAAATTAATTTGAAAGTGTAAATGATTGCATTCTGTCTTTAATCGAATTTCTAATTTGCTCGAAACTCTTGGAAGAAAAGTAACGAGTTCTTCTGTTTGGGGTAGATGACTGTTAATGAACTACATTATAACAGCTTGCAGTTACTAGTAAAGTTAGTAGTTACTAGCTGGCAGAGACCACTCACTATGTCACAAGATTTGCAGTTTTGGCCAACATTCTTACTAAACAAGTTCAATAGTTGCACTTATTGAATCAAACCGTATAAGACCCAGGCAAATTATGGTGAGCTATTCTCAGCAGTGGCCAACAAACTTAAACAAGGTCGTTTAGACTTCAACACGAGATTTTACAAGAATTGATATTTAAAATTCAAAACGTATTTTGTTGTTTATCACTTCGATTAAAAGTAGATGTCTTTAAAATTCTTGTGGTCTACTTGCGACATGAGTGGGCTTTGAGTAATTGAAATTCTTGCATTAAAAGTTCTGTCGAAATTCATATAAATAATTTCTTCTATCCAGAGAACAGTGATGAAAATATTCCAAGTTAATAAAAGTTAAATTAATCTGAGAAAAAAATAATAAATAATAAATTTATTCAACAAGTGGAGTATAATAAGACAAAAAGAAAGTCTTTTAATCAGTACTACTAAAGTTACTAAAAAAAATTCAACCAAAGTAATTATTATAATACTTATTATTATTACATATTATTATTAAGGATTGGATCAAGGACTAACCTTTAGTCACTACGACCAATTTGATCTTTTGTGACCTGATCCAGGTTCAGTATTAGGCCGCCCCGTCAATCTTTAGTTCCCTTATCAGACCTAAAATTGTTCTGGGGGCTGCTTTGGCTATATCTGATGTTGATGGAAAAGCCCCACCAAGGTGTCTAAGCCTGATACGGACGAGGGCCTCACAGTGCCAGAGGATATGTTCCGCTGTCTCTTCCTCTTCTAAACAGAATCGACAGGTGTCATCATCAGCCAGCCCCAACTTTTTTAGGTGGTAGCCCAGGTGACAGTGACCAGTTAGAAGTCCTGTTATCTGCCTTAAATCTGGTCTTCTGAGTGAGAGCAGCTCCTTCGTTTTCTGTTTTGAGTAGGTTATAAACCTCTTTGCTTGTCTTGACCCTGGGATATTTGCCCAGTGCGAGTGCTTACATTCGTCCTCCCATGACCGGATACGCATTGCTATTCTTGCTTTTTGAGTAGCCACAGAATGGCTCCGGGCCAATAAACTGAGAATCCGCACCTTTTTTTGCTAGGTAATCCGCCTTCTCGTTGCCTTCAATGCCCTCGTGCCCTGGTATCCATGCTAGCGTGATGCTGTTGCTCGGGGCCAGTTCTTTAAGAGCAGTGAGACAGTCCCATACGATTTTAGACTCAAAGGTGTAGGATCCCAGAGCCTTAAGTGCCGCCTGACTGTCGGATATGACATATATTTTAACACCGCGTATTCCTCTGTTGGTAATTTCACGTGCGCAGATTTCGATGGCATGTATCTTTGCTTGAAAGATGGTTGGTGTAGAACCGAGCGAAGTGTACAGCCTTAATCTTGGTCCATAGACCCCGATGCCCGTTCTGTCTTCCATCTTGGATCCGTCCGTGTACCAAACCAGAGATCCCCTTTCAAAGATATGTCTATTATTGATCCAATAATCTCTGCTCTCAAGGATCAGCTTGAATGGTATATCAAAGTTATGCCTCTTCGGCATAATATTCGATATTGAGTTGAGCAAGCAAGGACTAAAAACACTAATCGATCATCATCCAAAGCAGTTCTAATATCAGTTGTGATTTTAACGAGAGCTGTATCGCAACTATGTTTAGGACGAAATCCCGATTGCCAACGACTTAAAGAGCCAGTTAGATTTAAGTGCTCCGATATATGTTTCGCCATTATCTTCTCGAAGGACTTCTCTAAAAAACATAATAAACTAATCGGTCTAAAATCTGACGGGGCATTGGGACGAGAATTCTTAGCTATAGGGACTACTAAAGCCACGGAGATGGAAACACGCTGAATGTGAGACAGCTGTTATAAATTTTAGTGATGGCTCCAATGATAAAAGGTAAAATTAGCTTTACAAAGCGTGGGGAGATATCATCTGGCAAAGTTGCATTAGACCGAATAGAATTAATAGCGTTCGCAGCCTCAACCTCATCAATGCAGCGAAAGCTTAACTGTGATCCAGAATGATCTACGGATAAATTCAGTGGAGAGGATGCAGTATTGGAGTTTATGCAACTGCCAGTATTTGAAGTAAAGAACTCATTAAGCTCATTAGCATCTAGATGCTAATGCTAATGAATCTTTTCCACTGACACCCAGTCTACGCAGGGAGTCCCAAAGCTTCTTGGGCGCAGCATAGCAGTCCAGCTTAGACGCATAATATATCCTTTTGTTTACGAGGTTCCGCGACTTCCTGAAAAGGAGGCGACTATTTGAGGATCTGAGTCTTTTATGCTGGCGGAATAAAAAGTCACGTTTAGCAATTAACTTCTTGATTTCAGGCGAAAACCACGGGTAGCCATTTATTTTTATAACTCTGCCTGCAAGGGAGCGTATTTATTCATCAAGTCCAACAAAACGTTACTAAAAGCCAGTACACCTGTGTCAACAGAATTCGAAGAAGAGGTTATATTCAAATCCAAGAATAGATTCCAGTTAGTGCCGCTGCACTCATCAAAAAGAAGATCAGTGTTAATACCTTCAAAATCCCTAAACTTCATAGTTCGAAAAGGAGTTAATTGATTATGTATGGCTAATTTATATTTAAGGAATAGTATTTCGTGATCAAGGATTGCAGGGGGTGGGGGGGAGAGTTGAGAATGACGTATTACACTTGCAGAATCAGTGGTTAGTAAAAGATCCAATTGAGAGGGAGAAGCAGTGTTAAAGTATGTTGGAGAATCATTAATCTCTCGAAGATCCAGCGAATGAGCAAGAGTCAGGAAGTCTTCTGATTTATTGTTGTTACTAATATATTAACATTAAAGTCGCCTGCCACAATAATGTTGGAATACCTATGAGAGAGCGCGGATATGGAAAGTAGCGCGAGCGAGGAATCTGGACTTGAAGCACTCTCGAACATAAATTGCGACTCCCCCACCAGGTACACTGATTAGGACCAGGTACACTGATTAGGACTCACTGATAAGGATCGCGTTAAGTCCAGTACCCATACTTCACATGAACGATGCCATTATTTATATAAACTGAAGCAAGTTTTTCCATCTTAAGCCATTTGAGAGCCTCACGCAGGAGATGTTGATTGCGATGAGTGAGACTTTCATTGATGTAAACAATTTGATCTGAGGAAAAGCCGTTGAGTTCCCGCAACCTTATTTGTTTACGTGACCGATATGCCGACAAGAATGTTTTCCTTTCATTAGCACAAGAGAATCGGACGATTACAGGTCGATCAGCTGTCATTGTTTTGCTATGCTTGCTCTCGATTCGAAAGGCATCGGTATAAGGGGATAGTTCGTGGTTAAGAATGACAGCCAGCTCGTTTAGCAAATTCTTTGGGACATCGTTAGCTAACTCAGGAATGCCCCTTATAATTGTCTCATTCAACGCGTCCAGTGCGCCGTACGTCATCGTTTTCTTTGGCCAGCTTATTGCATTTAATTTCAAGTTGAGACAATTTCACTTCATATGCATCCTAGCGAGCAGTTAAATTACCCACTGCGTCATCAATTTTAGCCGATAGTCGATTTTCGACCTCAGCAAGAGAAGATTGTAGTCGCGACTCAAATGGCGACAGCATGTTATTTACTTTGCTAAATAAACTCTCATCTCCAACATTGCCTGCTAGGTTGAGAGAGATAGATGAGCTCGTTGAAGCAGCAACCCTTGTCCCAACTGGACCAGAACCAGTGGTACTTGCAGATGCTTTCCTACTGCTATTACTACGTTTAAAGACACCAGATGCAATTGCCGAAGTATTGGTTGAAATGTCTGTATTATTGCGACCTTTTCCACTCATTTTTCCACTCACAGGTGAATTATCCCGGGAAACTTAAAGTGATTACCGCGGTAACAAGGTTTATATACAGCCCACCGCCGAAAACAGAAAACCATGAAACTCTACCATAAGTGGCAAAAGTAAGGCGCGAATGTACATATCGTGATTCAAGGTACATTAATATTTCTATTGATAGCCCGAATATTAGGCTAACAATGTCAGAGGCAAAATTACTTAAGTTCCCCAAAAGAGATCCCTATGGTATTCGACAAATATTACTTAAACAAACAATCGCGTTTTATATCCATTAGGAGTTCATTCACTTAGTGCTTTCCCAAACAACCTCTTAAGTTCGAGTATAAGGTAATTTCTCTTGGGAAGATCGTCTAGTAGGTCGGCACGTTCTTACTGGAAATATATACGTTAAAGACTTCTCCAAGAACTTGATTGAAACGTGCCTTAAGGAGTCTTCTAAAATGGCAAGACCAATTGAATTATTTAAATGGGCAAATATTAAATTGCTTGATTCCCCCTTCCCCTTGGGCGTTTTTGTTTGCTCTTTTCGTAATAACGTACAAATTGGCGAATTACTGAAGACGAAATCAGGGAGGAAATTATATTTGCCTACAAATGAAAACCTTATTCAAATCGCAGGAACAAGTGTTTATTTCTTAGTAATTTGAAGAATAATTTCAATAATTATTTGTGGTCGGAGGCGATGGTAAACTTGTTTTTCATTCCGTGAGTTTTGTAGATAAATTTATGCAAGCACAATTCTCATTAGACTTTCACGGCAAAAAAAAATTTTGAAATCATTTAACTATTTTACAGTTCAGTAATTTTATCGACAATCGATTACAATACATTTTGAAAGATTACCAGACTACTTACATAATGCAATTTTAAATAGTTGGAGAATCAAGTGAAGTTCTTCTCTCTTGCCATCTCCCACAAGAGTTTGAGGGACTCGATTGTGGAGATATGTGGCTTCTATGGAAAAAAAACGATTATGGAAAAGAGACGATTACTTGCCTGAAATATTTAGGTGTATATGTGATGCGAATTCGTGGCAGACTAGACTGTATCCACTTTCGTTGAAAGGGGGGGGGGGGGGATGAGTAAATCCTACGGATCACTTACATAGGTATTACATATAACTTGGTAACGCGTTGACCGATTTTGATGATTCTTTTTCTGTTGGGTAGAGTATGTTGGGCCTGTTCATAAATGCAGGTTTGGGCTGCAGCTGCATCATTCAGCAACTGATTCGGTTCAGCTGAATTGGGCAGTTACTGCGCAAATCTGCGTTTATGAATAGGGCCTTTGTTGCGCAAAACTTTTTATATATATAAATAGGTCCGTTCCCTGGTTGATGCCATGAGAAAAAAAATGTTGGGGGGTGGGGGTTGGAACTTAACTTTGTAACGCGTGGACCGATTTGGATGGTTCTTTTGCTGTTGTATAGAGTGTGATCCCCCATTGCTAATAGGAGAATAATTTTTTCCTAAGGTGGGGGGTGGGGGAGAGGTAGTCTAATTTGATAACGCGTAGACTGATTTTGATGATTCTTTTTTTGTTGGTTAGATTATGTTCCCTGGTTGATACCACAAGAAAAAAAATTTTGGTCTGGTGGGGTGGAACCTAATTTGTAACGCGTGGACCGATGTGAATGGTTCTTTTTTTGTTGTACAGAGTAGAAGACACTACAAAGTGAACAATAAAATAGTTTTAAAAAAAATTTTGAACCAACTTCATAAAATAATTTTTAATTTTGTATCTATTACGACATTTTGAAGTCGGTGCAAATTAAACAAACCAAACAAATACCGCATAAGTATTTAATCGTCCTCCCTTATGATCCCGTGAGCTGAAACGTTCAGGTAGTTTTATGTATAGTATTATCTTCAATTGTTTGACTTCAAAATGTCGTAACAGATACAAAATTAAAAATTATTTTATGCTTTTGAGCGCTTTTTGTGAAGTCGTTTCAACTTTTTTTTTTAAAACTAATTTGTTTTAACAGTTCGCTGTGCCTAAAATGTAAAATACCGCATTATTCTGGTTCACGTTTATTGAGTTAATATTTTCACTTTATTTTGTAAATTAGCCGTGACAACGAGCAAATATTTGTTAAACGTAAAAATAAATTTACACCATCTAAAGCTAATAAAACCTTGTCGCTGTTTATTGGAAATTCGCGGACAATTTTGATTTAGAACCTCGCATTTGTGGTGTATCCGGTGCTGATGATTGCACCATAAGCCTATGGAAAAACTGAGTAAAGTATAAAATTGTATCTCACCTCAAATGTATATCGTACAGCATCCCAAAGTGAAATTGGCAATTTTCCTGACATTCTCGCTCCCAGCAGGTCCCAATTTGTGTAATTTTGAATATATTCAACCAAACCAGCTGGAGTTATTTCATGAAGGCCTTCTAGGGAGAAATCAGCTGGAAAGCCATTCAGAAATGTTATGTTATGTCCTCTGAAAAGGAAAAAAAACCATTTGTTATTGATGCAATGCCTAAAGATCATATTTTATTGAATTAAATTTACACTGCTTCTTATTGTTAGATAATGTCTTCAATTAACAATGAATTAATGGTATTTGTAGGCATTTAACAAGTTAATTTAATTTAAATTTAAATGAATAGAATACTTGTAGACATTATAGTTAATTAAGTTATTGGAATCCATAAATACGAATTTTTTGATGCCTTTACGTAATTAACAGAGCCTTTCACAATCTAACAAAGAAGTCGAATCTCTTCTGAATGGATAGGCAAACTTTTAATTGCTCCTAACTTAATTAAGCTCTCAAGAAGAGGATTAGGACCTCGAGGCTGATTTATTTCCCCATGAGATACGGATACATGCCTATTACTGAGATTCTGTGCTAATTAAAAGCTTCTCAAGATTGTCTTAACTTATTTATTGCATTTTATGTTATGTTATTTCGAATGAGCTTTAATTTTACCAATGATTCATTTATGCAGTTTCGGATTTACCACCAGGCTGAGTAGGCTTAAGCCTAGGGTGGTAGATTTTAGAGGCGGTAGATTTGGGGACCAATTTTTTTAGCCGTCTCACTGAAATCAAAAAGATTTCTGTTGGAGATGGAGTTGGATCAATACGTTGAGTGGCAAGACCAACATGCCATCTGTCCCGGGTTCGAGACCAGATGACTCCGTGAGCTTTTATTAAGAAATTAAAATAATCCACTCCGTCTCTGGGCTGGTGTCTAGCTCGCAGCAATGCAAAAATCCCTTCCGTCCAAAACCATGCTAACGCATCAAAGGGTTGTCCCCAAGGATTAGGCCACATCGTATAAAAAAAAGGACGGTTTTCTGATGTCTTGCAGAAAGAAGTCTACAAGACATGGACTAACTGTAGGAAATTTTATTTGAATCATTTGAATGCTAAAAAATATACGTAAATACTCCAGAAATAATTGACGACATTACATATTCGTACGTTCCAGTTCATCTAGATTCTAGTTGTTATTTTTTCAATTTTTTATGATATGGAAATTAGAAATAGTATAACAATCAATATTGAGTTATGATGGTGCCTGATAGCGCGATAGTCTTCAGTTGAAAAACTGTTTTTTCCCCCGAACGCGATGTTTTTCAACGCTACAAATGTAGTCAATGCTGCATGTGCACGTTGCGGGTTCCATTCCTAATTCCAATAACCGTTTGGGTTCCTTCGGTTCCTCGAATCGTTTTTTCCGAACGTATGGAGAACCGAAGCACAGCATACACTAGATACAAGCACGAAAGCTGACATTAACAGCTGAGCGTTGGTGGTGTAAAGAAACCAAAACTTGTCACAGTAGTCTTAAGGAAAAGTTTTGGGGAGTTGTACTTTCTCGTAGTATTTCTGGCAATATATTTAAAGTCTCAAATTGGATTTTACTTGAGCTTAACCTACAAATGTTCTTAATATGTGAAGACGATAAAAATTGTCTCTCTTATACAATTTTCATGTATTTTAAACGAAAAACTCTATTGTGCTCGTTTTGTTGAAGTATTGAGTTTAAAATGCGTTAATGACAGCAACGTTTCTCTTTGGTTTTCGCTACAAAAGTGTGCAGTTTGATTTGTGTGTGCAAGGAATGGTTATTCTGTGGTACAACAAAAATAAAATAATGCCGACATGCTTGGCGGTGAAATGGCCGCACTGTCATGTTTTCCGGGCTTGTATCTAAAGTAGGCTGTGATTAAAAGTAGAAAACTATATGCTAATTAGCGTCGTTTCTTGCCAGTGAGTATCTTCTAAAGAAAAATGAAAAACAATAAAGTGAAGGATCGAAATTGGCTGGTTTATTCGGAAAGTAAGAGTTACGTATATTGCGAACCCTGTTTGGCATTCGGTCAATTGGAGAATAAAACTCAGTTTGAGAACGAAGGATTTAATGATTGGAAAAATGCAGAATATCGATTAGCTCATCATAAAACATCTGTGCGTCATAAATCTAGTATCCTTAGGCTGAAAGCTAGAAAAGAGATTGATGGTCGCATTTACTGCATCGCCAAATTGCTGAAGAAATTACGTTCTGAAGGGGGTTGTTGCTGTAGTGAATCGGCTCTGCTCAAGAGGTCTCGCTTTTATAAGAAAAAGGAGAAAAGATCGGTCATCCACACAACGGAAATTATTTTATGATTTTGGAACTGTTAGCTGAGTTCGATCCTTTTTTAACCGGTCATGTTGAACGGTTTGGGAATCAAGAATCTGTAAGTACAAGTTACTTATCAAAAACCATTTACGATGAGTTTATTTACTGATGGGTCATAAAGTCTTGAAGCAGATTTGATACGAGATAAAAAGACGAAATACTTTTCCTTAATCATCGATTCAACACCAGATAAAGCATATGTAGACCAACTCACCCTCTTGATTCAATACGTTTTGGAAACGGGAGAACCACGTGAAAGATTTCTCAAGTGTTTGCCCTCAGTGGAACATAAAACTGAAGATATTGAAGACTGTCGTGGGCAATAATGCCGCAAATATGTCTGGTATATAATATAGAATTAACCCTTCTAACTCAGAAGTCGCACTTCTCAGGCAGGAGCCTAGAATCAGTTCATCTATTCACCAGAATACAACAGTATATTGAGGTTAACAGAGAACAGAGATCGTTTAAGCGAATCTTTAGTAAGGATTAGGTTGCAAATAGGGCACATATTCACGGCTCTGCACATGCGATTTATGCACTCATGCATAGTTAGACCGAGAGTGAACGACATGTAGTAAAGGTAGTCTCCTAAAGCTATACGGGATATGTCTATAAGAAACCTTATCTGCGAGGGCACGAGAATCTATGTTCGAGTTCAAAAGCTGATGAAGAAAGACTAGGTCAGCAACTCTACGTCGTACCTGAGTGCATATTACGCAATCGGAGCCGATCCTTATAAGGAGGAAGTCTTGGTGGATCATTCCACGGGAGGCCTCGTAGTGCGAACCTAACAGTGAATTAAGATCTACCGATCAGAAAACTCCCTTGACCACCTCATGATATAACCCAGAACTGAAATACTCCTAGACACATTATAGTTTTTCTGCAGAGTGAAATCGAGCTTTTTGCCTAGCTTCACACCAAGATCAGTAACGGAGTGCACGCGACGGATAGTAGTATCCACACAGCTATAATCAAAGACGAGCTGACTGAGGTTCCTACAGAATCAGATAACTTCACATTTATCTAGGTTAAGTTGCAGGCCATTTGATCCACAACAAAGATATTTAAATCATCCTGAATTCAGGATCAATCATAACTGTTTCTAACGCAAAAGAAAATCTTCATATCGTCTGCATAGATAAAGATTTTGGAGTGTTTAGTCAGGGGTCGTTAATGGCAAGAATAAACAGCAGCGGACTACGATGGCTACCCTGAGGTACGCCAGAAGAAGCCCTAACGACTCTAGATAAAGTGTTACGAAAAGATAATTTTTTAAGTACGAGGAGATCTAGTGGAGCATCAAAGGCGGGAAACCCAACTTTCTAAGTTTGAGCATAATCACAGAGTGAGGGAGTTTTGCATTTATGTGACCAGCAAATAAGACAGTAAATTCAGGGCCACATTCTGGTTGCTGGAGGATGGACGGATGAGTTAAAGTCTTCTAGGATACGGCGATCTTCATCTGGACACTCTCAAGTGTTAGTTACACCTCCAAGCGGTAGCAACTGGGAAATGTATCCTAGAAAGTAGCGAAGGGAGGTGATAACCTCTTGAAAAATCCCCCTAACAACAACCTTGGAGTTGTGGTAGGCTATGCCAAGAGAGTCTGCAGTGGTGTCCCAATATCTGCAGGATCCATGGGTAATTGGGTCTCGAATGACATCTCCTCAGGCACTTCTGTTGGAGTGGAGGTGGATGGTATGGTAGGCCCTAAAAGGTTGGCTATACCTACGGTATCCACAACACAACAGAAGCAGCTTTGGGAACATTTTTGAAGGTTCTGCGGCGGCTATGGAGGCTGGTTTGTTCCGGATGACAGTGCTGTTGCAGTCCTGGAAGAAGGTGCCATTGGCAAAATAATAACTAGCACTTCCTCAGGTGTGGCGGTGCAGAGATGGTAGATCCTAACGAGTTGAATATCTCCGCGGTACACGCACCAGTAGAAGATGCACACCTGCCTACCGAAGGGTTAGCTGCGGTTAATCAGGAGGAGGTTACTGGTCCTGGCTCTGGACTAAAGCTTTATGACCTGGAATCCTTTAATGTCGTGAGCAAAGAAGGGTTAAAGGTTGTAATTAGCACATGGACCAAGAAGGAACACTGGAGACGGTGGGACAGCATTGATTCCTGCAGATAGGCTAGGATTCTAGCAGTGACCCAGGAAACCGAGGTTAGTGGCGACAGTGAGATAACTGGATACCCAGTTGCCCCCACTAAAGGAGACTGGGAGGAGATGAAAAGGGACCCGATTCGATTGGTCTGTTTCGGCTAATCTCCAGAGAGATGTTTTTACTGAGTAAGAATCTCACACTACCGGAGGGCACGGGCTGCCCGCTGTCTTTTGGAAGATTTTCACCTCTACCGCTAAAAAATAAAAAAAAAGGTCCACATTCTAAAGAATTAAATAATCCCTAAGAACTTATAGCTAAAAAAAATATTCAGACAAGGAGATAATCATCTAGTTAACATGACAACTAGTGGAATTGTGAATTTTTACACAATTATTTTATTTATACTCAATGAGACTCTGTTCTTTACACTTTCGAATGATTTAAGGAACTAAAAAAAGCTCTTTGAATAGTAAATCGGTTTCTGAGTAAAATATTTAAACCTCTTTAAGGAAGCTATTAGGTTGCTGTTATTACTTTTCATTAACTAAGCAATTTGACACACTCGGTTTGAGTAATTACAGTCACATAAATCGTCCACGTGTTTCTTTAATTTTCTAATATTTGTATGTTTGCAATGAATAATTTTTACAGAGTTTGAAAACCCATTGAATGGTGACCTTTTCACGGTGAAGGTGTTTATTTGAAATGACCTAAGCGATATTATTTTTAGGAAGTATTTGCAAATAAATATATTCTTTATTCCAGTCACGTTTCACTCTTTTAGGAAAATCATGTTGTTTCTTCGAATTAGTATGAAATGACGGCTTATGCAATGACATAGTATGCAATTAACAAGAAATTTGAATAATCTGTTATTTATTTAATTTTTAGCATTCAAAGTTATCCAAGATTTTTCACAAATGGTGTTGGAGTTCGGATCAATTGGTTGGTTGGCACGATCATCACGCAATGGATTCGAGCCTTGATCTTTCCTTGAGTTTTTAATAAAAATTAAAAAACCACTTTGTCCCTGGGCTGTTGTCTAACTCGCAGCAATACATAATTAAAAGAAAAAAAAAATTTTTTTTTTCGATAGTGTGATATGTCTAGAATATATTTCTAAAAGGATTTTGCCAAATTCGACTTACAAAACTTTTTATATAACTTTTAAGCATACCACCTCTGTTTGTTTTGAGTATTAAATAATTGAATGCTGAAGTTTCAAGGCGTTTTTCTCAAAATAACGTTTTCAAAGTTGGTGCAAATGATTTAGAAAAAAACCTATATTAGCTTCTATTTTTGAAAATTCTATTCAAAATTGTTTCTTTTGGGCATTGAATCACCATTCGAATAAAACCTAAATCGACTTAAATCGAAAATTTTAACGATTTTTTGCACTTATTTTCTTTAATTAAACGCCAAATATGTTGTATGGTGTTGACCACCACATTCCCTGCCAAAAACCGTCAACATCCTTTTACTTTGACACGTCAGCAATCACCTTGATCACAAGTTTTTTGACGGGGAAAAGTCAGTATGTTAGGATCAATAATGCAACATCGAATGAACTTGCTTTGCTGCGTGGGATACCTCAGGGTTCAATATAAGATCCATTGCTCTTTAGTCTTTATATCACTGATTTGCCAAATATAACACATGATGTGAATATTCATCTTTATGGAGATAACATAGAACTATACATTAGCACGCCCGTTGGTCTGCTAGAGGATTGCATAGCTTGTCACGATTTAGACAAAATTTACACGTAGGCAAAAAACAATGCGCTATTATTAGATCTATATGAATCTCAATGCTTAACCTTCTTTACTTTCAATTTCGATGTTACTGGAATTCTCCCGGTAATATTACATGGTGTAATGCTTCCAATGACAAGTAAAGTCACTAATCTTGGAATTGTACTCAACCAAAATATGAAGTGTTATGCGATGCTTAATAACATCTATGCTGCATTGCGCAACCTTTGGCTCTCTGCTCACATCTTATCCAGGACCTTGCGGTTAAAGCTCATAAAAAATATTATTCTGCGTTATATTTGTGCCCGTAAGATTGAGGTCGCCTTCAATGACTGTGTTGGATTTGTTTTTGGCCTGCGACGATTTAACCATGTGTCACACCTTCGAACTCAATTGCTTGGCTGTTCTCTTTCAGGATATCTTAATTGAAGAGCCTTGCGTGAAAATTGGTTTTAGGTTTTTCCGATGTAACTCCCAATTTCATTTTCTCCAGACATAGGGCTTATTACCTGACAGATATGGTCAAAACTTGACCATAAACGGTCAGGAGAGCTCCTCCTACTCGGACGCAAAGCAATTAGCAGTACCGTAGCCGTTATTACGGGCCACTGCTTTATAAGTAGACACGCCGATAGACTAGGCGCACCTTCAAACGACTTCTGTTGGAGTTGTCGGGATGTAGAGGAAACCATACTACACCTCCTCTGTAACTGCCCGGCCCTAGCCAACCGCAGGAATCGGTTTTTGGGCTCCCCCTTTTTTGAAGAGCTAACCGAATTATGCTCGACTGACGTCAGAGACCTTATTCGATTTATCAGGAATTCCAAATTGTGCCCAATGACAGGTTAAGGCTGAACACCCAGCCAAATTTATTTTTACTCCTCGTAAACTGGTTCCACTGGAGACAGGGAACTGGCTTGTTGCACAGGGGGCAACAGGTTCACCCTCTTTTCTCTAGATATTTTTATGAGGTTTTAAAATTCTTTGCAGCCTCAATTTGTGGTATCATAATGGGCCTCCTTTGCCTAAGTGTGCCTTCTTAGGCAGCCAATCTAACCTAACCTAACTTAAGTGATAGATACCACTCAGTTAAAAGTAATGGAATATTATCTACACCATTACAAGTGCACGCTGGTGTTCCAAAAGGCTCCATTCTCGGACCCCTACTATTCTCTCTTCACATTAATGATTTATTCACTTGCGTAAGTCATTGCAAATTACATCTTTATGTAGATGATGTCTAGTTACTCTATCTAGGCCCTTTGTAGTCAATATAAACCTAATAGCCATGCAAATGAGGACGAATATTCACACTAATTAGAAAAAGCCGACTTGTTTGTCGCTAATTTTATTGCTAGTTTTTATTACCCACCATTTTTACAGGTCCTTTTATCTTCATCCTGGTACACCTACATGCAAGAGCTCAAGGTATTAATTTACATTTACATTAAGCTAATTATAGAGATACGTTTTAATAGCAGGTTTATCCTTTTCCTATATAGGGTTCATTTTATAAAAAAACATTCTAGAAATCGTAGTTTTTCTAAGCGTAAAGCATCCAAGATTATAAACAACTATAGAAATGGCTTAGTGTGGTGTTTTGCGAAGAGCATCACCGTAAACTAATTTTTACAAGTAACTAAAGTAAGTAAATATATATTAAATATATGTACGTATTAACTTTAATATATTTAAAATATTTCCAATTTACCTTGGTATAAGACCTCGAGCTAATTCCCAAAATGGAATTTTATGTGACTTAGTTCCACCCATTGTAACCATTAAAATATCTGCAGACCATGATGATCCTATACTCAAGAGAAACATAAATCCCAAGATGTGTTTCATTCTGAAAAGGAAAAAAAAGGAGCTTTAATATGTAAATTGAAAAATAAATATATAATGAATTGTGTTGTCATAGAGGACATAAATAAGATAAAATCTTTGAAATTGGAATTCATATAAAAATTTTCGGATTTTTTGGATTCGACGTTATATGCCTCTGTGAAACCTGGCTTTGTGGTAAGATTCTTGACATTTAACTTGTTGATTCTGAATTCCAGATTTTCCGTCGTGATCGTCTCCTGTCTTGTATGGATGTTCCTGTTGGCGGTGGACTCCTTTGTGCAGTGCAGAGTGGGCTGTTGTCCGCTTCGATAGAGATTCCTGGTGCTGAGTCTTTAGAATATATCTGTGTCTCATTGCAGTCTCTTAACAAGATCATTTTTGTTATGACTGTCTATGTTCCATCTACTTCACAGTCATCAGTGTATGAAGTGTGTCTGGTCTCCGATAATCGTGTGCTGTTGGCAATGATTCTGGACGCTTGCTCGTCTTGGTGTCCTCCACGGATGACTGTGGAACCATGCTGATGCAGATGGCTCTCTCCTTTGCTTCCTGAATTGGACTTTCATTCTGCTCTTCATGTGGTCTTCTACTCTGAACTTTGTTTGAATGTGCCTTACAATTCTGATAGTAATTGTTACGACTTTAAAAGGGCTGATTACTCTGTAATGAATCAAATTCTGGCAGGTATACCCTGGGACATCCTTTTTTTATTTTACGGCTTTATGTTTTTATGTTTCACTCTTTTCGACCTTGTCTTAATGCGTCTATAAAGCATCTTAAAAATATTAAAAACCGAGCCTGGAGGAGGTTTTGTCTCTCTCGTAGTGACAATGATTATCTTATATTTTCGGATCTGCGTGGTCGTTATACTTCTGAGTCCGAGCTTGTATATCAGAATTATCTTACTGGGGTTGGGCGGTCGATCTGTGTTAATCCCAAAAAGTACTGGAACTTCAATAATCTTACTCTTAAGAGTGACGGCTTCCCCTCGGTTATGCGTTTTGGTGATCGGAGCATCGATGACGCTTTGACTGCTGACACTTTCTTTGCTAGTTTCTTTGCCTTCTCAACAAACTGACTGTGATATTAGTTTAGGAGATTTTAATTTTTTGACGAATTATCACCCGACCTCCTTATCGGTTAAAGATTTGTTTTTTAACGATGCTTCAGTTATGATGCATATTAAGAAGTTGTCCAATAGTTTTTTACCCGGTCTCAATGGTGTTCCCGTGTCTGTCCTAAAGAATTGCTCCCACTATCTTACTCCTGCCCTTACTTATTTGTTTAACTTGTCCATGTCCTGCGGTATTTTTCCAAAACTGTGGAAAAGGGTAAGAAGGACGATATCTCTAATTATAGGACTATTGTTAATTTGTCTGCCATCGTTAAGCTTTTCGAAGCAATGATTTGTGATGTCCTTACTTTTCATTGTAAACCGTTCTTGGAATCTTTTCAGCACGGTTTTATTAAAGGCAGATCAACGACTGCTAACCTTGTGGAGTTCTCTAATTATTGCATTTCCGCCATTGAGGTTGGTGAACAGGTTGATTATATTTATACCGATTTCAGTAAGGCCTTTGATCGCATTGACCACAAATTGCTTGTTTTGAAACTAACTATGTTGGGTTTTCCATCTCTTTTCGTCTAATAAATTTCTTCCTATTTCTCTGATCGAAGACAGCGTGTTCTGTTTCGCGGTTCCCTCTCTCGTGAAATTTCGGTCACTTCTGGGGTGCCCCAGGGCAGTCATTTGGGTTCGCTTCCATTTATTATTTTTATTAACGACATGGATTCCATCTTAGCAAACTCGAAAATATTATGTTATGCTGACGATGCTAACATTTTTCGTGTTGTTTCTGAATTTAACGATTGCTTTACGCCGAACTCTGATCTTCAATCTTTTAATTCTTGGTATCTTGACGAACAATATGCCTTTGAACGTTGATAAATGTACGTTTGTCTCGTATTCAAGAAGGAAGGCTCCATTGATGTATGACTATTCTGTCAGTGGTAACTTGCTAATCAGACCGGATATAGTAAGGAATCTTTGTGTTATTTTTGATCCACATTTGTCTTTCATAGATCACGTCAATTACATTGTTAACGAGGCCAACGTTTCATTGGGCTTTATAAAGAGATGGCCTTAGGAATTTAATAATCCCTTTATCGCGAGGCTTCTTTTTTGTACCTTCATCTGGCCCGTTTTAGAGTATACCTGTCCCGTTTGGTCTCCATCCTATGTGCGGTTCATAGTGCTCGTATTGAGGCTGTACAGCGCAGGTTTCTCAAATTTGCATTGCGTGGCCTTCCATGGAATAAACCCTTGATTCTCCCCGCGTATAAAGAAAGACTTGGGCTACTCTCTTTGGACTCCCTTTTGTTGACTCACTTGAACTGTTGTCTAAGCTTAACATACGTGTTCCTCTTCGTTCCTTTAGACATAGTGACTTTCTCCAGGCTCCGTTTCACCGCACTAACTATGGTCTGAATGAGCCATTGTCGTCAATGTCTCGCCTTTTTAATTAATCTTACAACCGTCTTGATTTTAATTTTTCTAAATCAAATGCGAGATATCAGCTCCGTTAGAGTCGTTTTAAGCTTATAGGAGTATTATTTTGTTATATTTTTGATTTTGTATTTTGGATTGTAATAGTTTTGATATGTTGTTTTGTATCCTTATTTTTAGTTTATTTTTATTTCCGTTTGTTATTGTTATTTTCTATTCTTTTTCACTTTCATTTTTACTTTCGTTGTGATGAAACTTTGTAAATAAATAAATAAATATTAAATTGGACTTGAAAAAAAAGTGTTTAAGCAAATTTTAATTTCTGTCTGTCTGTTTCATGTTTACCTATTTGCACGATTGTTTTACATTAGCAGAATATGAAGCCAGTTCAGAGAGAAACTGATTGTGAACTGTATTATCTTCATCAAAGAAAGAGATTAGTTTTGACATTTTGTTTAGTGTGGTGTAGTAGGTGGCTGATGCTGTTCTTTTAAAATTCTCCTTCAAACAGGTTAATTAAATCTTTTGCTTTTAAAAAGGTGTTAATAAGTGTTGTTCATGTTTTGTGGAAAGAAAGAATAATTTACGTTTTTTCACAAAAATTAGTGCAGTAAAAAGTTAAGTGTAGTACAATGCGCGTTGCGGATTTGTTTTGCAAATGAAGTTTGTGCAAATTTTGCTGGAATTTTTCAGTTTTGACGTTTCGTGTGTTTCTCTCGCTGAGGTGTTCTTGTAAAATTGTTATTTTTTCGGTATTATATTTTTACTCGGTGTTTTATTATATAATGTTATATTGACATTATAAATAATGTGATAATTCTCATAAAGCAAAAGGATTCAATATTATATATTTTCGCAAAAATTTCCGTGAAAATTTAAATGCTGTCGCGTTCGGGATATGCTTGCTATTTCTTTTTGTGAACAATTTCTCAAACTGGGTAAGTTTGGAATTTTAAATTACTAATAAATTTATTTTATACATATATGAGCCGTTTATTATAAAATTAAGTCATTTTTGGGGGATTTTTAGTTTTGGGGCACGCCAGCTTACAAGGTTTACAAATGAAAATTTGTTGGTTATTAGGGATGGGCGATCTCGAGAGATCGATCTTTAAGGCTTCGATATGCCGATTTTTGTATCGATTTTACGAGTGACCGATCCAGCTCGAATCGATTTATATATTTCCGATTTCGATCTATTTAAGACGTGCCAAAAGTTAAGCAAGTTCATTCGTGAATTTTTTTTGCATTTTATCTTAATGTAAAAAACACGATACGATAAAAAAAATCGTAAATGTTAGATGAATGCGTCTGTGATCGCTAAAAAATTTTGGTGTTAACTGTGTAGTTTAGTTACTACTGCATGATTTTGTCATCGGTGGCTTGTTATGTTTTATTTCTGGTTTTGTGATTCCACAACGCGAAACAAATAAGTTATTTCAAGAAAAATTTAAAATACCAGTAAAAAAAAATCATGTGGAATACACGATTCGACGTGGAATTGCTTCGAAATTAAGTTGAATTTTGTATACCGATGTCCTACGCGGAATTGCCACATCAACTGCAAGTGGAATATAACTAGTGGAATAGACAAGTAAACGTGGCAGCATAACGTATAGTCCGAGTAAAAAACTCATGTGGGCAATGTTCGACGTAGATCTTAATCTCTTGAAAGAAGCTATATATTTTTTTGAGTTCTACCCATTTTTACTTTATCTATCTACTAAGATTTGACACTTATTAATAGTTTTTTTCTAATCTAAAGTCTCAAATTTGGATTTAGAAATTTAAGCAATGGTGAGTAGTGTAAAAAAACCTTTCTACAATAAATTAAAAAGCGGAAGAATTTATTTTGCGTGCTTTAAAATCTTACATAGTCTTTTATTAAAACAGTCTTATATGAAAAGTCTTTAAGTTTTTTCAATCCAAATTATCATTTGAATAGTAAACCAAAACTAAGTCCATTTTGAAATTTTCAACCTTATATAAGTGTCGAAAAGAGGAAATGAGGGTACACTTTCCGTTGACTATTGACGGTGACTGATTTTCTGCTGGGATTTGATAGAATTATAGCAACTATTGGGAGCACCTTTCAGATTTGCAAGAATTATTTTCAAAACAAAGGTTGTTCGAAACTCATCTTTCAAAATCATTATTTTTTGAATAGTATGCCAGTGGATTTGTGTTTGAATTAAACGTTGGCAATTTTGTTCTTTGGCAAGGTGAAGACAGGGAGGAAGATCTAGTTGAAATGTCAACTTTAACTTACGGTGATTTCCGTTTAAAATGAAAAAATTAAACATTCTCAGAATATTTTCAAAAAACGTCCCCAAGATATATATTTTTAGTGCCGAGATCAGAAACTTTCATAGACAATTAACGGGAATGTTCGTCGTACATACTCATAAAATATCCTTGAATCGCTTCTGCAATCAAACATAGAAATGCCTTGGGGAGGTTTTTTTCAAAATATTCCTGGAATGCGGGTGCGAATGCGCGGCACAAAAGTTGTGCTTCTCTTTTACTTTTGGAGTGCAAATTTTTAGTTGTGTTCCTTTAGTGAAGACGAGTTAGTATTAGTACTTTCAAAAAAGACTCTGTTCCATTATCGCATAATGTATGAAATGCCCATTGTTGCTCAGTAAAGATTTGAAAGCTACAAAGGCTCTTTTCTATTATTTAATAAATTGGTTTACTAATGACCCTATATTTTTATATATAGAAATAGTTTTAATTACTTGTAATTTCAAAATGCTGAAATAAATTGAAATGTCAAAATAAACTGAATCGAACTTTTCGATCTATGGATATCGATCTCTTTAAGGCGATTAATCGATCTACGAAATCGGAAAAAATTACAGATCGATCCTTACTAAATCGATTTTTTCAGTTCGATCCCCCATCCCTATTGGTTATATTTGGGTTTGCTAGAGATGGGAATTGAATCAAAATATATCGATATCTGGTATTATAATGTCATCTTCCGATTCAATGTATCGATTTTATCGACAAAAAGATATCGATAATTTGAAAATATCGCTATTGTATTCGAACGTATAACAAATTGCTCTTGACGTACGAAGAAATAACTAAACGGAATGGCTATACCGTCTAAAAATCCTGTACGTGAGTGAAGCAGCTCGTTTGTGGAAGAAGTATGGGGGACGAAAGGGCGACTTTAATTTCGTCAATAAGAAGGGATACTTGAACTGTCATTTCTAATGCATACATGTGCTGGAAAGAATTTCTTTAACGTAAAATATATTCAAAGCGTGTTAATAAACTGAACTGAAACATTATATGTAGAAGTGAAAGTTGTTTCCAGTGAATGGAAGTTTGGCTGCGAAATTTCGTCGCTAAATATTTAGCCAAAACGCGGTATTCTGTTTTTAGCAGCTAAGAATGTGGTTAGTTTTCACCTGTAGATGGCAGTTGTTTCCCAAATTGTATGTTTTAACTTCAGATTTATCTGACCAGGACCATATCTTCGTCCATATCACAATCATCACACATTTCGGTAAAAAAATTTATTTGACTAAGCTGTGAAACACGAAATATAAACAAAAATGTATGACAGCTGATCGTCAAAACTGGCCACCTATAGTTCAAAACTAATAACTTTGCTGTCAAATATTTAGCGTGAAAAAAGGTCCGCCGCTAAATGAACACAATACCGGGCTTAAGTTGTTGCATTGCCGATTGCCCGGAATATAATTTCATACGTAAGTTCCTTCAAAATATTTAGCTACTGATAGGTAGTAAATAAGCTCTAAACGTGTAAACAAAGTTAATTTCTAAGCAATTTTAATTAAATGTAGTAGGGAAAATTCATTTTTGTTATTGTTTACATTTGGGAATTATTTTTTTTATTTAGCTTGAACTTGGTTTAATTTGGTGCAGAGACGTCGTAAATATAATATTTTTGGGGGCTATTGTACTTAAAGTAATATTTTTCGCAACTTTACCTAGAAAACAAATTACTACGGCTATGTTCAAAATATGTGTTTGTAGTGGAAAATGGGTTAGGAGTATTGAGATGCTTCAGAAAATTGCGTTTATAGCCGTTTCGTAAAGAATTCAATGAAACATATTTCAGCTCCACTGCAAAATTTTTCTATTGGTCACTAGGGCCCTAAATTACCATGCGTGCTTACAACTATATTAAATCACGGCAGTCGGACACCCGCACCGAGAGTTTCCTACCTTGGAAGGTTACTGATTTCTAAAAAAAACTGTGCCAGTTAGAGACATCGTTTTATTTTTCGCTCAATATTAACATAAACCTGTATTAATTATTACAGATTCTTTGCTTTGTAACTTTCAGATTTAGGAAGGGGGATATTATTTTTTAGATAGTTTTCCTCATAAGTCGAAAACTATGCGGCATAACACGAAATGAAAATATATTTTATAATGTGCAAAAGATGCCCTTTCATATGCTACCCTACCCCACTTGACCTAGTGACCCTATTGCAAAGTGTTGACCCCCCCCCCCCCATTCGAACCCCTTCTGCTCTCAAAATAAAAATATTTTTAAAACTTTTTCATTTGCATTATTTAAAACTATTTAAAATTTCAAATAGTTGCTAAAATAAGTAGCTGTGACAGACAGACAGTCGAAGTCGCACCATAAGGTCCCCTTTTTTAATATTTTGTTACGGAATCCTAAAAAATATTGCAGATGTAAGCAAACTGAAAATAGTAATAACACTTTTATTTATTATCATTCCTTTTCTAAAATTTACACTTCCGTTAATATAATAACACAATAAATATTCGTAAGAAGTCGTTCATTGTATAAAACTTCCCTCAAAAATGAAATTTCTCGCGAATTACACCAACTATGGTGAGAGTACAAAACAAGACACTTAATTGCGAAATTAATTTAATAATATCACTTTAAGGAGTCATACAGGTAATCCAGTTTCCAAAAATCAATTTTAATAGAATATAGTCTTAAGAACGTCCTACTACAATTTAAAACTGAAATCTCTCTTAAATAAAAATATTTGAGCATTCTGGTGCCCGGATTTAGGATGTTACATTGTGTGGGAGGGGGAGGGTCAGGAGTATTTGCAGTTTTACATCACACAACTATTAACAATTATAAAGTACTACTATTTTGGTGGAACCTATCAACAAATGATAGTGGCGAATATAGTTTATTTTCGTATTTTGAAAATTGCGCTCTTGGTATAGTGAAAACGTCTGGAGTGCAACCAATAAGGCTCCTATTACTTCCTTCCAGCAAAAGCGTGTCTCTAGCCAAAAGTTGTTGATGAAAGATTTTCACGATCAATATTTTGAATAACCAATGACATCTTCTCTGAGCAGTCATTAAAAATAATAAATATTTCGGTCTGTTGGGAGGGAGGGGTTTAACCCCCTTTTTTCCCACACCCCCTATAAATCGGACATTGTTTCTATTTCACTATTTAAAATTTCAGGTTTTTCGGTCCTTTATTCTGTAAGCATCTATGAAATGCTTACCGACATATTATATTACGACTATAGGGAAAAAAGGAGCGTAAGTTTAGCAGGCTATGTATGTATGTACGTTTGTATGTTTGCGGGTTTGAATGTTCATATGTTATTTCGTAGCTTCTAAACTACTAATCAGATTTGATGTGTTATTTGAAATGACAAATGATGTGCCATTGGATTTGTATGAAAGCTCCATGTAACATAGGGTATATGACAAGCAGCGCAGTGACGCGCGAGGTAGTTAAAAAACTAAAACCCAACTACGGCTTCAATTGTCCTTTTAAAAGCTGTAAACAAGACTTAGTAGCCTGACCTCTGCTGTATATATACATATATAGGGTGATTCGTAAAGAAGTGTTCCAATATGTGCCAATCGATTTCTTACAGTGTTGTGATCAGCGTTCACGATGAGCAATTTTTTCGTAAAATCCCTCCTTCACCTCTTTTTTAACGGCTGAAATATTTTCGCGTGTGCAAGAGGTGAGCTCATATAAAACGCAATAACTTCTGTTCAAAATACAGTAGGACGACAAATAAGGTTTTTATAAATAGTATGCATTATGAGCAGTACCTCACATGTCTCGATCCGTTGGCAAATGAAGTATGAACGTTAGAATTTAAGAACCATGTCAATATCTTTAGTCCGTCAAAAATTATTAACTTTTTTGTGGAGTCACTGGAATACTCAATTGGAAAAAAATGTCTGTCATTAAACTTAAGCGAGAAACCTCTTATGAGATTTCTTCTGTTTGAAAACCCAGACTGTGATTTAAGTATTAATGTCGAAGGTGTTCCAAGTTATCCACATTTTGACGAATGCACCTCTCTACTATCTCGCCTCTACCTCTCACTGTCTCGCAAGCCGAATTTATTTTATCCAAGGACGTTATTGGACGTGAGTAAACCATATTTTTATTATGACCACACAAATAAAAATCAAGTGGATTCAGATCTGGGGATCGGGCCGGCCATGAAACTGGACCTCCACGTTAAATCCAACGAACACCGTAAGTTTGCTCCAAATAACTCGTACATGGTAATGTGGTGGAGCATCATTGTGCATGAACCACAAACTGCTACGAACAGCGAGAGGTAAATCATCAAATGCATCCTGAAGTATATCACGTAAAAGTTCTAAATACGTATCTCGATTAAGTCTAGGAAGCACAGAAAGTCCCAAAATCCTGTTTACTATCATCCCACACCAAATATTAATTGAAAAGTTCCATTGGTGCCTGGCTTCAATCGTTTAATGAGCATTCTCAGTGGCATAGACATGCAAATTTTAAGTGCCACCTCTGCGGAAAGTTGCTTCTATGGTAAACAGAATCCGCGACAAAAGGGTGTCATCCTGTTCATCCTGCTAAAGCAACCATTCGCAGAGGTGGCACCTTAAATTTTTTCAATTAGTTCAGATGATGTGATTGCAACTTTCTCATCATAATAAATTAAATGTTTTCTTATAATTTAATCAAGCGTGCTAGTTTTTCGAATAGTTAAAAGAAATTTAATGAATTAATTAAGTAATTATTATCCTAATTTTTAGTCTTAATTTAAAATTTATAACATTAAATAATCTGTTTAATACTAAATACAGATAAGATTCCTTCTTTCAGTATTTTCCACTCAAACTATTACTTTTTATTGTTATGTCGAAATATAATAGAAATAAGAATTGTATTGAATTGTACACTGTCCTGCAAACCTTTCCCTGTACAAGTTGAGGAAGATCAAAATCGAAACATTTTTACCTTTAAAAAGCACACATACACACGGGCAAGCAAAAAAACATTGACATAAATAAAATTGTAGCATATTCAGCTAAAAAAATTAAAGCAAATCCTCCTCTTCTATATATCTTATATAAAGAATAGTGGGTATATTATATATATTTTATATATATTATATTTTCGTATCTTAATTCACCTGCAAGTAGTCCTACAATTTAAGGTATATTCCGACTCACTGACGTTATTCTTCAACCCCCCAAATGCCTTTTAGCGTAATCTATTGTAAGCAGATAACTGCCATGTGTGGCCGTGGAGTTCGAACTTGGGACCATCGTGAAGAAAGGCAAATACGTTATCAATGACTCCGCCCACGACTCAACAATTTAATTAGTAATTAATTTAGTAGTAATTTAATTTAAAGAATGTAATGCAAAAGTAATGCAAGGTAATGCAAAGCTGTGTGTTTATTTTAGAAAGGACGAATAATGATTTATTAAAGATTTTTCATAATAAAAGGTTTATTATCAGTTTCTTTCCTCTTGAATAAAATGCCGAAAAAAATAAATTTCTTTAAAGAATGTTTACACTTATACCTGATTATTGTCGATACCTTAATAACACGTGTCCCTGCAATATGTGATTTCCAATGAACTTTTTACAAAATAACCTCTTTTCGTCAGCCCACCTTAACCAATTGGAACTTTCACCTAGCACTGAGCTAGAAATTTTATTGAACTTTAAAGTTCCCCAGAAAATGTAGAGATTTTAACTGCGACGAGTTGTTGTTACTTCAGACATCATTGACTTCCATCACCGGAACGATCTTATCACGTCTTACCTAGCGCGGTAAACACCAGCAAAATTTGGATAATGTCCAAATTTTCTGCTCAATTTATCGGTCAAATTGAAGTAGTAAATTTTACGTTTCCGAACTGATTACAATTTAATAGTTGAGTACTGAAAGCGTCAGAATAAGTATGATGGAAACGATAGACAGGCGATGCACTGATTCGAAATTTTCTCCGCTTTGATGAGCACATTAGTTATGGCACTTATTCGGTCATAGGAGACAAATTACAAAAATTTCGTTTCTTTATTTTTCGGGTTAATTTCAACGTTTTGACTTTGACGGGCTTGACGAGAGCACTTTTAGACTTTGCGGCTTGACACATCAGTCTTTGTTCAAATTGTTTGATTTATGCTCTGCGGATATGAAAAGAATAAAAGCAATACTTTTAGAAAAGAAGAAAGATTTCCGACATAATAGCAGTATAATGACTTGTTGAGTGAAATGAAAATTCAGTTCAAGGTTAACTGGTATGAATGATATGGAATTGTTCTCTTACGTTACTTTCCTGGTTATATAAGACCTTTTGGGGGATTTTTTTTTGTATATCAACAGACAAAAGAAATGAAAATGCTTTTTTCTTGTACGTTTTTACTTTTTAACGCATACAAAAGGTCTGACTTCCTCGATCTTATACTATTAATTTTAAAATAAAAGCACTCCTTACATTAAAGGTCTCTCTCGGGGTCATTTAACCCCTTGGAGGAATAGGGTGTCTACTACACCGACTCTCCACCTGGTCCGGTTTTGCGCCAAAGCCTTTAACTGTTGCCACGATTTGTTGATCTCGGTGCCTTCCTTCTCTACGGACCTTCTCCTTCCAATCTCGAGCCTATTGACCTCTAAGTACAAAAGGCCCTTTTCTTAGTGTGTGGCCTATCCATTGCCACTTTTGCCTTCGAATACTGGCGCCTATCCCATCTTGGCCTGCAAGGCTCTGTAGGTTTCCGTTGATAATGTCCTACGGCCAATGGATGTTTAAAATGCACCAGAGACACCGATTGACAAAAGCTTGTAGTTTAGTTCACTTAGGTCACTTTCCATGTTGAACAGCCGTACATCAAAACAGATTTTACGTTCGATTCGGACATGTTAGAGGCATAATGATCATAAGAATGATACGACAACAATGGGAACGTACACGGAAAGGAAATTCCCGTAAAAATTACGGTTCTCAACTGTAATCACGTTGCTGTGATGGCATGAATTGCAGAAGAATTGATAAGTCACGCAAAGGCCCCGGCTCCTTTTTCACGTCTTTTAAGATCGTTATTCCTGATGCTCTGCTCAACGTCTTCATCTCTCGTGAGATTTGGCCTAATGGAACCATCGTCAGGGAACTTGTTCCAAAAAACCATTCAGGCTCCAGAGGTACTCCAAAAAAACTCCTTCGATCTAAGACTACAGGCCTCTATATTGGCTCTACTTTTTCATGTTTCGACGTGGTCTGTTTGACAGAAACGTGGCTCTGTAGAATAATCGCCGATGTTGAGATCTTCGGCCCGGAATGCATAGTCATTAGGCGTGGTCGACATCTATCTACATTGAGCGCCCCTGTCGGGGAAAGAGTAATGTTAGCTGTTCGTCGCGACATCGGTTGCTCTGTTATTGAGCTTTCGAATTTAAATGATTTGGAACTTGTATGTGTTGTCCTGAAATTGCCGGATAAGAATGTGTATGTTGTAACTTCTTACATTCCTCCAGGATTTACTAAGAACATTTCTGTATTACTTGCTTCTTTCGTCAACACTCTATCCTGTACCTTACGCCCGCATGATGAATTTTTACTCTTTGGATACTTTAACTACTGCCTGGGTGTAGTTGGATGCTGATGTGCTTGTTCCCTCCCACTTATCGACATTGCAGAGTCTTTTATGTTTCATCGACAGCCGGACTGGCATAGTATTCCAGTATTGCTAACGACTATGGTAGATTCTTGGATTTGGTGTTCAGTATTGACCCATGCGGCACTGTGATTATGCACTGCCCAGTACCTCTGGTTCCTGAGACGTCTCATCATCCTGCTTTTCAGTCGTGTTTAAAAAAGCTGATGTTCGGTTATTGAATAATTTTTAATTGAATTGTAATTGGTCTAATGTTTTTGACGAGCGGGACATTGATGTGGCGGATTTTTATGACAATATATATGCTTTTTTCTTGAACTGTGTTCCCATTTTTCGAACAAATAGCTCAATAAAACATCTTAGAAACCTAAAAAATAAAGCTTTGAAGCGGTTCTGTTCATCAAGGAGCGATTCGGATTTTTCCGTTTATTCTCATTTGCGTGATCAATTTATATCTGACATTCACGACTCATACAATAATTATATTAACAGAATGAGGACTATTCTACGCGATGAGCCTAAGCAGTTTTTGAGTTATTGAGGCTAGGCGATAGCGAGAGTAGCGATCCCTTGACGATTGCGAAAGGATCTTATGTTTGATGACGACACAGTCGCGAAACACATCAATAATTTGGCTAATAGTTTTTCGTGCGGTCCTGATGGTATTCTTGTTTCCCTTCTAAAGAACTGTTCTTCTTCCATGGTTTCTGTTCTTTGTTATTCAATTAATTTATCTATTTCTTGTTGTGTCTTTCCAAAATCTTGGAAATCATCTCTCATTATTCCTCTCCACATGAAAGGCAAGAGGTGTTACATTTCTCACTACAGTCCCTTCGTCAACTTGTGTTGCATTGATAAGGTTTTTGAGGCATTAGTTTGTCATGTACTTCACTTCCACTTCAAACCGTTCCTTGGCACTTTTCAGCACGGCTTTATGAGATTAGGTCAACTACGAATAACAATCTAGAATTCTTTATTTTGTTTATTTAAAATTTAAGTTGGTAAGCATATTGACTGTATCTTTACAGATTTTAGCAAGGCATTTGACAGAATTAACCACCAAATTTTCATACTCAAGTTGGCTACCCTTGGGTTTCCATCCATCCATTAATTGTTAACTGGGTTCGTTCTTACTTATTATGTCGAACCCAACGAGTCTCTTTCCATGGATCCTCATCCAAGATTATTTCCAACAACTCTGGTGTGTCTCAAGGAAGACATCTTGTCCCGATATTACCACAATTCTCTATTATGCTAACGATGCCAACATTTTCCGTGTTGTTTCCTCTGTTCGAGACTGTGAAGTTTCAAAATCTGACTTAGACGCCTTCTACAACTAAATTAAATAAATAACAGGTAACACAGACGGGTGACAATACTTCAAAAAGTAGAATGTATCCCATCGAGACCACAGGTAAAACTATCAGCCAAATTAGCGATGTGTGTTTATACTACAACGTCGTCAATGAAAAGGTCTTAAAGCTCAAGAGTAATCGGTGGAGGCTTCGTAAAGTCAATAAAATCCATAACACTACACTATTCACTAAAATTCATAACACTAGTGTCACAGTTGTCGAATAGAAAAGCAGTTTTAAAAAAACACCAAAGAGGTTAGGAATAGTTAGGTAGTCCCTACTAACAACGTCGTCTGGAATTTACAAAGCGCCAAAACTGTTTGGGGCCATTTTTAACACAAGCTTCATTCTGTTTAGGAAATTATTATAAGCCACGTCTAGGCTGAAGGTGAACTGATTACGGAAATTACAATAGTCGGCATCGCTTCTTGAGGAACAAAACCTTTTCCAGGCTTTACCCTTCAAGTTCTTCAAGTACTTTATGTTAGAATCCACGGTTGAAAGGTCCTAGAACCGTCAGATGATGAAAAAGGCACACAATGGGTAAATTATGGGTAAAGAGTTCAACGCTGGATGATGAGACGCTTCAGGAACTATAGGCGTCGAAAAGGATTCAGTGAAAAATACAAGATTAAAAAATTTACCGAAAGAATCGGCCATGCCAGGAGCAGTAGAAAACAAAGCTTGCAAGGAGTCGTCATCGCTAGATTGTCGCCAGCCAATAGATGGTAGCTTTAAGTCTCCCAAAATCAGATGGCAGCATCACACCCGTAAGTCTCTCAACACATGAGGCAATCGAATTATATAAATCAGGCGACGAGACATGAGGATTATCAACAATGTCGACATAAATCCGCCTCAAACGGATGCTCAAAGCAACGTACATCAATTTTATTAATCTGTACCCTGATGTACCTTTCGAGGTCTACGAGCAGTCGTGTTTGTGAAAACAGAGCTGCTCGTAGCGGTCTCTATAACTTAATTCTTCTCACAAGACTCCAGTCACGATGTGACAACAACCTACATCCTTCAGAATATGCAGAACCTCAAGGTCAATCCTCTGCAATAACTTGATATAACTAGGTCATCCTGCAATGGCGTGCTAAACTTTGTTTTTTTTTTTTTTAAATTCTAATATTTGACGCTCCCAACTTGCAACCCTCAATCGATTTCAAATTTAATATAACTCTCTACTATCGTCGCGTTGCACCTTTATTACGTCCTTCAAATAAACGAATACTTCCCAATGGTGTTCTTAATTTATTAACATCAAGAAACAATTTCCATTGTCGTTAAATCCGCTCACGTAACAGTGTCGAGAGAGCATTTTACATTGGTTAAATAAATTAAACAAATTTTATGAACGCTATGACATAATTCTGCGCACGGCAGCAGCCGAAGCCATTGCCACCCTCCACAATGAATCAATGAATTGAATCGGAATAAGTATTGGCGTTGTGTAAACGATCATATTTAACACTTTTTAGTATCTTTGGGAGTAAATATGGTCGCTCAGGTGAAGCAGTCATACAAGTTGAAAGTGAAAATAAAAGTGGAGCTAAGGAACTTGCGAGAAGAAAAAAAACAACGCAATGAAAGTACTTGTTTTATGTTGTTCACCTCGCGGGAAAGAAATATGTGCAAAAGAAGATATGGATGGATTCCAATGAAGGCCCCGGCAGTGCATTTAAGTATCCATTATGAATATGCAGTCAGGCTTTTACCTGGTGGCTTTCCGATTTGCTCGAATGCAGATTGTTTCATTATTCCGCTGGCTGACGACCTAGAAAGCAATGAAATCGTCTAAAATTGTGAACTTGTAAAACTCGACACGCGAAATTACTGCAATTACTTAAATTTACAATATTGCAATAATTCACGTCTCTTTAAAATATAATTGAAGACGATACCTTTCCGGCAAGGATATTAACTTGATTCAATTCACTCATGTTGTCGCGATTGACATCTTTTTTCAGCACGACATTGTGCTACACCCCACGGGCCTACTTTAGTTGAAAACTGCAAGATACATTTCTTTCACCTTGAGAAACTCATTTTTCCAGACCATTCGTCATGATCAGTGTTTTTCGCTTGTTATATAAGATACTCGTGTCGTGCGTAAGATTTTTTTCTGTGTTTACCAATGTTTTAGAAATGCCGGTAATTGCCGATTGCGCAAACTTGCTAGCTGCAATTATTTCAGGTGTGATGAATTGTTTATACACTGAAATTGGCGACATTTTTTGAATACTGATTTGTACATTTGCAAAATGGGTTCAGTTTTGATGTCATTGTGTCGCGCGTAATATTTTTGCTTGGTTCTACAGCATAGACCATAGAGGAGAGGTTATTGCGAGGACGAATGTACTGACAGTATGAATGTGCAATTTTTTTGCAATTTAGATCTAAGTACTAATGTAAACACAAATTATTTGTAATAACGGACACAAAGCCATAGATCGTGAGTGAATTTAGCACCACTTACTTTTCTGAGAAAGAAAATTCATTTCGTGAAGAAACGAGCTGCTTGCAACGTGCAAGCGTCGATAAAAACTTAATTAGTACCGGTGTTAGTGAAATTTAGCAATATTTTTAGTAATTTAAAGTCTAGTTATGAGGCAACTGCCAGAGGCGGTAATAAACAGACCAACGGGACAACATTTTAAGATTGGTCAATGGGTAATTCCCAGGCTCTCTGAAATTTGATTTATATGCAATGCTAATCAAACCTGCTTTAGTTGTGTTATGTTAAAGATAAATGGTTTTTATCTTGTAAAGCAAATAACATATCAAACAAAAAATAGATCTGCTTAAAACACAACGTTCATTAATTTTTCGAAATACTTTGTGATAATGAATTGGGTAATATTGGCCAACGAGACCAAATAAAGGGCATTGAATTCATGACGAAGCGGATAGAATATTCGGAACAGAACCGTAAAATTTTTGTGAATCAAAACTTTACTATTTACTGATTTAGGAGGAAATGATACTCAATTTCTCCCGGAATAACCGGTAAATTTTATGGTTCTTTACTAGAGATGGGTTCGAATCACTCAAAGGACTCGTTCACTCGAACTGGTTTATTTTGCCAACAGGTCTGATACCAAAGTTGGATCGCACAGATTCCCCAACTCACAATTAACACTGACGGAGTTGGATCAATGCGTTGAGCGGCAAGACCAACATGCCGTGGGTCCCGGGTTCGAGACCAGATGACCGTGAGCTTTTATTAAGAAATTAAAATAATCCACTCCGTCTCTGGGCTGTTGTCTAGCTCGCAGCAATGCAAACAAGACTCAAGTTTCCTCACTTCCCTTACCCTAATTCCCTTCCGGCAAAAACCATGCTAACGCATCAAAGGGTTGTCCCCTAGGATTTGGCCACATCGTATAAAAAAAAAAGCAAGTATAGTGCCATGACATCGCAATTCACATTCGCAGTAAGTCCCCCACTGCATTCCAACCAGTATTCATCATATTCATCTATTTATTTATTTACTAAGAATCATCAAATACTGACGACTACATCAAAATAACAATATAATTACATAAAAAATAGAAAAAGTAAACCTAACAAAGCTGATTCTTCAGTTGAGGACTCGACAAATAAAAATCATTATAAACTCAAAACGATTATTAAAGTGACGACGAGACATAGATGTAATAGACTAATGCATACCATAATATGTGCGGTGGTGGAGAATATGCAGAAAGCACTGGTTCCTCAAGGGGCTAACGGGAATCGATAAATACAGAGCCCCCAGCAGTTCGGGGGAGTTAACCGCACCTTGTAAGCAATCGAAGGCAAAAACAATTCTGGAGTTGTCGCGTCTACTTTCAAGGCCTCCAATGAAATGAGCTTTAATCGGTCATCGTAAGGAGGCAGCCGAAAGGATCGGTACAAGGAAGGCCACGAGGACCAATCTTACGAATCTACGGTGTACAGTCTCAATGCGATTATAATGTGTCGCATAAAAAGGAGACCACACTGGACTAGCGTACTCTAAAACAGGTCTTATGAACATAAAATAAAGAAGTTTAGATATATTAAGGTCATCAAATTCCTTAAACCATGGCTTAATAAAGCCCAGAGCAGAATTAGCTTTGTTTACAATCGTGTTGATATGGTCGTCAAATAAAAAGGTTGTATTTAGCACGACCCCTAAATCTTTGGTCTTTTGTCTAGTCTGTTCAGGGAGCCACCATCTAAGGTGTAGTTAAAGTGCACTGGATTCCTTGATGGAGAGAAAGACAGAGTAGTGCATTTGCTAATATTTAGAGGAAGGAAGGCGACTAAGTGAGAGTTTAATAGTCATTCACACTTGTAATAACAGAATTCTCGAATTACGGAGAATTAAGGATACATCATTGATATAAATGATAAAAAAGCAATGGTCCTAGATGGCTACGTTGAGGAACACCGAAGCTGATTCAAATGTCATTAGACAGTGCACCTCGAAATAGAACACGTTGCGTGCGTTCAGACAGATAGGAACGAAAATTGATGGAAACCCTAGAAAAGATGACTTATGAACGCTGTTGTTAATTCTTTCAAAAGCCTTGCAAAAATCCGTGAAAATGCAGTCGACTTGCTTGCCAGCTTCAAAGAGGAAATATGTTTTAGGACGGCA
Source organism: Leptarthrus brevirostris (assembly GCA_964036015.1). Classification (NCBI taxonomy): domain Eukaryota; kingdom Metazoa; phylum Arthropoda; class Insecta; order Diptera; family Asilidae; genus Leptarthrus; species Leptarthrus brevirostris. Next base: position 14,011,270 of record OZ038374.1, read on the forward strand.
TCCTCGTCAAACACCAGGTCTTTGGTTTCAATGGTAGTGCGCGCAAGCCTCGTCATATGAGTAAAATCCTTATCTCTAGTATCACAGTCTGCAGCCAAAAACGCGATGCTAAAGAAGTCGCCAAATAGGTTAGCAGTCGTCAAAGGATCGATAGGCCAATTATTAATTTTAGAATAATCAGCCTTGCTAAAGTTATAACGAAAATTACTTGAATCAAAAGATGCCGCCAAAACAGGATCAAAACCAAGAATAACATGCAGTGCCGGATGATGACGAGACCAGGAACCAAGTGAGATAGACAATGTACTGTGGAGCAGCCGAAAAATATGGTAGTATTGAATCCTTGTCCAAGCAGCGCTCCCAACCGACCTAAGGCATACTGAAATCTCCAAGAAGCATAAGGTCATCCGACGGAAGCAGCAAATCTGCCAGTCTTTCGACACAAGTAGACAACATCAATTCATAACAATCAGAGGGCGATCCATGTGGAATATAGACCGTGGCAATGTATACGTTTTTGTGTGGGAGCCTGAGAACCACACAAAGGAACTCGAGGGGATCAAATCCCGCAACATCAAAGGCCATGCAAGGAATGTCACGGTTAATAGCGCAGAGAACACCACCGCCTACCGGAGCATCAGGAGCGGAAAGGTGGCGGTCGCGGCGGAAAACTAAATACTCCGGGCCAAAGAGCTCAGCGTCTGCAATTCGTCCACAAAGCCAAGTCTCAGTCAGGCAGACCACTGATATTCTTTATTTTCTGAATAATACCACTGTGTACTCGTCCCATCTCTATTCTCTACCGTAATTTTCTTCGATACTTTCTGATAATCGTTTAGAAAATTTTACGGTGCTATTCCGTAAAAATTAAAGTAGCTGACAGTTGCACAACGGCTACAGTAGAGAACCGTAATTTTCACATAAAAAGTCCAGAACTTTTCAATTCGTATACTGGGCCGTATTTTGAAGTGAGGGAAATTCAGATTAAAATACTTTTATAAAGCCTCGTTGCCTTAGGATATCTCTCTCTCTAGTTTCCGTAACCCCCCCCCCCCCTTATTGAGACATAACTAACTAAATAAAATATTTGCGATTTTACTTTTGTTTGCAGAGAATATATGTACCATATATGGCTATCTTGTGGTGTTGGTATTGTGTTGTTGCTTGTAATTGTAGTATGTATTTATAATGTAATAGCTTGTATTAAGCTTAAATAAATAAATAAATAAATTCAAGTTTATGTGTTGGTTCGTTATCGAAAAATTGAGATTGTTGTTTGCAGATATGAAATAATACACTCAGGGAAATAATTATACTTCCACACTTAAAAAAAACATTTTTCGACTTCTGGTAAAGGTTAAATCAAAAGTGGAGTTATATTTCATTAGATCATAAACTAATTTTTAATTAAAAAAAACAGGACGAGTTATTTTAAAATGTTACCCTATTTAGGAAAAAACGAGAAGCCCTAAAGGAAATAATTCTACTACCAATACCAACATGAAGAACTTTATTAAGAAAAAAAAACAAAACAAATTGACAGATCCCACGTTGGCGTGTCAAATGTCATTAAACAGGGGGCCGCTCTACGGAAAAACAAGACAATCTGGGCGACCTCCGTCTTTAACTGAACGCCAAAAACGTCGCATTATTTTAGAAGCCAGTTCTAAAAAACTAAGTGCTTCTGAAATTCGTCGGAAATTGGAATTCAATGTAACCACGAGACGGGTGAGGCAAATTTTACATGACTCAGATAAACTAACATTGATAAAGTCCAAGGGTAAACCAGAGTTAGAAAAAGCACCATAAAAGTGCTCGGCTTTTCTTTGCGACTTCGCATTTGTCATGGACCGACGAATGGAAGAAAGTTACTTTTAGTGATGAGAAAAAGTTCACATTGGATGGCCCAGATGGCTATCAACGATATGGGCATGACAAAAGACCCAAGAAACCAATAAGCTTGCACAGAAATTTTCAAGGAGGTAACATTATGGTATGGGCGGGGTTTTTGTTACAAAGGACAGCTTTGTGTATTGTTTCAAACTAAATGAAATATCTTGGATGAAAATTATTTACCATTTTTTTCCGGAATAGGCGAAACAAACCCAATTTTTCAACAAGATAACGCTCCTATACGTCGAGCTGGTAACGTCTCGTCATGGTTCCAGGACAAAAACATCGAGGTTATGAAATGGCCTGCACTTAGGCCTGACCTAAATCCCATCGAGAATTTGTGGGGGATAATGTTAAGCAAAGTTTACTCAAATGGACGTCAGTACAACAATTAAAGGGGTCTTAAATCCGAGGTCATCAAGGTTTGGAATCAAATCCCAATTTTCGAACTCCAAAACCTCATTAATTCAATGCCGAATCGGATGAAGGAATTTATTAAGAACGCCGGTGGGCATACTCACTATTAACTTAAGTAATATATGTTTTTTTATGAAGTAAACTGTTTTTTTTTCTTAATAAAGTTCTTAATGTTGGTATTCGTAGTATAATTATTTCCTTTAGAGCTTCTCGTTCTTTCGTAAATAGGGTAACATTTTGAAATAACTCGTCCTGGTTTTTTATTTAAATTTGCACATTAGTTTATGATCTAATGAAATATAACTCCACTTTTGATTAAACCTTTACCAGAAGTCGAAAAATGTTTATTTTAAGTGTGGAAGTATATTATTTCCCTGAGTGTATGAAGGATAGAAATGCAGTTTAATTAAATTATTTCTGATTACTTAGTTTATCTCAGTACTGTACAACTGCATGTGGTGCTTAATGTAAATTGCTTTTTACCTTTCTGTAGAGGAGCTGGACAAAATCTAAAGCGTTCCCCAGAAAGCAGAAATTACGTAAATACGGAATACAGTTTTAATAAAATCAAAATAGTTTACTTTAAAAGGTATGTCATATAACAGCATATTAACAATTTCAATGTGCAACAACAACCCAATTCGTTTTTGAATCAAAAACCCACAATTTTCATGTTTCGTACTTATTTAACCTTGTTCCGAAAGTAAACCCTGACATGTCTGCATTTCTGAGAATTTAAGGGAAATATTTAGTTGAAAAGCTAAAAGGGTTCCCGTGAAATTTTCCTTACGATGTTATTTATTTACATGGAACTTTTCACGTGCAAATGGAAACCACTGAAACATGACATTTTTACTTCAAACATTTGCTGTGCATTATGAAATACAGCAGAGAGGTGGTAATTTTCAACTTACACTACTGGAGAAGGATGATGTTTCTATGAATTTTACAGCAACCGTTGAAGGACTTATTGGAACGTCCATACGAAAATTATTATGTTGGGACGAATCACTCTTAACGTCCTGTTGACCTGATCTAACCACCCTTATTTTTGGGTAAGCTGATTTGCTGCAGATAAGCCACCAGGGGTTAAATAAAAAATTCATAAACCTTCCATTGATTTTGATATAAGAGTAAAAAACGGAAAGTAATTAAAACATGTAAAATCCAAAACAAAAAAGTTGAAAGTATACGCTTACCTAATTTTCATCACGTCCAAACCATAAAACATTGAAATTTTCAATTAAAAATGATCGATACTTCCGAATAATATAGTGTTTTGCTTTGCCTCCTTATCCTTTAAATTGACTAGGTGTTTGGTGAAGGTCATTTCACTTTTCCCGCCCAATTTAGTTAATCGTCATGGTGTGTAATTAATTCACCTGAATCGTAATTACTCTCACCCAACAGCTACTGGAAACGAATCAGGTGAAAGCCTTCCGGACGACCGCAACCAATGTAAGCAATTACAAATGAAAGCTTCCGCAGAGGCGCCACACAATAATGATGTGATGTAATACGAAAATTGGTCCAGTTTCACGTGTAAGATGAAAAACCAGTGGAATGTTGAATCAAATAGTGATTTGTAACTTGTAAGCCCCATTAAAATATCGATATCATAAAAATCGATTTAGAGAGAAAAACAACTCGCTTTAAGGGCACACGTAAACATTTATGAGTAGCAGGAAACGGCAGAAATTGAAATTTGGTCCCTTCGTATTTATTAAATTCAACGCTTCCTATGGAAATACTTTGGGCAAGGCCTTTCACCGGAATAAATATTTGATGTAAAAATGCTGAAGGGATGCTTTATTTTTTTACCCTGCTCTTATTTAACAAGGGCTGCTGTTTTTCACTCGAGAAGATAGGTTTTATGATTTGATTTGAATTGGGAACAAATTAAGTAAGCATAAGCCTAAATGCCTCCTGGCTTGTCTTGTTTTTGTAAAAATAAGTTATTTTCCTTCAAAATCCAATTATTTTTGATTAATTGGGTAAATGTAAAATAGATACTAAAATTACACATGAGCACATACCTGCTGATTGCCATTTCTACTTTGAATCTCTTCCAAGATCCTTCAGGCCATTTAAATTTAATTTTCTTTTATCCGTGCGCCCTTAAGTGATTTTTTATTGAATTTAAAGGCTGTTTCAGATCGACAATGGCCGGAATAAGAAGGAATGATATATTGAATTTGCCTTTTTACGTATATGTACTCGTATAGTATTTATAATGCCGCTAGATATTTAAATCAGTAGCTTTAAATCAGTAGCTTTAAGTTAAGCGGTTTTATTTAACGTTAGAGGATGTACTAAAAGCTAGTAAATAATTATAGGTCACAGATGTGGGGTGTACCGAGATATAGGTACTGTCTGCTACTATAAAATCGCATAGGACTAATAGCAGTGACGTCCTCTAGTGTCCAGTGTCCGAAAGCAAGATTCGGTATGGGTCGATGCAGGGGCGGTTCCAGGATTTAGTTGAGGGAGGGGCGCGAGGCAACTACTCTATCTACTCCAAGTAAAAGAAAACAACACTGTGATGTATTGAAGTACAAAGTTCATTAAATCACAAAGTTTCGTTTTCTATTTTTCATGATACTAAATCTATATATACAAATGTCAATACTTACTTCAATAGGTTTGTTCATATGCGCTAGTCCTGTAAGACGCTGTTCACCCATTCTAGTTCTCATCCAACTTTTCAAGCACTTAAGAGTTGAAAAACTCTACAAGCTTTTTGGAGATAATGGCTGTATTCAGCGGCACTCAGCCTTCTCAGCGTATGTGTATAACATCAAGCTATGTTACAGCGGCTTGATTGCGCTGAATGAAAATTCTAAGTTAGTCGCTATATGACAAGCTCATGTCAAAACAAATGTCATTAAAAGGAACAAACAAATGTGAAAAAGCCTCTTCTTCTTACTCAGCCTACTTCAGCGGAAAATATTTGGGCTGGAAAAGATGATAAGAGGCTGAGTGAGCGGCTAAGTAAGAAAATACATTCAGAATACCTCAGCCCTTAGCCGCTACCAGCGGCTGGGAAATATGTCGACCATGTAGGTTATAATGTAGTTGTCTCAATTGACAGATAACCCGAGTAAAAATATTCAAGTTTTGAAGTGAGGCTGTACAATTGCCATACAAGGGCCGCAGTTTGAACATTTCGCTGGGTCGTACAAGGGTCGTACATGGTCTTCTTGCAGGACAATTTTGCCGTACAAGATTTTGCCATGGGTCGTACACGGGCCGTATAGGGGTCATACACGGGCCGTACAGGGGTTGTAATATTGCCTCTTACAAGGTTATAACATTTTCTTTATCCACCCACGGTGGATCACCTTTCCAACCAACTTTTATATCCTTCAGTTGAATTGCTTCACTAATGTCTGTGATTATATTAACTGATATTTCACTAGTTTCTGACCAAAAAATTCAGGTCCACTAAATTTTCTTTTTATAATTAACCATGAAAGTTCAATTGTCATAAAACAACCCAAAAATTCGTGTTTATTTCCGTTTTTGATCGTCAGCAAAACAACGGAAAAGTAGTATAGAGCCATCTTAATATTCTTTATGCCAGAGCTATAGTTTTTAATTTTGCTGTAATGTTCTTCTGTACCGCAGCGTTAACGTTCAAGCTTCCTAATTTCAATGAGCGGAGCTCGCAGTTCCGTTAAATCATTTTTTTTCAGCTTTTGTGTTTATTTACATAATGCAATTTACTCTTATATATTTTCAATAATGATATGTATAACTTAAACTCAGTCTTTATTAACAGTTCGGATCTCGTTGTTGGGTCGAACGAAACTGAAATTATTCGCAGTCTATTGATTAAATTTAAGTTTGCTCAATGTTTGAATATTTCATTTTTTAAATGTTGTAAAGTGATATTGATAAAGAAAAAAAACTACATTTTATTCACAATATAATTATTATACGGTTGCCCACCCTGCTGTGTACAGCCGTTTGGGCTTTTCACTCGAGTTTGGACCGTGTATGCCCCGATGTACGGCCCAGTGTACGGCCGTTTGGGCTTCACACTCGAGTTCGGCTCTTGTACGCCCCAGTGTACAGCCCGTAAAATTTTCCGGACCATGTACAGCCCGTGTACGCCCTTAGGAAAACTGAACGGCCCGTGTACGACCGCTGTACGGCCCAGATCATTTTTACTCGGGAACACAATGATGTTAAAGACTATGTATGTTTTTTTGTTAAATTTGCACCGACTTCAAAACGTCGCAAAAGATATAAAATTAAAAATTATTTTATGCTTTTTTTTTTTTTTTTTTTTTTTTTTATATATGATGATGCCAAAGCTCAGGGGATGCCCTATGATGCTTAAGCACAGCCTTGGCAGGAAAGGAATTAAGGATGAGGGAAATGGGTTAGGAGTTTGGGTGAAGGAGGTGTCGATGTACGCCCCGTTTGAAAGTTTCAGGCTGATAAGACGAGGGAAAAACAGAAGATGGTAAACTGTTCCACATTCGTGTTGTTCTGCTTAGAAAAGATTCCCGAAATTTTACGGTACGTCCAAATTTGACCTGGAGAGTATAGGGGTGGGAGCGACTTGTTGATCTTGTATCGCGCGTTGTCATTAGTCTACAAGGAATCAGGCTAGCAATTTCGTTAGAACAACGGCCATGGAAATAACGATAGAAGAGTGAGAGACAACCGACATTCCGTCGATGCTCCAGAGAGTCAAGACCCTCAGAGATTGAGGGATCGCCAATAAGCTTAACAGCTTTACGCTGAACTTTGTCTAACGCGGACAGTGCGGTGTGTCCGGCCCCTGCCCAAATATGGGAATTATATTCAAGTCTAGGCCTAATGTGGGACTTGTAGATCAGCGCTAAGTCAGGTGGGGTGAAATATTTCTTACATCTCTGTAGAAAACCCAAACATTTCATCGCATTTTTAGTGATTGCAAATATATGATCAGTCCAGCTAAGATTGCTGGATATCTCGATACCCAAGATGTTTAGGGAGAGTGAATTGGGTATATTCACTCCGTCGACTGAAATGGGTTGGGGGTGAACTGGGCGTTTTTTAAGGGACATTAAACAGCATTGGGTTTTGGATGCATTAAACGTAACACGATTTGCTCTGCCCCAAGCAAGGACCTTGGAAATGTCGTTGTTTAATGATCTAAACATGCGTTCCCGATTGGCTTCTGTAGCATTTCCACGTGAGTTCATAACAGAATCAAATGAGTACGCGAAATCAAGGGTGCTGTCGTCGGCGAAACTATGAATAGGATTGAGAGTAAGGGATAAGAGATCATTAATAAAAAGAAGAAATAAGGTTGGTGAAAGAACTGAACCCTGAGGTACACCGGCATTTATTTCGTAGGAATCAGATGTAACTCCGTCAATTACTACACGAATTGAACGGCCTGACAAAAAACTCTCTATCCATTTAACGAGGGTAGGGTGCAGACCAAATGTTTGAAGTTTGGCTAAAAGGGCAGCATGCCAGACTCTATCAAAAGCCTTTGAAATATCAAGAGCGACGATTTCAGACTCACCAAAATTATGAAGACAATGATTCCAACGTTCCATTAGAGCCGTTAGTAAGTCTCCGGTTGAGCGGCCAGTGCGGAAACCGTACTGGCAATCGTTGATAAGATGGTTGTTTTCTAGATATTTCAACAACTGAGAGTTGATGAGTGATTCAAAAACTTTAGATATGATCGAGGTTAGTGCAATTGGTCTGTAGTTAGAGGGGTCGCATGCCTCTCCTTTTTTAAGTATCGGCTGGACATGAGCAAGTTTCCATACACTTGGAAACATTCCTGTTGAATATGACAGGTGAAAAAGTTTGCGCAGAGGTTTAGCCAAAGCAGAGGCGCAGCATTTTAAAACAAGGGGCGAGAAACCATCAGGGCCAGTAGCTTTGGTCACGTCGAGTTTTGAAAGTACTTCGCGAGTGCGAAAGTGTAGCGTCTTTTGCCTACTAGTACATTGTGATGGAGATGGAAGTGGCTGCGATGAAGGTGGTAAGTAGCGCTCTTGTGAAGTCGGTTCAACTTTTTTTTCGAAACTATTTTATTTTCACTTTTTAGTGTCTTTTTTTTCTAGTGATATCAACCAGGGAGCATACTCTACCCAACAGAAAAATATTTATCCAAACCGGTCCACGCGTTACAAAGTTAGACTACTTTTCCCCTCCCACCCACCACCCCACTAAGAACAAATTCTACCTGCCTCCGAATTGTTTTTTGCTAATAACACTAATTTACATGGAGTAGTCGTGTATAGTAGCAAAACTTTTATTGTAGGTCATAACATAGTTTTCCACAGAAAAAAATTATTATTGTTATACTTGGAATGGAAGTCCTATGATCTACAGGTATAAAATAAGATGCAAACGTAGTGACATCATTACCAGCACATAATATTTTAAAGTGATAGTTTGCAATTAATAGTTGAAAATAGTGCAATTTAAAAATGAAGAATACACTGACATAATTTTCGGTTACGAATTTAGAAACAGAAATTCCCTCGACGCAGAGCGTGACTATCACCCGAGATTTCCAGAAAGGAGGTAACTATCTAGAGGTGTTTTCAAAGAGGTTTCGAGAAATTGGACTCATGCTCGATTCATGCAGAGGTCTATGTTGTACCAATTTCAGGGGAAATGGAACAAAGAATTCTTGTACTACAAGTACAAAGTGCATAGCGTGTGGCGTAGGAGTGAGTGCATCGACAGTATGAAGAGTTTTACGAAGAGAAGGACTTCATGTTTTCTATATGACACTTTTACAGGAAGAGGGCTTATCAATATGATGGAGCATCAGCCCATTAAGGAAGGAACGTAGTTCCAATATTTGAATGGAAATTACGGGAGTAGGTGGGTACGGCGGCATAGTATTTTTCTTTGTCTAGCTCGTTCTCCCACCACTTATATGTGGGCAACCATGAGAGTAATGGTAGAAGTTGCAACAATAGATGAAGTCAAAAAAATTTTAGAAGCCAGAAATAAAATATATTAAAATCTAGCAATTGACTTAAATACAGCCATAAAAAAAAGATACATTAAACTCTAAAAGGTAAATTCGTAGACAGTTCATGGAACTATTTCGGAACTAGCAACATGAGGACTCTGGGAATGTTCTACTTCAAAACAAGAAAGCACATGTGATAGAAATAGACAAAAAACGAATCGCGTGAGATTCCGGGCAAAACGAATCGTAGAAAATTTCCGGGGAAAAACGACTTAACTGCATTAACTTTGCATTACTTTTTGTAGTTAAATCGTTTTTGCCCGGAAATTTTCTACAAGTCGTTTTTGCCCGGAATCTCACGCGATTCGTTTTTGCGCGGAACATTTTCTAAGCCACTTTTGCCCAAACCTTATAAATAGGTCACTTTTACTTTCAGCCCGTCAAATATCTCCGCTCTCATTCTGGTTAAGCACATTTCAGAGGAAAGCAACTATTTATTTCTAAATTTTATTTTAATAAATAAGAGGAGTACAGAGAAAAAGTATATCATTAAAAATATTTCCGGAGGAAGGCAATTTAATCTGTATATAAAAATGGTTTTTTCTTTCGACAGTATTAGCAAAATATCAATGACATCAGCGTTTCTCTTTGGTTTTGGTTACGAGAGTGTGCAGCTTTATTTGTGTTTGCAAGGATTGGTTAATCTGTGGTACAACAAAAATGAAATAATGACGAAACGCTTAGCTGTGAAATGGCCGAACTGTCATGTTTTCCGGGCTTGTATGTATCTAGAGTAAGCTTACTTAAACTTACTTACTTAGACGTTTTGAATTTGACAGCAATAAAAATTTTTAACTAAGATATTAATAACGTCTATAGCACTAAAACTTTGGCAGATTTATGTTAAAATGTAAGACTGAGTTTTTCGCCGTAGAAATTTCAAACCCCTATAGCTGGGAGGGGGAGGGGAATAGACCCCTCCCATACAAATGTTGTTCGTTTCTCACTTAGATCTACCAGACCCTGGATTTTTGCACAAGAAAGCAATCTGTATAAAAATGTAGAACAAATTTGTCGAAACAGAAAAAAAATTAAGTAAGGTCAGACAACCTGCAAAAGCTGATGGCGACTTCTTCCTTAAACAACAAATATAAATTATAAAGACGATTATGGACTCTTGTAAGTATAGAAAATTACAACAAAAAAAGTAGTAATATATTCAAATTTTGAGGCCAGCAGGAGTGAATTTTTTGAAAATAAGGTTCCAATAAATCATCTGATTTTTTCCAAATATTCCAATAACTTGTTAAATCTCGACACTGCGAGCGCCCTCGTCTAAAAGTAGGAATGATAATTGCTCCTATGATTTCATGGTACACAGATTAGGCAATTAATAATGATATAATATGAGACCAGTCCTAGCAATGTTTTCAGCTTGTGTTTACCTTTCGAAGTGGACTAATTATACACTGAAGTTGTTTGCCCGGTGTTAGTACTCCTTTTGTCGGCACCACATAACTAAGATAACTACGAAATCCAATATCAAATGAAATAATTTTAATTTCCATTTAAACAAGCATTGCAAAGCAGGCTTATAATTGGCTAAAATAAATGATTTTAATTCAAGGGAGCAGCACATCTAAGTGCTCTCCAGACATTTTCGACCGCAATTCGCCGTCATTTGTATTACAGCAAAAAATAATCAAAATTCATACGAAGTTACTGAAAACGTAAACTTTAGGTCAGAAGTTTTTACCAGTCCTACTTTGAGAGACGAAATAAAAATCAAATTTTTTATTGAAATGATACACGGGAAGAAATAATTGATTGCCGAGCTAAACAAAAAAAATTTAAAAAGTTAATAATGAGGTCTGACTATGTTTACTATATATTTTCGAGGTCGCTGAATCCGAATCCTTTTAACCCATCACATCAGGATTTTCCATAACTTTCAAAATTTAGACCAAAAACCCTTATAACCCCTTGAATTTAAAACCCCACAGCCCCATCATACCAAAAACTCCAATAACCCTAAGCCCTTAACCCTCAACTCCTCAACCTCTAAGTCCTGAATTACACAAGAGGGATTTTACCCCATAACTCACGGCAATCTCTTCTGTGCAAAAGTAGAAAAACCCTCGGAGTGTTGCTACGAAAGAGGCTTTCATTGACGTTAAAAAACCGGTTCAAAAGTGTTTTGCAGGCTTGAAAATTTTTATTCACCGGCTCAAGCAATACTAAATCAACCTGACACCAAAAATTTTTCGAACCCTAATGAGGAAAATGGACAAAAGCAAATCAGGAAAAATTCAAGCAAAACCCCTACGATTCGTGATTGACACTCACAGATGACCCTCTTCCTACCTCACTTCTCTCATCAAGAAAAAAACAGGTTTTCGTCACTAATGGGGTAAAATCCCTCTCGTGTAATTAAGGACTAAGCCGCATAACCACATAATTATCTGAGATTACTTAAAACACAACCCTCCGATAGTTTTACGAATTAAGGTAACTTCTCTCCTCAGAGGGGAATCGCGGTTTATATTAGAAATGATGCGCCATTCTCCTATCACCTCAATTCTCTTTTACTAATCCAGAATTTAATTAAGTCTGGATTAGATGTAAACTCTATCGGCACATCATTCACTTCTGCTTTTTATACCGCAGCCCGAATATGACTGACACTGTGTGCTCCTTCGATAAGCTGTCTTCCGCTATCGATAAGATTTTGGAAATATCCCCCTTCTGAAATCGTTCTTGCTGGCGATTTCAACGGCTACAACACACAGTGGCTCAGGCATTCTTCTACCACAAACCCTCTTTAGAGGTATTGAGATGTAGTCGGGCAAAGTTCAATTTCCGCCAGAGCGTTAGACAGAAGGTATTTTCTATTCAAAAGGGTAGTAAGGGCTTCTGGTCTCTAGTAAAAACCGTAAAGAACAATTTCACCTGTTCGTCAACACCACCACTCATTTATAATGGGAATGTTTTTACTGACTCATTGGAGAAGGCCAACCTCTTTGCTACTAATTTTGTTGCTAATACGACCTTCATCGCAGCCACTTCCATCTCCATCACAGTGCACTAGTAGACAAAAGCCGCTACACTTTCGCACTCGGGAAGTTTTTAGAGTACTTTCGGAACTCGATGTGTCCAAAGCTAATGGGCCTGATGGTTTCTCGCCCCTTGTTTTAAAATGCTGCGCCTCTGCTTTGGCATAACCTCTGCGCAAACTTTTCACCTGTCATATTCAACAGGAGTGTTTCCAAGTGCATGGAAACTTGCTCATTTCCAGCCGATACTTAAAACAGGAGAGGCATGCGACCCCTCTAACTACAGACCAATTGTACTAACTTCGATCATATCTAAAGTTTTTGAATCACTCATCAACTCTCAGTTGCTGAAATATCTAGAAAATAACCATCTCATCAACGATTGCCAGTACGGTTTCCGCGCTGGCCGCTGAACCAGAGACTTACTAACGGCTCTAACGGAGCGTTGGAATCATTGTCTCCATAATTTTGGTAAGTCCGAAATCGTTGCTCTTGATATTTCAAAGTCTTTTAATAGAGTCTGGCATGCTGCCTTTTAGCCAAACTTCAAACATCATGTTTGCACCCTAGCCCCTTCAAATGGATTGAGAGTTTCTTGTCAGACCGTTCAATCCGTGTAGTAATTAACGGAGTTACATCTGATTCCTACGAAATAAATGGCGGTGTGCCTCAGGGTTCAGTTCTTTCACCAACCTTAATTCTTTTTTTAATTAACGATCTTTTATTCCTTACTTTCAATCCTATCCATAGTTTCGCCGAGGACAGTACAATTGATTTCGAGTACTCATTTGATTCTGTAATGAATTCACGTGGAAATGCTACAGAAGTCAATCGAGAACGCATGTTTAGAACATTAAACAATGATATTTCTATGGTACTCGCTTGGGGCAGAGCAAATCGTGTTTCGTTTAATGCATCCAAAATCAATGCTGTTTAATGTCCATTAAAAAACGCCCAGTTCACCCCCAACCCATTTCAGTCGTAGAGTAAATATACCCAATTTGCCCTCCAGCCATTTGCCATTTAATATCCAGCAATCTTAGCTGGACTGATCATATATTTACAATCGCTAAAAGTGCGATGAAGTGCTTGGATTTTCTACAGAGATGTGAGAAATATTACACCCCACCTGACTTAGCGCTGATCTACAAGTCCCACATTAGGCCTAGAATTAAATATAATTCCAATATTTGGACAGGGGCCGGACACACCGCATTGTCCGCGTTAGACAAAGTCCAGCGTAAGTCGATTAAACTTATTGGCGATTCTCACTCTTCTATCGCTATTTCCATAAATTGCTAGCCTTATTCCTTGTAGACACAATATGACAACGCGCGATACAAGAGCTACAAGTCGCTCCCACTCCTATACTCTATAGGTCTAATTTGGAGCACAAAACTTTCAAACGGGGCGTGCACTGACACCTCCTTCACTCAACCTCCTCACCCATTTCCCTCATCCTTAATTCCTTTACTGCCAAGGCTGTGCTTTAGCATCATAGGGCATCCCCCGAGCTTTGGCAACATCATATACATATATTTAAAAAAAAAAAACTTTTCAAAATTCTTTCCATTTTACTTGTGGAAATTTTCTACTTTAAATTGCCCAAAATATCTTGCCATCCCGACCGACTTGTAGGCTTGATGTATTTTTAGTTACGAATTTCTATTTATACAATGTTCAATGACGTCTAAGGACCTCTTTATTGTGAAAGGAATTTCCGCATATGTAGTTCTTGAAATTAAGATCTGAGTGTCAAAAGAACTTAAGTTCGGAGTATGTAGATTTCCAGACTCCTATTAATCCTCGTTATCCTGAAATCTTTGCCGTGACTACGATTTTTTATGGAATATTTTTGCTGGCATCGAGTTAATTTTTCGCATTACCCAAGTTTTTTTCTTTCTTCAATGTAAAGTGGATGCTTCTATCGGAGAAAACCATTAAATCTGCATAATTCAGAGATTTCTATCCGTCATGCTTTACAAAATTATGAAATTTATTTCAATGTGCAGTTTTATAAAATTACTACGGTTCATTCAATTCTTATCTAACAAATAGTGGGTGAGATTTCATTTTCTCGTCTAAACTGCCAAGTAATGGGTACAGGTATCCATTCCATTTCTATTATTTCCTACTTCCGATTAAGGAGTGATTGGATCGGTCATGGATCCGTACATGGTAGCGATAAACTTAATTTTTATTATCAGAAGAAAAAAATGCAAAGCCAAACACCCATGAAGTACTCCACTATGGAGGTAATTAAGTTAATATTAATTTTGTTTATTATCCAAGACTACTATATACGAGATGATCATTAGTACGTTAATTGTACCGAAAATTGCTTGAATGTTTGGAATGTTACAATGCAGATAGAATGCATCATGTCGATGTTGTGCCGGTGGCAAATCAATGCAATGCTGCTAGACAGGCTAAATAACTTAAATTACGCTTAGATGTGACTTTCGATCCCAAACCACATTAAGCCCTATAATTAAAGTCTTACCTGCAGATATAGACATAGTCTTGACGACCAGACAGTAATTGTTGGGCAGAACGACTCTCTTCTAGTAAAGTTGTTATGCTCGATTGTTTTTATCGAAAGTGAAAGTCGGTTTTGACTAGGTTTTGTGCTCACCTTTACTAGATTTCTTCCCCAATTTGCTAACTACAATAATCGCAAGGTAGTTTGGTTTGCGTTTTTCCGAAATAAATGATTATTGCCTTCGTGCAATGCTTTTTAATTTATTTTCGAAGAAAAAGGTTTCGCTACATAATTTTAACTCTTACTGGATTCGCACGCTCACTTGATATTTTATAAATAAGAAATACTTGTGTGCAGAAGTTTAGCGGTATATTATTAGTATGCTATTGTGTCCTAATAAATACTCAGTCTCACTAGACATACCAAACCGGTGTAGCTAATATCTGTAGATCTTTATCTTAGACGGTGGTACCATTGCAAGCATTGTAGCTCTAGTTGATGACCGACCGAGAATGCAATAGGGTCAGGATCGTTGGCAGCGAGAAAATGAACACTTCCTGGCTAGCTCATCAGCAATCTCATTACACTCGATTACCGAGTAATCTGGTATCCAATTAAGCGTGACCCTGTTAGTAGTGGCCAGTTCTTGGAGGGTTTCGAAGAACTTTTCGTAAGCCTCGAGGAAAAACTCTACCAGCATAGAACCTTGAGGGTTGCTTAGTTATCAGAGAAGATAATTACATCAGCCCCTCTTAGTTTTTTATTGACGTTTATAATTACGTTGATAAGAGCGAAGATCTCGATGGTATAGATCTCGGCTTGAAAGACACTGGGCAATCTGCAATTGAAACCTTAGTGTTGGGTTCAAAGCACCAGCGCCGTGTTGCATTTTTAATCCATCAGTGAACCGTTTGAGGTTTTTAGCGTCTAGAGTTGGGCCACCGCTGTTCCAGTCTGCTTGTTCAAAAAAAGAGAGTTCTGAACTTTCTACCAAAGCCAAATTCCTTGATCATGTGGTCCGTAACGGTGAACATATCTATGCCAGGAATTTCGTCACTAGCCGGCATATTAGGCGTAAGCTGAACTCTAAGGGCGCTAATTAGAACTGATTTCGTGAAAGAGATATGAAGAGGAGTGAGTCCGATTACCACTTCTATGACAGTTGTTGTACAGATCTTCATACCATCTATTATGGATAGGCAGGCAAGCCACTGGAGCTTGGTTGCATTTGACGATTGCCAACCGTTGTTGAACTTTAGGCAATTAGAGAATCATCTTCGGGAATGAGACCCTAAGTCCTTCTGAAGAGTTTTCGGCAGGCCGGTAGGGCTCGTGAAGCTTTAATAAAGGTTGAGTCTGGGTGACAGTTTCAAGAAAGTCTTCTATCGAACATGATGCTGAGATATTTGACCTCATTGGAGTACTTAATGACCCGTACCTCGGATCGAAATTGGATTAAGGACCAAATGGTGCTTTATGGGGAAAGACACAAGCAGAACCTTTGTAAGATTACACATAATGAAAATGGTCGTAGTCAGCTCGTAAAATGTTCCAAATTTTAAGCTTCAAGTTATAAAAAAAAGTATCAATAATTTGTCCGTAGAAGATCATTTATACTTTATTCGAACAGTTATTACGTTTGTACCATGCGTACCATGAAAAAACTGAATTTTATGAATCACCCTGTAACTCCCAAACGGTTGAGATTGCCCCCTCCCCCCCTGCCATACAATTTTTTGTTTGTCTAGTTGAGATCTATCACCCCACTCATTTTGGCACGTCAGATCTGAAGCACCCTGTATAATGTATGACTTTTTCTCTCATGTTTTAAGAACTCTGAATACTTTTTTACAGTATATTCTAAATCACTTATTATATTAGGCACCTACTTTTCTTTTTTCTTTTATTTTTCTAGTAGCTCTTTTCATATGTAGTCACAGTAATAAAAACATATTAATTTTGTATAAAATCTTAAACTTGTTAATAAACTTATTTTGGGTTCAGACCTTTGTCTCCCGGCTTTTGGCCGGCGGTGTATCGGGGTTAACATCAAGACTTCGAGGATCCATGTGCGCATGAGGAACGTATTCACTTCAGTTGTTCATTTTCATGCATACATGGGAGATTCCTGCTCTAATGGTCACGGCAACAGTGATTTTTTCTCATGCAAAACACTTTGAGTAGGGTTGAAACGGCCGCCGCTAACATGGAGAACAGACACCAACCAGGAAGCCGCCCAATATGGGAACAGGCGCTTCCTGGATTTAACTGGGGTCCGCGAGGTCGTCAAGCCCGTGACTTCAGGGAAGTTAAGTCAGTCATATTATAAATTAAAGATTTTCTCATGTATAATAAAATAAAAAAAATCTCTATTAGATTTTGTTTTATACCACTATAAATTTTGACGATTTTTTAAGTTTTAAACAGAACTAGATCCCCTTAAGTAGTCTCTGTAGAATAACATTTTGTGTAGGCGGACTGAGTAAAGTGAATGACATCAAGGTCTAGCAATTTCTCCATTGTGTAATTTCTCCTAATTAGTCTATATGATTTGAGTAGCTCTAGAGGCTTAGGGATAAACACCACCATTACTTTTAAACACGGCGATCAAACGTACAAAGATGGTATCCACGCAGTTGTGTACGACGACTGGAAATATACCATTCATTAACATTTCTGGTCCTCTTCGTAGAATCAAAAGAAATTTTTACTGTACAATCACATTGTTTTAAGTATTGCCAATGTAAGACAACGTAGAACTAAATTCACACTTATTTTAACCGAATATTTTAAACGTGTTATAAAAAAAAAGGGAAAGCCCCACAAATATTACTCAATCAAAGCGAATTGAAATTGAATTAAAACCGGAACAAATACAGCAAGAAAACAACGAACCGGCATTCAATCCAAAATTTGATGATCGACCTTTCAGAGAAAGGTGGTCAAATTGATTATCATATTTGAGCCGTTAATTACGAAACCAAACAAATTCGATATGATTCGCGAGGCAGATAATCAAAACTTCAGCCAGAGCTACTGTAGATGATGCTGTTAAACCGCTGAAAAAGCGAAACGAGAGTAAAAGTGTGACGCATAAACAATTCGCGAAATTATCAATTCTCTTACCTGTGATGAAATTGTATTTGCATAGTTCTACCTGCTCTTTTTATAAAATAGTTAACAGATAATTTACTTTTCTTAATTATTTCGGTTTCGGTTTATGCCAGCACGAACCATGGTGTTTACGGAGACTAATTCATCTCAGCGATGGAATGACCCAATTAGTTACTTAGAAAAGACAAACTAATTGGATGCTGCCAAAAGCATCCAATTAGTTTTTCTTTTCTTCGTGAATTTGGACAACATTTTTCTTGCCGTGTTTGTAATTTATTCTCAGGTTTAATAATGTTTTAAGGTTTGATGTATTTATTAATTATGGGATCAGATGTGAGGTTTCAGTTGATGTTCATGTTTATGGTACAAGAGTAGTTAACCTCTTCAAATTATTGCTGTTCTTTGGGACCACAATGGAATACGTTAAACACACCTAACTATGTTAGTCAAAACAGATAAAATTGCAGGTACATTGAGTATACTCGTATACAAAGGTAGAGATATATACGTGAGGTCCTTCAAATTTCGAAAAAAGCAATAATATGTATATGGTCTCATGGGGCTGTATGTCCAGGACTAACAATGCAGTTTGTATTTCAAGTGTGATCTCAACCACAAAATATATGTTTACTCCACAACGACGCTCTAGTGAATCTTTTTATTAAGACTAAACCGCTTATTGTGAGAGGACCCATGACTATTGATGATACTCGAACTGAGGGCGTAACAACATGGGATACCAAACACTTTAACTCTCAATTCACATCCAAGTGAACCACTTTTTTTTAGGAACATCAGTATGTGGTTGCGAACGCATTAGTCATAGGTTTTACTGGTTTTTCCTTAGGAAAAATTTAAAATTCCATTAAAACTTATTTTGAGCTCGACTTTGTCTGTTGCATAATTGCTTTAAACCTACTTCTTGGGACAGACACGCATTGGAACGCATGTTATTCAATATTTGAAGACAGACAGTGTTTTGATTATGACGATAAATTAAAAAAAAGTCTTCGGAAGGTTTTATAATTAAACAGTCAATGTGCAATTTAAGTAGAAGGGGATTATGTTGGTGTTTAAAAGGGCATCACCTAATTTTACCAAATTTTAATAACCAGCTAGATATCTAGTCAGACAGCCATTTTTTTCCAAATTATTTTTATCTTAGAGCTTACACTCAACTGGAGGCATTTGAAAATTTTTTGTGATCATTTTTTAAATTATTTTTGCCTTCAGTTTTTGAAACTTTCAAGTAACTTTAAGTGATATTTTTGAATAATTTTGAGAATTTGTTGTACTATTTGATATCTGTAATTTTCAAGGTAGCTAGAGAGTTTTATAGGACTGCTACATTTATTCACAAGGGCCTAGAATAAAGAACCTAGTCACATAAAAAACTGACTTATTGTTATTAATATAAAGACTTAGGCCTTATATTAGTGAATGGTAAGTGAACTGAATATTCCTTCAACGATCGACGAAGATAACACTTATATTAGCGTATACTGACGACCTATCTATTCTCGTCACGAAAGAGGATGCATTTTCAGTTTCTTGTAGAGTTTTCGAACAATACGAGCGCTAGGATTAACCTTAGCTAAATTCAAGGCCTATGGTGCAGGAGGTGGCGGAATTGAACAGATTCTCCCCTCGGCATACAATGGACAATGGATACTTGCCTGAAATATTTAGGTGTATATGTGGGGCTCGATGGTAAAACAACTGAAGAAACTCTCTGGAGCTGTGAATTCGTTGCGTACTAGACCACACGCACCTACTTTCAATTATTTGATTACCACATCCATCGTGCACCTGTTAAAATCGCAGTGCTTCGAAGAAGGCTTCGTGAAACTTTTACAGGCACAGGTCGTTGAAGCCTTCCGGTGAGAAAGATGAAAGGTCGCTGAAAGCACGATCTTCCGATCAGTAGCGAAGGATGGTTTAGGTCTTACAGACAGGGTCTTGAAATTTCGTTGTCTTCAGGTACGGGCATTTCAGCGAGCGTTCTATCAAAGAGATAACTTAATTTCGCAGCTGCGTGTAAGTTCTATGGGGGATTGCGGCGCGGGGGAGCGCTACTATCTGCTCTTGGTCCGTCTAACATATCCGCATGACTGGTCCCAGGATCTGAACTCCACGATTACGACCTGGGACAGAATAAGACCACCATTCCATTTGCGATGAAATGAACTTAGGTACGGGGAATTCTCAGCAATTCTGATCAAGTTGAACCCTGAGTTAGTAGATTTGGTGTTCAGTAATGCTCGATGTGTAACGGCCGATACAGGACTACTTACAGTTCTTGGAGATATCATTGATGCCTCTGGAACACACTGGGTGTATCACACAATCAAACGAATTGGTGGAGGCAGCACGAAAGCGTTTCATTCGTCTCTCTCAACTTGAGAACCTAGCACTGAGGTGATAAACGCTTTCGTAATAAATCGATCGCCGCACACGACATTCACTCACTTCACGTCGCTGCGCGAGCTGTTCGTGGGAGTTAATCCTACGGATCACTTACCTGTTAATAGATGGCGCGCACATCTTGAAGCAGATTTGGGAGTAATGTTGACCATAACTAGCAGAATAATCTATAGCTATCCCTCCAATTACAGAGACTCTGATGTGGCATTCAAACAGCAACATCATTACCTCGTGCATCTGCCCGACATTCGGCATTACAATAATGCCGTTTTTACTTGGTCTAAGGACATGTAACTATGTGAATTGCTTGATAAGCTTTATCCTAACACTTACTAAATCGACAAATTATCTGTAATGCAGTCAAGAGCAGGATGGAATATCCTCGACCTGATAGATTTTCAACGGAAATGTTTGTGGATTGTTCGGTCAAAACTGTCACCAAAGTGCTAAATAAAGCATTGATTTGGTAAAGCTTTAATGCAGCTAAGCATAATAGGGATGAAATAGACTAGTCCAGATATATAGCGAGCTAAAGAATCTTTAAGATGACGATGAGGTGAGCAAAAAAGTCCTCATGGAGAAAATTTTGTGGATCTATTGATCTATTGGGGCATCCAGACTCATGAAGGTCTAGTTAAAAGAGGACGATTTTCAATAAAAAGGAAAAAATGAGTCTGGACTACCACAAAGGAGGAGTGGATACGTTGCCCAGAATGAGTGAATGCTTTCGGTACGCTCTGAAGTTGAAGTTGGGGCCTTATAAGGTCTTAGAACCATAACATATTCAGTTAATTCATTCGATTTATTAAAATCCTCGGGGGTCGAGGGGATAAGGCAATTCATGTTTCAGAAGGCACTATGTCACATAATAGCATGGCTGGTATCAGTATATATGTAGGTGCTGTCTCAGACTAAGACACATACCCAGAGCTTAGAGGCAAGTGAGGTAATGTTCATTCCGAAAGCTGGAAAAGCGAGCTATGCGGCAGCAAATGATTATAAACCAATTAGTCTCTGATCCTTCATGCTCAAATTACTAGACAGGCTACTGGACGTGCATATGTGGGAGGTAAGGCAGGGCTATCACACATACAAGACAGAAGTCACCTATAACCGACTGAGTAGGATGGGCATTCACAAGAATCTGTATGACTGCATTGATTCTATGCTCCTCAGTAGAAAGTCAAGGTAGTGCATTTTCTACTGAATTGGGTGGAGGGGGGGGGGGGGGGGGGGGGGGGGTTGCTATTACTACTCCTGTATTTAGTGGTTATGGACGAAATTCGGGATAAACTAGATTCGTGGTTTATGCATATGCCAATGGCCTGGCGATAATTGTATCGGGCTTGAGTACGCGCTTGAAAAGCTGTAAACTGGAACCTTTGAAGTCAAATGGGGACTCAAACCCAAAGTGGTACATTTGATGTACACCGAAATTTTCCGACAGATTCTTTGCTACGGCTCATTAATCAGATGGGCAGCTCTGGATAAGAGGTGTCACCTAGAGATTCCATCGAGAGTACGGTCTGGGATTAACTGGGTGTCTGAGTTCCACGTCCACAGCGGCTTTGGAGGTCAGTCCAAAACTGTTTCCGCTAGACATATAATTCACACTGGTATTGGAAAGAGAGGTTGAACCGGCATTCTAGCATCTTTTCGAAATCTGACTGCATCGAACAAAAGATCGATACGAACTTCCGGGTCGCATAAATAACCTTCGAGAGGAACTTTAATTTAAAGCTGCCGGAGAGGAACGCGACAGGAACGAAGTTGTGGATGGATCTAAAATATGTGCGGGAATAGGAGTGGGAGTATACTCCCACTCCTATTACTAAAAGGCAAATATACATTTTACAAAAAATTGAGGTCGTAAAAGTTGCTACTTCTACACAAAATCGTAATCAAGTAGCTACTAAGTAGAATGTAAAAGGCCCGATATATCTGCTGTAATGATTGAGTGCCTCATCATGTAATTTTGTCCTAATATGTACTTGAAGCTTATGACCCCAAAAAAAAGTTCTTCGAAAAGGTAATGGATGCCCTTTTGTGTAAGTGGCAATAAATTGTCGAAAGTACTTTTTCTTTGATCCTAAGATGAGTGAGGTCTCACTGACTATAAAAGCCAAGAAACTTTAAGAGCACGTATGTACCAAAAAAAGTGTTCTATCATCACATTTACCTTCATTTCGTTAATCTGGGACTATATGATAATATTGTGAAAAGCTTTCCTTTTTTGGGGGGTTTTAAATTTTACATCCCTTAACATAAAGTAGGTAGAGTGTTTCGGCATGAGCGATTGTGAATTGCGGCATATGCTACTTTATTAGCGGATGGATTTAGACTACAAAATCTAAATTTGATTCAAACTGATGAGATATTGATTGATTTTCCTGTTTTGTACTTGCTGAAAAGGAAAACTTTTGCTAGTAAACGGTCAAAAAATATAAAAAATACATGCTGTAAGCGCATATAGATAAAATAAAAGCAATTTGCAATATCCCAGTGAGTGGTTGAGGCTTCTCAACGAAAACTTACGAAAGTAACTAAGCAAAATACGAAATTTGATACATATCCATCCGATATTCGTTTTGAAATCCCTTCACAGCAGCTACGACAACAGTTTTCCTATTGCCTCCTCCTGGAAGCTTGCATTGCAATAAAACGTTAAACGAAGGATTGTTCAGCCACTTCTGCAAACTTCCGCTTTTATGTTATAATACATCCATTTTCGGTATTTAAATGGGTAGCATTTGCCACTTTAACGTACCAACCAACGCTTGAAAACCCATTGTGAGTTGCAAATTTTGAAATCCACCTTAAGCTGTAGAGGTGGACCACTTGCCGCAAAAACCGAAAGTACTTCTAACAGAACGTTACAGCAACAGCAACAAATTAATTTTTTTTATTTGGTCGAACACCGGCTTTCTTTACGATTCACGCTGGTGCTTTTACCTACTTTTCACCTTCCAAAAGAACGGAAGATTGGGGGGGAGTTTTTTTCAGTTAGACTTCTTACATGTAAAATGTGGTGTCCCATAGGGATCAGTTTTAAAACCTTTTCTATTTAGGTTCTATTAAATCAATGACACTTGCGATGAAATTAATTTTTGTTATTTGGCCGAAAATTTGGATTTCTTTACGATTCAGACCGGCTAGTAAGTTACATTTTTGGTTTTTATTTTTCTAATGAAATCAGTTTTTTTTTCTCATGTAAAGAAAGGGTTTACGTTTCTACTTTTGCACATAAAAATTAGTTTTTATTTTCATTTCTTCCAATTTAACCCTTAGTTTTTATATGGGGCAGTTTATACCCCCAAACATATTTTTGTAGGGACTCTCCCTTTTAAATTCATTTTAAAAATGTCTCCTGACCTATTTCGAAAATTTTTAATTTGGCTCCAAATTAGAAGGCAAAGTAGGTGAAGGTATCTTCTCGGAACATTTGGACCTCGATATCTCATTCCGCTTACCTGACTACTGCGGTGGAGTATACGCCACCTCCAAAACAGTTATAACATGTCGTTCAGCACTAAATGACATAGCTGAACACCTGAAAGTACGACTCATCTGGGTGCCTGGACATAGTAATATTCCGGGTAACTGTAGAGCCGACGAACTAGCGAGAACCAGTACCACTCGTCCTAATTCAGACATCAACTATCAGTTCGGCAAACCGCTGGCCACTTGCAAACTGGAACTCTTACAGGAATCTCTCAGGATTCCTAATATTAATTGGCAGGGTGGAACAAACCTGCCTGATTACACGACAGATATGGCCAAAACTTGACCCTAAACGGTCAAGAGTGCTCATCCTACTCGAACGCACAGCAATTTGTAGTACCGTAGCCGTTATTACGGGCCACTGCCTCATAGGTAGACACGTCGATAGATTAGGTGCACCTTCGAACGACTTCTGTAGGAGTTGCCATGACGAAGACGAAGAGGAAACCATACTTCACCTCATCGGCAACTGCCCGGCCCTAGCCAACCTAGGAACCGGTTCTTGGGCTCTCCCTTCTTTGAAGAGCTAACCGAATTAGGTTACACTCACGTCAGAGACCTAGCTCGATTTATCAGGAGTTGCAAATGGTTCCCAACGACAGGTTAAGGCTGAACACTCTTCCCATTCCAGCCAAATTTACTTTGGCTCCCGTGATCTGACTCCACTGAGACAGGAACTAGGTCGGTACACCCTCTTCCTCTCATGTATTTTATGGGGTTTTTAAAATTGTTTGTAGCCTCAATCTGTGGTATCACAATGGGTCTCTTTGGACTGACTATGCCTTCTTAGGCAGCCACTTTAACCTAACCTAAGTTTTTAAATTGTAACCAGTTGAAAGCAACTCCGCCACAGATGAAGTCCTGGTACGAATTACTAATCCTTCCTAGAATACTTTGAAAATGTTTAGCTAAACCGTACATACAGTCGAACGTATACTGCAATATTTCGTTCTGTTTCCAATCGTTAAATTTGTTTTTCATTTAGTTATTCCTTATCCTTCTCGCCGAAGCAACATATCTTTGTATTAATGACCGTTAATGACCATTAATGACCATAATAAGAATAGTGTCGTGTATGCGAATAGTGTACCGCCAGTATTATGATTTCTAGTGTACGTCACAACAGTAAAAAAAACCGAATTAAGAGCATAGAGAAGCAAAGATTTTGAAATAGGCGGAATTTGATCATAATTTAAATTCGTTAATTGACAACTTAATAGGTTACGTTTAAATCAGTATAACGGCGGTGATTTATGGAATAGTTTTATCTTACGATATGGTTAAGTACTATCGACTTGTAATCTGTTTGCAATCCTCTGCATCTGGACTGTGTTTACAATGATTTTAAGGTCAGTTTATTGTTTTGTTTATATTTTGTATATTTTTGTAAAATAAACAATAATTGAGTTATTTCTGCCTTTTAATTTCGTAATTCTTCATTATCATTTGAACCTATGTAATAAAAGGTAAGTTTGTTGTTTTATTACGAAAAAAAAGATCAAATCTGAATATCAAATGTGTTCTTTTCCGGTAATAATGTAAATTTCATGGACATATACAAATATCAATTTGAAAATAATGAGATCGAAAATTCCTCTTCCTTTAAAGTAAGAAATAATCGAAATAAAATAAATTGCGAAACTTACTTGACAAGCTTAACGATGACACCGTAAAAACTCAATCTTCAATTGTAACAAAATGTTCACCTTACTTTTTCCCAGTTAAGTAAGTACCAGCCAGAGAGCATAGAAGGTGCGAAGCAAGTAAGGAAGCAGTATGATCACGTCTTCAGCTAAATCAAACCGAATCGAGTAACACTGATGACATGATAAAGTAAGAAATCACCACTTTCTCCTTTTCTTCGAATTTATTTGCATACTCTATTCAAAAAAAGCGGAAATATGTATTTCAAATGAACTTATCTCAAACGGCACTCAAACATTATCAACACGAATTTCGAATTGAAATTTAAAAAAAAATCGTTTTTCCAACACACCCACCCTGTTCAATTAATGTCCGGTCCAAATTAAAACAATAAAAACGGAAACGAAAGTTTAAACAGATTATTTTTTTTTTCTAGCAGGTTTTCAGTTCAATGGGTTTCATCCAGAAAAGTATTTCCGCGATCTCATCGATCAATATCTGATCTGATCGTATTTCTGCCCAAATTGAAATCACAAAACTAATAAGCAGTTCGAGATGATCCGATTAGAGATATTTACGCGAAACGTAACTAGTGATTAGTTCACACCGAGCACACCATGCAACCTAGGAAAACTGGAAAAGCGAGTGAAAGAGTTCACAGCAACTTTCTTAAGTTTAAGCAAGTTTTCCCGGAGTGGGAAATTCGAAAAAATTTTGTCACGAACGATATTTGCTCAATAAAAATTATTACGCGCACACCAAATTTAGTCTCTGGTTGGAATGTTGAGTAACTCGATAAAATGAGTTTAGCAGCTCATAGCCGTTTCGTACGCACCTGCCGCAATAATTTAGGTGATCCGCGCCTGCGCTTTATACATAGGTACATTTAAGAAAACAGAAAGAGCGCTAGGTGATCGCCTTTCGAACGCGCGCACTTATTAAGACCTCGACAACCGCTTAACAGTAAAACTTAAGTTCAACTGATAACTTTTAGCGAAGTCTTTACGGGTTTTTCTTCAAGCCCAACTTAATAGTTTACCATCCAAACTTACCTCGAATGTAAGATAATGCAGATCGCAGTGGTGAACTGCAAGCGTTTGCGAGCACCTTTTGCGCATGATCTTGTCGATTTATCTTCAATTCACATCTAATATCAGTCCGTAAGTATTTCGTGAAGTAATAAAACGAAGAAATGTAGGCAAATATTTGAAGAAAATGGCAAGACTGGTCTGGGAATTTTTTGATTTTGCTCTTTTCTCAGAGTATATTTATCCATACATGACACAGATTGCTTCCGGAATGTTTGCCAGAGAAATTTAAAGTTTTGCCAATTAATTGGGGATATGAATGAAAATATTTAACATTTTGAGATAATTATAATATGAAGGTATTGGGTCATTCCATAAGAAATCTTCCCGCTTGTATGAGACCGCCTGAATCGCACCTCTCCGATTTAATTCAAATAGTTTTGAAAAATATTCGGAAATTTTTGAAATACCGCACTTTGAATTTTGAAAAAAATGTCAATATCATCCAAGTCAATCAAACAAGCTTTAAAATTCGTATCTAAGACTATATTAATCACACATTCATGAAATATGCTTCGTTTTAAAGAGAAAGCTTTAAAGTATCCATCAAAAATGGACAGGGAGTAAAGCAGGACGAAAAGGATCATCGTGAAATCTCTTATCCTTAAATATCTGGAAAACCGGTATTTTAATTTTCTTTATTTTCGTATATGTTTTAGTGCATTATCTGAACTGCACTCAGTAAAAATTTTAACTTGGGCTGTCCATGGGTTCAGATTTTATGATTTTTTTTATATTTATTGTTTCCTGGAAATTGTTCCCATTTTAATTCTTTTACAAGAGAGCTGAAAACACGCGTTGATTATCAATAAAGAGACACCTCAGTTACCTTCAACTACATCTTTTATGGGTGTGTTTTGTCATCGAAAAAGAACAATGTTTCTCCATAATTAACAAGTAGGTCAATATGACTACTTCGGGAAATTCCTATCGAAGTCGAATTTTCCATGAAATACGTTGCTTCTTAAATTTCTTTTTTCAGAGTTTAGGAAACTATGAAATTGGGAATATAAAAAAATAGTTTTTAAAAAAAAAATTGAACCGACTTCACAAGAAGCGCTTAAAAGCATTAAATAATTTTTAATTTTACATCTATAACGACATTTTGAAGTCGGTGCAAATCAAACAAACCAAACAACTACAACAAAAGTATTTAATCGTCCTTCCTTTTGATTCCGTGAGCTGAAACGTTTAGGTAGAATTACGTAAATTCTCAATTGTGGTTCTGTAGTTGTTTTATTTGTTAAATTTGCACCGACTTCAAAATGTCGTAATAGATATAAAATTAAAAATTATTTTATGCTTTTTAGCGCTTTTTGTGAAGTCGGTCCATTTTTTTTTTAAAACTATTTTATTTTTCACTTTTAGGTGTCTTCGAATCTTATCTATCTTCGCATCTATACAATGAAAAGAACCATCCAAATCGGTCCACGCGTTAAAAGTTAGCTGTAACCCCCTACCCCACCCCCATTCCACTAAACTTTTTTTCTCATAGTATCAATCAAGGAACATACTCTACTGAACAGAAAATGGATCATCGAAATCGGTCCACGCATTACGAAGTTACTACCCCTCCCCCTCCCCCACCACCGCCATAGGACCAAATTATTCTCGTATTAGCAATGGGGGATCACACTATACAACAGCAAAAGAACCATCCAAATCGGTCCACGCGTTACGAAGTTAGGTTCTAACCTCCTCCCCCCCCCCCCACTCCAGCAACATTTGTTTTCTCGTAGTATCAACCAAGCATCATATTCTACCCAATAGAAAAAGAATTATCCAAATCGGTCCACGCGTTACAAAGTTAGACAACCCCTCCCCCCCACCCACACCTTTCACCATAGGACCAAATTATTCTCCTATTAACCAATGGGAGATCATACTCTATACAACAGAAAAAGAACCATCGAAATCGGACCACGCGTTACAAAGTTAGGTTCCATCCCCACCCCCCACCCCCATCCCTCAAAAATTTTTTCTCCTGGTATCAACCACGGAACATACTCTACCCAACAGAAAAAGAATTATCCAAATCGGTCCACTCGTTACAAAGTTAGCCTACCCCTCCCCCCCCTCTCCCCACCCTAGGCCAAATTTTTTTCTCCTATTAGCAATGGGGGATCATACTCAGTGTTGCCAAGTCATCGATGAAGAATGTCACTAGATAGAGACTAAAAAGGACACCTTTTTTAAAAAAGGTCATAATAATAAATTTTTTTCAAAATTGCTTCCAATAAGAAATTTCGAAGTTACAAAAATTTAAATACTACTACTCAATAAAAGACTGTATTTACCTGAACCACAAGCGTATTTACCTTTAATTGGTGCTCATAAACTTAAGCGTCGTGTAATTTCTTCCTTTCAATTTGTCAAAGGAAAGGGAGGAGAAACAGAGAACTATTAGAATGTGATGAAGTTCTAATTTTGTGGGCGATCCTCTTATCGTAAGCGACAGAAAATGAGTATCGTTAAAAGTTTCAGGATTTCGCTGAAAAGTCATGAAGTCTCACAGAAAATTTGTCGAATTGTCTTACACATGCGTTCAGCTTAGCAACAAAAGCATTAAATGGGCCGATTTAAATGTGTGGTACAACACCGGTTGTAACTGAATTAAGTTGTAAACCAGCAAATATGTACAAAAATAGTCAAAAGCAACGAGAAATGCCGAATATTAACGTTAAAACGTTAAAGAGTCGGAGAACATTTGGTGTCATCTGAAGAGGTTCAAAATAACTGTGCCGCTAAAATATATCAGTCACTAGAAAGGTATTCGAAAACACTAGATCTGGTGACAAAGTCCCTTATTTGGCATCACTGCATTAAAAGTCACCAGAAGTCATCGCGGTGGAAGTTAAAAATCACCAACTTTTAGACGTGTCTGAGAAAAAAAAAATTCTGTCACTAGGGAGGTGTTCGAAAACACCAGATTTGGTGATAAAATCACTGAATTGGCATCACTGATCATACTCTGTACAACAAAAACAGAAACATCCAAATCGGACTACGCGTTATAAAGTTAGGTTTCACCCCCACCCTACCAAAATTTTTTTTGACATGGTACCAATCGGTGAACATACTCTACCCAACAAAAAAAGAATCATCAAAATCGGTCGACGCGTTACGAAGTTATGCCCGGTCAGACATAAAAAAAAAAAAAATAAATAAAAAAATAAAAAAAAAAATACGCGTCGAACTTAGAACCTCTGTGTTTTTGGGAAGTCGGTTAAAAAGACTCAAATATCTTTGAACTCGGCTTTATTAAGAGAAAAAAGAAGTGTTCCAGGTTAAAGGTTTTCTAACTTCTAAATAAATCGTTCTTCGGAAAACGAAAAGTGTATTACTGAAACAATACCTTTACAATCAGGTTGCACTTGATGGAACATTCTTGTTGATGGTATGGACTTTATACCTAAAAGTTTTCTTTGTAAATGCTCTTTCTCTTTCTCGTATTCTTGCAAAGAAACATATATAAAATTCATATTGTCAGGTAATAACCAATTCAGAAAATCCAAGATTTCTAGGACAGACACAATCATAATAAAATAGATAAACAATGTGAAAGATTTGGTCCCTTTTCCATCCTCAGACATTCAAATACTTAATGTAGGTTGCAATAAATTAAAATAAATAATACTTAAATAAATAAATAAATACTTAATGTAGGTTCAATTAAACCTTTACCTCTTCTGGGCAAATGTAATGGAAAAGGCGCCATCGCCGCTTGCGTAAACAAATTGTGCATGTCTTTTAAAATTTCGTAAGTTATGACCCTCACCCAAAAATTCCTAAAATAATAAGCGTTACCTCGTAGGTAACCATAGACCAACCCTTTAGTTTCCTGACGTTTGCTTTCATTCTCCTTAAGAAAGAACCTCAGTTTTAATTAAACGTGCAAAGTGAAAAGTAGTTTAAAGATCTTAATATAGTGAATTAAGTGATTTCAGTTATTAAATTCATAATTTAATTTTGTGTGAACTCTGTAGTGGGTAGTAGTTAAAGTTAGAGTTTATCAGTGGTAGTTCCTCTAATTGTAGGTTGTCGTTTGAATATTTGTGTGTGTGATGATGAACCCGTCAAAGTGCTCGCCAATGGAATGTGGTATGTCCGACGAAGTTGAGGGACATGGTATGGTTGTGCCAGTAGTGCTGGTTTGTCCGCACATTAGAGGGATGTGACTTCAGCGGATCATAGTATGTCCCTCAGGGCAGCCACCTCGGCCCATTGATTTTTATCCTTACAATAAATGATGTTGAATGTGTCATCAAACACTCAGAGCTGTCCATTTATGCTGATGACATGAAAATAATCAAACATATCTCCTCCACAACCGACTATCTCCTCCTGCAAAAAGATCTCGATTCCTTCACCACATGGTGCATAAAAAACTTTCTTGAACTCAATGTCTCCAAATGCCAGTCCATCTCTTATTCCCGCAAACGCCTTACGACCACCCTGAGAGTCTACATGTTAACCGACGTACCAGACCCTATCGTTACCTCTTTGTGTGACCTAAGAATACTCTGTGATAGCGATCTTAATTTCCGTTCCCACATTGACAGTATACTTAGCAGAGCTAACTCCGCGCTAGGGTTTGTCAAGCGTTGGTCTTGGTTTTCTCCAATCATAATGTTTCCAAATCTCTCTATATCTCCTTCGTTAGACCTCTCCTTGAATATGCCAGCCAGGTATGGTCACCTACACAAACAACTCACATTAATAGGATTGATTCTGTCCAGCGAAGGTTCATTCGCTTCGCTCTATGTGATCTTCCGTGGGTAGACAGATTCACCCTTCCACCTTATGAAAACCGTCTGAAACTGATAGACTTACAATCTTTAAGTAAACGTCGTGATGTTTCCGACATTTTCTTCATTCATCAGCTATTAAGTGGTGCCATAGACTACCCTTCAATCCTGCAATCTTTACCCATCTATAAAAATCCCCGCAACCTTAGGTCCACTCCCCTTTTCCGACTCCACCGCCATCGCACAAACTACGGTCAAAGTGAGCCAATTACCAGGATGCTACGAAAAGTCAACGACCTTTCCTCCTTTGACTTCCATCTGAGTAAAAGCCTTATATCTTGATCCCGCCCATCTTGATCGCCCTTCTTAATTCTTCTTCCTTCCAGCCCTTATCTACTTTAATTAGAGGTCATATTGTAGCTTTTACTATTTATTTATTATGTCATAATTTATTGTAGTTTGTAGAATTAGTATTATGTTATAGCTTGTAATTGTAGTATGTATTATTATGTAATAGCTTGTATTAAGCTTAAATAAATAAATTCCCTCTTTTAATAAACGACTGGCCACAGGATGCCTTGGACAGAATCTTACTTAGCCTCACCGAATCCTTGATATTTCCGATGTTATGGTAGAAGTCAGCAGATATTATTGGCTCAATAATAGACATATCTTTGAAAGCGGATCTCTGGTTTGGTACACGGATGGATCCAAGATGGAAGACAGAACGGGCATCGGGGTCTATGGACCAAGAACAAGGCTGTACAAATCGCTCGGTTTTGCAGCAACCACCTTTCAAGCAGAGATACATGCCATCGAAATCTGCGCACGTGAAATTACCAACAGAGGAATCCGCGGTGCTAAAATATATATTATGTCCGACAGTCAGGCGGCACTTAGGGCTTTCGGATCCCACACGTTTGAGTCTAAATTCGTCTGGGACTGTCTCACTGCTCTTAGAGAACTGGGCCAGAGCAACAGCATTACGTTAGCATGGGTACCAGGGCATTGAAGGCAACGAGAAGGCGGATCACCTAGCAAAATAAGATGCGGATTCTCAGTTTATTGGACCGGAGCCATTCTGTGGCTACTCAATAAGCCGAATATCAATGCGTTTCCGGTCATGGGAGGACGAATGCAAGCACTCACACTGGACAAATATCCCAGGGTCAACACAAGCAAAGAGGTTTATAACCTTCTCAAAACAGAAAACGAAGGAGCTGCTTTCACTCAGCAGACCCGATTTAAGGCTGATAACAGGACTTCTAACTGGTCACTGTCACCTGGGCTACCACCTAAAAAAGATAGGGCTGGCTGATGGTGACACCTGTCGATTCTGTTTAGAAGAGGAAGGGACAGACCTCTGTCACTGTGAGACCCTTGGCCGTATCAGACTTGGACACCTTGGTGGGGCTTTCCCATCACCACCAGATATAGTCAAGGCAGCCCCCACAGAAATTTTAGGTCTAATAAGGGAACTAAAGATTGGCGGGGCGGCCTAATGCTGAACCTGGATCAGGTCACAAAGATCAAATTGGTCGAAATGACTAAAGGATGCGGATAGTCCTTGATTCAATCTTTAATAATAATGAATAATATGGTAGAAGTCCATCCATGCCACTTTCTTGGCATTCTGAGTGGCTTTCTTGTGGCATGGCTCCTTTGCATTCTGTTTAAGGCATTAAATGCAACTCGAGCCTAGTTGTTAGCTTCGCCATCTGCTGTTATTTTTCTTTCAAAATAACAATATTTATTTAAACGAACTTATAGTTAAAGTTTAATTTTGAATGTTCAAGAAGAAATTTGCTACCAACTTTCCTAGAATAGAGTTTTCTTACATGTTTGTGGTATCAAATCAATTAAAGTTTGTTCTGACCCATTTTCATTACCCGAAACCAAAAGTTAGAATTGGTGAAGTAAAAAAGAATTAATTGGAGCTATTGGAGCTTAAAACGAACCACGTGTGTTAACAGAACAAATGTCTACAGCGTCAACAGTAAAAACAAAAAGGAAAAGGCACTCAATTAAAGATTCCGAAGACATCTTAATTCCGTGGTTAGATGAAGGAAAAACTCTTTTTCTTGTCCCGGAAGTTTTGTCCAGGTCGCCCTTGAATCCTTTTGTAGCAGTTCCACTTTGACAAAACCTTAAAACTTTTAAGTAGGTACTCAAGGACGAATCGTCGTACTTCATGCCAGCGCGTGAGATATATTTGTAAAGCATGTTTGCTGCACGTGAAAATCTATATTAAGTCAACCAAATCCACACCCGCATTTCAGGCAAATAAAAACTCGAAGACGAAAAGAGAAGCTTATCTTTTTTGAAACTTTGAGGTTATATTATCCACTTTTACAATTTTCAATTCACTTGAAACTTTTCACTTCGAACACGTTACGCAATAATCCGCCTTCTGGTTTCTTAATCCAATTAGATTCGTTTACTGTTGCGAAATTAAGCGGCAGGTTTTTGGTTTCATCCCGTTACTGAAAACTACCTTTTGATGTTATGTAAAAGGAGATTAGAGTTGACGAGATAAGTGAACTTTCGCGTTTTCCAAGTGATACAATATCCTATGAGCATCTACATAAAAGAAAGTTTTGGAAGTCCTGATTAGAAAGAAGAACATATCTACTCAATCTCAAAATATTTTCAAGAATTTTAAATCAATTATTACTTCATTATCTTCAATCCCAGCAACCCCTCGTGGACAGGATAAAATACAATGATTGCAAGCGTACCTGCAACTTAAGATGAATTCCGAACTACCAACATTACTCTTCAACCCCTAAGGACCTTTTTATCGTAATTTGTTGTCAGTAGACGTTTTCCATAGGGATAGGCACGCTGCTTCGACCACTTCGGTGGTGGAGTTCTCATAGCCTGCAGGAATTTTTTTACACTAATCATTTCGACACTCCCTCATTTTCTGTCCAACTGGGTCTGGAAAAATTTCAGTAAAAATTTCATTTGATTCGAGCAACCTCTTCTTAATTCGTTGTTGGAGGTATATCCTGATGCGTCTTATGTCGTTGATAGTAATGGTCGGAGTCAGTATGATATTCTTATTCAGCATATCAACTACATCTATGATCGTTTGGGTTCTAAGGATGACATTATCCTAGTGGGGGACTTCAACTTACCCAATGCGGATGATGATGACGATAACTTTCTTCCCCATGATTTGACTGAAGGACAATCGTTATTCCTCGACACCTTGGCTAGCTTAGGACTTTGTCAAATGAGCAATGTGAGTAACAATATGGGAAGACAGCTTGATTTGGTGTTCTCTACGAACTCCACACTCACTTTTGTTGAACCCAGCCGCTTTTCCTTGACAAATCTTGACGTGTTTCACACTGCACTGTTTGTCGCTCCTGATAGTCTGTCGGACGTAATTGTCGATAACCTCGATAGCCAATATCATTTTAACTTTAAAGTGGCCGATTTTGAGGTTTTCAATAATTAGCTAAGTGAAATAGACTTCCACACTTGTTTGTCTGGTAACGTATGGACAGAAACGTTTCAGGTCTCTACGATGTTTTGTATGAAGCTTTCGGGAGGTTTGTTTCCTTAGTCCGGGTTAGAGGTAGACCACCTTCCACCCTCCACCAGAATTAAAGACTCTTAAGAATAGGAAAAATAGGCTTTCGAAAAATTACCTTTGTGTTGGCAGCGTTGACTCCTGGCATAGATTTAGTGTTTGTCATGAACATTTTATAAGCCGTTCTCGTTCTCTGTATGAAGAATACCTTCAAAATTTAAAGAGCAGATTATTCTCTGATCCTCGTGCATTTTTCGAGTATGTCAACAAGAGAAAGTTTGATAACTTTCCATCGACTATGAAATTCGGGAAGATTTCCAGCAATGATTATAATATTACCTATTTGCTGAATCTTTTAAAGGTGCATTTGAATCATCTGATTTCTATCCAGATAGTAGGAACTTTTCGCACGTAAATAACCGAATTTTACCCATGGTACCAGTTCCATCTATCACGGAGAAGATCTTGTTGAAGCATATTGCTGATCTCCCAACTGCCTTTTCTAGTGATCCTGACGTTGTTCCTGCTGCAGTCATAAAGAAATATTTTTCGGTGTTATTATGGCTTTTACTATTAAAATTCAGGAAGACTTTTTCGCAGCAACCTGGAAGACATCCCTTTTTAATTCCTATTTTCAAGAGTGGCAATAGAAGAGAGATTTCCAAATACAGGTCAATTACTAAATTATCTTGTATTCCTAAGCTTTTCGAACTACTAATTCAATCCCAATTATCCGAAGTGTGGAAAGGCTTAATCTCTACTCGGCAGCATGGTTATCTTCAAGGTAGGTCCACGGTTTCAAACTTGGTTAAGTTTGTTTCTTGCACCTTGGGGCGGACTCATGGATGGTTGCCAAGCTGACTGTGTTAACATTGGTTTTAGTAAGGCCTTGCATAAGCTCTCTCACTCTATCATAGCTTTTAAATTCTCTAAGTTGGGTTTCCCGTCCTCGGTAATTTTTTCACGTTTTCGTGGCGCACTCTCTGATGATTTTGTGGCTCATTCTGGCGTACCCCAGGGCAGTCATCTGGGTCCATTATTATTCATCTTATTTATTGATGATATTTCGTATTTGCTTCAAAGATGTAAAATTCTTATATATGCTGACGATCTTAAAATTTTTCTCCCAATCAAATCTAATCCTGATTGTGAGATTTTGCAATCAGAGCTGGACATTTTCTATGGATAGTGCTGCAACTATAACACAGGTCTACAAATACCGGGGTCATGTCAGTTGTTGGAGAGCTGAGGGCTATTCGAAGTGACGAAACATATCCCTTCGACGTTATTATATTATAACTTTGCGAAAAAAAATCGTAATTGATCTTTTGAACTCTTAAATTAAAGAGAAAGAGTGGTACTAAATAATGTAACTGGAGGGACAGACCACAAATATTTTTTGCACCCTGTACATAACCTGAAAAGTAGGAAAAAATGCCGTTTTTCGGGTACATAACTTCAAATATCTTAAAATCCTAACGTGATGGGCCAATTCTGACCCCGAATTCGGATTCTACGCAGCAACTTACTTCGGAAATGACCCTTAGCTTTCCAACAACTAAACCATGTTGATCTGTGAATCTTAAGCTAAACATTGGGAATTGTCAGGTTATGTCCTTTTCGAGTTCTCGCAGCTTCTGTACTTTTCAGTACATGTACTGGTATAAAACGGGTGGAAGGGGTGAGGCAATTTAGAGTGTATCTAGATGTTCAATTTAACTTCATCTCCCATATTAATAACGTTGTTGCTATGGCAAACAACTTCGATGGTCCAAGGAATTGTCAAGCCCTCATATAAGACTCCATCTTTATACGTCCCTGGTTAGACCCCGGATAGCCAGGGTTGGTTTTCGTTTTACGGATCTCACATTAAACGTATCGTGTCCGTCCAGCGCAGATTTATGAGATCGGCCCTATGTTCCTTGCCTTGGAGTGACCCTCTTATTCTACCACATTATGAGGAGCGCGTAGAGTTGCTGCAACTTGTTACACTCGAAAAGCGACGTTGGCTTGCTGATTTGAAATTTTTGCATCAACTTCTGCAGGGAAAGCTAGATAGCGCTGAAGTAGCTGTCCTATTCACTACGCAATCGATCCCCTTTACAGATTGCTTTTTCGCGCACTAATTACGGCATGTGCGGTCCTATTATGTCTGCTAATGATATAGGAGACGTTTTGATTACTATTGCGGACAAAGTGATACTTAAAAGGAGCATCTACAATTTGTAATTTATTTTGTTGTTCGCACTTGTTTTTGTTTTAATTTTTTTTGTTTTGCATTTTTGTTTGTTGAGCCTCCTTCTAAGGTAAATAAGTTCTTGGCATCAGTCAAGATGTGCGCCTTCTGTTTTAGAAGGGAAACCCTATTATTATTAACAAGAAGACAGTAGAGTTCGAACCTGGGACCTCCGGGATAGAAGGTCGACATGTTATCACATACTCCACCGACGACTGTTAATGACGTGATATTATGGTAAAAGAATACACAAAGCAAGCAGTACAATTAAACTCCTTTCTCCTCCCTATGGGAAAAGTCCAGAAACTACCTTTGAAAATAAAAGTGTCCGACTTTTTTTACGAGGGATTTAGAGGTCATACTTGATACTCACTTCTCCTTTAAGATTCTCTAGTAAACAAGGCTAACGCGTCCCTAGGTTTCAATAAACGCTAGACAAAAGAGTTCGACGATCCTTATATAACAAAGTTTCTTTATTGTTCTCTTGTTGAGCCTATTCTAGAGTACGCCAGCCCTATTTGGTCCCCTTTAATGCGGTCCATATTAACAGTGTCCAGCGTAGATTTTTGAGATTTGCTTTCAGTGGTCCTCCCTGGAATAATCCTCTTATTCTGCCTCCATATTCAGACAGACTGGATTCTCTTGAAGATAGGCGTAACAGGTCTAAAATTATTCTTGCCTTTTGTAGGGCACAATTAAAGCTCCGGAGGTACTAGGGTCTTTGAATATCTCTGTTCCGGGTCGCTCACTGCGGATTCACAGTTTCTTCTAAGTTATTATCATCGCACTAAATACGGTATGAATTAGCAGCTAACATCGATATCGCGCCTCTTTAACGACAGATTTGCTTATATTGACTTTCATCTCTCAAGAAATCAGATAAGAGATCAGCTTGGTTCAGGTTACTTTATAATATTAACTGTCTTATATTTATATATTAATTTGTAGTAATCAGATATTTGATGAATCTTTGAATAAATTGAACGCGTGAACCAATCTGAATGATTTTTTTTTGTATGCAGTATTCTCCTCCATTTCTACTATTTTTTAGTCCTAAGGTGGGGTTTGGGGGAATGATGGAGCCTAACTTCGTAACGAGTAGACCGACTTGGGTGATTCCTCTTTTTGTTCACAGTATCTTCCCCCCATTGATACTATATCAAATATTTTGTGGTGGGGATCGGCATGGAGGGCGTGTGGAACCTAAATTTGTAACGCAAAAAACGATTTGGATGACTCTAAAGTATATTGAGCCATTGATACCGTGTTCGAAATTGTTGAACTACGGTGGTGGTGGGAGAAAGTCTACACATAACTTTGTAATGGGTAGACCGGTTTGGATTTCTTCTCTAGGTGGAGATTAAGGTGGGGATAAGGTTAAAGTGTGGTGGAATAGTAAAAGGAGTGGCGCCTAAACTTGAATATTATGAACCGATTTTGACGACCTTTTCTAACCGACATCCCAATAACGATACCTAGAGTGAGTGTGCGGGGTGTTGTCATTTTTGTTTCTATACGATGTGGCCAAAACCTAGGGGAGAACCCTTTGAAGCGTTAGCATGGTTTTGACCGGAAGGGAATTAGGGTAAGGGAAGTGTGGAAACTTGAGTCTTGTTTTTGCATTGCTGCGAGCTCGACAACAGCCCAGAGACGAAGTGGATTATTTTAATTTCTTAATAAAAGCTCACGGGGTCATCTGGTCTCGAACCCGGGACCCAAATAAACAAAGTAAATATGTTTCTCTATTCCTACTATGAAAAACGTATCTATGGAAATATGGGGGGGGGGGACGTGAATCCAGTTGAAAGATTCGTTTATTGTCGTATAGAGTCTCTTGCTGAATGTTTAGCATGGCAGAAATGTTGGTCTTATGGTGGGGTTGAGAACAAGGGGGTGGCACCTATCTTCGTAAGCTCGGTCCCCCAGCTACTGAACAATTAAAAAGCATTATTACTCATGTAATTGGTATATTAGGACCAAATTTGTGTGAAAGAGTGACTAAAAATTAAGTCCAAAAAATTCAATGTAGAACGTAGTTGTTATGCACATTTATATGATAACGTATCGACCTACCAATCCGTCGGTCGCAGATCACGATAAAAATGCCATAGGGGTTGCAGAGAAAATACCAGTGGTTCGGAATCCACTTTAAATTATAGGTCCACTTGCAATCGCTGTCTCGAATCGGGTGAAGTTGTTCTCCCACCCCATGCCCCAAGGGGAACTAGAGAGAAAGAGATCTTCCATCATGAATGGCATCAAATGATCTGGAAAATTAATATAAAAATCCATTGATATTATTATAATTGGATTTTTCATTCTATTTTAAAGTTGTATCAAACTAATTGGGTAACATTTTACGAACTGAAAAAATCTTAAATTTTTAAATAAGTTTCAAGATATTCGAATACCAATATGGAAATTAATTACTGCTCGAATTAGCTGTTTACTTGATTACATTAATATTTACAATTAATTTAAAACCCCTCTACGAAATAAATCCATCTATTTTATCACTTACACTGAAAACATATGTGCGGAAGGATATGAACTTTGAATACTTCTTGCTGTTTAACCTGTAAATGTACTCGAATTACATTAATCAATAATTTCTTTCGTCAGCAGAATAACCTGATCAATTTCAATTGGAGGACTTAAAAAGATACAAAAAGCGTAGTCATGTACTGTACACAGTAGGATACATTTCACTTTTTTATAGCTTAAGTAAACGTCTTAAATTAATCTTGCGTCGATGATGTTGATAAAATCTGGTTGAACATTTATTCCATTTAAAATCGAATTAGGCTCTCTGTTTGAAAATGAAATTGAAGGCTTCAAAAGATAAATAATCAAAAGCATCTTAGCAAAACATAATTCCCAGAACTCAAACTTTTGTTTCCCGCAAGCCTCGAGCTCATCAAAGAAAGCAACAGTTGGCATTTTTGCACAGACATATCTCCTTGACAAATTGCAAAAACTTAACGAAAGATATTCTGTTTCACGGTAAGAAGGTAAAGTAAACAGAAACTGGGAAATCACAACAGAAATTGAAAGGAAAGCTTTCAACGGAGCTTTCGTCCTTTATCACTATATATAGTGGTACAAGATGCGAGATGAAATCAGTCAAACCTGAAGTTTTGCTTTAGCCGGTCAAGTCGTATCGAAGTGTACAAGAACGAGTTCCTTCGGAACAGTGTAACGTTTTAAGGACATTAATTATTTGTAAAGTTCTGTTTAAAAAAATTTTCGGTGCAATTTTGTGGCATTTGTAGCAATACAAAAACATAAACGAATTTGTGTCCTTTTGGTTTTTCGTAATGGAAATGCAGTCGTCAGTTGTGTTACAGCAAACTTCCTGTGAGTGAAAGGTTTTCCCCAGTGGCACAAGTTTTGGCAAACATCAAATGACTTTTTTGATGCACGGCGCTCACAAGTGTTCGGTTGTAGTGAAAAACTGAAATTTAATTTGTTACCTCTTGGAATTTTAAATCGGAGCTGGATTACTTAAATTGAACTACGTTAGTATACCTCACGAATATGTAAATTTTTTAATATAAAATCTCTTTCGAGTTGATTTGTATTAAATTGTGGTGAATTTAAGGAATTCAATCAATTCTTCGAGTGTTTAGAAATTATATTTAAAGTTTTAATGAGATTCCTTCTGAAATGATTTGAAAGTGGCTCTCATAACAGCCGGAGGGCTCCTTAAAATTATGCAATAAATTGCTTTTGGGAATTCGGTGTAAGCTACCAGTGTAATTCGATTCGAATATTTAAAC
Source organism: Leptarthrus brevirostris (assembly GCA_964036015.1). NCBI lineage: Eukaryota > Metazoa > Arthropoda > Insecta > Diptera > Asilidae > Leptarthrus > Leptarthrus brevirostris. Next base: position 14,052,136 of record OZ038374.1, read on the forward strand.
AAATCTCTCGGAGGGAATTAAAACTACCACATAAATTTGGGCTGAAACTTGTTAAGCCAACGAAATTTTAACAATTTGAAGAAATTTATATCAATCAAGTAATTAAATGATGTTAAGTTATAGCATTATTTTTGGTAGTAAACCAAATGGTACTATTATCCCAAATATTTTATTGCGAAAAAGTCCATAAAAAATTTTAAAATTGAACACTTACCCGGAATTAAAATCGTTCTGCTCTGATTTACGACTAGAAAAAGGAGCTAGCATAGAACAGTGTGAATTTCAACACCTTTTTAAGCATATTTTACGATTGCCTTAGGTTACTTATGTATTCTTGCACATTTTGCAAAAGCGTAGTTTTATTCAAGTTTAGCATATTGTATAATTTTATGTTACAATTTGATAAATTTACTGCTTTATTTCATCAAATGTTTATTGCTAATAAAACGCGTCCCAAGAACATTTTTGAGTAACTTCTATTTTCCGTAAAGTGAGGTGAGGATATACTCAAATTAGAGCATTCATATTAATATCGTCACTTGGTAATGTGAAGGCGATTTTAAACTTATTAATTCAAAGACACTTTCCTTCAATCGATTTCACTGCATTTTCTTACCAAATCTCAGGGGTACCCAATGACGCAATGCAGAGCCTAGGCGTAAAGGGAAAAAGTAAACAGGATCAGGGAATAGGAACTGAATGTATTAAGAGTTAATAAAATTGTACCTTAATGTTGGGGATTAGTAGAGTTGGAAACACAGAAGATGTATCTTCCGAATAACTTTCATTAAAACGTAGATATGTAAGCTCAAAACTAGATACTAATTTAATCGCGAATAAGCAATGGCGCAATCTACGCAACTTGGGAATCTATGGTCGTGGTGATTATGACGTTGATATTGATCTAAATATACTAAACCAATTGTTCATTGGTAATCTGCCTTCTACTACTGCTCAAACAGGTGCTTTTCCTTTTCCTACGCTGCATGGAACCGGTGGGTCTTTAATGTCTGCGGATCGCTTTTGTTTTCTCTGCATTGATAAGACAGAAGTACTGGTCGCTATCAAATCGATCAAATCTAATGCTACAGAATCTGACAATGTTTCACCTAAGTTTATTAAAATTCTTCTCCCATATATAATACACATTGTAGTTCTCATCTTTAATACTGGTTTGCCCCCATCAGTGCTCCCAACAGCATGGACAAGTGCCCTAGTTATGGCTCTACCTAAGATAACTTCGCCTGATGGTCCTGAGGATTTCAGATCTATCAGTCTGTTGTGGTACCTTGCTAAGGCTTTGGATAAATTGATGTCCTTACAAATTAAAGACTTCATAAGAGCAAAGAAGTTAGTGATTGATGTGCAGTCAGGTTATAGGTCTAATCACAGTTGCGAAACCGCTTTGCTGAAAGTTACTTCTGACATACGAGAATCCCTTGATAATAATCATATTTCCATCCTAGCCTTGTTGGATTTTTCTAAAGCTTTCCACAACGTAGTATACTCTCATCTCCTCTATGCATAAGCTGACTTCACAATATGGGTTTTCATCCTCTGCTGTGCGGTTGATTGACAGTTTTTTATCAAAACGATATCAGCAAGTGAAAGTAAAATATGTTAACTCTAGTAATCTTCCAGTTACACAGAGTGTTCCTCAAGGGTCGATTTTAGGGCCTCTTTTATTTTGTTTATACATAAATGACTCGCCGGAATGCGTTAATGCTAGCATATTGCACATGTAAGCAGATTACGTTCAGTTATACTTGAATTAATAACTGTATTTCAAGTCTAAATACTAATCTTGTTAGTATATACGAATGGTCATTATCGTGAGGTCTTGCTTTAAATCCAAATAAATCCAACTGCATTGCTATAAGTCGGTCTGAGGTGAATGCATCTATTATCCTACCAGTACTTCCAAATAATTCCATCTTACCTTATCCAGCAAAAGTGAAAAGTTTGGGAATATACCTTAATTCCAAATTGATTTGCTGTGATAATATGTCGAATATTGTTTCCAAGGTATACGGCAGTCTCCGCTTACTATGGTTATCTTGTGACTTGTTGTGTATAGGAATGCGAAAGAAACTTGTGAAAACCCTTGTAGTTCCACATCTAACATATGCAAGTGTAATATGTACTTTTTCGGACTCTATTTGCTTATCCAGAATTTTTTCAATGATTGTATCAGGTTCGTGTACGGCTTGCGGAGATTTGATCATGTATTACCATATCGCTATTCTATCCTTGGATGTTCTATAGACACTTATTTAATTAATAGAGTTATTCTTTTGCTGCATAAGATTATTTACTTAAAAGAGCCAGGGTATGTGTATGAAAAATTAATATATCTGCGATCCCCTCGCCACATGAAATTATTAATCCTGCGAACTAACCCTATGGTTGGGCGGAGCTCCTTTTTTTGTTCACATTGTGAGGTTTTGGAATGGTTTACCTGGTTTTATTCAGAAAAAGGCCTATTTTCTCTTCTAATTGCCCGTGAATCTTGAGCATACTTAAGTGCATAGTATCTTTAATTTACTTCTTGTATAGGTATTTTGCGTTAATTATAGATGAATTTCTTATTACTATTGTTGTTCAAAAATATTGCGGGTATGTGCAAACCATTTTTCCGATTCAGGGATCCGTTTGCGAAATAGTAAGCTTGAAAGTGCTAATTTTTGTAAGAGACAAGTGCCCCCCCCCCTGCCAGCTGAAGGGTTGTTTTTGAATATGTGAAAAAATTCACGCCAGTAGTATATATAACGAAATTGAAGGAAAAACTGTCACAGCTAAGTAGGCTTTACAAGTTAACGAGCCCACTAACTTATTAAATGTGGTTGGAGAAGTAAAAAGGAAAATTTCGTACAAATTCCATTGAAAATTACTTAGGTGAAGTTGTTAGTTGTGTAAAACAGGTAGTAAATATAAGTTTATGGTCCATGTAAAATTATGGAAAAATGCCTTAAATCACAACATCCTAGCTTATTTAAAATATTGAGCCTATTAATTTGTTATCAACAACAAATTTTGAACTTCGCGCTAGAGAACCGCTTTTGTCAGCCTTTTTTTTGGAAAGCAGTAGTAGGGGCCCTGCTGGCCGCACTGTAGACGTTTTCAATCTACAAGGCTCGTAATTTTCAAAATCCGTAAAAAACTATACTCTCCAGTGATAATAATACTTTAAATGCAAATGTCAATGTATTAGTTTTAAGGTCAGAAGGTATCACTCATCTTACCACGGACAAATTGTCAAGATCGCATTTTCTCGTCTGTCTGGATGATAGTTCGGCGAAAACTAAGGCAATAAAATTGAATATCGTTTCATATAATATGGCTGGCGTATCGAACAAGGTATTACTCCCTTCTTTTTTGAAGTTCATTATTAAATTTCGACGTTTTTAGGGTTCCGTAAGTCCGAATGATAAAACCGACCCTTTTAAGATCACTCGTGTGTCTATCTGTCTGTCCGTCTGTCACAGTCAATTCGCTACGAATATCCTGAACCGATTAAGTTGAAATTTGGTACACATATGAATTTCTGGGACCCAAACAGGGACGTGTAATGGGGTGGGAGGGGGGATTAGAATTTGTGAGGGTCTCAAATATAATTTTAAAATAGTTTTAAAGTTGTTTAAAAAAATAGATGAAAATTGACCACCCCCCCCCCCCCCCCCGACCTCTTATCATCGAAACTACTGAGCCTAAAATTTTGAAAAAAATACAGAAAATAGTTCTTTACTTATAGGTTACAGGAAAAGCTATAGAAATCTACGATCTTAAAATAACATGGTAAATCTAGTGGGAAATTGGTCAGGAACGCCGCAAATCAAATAATGAAATATCAGAATACCTTCTATCACTCGGTCTTGGTCCACGTATTCAAAAATATACGTCAACACAGAATTCAACGATAGGCAATGTATTCAGTAATTTCCCTCTACAATCCGGTACTATACATACTTTTATAGTTACCACAAACAAATTTGGGTCAGATTTAAAAAAACATGGTAGATCACATACGGAACCCCCTCCATGCAAGTTTAATTCGCACTTGTCGGGGTTTTTTGTTTCTACATGACACCTTTTTAGTAGAGAGTGAAGTACAGAAATATAAGAGATATTTTGATGGTTTTGATATCTATTGTGTCCCTGCAACTAAAAATTCTAAATTTTGTAGGTTTATTCGTTATTAGTTCAGCGTGTCCAGTAAGTGCGAATTTCCATTAGATTAATTGTAGAAGTATAGTACAAATTTGTAGCGGATCGGAAAAGGTTGTACTTGTGCGTCCCTATATTAAATATAGGTAATAGCTACCTTTTAATTAACATCCAAGTCAATCCTGACTTCATAACTGAGTGACACCGAGTTACGAAAAATGGTGTTTTTGCAAACCGCGTTTTCTTCTCTTGATAAAAAATTTTTGTTTCATTTTACCTTCATTCGTTGATTTCAGGTTCATAAAACTGATCTTCCTCTGTCCTTTTTCGAGTACCTTTCGATGTTGAGGCCACAGGACCTGTACAGCTCTCTGCTAGTAAATTATTAACAATCTCAAAATTTCAAAAACCAAGAATAAAATTCAATTATTTTCTCCCGGAATTGTTTTACTAATTCTGAACAGTATTACTTATTTACTATATTTCTATACTAAAATGAATATAAATTAATATTTTGTAATACAACCCTTATTTTTAATTACTACCTCTATTCTTCACGGCATGCTTTCGATACATGCAATAATGCAATCTTTGATGACTTGGTTATTTTCCCATATATCCGTTGAAGTATTACGTAACGAAGTTAGGGAGAAGGGGGGTCTTCTGAAACTTCTGTTACGGTGCGGTATAAGGAGAGAAAGGGGTCAAGCAACGCGTTACACAACATTAAGTTTTGTTAAAATTAAAAGTCTTAACTCGTGACTCACGGCTCAGTTTATATGGTGTATCTACACTACACACATTTTTTTACATACGAAAAGAGTGGCGTCACTGAGTATACAGAAGTATATATATGGGAAATAGCCACAATAAGCCGTGTACCACGTGCCCATAGTTTTGACTCTAAGAGTTCGACCGCACCTAAACTACAAACCATGACGCGCACACACATTAGGGCCAAAAAGGGCTGCAATTTCATTTAATTTACATTGCTTTTTATTCCGTTATTTTGCGCAACATAATTGACATTTTTAGGTAAAAGTAATCATCTGAGTGTTACGTAACATTGGGGGGGGGGGGGGTTAAGTGAAACGTTACGGCGCGTTACAAGGGGGCAGGGAGTTAGAAATCTTCAAAAACTGTTACCTGTTACCATGGCAAAAGAGGAATATTCTCGAAAGTGAGGAAATCTTCAACCAATTTCGCAGTGTCGCATGGTGCACCATCTTGCATAAAGTTGTATCGATCTCCAGTTAATCGAATATCTTCAAAATAGAGCAACAATTTATCCTACAGTATTGCAATGCATTGCTCTTACCTCATGGTACCCTCTACAACGTACAGAGGACCTTGTCCACTTTCGCCTACAACACTCCAGATCATGACGGAGGCTAGATGCTTTACGGTCTTTTGGAGGCAGGACTCTTCAAACTTCTCTGAAAGTTAACAGCGAACAAATGTTGAGGCTTCCGTCATCGTATTGTAGATGGATTCATCGGAAAAATAAATACATATGCGATGACAATAAAAAAATTATATAATTTTTCGATTCTTCTTCTTCGCTTGCTCTTCGTTTTCCATTTCTCAACTGTAAAGCTGCTGTGATATTTGGTCCATTTTAGTCAGACCGATTTCATCCTGGGTATCAGCCTTGGCTTCTTCGCTGGCCGTCTATATATCAGATTGTTTTCTGAAAATCTTCTAACCCCAAAGTTCTTATCTCCCTGATGCCTTTAGCTCTTTTTTTATTTCTCTAGCTTGAAGTTTTTTGTTTTGTAGAGTTGTGAATAGTATTTTTCTATCTTTCCTCGATGAGGTTTTATGTGGGTGACGCAATTTCTTCTTTTGTACTCTTCAATTGGTATATTCTTCTACAGATTTTTAGCTAATTTTAACACCATAGTATGTGGTACTATTTTCCTTCGAGCAATTTTTCGCGCAGAATGTTGCCCTAGTAGTAGAAAAGAACAATCCAACCGAAAACATTTCATGTAAAGAAGGTTGCCATGAAGCACAAGCTCATACCGCTTTCACTGTCAAAAAGCTATCAGATCTCTTCAAGCCCCTAACTCTAGAACCCCTACATCCTGGTCAAAAAGTATGGCTTGGCATTTTCGCGGCCATCGCACAGTCACTCCTATGCAGGGCCGCCGAGAGGGAGGGGGCGAAGGGGGTAAACGCCCTGGGCCCGGGCTTTCAAAAGGGGCTCCGTCATATAAGTCATCAATAGAAAAAAATTTTCCATTTTAATTATATATATATAAAAAAATATTTCACGATCGAAAAAGTGTAATATACTAGATAGATTTTAAATTGAAAGTCACTCATTCGATTATAGATAGGCCTGTAAACGCTTAGCCCTGGGCCCGAAATTCCTTTCGCGGGGGCCCGTATGTGGTACCCCCTGGGCCCGCATTTTGTCTCTACGGACCTGCTCCTATGAACTTATGGTAAGAAATTAAGTCTTCCAAATCTTGCAAAACAGATCTGGTGGTCTTGGCAATAGAACAATCAAACAATTTTCCAATAAGTCACGTAATTTAAAAAAAATACTTCACTTAATTTGATGTTCGTACCAAAATTGAAACTTTACCCAAAAAGACCTGATTTTATAGGAACATGTAGTCAAGTAAAAAAATCTGGTTTTCCCAATTACACACAAAATTCTAGTGAACGGATTAATACCATTACCCATTGCAAATTTCTATCACTTTCCGGGAAAATCACCTGCATGAGCAGAGATTTGTATTATCATAGACCGGTAATGAAGTGGTAGTCGTTCACTCGATGCGTTTAATATGAATTAAAATTGCATATTAAAATATGAAGTACTATTTCAACAATGTGTATTTGACTGGAATATATTTTTGGTGCAATTTTCCAAACAAAAGCGTTAAAGCTCATGTTACTATTTTGGTAAAGTCCTCCCAAACATCGTTCTAAAAATTCATTTCTGCTGAGTTCTACACATCACATTTTCAGGTAAATGGGTTTTGTGTTTGTTGGAATCCAACTGTCCTATTGCATTAGCGCACTGTCAAGTGCCCCACGAACTTTTGCCTTTAGGACTGTTTTTATGATTTGTGTCGTTGTCATATGATATTTTGCGGTGAAGTGTAGCCCAAATTGCTTTCCGCATATTGTCTATTCTATCTACATACATATATATTGATGAGTAACTTTCACCTCTCACCTCTTTGCTAGCTTGGAACTGAATATACTCAAGTTCTCAAACAATACTGAAATATGTAAATTCTTCATCATTGCCTAGATAAAAAAAATATTATCATTACTTGGACAATTGTTAATAAAGGATCATAAAACTACATCAGCCGACCTACTTTTCTTTTAGTTAAATTCATAGATGACGCAAGACGATTGAACACATTCACTTAAGTCTATATTACTTTTTTAATTCTTTTAATTTCAACTTTGTGAGCGCGTGCAGCAATGGGATGACGCTTTAAATAACGCTCAAACCGAATCCGGGCTCAGAATTGTTCTATAACGTCAGGTTCTTGTGATATTCCAACATAAAAGTGCAAAAACACTGTTTTTTGTCATATTTGAGGTTATGTAGCACCGCGATGTTTCGTTTTTATTCAGAAAAAACTATCTTATAGTATAAGTCTTCCTCTTTCAAATGCCGTTGAGTTTGCTCAAATATATTTTTTTTCGCCGAGATATCGCATTTTGAAATTTTCATGTTCATGAATTTCTCGGTAGAGCAAAAAGGGTTACATACAAAATATTAAATATTTTTAAATTTTTGTACTAATGTGTAATGTTCATAAAATAAAGAATTTTTTTTATTTGGTAAAGTTTTTTTTTTAATGACAAATATAAGTGATCAGAAAGTTTTTGCCCACCCTGTAAAATAATACCTAAACTGTTCAGTTCGTTTCTGTTTCATCTAGTATCGTAATTACATTGTGTAAAATGGATTAAACTTCAAATGTGTTTTTCTGAAAACGATTTTTTTTGCCTGGTGTAGATGATAGAAAAACTACTGGACCAATCTTTCTTAAATTTTTACACGTTATTCTACGTATCAATGCCTACAGTTCGTTGTAAAATAATTATATACTAGCTGTTGCCGCGACTTCATAGAAAGTAACCATCCAAATTGCTGAACGCGTTACGAAGCTAGGTTCTGCCATCCAACCCCCAGCATCACCAGGCTAAAAAAATTTTTTACTATGGTACCAATAAGGGAGCATACTCTAATAATAAAAAAGAATAAAAAACTCGGTCCACGGTTATGAAGTTAGGCTCTCCTCCTCCATCCAAACCCATTTCTAAAATGTTGCCCATAGCAGCAATGGCGGAACTACTCTATACAGCAACAAAATAATTGGTATATTCGTTACAAAGTATGGTGTCGCCCCCCCCCCTTCCCAGCCCCGTCTCCACCCCTTCCCCTGCCTACTTGAAATTTCCTAAAATGATGTCAAAAGGGGACAGACTCTATCCAACAATTAAAAAATCATACAAACCGATCAAAGCGATACGAAGTTAGGTTCCGCCCTAACTCGCCAACCAAAAAGTTTTTGAAGTCGTACCAGTGCGGGAGCATACTCTATAGCTATACTATACAAAAAGAATTACGAGGTTGGTTTAATTATTTTCAAATTCACATACAGGATTTGATAGTCTCTTTCACCCCTTTATGAATTTCAAAAAATCCTTTCTTAGCGTCTACGTCATCAAAGGAACCAGCCTGCCAAATTTCAAGTTTATAAGCTTTATAGTTCCGGAGATTTTGTGATGCATGGGTGAGTGAGAGAGTGTATTTCGCTTTAACGTAGGCTTGCTTTAATGATTTAAAAGATATTTTTTTCTTAACTTTAAGCCACATTAGTTTTGACTTATAGACAAAAATTTTGAAAAAAATACTCCGAAAAATTTTAAAATATTCGTACTAATAGAAAGTAATTTATACACGAAGAAAAAATTCCAGGAAAAATTACGGTTGCACACACCGTTAACGTATTACAAGTACCACATTCTGGGAAAATGTAAAAAAAATTTAAACGCCTCAGAAAAGAATATGAATTCCTGTACAAGCAGAATCCAAAATTAACTCAAACAATAAAGCTTTCTGGACCTTTATAAACTCCAAGCGTTCATAGGGGTTACTTAAAATACTCGAGTAAAATAATGCTAAATCATATAATCTCCATTCGACTTGTAATTTATTTGCTGACTATTTAATTCCAATGATATAGATTGTAGCCTTACCTTTTAATTGGACTCTTCTTTGGTGTTAGGGTTATTTCCTTAAGGAACTTAAACGTCAGTACTAAAGTAGATTCAGATTTTTTGTTCGGAAGTGTTTCGGCGCTGTTCTGATTCACTTGCGACTCCGCTGACTCATATTTTTAATTTATTTTTCATTTAGGATATTTTTGTTAATAAATGGAAGGTTACATATGTTAACCCTATCTTTAAAGCTAGATCTAGGTCTCTGACTTCGAATTACAGAGGTATTGTATTGGCATCTGTAATTCCCAAGCTTTTATATTATCTTGTTAACTAAATAATATCATTTTTCACTAAAGAGCTTATAGCTCCTCAACAACACGGTTTTTATACGGTTCGATCAAGCACCATTTTTGCCAATTATCCCATAAATTCATTAGAGATGGGATATCAGGTAGACTCAATATATACTGATTTTTCGAAAGTATTTGACGGGGTAAATATAAAGTTATAAAGCGCCGTTGACTGGGTAAATATATCGCAGATAGTATGTTAGGATTAAAAAATGTTCTTTCAAGAGAAATTCATATTAAGTCTGGTGTTCCATAAGGAAGTCAATTAGGCCTCTTATTGTTCTTGCTATTTATAAACGATGTCGTACAACTGTTTTCAATTGCTTATTTTCTTATCTTCGCTGATGATTTGAAACTTTTTAAAAAAGTTGTTCCTATAAATAAATGCAAGGTGATGTCCGTTCATCGTAAAGTAAATCCCATTATCTTCGAATTCAAAATTAATAACCTCTCCCTTCAAAGCGCTCTCGAAATCAAAGTCTAAGCGGTTTTATTTGATGTTAAATTAACTTCTAATCCTCATATTGAGCTAACGGTTTCTAAAGCATTTTTGACTGTAGGATTCATAGAACGTAAGACTAAGGATTTTAATAGTATACAAACTCTGAAATGCTTTTATTTTCAATTGGTAAGATCTAAAAGCATAAAAGCTCTTGCAAAAATTGTTTACTCTAAAACGAAACTGTGGTCTGATAACTTGGCATCTTATCATGTAAAATGCTTATTGTTGGGCCTTTCTAAACTTGAATTTAGGGGAGAAGTTAGTTGTGCTTTATTTATAAAAACTGCATTGTCTTACGGGATTAAATCATCAGATACTTTATCTATGATTCAAATAAATGCTTCACAATGACCTCTTCGAACCAGTTAATTGTTATATGTTCCCTTTCATAGAACAAACTATAGTTATAATGAACCAATAAATAACTGTATTAATAAATTTAATTTAATTAATTAAAGAAATTATTATTTGAGATTGAATATATTGTATAGTATATAGTATAGTTTATTATTGCTGGTCTGTATGATATAAGACTATGTAGATTAAATAGATAAACAAATAAGTTTTTAAAATTTTCATAGACAAGTTTTACGGAACAGCACCGTAAAATTTACGTAATTCATAAAATTCACTGTGTGATTTTGGAAAAACTTGCCGTCTAATACTCAAATATTCCCAGAATACGTGAAGACATTGGAGCGTGCTACTGAGGACTAGGGTTCGAATCTTAGAGTGGTGAATTAAGTTGATTCCTTCAAAGTCATTTAAATTCTATGCTTGTCATATTTTTGAAACCGAAAAGCTACTCGGGGTTTATCGTTCGGAAAATTGTACGGTGCTGTTACGTAAAAATTAAGGTAGTTGACAGGAATGTTCATTAAAAAATTCCAGATCTGGTTTTTCCGTGTATTTTTCCAAGAAAATGAGTAAATTAGTTAATTTTTTAATATTGTACGGAAACTTCGTACGCAAATCTGGCTCGCACTTTTCAATTTCAATTCAAAATACAAAAGTAATTTATTAAAACACTACACTAAGAAGATTATACATCTTAAAGCTAAGTGTAGGAAATAATTAAGAAGGCTAACGTGCTGACGTGATCTGACCAGCTTAGAGACCTATTAAAAATAATTCCAAGATTTTTAACTGAATCACTATAGGGAATTACTACATTATCAAGAATAATACTTTGGAAAGAAGAAATATCTAAATTAGACTTGTAGATTATAATAGCGTTCGATTTTGAGGTATTAAGATTTAAAAAATTTTTACCAGCCTATATAGACACATTCCTCAGATCATCATTCAAACGACAAATAGCGTCCTCCACCAAGCCCAGCGGTCTAGAAATATACAGCAGTATATCATCCGCATAAAGATGATAGTTACAGTATGGAAAATAATTAATAAACATTGAGAATAAAAGAGGACCGAGGATAGATCCCTGAGGTGCCCCGCTTAATATAGGAAGATAATCAGATGACTTATCATTGCAGATAACCGTTTGTTTGCGTCCCCTCAAATATGGCAATATCAAGAACGAATCAAATTTTCAGTACAAAAACCTGTGATTAACTTTGGCGAAGGCCTTCGAGAAGTCAAGTAGAACCAGTGCTGTATAATCATCATTGTCACAGGAAATTCGTATGTCATCACTGATTTCGAGCAAGGCCGTGGTACAACTGTGTTTAGTTCGGAATCCTGATTGAAAATCTGGTTGTTGCTTTCAAGGTAGAGTATAATCTGTGCATGAAGTACTTTTTCAAAAGCCTTAGAAAGAATTGGTAGAATAGATATCAGACGATATTCCACAGGATTTGTAGACTTCTTAGGGATAAGCACTATTTTTGAAATCTTCCATATCATTGGAAAAGTTGATCTAACTATAATATTGTTAAATAGATATGTGAAACTGGAGAGAATGGTTGGAAGCAGTATTTTTATAAACCAAGTAATCCAGTCTAATTGCATTAGATTTTACGGGCATCACTACAGAACAGACATCAATATCAGTAACTGGATTAAACGAGAAGCCTTCGGAAGGGTCAGGGCCAGGGCCAGGGCCATCAAACACATTATCAAGATTTGTATATGAACTTGTACCAGAGGATCTGTTAGACTTAAAAATCCTTATCAAATAATTTAGATCGTCTTCTATAATGCGACCTCTTGTCTTACCAATACCAACTGCTGACAAGTTATGCCACAGTTTTTTTAGTGGGCAGCCGAGGATTAAATTTAGAATTATGATATTGGGTCGTGAAGTATTTCCACTTGGTCGGAATTTTTTTTTTTGAAATGGGACATAGACAAGATTTCTTAAAGAAAAAAAGATTCCAGAAGATTAAGAAATTTGTAAGGATTTGCGTTTATATTTGGGCAAGGAAGATGTGCACATTTTGAGTACTAATAGGGATATAGCATCTATACCACCGTTTTATTAACATTGAACGAGAACTAGCAGCAAACAAGGTAGCCTAATCCATAGAGTGGACGATAACTTCACCATTAGATAAAAGAAGTGGAGTAGAAAAACTGGTGAATTTATTCTTTACTGTTTAAACAAGCAACCAGAAGCTCTTGCCGGTGCTGGATTAAACCCTGTGAAGATTCCTAGACAATTGCAATATCAAGCCTTTCCTCTACCCTAAATTAGCTCCAAATACGTTTTTCTTTGCAGCTAAGCATACAAGAGCTCCTACCGCGTATTATGTTTCCGCCTTGGAGCTCCGACCGGGTATTATGTTTCGGCCTTCGAAGACATCAAATTATCAAAGAATTTTAATTTGTTTGCGATGAATTTTTGAAAGTATTCTTTCAAAAGGGGAAGATTATCCTGTTTAAGCCCAAAGCTGTATAATTTTTCACAGCCTACCCTTGACAACACTTGTAAACATCCACAACAATGAATCATAAGACTAAACAAAATTGATTAAGGAAACCAACAAAAATTCCTTCAATATTGGTTTAAACATTTAATTAAAATTTCTCTTCCACTACCTCCAGTGTTCTACAGACAAGAATAAACCACTTGGACCTCATGAACAATCCTTCAATTTTTCGTGATTCTTAGACAAAATTTTGTTACCAAAAGCATTTTATCCAGACAAAAGGAATTATGATATGACGTACTATAAGTTTTGTCAAGGCAGCGTCATTCAAGGGTATCAAATTGATTCTGCTGCACTTCTATGACGTCTTTTGGGACGGAGAATCAAGTAAAACTCAGCTGTTCGCCACATTGGTGTCGATAATGAGGAGAAAATGTCTCTACAGACAAAAGCATCTAATCAGAAAAGTTTTTTTCTTTCCCACACAAATCACACAACAATGTGTCCTTAATAAGGTTGCTGAAGAGTTTTTGTTAGCCCAGAATTAAAACTCATTTGTTCAGATATGTCAACAATACGGATTTGAGTGTCTCATCAATCTTTTACATCTTTTACATCTTTTTTTTCAAATCAAGTGGGGAAACATTAAATTGGTACACCGAAATTTGCTACTACACTTTTTCAGGATAATTCTAAAGCTTTCTAAAATCCTAAAAAAAATCGCTAATGTTTCGATGTGAATTTAAATCGACGTAGAACGATTTTTGACAACAATTGAAGTTGCTTTAAATACCGGAAGTACACCCAGGGAGACAACTGAAGGTACCGAGATGAATAGAGTTTGTCCTTGGAACATACTTCTCTTTATAACCATAGAAATAAGCCAGGGAGGCTGGGAAAAGGAGATTGCCTGCCGGACGCTACATTCACTTTAGACAAGATTTTTCTGACTCTTTTTGAATATATTGGGTTGGCTTACCCATAATTACCTCACACTAATTACATACACTTGCTTCAGACGTTTTCTGTGCAAAATGGTCTGTGCCACCACTTGATTATAGCAATTTAGGAGGATTAAAGGCTTATTAAAGTTGTATAATGAGACAAAGAAAATGGAACACGATATTGTGTACATTTCTGTCTTGCGATTTTTATTTATTATTAATGGAAATTATAGCACGGTTTCGGAAATTGCACGTTTCTTGCTGTGAACATAATCAACTGATGAAAATATCAATGTATCATATATGTATATAATTCTAGATACGTAATTTTACTTCATGCCGCCTTTACACGATTTTTTCTTATATAGTAGAAATTGAATAACGTTTCTCTCATTATATTGTGTAATGAAGACGGGCAGCTGACTGTGCAATCTCTCTGTGTATCATCTTTGGTGCTATATTAAATCCTGAATTTAATACTCTGGGAATGATCTCGATGCAAAAAATCGTAATAAGAGTAGGATTACTAGTTAGTCTCACGTCCGTTTTGTTAAATATTAAGAGTTCCTTACCTATACTAAATGATTTATTTATTAATTCATTAGAGATTCATCAAATAGATAGATTACTAGAATATATATCAATTCCAAAACTAAAGAATAAAAAAGTACGGCCAAAGACAATCTTCGAAACAAACAGTCAACCAGAGAGCGATCACCACATCAGCCAAGACACTGTCTTAGCAGACCCTTCAGATACCGCCTAGGGATGTCCAACTCGAAGATGCCGAAGTGCTGATTGAAGAGGGTTAGTGATGGGTTCGCGTATGCCGTAAAGAGTACGGTGGCCTAGGACGAACAGCAAGTCGTGATTCCTCAAGGTGCGTTGAGGGATAGAAAAATTAACAGCCTCCAGTAATTCCGGCGAATCAAGAGTTCCCTGCAAAAGATCGAAAATAAATACTATTTGAAATATTGCGCCTCATTTCCAGGGAGTCCATCAAAATCAGTCCCAATCGATCGGTATAAGAGGGGAACACCCAATGATCATTCCAGGGAAGCCAGCGTAGGGCAAACCTAAGGAATCTGCATTGCACCGCCTCGATGCGGTCGATGTGAACGGCGAAGTAAGGGGACCATACAGGGCTAGCGTATTCCAAAATAGGTCTATCGAAGATATTTTATAGAAGCTTGGTCAAGTAGTGATCATCAACTTCCTTAGACCATCTTTTAATGAAGACCAACATCGAAAAAGCCGTGCAAACAATAGAGTCAATATGGTCCTCGAAAGAAAGACGAGAGTTGAGGACTACTACCAAGTCTCTCACTCTGTCAACCCTACCCAAAACAACGCCGTTGATGGAGTAGTCGGAGTGGACAGAATATCTTCTACGGGAAAAGTTCATAACGGTGCATTTGTCCGCATTTAAAGGAAGTCGGTTACGACACCAGTCGTTGAACAATGTCCAACTCATAAGAAAAAGTGCGGAAAATCTTAGCATCATCAGCATAATAGAGAATTCTACTACTGGACAAAGGAAGCGAAACATCATTAATATATACGACAAACAGGAGCGGTCCAAGGATACTACCTTGAGGCACCCCCGAGGTGACAAGGATTAAGTCGGAAAGGACTCCACGAAAGAAGACACGCTGTGTACGACCCGTCACGTATGCAAACAACCAATCAACGAAACAAGAAGGAAAACCGAGAATGCATGATAAAGCAGAATCAGACGCAGAACCGGTGGGAGAGGGGGGGGTGAGGGCAACTGTTTTTTTATAGGGGAAAGACCCGTATAAGACAAATTATGGCGAATATCACTGTAAAAATTGCTATACCTAACCGGAGCGTTGGAGGCAGTCAAATGTAGACTTCTTTCGAAAAATCAACCCGTACTTTTTACAGAACAGTTAAGGATGAAGTTACTTGATACACAAATAAAATTTCTTTGTTATTCTACAAAAAGTAAAAATTGCTATTATAACAAATATTTTAATAAGATATTGTTGTAATTATGATATTGAATAATTGATCTGGATTATTTTTAGAATAGAATTCCATATTAATTTTTAACTGAACTGATCACAATGTAATGTAATGTAAGAAATACTCCTTCTGACTTGGCGCTGATCTACAAGTCTCCCATTAGGCCTAGACTGGAATAAAGATTTGAAGTTGCTCCCAACCCAATACTCTAAAGGAAAAAATTGGAAAATTTTTTTCAAATTTCGGAAACCTTTCCTAATCATAACAACACTCATATTGAATAGTTTACCATCTTCTGTTTTTCTACCGTTTTATGAGCCCGAAACTTTTAAAGGATTGTCGTTAATATTAACCCATTTTCTTTATCCTTAATTCTTTTCCTGCCAAAGCTGCGCTTTAGCATAATTGGCACTCCCGTGAGCTATGGCATTCTTCTGATTAGAAAAAATAATAATTAAATATTATTTAATACTTTTATTAATAATGTAATAAAAAACTGACTTAACCGCATGTTGGACGTACACATGATAGTGCTTAGTAGTTATTTCTGACTTTTTTATACAGTATTTTTGCCACAGTGTTTGTTATAATCTTTATTGAATTAGTATTAGGAATTTTTGAATATATTTTGCATCAATAGTTTAAAAATTAGAGTAGGAGAGGGGCTCTAAGATATACCTGCATTTTAGGAGACCTATCTAAATAAAAATTAATTTTCACACTTTTCACTTTTGAAAAGGAGGTTCAAAAATAGAACCAAATTTTATTTTAATAGGTATATAAATAAGAGCATGGAAGCCTATGGCATATGGACGGACGGACAGACTGAAACTATATGCCTTCTAGTTGCTATGGAACTGTAAAACTTGATGAACTGAAACTTCGTTCGTCTTTGTTAATGAATAACTTTAAATTCAGTAAGTTCAAAAAAAGTAATGAAAAGCATTAAATCAATTTTCGAAATTTACAACGGTTACTAGCGGTTTATGATAACTAAAGTGGCATACAAATATTCGTGCATTTACTATTTGTAGATATCTGGTAAAAACTTTCATTTTATAAGAGAGACAAACAGAGCGATATACAAATGTAAGCAAAATATGCTATGGATATTCCACAAAATTTTTATCTAATATCAAATACGGAAATCAATATCACCCCCACCCCCTTCAACAAAAACCTGATACCCATAAATAACAAAATGATAAAATTACCCCCCCCCCCCCCCCCCCAAACCAAATCCAGGATCCGCGCCTACGCAGGAGATATACAGAACCCTTTTTGCAATGGAGGTCAGAATCCCACACGATGGCTCCACACCCACAAGTGCCATGGTAGAGCTTCGTCTGACCAGTTCACCTGCCTTTTAAACCGACTTTCCAAAAACCGAGAGATTACAAGAATGACGCCTATTTTTTTTTTTTACTTTTTTTATATGACAGGGTATAATTTTGTAATAATACGTGATGATTCCTTATTGTTTTGTTGGGAAGAGTATGTTCCCGGATTGGTACCATGTAAAACAATTTTGGGGTGGGTTGGGCGGGATGAGGGGTCGTAGACCGATTTGCATGTTTTTTTGTTGTATACAGCATGACTCCCATTGCTAACAATGGAAAAAATGTGGTCTTATGGTGCGGAAGGGGGGAGGCCCAGCCCGACTGTATACAATTTCTAAAAAAAAGGTCGCAAATCTCAACATTTACTTACTTTGTCTCTAGAACTATTATTTATTCATTTATTTATTAATTTTGACATTATGCTACGATGCTTGTTAAAATTAAACGCGTTACTTAATAGGCAATTGACATTACCTTTACTTTAATATAAATGAGAAAAAAGCTCAATTGACCAGATCAGCATTACGTAGCTTCGCATGCTTTTGGTTCCGGTAACCTGAATTAAATTTGTGACGGCATGATCATTCTGATCAGTAGCTGAGTCAAGAGCCTTAACAGAATCCTGATTGTCCGCTAAAATAGCGAATTGCGCCCTGCTGATTCCTGCCTTAAGATCTCGCAAGTTTTCAGAATAGCCAGCACCTCGAACTGAAAAACGCTGGCGTAGTCTGGAAGTCTGTATAACCTGGAGACTTTCAGCGATTCGGAGTATATTCTTGCACCGAATCCGTATTTTGAAGATGTCCGAAAATATTTCTATATCAGAGTTTTCCATCTTACTGCCACTCCACTCTGTTGTATTTGTTTTGTGGTGATGATGAGAGCTACAACTAACTCTCCTGAGGGACTCGTCAGTTGGTTGATTGACCCAAAGAAACAATACTCTTTTTTTCTTGATGTTCTTTTATTTACTTACTTTTGACTCTTGTATAACTTATCACTATTTTCTTCGTCTTTACAGTATAACTTGAATATTCTTTCCGTATGGTTTAGTACTATTTTCTTACAACTCACAATTAATTAACTTATATTCACTACGTAATGACTACGGCTTTTTGCGGACTACCCACCACTCACTAAAAATCTTAAAAGAAGATTCTGTTTTCGAAAATGTTTTTGTCAACATTTTTCTTCCGGGCAGATGAAGAATCTTGACTTCGCACAGGTGTTCCGCCTCAGTAGCAAAACTTTTAAACAACGGAAGATTTTCACTTCGGCCGAGATTCCCCGGAGCCTAAGTGCACTACTAGATGGAATATTTTTAATATGTAGGTCTATAGGCAGAAGGTAAAAAATCACATTGAAGGCATCCGGGGGACACGACCGGTCGGCGCCTGTATAGTAGAATACAAGAACAGCAGGGGTGGGGATGTTCTTGTATTCTACTGAGTTTTCTTCTAATATATCCCTTACTTACCATAGGCCACCAATGCGTGTGTATTCCACTGGACCATCTTTGGTTAAAGTCCACAAATTCCACGTTTAGTTTCCAGTATACTTTTGTATCCAGTATAATACCCACATACTTTGTGCTGGAGTATAGCTCAAGAACCTCAGGAGTAATACGTCATCTGACCCACACAATACAAATTTGTGTTAGTAAATTGGATTGATCTTATAAACTATGACAGCCATTACCACAGACCAGTAAAAGTACCAGACTACATTTTTTTCATTACTAGCAACTTTTATACTCTAAACAAAACAAAAAGAACCACCGAAATCGCTCCACGCATTACGAAGTTAGGTTTCATCCCACCACCACCAAAAATTTTTTTGAGATAGTACCAATCGGTGAACATACTCTATACAACAAAACAAGAATCATCAAAATCAAAATCACGCGTTACGAACAATTAAAAAAAATTGGGGTCAACTTATAACCTCTTTGTTTTTGGGAAGTCGGTTAAAAAGGATTGTTTTCATCCTATACTTAATTAACAGAATCAACAATTGTAAAAAGACCTATTGTAATATTATACCTAATAAAGTAAATTT
This sequence comes from Leptarthrus brevirostris, assembly GCA_964036015.1. Taxonomy (NCBI): domain Eukaryota; kingdom Metazoa; phylum Arthropoda; class Insecta; order Diptera; family Asilidae; genus Leptarthrus; species Leptarthrus brevirostris. Next base: position 14,071,519 of record OZ038374.1, read on the forward strand.
AAAACCGCTATAGCTGGGAGGGGGGTGGGGAGATAGACACCCAACCCCCTCCCATAAAATTTTTTTTCGATTATCACCTAGATCTACCAGATCCTTCATTTTTGCACACGTGCTTTAAAATACCCTGTATAGATTGCTTAACTCAAATTTTACTACCTCTTTAATAAATTAATTAATGGACATTTGAGAAAAAAAACTAAATTAACTCAACATCTTTAGTAACAATATTTGTACAAATTTTCAATTGTAAACACTTTGAGAAAAATCTATTTAAGTTAGCATACTTGCAGGTTATATTAACACAAAAATCGAAATGCCTTTCTACGTCTGTTCTATATTTGTACCTGCAAAGAAGATATTCATAGAATTTATTAAACAATATTGTATGCACAGAACGTTACGTCAATATTCCTTGTCTGAAGTCTCAATAATTATAGCGTCTTTCCAATGGAATAGTTTAATTGTTGCGGAGAAAATGAAATTACAGTTCCAGGTAGTCAAGTTTCTATCAAAAGAAACTCTCAGGCGTAAAATCTTAATTACAGCATCTTAGAAATGTATCACGGGTTACCACATGTGACGACTTTGCAATACCTTTTGAGGAAGTTAAATTTCTTTATGAATTGTAAGATATTGCATTCCACATGTTACCGCTTTTAAACTTTTTTCAAACATGTTTTTTACCCAGTATGTTGGGTAAATAAAATTAATAGTAAAAAAACATTTTTAATTACAAGCTTTTATTTAAATGCTCTACAAAGAAGAAAATAAAGTTTAAACTTCCTTCAGATTGGTATGGATTAGGAGACGGAGTTGGATCAATTCGTTGAGCGCTACGACCCCCATGCCATGTGTCCTGGGCTCCGGACCAGATCTCCCCGTGAGTTTTTATTCAGAAATTAAAATAATCCACTCGGTCTCTGGGCTCTTGTCTAGCTCGCAGCAATGCAGAAACAAGACAGTCAGAAGTTTCCTCATTTCCCTTACCCTAATTTCCTTCCAGCCAAAACCATGCATCAAAGGGTTGACCCCACTGACATGTATTAAACTGGACTGACTTATAAGCTATCTCATATGGGTACAATTTTACTTTCAGTGGAGGAAAACAATTTTTAATCTCCAACGTTTACTGTGAATTTGCAGCCATTCAGAGTAGAATATAATAACCAAATATATACGAAGAGACATATTTAATTTTAATCTTCTATATTGTTGTAAGGAAAATGTAAAAATCATTGGAATTACTGGAATAAAAATTATAAATAAAAGGTTGTTTTAGTCTGGATAATGCTTACCCAGAAAGAGATGTAAGATGATTGTGAATATTGTCATCTATTTCTAACGCCAGCATTTAATAGGCGACATGACGTTGGCAATTAAGAAAACCATGTTGAAAAAAAAGATGCTTACCCAGAAAGGGACAACTAGCGAAAAGTGATACCATTTTCTTGAAGAAATTTCATGGCACCAGTCACTCCAGTATTATATATCTCAGTGGTTGACCCCTAGGCTTTGGTCACATCGTATAAAAAAAAATCCGTACGGAATCCAAGAAGACGTCGAGTTATACAACCGCGGAACAGATGGAGAAGATCCGGTACCCAGAGCAAAAAATCGTGGCAGCAGTTGAAGGAGTTGTCGTAGAACCTAACCAGGTGGAGAGTCGGTAAGTATGTCTGTACCCAAAGGGTTAAAGGAACCTAAGAGAGACACTAAAGCACTTATAGCAGCTGAGACACCAAAGCGCTGTACAGCCCGCGAATTTATGCTTATGTATCGGTATGTTTTTATTATTGAATACCGAGATTTTATCCAGTACGTCCTCATACGCTTTCTAGTTATCAAGTTAGTGGTGTTTACTTACTATAGTTAGATTAGGTGTTAGGATAAATCGAAGGAGTATCTTACCTCTGGTATTACACTGCACACTACATTACGTTGTATGATGTGAGTTTACATAGCTGCTAGGATTAGTTCTATGTAGATGTTTCTCGTGAATCTCACTGTTCCATTCTCATGGGGAAGCCAATGCCGATCTTCTAATACTTTTTTAATAGAGGGATAGTTCCAATGAGTTTTGTATTCACTGTTGGCTTGTATCCTTTCTTTCTACCTTTCTCTCCATAGCATGAATAAAGAAACGTTTCTTGATAATAATGTTAAAGTTCAGGGAAGCTCTATGAAGGTAAATTAAGGTTAAGGGAAATGGGTTAAGATGTTGAGTGAATTTATGACGGTTTAATTATTAAAAGAATCTCAAAAATTATTTTTGGGGTAAGGAAGAGACGCTTCCCTTTTTAAATATAGAAAGCTTTTGAAAGTAATAAAAAAAAATTTGCTTCAAAAACACATCAATTTGCTAGTGCCAGGTAATGCTATTGTTTTTTTGGTTCAACTCCAATGCTAATTTTTCATGCATAAACCACCTAAGCCTGTTGGACTTGGTGCCGTACCATTTTCCTTTGAGTATAATTTTTTGCAGTTAAGTGATATTAAACCTCAGGTGACATGACACATTTTCTAAAGGAAAACTAAAAAAACATATGCGTGTTCAACGTTCGTGCACCTTTTGTACCAGAATTTAAATATTCAAAACTTTCAACACCTGACTTTGACGAGCAAAGGTAATTTCAATTTTCAATTCAAATGCAATTTTTAGTTAATAAGTGAGAAGACCTTTTTGCATTATTTTGTAAAGTTTTCCTTATTATGTTGGTTGTGGGAAATAGTTTAATGTTTCCATATTTCGTTTCGCTGTGTTTGAATGAAAGTATCAATATACAGGTACGATATTTTCTTAACTATAACAACTTTTAAATAAGTTCATGAGCACGCTGTGAAACTTCTGCATTATTTTGTATTCACTTGTGAGTATGTTGTTGCCATGTATAGCCTTTTTGTAGAAGCATAAAATAAACTATGAAGTTCATTCAGGGTCCACGAACATCTAGACAAAAGAACTAAGTTTTAAAATTGTAGGTAGACAAAAAAGTAAATAAAACCTTTTCAATTACCTGAAGAGAAGTGAACAAATTCTGTCTCAATTACGGGATAAAACTTTGATGAAACCTCTATAACGAAAAGTCAGAGAAACTTTTTTGTACATTGTCCTATAACGTTAACGAATAGATTTTTTGTAGCGGTAAAAGAGTTTCAAAACTTTAGAGAAAATACGATTTTAATTAAAATGCTAGTGCTCTTGTCAACCTGCTTTACCACAATTAGAAGATGAAATCTGCTTTTCTGTAAACGGATCTATTAAATGGATTAAATCGTGTTTTGAAGAAAAATTGAATCGACAAACATTCCTCTAAATTTTAATTTGTTCCGATGGCATTCCAGTCATCGTGCTGCAATATTGTGCCATTCACCTAGTTCAACCCCTTACTTTGCTTTTCCGCTTCTCGGTCACTCAAGGGTTTTTTTCTCAATTATGGAAAAACGCGTATATGTTTCCCATCTTCAAAAAAGGCTACAATAACGATGTGTACAATTACAGACCCATTGCTAAATTATCGTCCATACCTAAACTATTCGAAAAATGTTTCTATGATTCCATGTTCTTCCACTGTAAATCTATCTTCTACCTCCTTCCTCCAGCATGGCTTCCTCAAAGGTAGATCTACAACCGCGAACCTAACCGACTTCGTCTCCAAAACACTATGTGCCCTGGAAAACGGTAAAGATGTTGATATTATCGCCACCGATTTTAGTAAAGCCTTCGACAAGATCTCCCATAACGTTATCTTGTTCAAACTTGACCACCTAGTCCCCCCCCCCCCACTGATTCATCTCCTGGACTCAATCCTACTTTACCAACCGTCAGTACAATGTTCTTTTCAGCTCATCCATTTCTAACCCCATTGTCGCTCGTTCCGGCGTCCCTCAGGGCAGCCACCTCGGTCCATTAATTGTCATCCTTACAATTAATGATGTTGATTGTGTCATCAAATACTCAGAGCTGTACATTTATGCCGATGACATGAAAATAATCAAACATATCTCCTCCACTACCGACTCTCTTCTCCTGCAAGAAGACCTCGATTCATTCATCACATGGTGCATGAAAAACTTTCTAGAGCTCAATGTCTCCAAATGCCAGTCCATCTCTTATTCCCGCAACCGCCTTACGACCACCCTGAGAGTCTACATGTTAACCGACGTACCAGTCCCTATCGTTACCTCTTTGTGTGACCTAGGAATACTCTGTGATAGCGATCTTAATTTCCGTTCCCACATTGACATTATACTTTACAGAGCTAACTCCGCGCTAGGGTTTGTCAAGCGTTGGTCTTGGTTTTCTCCAATCATTATGTTTCCAAATCTCTCTATATCTCCTTCGTCAGACCTCTCCTTGAATATACATATCAGCCAGGTATGGTAACCCACACAAACAACCCACATTAACAGGATTGAATCTGTAGAGCATAGGTTAATTCGCTTCGCTCTACGTGATCTTTCGTGGGCAGACAGATTCAACCTTTCAACTTATGAAAATCGTCTAAAACTGATCGACTTACAACCCCGTCGTAAACGTCGTGATGTTTCTGACATTCTCTTCATTTATCAGCTATTAACTGGTACCTTAGACTGCCCTTAAATCCTGCCATCTTTATCCATCTATACCAATCCCCGCAACCTTAGGTCCACTACCTTTATATCATGGGATCTTATTATGGAGAAATTCAAAGCACTTAAATCTTATTTTTCCACCGGCCCTGGTGGTATTCCTTCTGATTTTGTTAAGTTCTACCTAATCCAATAGTGATTCTCTTCAATAAGCCCCTTCAAGCTGGTAAATTTTTTGCAATGTGGCAGGGCTCCTTTATAGTCCCTGTTCATAAAAAGGGCCATAAAAATATTATAACTAATTATAGATCAATCGCGAAGTTATGTTGCATACTCAAATAATTTGAATCGATAGTGTATTCGCAACTTGTTGAGAGTTATCATTGCTTAATCTCCCCCAATCTGCATGGGTTCTGGCCCAGTAGATCAACGACTACTAACTTGATGGAGTTTATGTCCCACATTATTTCTGGTTTCTAGCGAGGGATGCAAATGAACTGTATATACACTGATTTCAATAAAGCCTCTGACAAACTTCCTCATTGCGTAATTATATGTAAACTCAAGAAGCTTGGTTTGCACCCTCTGCACCTCGATTGGTTTTTTTCTTATCTAAGATACAGAACATACCGAGTGTCACTTCGTGGTTCTATCTCGAGAATTTTCAAGGCTGCATCTGGTGTGCCGCAAAGTAGCCATCTCGGCCCTTTACTATTTTTTCTTGTCATTGATGACATTTTCCGTCTGATGTCGCACTCTAATGTTCCGATCTACGCTGACGACATGAAGATCTTCTCCTATGTTAAGGATGGTGGTGACACCCGCGCAATCCTTATTTAAAATGACTTAGACACGTTCCTGTAGTGGTGTGGGCACAATGGCTTACATCTCAATTTTGAGAAATGTGAGGCTACGTCCTTTTCTAGGAGCCTTAATCCACATGTTTGTGATTAAAACTTTTCGAGGAATTGCCTCCGCCGCATGCTGTCCGTAATTGACCTCGGGGTAAAACTTGATAGGAAACTTAATTTTACTCTGCATATTAATTATATTGTGTCTAGAGGCGGTTTAATCTTAGGCTTTGTAAAGCGTTGGTCTAGAGAGTTCTCGGATTCACCAATTTTGATTCACTTGTACTGCTCCTTAGTTAGATCTATTCTGGAATATGCATCTAAGGTCTGGTCGCCTCACTACGTTGTTCATTCCAAGCTTATCGAATCGGTGCAGCGTAATTTTGTTTGAATCATTACTTTCATGGTCGTCAAAACACAACGTTGAGAAATTACCGTCACAGTTACGCCTGGAATTAACGGATTTGCAGAATTGCTTAGGCTCTGCTCAAATTTATTTAAGAAGATTCGAGAGTAGACCGAAACTGAGCAGACAACGCGGAATAGGTTATGTAGTCAGAATCGCTCCTCGAATTACAAAACATCTTCTAAGCTTTGCTCTTTAAGTTTTTTCAATGCTCGTTGAAAAGACGAGATGTCGACGAAATAGCCCCGTACATGCCATACAGAATTCGGTGATAAGAAACGAGAAGTAAGTCGTGACTCCTCAAGAAGCAGAATGAAATAGAGATGTTCTCAGTCTGCCGTAATTCCATCGTTCCTTGAAATAAATCAAACTTTAGTACTATTTTGGAAATGTAGCGTTTCTCTTAAAGGGAGTCTATAGAGATAAGTTTTAGATGATCAGGATAAGAGGCAGGGTTGTTCCAAGGAAAACCACATAGTTTAAACATTACAAAATCTGCGCTTCACTGCTTTAATGCCGTTGTTGTGCAGCTAAATTGCGAGTCCATACAAGGCTGGCGTATTCCAAAATTGGACACATGAAGGTGCAGTAGAAGTTTAGTTAGGTCGGAGTTGTGGCAACCCTAAAAGATTAGACACACAGGCAGTGAAAACCTCTAACAGAATAATAATGCGGCCATGTCATAATCTCATAGCAGTAAATTTCGCGTGTACTCACAGCCTACTCTAGATACAAGCCCGGAAAATTTGACAGTTCAGCCATTTTACCACCAAGCGTTTCGTCATTATTTAATTTTTTGTTGTGCCACAGATTAACCAATTTTTGGAGACAGAGTTGGATCAACTGATTGAGCGGCACGACCACCATACAATGGTTTCCGGGTTCGAGACCAGGTCTCCATCTCTGCAGCAATGCAAAATCAAGACATTCAGGTTTCCTCACTCCCCTTACCATAAATTACCTTCCGGGCAAAGCCATGCAAACGTATCAAAGGGTTGTCCCCTAAGCTTTGGCCACATCGTACAAAAAAAAAACAATAACAAATATAAAACTGCACACTGTTTTAACCAAAACTAAAGAGAAATGCTGATGTCATTGACGCATTCTAACCTTAATACTACAACAAAACGAACACAAGAGAGAGTCTTCTCATTAAAGCACATGAAAATTGTAATTGAGAAATTTTTTATCGTGACCACATGTTCCGCACATTTGTACATTCACGTCAAGTGAATTCTAAGCTGAGACTAAAAAATATTACGAGAAATACTGCAAAAAAGTAGAATACCCCAAGCTTTTCTTATTCTTTACTGTAGCAAGTTTTGGATTGTTTACACCACCAATGCTCAGCTGTTCGTGTCGACTTTTGGGCTTGTATCTAGTGTAAGCTGCTTTTGTACTACATTTTGAAGCCAGTGTCGGTCGCGAGCTCCTAGCGTATAGATTAGTTTTGTAAGAAGTAGTGTAAATAAAATTTTAGTAATTTAACCGGGTGTTTCAATCCATAGACGGAGTAGCGTCATAAACTCTACAATGGTGACCCCGACGTGATGTTATCATTCGGCAAAAATAGAAAGCTAGAAAATAATTTATTACGCATATTCAGCGCCATTCGAAACTGTTCACTGTGCTTAAATGTTCGAAAAATAGTGCTCTATGGAACTCAAAGCGGGCTGTTCAACCGAATTAATAAGGAATTTTATATTTAAAAGAACTAAGAAATAGTTGTACTTCTGTACTAGGCCCACGATCAGCTTCGCCGACTTTTTCGTACAACTAAGAATATTTATGCACACGCATATCTATTCCATATCATTTCTCTCAGAACGAAGTAAGTAAAACTTTTTTTTCTATCTATTTCATAATTCATACGCAATCATGGTCGACGACAAAAACGCACTACGCACTCATACAATCTACAGACCCAAAATAGCGACACAGCGCCTTCAGTAATAGATGTGGTTCATCACATTAGAATCCATGTTAGAAGTAAAACAAATTACAGCATTATCACACATTAGTCGCCGCTTTAGGAAGCGATTTAAATATTATATTCAGTGGTAATAAAACATTATCAGCAGAGCGATATGCAACGCATGGAGGAATGTAGGAATTACTGTCCAATTTGCAACTGAGCGACCAAAAGCCGGGATTAATGATGCATTAATCACTAATTTATGGCTAAAATCATTACCTGCAAGAGTGCGTCAGGTAGTCATCGCAATCATAATTATCCCAATCGATATAAAAAAGCAGCCATCGTCGATCGAGTAATGAAAGATACCCCAAAATCGAAGAAATCAATTCAAAAGCGAAACACATTTGTTGCTTCCATTAAAGTTTTGGTAGGAAAGCAAAAAGTGTTCCCCACCATTTAAATTCTACAATCGCAATAGTCAGAAAGAAAGATAAAAAGCTGCAAATCGCTGTGCAATCATCTGAATCAAAGTTGTACCTGTAATGTACCTGCTACGAAACGGAATATGAAAAACATTAACATTGGACAACTTTTGTACGCTAGCAATCATACCATGAATGATGAACTATGTTTATGTTTAATTAATTTTGTAATATTATTTTCATTTCTTTATGTACTATAAAATTCAGGAATCTTCTTGCCAGTGGATAAATATTTTTTTTTATGTATTTTATTCATTGACTAAATAGTTATAATAGTAAAATAGTAAAAACTTACGGTAGTTACCACAGTAGTTCTGAAGTTCCTACTTCGGGAGCCCTGCTCCCAAGCCAATGTTCTCTGTTCACCACTTTTCTAGTCCTCCGGGAGTACTCATCCAAAAATATTCTAAACGAACGCACAAAAATTTCGAACCGATTAGAGTCCCGCGGGACCAGTCTGCAATACCAAAGCGAAGAGAAGCTTCACGGACACGCTGCTGCAAGTTTTCGGCATGTAAGGCCCAGCGAAAGAGGAGACTTACATTCTGCACCGACGATAAACTTGGCCAAGTGCATTTGAAATTGTAGGCCTAGCTAGAACTTGTGGGTTAGTGCCCTGTTGTCCAAGTGTTTTATCCTAGCAAGCAAAGCACGTGGTTACATGTCCTTGGCCCAGCAAAAACGACGTTCTGTCGGATAGATAAGTTGTAACATATCGCGAACAAGTTTTTATCACCTAACAAGATTATTTTATCTCGCACAAGGTCGGATATGTAACATATCTGTGGAACACCCCAAACAATGCAAGCTCTTTCAATTCGTCGACCGATATGTGACAGCTGCTTTGGATGCACGAAGCTATGATGGAACAGTTTGAAAGCTACATCAGAGTCTCTGTAATTGGACGGATAGCTTTAGCTCACTCTACTATAATTATGGTCCCCATTACTCCCAAATCTACTCTATTATGTGCGCGCCATCTATTAACCCCTAAGTGACCCGTAGGGTGTACTCCTACGAAGAGATCGCGCAGCCAACGTGAAGTGAGTGTGCTGAATGTTGTGTGTGACGGTCGATTCAGTATGAAAGTTTTTATCACCTAAGTGCTGGGTTCCCTATTAGAGAGACGACTGAAACGCTCTCGTGATGAATTCACCAATTCGATCAGCTGTGTGGTGTGGGAGTGTATCAGTGTATTCCCAGAAGCATCAATCATGTCTCCAAAAACTATAAGCTGTCCTGTATCGGCCGCTACACCTCGAGCATTACTGAACGCCGAATCTACTAATTCCGGGTTCAACCTGATCGAAATTGCTAAAAATTCCTCGTACCCAAATGGAATGTTGGTCTTATTCTGCTTCAGGTCGTAGTCGTGGAGATCAGATCCTAGGACCAATCATGAGGATATTGTGGACGAACCGAAAGCAGATCGTAATGCTCCCCTGTGCCGCTTCCTCCCATAGAACTTACTCATAGCTTACACTTAAAATCGCTGTAATGCCTGTACCTGAAGGTAACGACATTTCACGGTCATATCTGTCAGACCCAAACCACTCTCCGCTACTGGTCGGCAGAGCTTTGAGCGATCCATCGTCTCCCCCCGCCACAAAAGGCGTCAATGGCCTTCGCCTGTAGAAGTTTCACGAAGTCTTCTTCGAAGCACTTTAATTACAACAGGTGCACGATGGACGAAGTAATCAAGTAATTGACAACGACTGCACGTCTTTCAGCGAAAGGGGATACAGTCTAATCCGCCACGAATTCACTGTTCCGGAAAGTATCTCCATGGAGTTTTTACACGTTTTACCCAGCGCGCCCCATATATACACCTAAATATTTCAGGCAAGTATTTATCCATTGTATGCCAAAGGAAGAATGTGTTCGATTCTGCCACTTTCCACACCATAGTCCTTGGCTTGCTAACAGCGGCTCCAATAAAAAGCCATAAAGCATACCTAACAACGGGCATCCCTACCTGATACCCAAAAAAAAAGGAATAGGAGACAATATCTTCCCATGATGCTTTATGGGAATAATTGAATCTCTATACAGACCAGTAATGAACTCGATGTACTTAGACGAAAACGCAAACACATCGAAAGCGAAAAGATATTTGAACCAGGGATGCAGGGATGGAACACAGTGCGACTGTGACGGGTGTATTACTGAGGCAATCACTTAGCGAAGTTCAGTTCCCCGCAAGCTCTTCCAAATGCCATTATCCCCCCCCCCCCCTACATTCATCTCTTTTGTGGGAATTGTAAATGCTCCGAAAAGATCTAAGCTGTCAAACAAAAATTTTAGGAAGCTGTCCTCCTTAACGCAAACATTAACTCTATAAATGTTGGTCTAGTTTTATGAAATTTCCCGTATAATAAGGTATAAATCAAATAAAGTATTTAACAAAAAATTTGGTAATTTATTCAATTAAAATAAAATAAGGAATTAAATTTTTTAATTTATAATTCCTCTTATTATTAAATTACTTTTTTTAATACCAATTTATATGCCAAATCTATTTAAATCCATGTAATGAGTAAAGTAATAAAACTCGTCATTCCTTAATTACCTTTGTAACAAGGAATTAAAGGATTTAATTACAAATTACTTCAGTAATTAAAAATTAACTGTAGTAATGATTTCTTGGAATTGTAATCAGGCTAAACTTCATTCGAATCATTACAGTCCACCTCTGGCAGAAGGATGAATATAATTTAGTGCCACCAGACTCGTCATTAATTCGACACACGTGGAGCTAGCTTCAGGATGCTTTTGGCAAGAAAGTAAATGCTCCTGAAAATTTCTTCCTTTTTTCTGATTTATCTGTGCAGTCAAGTGAAAATAATATACCTAACACAAAAATACTGTATATTGTATTCTTACACATCCTGGAAGATTTCCACTCAATTACGTAGACATTATTGTTTAAGGAATTTGATGGTTTTTCTAGATCAAATTTTTTTCTCTGATTGCAGATATTTCACAAGGAACCCGTATAGTACGTGTTTGCCCAACCGAGACCGTAATGAAGAAAAAGAGTTTCTGTCGGGTAACGTTCACGCCCCCACGAAAAGCTGCCTCTGAATAAAAGAAATTTTTGAAAATTATGGAAACGGAGTACAAACAATGCTGTTGCAGGATACAACGAACTGAACGAACTGAAATAGCATGTACAAATACCTTTACAGCTCAATGAAAACAGCAAGAGAATTCGATTTTTAAAAAAGTTGAATTTTTGTAAAATGGACGATGACGAAACGACCAACTTTTTAACCACATCCGCCACCACAATTATTGAGAGATCTAAAGATGATGAACTTATGGAGACTTGGGCCTACCATTTAGCGGCTCTATCCCTCTTCCTTATCGGATTCTTTGGATTCAGTCTGAATTTATTGGTGATTATTCTGATGTGCAAAGATATCCAGGTGAGTTTTATGCACATTTATTTATTTTTACCATCTTCAGCAAAATCCACTTTTCATTGAAATTAACTATCTGGCGGCAATGTACTTAAAATGCTGAGTATCCTCGCTTGGAAAAGGTGTTTGAAATTGAAAAGATACTTGGCTACGTAAAGCCAACAAAATCCTTTAGTGGCTTCACACATGTTTAGTTTGGATTAAAAGAGATTGAAAGCTTTGAGGCAATTTACAAAAGAAATTTGTATGGAAAGGTATAGAGCCTTACGTTCTTTTTGCTGAGGTAAGAAATATGTTTAGTTGGCAAAAGCTAAACTATAGAGTTTGCTATATGTGTTTCAAAAGGGAAATCAATCTTTTTGTAGCACAGCATAAAATAATTTTCATTGGACCCTAAGCAAACATTAATTTCAGAGCCTCAATTTAACGAATGACTAACCACATGAAAAGAAAAGGGAGGTTATTCGGTGGAGCTACCTATGGAGTAATGTTTTAATTTTCACTTGAAATTATGATTACCGATCGATAATCGCAATCTTCAGACAGTTTTTGTGCATTTGTGAAGTTTGCCTATCCACATACCACATTGAAATAGATTTATCAGGACAGTAGATTAACCCTTTTTATCTGCCTCTCAGCGTGAATCGTCTATCGTCGACACTGTCTTCTGTTTTATCACAGACCTGTAGAGTCACTAACGACCAGGGCAGACTCTTCGACAGTGTGTTTTCGACGACTCCAACCACTGTCATGATTAGGCGTTGCTCATCGCCCGTTATTCTTCAGTCTGGTCATCATCCTACTCTTCACGCTTTTCTGTTTTTAGGTCCTGTAACAACTTCAAAAAGCTGACCTCTCTATACTTAACAATTGTCTTCCAACTCGTAATTGGAGAGAGGTTCATGGGGAGTGTGACCTTGACAAAGCTATTAAATTATTCTACGACGATGTATCTGGCAATAGCTCGGTATCTGGCATTGCTCGAATTCTAAATAAGTGAACGTTAATTTCGATTATTAATTTTACATGTCACTTCCTTCCTACCCCCACCCCTAGAAGCGTCTTAGCAGCACAGCATCTAAGAGCATTGGGAGTGTCAGCTCAGCGACCCTGAAAATTATGGATTCGACACTAATAACGGCCATATTCATTACTTTCAGAGTGTTCGTGTGACAGAAATAGGAATGCCAGCTTTATCAACAGTACAGTATTCTTATTCGTTGGATGATTTTGTTTACTGTTCTACTACTAAGCTCCCAGATAACATAGCGGTGTAATACATAGAGGTTCATTCACTCTGTGCGCAAAATTTCAGGTTGATTGGTTCAGTAGTTAACAAACAAATGGACAACAGTTCGCTTTTATATATTAGTAACATTGTAAAATTAGGTTAGCTGAGAAAAACTGTACTTCGTCTTCCGTCTTTGTTCCCTTTCATTTATTCAACATATAGTGGTGTCCTAAACCTGACTGACTGTCAGTATACTCTTATATGCGGATATCCATACTGAACTCGATTCGCTAAACGCTGTTATTTCCGCCTGAAAGACACTGCATTTGCCTGGCAGTCTGTACTCAACAATATGTTTCACACCTCAATTGTTCCACAAGGCAGCCATTTGGGACCTTTTCTCTTCATCATCTATATTATTAACAAGTCGACTATTTTAAATGGCATTGGTTGCTCAAAGGGCGGACATAAATCGATAAATATAGAGCCCCCGCAGTTCGAGGGGAATTAACCGCGCCTTGTAAGCAATCAAAGGCAAAAACAATTCTCAAGTTGTGGCGAACCCTAAATCTGTGGTCTTGTCAAGTCTGTTCAGGGAGACATCATCTAAGGTGTAGTTAGCTTTCTTGAACGAGAGAACCACGCACTTGTTAATATTTAGAGAAAGGAAGTTTGTAGAACACCAATTGTGAAAGTCGTCTAAATCAGAGCTTATTAGTACACAGTCATTCATACTGGAAATAACACGGAAAATTTTAGTGTCGTCAGCGTAACATAGAATTCTCGAATTAGGGAGAACTAAGGATACATCATTGATGCAAATGAAAAAAAGCAATGGTCCTAGAAGGCTGCCTTGAGGAACACCGGAGGTGATCCAAATATCATTAGAACGTTCAACTCGAAATAGAACACGTTGCTTGCGATCAGACAAATAGGAACCAATCCAATTAACGTAAAGTAATGGAAACCCTACAAAAAATAACTTACGAACAAGAACGATGTAATTAATTCTGTCAAAAGTCTTGTTAAAATCCGTGAAAATGCAGTCGACTTGCTTACCAACTACAACGGCAGAAATACAGCAATTAGATTCCAGCACGTTAGTCTTAGCAGATCTACCCATCATGAAGCCATGTTGAAAGGAACCCAGAAAAAGTTTGCAGTGAAATTTAAGAACATTGCACACCAAAGCTTCAAAAATTTTACCAATACAACATAAATTGGCAATGTGGTGATAGTTTTATATGTCACATTTCCTTCCGTTCTTCTTTATTTCTTCAGAGATAGTTTCCAGAGTAAGTTAAATAAGTGACAAAGTATAGAAACTAGGTACATTCGACAGATTATTACAAAGCACGCAGGTATACCATCAGGACCATACGAGAAACTATCAGCCAAATGAGAAATATGCTTTAGGATGGCATCCTCGTTAAACACTAGGTCTTTGGTTTTCTCACACTCTATATAACAAGAAAATAATCATCCAAATCGGTCTACGGGTTAAGAAGTTGAAATCGATCCACTCCCTACTACAAAATTTTTGTTTCGGTACCAAAGGAAGGGGGGGGGCATACTCTATATATAAGAAAAGCAATTAACCAAATCTGAGGTCAGGCTACTACTCCTCCCTCGCTACCCCACCCTAGGACAATTTTTTTCCCATTATTAGCAATGGAGGATCATACTCTACACAACAAAGGAAGAGCCATCCAAATCGGTCCACGTATTACAAAGTTATGTTTCACCCCCACCCCCACCCCACCGACAACATTTTTGTCGTGGTACCAATCGGGGAACATACTCTACCCAACAAAATAAGAATCATCAAAATCGGTCCACGCGTTACGAAGTTATGCCCGGTGATACATAGAAAAAAAATAAAAAAATTGGGGTCAACTTATGACCTCTCATTTTTTGGGAAGACGGTTAAAAATGATCTGTAAGAATGGTCTTATATATAAAATCATTTTGTTGAAAACTGTTACATTATGTGCCTATGTATTTTCCTTTTGACATCGAAGGCAATTGAAATCTACTAAAAAACCTTTTTTGAAAAAGAAATCGTAACGTGACGTCAGAAAATTTGATTGTCAAATTGAGTACGGGAACAATTTTCCTGCTTTTTTCCATGAATTGTAGCTTTAATTTCAATGTAATTCAGTTCTTGTTAAGACATTTAATCCTGGCGTTTGCTTTATATTTTCGTTAATCTAATGTGTGTTTTGACTTCTTCCGACGCTTTGAGTCCTCTTGTAGTACCGGAGAAAGTACCAACATTTCTAACGTGCTTTTCATGCTTCGACGCTGTTTTTGCATCTTGAATATAACTTACCTAAGATAAACTGCAAAATTCAAATCTCTTGCTTTTGTTTTACTGCTAGTTGGCTTCAGTCAGAGAAATAAGTTAAATACCTATCTGTTCTCGTCCGTTAAATGGTATACGTATTGTACAAAGGTCGTAAAACCAAACTTCTCAGTATGCAAAGTTTATTAGCAAGAAAGAGTTTACGCTATGTCACGGTTCTAATTTTATAGAGCTTGAAGTCTGAAAAGTGTTCTTCTTTTATAAATAAGATGGAGTTAGTTGGATAGCTAGTTGGGTCAGAAGTAAGTTTATTTTACCACCTCTGGTTTTAACCTTTTTGGTAATTTCAGTACAGTACCATGATTACACTCACACAGTATTATAAGTACAGTCCCTGTACCTAAAAAAGAAAGTTTCTTGCAATCTACTAGTAGCTACCTTGACTCAGTTAACAAACAAAACCCGGCTAAACTAATTACTCCAACAAACTTAAATTATTGTCTTCTTAGCAAAAATTAATTCTGTTTGAAATCTATTGAAGCAGGTAACGCCATATTGCACTTGTGCTCATTTCTTATTGCTGCTATCCTTCTAAAGGACTTGGAAATTTATTTTAAATATTCAAATTGCCTTGACCTGGAAGATAGCTAAATGCCAAAAACTTTTCGGGAACTTTAACATAAGTTAAAAAACCTTCAAGTTATTTAATTTGGGCGGCTATATTTTCAAACTATAGTTGCTGACGGAATATAATTCAACTCCAAAGGCAATTTTCCAGGAATAAATGCTTTTAAATGGTCGGAAAACGAATGAAAACGGAAAATGTCACGGATAATGGTCAGATTGTGGCTGATTTATAAAGTGTTCCTCCTACTTAAGACGTTGCTGAAAGTAACTTTATGTGCTCTGTAAGTGGAGTAAGGATTTGCTAAAAGAATTGACTTCGGTAAATGTGAAAGGTAAATAACTCAAAGAAGATTATCTGTCTAAGTATTATGCTACGTGTTACTTAGTTCATTTTCTGACAATGATATCCTCTACAATTTAGTTCACGGATTCCCCTATGCGAATTAAACCCCATCTGGAACAAAATGTGGCTTGTTTCGGGTAAGTAAAACGGTCGTTTCGTTAAGTAAAACTTTAAAAAATGTTTAGAAGAGTGTTTTAAAGAAGTCATGGTAAAATTAAAATGGTACATTTTTTGCCGGTTTTATTTACTGCATTATTGGCTTTTGGCAAATCTCATTAATTTTTTGCAGGTTTCTCTCTCTCTCTCTCTTCTTTCCGTAAAGCCTTGTGGGGATGTGAGACAACGATTTGAAGTGAACGTACAGCTTAAAGTGGATTCCGAACCACTGACATTTTCTCTGCATTTTTGCCGTGATCTGTTGTCAGCAGAAAACCACTATCGGTTACCGTCGGTGGGATTCCCACCTGGGACCTAATCTATTGGTTGAAGTGGTGCAACACGCCCTCTCGAAGATATCCTCATGAAGTGACGAGCGTGGTCTGGGTATAAACCCGGATAAGATAGAGTTAATACTCTTCTCTCGAAAACATATTGTTCCTTCTATGAATTGCCTTATTTTATATAGAGTCAGGCTGAAATTAGGTAATGAAGTTAAATATCTAGGTATTGTCTCAGATAAGAAACTTACCTAAAAACCTAACATCCAAAAAAGAGTACTGAAAACTACCATAACAATGTACTCGTGTAAAAGAGCAATATTAAAAAGATGGCCTATGGAGGCGCGTATTGTACACCAGCTCTACACCAGTGTCATACGACCCATACTCTCTTATAGGGTAGTGGTTTGGTGGACAGCACTGGATATAGCGACCCATCACAAAGCATTTGAAAACGTTCAAAGGACGGTAACGCAGGTGCTCTTAGGGCCACACTTTCTAAAGCCCTAAACACTATTCTCCACCTTATACCGGTGGATCTCTTCGGTAAGCAATAAGCATCCTTGGATGGCATATTCCAGACTTGGAACCGCACTAACTACGGTCACTCCAAAATCGTGGAGGGTAAAGTTTCAATTAATACTGACTGTATCACACACAAGCCTTTTCTTATGGCGAAATTTGATACCTCTTTTCTTAAGAGGTCGGAGTAGGAGGAGGGTCCCCCTAAATGGGGAAAGTCAGTGCATCTTCACACTGACGGTTCCAAATTGGAAGGCAAAGTAGGTAGAGGTATATTTCCGGAACAACTGGGCCACGACATTTCATTTCGCTTACCTGACAGCGTGTTGCAGACGAAAATCATGGCCGACCGTCTGAAGAATTTAACGCTGCATACAGATAGCATCTGTATCTTTTTAGATAGTCAGGCTACTATTAAATCCCTCACGGAAGTATATACAAGCTCCAAAACCGCCGACTGACGTGAGTGTTAACTATGTAAAATGGCAACTTTACACAAGTGTTACTCTGTCCTAGTACGCGCCAGTTACATTAGTGACAAATTCTACGCAAACGCTAACAACACTGCTATCTCGTTTTCTTATGAAATACTTAACGGATGTACGACATTGTTTGTCTTTCGTTTCGGAAATCATATATTTTAATAAGTAGGCATTTTCGTCGACTTTACATTTTTTACCCTTAAAATGATGCGAAAACACTGCGAGCGACACAAATAAAAATATATTGCATACACAAACAAAGTAGTTACACTTACGGGTTGCGCCTTAGCCTACTCTAGATGCAAGCCCAGTAAAAATGATAATTCGGCCATTTTGGTTTCAAACGTGTTGTCATTATTTCTATTTTTTTAGTGCCACAGATTAACAGATTTTTGCACAACTCCTCTGACAAACCTCTCACTCCTCTGACAAAAACCAAAGAGAAATGCTGACGTCATTGTCGCATACCTAGCTCGATATTTCAACAAAATGAACACAAGCGATTTTCATGTTTTAAGGGCAAGGCGCCTTTAAAGCAAACGAAAATTGTATAGGAACCACATGTTCAGAACATTTGTAGGTTCATCTCAAGTAAATGCCCAGTTGAGACTTTAAAAATATTGCGAGAAATACTACGAGAAAGTAGAATTTCAATCTTTTCATATTGTTTACTACTACAAATTTCGGTTAGTTTGTTCCAATGCTCAGGTGTTCGTATTCCAGGCTTGTATCTAGATTAGGCTGCAATTTTGCATCCTGTAATAGTTTCGTGGCCCAACAAAAATTTGTTTTATTTTATTGTGCTAATTGAATGATTGCATTCAGCCTTCACTACATGTTTTTCCAATTTACGCAAAGAAGTACTCTTCTGCATAACTTTTAAAAGTGTTATGAAATGAAAGCATTTTTCTCTGAATATTCAAAATTTTATAAACAATTATTATCAACCACTTTGCCTTTGTAACATAATCTTGGCAACTTTGGAAAGCTTTCTGGAATTTATTATTTTACCCCTTAACAAGAACCGCGTCAAAAAGAAACGTTGAGGCTTTTAAATTGTTTCCACAAGACAAGTTTCAACACGGGAACATTAGTGATAAGCCTGCTTTTATGGATGGCAGTTTGATGTTTCCAAACTCTTTCTATGGCAAAAGCAACAACTAATTTAAAATGAAAGCTTCATAGTTTGATTTTGTTATACTTACGGAACTCGGAAATTTTTCTCATTTTCTAAAATTTTCCAGCTGACCTAGTTACTTTTTTCTAAAAGAATTCAAGAGATGATAGTTGTCTCGGTTGATTTGTATATGGAAAGGATCATTTTTCTTTTAACTGCGAAATTAAAATGGAAAATGTTTTGCTGTTGCATTGTGCTCAATTACCTTACTTAGCCAAAGAATTAATTAACTTAATTAAATGAAAAAAAAAAGTTCATCTTAATTTCAGCTGAGAATAAAGATTGTCTGATTTTGTAGGTACACTCGTCTTACAGTTGTGTTATTGATATAATGCCAAAATTCGTCATTCAAATAAGTTGTTATTATAATTATACTCGTAAATCAATTATGCTCGTAGGACTTAGGCTGTTTTACCGCTTAAACTGAGTAGGTGCCAACGGACCAAGCGATATTGTACAATGAGAGTGTGGAGTAAGTATAAATTGAAAAGACCCGTAGGCGTACTCAGGGTTTCTAATATTTGTATGGGACTTACCTATCTTCTAGCAAATTCAAAAGTCCATTTAGTGATTTTTATGTGTTAGACGCGGGTCTGGGCTTTTGCTAAAGGGAGGGGGGTGGGGGGGGGGGGGGGACAGCAATTCTTATGAGGCCCAGATATGGAAAGGTTATATATTTATGTTACCCAATTTCGAAAATTTTGAAATCATACATTTCGGTAAAATCGTATCAAAAATATATTTTCGATGACTAACCTGCGAAAATTCAGTCACATGGAAGTTGACGTGATAATTCCCCGTAAACTAATATGCATAACGCCTAGGACATCCCGAAGAGAAGTTTTAAGTATCGTCAAATACGTGTTGTTATCTGTGTCGAAAATTCAAACACTTAAAGATAATTTTCCCGTACTAGGTGCGTACTTTTAGATACCTAGGCACATACGATACCTAAAAGTATACTGAAAGATGCCTAAGCCATTACTAGTTTAGTTATTCCTTAGTGTTCTTTAGAAGTTCTTGTTCATTCACAAAAAAAAGATGCCCAGGCGAGTAGAAAACCTTAAATAATACTGGGCGATACCTAACAGATAACTCACTTCGTTATCTCTAAAGGCTGGAACACAATGTGGCGCTGGCGCTCGTAGCTGGCGCTGTAGCTAACTCGGAAATGTCAAATTTGTCGCGCGCCAGCTACACATTGGACCGTCATCTCTTAATTTCCATATTTTTAACTTTTGACAGGTCTGGCTACCGCGCCAGCTACGAGCGCCAGCACCACATTGTGTTCCGCAGTTAAGTATTCTTTAGATGTTCCTTGTCGCACCTTAATGAGTACTAAGCGATACCTAAAAGATAACTAGTTAAGTCATTTGCGTAACTAGGTGGGGCCAGGGGGATCCAGGACCACCACCCCCCCCCCCCCCCCCACCCCCGCCAGAAGGCTGACTGGACCCGCCAAGATATTTCAGCATAGCAGATACTTGATACTAATTTTTCTGATGTAAATCTATCTTTTATTTATGGTTTATGTTTTTATTTACCCTAAATACCACATATTTCGATTCAATGAAAGAAGAAAACATGAACCACTAAATTGGTCGCAATAGAAGACCTCACAATAGGAATTTACAATTCTCAGATTGAAACGACCATGGACCCCCCAGAAAAATTTTCTAGGTACGCCAATGCATTTAGTTATACTTCAGTGTTCTTTAGATATTGCATGGAGATAAAAATATTTACAAAAAATTATCCAAACACGTCTGAACATTTTTCAGTTCTGTTCGAACTTCCGAAGTGAAGCGTTTGTAAAGTTTTCCAATGTGTCGGGGAGTGCGAAACTAGGCAGGCGAAAACTCTGAGCGTTGATATGGTGGATGAAAAGTATCTAAAGAAATGTCATTCCGTTGACTCACTTGTCCAAACTACGGCGACGGGCTTGCCCGTACTAAAGGAAGGTTAGGTTAGGTTAGGTTAAACTGGCTGCCTGAGAAAGGCACGCTTAGGTCAAGGAGGCCCATTGTGATACCACGTTGAGGCTACAAAAACTCTAGCAACCCCCGTAAAAAATAACCTAAGTAATAGGAGGGAGGACATGTACTCCCCTGTGCACCGAGCCAGCTCCCTGTTTCCAGTGGGGCCAGCTCTTTTGAAACCAAAGAACACGCGAGGAGAGTACAAGAATGTCACCAGAAGAGTATTGAAAGAACACGAGGAGAGTGCTAAGAGAACACTAAAAGAGTAGTTAAAGAACACGAAGAGCGTACCAACGGATCACAGGAAGAGTTCTAAAAAAACCTGAGGAGGGTACTGAAAGAACACTTAAAGAGTTCGGCGCAAACTGCGGCGAAAACTGCAGAATGAACCATATGTGCTATTTTCGATACCCTAAAGAACACCAGAAGATAACTCCGTTTGAATAGAAATTGTTTCCTAGTGTTCTCCAAGTACGCTTCAAGGTATGTATCTCACTACGGGTGGTAAACAGAACAGAACACCAGGAGATACCGAAAACTTCGCCTCGGGATCGGTATACAAAATTCAATATACGCTCCACATAGAGTTTCGAAGCATTTTTTTTTACTGGGGAGTTACTTATCTTCCAGGAGATTCGAAATTCGATTTTGGGATATTTGTGTGTTTAGCGGATCCCTTTTGCAAAGGGAAGGGGGTGGGAATTTTTTTTTATATACCAGTGACAGGCGCCAATCTGGGTGCGATTTTGTGAGTCAGGCGTGGATCTAGGTTTATGTTGATAGAGAGGTGGGATAATACTCTGTTAGAATACCTCAGTTGGTTGCTGGCAACGAGGTTGTGACCGGTCGGCCTCACATAGACCTTAATACGGTCCGTTGTGATACCACTTCGTTCCATCTGAATCGATTAAGTACCAGCTTGAGTCGCTGCATTGGTTCTTTAGTTCGACGCTGGAGAACCCTTCAAGTTCATTAAGGAAGTTTGGGAAATTCGGGAAAATGTTGAATTTGAGGTAATTCTTAACCATTTTTTTCACTTTCGGAAGTGACTGTACCTGCAATGGTAACAGTTAGATCAACAATTGACAATTTTGGAAAGGTCATTGGGATAGTAGTATTTTAGGGTTTGTTTGATGTCGCTGTGTTGGGTAGATCAAAAGATAAAAATAAAAGAGTAATGTGCATACCATGAAAAACTGAAATTTATGAATCACCCTGTACCTCCCAAACCGTTGAGATTGCCCCCCCCCCCCCTGCCAAAGAATTTTTGATTTGTCTAGGTGAGAGCTATCATTTAAACTCGTATTGACCTCTAGAAATGTTACACCTTGTATAGTTAGTTGTTTTTGTTTTGCTTAATTTGCATCGTCTTCAAAATATTATATTAGCGCTTAAGCTCAACTATTTTTTTAAATGCTTTTTTACTGTTTCCTTTCTCTAAATGATTTTTTATTCTTTCCAGTTATGGACACCAATGAATGTAATCTTATTTAATCTGGTTTGTTCAGATTTCCTTGTTTCTATACTGGGAAACCCATTTACACTGACCGCTGCATTATCGCACAGATGGATATTTGGACAAATGCTATGCATAACTTATGGTTTTTTCATGTCACTACTGGGTAAGTATTATAAATTTTTAATTATATTATTAACATTTTCTTAGCTTATGCGTTACAACTGCTAAATAGTTTTTTGTTTTTGCCTTTAACTTTACATTGAACTCTATAAGGTAATTTCGTAGACAATTCATTGAGTTATTTCGGACGTAGCATAATGAAGACAGTGATAACTTTCTATCTCAAAGTGTACTCTGTAGTGAACTCTAGTTCAGTGGGACCAGAAATATCGGCTTCTGCGGTTTGCTAGAGCCAGGCAAAAAAACATTTGGAGCTCCTGATAAATGGAACTAGGTCCCTGATATCAGTAGAACTTAGCTCGGCTTACTCCTTAAAAAAAGAGGGAGACCAAATACTGGCGTCTGCGATTGGCAAGAGCCAGGCAGTTACAGAGGAAGTGAGGAACGTTTTCCTCTTTTCCTCATCTTGGCAACTCCTACAGAATTCATTTGAGGTCGAGTAGAGTCTGTCACCTTGTCTCTCTATAAGGCTGTCAGCCACGGCAGCGCTGATAAGCAAGATTAGTTCTTTTGGCCGCTTTAGGTCAAACATAGGCCAGATCTGCCGGCTAATTAGGCTAGTTCTACACTTTCCAGCAATGTCACTATGCCTCGGCACCCATGTGAAAAGGTTTTTCTTCCCTGAATTTAGTGAACATTCTTCACGACCGATTAATTTTTTAAAGCCGATTTTTCGTTGTAATATTCAGATTCTTTTATATAAATTTATTGCAAAATTCAGATTTTTGAAAAATTAAATCCAGAGCCATTCGAAAGACTTTAAAAATTGGGTTGTTTGTATCATTTACTAGGTGTGCTTTTATGCCCAACTTAAAAAATTATATCAGTGTCAGACGCGAATGATGATGAGTTAAGCATTAGATTCTTTCTGTATATACAGGGTGTCCGGAAAATGTGTAGGGAACGCTATACCAATGGATTTTCTGAAGGGTCCCGATCAAAATTTTCTTCCATACTCCCCCCCCCCTAAAATGAACCCTTCCCCTTCAAAATCGCGTTTGAAAATTTTGGTTCTTTCAAAGGAGGTGTGCTCAATTAAATGAAATGCTTGTATGTTCTTTCAAAGACATCGCAAGACCAAAATTTAAAGCTTATTTGAAAACGGGTTGGGTACCTTTAGAAAGGATAGTGTCTTCTTTCAAAAAAGCTTTAAATGTTGGTCTTGCAATGACGTTGAATCGACTTAAAAGCATTTAAGTGAGCGCACCTCCTTTGAAGGAACCAAAATTTTCAAACGTGATTTTGATGGGGAAGGCTTCATTTTAAGAGTGGGGGGGGGGGTCTGAGAATGCAAGAAAATTTTGATCAGGACACTTCAAGGAATCCATTGGTAGAGCGTTTCCTACACATTTTCCGAACGCTCTGAAATCAAGTGCTTGCTAAGTGTCGTAAAATTCGGCTTTCAAGGACTCAGTCGCCGTGCGCTTAAAATTTAGAAAAATCTTAAAATGTCAACTATTTAAAAGACGAAGGCAAGCTATAGAACAGAAATATGACATTGTGACCGACACTGAATTACCATACACTTGACACTCCAAAGCAGATAAAGATATTAAATTAAAGGAAATACAAGGATTCTTTAGTCAAGAATTGAACTCTTGTCTACACAAAACGCCCCTTTTTTTTACCTCAGTAATTTATAGGTAGGCTACGAGTATTCAGTTGCAGAATAACGTCAAGCATAATCTATCTCCTTCTGGTGCTGTGTTTGCTAGCTAAAGGCATTTGAGGTTCATTTGATGTCACAAGGGAAACTGCAATCGGATACTTTTGCATATTTCACAACTCATCTCCTTGTTTTATCCTTGTTTTATGTTTTATGGTACAATGTCCTTTGATATGACTTTTACACAAATACAATAGTAGTCACAGAAATAGCAAGAATTCGTATACCTTAGAGAAAAGTAGTCCCTAGTCGAGGGTTTGAAAATTATTCGTGTTTGTCAGTTATCGTTAGGTTACAGAATAAAACACAAAAGTGAACATGGGTAGTATAAAGTTAGCTTGTTTTCACTTGGGGTTAAATTTAATGATGAATAAACCATAACATCCTGTGTTAAATATAGCTCGTTCTTAAGATTTGCTTGTTTGTATATATTAAAAATTAACAGCATTGGAAACTTAACTGAACTGGAATTTCCCTGAGCCTTGTGTTTGAATCCATAGTGAACGCTCATTTGTAGGTTAGCACTGATGCACTTATTTATCTATCTTTCTTTATAAAATGCACAGTTTAGTGCTTTTGTTGATAGAGAGAAAATATTTTAAGATTTGAACTTCAGAGAGACATAGTGTAGTAGTTTTCACTGCAAAGCACACAATTTAAATTGGAAAAAAAACTATATTCTTCACTGTCTGCTATTCAGTTTTAATTCATGTCCCACATCCTCACAGTTTCCTAGTGTGTGGAAAAACTCGGTGGTTATTTCAGTCGCTAAGAAGTCTGACGCTAGCATCCCTTGTGATTATCGGCCGATTATATCCCTCCAAACTTAACAAACTATGCTGATACAGATGGTCGAAGTCTTTACGATATTTTCATTCTTAGCCTAGATTTTATTAATAATATGACAAACCCTCAGGACGGAATCATCCTTCTTGGTGACGTTAACTTACCCAGCGTTCAATGGGTATTCAACGCTGATGACGATGACTACCTTCCCTGAAATTGTCTTACTGCTAAACACTCCCATTTTCTTGACGCCATCTCCTCCTCTGGTTTACACCAAATGAGTGATGTAAGTAACTCTATAGGAAGACAGTTAGATCTTATCTTTTCTTCTGATTCGAGTAACACTATAACGACTTCTCGTAACTTATCCGCTATCGACAATTTACATCCGCCCATTTTCATCTCTTTTTGCTACGATGGTCCTAATAGACCCCAACGTAGATCAGTACATTCTTGATTTTGAAAGGGCGGACTTCTCTGATCTTTCAAACAGGATCCTCTCAATCGATTTCGCATCTCTTTTTTATGATACCAATATCGACGATTGCGTTTCCATGAGTTATGATAGGATTTATGATCTGTTTAATTCGTGTGTACCACTCAAACAGTCGAGATCATCCCGTCATTCTCCCCGTTGTATACTAGAGAACTACGGAGACTTAAGAATAAGAAAAAAATAGATTATGGAAAACCTACTTACGCTGCAGAAACTCGTCATCTTATTGTGATGTCGTTTATTGTCATAACAGCTTTTTAGCGTTATCTTCATCTTTATACAGGGGATATCTCGATAATGGTTGCGATAACTTGCATAATGATCCTCGTACCTATTTTAAATTTATAAATATGAAGAAGAAAACTGATAATGAATGTGGTACAATGGATCCTCTAGTTGCAACGCGACCGATATAGCCGACAACTTTACATTAGTTTTTTGAGGGCGCCTTTTCGTCAGGTAATTTGGTACCTTCCCTGGAAGAGTTTGGTCATATCCAGGATCGTCCCGCAGCCTCCATTGCTTTGCCCATTATATCTCGTGATATTATAATGGATGGTATCAACTTAAACTGGACTTTTCTTTTGGTCCTGATGGTGTTCCACCTGCATTCTTGAGATCCTGTTCTGACGCCCTTCTCACTCTACTGGAACTCATCTTCAACAAATCTCTTCAGGCCGGTTATATATTAACAGCTTGTTGGGCAGTGTAAGGGGTTAATCTCATCTAATCAACATAGCTTTCTGCCGGGTAGGTCCACGACAACTAACCTGCTCGAATTTTCATCCCGCATTATCTCTGCCTTCCAACAAGGTCTCCAGACTAGACGCAGTCTACTTTAGCAAGGCATTTGATAAGCTCCCTCACTCTGTGATTATGTTTAAACTTGAAAAGTTGGGTATTCCCTCTTTATTACTCTTACTTAAAATATAAGAGATACCGAGTATCTTTCCGTAATACTTTATCCAGAGTCGTTAGGGCTTAATCTGGCGTACCGCAGGGTAGCCATCTGGGGCCGCTGTTTTTATTCTTGCCATTGACGACATTGTCTCTCTGATTAAAAAAAAGTTTTAATCTACGCAGACGATATGATGATTTTCACATGCGTTAGAAACAGTTACGATTCTTATTGTATTCATGATGATTAAAATACCTTCAAAAACTGGTGTGGATCTAATGGCCTGCAGCTTAACTTGGATAAATGTATGGTTGTGTCATGCTCTAGGAACCAAAATCAGGTCGTTTTTGAATATACTTTTGCGGAAACTAATATCTGTCGTATGCAGTCCGTTACTGACCTTCGTCTGAAGCTTGACCGTAAACTTGATTTGACTCTGCACATTACCTACATTGTTTCTAAGAGCGATTCAGTTCTGGGTTATGTAAAGCGGTGGTCAAGGGAATTTTTTGATCGGAACACATTAATTCACTTATTCTTTTCTTTGGTTAGGCCAATTCTCGAGTATGCATCTCAGGTTTCGTCTCCCTGCTATGCTGTTCATTCTAGACGCATTGAGTCGGTGCAGCGGAACTTTGTAAGGTTCGACCTAAGAGACCTTCCGTGGAATGATGCACTGAGGCTGCCTAAATATGTGGATCGCCTCCGGTTCCTTAATATGCACTCGTTGGAAGAACGACGTAGAGTTGCTGACCAAGTCTTTATTCACCAGCTTTTGAACTCGTACATAGGTGCTTGCATTCTCGCAGGTATGGTTTCTTAGAGTCATATCCGGTACAGCTTAAGGATATTGATTTTACTGCATGTTGTTTACTGTCGGTCTAACTATGTGTAGAGCCGTGAATATGCGTCCTGTTTTTGACCTGACTCTTACTAAGGATTTGCTGATGCGTTCTCTATTGTATGTACACCCCTGACCGATTTTAGTTTTTCTTTAGTAATGTTTTTTTTTGCATGTTGGTGTGGGAGCCTCATTCGCATCAGTCAACTGATTCTAGGCTTCTGCCTGAGAAATGCGCCTTCTGAGTTAGAAGGGTTAATTCTAAATTAGTTTACTTTGCTTTCTCAGCAAAGTTTTTGAGAAGCTATTATGTAACCCAATCCTCCAACATATTTTAGATTATAATCTCTAATTTGCAATCTGGTTTTCGTGTTGATCTCTTATTCATATTGCGCAAAATGTTTAATTTCTCCAGTTCTGCTAATGAGTAGGTCGGTGACTTTTTGACTGGCAGGTTGCAGAAAGTAAGAATTCTTGATACAACATCTAATTTGGTCAGTATTGTCAGTGGAGTACCTCAGGGCTCAATCCCAGGGCCCCTTCTTTTTTACCTATTCATTAATGATCTTCCAGACATAATCGAAGCGTGAATATTTACTTGTGTATTAAAATTTGGTGGTTTCTTCTGTCAAATGCCTCGTTGAAATCTGTAAAGATACAATCGACTTACTTATCAGCTTCAATTTCAGATAAACAGAAATTATAATGTTTCAGAAGATAAGTCGTGGTAGACTTTCCTTTCATAAAGGAAAGACTCAAATGACTTAAAAAACCTTATCTATTCCACTAATTAACCTCACTAGGTGGCCGCGGTTTTTCCTTACTCTCGCGGGGGTGAGGCAAATTCGCGGACACCTAGTAAGGTAAATTAGTGGAATAGACAATTTTAAAGTTTCTGTTTTGTGTTAATATATTAAAAATGCAATTCCACCAAAAATTATCAATTACTTGAACTAACATGAAAAAAACTTAATTTTCTTCATCTTTTTGTTCTTCTTTTTTAGGTCTACAGTTTTTTTTAATTATAGCAAATTTTTATTTATTTTACAGGAATTACATCAATAACAACCTTAACAGTTTTAGCATACGAACGTTACTGTTTGGTAGCATATCCACTATCATCGCGACAAATTAGTAATCGTGGGGCTGTGATTTGTATAGTTTTGATATGGATCTATTCGTTATCCCTAACAACCCCACCACTATTTGGTTGGGGCGCATATGTCAATGAAGCTGCAAACATAAGGTAACTAATTTGATTTAATTTTGCTTGAATAATTTGATTTCATTTTGCTTGAAAGTAAGGCCAGAATAGAGATGTCGAAAACGACAGTAATTCAATCGTTAACTCTAAATCCCTAGTCCATAACTTCCACATGGCTTTCTAGGGGTTTCGTCCTCTCCCAAGCGTAGTCCACAGTTCGATGGCTCTGTAGAAATTTTCAATGGAGCAATCAGCCTCGCAAATAATTTATCATACAGCCTACTGTATCCCTTGCATTCTTGTTAAAGACTTGACGGAGCATATCCCAAGATACCCTTCCAATAAGTCTTATGGTCCCAGAATGTTCACATTAGACATACACCGCATAATCAAGCTTTCAAATCAAAGCTGTAGCGCACGAATGGATTATATTATTATTATTATTTTAGTTTTTTTGTAGCGCTCATTATTGTTATTCATTTTAATAACAATCTAAGCTGACAATGCAGATTTACACAGCTGTGATGGGTTCTATCCCTACTTACGATTGACTAGTTTATTCTTCAGCAAGGAGTAAGAATTTCAACAAAACCAGGCTTAGCAGAGTGCACAGAATTACGTGCCATATTATTACTGATGCTTTGCGCTCTATACTTACGGGTGCTCTTTAGATTATAGCAAAATCCTTACCCTAACCACAACTTTCTACATAGATAGATAGTTTTTTTTCATAAGACTTCCAGTGTTCAAGAGTGAGAGGAAAAACTAAGAAACTTTAATGATGTACTATTCGGTAGTTCTAAGGTAGACTGCAATATCGGTATAGATGTTTTCCCGAGATACTAAATAAAGCTTTCAATAAGCCAAGGTGCTCGTCCTATCCATCTTTTGTTTCTAGTTCAGATTTGGATCAAGAATCATGAATCATGTGCCTACTGATCTCCGAGGGAAATGTATACTAGGAACACCACATCATCTACATAGGGAGAGAACAGCAGTATTGTGAGACCTTTTTTAAGCACCTGTTTGGGGATTAATCAAAACAGGTCACATGATAGCTGGTCCTTTTTCGTCCGCTCCCAGTCTCCCTAGCGAAGGCCAACTGAGTTCATCCAACTGTCGCACCTTACTTCGCTTCCCTGGGTCAGTGCAAATATGATCCTGTGGGATACATGCCATTCTGTTAGCAGCTGGTGAATTTTCAACAGACAGAATCTTGTGCTTACTAGCGCATGGCGTTGGCACACTATGTAAGCTTTTCTGTTCTTTCAGGCACAGCTTGGAACTGCATATTCAGTTATACAGAGCTTCTTTAGATGGTACCTGAAGTTACCATGGCCTGTCACCAGTGTTGTCAACTATCTTACCTATCAAAATGGAGGATATCCCTTTTGCTAGCACCATCGATAAGTTTTATAGCCATCTTAGTAGGAGTTCGTGTTGCCCCACTGTCTTCAGTGGGAAGAAGGCAGTGAGGAGTCCAGGCCATGGAAAGTTGAGGTCGAGCCCTATTTTGGCAGATCGTCCGCCGTTTCATTTCCAATGATTCCTGTGTGCCCTCTCACCTCTCACCTCTCAGTGAGTGTTAACGCCTTCTTAGAAAGACACTGAGTTTATACACTACAATGCGAGAAAAGAAAGAAAAGAGGAGATTAATACCTCCGTCCGTCATATACACCTTATGGCCGCCTGATTGTCGAGCACTATGAGGATTCCCTTCCCCACAACACGGTTTCTATCAGGAAGTCCAATGTGTGTAACCAATCCAACATCTCCGTTTGTTACACTGAGGTATACCTTCCCAGTTTCTGATAATGACATAAGCTTAATTCCTCTTAATAAATTGCTGCGCCAGCTCTATGATCAACTCTTGATCAATGGCGTCAGCCTGCAGGCCTACGAGAAGTGAACCTTCAGAGATAAGCCCTTCGTGATATCTTTCTATTACCATTACTTTACCTCTCCCATCCATGGGCACCATTTCAAATTCGTTCACCCAATGGTTTATGAAGTTCAAAATGTTCCTATGCCTAAGAATAGTACCAGCCAATCTTCCAATCTTGCTGAGTAGTCTTTCGGCAGTCGTTTGCGTGGCTTTCGGCCATCACACCACCATCATAGTTTAGATGCAGTACGCTGATATTGGTGAGATACCCCAGTTTTTTTCACATACTCTACCACAATAGTGTAGCGCCCACTGAGATATATAATACTGGAGTGACTGGTGGCATGAAATTTCTTCAAGAAAATGGTATCACTTTTCGCTAGTTGTCCCTTTCTGGGTAAGCATCTTTTTTTTCAACATGGTTTTCTTAATTGCGAATGTCATGTCGCCTATTAAATGCTGGCGTTAAAAATAGATGACAATATTCACAATCATCTTACATCTCTTTCTGGGTAAGCATTATCCAGACTAAAACAACCTTTTATTTATAATTTGTATTCCAGTAATTCCAATGATTTTTACATTTTCCTTACAACAATATAGAAGATTAAAATTAAATATGGCTCTTCGTATATATTTGGTTATTCTATTCTACTCTGAATGGCTGCAAATTCACAGTAAACGTTGGAGATTAAAAATTGTTTTCCTCCACTGAAAGTAAAATTGTACCCATATGAGATAGCTTATAAGTCAGTCCAGTTTAATACATGTCAGTGGTAGCGCCCTATTAGCATTTTGGAGCTATTTCTCCATGGAATAGATACAAGTCAGTATCGATTCCAGGAATACACCCAGTATTTTACTGTCCTAGATTCCTTGAGCTCAACACCAAAAGATTCCTTGAGCTCAACACCAAAAAGTCTAAGAAGGCTAAAGTCTAGATCTTTCCTTTTCTCTGTAAAAATCATTAGATCTGACTTGTTCGTATTTATTGCTCTACCACTCGGAGAGCATTCCTCATGATATATACGCTGTTGCGTTCATGAACTTTCCCTGATCCAACCTGTTTCCACTACGAGATTGCATAAAATAGAGGATAGTACCATTGCCTGTGGGCAATCTCTGCTGACTATGCTTCTCGTTTTTGCGTCACCTCTCTAAATATTCACTCCCCTTGGTCTTAACTCAAAACAATAGAGTGAATCAATCATACGCGCCACTAGTGCAGCTTTTAGACTTACAAAGCTTAGTTTATTGATGTCAATGTCTATTGCGATTCCCCCGGTGTGTAGTTTCTCTTCAACCTCTTTTCTTCCGACGGGTCTCTTTCATTGCTTTCTTCAAATGTGGGCTGTTCCAAGGCTACGGGATTCTGATATTTCTGCCTGTTCGTGTTTTTGACAATCCTGACCATCTTTTGGCTCCGTTCTACGCAAGATGAATAATAAATGTTAAATATTTTGGATAACATCTGTTAATCTCTAATTAAATACTGTATCTGGGAACCTTATGTTACAGAGGGTCACATCAATAAATTTCTTACGTTTGGCATCGACGAAAATTGGTTCAGTTCCATGTTTAGGACAGCCAAGTTAATGGACAGACACTGTTATGAGCGTTAGCTTAACAACCTATTAAAAGACCGCCATTTCATTGCCTGCAGTGTTCCACTAGAGCAGTATACTCCATTACTCGAAAGTGGATCCAGTGAGTCGCACAGAAGGTATCCAGAGGCTATTACGAAAGTTCCCTTCACTAATCCTATCCGTATGACTGCATGGTCATCAATACAGAGTTGCGGCAGTAAAACCGCCTGTATTCCTTGTCTAACTAAAATGTATGATATGATTCTATCAGTCGATTTGTGAAACCGGATGGAGTTGAGTTCTGGAAGACTCCTGATTCTCCCAATGAAGATCCAAGGTTCTTGTAATTGAGTTAAATATAGCTTCTTCTTCGCTAACTCACGGCACATCAGATCAAATGCCGCCTTGCTGTGATGTAGATTCAGTTACCAGATTTTTAGAATCTTCCTCTCCACCTCCCTCCGACCAAGACGCACATTGTACTAACAATTTGAATATGGAAGCGAGCCTTGGCTAGTCCAGGCCGAACGAAAAGCGACACTCGCAAAAGCGGCCATTTTTACTGCTAGTATTGTTTAACGTTACATTCCTCCGCCCAATCAAAACTTAGTTAGAAAGATAGCATCATCTTAGGAATCCGGAACCATAGAAAAATTGGCAGGTCACAGAACTTGATACCGTAAAAGAGACCTTTGATCAGTGTTTTGAATGTTTTGATGCAGGTCGTGGGGGGCTTTCGCAATAAACACAAGAAAGATAGAGCCTTAGGACCAAAGTTCCGGGAACGCGATCGCAGAAAAAGGACCCTCAGGAATAAAAACTTAGCATGAGGCCGCTACACTGATCCTTTTACGAGCGACCAAACCTTTGGTAACAGTGCCAGGTTAGGTGGGACAGGTCGACAATATTTCATTTAGAAGAATCAGAGTCAACTCTGAAAATAAAAATATATTTAGGCAGCTTGGCAGGTTTGAGGTTAGTAGTAGCACACTAGCGACTCGTGTCATTAGCCGCATGTCAGGTAGTTCGCCGTTGTGACATAAGCTCCCTCATCAATCGAAGAGGCAGGAGCAAGCGAACGGAGACCTGTGGTTTAGAAGAACAATAAGCGTCGATCATAGTGAGGGGGGAAGGGGAAGAAGGAAGATCCGTCTTCCGCCCAGAAGCTAAGACTGGTGGTACCGAATGCTAGCAGAAACAATAGATTTCAGTCAATCTGAGTTGGTCTATAGACGATATATTGTGTGTTCTTTAATAAATTCTTTATTTTATTGTGCACAATACTCAAAACTTCTATGTCTACATTCTCCACATGCATTAGGAAGGTGATTGCCGTTTTGATGTCTGTAAAATGTATGTAGGTAAATAGAATCATACAAATCTGACATATAAATTATCCTGTTTCTACCTCTAGGTAGTAAATAAGTGCCAAGAAAAGCGTCGAAATTAATCTTCACAATATGTAGATTACTTTGCATCCTGTAACAAAGCATTGTCTCAAAGTATCAAGTCCAAGTACAGACATTCACTCAGCTCATGGAAACTGTAAACATTAAATATACATTAAAACAAAAACTGGACATAGTTTTAAAATTTCATTACCTGAGCTGGTTCTATTCGTCATCAGAACGCTTCTCCGGAAATTTCCTCTAGGAAAAATATATTATTTAAAATTGAAACGACAAGTTGATGTATTTTAACGAACACCTATTTAAATATTTCAGCTGCTCTGTGAACTGGGAGTCGCAGTCCTTCAATGCAACGACGTACATTGTTTTCCTCTTCGTGTTCGGACTGGTGATACCTGTCAGTATTATTTCGTACAGCTACACCAACATAATCCTCACCATGAAGAAGGTAAATTAGAGTAATCAACTTTTACTGGCCGACGAACCAAATGTTACCACTCATTTTCACATAGACCTCCATTCGGCTGGGTCGAAAAAATCGAGCAGAAAGTCGTGTTACCCTCATGGTTGCTGTAATGATAATTGCATTCCTGGTAGCTTGGACGCCATACGCATCATTTGCTTTATTGGAACAGTTTGGACCGCCTGATCTTATAACTCCCCAGATGGCTGTTCTGCCAGCACTTATTGCCAAATCGAGCATTTGCTACAATCCACTAATATATGTTGGATTAAATACGCAGGTAAGTTACAATTTTTTTTTAACAATTTAATCAATTTTGGTAATTTCGTCGTCTATTTAGTTCAGAGCATCGTGGAAGCGACAAATTGGTAAAGATTTGCCTGTTGTAGACACCACTGCCAATCAATTAACTCAAACAAGCACTCATTCACTGGATTGTACACCAAAGTTCGTTCGTCAGGGAAAAGAGAAAATACTTAGGGCTAAACTAAATTCGTTCAGTCGAACCAAACTTAATGACCAAAAAGAGTCCACCATCGACAAAGGTCTTCTGCACATTTGTCCAGGAAATTTTAATGTGCCGAAAAGAAGTGAAATCGATGAGAGCTGTGATATGAACGAAAGCCATAGCGGTAAACTAAGCAACCACGAGTTAGCAGTCTTCTCCGAGGGCAAATCTATTCTGATTAAAAGCAACTCGTATCACTCGAACATCATCTGAACAAGAACACTATTTTGTTGACGCTACTGTAATAAAGATTAATATTTGTGTAAATATGTTCTATTACATTTTAGAACCTATAAACCTATATACCTTAGAAGTTTCCCCCGGTTAGTGGATGCTAGAATCCCTCAAGTTTGTCCCTTTTGAAACGCTTCAATGTAACTTCAAAGGATTCATTTACACAAATGACGAAAGACCTAATTAATTAATTTCTAGAAAATTATGGGACGGCTCAAATTTTATTAATTCAATGAATTTCAATAAAATTGCTAGTGCCATTGATTCGTCCTTTTTGTCATTTTCAGGATGTTTTTTGTTCCAATTAGGGTCATAGAGCACCGTAGAGAAAAATCCTAGAATAGATTTCAAAAGACAAATTCAACCGAAATAGGACTTAAAACACGAAAAAAATGATTTAAACGAAAAATTTGCTTGCGCTTGCCGAATCAGTTTTTACCAGTGATTGGAACCTAAATATTGTTTTTTCGGTATATCGGAGTTTTTCGATTCCAACGCTGCAGAAATACAGAGTACGTGCACAAAGTTTCAAGATTAGTCTTAGAACAAAAAATTTATTAAACATTTTTCTACAGCGAACTAAACGTTTTCGAAATATGACCCTCGGGCATCAACACACCGCTACCAGCATTTTTTCCATTTTTCATAGGTTCCCTGAAACTGTTCGCGCGGAAGATTGTCAAGGAACCTTGTCGAAGCTGCCTGGATCGCTAGGATCGTGTCGAATCGCTTCCTTTTCAGGTGTATCTTGCTTCGGGGGAACAAAAAAAGGAGCTAAATCGGGGCTGTAGGTTGGCTGCGGCAGCGTTGTCATGTTGAACTTGGCCAAAACTTCGCTTATGGCGAACGACATGTGAGAAGGCGCATTGTCGAGGTGAAGAACCCAATCGTCTTTGATCTCTTGGCGGACTCGATCCTTCAAACCGTGGAGCACTCCAGCGTAAAACTGACCTGTGACAGTCTGTCCGGTAGGAACAAACTCTTTGTGGATCACTCCTTTGGCATCGAAGAAAACATGATTTTCACGGGTGACTTGCGAACTTTCTTGGGCTTTGGAGATGAGGCGGTATGCCACTCCGCTCTTCGCCGCTTCGTTTCAGGATTACACTCGTAGACCTACGTCTCATCATCAGTAACCACTTTATCCACAAAATTGGGATCGTCTTGCAAAAGTTTTAGCATTTCTTCGCAAACAGCCAGGCGCTGTGTCTTCTGTTTAGCCGTCAGAACTTTGGGAACAAGTTTATCACAGACTTTTCTTATCATCAAAAATCTTCTGTCACTAACTTGAACACCGTAATCTGACCCAATCCCAGTTCCTCGGCAAGTAATCTTACACTAAGACGACGGTCATTGTTTTAAAGTTCACGCAATTTCATTAGTTTTTCATCACTTTGGCTTGTTAAAGGTCTCCTAGCGTAGTCATCGACTTCAACGTCCTCGTGGACATCTTTGAACCTCTAGTGCCAAATGAAAACCATTGCACGTGACTTGGCTTCTTCTTTATTTATGTATGAGATTGACGGTTTTCACTTTTTAATAGACTTTTCATTTTTTGAGTTCTTAATGCTACAATATATTTTCGGCAGCTATTAATATTTCTTGCAAAGCCTTCCACTGCGATGACATCGTGATCAGCTAACTGCATCGTGTGTGCGGCACACCGGACAGTTTTGGACAACCCATGATCCGCAAGTGATGATTTTTTTTAAGGGGGAGAGGTGAAAATCTTCCAAAAGACACCAAACAGCCCATGCCCTCCGAAACAGGCCACATGGAATCGGGTCCATTTCGTCCCCTCCCAGTCTCCCTTAATGGGGGCAACTGAGTATCCAATTATCCCACTGTTGCCACTAATTTCGGTTTCCTGGGTCACTCCTGGAATTCTAGCCTATCTGCAGGAATCCATGTTAACCCACCGTCTGGAGTTATTTTTGAAATTTCGTCGCGAATACGTTGTTTCAATTCCTCCAAGTTCTTCGGACGGTCGGAGTACACCCTCGCCTTCAAGTAATCCCATCAGCAAAAATCTGGAGTAGTAAGATTGGGCGAGCGAGGTGGCGAAAATAGCGCGTTTCGAGATTATGCGTCTGCTGAACGCACGGCCGGGAACTTCCAAGGTTTTTTTGGCGGTATGGCAGGTTGCGCCGTCTTGCTGAACAAGGTGGAACTTAGACGTCTACGGTGGCGAAGTGCAGGGAATAAGAACGCTTGTGTATCGCGCGTTTCCGTATGGAACGATGAGGACTGGTGATGACACTGATGCGCACCCGTTCGATGTTGTCGGAAGTGCGTAAAAATCTCCGACGGCCAGTTCACCTTCGATTAAGTGCACTGCCTGTCTTACGAAAGTTTTCTACCCGGTTCAATATCGTTCCA
Organism: Leptarthrus brevirostris; assembly: GCA_964036015.1. NCBI lineage: Eukaryota > Metazoa > Arthropoda > Insecta > Diptera > Asilidae > Leptarthrus > Leptarthrus brevirostris. The sequence goes on from OZ038374.1 coordinate 14,108,264, forward strand.
CGAGCAGGAATCGGTTTTCGTGGCGGAATCTTGAATTGTTTGCGGAAATCACGTTGCTCACGCACGACAGATTTACCACTTCGTAAAAAAACACTCAACAGCGAACGCACGTTGTTCCTTCTTGAAATACGCCATGATACTACCAACTAATATGAGATGAAAATTGATACTCCACACTACCTGTTTCCGTCGCTTTATCTGATTTTAAGCAGATTTTATTCAAATTTTAAATCGTCAAAACATTATGGGTCACCCTGTAGTTGTGATCAAATGTTGTAAAAATAAATTTTTTTGCAATTGCTGGAATTTTGTTTGTTTTTGTCCTTTTTTGTCAGTTATTAGGGGGGGGCGAGGTTCCAGGACATTAGTGCAGTCCACGAAATTGCTCTGAAAACGAGTTACACCTATTTCGTCTTAAGGATAATCGTCCTTTTATCTATTCATACTATTTTTTGCCGACAAAAGAAGCATTTTTGCTTTGATTTGTATGAAACAATGGTTGAGTTCTCAAATTATATTTAAATCCAAGGCGAAAGTGACTGAGGATCGGCGGGGAACATGATATCCTTTGAGGAACCACTGCCGGAATGAGCAGCAAATTAGTATTGGCCAAAGTCTTCTCCTGAAATGCTTATTAAAAAGGTAATCATAAAACCCAACTAAAACAAAAATTCAAATCCTGTATAATGCCAAATTTATCCAATTTTTATAAATTTTTTTCAGGTGAGATGAGTATAGTTCGGATAGCAAGGGAACTGCAGGAATTTCACTTTCAACAGAAAGATGAGATTTAGTCCATGCAGCTGTAACGGATCATAATTTAATGAGGTTTTGGAAGAGCTAAGACATCAAAGCAGAACATACCTTAAACTGAAGACAAGGTACAAATCTGGAATGGGAGCTCTAAGCCCACCTTGTTATAAATTGGCTGCTTTCTAAAAAGACTAACTAGCAACAAGGGCGAACTGGATTTCACTTTAAATACGGTGAGTATTTAAAAAACGACTTCTTCAGTCTGTGGAAATGCGCGTCCTTCTACTTCTAAATTCGAGGATTTCGTTCGAATAATTTTATAACTAGTAACTTCACTGAATTGCTAAAGTTAAATACTCCCAAGCGTTATTATTGTAAAACTTGAGTTAGAAAAATTGTGAGCTTTCGATCGGATTTCATATTTCCATCTACCTTTTGATGGATGTAAAATATTACTGCTTAAGACAATATAACTAATTCATTTTTTATATTTTTAGGATGGTCCTTTTGGCAGTGGACCGACTGCACCTAATTTAAAACCATTGGAGGAAAAACGCAGCACTATCACACGTTTAAACATCTACTGAAAGGAAGGAAAAATCACAGTCCCGACTGCTTCAACAAATTCGGTTCAGAAGATTAGATTTAGTAAACTTGGCTTAGGTCATAGTATAATTTCTGGTCAATTCACTTAGAGGAGCAGAAAGTTTTGCCTTATTAGAAATATCAACAAAATCCTTTGTTTAAGTAAATATTCGATTTTACCGAATTTGCATTAGTTTTAAGTTAACAAGAATAATTATATTAAGTAGAATAGCTAAGTTAGAATATCTATAGACTCTTTTATTATATTCCTGAAAAGCTTTATTAAAAAAACTGAAAAGAACTGGAATACTTTCAATTTTCTACCTACTTTGCTTCCATTCCCAAGTTCCCAATCAGCCCTATCGTTTATACTTAAAATTTTATCCTCAATAGTGTTCAAACGGGTTAAGACTTCTTTATCTGGTCTAGGATTTCTGAGCGAGTTCATTAATAAAAAAATCCTTTTGTAAAAGGACCTATTTGAGGGAAAATAAGGCTCAAAACGATTTCAACTTGTCATTGCGACAAAAACTTCGTCATTTTCGTTAATTTCAGGACGTTATCCTTGTCCAAATGGGGATCTGATTGCATATCCTGGTAGAGAAAACATCTTGGAATAGATTACCAAAAAAATCCGGTCGAAAAAGGACTTAAAATAAGGAAAATGAGAGCAAAAACGATTTATTGAAAAAGAAAAATTTGCTTGCTGCTGATTATGGTGGCCTGGTGTCGAATTGACTTTTTCGGGCCAAAAACCGATTTTTACACCCAAGAGATGTTTCGATTGAAAATCGGTTTTTGGCTTAATTTCCTTGTTTTATGTCCTTTTTCGACCGAATTTTTTTTTGTAATCTACTCCAGGATTTCTTCGCTAACAGGTTATCAAGTAAGATCTTGACTCGGAGAAGGATAACGTCGTAAAATTAACGAGAAAGGAAAAAAGTAAATTTTTGATCAAATTCTTTGTAATTGCGCAAGGACTCCTACGACAGGATATGAATCTTGGAGATTATTCAGATTTGATCAAGGATAATTTGATTTGTCATGAGGAGGAGGAAAATTTGAAAATCGTTTTTGGATTTATTTTCCTTGTTTTTAGCTCTTCTTCAGAGGATTTTTTGTAGGATAGGGTTTTTACAAGAATCTGTAATTAGACGATTTGGACAAGGATTATGTCCCTAAATGAACAGAAAATGATACCTCACCTCTTTCACAATGTCTCTAAAGTAAGAATTACGGAGAAGGGACGAAAATTTGATCAAAGACAGTACAGAAATTGCATTTTGTTCCTTTCTCGATCAATTTTTCTGACATTGCCTTCTGCAAGGACACCTGCCCAGGATATGAAACCCAGACACCAGATATGTTCAAGGACAAGGTTGAGGAGAATTTGAAAATCGTTTTTGGATGTTTTTACTTGTTAACTCCTTTTGCCAACAAGATTTTTCATGGAATGTTTTTTACCAGGATTTGTAATTAGACGATTTGGACAAGGATTATGTTTTAAATTAACAAAAAGAACAAATCTTCATCGTGTTAAGCCTTATATTCCCTTAAAAAGAACCTCCACTACTCTCTCTCTATCAGGATGTTTAGCAAGCAATGTTCATAAATTAACAAAAAAGGACGAACAGTTTTAGTGGTTAAAATTAATCCCTTAAAAGGATTCTTCTTCAATCAGATTTTTTGTTTTTGCTTAAGCAAGGACTAATTCACTTGGATAAGAAACGTAGTGATAACTCGGAGATGTTTAAGGATAACTAATTTTGCCAGGCAACAAATTTTCGGGATTGCTGAACTGAAGTTTCTACGGAAAGTGATTTCTAGTATAATTTGTTGGAATAGGAGAATGTCCTTAAATTAACGAAAGAGAACGACTATGGAGTCTGATTGGAAGTGAATGAGCCTTGTAATCATTGAGTGGGATTGGAAGGAATGCTGAAAGTTTCGAAATCTGAAAGTTCAACCTTTCGAGACAACGAACATTACTGGAAAGGACTTGAAAACTGTAAGCCTTCTAGTAAATGATCCTTACATTGATTCGAATACCTTTTCTTCTGGAGCACTAGTCCCTGCTCAAACCTATGTCAAATAAACTTATTGAAAAAGGATCCTTGGGGAATATAAGGCTTAAAAATTATGAAAATTTGTCCTCGTTTGTTAACTAAAGGACGTTATGCTTTTTGAACGACAGAATAAAGATTTTCAGTTCAGCCATTTAGAACATTTTCAATCCGTAAAAATTGTTGACCTTAAGCGTATCCGAAAAGTCTCTAGGCATCTTATCCTAGTGCATTAGTTCTTGCTCAAGCCAATAACAAAATCTAATTGAAAAAGGATCTCTACAAACGGCTTCTTAAAAACGATGGAACTTTGTTCTTTTTTCTTAATTTAAAGACATTGTCCTTGTCGAGATTGTTTATCTAGAAGTTCTAGAAAGAGGTGAAGGATCCTTTTCTCTTAATTTAAGGACATAATCCTTGTACAAATCGTCTAATTAAAAATCCTGGTAAAAAACATTCCATGAAAAATACTGTTGGCAAAAGCAGTTAACTAGTAAAAACATCCAAAAACGATTCCAAACTCTCCTCAAACTTGTCCTTGAACATATCCGTACAGTGTCTGGGTTTTATATCCTGGGCAGGTGTCCTTGCAGAAGGCAATGTCAGACAAATTGATCGTCCCTTCTCCATAATTCTTACTTTAGAGACATTGTGAAAGAGGTGAGGTATCATTTTCTGTTCATTTAGGGACATAATCCTTGTCCAAATCGTCTAATTACAGATTCTTGTAAAAACCCTATCCTACAAAAAATCCTTTGAAGAAGAGCTAAAAACAAGGAAAATAAATCCAAAAACGATTTTCAAATTTTCCTCCTCCTCGTGACAAATCAAATTATCCTTGATCAAATCTGAATAATCTCCAAGATTCATATCCTGTCGTAGGAGTCCTTGCGCAATTACAAAGAATTTGATCAAAAATTTACTTTTTTCCTTTCTCGTTAATTTTACGACGTTATCCTTCTCCGAGTCAAGATCTTACTTGATAACCTGTTAGCGAAGAAATCCTGGAGTAGATTACAAAAAAAAATTCGGTCGAAAAAGGACATAAAACAAGGAAATTAAGCCAAAAACCGATTTTCAATCGAAACATCTCTTGGGTGTAAAAATCGGTTTTTGGCCCGAAAAAGTCAATTCGACACCAGGCCACCATAATCAGCAGCAAGCAAATTTTTCTTTTTCAATAAATCGTTTTTGCTCTCATTTTCCTTATTTTAAGTCCTTTTTCGACCGGATTTTTTTGGTAATCTATTCCAAGATGTTTTCTCTACCAGGATATGCAATCAGATCCCCATTTGGACAAGGATAACGTCCTGAAATTAACGAAAATGACGAAGTTTTTGTCGCAATGACAAGTTGAAATCGTTTTGAGCCTTATTTTCCCTCAAATAGGTCCTTTTACAAAAGGATTTTTTTATTAATGAACTCGCTCAGAAATCCTAGACCAGATAAAGAAGTCTTAACCCGTTTGAACACTATTGAGGATAAAATTTTAAGTATAAACGATAGGGCTGATTGGGAACTTGGGAATGGAAGCAAAGTAGGTAGAAAATTGAAAGTATTCCAGTTCTTTTCAGTTTTTTTAATAAAGCTTTTCAGGAATATAATAAAAGAGTCTATAGATATTCTAACTTAGCTATTCTACTTAATATAATTATTCTTGTTAACTTAAAACTAATGCAAATTCGGTAAAATCGAATATTTACTTAAACAAAGGATTTTGTTGATATTTCTAATAAGGCAAAACTTTCTGCTCCTCTAAGTGAATTTACTAGAAATTATACTATGACCTAAGCCAAGTTTACTAAATCTAATCTTCTGAACCGAATTTGTTGAAGCAGTCGGGACTGTGATTTTTTCTTCCTTTCAGTAGATGTTTAAACGTGTGATAGTGCTGCGTTTTTCCTCCAATGGTTTTAAATTAGGTGCAGTCGGTCCACTGCCAAAAGGACCACCCTAAAAATATAAAAAATGAATTAGTTATATTGTCTTAAGCAGTAATATTTTACATCCATCAAAAGGTAGATGGAAATATGAAATCCGATCGAAAGCTCACAATTTTTCTAACTCAAGTTTTACAATAATAACGCTTTGGAGTATTTAACTTAAGCAATTCAGTGAAGTTAGTAGTTATAAGATTGTTGGAACGAAATGCTCAAATTTAGAAGTACAAGGACGCAGTGAATAGGCGCGCAATTCCACAGACTGAAGAATTCATTTTTCAAATACTCACCGTATTAAAAGTGAAATCCAATTCGCCATTGTTGCTAGTTATTCTTTTTTTAGGAAGCAGCCAATTTATAACAAGGTGCTCTTAGATCTTCCATTCCAGATTTATAGCTAGTCTTCAGTTTAAGGGATGTTCCGCTTTGATGTCTTAGCTCTACCAAAACCTCCCTAAATTATGATCCATTACAGATGCATGGACTAAATCTCATCTTCCTGTTGAAAGCGAAACTTCTGCCGTTTCCGTATTACCCAAAAGTGGTCCATACGTAGCAGCTGAAATATAATAAATTAAGAAGATTGAATAAATTTGGTGTTACAGTGAAAGTTAATAGGTTTATCAAAGGAATTGGGGTTTTGCGAACTCAAGTTAAAGAATTGAATGTTGTGCTTAATTTATTTTTACAAATAAATAAGTCTGGTCATTACTGAAATGCTATGGGTAAATTTTAGTCTAACCTTTTTGAGAATTCCTGGGAGCACATCGGTCAAAACAAATTTGCTGGTGGTCGATCAATTCTGCATCCAAGAATTCTGTAACTATGTGCACCATGTGTTCATTGTCGTTTTTGCCATGGATTGCATCATAACATGAGAACTCATTCATCTTAATTATTATCAAATCAAGAAGATTGTGCACCTTGTCCACAAAAATAGAGAATTTCTTGGTTCATGCAATAATTTGGTTGCATTTTGCTGATGTACGAATTAATCACTGGTGGGGCTTTCTGTAGTAGGAAGAACGTGAACTTGGGGTATTTGCGATTTTGCATGCCGCTAAAAATGACACTCCACATTATTATGAGCTATTTTCACATTAAAATCCACAGATTACAGCTGGGTGCGTAAACCTCTAGGAGCTAAAATATCATAACCTAACATATTTTGACAGATTGACAGAACGGGTGCCTTCAATAATGGATGTGTTTGCAATGCTTTTACCAGATACGAATGCGACAATGATTTTCAAGAAGAAGAAGAAGAAGAAGAAGAAGAAGAAGAAGAAGAAGAAGAAGAGTTAAATTTAAAAAAACGCCGCTTTTTAACCGACTATCCAAAAACGTTTTTTATGTATGGCGACCGGGCAAAACTTCGTAACGCGTGGACCGTTTTTGCTGATTCTTTTTTTGTGTGATATATTATGTACCCGAATTCGTACCATGTCAAATTTATATTGTATGGTACTTTGGTCCATTCGTATCAGATAAAAGTTATGTCTTAGGACGGAAGTGAAAGGAGGATCAGCACCTAGCCCCATAAGCCGTGGACCGACTTTGATGAATTTGAATCAGTTTAACGAATATGTTTCCTCAATGATCTATGACAAATAATGTGTACCCTAAGTTCAGATTGGATTGGGATTGCCCAATTTGGATGATTATTTCTTGCTGTTTGGACTAGTATCATGGTAAAATTTGTTTCTAGAGTGAGTGTATGGAAAGTGAACGACATCTAATTTCATAAGGTGCAGCTGGTTTGCATTATTTTATTTACTTTCCCAAATAGAACAATGTAACCAAATGGTCGTATAAGCCGAATGACTTAAATATCACGTCGATATAACTGTACTTTACGACGAATGTGTTACATAATATAGTCATATTACTGCCATATTTTGTCAGTTGTTCCGACGTCATAAATAAGTCTCAAAACCGCCTTAATTTTCCAGACATTTAAATGACACACTTACCCGAGTAAAAATAATCCCACCAAAAACATTTCATGTAAATAAGGTTGCCCAGACTCAAAAGCTCATACCGCTTTCACTGTTAAAAAGTTAGCCCCTAACTCTACGAAGCCTAACTCTACAACCCCTAACTCTAGAAACCCTACATCTTGGTCAAAAAGTATGGCTTGGCAGTTTCGCGGCCATAGCTCAGTCACTCCTAATGACTTATGGTAAGAAATAAAGTCATCGGTCTTTAATGTTGTGTCATGCATTAGATACATGAAACGGCCAAGGCCATACTTTTTCACCAAGAAGAGAGTTAGGGGTTGTAGAGTTAGGGGCTTGGCTCCATGGGAGGAGCATTCTTTTGGGTAGAGTATGCTCCCTGGTTGCTACCACGAGAAACAAAATGTTGGTGGGGTTTGTGGTGGTGCGGGGGGGAGGGGGGGGGGGGGTGGAACCTAACTGGATTTGGATGGTTCCTTTTTCGTTGTATAGAGTAGAAGACACTAAAAATTGAAAAATAAAATAGTTGTTAAAAAAAAAGTTGAACCGACTTCACAAAAAGCGCTAAAAAGCATAAAATAATTTTTAATTTTATATCCATTACGACATTTTGAAGTTGGTGCAAATTAAGCAAATAAAATAACTACAGTACCACAATTGAAAATAATACATAATACTAGCTGAACGTTTCAGCTCACGGGACCATAAGAAAGGACGACTAAATATTTTTGTTGTAATTGTTTGGTTTGTTTGATTTGCACCGACTTCAAAATGTCGTAATAGATATAAAATTAAAAATTATTTTATTCTTTATAGCGCCTTTTGTGAAGTCGGTTCAACTTTTTTTTAAAAACTATTTTATATGTTTTCGGGCTGTATTTCTTGTATCAGCTATTCTTTTTTTCATAGCCCACTCTCTATCCTTGCCTCCTTGCCTTGTTGACTTATTATTTGCAATAAGCGATAAATCAGGGTGGAACTTAGCTATTAACCGATTATATTCAACTATAGCTGACTGTTGTGCTTTATGTGTGTTAACTTATAGCAGACTAAATTATCTTTCCAAAAAAGTAAAAACATGTACACTTTATTAACCGAAATAACAAGAAATCTCTGTGTAAACCTGAAATTTTAGTCGCAAACCAAATTTTCATCCAAAATGCAAGCAGTAAATCATGGTCCGACCATGGTCTGGTGCTTGTCCTTTTTTTAAACTTCTCCTTCCGTAGAAGTCCGCGTTTTTAGGCTTAAAAATTCTTCTTCTCTTCAATACGGTATGACTATTTTTACTTTATTCGAAAGATAGTTTTATTAACTTCAAGTAGAAAAGAACAATATTTTCATAGAAGCAATAGATTAAACACTAGGACGAGTTTAGAGAAAAATCACCCCCGGCGGCCCTTCGTTCTGGCGTAGTCGAGTGAAGAAGGTATTTCTTGCACGCCAGCAGTTCCTTTCTTCATAGCACACTCACTTTTTAGTTGTTTATGTAATAATTACGCTCTAATAATATCAAATTCTTTTGGAAGTACCTCCCTAAAAGAAATTTTATATACAGACCTGCACCCCCTTTAAGGAAAATGGTGGCTTGGAGGGTGAAACCTACAGATTTCATAATTTTCTCATTGTTTGCGTGCAGAACCTAGTCTGCATACAAAGTTTCAGCTTTCTAGGGCTTTTGGAAGTTTGGAAATTATCTTATGAGAAATTGTTATATAATACAGAACCAGACCCCCCCTTTCGAGGGGTTGGATGATGAAAGTTACAGATTTCTTAATTTTTTCGTTGTTTGTGTGCTAATCCTAGTGTGCATATCAAATTTCAGCTTTCTACACCTTTTGGGATGTACCTACCAATGAGAAATTTTATATACAGACGTGCACCCCTGTTTATGGGGGGGGGGGGGGGTAAAAGTGACAGATTTCTTAATATTTTTGTTGTTTGTGTGCAGACCAAATTTCAGCTTTCTAAGACTTCAGGAAGTACCCTAGAGGTTTTGATGATCATGAGTGGCGAGTGGCGAAATAGACGTATTTCAGGTATTAATAAAATAAATATAAATAGTAAATAGTATGAAAGCTGGACAAATGAAACTTAGTGTGTTTTATTATTCTGGTAACTACATCTTATTATAAGAATTTGGGCTCTCTGGTATTTTTCAGACCGAAGCTATGGGGGTTCGAAAATGCGACGAAACACTTCGAAAAAAGGTAGGTAGTAACCAGTTTTGGGGGGGGGGGGGGAACTACCATGCCCCCAAATACGGCAACATATATTACGAAATTAGTCACGTTCACAGTTTCACACCCTCACCTTAGATAATTTTAACCATGACCCTATTGCGCCACCGTGCTCTATACAGCAAGAGAAAATTATCGTAGCAAGAGAATCTCTGACTACTGACTACTCTATGTACAAAATTGTAATCATTTATCACTCAGGAAACGTATTCTGTAGAATAGAATCAAAATTATCAAAATCGCTCTATGCCTTATGAACTAGGCGCCGCTCCTCCTGCAACTCTCACTACAAGCCAAAATTTTTGTTAGAATACAAAAAGATACTCAATGCCTTCAGAATCATCTAAATCAGTCCACGCGATACAAAATTAGGTTACCCCTCCCCCACCTCAACCCTAGGTCAACATTTTTCCATATAGTAGCAATGGGGGATCATACTGTATAAAACAAAAAAAGACATCTAAATCAGTCCATGCATTACAAAATTAGGCTTCACTCCCGCCCCCCAACCCCACCTCACCAAAAATTTGTTTAACATGGTACCAATCGGTGAACATACCAACAAGGAGAAAATCATCTGAATCGGTCCACGCGTTACGAAGTTAGACTATATTTCCCCCACCCCACTCCAACCTAGGGCCAAATTTTTTTCATTATTAGCAATGGGTGATCATACTCTATACAACAAAAAAGCCTTATCTAAATCGGTCCGTGCATTACAACGTTAGGCTACACTCCGGCCCGCAACCCCACCATGTTTTTTGATATGGTACCAATCGGGAAACATACTCTACCCAACAAAAAAAGAATCATCAAAATCGGTCCATGCGTTACGAAATAATGCCCGGTCATACATAAAAAAAAATTAAAAATACATGTCAAACTCAGAATCTTGTTGTTTTTGGGATGCCGGTTAATAAAATGGAGACATACATGTTTAATCGGACCCATGAAAATACGTGGAACAATAGTCTGGTGGATAGGAAGGGAGGTGGGCAGAAACCAGATAATTACAGACCAAGACCAACGCATGTGTTGTTTAGGCACAATAGGAGCTACTAGGTCAAATATTACGTAACGCAGTTTTTGAAGATTCCTGACCTCACTTCCCCCCTGTAACGCGCCGTAACGTTTTACCTTAATATACTTGACGGGGCACTACGAAATTCCAGGAAATGAAAAAAATAAGCTAGCGCAGAATGGCGCAAATAAAGTTACTCCAATAATGCTCAACCTGAGCGTCCCCACCCAGGAAATCAAAAAGAATAGATAACGTGTGTGTGTATACTCTGCCTACCCTACCGTGCAGCCTCCACCTTCCTCGTTTTCAGCCTCATCTTTAACATATTACTAATCTACTTCTCCACATAGGATATCTTTATTGTCAAAGCCTCTTTTGTTAAGCTCCACATGGTTGAGTGTCTTTCGGTAGATCTATCAGGACAATGAGCGTACTGGTTTAAACTTAATGGTTACCTTTAGAGCGTCGTCTATTAGATGAGATAAGCCACAATCATTTCCATTGTTTTCAACAGTAAAGACGTCAGGCTCATGGTTCTGAAGGACTTTGACATAGTCTTTTCATCCTGGTGTTGGTAGAAATATTACCTTAGCCGACGAAACCGAGACATACTTTATTGCTAAGCATGCAATATCCCCTGAGTATTGGTGTTGTTAGTGGAATAAGGCAGGGAATATACCATCTAATCCAGCTGCCTTGAATGGTTTTAACCACATAATAGATCGTCGGACCCTCCGTCTCAAACCGATTCATACCATTGGCACCCTGTTTTCTCAGAAGCCACGTCCAGGGCCGCCAAAAGGGGGGGGGGGAGGGGGTAAACCCCCTGGGCCCGGGCTTTCAAAAGGGGCCCCGTCATCTAAGTCATCAACAGAAAATTTTTTAAATTTTAATTATTTATATAAAAAAATGTTTCACGATCAAAAAAGTGTAATATGTATACTAGACAGATTTTAAATTGAAAGTCAATAATTCGATTGTATATGGGCCCGTAAACGCTTAGTGCCGGGCCAGAAATTCATTTCGCGGGGGCCCGTATGTGGTACCCCCCGGGCCCGAATTTTATCTCTACGGGCCTGGCCACGTCATGTCTGATCTGTAATAGAATCTGTTTTGTTTCGCCCAAGGTCTCTGACATTTTTCTGGTACTATCTCGAACCGGTCTGGCGGCCGGCTCATTTGAGACCATTCTCTGAAGTCGGTAGACATTAGAGATGTTTCTCGTACTCGAGCAGAAGCCTTTCCACGACAAATTGGTTGGGACGCGTTCCCAACTTCAGTTTTTAAATGTTACCCGAAACTTTAAATTTTACTAAATTTGTTTCCTTTTATGTTAGTTGTTTACCTAATTTATAGCCTAGGACTTAATAATATTTTTAATTGTTGACTTTGCCCGAGCATTTAAGTGTAATTTTTCGATGAAAAAATGAATTATTTTTACAGACGGAGTTGGATTAATGGTTGAGCGGCGTAATCAACACGCCATGAATGTAGTTTCGAGCCTCAACCTGCCTATGGCCTGCAGTATAGCTGGGAGTAAAGCAAAAACAAGACATTCAGTTAAGCTCATTCCCCTGACCCCAATTCCCTTCCGGCCATAATCATATCATAGGGTTGTCCCCTGGGTTTTGGCTACATCATAAAAAAAAGTTTTGTCATATTTTCAAATTTTAAAAATCGGCTACGCTACAATTTAACTATACTCATATTCTTTAAGAAAATTTTAACAAATTTTTCTATGACTTGGACAGGACTTAGAAAACTTGGCGGCCAAGCAGCATGAAGCTTGCATGACGTCACTATACAATATTTTATTTTGAAAGTAACAGTATAAATACAGCTCTACAACATTCAGGAAACATCATAGTTCTATTTCATTCCTAGTGGCAGGAAAGAATTCATTACAATTGCCTTTTTTGTAGTTGCTCAGTATTGGGTTGGTTGGTTTAAGTGGCGAGAGACAGTCAACGATCACTCCAATTAGCGCTAAACGAGCCGTTTTGTTACGACGACCTGTAAGACCTGGTTGTTGTTCACGGCATATCATACGCAACGAGGTAGAGTACAGAGACGACGCCGATGAGGCGTAAGGAATCTGCTAAAACAGACCCGAGGAGTTAAGGAATTTGGCTAACTCCCTAATCTTTACACCTGAGATTGCTTGTAGGTTCTCAAGGAAGTAATCTCCCAGTGGCTTCCTTCTGATGCTCGCCAAGGCTGGGCACTTACAGAGAAGATGAAGTATGGTTTCTTTTGCACGGGGGATGCCGCAGCTGCGGCAGTGTATGTTGTGTGGAACTCCCAGCCTGGCTGGATGGCAGCGACCCGTGCAGGTGGGTACTTTTTTTGTAATGAGTTCACGAGACCTCCGATGTTCTATTTGCGTTAAAGATTGGCCAAGTTGGTCTAGAGATGGCACAGGTTGAGGAAGCACATCATTTGAGATTACCCTCCGCTAAAAATAGCTGGAAGAACTCGCTTTAAGGGAGTTTAGTGTGTATGTAAACTGCTTCTGCTCCGGAGCAGTGGAGGGCACAACCGTTCCTCTCTGGAATGTTGACCAGGAACCCAGAGAAGGTGATATTGAATCTATCCCCTAGGAAGGTGAGTATGTGTATACAGCTCCTCATTAGGTTTGAGGAGATGGTAACCGAATCAAGCGCCTTTATTGAGCCTGGCTGTCCTTTAAAATGCCAACGTTCTTCATTGGTACTTCGGCGAGTCTCAACAAACAGATCTCTCCTTAAAGATACCTTACAAATGGAAATTTCAAAATATGTCTTTTTACTTTCAAGATATTACAATGTTAAATAGCAGAAATAGTTCATATAGTCATGGAACACAATTTAAAAACCGCTTAGGTGGTAAAATTGCTGTTAAATGTACTGAGACTTGTTGTTCGCAAAACTGTAGCAAGATCCTATCGGGAAAATCCGGTAAGTGACTGACCACGTAACTTTCTGTCGAGAACAATTACAATCACGCCACGAATTCAAATTCCTTTAGTAGTCACAATCTATTGTCTGCACAAAATGTGACAACGTTTCTCTGTAAACAATGCCGTCAAATTGGAGCTCAATTATGTGTGGTTAAAATTAAGACGCCGTAAATGGGCTGAAATATTCTCGTCCAAAAAGCAGCAGATACCTAATATACAGACACCAGGTGACAGGTAATCCAGTTTATATCACCGGCTAACGTAATAGCTATTATAAATAAGATATTTTGTGGAGCTGTTTAAAAATGCAGTAACAAATGCAAAAGAACATTAGCTCTGCAAACAAGCAGCAAGTTTGCGTGTACCGGTCTTGTCACTTTGTCAGTACCTCCTGCGATTACGCAAGTCAACGCCATTCATCCACTTCAGGTAGAGTCAATTCCGCTGGCATTCTGCACCGAAAGCATGTGAAGAAATGCAAGAAGTCCGTTCATTATATCGTCCAATAAGATCAACATCAAGATTATTTGGCAGTAATGACATTACTTCACTTTCAGTGTAGGCTTGCAGGTTGGAGAGATAAATCTGGAATGACCCTTCCTACTAAGATTTTTCCATCTAACGAATAACCAACAAGAATTCCTGAAGATCTTGGAATTAATGTTCTTATGATGATCGGTCATTACTTTTATCGTTATTATGACATTAACAGTGGTGATGTGCCTTTTGATACTTGACAACAAAATATGGTGTCATTTAAATTTATCGATCGCTTACAAACTTTTATTGAACAAATCAAAACACTATCGATATGCAAAATGCGCGCATGTTAATTGCTTGAACCCAAAGACTTTCAATTTAATTAACTAATCGTGATCGCGCGATTTAAGTACTGATAGTAATGACATGAATATTTATACGATGGCGGACACCGTGTTGGGATTTATCTAAATTTTCACAGTCGTTTATTAAATTTATGTAAATTTCGAGCAAATTTCGATTTTCCTTTTTATTACTGATTGGCAATAATTTAAGTGTTTCTGTCGCATATCGAATGATGAAGTCCCTTTAATTGAAAATTTTGGTAAGTGAAAGTATCGAAGCATTAACAACTACTACTTCAATGGATTTACTTTTAAGCTGGCGCTGAAGTATGGGCGGAAGCCCTAAGCAAGGACTCCTACAAGAAGAGACTATGCCAAGTGCAAAGGCGCGCGGCGCTGAGAGTGGCCTCTGCATATCGTACTGTCTCCGAGCCAGCCGCGCTTGTGATCGCCGGAGTGATACCCGTCGAACTGCTTGCAAAAAAGAGAAGGGCGATCTACCTTAGGAAGACGCAAGTAAGGAGGGTAATCGCGAGCAGAGAAGAGAGGCTCCATACCCTATAAAAGTGGGAGAAGATGTGGGACGAGGAGAGCAGGGGACGATGGACCGCTAGGCTTATAAAAAATATAGGCCTATGAGTGGACAGAAAACACGGTGAAGTAAACTACCACCTCACACAGCTGCTGAGGCGGGCACGGGTACTTTCGATTGTATCTTTACCGGATGCGAAGGCAGCCTCGGTGGAGTGCATGTATTGCCCGGGAAAAGTTGACGCCGCACACCTTTTTCGAGTGCGAGAAATGGGCCGCGCAGAGAAGAGCCCTAGTGGCGGCTCACCCAGGAGGGGTGGTCTCTCCGGACACTATAGTGGAAGGCATGATTGCCGACGAGGAAGTCTGGAACAACACAGCCAGGTACGTGGAGGACGTTCTTCCACGGAAGAAAAACGACCTGGAGCAACTGGCAACTGGTGAGGGAGTAGGTGCCTCATGGGCAAAATAACAGGACCTAGCCCGAAATAGTGTGTCAAACAGTTCCAGGCTAGTGTCCGGAGAAGCAATGGAGGTGTTTTAGTCGGTAAACTGTGCCGCAGGAATCCGACATAGGAAGTAGTTAGTTCCCAGCGTGCATAAAGCATTTCACCTCCCTTTCCAAAAAAAAAAACTTTTAAGCTGCAAAATTTGCAAACCTACCCGAAATAAAAGTCACTTAATGTTGGAAGGTCGCTTCTGAAATGCAACACCTTTCCAGCTTTCTTAATTCCTTATGTAGAGAGTGTTTTAAACGACAAGTTTCAATTTGGTGCAGCAGCGGCCCCTGCTCTTTTGTTTTGGTCTGCCAACTTCACAGATTCCTTGGGAGTTGCAATCGAGGGCCCTATTTTTGTTGCCGCGACCCAATTGTGATCAATTCATTATGTCAGCTGACTGTATTGTGGTGTTTTTATGAAACATGTTTACTTATCTTATACTATTAAACGAGCTACGTTTGCATATACGGAGGGTCAAGTACAAGTTCGCCCCGTTGTTTTTTATGATAATGCGATAGTTCAGGGGATGCCCTATGATGCTGAAGTACAGCCTTAGCAAGAAAGGAATTATGGGGGGTCTTCTACCTTACGACGCCGCTTTTGATACTGTTCTTCGAGGATTATCGCTTGATATGCGGTTTTTCATCAACTCGTTTATTCTTATACTTTGAAAATGATTTTTTTTTGAAATTTTTATTGTTTCTGGTTTGATCTTTGTTCGACCTTGAAGTACCCCTTACGAAAAGTTCATATCAAAACGGTTGACACGATTCAGCTCATAAAAGTCGTCTAAAACAAAAAATCGAAAAACATTTAGTTTTATTATCCCCTTGGCTATCGTTTGACGAACGGAATTTTGAAAATTCAAAAATTTCGCAAAATAGTTGACATTTTAAGAAAAAATGTGTTTTTTCATGTTTTTAGGGCCAAAAACAAATGAGAAATTTTCAAAAAGCTTTCGTCAGACGATAGCGAGATGTTTTTCAAAGATATTGATAAAAGATTTGGGTTAATCGATTAATTATTTTTCGAGATATCATGTCAACCAGTTGAAAAAATACAACTTTTGGGAAATCTCACTTCAAGATGTTCATGCATGAACCTTGGACGAATAGGTAACTACGATCAATCTGCAATCGCCGGATCGTAGAGTTCATCTTCTCGTTGTTTAATTCGAGCCCTTTTTGCAGTGCCGGATGTCCTTGGTATGTCTTCCTAAAACAAGTTTCCGGGCTGCCGCGACGGAGCGTTACAAAAACGGCACACGGAGTTTTGTTTGACAGTTTCTGACATTTTTTTTTATACGATGTGGCCAAATCCTAGGGGACAACCCTTTAATGCGTTAGCATGATTTTGGTCGGAAGGGAATTAGGGTAAGGGAAGTGAGGAAACTTGAGTCTTGTTTTTTGCATTGCTGCGCTAGACAACAGCCCAGAGACGGAGTGGATTATTATTTGAATTTCTTAATAAAAGCTCACGGGGTCATCTGATCTCGAACCCGGGGCTCATGGCATGGTGGTCGTGGGGCTCAACGCATTGATCCAACTCCGACATCCCGAAATAATAAGAATTTAGTTATATCATTTTCAAGGTATGTTCCTGAAACGTTCTAGATTAGAAAAATACAAAAAAAAAACTATCGATTTTTTGGAAGCAACAAGGTAGAAGACCCCCTTAAGGGTGACGGAAATATTTTAAGAGGTTGAGTGAAGGAAGTGTCGATGTGCGCCTCCTTTGAAAGTTTCGGGCTCCTAAGACAAGGGAAAAAAGAAAATGGTAAACTGTTCCACATTTGAGTTGTTCGGATTAGAAAAGATTTCCGAAATTTAAAATTTGATCTAACATCTTTTTATTTTATTTTCATGAGAAAGGAATTATAGATTTCCCCACGACGAATTTAATTATTTTTAATAATTATAATAATAATTTTTATTGCTGGTTACAGTACACAAGATTAACAATCTTTTCTACGTACTAACTCAAAACAGGATAAAGACGGTATGAAATTAATTGACAAGAGTATGAAAATTAAAATAAAATTAAAATTAGATTGAATAATTGAGAAAAAGAAATTTAATGCAGAACAATTACCTACTGATTATTCCAGACAAAGATTAGATGATAAATAAACGAGTGCCTTGAAGTTACTGATGGTGCCCGATGTTTGAATATTAAGAGGAAGACTGTTCCAGCGGCGAATAATATGGACAGGATAGGAATCTTCCATGGCCAATTTGTTAAGCGTGGTATTAAATGATTTCTGTTACGCTGAGATGTTGTGAAGTTAAAGAAAACTCTAAGGTATTCCGGTTTATTAGAATGAAGCAGATTGTACAAGAAAGCAAGAGCTCTTTGCTTTAAATAAGAAGATAATGTACAACCCAGCACTTTCTTCCAAAACGGTGAAACATGGTCGTACCTCCGTATTCCATTTTACGCGCACAGGTGCTATCTACCTTCGGGAAGATCATACTTCCAAAGGTAAAATGGGGCATTATTAACACACTAATCTTAAGCCTACGAAGGCCACCATAAATCACGGCAAGCTTATTTGTATTGTCGCAGTATTTCATTTGTTGATTTATAGTAGTACCAAGATTCTCTATAACTGATAGCGAATACCCGTTTAAAACCACCGACGGAATATTAGACTGATCAATTACGCTGTTGTAGAAAATGATAAGCTGCGATTTCCTAGGGTTAAGCTGCAATCGATTATAATGGGACCATATGCCAGAATTAATGCGTGCTATACGGTCCTCAACAAGTCCCACCGGCCGGCTTAAATATAATTGTACATCGTCCGCATAGAGATGAATAGTTGAGTCGCGGATTACCGACGGCAGACCATTAATAAATAAACTGAACAGTAAGGGACCCAAAATTGATCCTTGAGGCACGCCTTGCCTCAGATTAAGCCGCGAGGAGAATGTGTTGTAAACCTTAACCGAGAGGAAATCAAGAATCATTTGAACTGCCAATTTATCAACCCTAAAATAAGAAGAAAGTTTGTGGATGAGAATACAGTGATCAACACAATCAAAAGCATTAGAAAAATCAAGAAGAATTAAGGTAGTTAATTCGTTCCTATCTAGAGCGCTTCTTATGTCTGAAGAAAATTTAAAAATGGCAGTTTCACAGGAGTGATAGGCTCGGAAGCCAGACTGCCAACATGTTAACAAGTTATATTTTTCGAAATATTCCAGTATTTGCTATACATAAGCTTCTCCAAAACTTTAGACAAAAAGCTTAGTAAGCTAATAGGGCGCAGGTCCGATGGTGATTCTAGACAGGATTTCTTAGGTATGGCAAGAACTATGGCAATGTTCCAGGTAGTGGGAAACGTAGATCTAGTGAGACAGGAATTTATTATATGGTGTATATAGCTACCGATTATAGGGAATACAAGTTGGATAAAGCGTGGTGAAAGGTTATCTGGTCCTGTTACGCCTGATTTGATTGAGCCAAGAGCTGTTACGAGTTCATCAAGATCGACCGCACGAAAAGAAAACAAGTAGGCAGAATTATCAATCACAGGAGGACTTGATGGGTCATCAAATATATTACATATTATTATTATTTGACTACTTACAAAGAAAGCAAAGCAAAAACTATATAATACGTTTTAAAAAAAAAATTGAACCGACTTCACAAAAAGGTCTAAAAAGCATAAAATAATTTTTAATTTTGTTTCTATTACGACATTTAGAAGTCGGTGCAAATTAAACAAACAAAACAATTGAAGATAATTCATAAAACTACCTGAACTGAGCTCACGGGATCATAAGGGAAAACGATTAAATACTTGTTGTAGTTGTTTGGTTTGTTTGATTTAGACTGACTTAAAAATGTCGTAACAAAAATAAAATTAAAAATTACTTTATGCTGTTTAGCGTTTTTTGTGATGTCGGTTCAACTTTTTTTAAAAAGCTTTTATTGTTCACCTTTTAGTGTCTTCTACTCTGTCCAAAAAAAAAGAACCATCCAAATCGGTCCACGTGTTAAAAAGTTAGGTTCAACCCCCAGCCCCCACACCCATCCAACCAAAATTGTTTTTCTCGTGATAACAATCAGGAAATATACTCTACCCAACAGAAAAAAAATCATCGCAATCGGTCCACGCCCTACGAAGTTAGAATACCCCTCCATGTCGCCAAACCCCCATCATATCTATCATATCTATACAACAGCAAAAGAACCATCCAAATCGTTCCACGAGCTATAAAGTTAGGTTCCACCCTCACCCAATCAAAATTTTTTTTGTCGTGGTATCAACCGGGGAACATACTCTACATAACAGAAAAAGAATAGAATTATGCAAATCGGTCCACGCGTTACGAAGTTATACTACCCCCCCCCCTCCCCCTCCCTACATAGACCAAATTTTTTCTCCTATTAGCAATGTGGTACCATACTGTGTACAAAAAAAAAAGAACCATTCAAATCGGTCCACGCGTTACAAAGTTATGCCCGATATTAAAGATATTTCCTTTATAGAATGTTTAGATGAATGAAAATCAATTTTATCAAAATATGCATTAAAACAACGAGACATTGATGTGATAGGCTCGAGCGCCCGTGCTCAAGGAGAGTTTTGGGGGTTGAAGCCCCTCCCCCCCCCCCCCCCCACAGGAGGGTTTTTAAAATTTTCTGAACTTCTTGATTAGGAAAAATTTGACTGAAATACCTAAAATACATGTGACCATATTTTTTAATTGCATAATATATCATATTTTATGTACATCCATTGGGGGCCCCCCACGAGCAACTCCTGCGCACGGCCCTGGGCTCGAGGAAACCATAATTAGTGCATTGTTTAGGTATTTTTAAAAAATCGCGATTTCTGAAGGAGCGAGGTGGATATGAGATACCATGAAGGCAATCCAAAGCTAAAACAGTTTTAGATTTGCTTCGTCGAGCTTCGAGAGAATCAAGTTTTAAAGACGTGTAAGTTTTGAAGATTGTGTAAGGGGCAATAGCAATGGATTGATCCAAGGAAATCCGCGAAGAGCAAACGGCTGCGTCGTCGAAAACTAAATCATTAGATTCAAGGAAAGTGAGCGGAAGCCCTGTCAAATGGGAGATGTCAGTGGAAACTATATCACAGTAAGGATCACAGAAAGCGGCAATAAAAAAGTCAGCGAACGAATTGGGCACCTCAAGATGGCCATGGCTCTCGCGGTCACCCAACCCCAAAGATGAAGGGTATCCTTCACTGAGTCGCTTAGAATTAATGAACCTCCAAATTGTCTTGGATTGTGGATTTCGAGTTAGACAGAAATCTGCTGTAAGACGGCTGTAGTTTGGAGAACAACCGAAGGTGAAGGCCATAGTAAACAAGATAGTCCTCGTAGCGCTTAGAGTAGTAGAACCTTTTCCAAGTCTTACTCTTTAAATTTTTCAGGTGTGTTACTAGAAGAAGTTCAAAATCAAACAGTTTTAGACGTGAAGTACCAGACTTAGTGACAGACAAAGATGTGTCTGAGAAAAAAAATTCTGTGACTACGGAGGTGTTCGAAAACACCAGATTTCTTTCATTAAACGTCCATTTGCCTAAACAATACTAACTATAGTAGTTTTGGTTCGATTTTATCGACGCCTCATCCTCTCTATCAGTTTAATAGTAGCCAAGTTTAACTCAAGCAGATGACATCGAAGCAGCAATTGTATGTGCCAGTATAGACGCAAGTCTAAAGTCTTTTGGAGTAAATATTATTACACGCAATCTGTCAAAGTAATCGAAGATCCTTTCAAAAATCATTTTTAAAGAATTCCATAAGCTAAGAGATCATTAGCCCACGTAACGAGTTGCTCCAGTTTTGCGCTCAAATTTATTTCGAATCTTGAACTATGTAAATTCCTGTATGGTGTACATGTAGAAAAACGATTCATATTTCACGAAACTTCTATAAAAAGTTTCCATATATCTCAAACCCAGAGATATGTAAAATTTCCATATCCAACGAAAGGTTGAAAATCCATCGCCTACCAGTTTTGTGTAAAAGCGACAGTTTCAGTGATTAAATGTAAAACTGCTACGTGCCGAGATGATTGCTTAATTTGCATCACCTAAGGAGTCCACTTGACTGAGTGGACCGGAGTTCTATAATAATAATTGGTGCATAGTCACCTGTAATACCTGTGCTTTACCATGATGGTTTCGTAATTTAAGTAATTATTGGGAAAATTATGCGTGTGATACAACAGTAAGGTCAAGGCTTTCATCTTTTTGAGGGACGTAATTAATTGTTCCCTCGTAGTCCTTCAGCAGATATTTTAGTATATTTGGTTCAGTATATTTGAATCAATATTAACGTCTTTCTCACCACGACCACAGATTCCGAAGTTGCACGTAATTCGGAAGATACTCTATTTCTTACCATCTTGTATCGGTTGTGACTTTCGACGGTCTTAAGACGTCTATACTGGCGGTATAAAAACTCACGCTCAGCTATTAATGGTAAGTTTGTCGGTGAGAACCATGGACAACCCTTAGATCTTATAACACGGCTTCTTCAAACAGGGCTTCCTCATTTAAATTCCTATAATCTAAATCTAAATCAAAGTTCAGAAAGAGAATGTCATGATCAAAAAAGCTCGGCGGACATACATAATTGACTATGGACGAGAACTCTAGTTTCATTAGTAGCTAGAAATATATCTAAAAGGACGGAAGTAGAGAGAGAGGAAGATATCTAAATAAATTCGAAGCCATGAGACACATCTGAGCACTAGGAAACTAAAGGTCGGACAGATAAGTAATTCAACTGCAAAACGCTAGCTTAAACAGAAAACATAATGTAACTCGAAGCCAATTTTGCGGACACTCATAAATTTTGTGGGAAAGATTTTGTACATGCGAATCGAGAATATTTCTATGTCCTAAAAGGAATCCATCAACAAATTACCTTATTTCATATAAGTACGTTCGAGTTGAATGCTTGCTGTCATACGTCCCGTGGTGATATGTACAAAAGCTTGGAAATTCTTTGAAATATAAACGACTCGAAACCCTAAAAGGATAACGCTTGTGGAGAAAAGTTGTCAAGCCCACATAGATCGAATCTATCAGCTTGTAACGTATTATGTATATCGAATGTTAATGATTTCAATTTCGTTCGGTCTATGTACTTATTTGATTACATAATCTTGGAAATCTTACAATTAATTTTCGCAGATACGTCGATCCGGCCAAAAACCGCTTTTGGTTGACTCACAGAGTTCGCCACCAATGCACTGAACTTGCTGCGATCGCCAAACACAAGATCACCGTCCATCGATAGTGAAATGGAATCGGACAGCTTCAGATCTAAGCGAATTACCTGTTTTAACTGGGTTAATCCATTTAAGAGAGAGCCTCTTTGTTACATTAAAAATTTGAAGAACACCGGTGGACTACACGACGACAATTTGAAGTAGCGTTGAGATATCTAGATCGAAATATGGACGCAAGTGGGCAATTTGATCAAACCAAGTTTCCAATGCCAAATAGCGATGAAATTGATTTAATTCATCTTTGAATTATTAATTGTCGGCAAAAAAAAAACTATAACAACCTCTAATTACAGCACGGGATACTTAGGATGGTATGGAGCGTTTAATTAACAGCCGTTTAAAATGGATCTAGATTCAGGGTAACACGCCTGATTCTTAGGGTCAACGTGGTGATTCGAGATGTCAGTTAGCGCAATCATGTCCCGCCTTATAGACACTGTCGCATCAATTAAAATACCTGTGGCTTTATTAAGACATTTTGGAGCTCATTTACTGCATGTCGAGAGACATTTGAGGCATGTTTTACTCGTTACTTAAAGATAATAAGACATACAGGCAGAAACTTGACAACTTTGTTGCAACGCATATAGAAGACAAAAAAGACTTCCACGCCATGAAAGGCTACGTGAGTTGATCTCCACGTTAAATGAATAGTTTCGGCTTTTGCAGTGGTTCATTAGTTCTAAACATAAATTTTACTATTGTTCAGCAAATATACAATGAAAATATTTTGACCTCCACAATCAGCTTCAATTCAAAATTTCTATGGGATTATGATGGCATTGAAGGCGAAAAGGCAATCGAAAGTAATATTTCTTTCCCTTTTATTGCAATTATATAATTTTCACGGCCAACTCCAATGATCTTTTCCCAAAATGAGTTCGAAAAGAAATCGGCAATTGCGATTGAAGGTCACTCTGGTAGTGACCTTTATATTTATTACCACAAGGAAATGGAGTATAATTCACGAACCTTTTTCCTATTTTTATTTCACATTGATATTGACCAAAAACGATTTTCTTTCTGAATAAGGTAGGATATACTATCGTCTAGGCTATAATATTTTAAGCACTTTGCAACCAAACCAAAGGATGCAAAAATGTTGATCCTTATTAGATTGCATATTGCAGTCGACGATAGCTTAATTTGTTTATTATGTAAAGGACAAGATTAGTTAGATGAAGAGGATAAAAGTAACACTAGACTACCCAAGACGTCGTCGTTAGTGATCGGCATTGTAAGGGAGTCACAGGTTCAAATCCCATTGAGGCCATTGCGGGTTGCAGAGTAATGTCTTTATTTCGAAATTCACCTTAAATTGCTTATCCACTTGCATTCGTGTCATCGAAACGAATGAAGTTCTTCTCCAGCCTCATGTCCCACATGGGAATACGGAAACTAGAGAGACATACACCTAATTTGAATTTACTAGAGTGCTCATATGATTTTAGCAAATTAATGTGCACTAGTATGGAAGAGAGTATAGCAGCGAAATCAGACGGCCATTCCCCACAGCGCCCCGTATTTCGCGCCTGCCTAAGCTTCTCGTCGCATGTGTTAGGTAGGTAGATAAGGGTGGCCGTCCAAAGAAAGGGTACACTTAGACCTCGCATAGGTCCATTATAATGCCACAAGAGTAAGATATCCCTTAACTCCTCACTGAAACCATCTGAAGCTGTCGATGAAGCTCCGGCGCTCTTTTGCGTCTGTCGTCTGGAGATCGCAGTAATAATATGCCAAGACAGAATGCGAGCAATGGAGGTGAGATATAGTCACAAGTCAGAAGTAATTTGAAAAGAGTCCCAATCTGTTCGCGTGTATACCAATAAGGTAGTGACCAGTGATCACCTCTGTGACTACGCCTAGTTTGGTTCTGTCCAACAAAACTAGACGCCTAGAGCGCTTAATATTCAACCTAGACCAGATCTGTCTGGTCGCGTGGCACCTAGTTCCATTTGTCCAGCTATGGTTGGCTTGGTCAGTTGCCGTGTGCTAAGCAGCAGCTTGTAGTTGTCTACAGGTTGGATCTATTAAGTAGTACCTTGTCTAGCGAGTATATCTGCCATGCAGTTCCTTGGAATATTACTGTGTCCTGGAACACAGTACAGGTGGATACGGTAATGTTCTGTCACCTCATTTAGGTATGAGCGACAGCTGTTTATAGTTTTTGAAGTCGATGAGACGGATTCTACAGATAGCACCGCGGCTTGACTGCCCGTTAGAATACATACAATCTTTTTCAGATATGTTGTTTCCTTTTAGCCAAATCACAGCTTTCCGAATTGCCATTACTTCTGCGTTGAACACACTACGGTGATTGGGAAGGCGAAAGAATATATCAATAATCAGTTTTACAGGAAAACCCCATTCTGCCCTGCAATTTAGACCTGCCCGCGTAGATCTGGATCTGCCTAGCTTGTCAAAGGAATCGCTAAGTAAGATATCATCAACGCTTCCTGGAGGGAACGATAAAGCGTTCAGAAATACAGAGTGTCCAACACGAACATAAAAGCACTGAAAGGCAGCTAGGAGTCTGATGGTAGCGCTTGCTGTTTATCAAACTTATGGGAAATAGATGAAAAGTATTTCTAGAGGAGCAGCGGGTGTCGTCCGCAATACTCCATAAATACAGATGCAGGCTAATCTTTGAACCTTTCCTAAAATATTAAGGTTCGTGGCATTGTTCAGGGATGGCCACCAGTCGATCACGCTATACAACCGGATTGGCCTAATAACCGCCCCATAGAGCCAGTGAGTTATGTTAAGGCGGAAATCATATTTCCCACAAATAGCCCTTTTAGAAGAGTACAGAGCCATACAAAAGCAGGATAATGCCCGGATACTTTACTTCACCTGTGAACGCCGGACGAGTTACGAAACGGAGGGTCCATATAAGAAATCACATGTTTCCTAGTGGAATGAACTAACTCAGTCTTTTTGGGGTTAGCCTCTACCCCGCACCTGACCGCCTAATTATAGAGCCGAGTGAGAGCATTTTGTTTTACGTTCCTGAGCACAGATAAGTACTTTCCGGACATAGCTATAGCGATTTCGCCCGCGTAAGCGATCATGACAAAGCCTTTTCCTTTCAGTATTGGAAGTGGTTCATTTACCACCAGATTTTCAAAAAGGAGAAAGTACACAGCCTCTCTAAGCCTTCGCTGATAACTAGTCCTGCATTGAAGCATCTGGCTAATAAGCGATACAAAATTGGCTCCCATCCCAACAAATGTAAGTGTCGTTCTGATAGATCCCAGGTTGACGTTGCTAAAAGCTCCCTCAATATGTATCAAGGAAGGCCATTATAGTGTTTTCCGAGCATTCAA
Organism: Leptarthrus brevirostris; assembly: GCA_964036015.1. Taxonomy (NCBI): domain Eukaryota; kingdom Metazoa; phylum Arthropoda; class Insecta; order Diptera; family Asilidae; genus Leptarthrus; species Leptarthrus brevirostris. Next base: position 14,134,218 of record OZ038374.1, read on the forward strand.
GAGATTGTTCTATAGTGCGTACCAGAGAGCGTAGTGCGGTGTCTACAGATTTTTCTTTACGATACGAGTGTTGACACCGATAGTAGATACTGTGGTATAATATAGCGTAAATGTATGTCACCTATTCTTTCTAACACACGGTGTGCCCTTAAATTACTTTTGTAGGAGTTGTCAGAAGGAGAAATAAGAGAAATCCATTTATCTCTAGCGCGAATAGAACTTCTTAAATTAATAAGATTTTGCAATGTCAATATACAAAAACAGGAAGGACCTTCTAAGCACGGCTAAGGACAATGGTTTGGACCACATAACCAGTAGACAGCGAACTTAAAAAATTTAGGTGAAAAACGTGTTTACGAGCCCTGCTAACCGGACTCCAGACGTTTTCGCTCTACAAAGCGAGCAATTCTCAAAATCCAAAATAAACTATATTAGTCACTATCATTTTTTCATAGAATCACCAAAATTTTTTATTGTGTTGATAATAAGTTTCGATGTGAAAATTCAAAATAATGAGCAGTTCACGAAAGCAAGTATCTTAACCGATTGACGAGGTTTCCAACGACTTTTCTCGAATTCGTTTACTTGACAAATTAATAATAATTTTTCTACCTTGGTTGATAGTCCTGATGGTATCCCCACCTCATTGGTGAAGAGATGTGGTTCTGTTCTAGTTCCTGTTCTGTGCTATTTATTAAATCTGTCAATAGCGTCTAGTGTTTTTTCGAAAGCTTAATTATTTTTCTTCACAAAATAGGTGATAAGTGCGAAATTTCGAACCTCAGACCAATTTTAATATCTTTGCAGTATTTCCAAAATTTTTTAGGCTGTTACTTTCGATGTTGTGTACTTGCACTGCAAGCCGTTCTTCCAACAAAGCTTCATAAGGGGTAAATCAACTACCACCAAATTATTAGAATTTTCTCATTTTTATATCTCTGCAATTGAAGGTTGTGCGCAGTTTGAGAGCATTTGAGAGAATAAATCTTCAAATTCTTGTTCTAAAACTCCTTTTTCTCGGGTTTCAGCGGGTTTTTGTAAATTGGATTCATTCGTACTGGTCGGCCTGAGCGGGTTTCTCTTCTTGGAGCTTTTTCTGATGTTATTTGCAACACTTCCGGGGTACTACAGGGCTCCTACCTCGGTCCATTATTATTCATAATTTACATCAATGATGTATCAACGATCCTGTCTCATTCAAATATCCTTTGTTACGCTGAACGACACGAAGGTGTTCCACACTGTGTCAGACAATGCCGATTACTACTTTTAAATTCTAACTTCGACCCTTTTCAGAATTGGTGTTCCATTAACAGTCTTCCTATAAATATCGGCAAGTGCACATGTATGTCTTTCTCTCAAAAAAGATCTTCCGTTCAGTTTACTTTCACCTTTTCCTTTAACTAGACTGACAAAGACTAAGGACTTGTGCGTCTGTCTTAATTTACAATTTCACAAGATTCTTTTAATGCCAAAGTTACCAGGGCTAATATGAATCCAGGTTTCGAGAAGAAACTGTTTAAGGAGATTGACGACCCCCGCATCATGAAGCGTCTCTATTGCACTTTTGTCAGGCCTATTCTGGAATATCCCTCACAAATCAGGTCTCCCCCCTATGCGAGACATACCGTTAGGTTCGCTCTTCGCGTCCTTCCTTCGAATAATGTGTTTTTTTTTCTATTGCTTCTTTGGGAATGTGGCAGTCTACCCTACTGGTATTGTAACACTCTTTATATGTACGCAGCATTAGCGTGTATATACACATCGGATTAAGTCCAGTTTCTAACTACAGTACGTAGTTAGGTGTGTTACGTGGTAGCCCTAAAAATTTCTTTAGGAAGTATCGCTGCAGCTTGTCTATTTCGTCATAGTATTTGAAACCGCACACGTCATAACCATAGCACATAATTGCACAAGAGACCGATTCAAATACTTTATATTTCGCCGATGGCGGAACGTCCTTTCTTTGTATATAAGGATTCCATGTTGAATTTATCCCGTACAATGCTGACTTGTACGTAGATATCTTTGAGATGAGCCTTCATTTTCAAGTTATAGATTAGTTTATTTTCAAATACTTGTACTCTTTAACCACTTCTATATGGCTATTTCTGAAATTCCACCTCTGGCTATTTTGTGTCCTATTGAATCGCCTTTGAAAAATCACTATCTTTGACTTATCTAAATTCACTTTTAAGTTCCATGTGTCGCAATACTCTTCCAATTAATAAATCATGCTTTGGAGTTCTTCTGGTCTCTCAGCAAGCAGAACCACATCATCAGCATACTTTATGTCGCACTCCACCTCCTATGTATTCGGGTTAGTCATTTATGAAGTGGCTAAACAATAAAAGACTGAATCAGCATCCCTGTCTTACTCCTATGTATGTGCTTAACCAAAAAGATAACTTGTTCCAATCCGAAATTGCTGACTCGGTTTCCTTATATAGGCTTTTGACTGTATTTAAGAATTTACTAGAGACGCCCAGATTATGTAACTTGTAAAACAGTGCCTGTGCTATTCACATTATCGAATGTTGCTTGAAAATCTACAATGAAACTATAAGTGGTCTTTTTCTCAGCAAATCTAAGTTTAATGATAGTCATTAAGTTAGAAAGATTATCAATTGTCGAGTATTTCTCTCTGAAACCTGCCTGACTTTCCGTAAGTACTGCGTTGTCTTCCACCCAATTTTCTAATTTTGTGTTAAGCCACCAGCAAATATTTTAGCATCGGAGGTTCGAAAAGATAATCTCTATAATTAGCTGGATTCTCTGGGTGACCGTTTTTGTATATCGCCTTTCCAAAAGTTCTAGGTACCTTTTAAAATGCATATCATCTTCTCAGCCAAACTTCGGGATGCATTTTTGTAAAATTTGTTTGATATTATATATAAAGGGTGTTTCAGATCTGACGTGCCAAAATGAGTGGGGTGATAGATCTCACCTAGGCAAACAAAAAATTGTATGGCAGGGCCCCCTCAGGCAGGGGGGGGGGGAATCTCAACCGTTTTGGAGTTACAGGGTGATTCATAAATTTCAGTTTTTCATGGTATGCACATTACTCTTTTATTTTTATCTCTTGATCTACCCAACACAGACACATCAAACAAACGCTAAAAAACAACTATCCTAATGACCTTCCCAAAAATGTCAACAATGTTGATCTCACTACTGCCACTGCAGGTACAGTCACGGCCAAAATTGAAAAAAATGTTTTGAAATTACCAAAATTTCAGCATTTTCCCAAATTTTCTCCGAAATTTATGTAATTAGTATACCTTTTTTTATTGTTGCAACATGGTTCAAAAAGGTGCAACATGGCGAGGTAGACAAAGAATTAGAAAAACCGAATTCTTAGAAATTTTTGACTACCTAATTATTTTATTGCACTTTAGGTAGCAAATTCTTTAAGTCGAAAATGTTGGTTTTGGGTTAACAGGTAATTAGTTTTAATTATTGCTGCAAAAAAGTTATAAAAATGTTAGTGTAATTTTGTTTTATTGCCGATATTAGCATGTGTAAGCCAGAATTCATATCCTTGTATCCTGGCGTTCTGTTATTCGTATCTGATGGAAATTTTTCTTAAAAGAGAGCCAGTCAGCAAGAATACCTATCATAGTTGAAAAACAAAACAATAAGTACGGCTGTTTTTAAGAAAAAAATATTAAAAAATGGTAGAATTTTCATTTGATGAATACGCGGATATTATTTACATTTGTGTTGTAGTAGACGGAAAAGAGAGAGCGGCTGTACTGGAATATCATATTCCCTAATCGGCGAGCACCCCAAAGAGGGGTATTTACACGGACTTTCCGAAGGTTAAGAGAAACAGGAAGTGTAATTTCGCATGACAGGGAGACACGACCCGAAACTTCGGGAACTTCTGTCGACGTCGAGCAGCAATTAATCACAATTGTGAGGCAAGACCCTAAGACGAGCACGAGACCAGTCGCAAGACGATTAGGAGAGTCTTTATCTAAGGTTTAGAGGGTTATTCATCGAGAGGGATTATGTCCATATCACCATCACTTAGTCCAAGAACTACTAGAAGGAGATTCCGAGAGAAGGCTGGAATTTAGCACTTGGCTTCTGGAACGCGACATTGGCAACAGTGCGTTTTGTAGAGAGATAAATCCCAATTCACCAATTCACAAACTTCAATAACCTCCGTACCAGGGCGGAAACTAACCTACACAGGACAAAGATGACCTCATTCCAGCAGAGATTCAGTGTCAATGTCAATGGACTGGTATCATCGGCAACCATTTGGTAGGACCATTCATTTTGCCGAACGTGCTCAACAGTCAAATTTATGCGGACTTTCTGGACAATAAACTGCCAGATCTAATAGAACCCTATGGATAATCTTAGGGGAATGTTTCACCAACACGATGGAGTACCAGCGCATATGGCTAACATTGTGAAGGTAATACTAAGTGAAAAATTTCCTAACCGCTGGATTGGACGAGGTGCACCGATTCCCTGGCCTGCTAGATCTCCAGACCTTACCCCATTCGACTTGTTCTTATGGGGAACAATAAAGGATGAAGTTTATTCAACCCCTGTTAACAATATGGAGGATTTAGTTAGCCGCATTGGGAATGCAGGGACGAAAATACGGGAGAGGCTGGCTGCAGTACGCCCTAAGCAGAAGGAGATTGTTGGCATGCATCCAAAGTGGCGGTGGACATTTTGAATGGCTTTTGTTACTTATCAAAATTAATTGTAATTATTATTAAATCCAATAAAAAGCATTAATTTGAGTTTAATTACTTTAATTTGTTGATTTTTATAATATTCTCCGATAGGATTTCTACGTATAAATGTCTACATATTGCCTCTACGTGAAGATGTTGAACCTTTTTGGAAAGGTAATAAGATAGGCAATCTAATAAAAATAAAAAAGTGGTATACTAATTACATGAATTTCGGAGAAAATTTGGGAAAATGCTGAATTTAAGGTAATCGCAAACCATTTTTTTCCACTTTTGGAAGTGACTGTACCTGTAATGGTAGGAGTTAGACCAAGATTGTTGACAATTTTAGAAAGGCCATTGGGATAGTAGTTTTTTAGCGTCTGTTTAATGTCACTATGTTGGGTAGATCAAAAGATAAAAATAAAAGAGTGATGTGCATACTATGAAACCTGAAATTTATGAATCACCCTGTAACTCCCAAACGCTTGAGATTGCCCCCCCCCCCTGTCATACAATTTTTTGTTTGTCTAGTTGAGGTCTATCACCCTACGCATTTTGGCACGTAAGATCTGAAACACCCTGTATAGTGATTGAACCATCTAGTCTATGATCTTCTATGTAAGATCTGCATAAGAGCAATTTATTGTACTTCTGGGCGGATTTGAAAGTGTGCTAAGGTATTGTAACAGAAGTTATTTCACTTGCTTAAATGCCTCAATAAAAAATGTAAAGAGAATTACTTAACTCAATTATAGATCTGTTTAGAAATAACCGTGACATGACCCTAGCTTTCATTTCGGTTTCTTACTTAATAAACGGATTTCTTGTATCTTTTTTTGTGTCAATTTAATTTAATATTCCGCCCTTTCGCATAATCAAAGTGATTGTGTGTAGAAATTAAAACAAAACTTCATTTTCTAATATTTTTAACAGAACAACGTTTAAGTGTGCCTCTCGTAGAACCACTTTCAATTTCAATAAATTACACTTTCGGTTCATGTTTACTCCTTGGCGAGTTCATGACAGCATAAGCCCAAAAGCGGACTGTTCTAATTATTTAATTAACTACTATTTTGCCTTTAGGCCAGCTTAAAAGGGGGCAAACTAATGTAAAACACACGCCTACTGTATTGATCGAACATATTGAAGAATTTTCATAGTACTAGACTAATTAGAACCGTGAGAATAAGTGACTATTTAGAGGAAAATGCTATTCAAAGTGATTAGCAAATAAAAGAAACTTGATTTAACGATTAGACTCCTTTTCTGCAAGGCTTTAGGGTAAACTAATAAGTGTAAGTACACACTTACTAGTTCTAATTCCAAGGTACAAATACGGATTTATTCTTGGTGATAAACAAAATTAAAACCATTGCTTATACGACATTCTATATATACTATCTACATCCCATTTAATCACACCCTCACAGATCCTTCAGTAATGGACAAACTTCAAAATCTTATGTGTGGTCCTTAGAGGTTTCCATAAATTAATTGAATTGCTTCCAAAAACCACTTTCTAAGAAAATTCAAGTTTAGTTTTGCTTTTGAAATATAAGTTTAATTCGTGACACAAATATATGCTAATTCAAAGAACTCTTACCCGGAAACGAAGTATATTTGGACTATTTCAAAGCAAACAGAAATTGCAATTAAATTAATTAATTAATTCCTAAAGCTATCACAGGAGGAGGAAGTTTTCGCTAAAAGGGCGCAGTCAGTTACTGGTCAGATTACTAAGCACGATAATTCCTTAATCTTAAAAAAACGTGTGAAAAACTAAAGTTTTCTAATTCATATACTAACTGAAGACAGAAATATTAGGGAGGCCCGCACACAGAAAAGACTTCCAGTTGCCGACTATAGTTTAAAACTGAAAGTTGAATTAACTTTTAGTTTTTTAACCGATTTCCAAAAAAACAAGGTTCTAAGTTCGACATGTATTTTTTTACGTATATTTATGAAACATAACTTCGTAATGCGAAGACCGATTTGGATAATTCTTTTTTGTTGTATAGAGTATGATCCCCCATTGCTAATAATGAAAAAAATTTGGTCCTACGGTTGGGTGGGGAGAAGGAGAGATAGTCTAACTACGCAACGGGTGGATGACTCTTTTTTTCTTGGGTAAAGTATGTTCCCCGATTGGTATCATGTCAAAGACTTGTTTTGTGGTGTGGTTTTGCGGGTGGGGGTAAAACCTAATTTCGGAATGCGTGGAACGATTTGGAGGATTCTTTTGTTGTTGTATAGAGCATGATCCCCCATGGCAGGAAAAAAATCACAGCAGGAGCCGCGCAACGGTCGATTCTAGGCCCAGAGCTGTGGAATATAGCGTACGATAGTATACTGCGCATGGATATGCCAGAAGACACCTGTTTGGTGGGTTACGCGGATGACATGATGGCCGCAGTAATCGTGGAACGAGACCGCTAGGATAGAGAGACCAGAGGGAGATGGACCGCTAGACTAATACCAGACCTGAAGAAGTTGCTAAATCGAGAACATGGAGAGGTAAACTACAAACTTGAGGCAGTGCTTGACCGGACACGGGTACTTTAACGCTTACCTCCATAAAATGTGAAAAACAGAAAGCCAGCCTGCCAGTACGGCGACTCACAGAAGGACGACGCCCTACACACTTTCTTCGAATGCAGAAGGTGGACCGAGGTAAAGCGCAATGGGATCGAGTTGCAGTATTTATCCAGAAGATCCTGCAACAAAAGAAGAAGGAAAACCCAGAAGCACTAGATGGACTGTAGTAGGATAAGACCTAGTTGTACCTTGAAGTAATACGAAAAGTAGTCCCGGGGTGGAGATATGCCTGAAAGGAGGAGTTTTTTCAGGAGGTGCGAGTCCAACACACCAGGGCAAGGCACCGCCCTGACGGTACATAATGCATTTTCACCCTCAAAAAAAAAAAAAATTGGCGGGTGGGATGGGGAGGAGCGTGGTCTAACTTCGTAGCACGTGGACCAATTTGGATGATTCTTTCTTTGTCGGATAGAGTATGTTCCTCGACTGGTGGATGTCAAAAAATAGTGGGGGGGGGGGGGTGAGGGTGAATTGAGGATAATTCTTTTGTTGTTGTATAGCTAATCATGAAAAAATATGTTCCTAGAGTGGGGTGGTAAGAGAGACAGGTAGTCTAACTTCGTAACGCGTGGACAGCGTTGTATGATAGTTTTTCTGAATTATAGAGTATGGTACCCCATTGGTACCGAACACAATTTTAAACGGTGGGGTTGTAGTAGGGGAGGGATTAGATATTAACTTATTAACGCGTAAACGAACTTAATTGGGAATTAGAAAATGTAAATTTTCAATAAAAAACACTTGTATAAAATTTTTTCAAAATTTTTATTATTTAATCTAGTTAATACATATGTTAACCCGATCCGTTTCGCCTTCTTAGGGCATTATCAAGGGAACTACTGACCATTATCAACAAAAAAGAGATCGGGCTTAAGCAACGGACTAATATCTGTAAAATCTCGCTGATCATTCACTAATACACTACCATCAGCCAAAGCTTTTCTAATTTCAAATACTTCAAATCTATCCATCACGGTAACCTTCTCGTAAATCATGGAGTAAGCTAATATTATTGATATTAGAGGAATGACCTTCAGAGACCAGCTGTTTCGACAACCCTGAATAAGGTTTGTTGTTATATGCGCCTGCGATATGTTCAGAAAATCTTGTTAAGATTTTCCTTTTTGTTTTTCCAATATACTATATTGCCGGATAATCATCGCACTTAATTTTATACACACCGCTTTTTTCAATCATTGGAATTATTTCTTTTATTTTATTGTTTACGAATATAGTCTTTAAATTGGTGTTGTTACTAAAAGCTGGCCTTATATTATGTCCAGCAAGAATATTCCTTAAATTATTTGATACTCCCTTCACATATGGAACCTTTCTCCATTGTACGCTTGGATCCCTTGTCTGCTTTGTAAAGATTCTTCTCATACATTAGTTTGTAAATAGTTTTCTTTTTATAGCCATTATTTTGTGCTATATCAATAATTGTCCGCAGTTCTGTCCGAAAACAAACGCGGCTTAGTGGTATTTATTAATTTATTTTCAAAGTATAAGAATAAGCGAGTTGAACCCAAAAAACCGCATTTCAATCGCATTATTGGTGTTCCTACGACTCATCCTCGAAAAAGAGTATCAAAAACGGCGTCGTAAGGTAGGAGCCTCCTTAATTGTTTTTCTTTTCTTTTCTTTGTGTATTCTTTTCTCTTTTCTTCTTCTCTGGTTATCTCAGAGTTATTTTATTTTATTTTATTATTTTCTTGTTAATTTTTTCTATTTTGTACTCTTGTTTTTCTATCTCGTTTCTTATTGTTAGCATTTCGCTTTTTTATATTTATTTTTCTATTTTTCTTGTTATTAATTAATCACTTATATTCTGTAGCTTGCCTCTGAATTTACATTTAGCGTTACATTTATGGTTGTTTGATTTGGTTTATTTGTAGTAGTCAATACTTGGCGAATTTATGAATAATAAAAAATTTGTGAATAAAAAAAACTTTAGGACCAATATTAAATATGTACTTTTGTTTCTCAAAGCATATATTATTGCTGAAAAATTCGTGCTAGGAACTCTTGGTTGGAGCTAGTATCATTGAATTCGGAGGTTATGCAGAAAAGTTAAAATAAATTTTCAGATTTGATATATTTTAATTAAGGCTAAAATTCAAAGGGCCTAGATAGGAACCAATGAACTACAAGCTTCGGCTCATCCATCTGCAGTACATACAGCTATACTTTCCCAGTAACCGATTTTATATCTAAATTTTATATTTGCAGTTCTTCTAGATACATTGCTGTGCAAATTTGGTCAATTAGATCTATCACGTGTCCGTTTAGCCTTTTTATTACCTCTTTCTTTAGATTAACTTACTAATGTAGTACACCATTAGTTTCTAAAAGCAAAGAATAAGGTTGTTTTTTAAAAAGTTACACTTTAAAAACTACCTTAAAAGTTTATGTAGTTAGTAGCTCTTTACACAGTCTAAAAATATTTTCTAGCCAAACGAAAATAAATTGACAGTTTTACCCGTGTACTGCTTCAAAACTCTTTTTATTAATTTACTTTATTCGGAACAGAACCTTTCATCTCAACTGACAACTTCCATAAAAGCGAAAATATTGTGACCAAAACTTTGTTAGCCTAATTAATCGGAAAATTGATGTAAAGCACGTGTAAAATGCCCCAGCGATACACCCATAAAAATCTGTGAAGAGAAAGGAAAAGCTCTGATATGCGAAGAAAAACTTCCCAGAGCACTTCAATCGATTGAAGAATTCCTAATTTCTAGTCTAGAGTTGTTATATTTCAAAAAAAAAGAATTGCACTTACCGTCCACGTCGTTAGATATCCCACGACAAATAAGCGAAAATCCATCCATCCGCCCAAACAAAAAACTAAAGCACATGCCTCAAGTGAAGCAAGGAATTGCTAACTTCTAGTACGTACCAATGCCATTAATCTCTGATTATATAATTTGGACGAAAAAAAATGGAAAAGATTGGTGCCCAATTGAATTAAGAGCTACCAGGCTACCAGTCTACCAGGCTACCAGCTACCAATCATGCACCGACTGCGAAAAAAGAGCAAACGCAATGCAGTCTGACGCGATCTGGAAATGCACTTTTCGGGTCAAATTTAGCCGCGAGTGACTCTTAATCTTAAGGCGATCGAACAAAGTCGTTGGATATTCTACAAAAGTGTCGATCATTATTCTTTTTTCACATGGCTTTCCAGTTACCACACTAGCCAGTGACTATTCTCGTCGAGTGGGGAACACGAATGCTTACTCAGGGGGTTTTGGAGGACACTCTAAAAAGCCGGCTAGAGACTTTGGTATAAAAGACATTAGAAGATCAACTGGGATCAGCACAGTTATTTCAACTCCAGTAAAGATCAGTCTTCAGTTTTGTTATCCTTTTGTGTAGTAAATTTCATCATGAAATTCCTGGTAAGTGTGACTTAAGTGATAAAAGGAAGTGTTTGTGATTAAAAGACGTTTAAGGACTATTTGCTTGTGTGTGAACAGGTGTACGGCAATTTTGTTACTTAGTGCCAAGTATTGCAATTAGTTAGCATCTAATATTGCAATATTTAAGTTAGTATGTGGTATTAATAATTAATAATTAATCCTAGAATATTCTGAATTTTAAAGTGATTCACAGTAGGCATAGTGCATGAAAAGGGTTAAGTCTTATTATGTGTCCCGAATCCTTTTTTAATAATTCAGTTTAGTAAATTTGGAATATTCCGGATAAACTACCAAAAATGCTAAAGATAATTATTTCCAATCAAAGTTTGTATTAAATCTAAATATACCTAGCGCATTACTGTAGAGTACATTAGGGTTCCTATTAGGGGGCTATATTAAGTCGACGGTTAGTAAGGTTCGAGCCCTAACGACGGTGACCGATGGTTGTTTTCTGCTCATAACAGATTACGATAAAAAGGCCATTGGGGGTTGCACAGTAAGTTGGTGGTTCGGAATCCACCTTAAATTGAAGGTTCACTTGCGGTCGAACTAAGGAGAGAAGACAATTGTGTTTCATACTCAAATGTTCTGTCGCAGGACTCTTGCTCGTAAACACGTAACTCAAAAACAAAAAATTTTATTGCTAGGTAAAGTAGTGGTAGTTCCAGTTGCCGAATTTCCAAAAAATACAATATGCTTCGGAAGAATTTTAAAAAATTTCGATAAAGTATTCTCCGGTAATCTCACGTCATCTTTAGTTTTGAAAAAAAATCAATACTTTTAACTTTTATTAGTTTTTTTTAATTGAATGAAACTTAAATTAAATTTTTATAATATTCTTAATAAAAAAGCTTTCATACTTGATCGGGTTTATTTCATATTTAATGGTAGAATTTATTTGAAGTTAAAAATAATTAGCCAAACATGTACCAAAAATTATTTGAGAAAAGTTTCAAATTGGCATAACTATGCAATATTTTACTACCTTTGTCGCGATCTTAAAACAGAAGTCTTTTCCTTTGTATGATCAGAGCCAACGTTCAATAACATAATTGTTTCAAAATACCTTAGCTGTTTTTTATGCTCCTTCTCATCCGGATGTACTTTTTGATTATTGTAATTCAAACACTTAAAAGATTGATACCATTTCGCGAACTTTTGTTATGTTGAGTCTTTTTCAAATATCTTTATCTTATTGTCGGTGGATTAAGTGATAACCTGTCGGCCTACCAACTCGAATGTTCGAGGTTCGAATTCCACCGGCAGCGATACATGGATGTTTTCTGCTGACAACAGATCAGATAATAAGGTCTAGGGGTTACAGTGAAAATGTCAGTGGTTCGGAATCTACTTTGTAAGTTATTCTCTCGCCTAGAAGAACTAGAGATACCTATATTTTGGTATTATAAACAGCGGTAGTAAGATAAGTAATGATAATTTTTAATCACTTGCATTGGATTACAGATAAATGTCGGTGGTTCGGAATATACCTTAAATTTTACTTTCATTGCCTCTAATCGGATGGTGTTCTTCTCCAGCCCCATGCCTCACAAGGGGTTACGAAAATTGGAGAGGGAGAGATATAGATCAGCAGGCACTCCATTAAGTACTTGGAAGGGCTTCGACAGTTTTCACTGGTGAAAGAGGTGACATTGGGCTTCTTATCCTTTATGATGGTGATAGTTTTTTCTGGGTTACCTCTCCTAAAGCTGCCCAAATATATTCGCGATCAACGCTGTCAAGCCTTCTCAAAATCGATGAACATTACATGTAAAGGGGACCTCAATTCGATGGATTGCTCGATGATAATTCAGAGGATGTTGATGTGATCACTGCAGGAGAAGACCTCTTGAAAACCTGCCTGTTCATCCCTTAGGGTGCGCTCGATCGTATTCTTGATTCGTGTTAAGATGATTGATGAAATTCGTGGTAAACTAGACCAAATTTGCGAATTTAAATGTCGCGAATAGATTGTAATACCATGTCGTTTCAGATAATATTGACACGGTATATGTGGTACGCCACGTTGTATCAATATCTGTTAAGAGTATTAAAGCTTCTTAGGTAAAGATTTTTGTAATAATGCCTAAAAACCATGATTTTGACGGCTCCCAAAAATTTAATTGGAATCGAACAAATTTAAACAAAAATATTTGTGCTCTTCTAGCAAAGCTTTTTCCAACGATAAGACAAGTATGAGTAAAATTAAATCCATACATCTCCCAACCCCCCCCCCTCCCAAATTTGTATGTACGGCGCGACCCCCTTTAAATAAAGTTTTTAGAATTCTAAATACGATTTTCGTCTTTGGGGCAAGGATTTACAAATTTTGTGTGAGTTTCAAGGCGATATCTCAATTCATTTAGAAGTTAGAAGACTATGACGAACCGAATTACTAAATTAATACCTCGATTAAGGCATTGAGCATTTGGACTTTATATAAAAGTTATCAAAAATCAAGCGAAATAAGAAAGTCATTTAGCACCACTAAGTATTATAACTAGACGAAAGTGAAAACATACCTATATACAAAATAGAAATCTATTAAGAAAAACACTTATGGAAAGCTACGAACAGATCTCGTAGTTCAATTTCTTATCGAGTATAAAATATCAGTGATGAGTTCTGAAAAAATTGTGAAGTTTGAAACTTGTTTAGTAACGAAAAGGTGTCCACAGGTGTTCACCCCTTCCAATAAAAAAAATTAATAAATTGAAAATAACTTGAGTATAAATACTATCATCTTTGTCTATAGGTACTTTTTGCTTTATTTGCGGCAGCTAGCGCAGCTCCAGGAATCTATGGTGGATATCATGGTTATGGAGGATATGGAGGATATGCAGTTGCTGCACCAGCCCCAGTAAGCTACGCTGCACCAGCTATCGTTAAAACAGCTGTTGCAGCCCCAGCTGTATATGCAGCACCAGCCCCGGTAGCTTATGCTGCACCAGCATACGCAGCACAAGCATACGCAGCACCAGCATACGCAGCACCAGCATACGCAGCACCAGCGTATGCAGCTCCTGCTATTGTAAAAGCCGCCGCTCCAGCAGTCAGTTACTCATCATTTAGCCAGGTATGAATGATTTTCCTAAAATAAGGATTTCTTTAAACTATTCATAGCCATCATCATCATTGTGTCCATTAATTTAAATCAATCTTATTATAATTAAAAGCGTCACTCACATTACCTGACTCGAGGTAATTAGAGAACACGCCATTAACGCTCTTGAGGTGATAAGATCAAAATCAAATTGATTGATTACCTTATTCCTCCTCTTGGAGGACTTTAAAGTTTGTAATAATTATCTTAATAGTTTGGGTAATTATCCTTCGATTCTATGTGAAATGTATGACAAGTTTTCTAAATTTTGTAAAAAATAGAAGAAGGACTTTAAGACACGCCATTACGTAGGATTTATTTGAATTTTTAACACTAAGATACACTAGTTGAGAGACAAACTTTGCAATTACAATCATGGGAGATCCAAAATCGATATATAGAGTAAATTTTATGATGACTATTATGTTAATTAATAAGTATTTCCCTTAATACAATTTTAATAATATTAACTTTTCGATTTTCAGAATTTTTCACAAAACAATTGTTTCCCAACAATTACAAAACGAAAAGTTTGCCTTTTGGTTTTTCGCTAATCTCCGTATTAGCTTCAAGTAGTTTCAAGGTTACTCAAATATGGTTTAAGGCCGAATTTCAAAATTTTCAAGAATACTTACAGAAAAGTCACTAACATCAGCTATAAATTATCATTCACTACCTAGTACTGTGTAGCGCCTCCTTTTGCTTTCATCACTTCGGATATTCGACGTGGCATGGAATGACAATAAATCCTGGTCTGTATCGTTGTAACAAACGTTATCAATTATCCTTTGAAGCTCCTATCGTTTTTGGAGGTTTATTTGAAATTTATCTGCCCATTACTGTCCATAAATTTTCCATTAAATTGATTTGAATTGCAAAGGTAGAGACTTAATTATCAAAAAGTCCTTATCGTTGATTACCAGCATGAAAATTAGATTTCGCTGGATGGCAAGGTATAAAATCATCCTGAAACACAGGTTCCTTAATTTTCTCGAATTTCTATTGTCAGTATAATGCCCTCATTGATATTTTGTATTGTTAGTTTTGTATTTTCGGCATTCATGGTCCGATCAAGGATAATTATTCGTCCGACATCTAAGGTTGTAATCCATCCTCACACGATAATGTATGGAGAAAATTTCACAGTTCAAATTCGCCGAATCTGCGGTGAACAAACAAACTAAGGGAAACATTGTCAAAAGTTTCTAGCAGTATAATTTGCAGGAGGCTATGCTAATCTGTATAAAAGGCAAGACGACCAGAAAACGAACCATTTTTGACCAGAACAAGTAAAGAAAAACGACTGCATCCAATCGAGACGTTTTTCTTTATATTTACAGGTAAGTAATGATTCGTTTGCTGGTCGTCATGCCTTTAATACAGATTGGCATAGCATCCTGCGTTTACTTACCCTTCTTGTTTTATTAACAAGGATTTCATTCCAAAATTTCCAAATCGGTTTTTTGGCCAGTGGTGTATGCATTAACTTTCTTGTTTAACAAAAACTTATTTTTCATCTTTATTTGCAAAAAGTTGACATTGCCACCCTGGACATAGAATAGATACTAAATAGAAGAACAACTCCCTAAATTTCCCTGGTCAAACGTGAACGAAATAGTCTGGCAATGTTCTAGATGAAGATGACTGAGAGATTTCCCATTTGGGTAATTTCCTCTCAGTGACATTACCATTTAAATGAAAAATGGAATTAAGTGCCGGGATATTTTTGCAGTTTTCTTCGAAGCTGGTCTACTATTTGTATTTATACTATGCCTTGGCGTCCGTGTGATTTAGCTTTAGCTAACATTTTTCGAATGTTGATGGTCCTCACGCCTCAGCTTCATATGTAAGAACACAACATCTAGCAACAATGGAGAATGTTGAAGAAATATTTTCCATATTTGCTGTGAAAAGTCACGAATTTTACACTTCGAAAGTTTCTCAGTAGGTTAGGTTAGGTTATCTGAAGGCCGCCGGTAGTAAACCAGTCGACCGCACATAGACCTTGATATGATCCACAAAATGATACTAAAGCAATCTCAATCTGAATCATTCTTGCACTGCCATGCAGTGATTAATTGAACCAGCCGCGGCTATTGAGGAACTTGGTTAGGTCCTTCAGCTCCACACTGTCAAACTCCGCTAGTCCATTAAGGAAGTACTTGCAAAAGGCCTGAAACCGTCTCCTGGTTAGTTCAGGCCATTCGCAAAGCAAATGCTGAATGCATTCAACCTCTTCCTCGTTCAGGCAGCTCCGGCAGAAATCATTGGCAGGAATACGCATGCGGACTGCATGAATACTAAAAGGCAGTGACCTGTTATAATCGCAGCGATATTTCGGAGATTCCGCCGGCTTCTCTTTAGTAGGAACGTTGTTCTTTTTTCTATTCCACTCTTACCACATCCTTTTTGACATGTCGCATGTTGACAGACCGATCCAACGTGAACAGCTTTTAGGTCGATCTCTCTTTTAACTGAGATTAGAGGCCTTCTGATTGATCTATCTATTTGTACATTGGCTGCCTCATTACCCGTCACATTACTATATCCGGAAACCCAGCAAAGAATCACCCTGTGATTTAATCGTGTTTGAGTCGAGCGCATTAATGACCGCTTCGCTATCGCTATACAAGCAAATTTGGCTACGCTTTTGTAGATCCTTGTGCGGTAGCAATACTTCTGTCTGTTTTTCTTAGTAGCAAACCATCGAATTTCTGATCATGGAAATTGTAGCATGTTTATAGGTTTTGAGACACCTATAACTATTATTATATTACTACTCCTCAACACGATTTTAAGAAAAGCATTTGATCACCAACTCAAGTAACGCTCAATACGTTCTCGTTCTTGCGTTGCTTGTTTTTTTACGATGTTGTCAAAGTCTAAGGGACAACCTTTTAATGCGTCAGCATGGATTTGGCCGGTAGAGCATTAGGGTAAGGGAAGTGAGGAAACTTTAATGTCTTGTGTTTACATTGCTGCGAGCCATACAATAGCCCAGAGACAAAGTGGATTTTTTAATTCAATATTTTTTTTAAACCCACGAGGAGACCTGGTCCCATGGCATGGTGGTCGTGTCGCTGCAATTAAATGATTTTTTAATTTTTGTCTCCCTTCAGCTAACGATAGAATAGTCTTTTTCAACTCTCCTAGAACAGCAATTATACTTGCATGTTGCTTTTGATTTGACTAAGGTGACAACACGTATCATTACTGTACACTAGCTAAGTATACAAGCTTCACTGGCCTTACAAGCCAGAGGATAGTAAACTCAGTGGTGGGGAAGGGGGGGGGCGGAAATCGGATACCCTGGAAATAAGACGTCTTAAGTATCCTTTGCTTGATACAGTTTGCACAAAAGTCTTTAATCCTGCAGTACAATCACAGTAAATAATGGCTATGAATTGCAAACTGAGATTTAATTAAAATGCAATTTTTACAGACATTATTTTTGGACCAGTCATTTTGCACCAATTTATGCAAAATAATTTCATACAAGTTCATTCCTCTCAAAGGATTTTAAAGAGCTAACCAAATTATTATATATTAATTGGATAACTCAGCTTAATTAAATTTAATAAAATATTTGTTTTTACGTAGGTTCACTCACCATCAGTTATTAAATATGCTGCTCCAGTTGCTGTTGCCCAACCCGTTGTTAAAGCTTTTGCCGCTCCTGTTGCCGTTGCCCAGCCAGTTATTAAAACATTTGCTGCTCCAGCTCTTGCTGTTGGTCACGGAGGACTCGGCTATGCCGGTTATGGAGGCTACTATGGACACCATTAAACAATTTGTACAGTATGGCATGAAAACTGCGGAAATTCCATCTGAGATACTGACCCAATGCCTGAAAGTTATCGAATTTTATTGTTGTAATTTTATTTATTTATTCATATGGAAAAATAATTTCAGAAAGTTTTTATGAAATGATTGTAGTTTTTTTTTAAATTTTATTTGTTATGAACACAGTTTTGTAGCAGCGCTTTGTAAATAAAGGACATTACTACGATTAAATTTCGAATTTTGAACATTTACGGAGCAAACAATATCTTTGTTGTGATATACCAATTTGAGCTTTCTATTCCATTGGTATTGATTTCAGTACAATTGAAAGTTTTTTTATCATTCTGCATGTTGCTTAGTTACCTTCAATAAGTTACCTTCAATAAACAAGTTCCACTAAGCCACAGTCTAAACTTAGTCTATTCAAAATTGGCGATAATCGAAATCATGTAAGAAATTGAACTGAAATATTAAGTGTCCCGGTCAGTGTGCCTAATTACATTCTCACGATAATGGTCGGAAATGAAGCTTTTATTGATAATACCTATAAATAAGGTAGGCAATCACTCAATCTACCAACTTTTACTTGGCGCTAATGTTGTCAAATCGATAGGTCTGCGTACATGTCAAGTCTACCAAAACGTGTTTGTAAGTATGATATACAAATAATAAAGCATTTTTCTTATCATTATCCGGATAAAAGTAATGCACATTAGGAGTCATTAGCGTCTACTACCCTTACTTACTCAGATCTCGCATAGTAACAGAAAATAGGTCATTTTATAACTTTTCTTTTTTACTTGAACTATTTTTATTAAAAGCTTTTATTTAATTTGAACTTTCTTACAACTCATTGTCATCTACTTCCAGTAAGTGCATTGACTTAAAATTTTGCAGACTTACGTTGATGACAATATAATATTATAACATTAGGGAGCTGGTCTGATGATGAAGACCTCTCCTCAATATTTAAGAGAATCTGTATTGTGTTTTGGTTCATTTGAATCGTTTCAGTGATAGCCACGTCGTGATGATGGAGCCTGATCCTAGGTACGAGAAACTCCTCGACGTTTAACAGTACTCACATGGTGTTTGAGCTCATTTTACAATTCGAACTTCTGTTACCTCACTCTTCTTGTATGAGTGGGATCTAGCTCAGGAGATGGGCTGGGTTCAAAATATGGACAAAGTAAGATATCAAGATCTCATGGGCGCCACGTGATCTTTTACCTGCGGCTGGATAGATCACGAAACCAAACATTAAAATCAGGAAGAACAAAAGAATATAAGAAAAATGGGCGTTTATTCGCAATACGTTATAAAGTCTCACTTATCTAAATATGTCTATATAAATTCTCCAAATTTACCATTAAGGAACTCAAAAATTAAAAAGAAAAATATACCGCCTTTGTCGCACAGCCACCAAAAACAAAATTTATTTCAAAATAATCGCAAAATTTATACTTAACTTTCGTTTAACACTCCAAACCTTCCTGCCCCGCCATTTCTTCTCTAGGACTTAAGTTATCACTGCTAACTCCAGAAAACCTTTACTTTTTTTTCCTTTAGATGTACTCTCACTTTCTTTTGGTTTTATTTTACTACCGGCTTTTGTTTAAACTTTTGGTTTCTTTTTATTTAAACTTTTTTTTTTTTTGTCTGATCTCTGAGGAACTTTTCACTATGAACGCCACCGGGAGAAGAAGGAATCCCCTCCACATGCGTGCTTTTCCCAACTCTTTTCTTAATATTGTCCGTGCGTTCACTGGTATACACTTTCGAACATCCGGTTTAATTTTGTACTACCAGATGGGCTGTTCGTAAATGCTTTGTTATAATTAACCTTATAAATGTTTCTTGATACAATTATCATTCATACATATTTTATTTATAAGTCCTTTGCTTATATAAACAAATTAGTCTTTTTTTGCTTGATTCATAATACCACTCACTGATTTTATTTTCTTCATCCGCACTTTCTTCTGTTTATTTCTTTTTATACACTTTTTTTTTTTAAGGAAGCCTGGAGCATATTTTCCAAAAATTATAAATATAATGTTAGGTTGTTTAGTTGCGAGGTAAGAAGATTTGAGTTAATGCCCTTTTTTTTATTTTAGATCGAATTACCATTTCGGGATTATGTGGCTGAGCGTTTCGAAGCTTACAATAGTAAAAGTATCGGAAATATAGCAGTAGAATTAATATAACAGTATAATTAATAATTCGATTTTGAGGTTTTCCCTAACTTATGTTTTTAAGCCTTCCTCTATTTCATTATTCTTTCTATATATTTCATTATTCTTTCTATTAATTATCAATTTCTATGGAGATATTAATTATAAATCTACGTTCAGATCAATCATAATATAGTATTTACACATATCGATTTATATGCAAAAATTCTTAAAACTTTTAACTCTTAAGCTAACTGCTACTTTCTAAATAAGAATTTCAGAGCTACTTAAATCAATATGAATTAGCTTAAATATGCTACAGATACTAAATAAAGTTATACTTAGATGGAACATTACTCTACATAACATAACTAAAGAACTCTTAGGCTGACATAATCCTTCTACGAAATTTTTTTTTTTTAACATTTTACTTTATATTACACTAGCTTAAATAGTATCTACATCCCTAGCTATATCGTAGCCTATATCGATATCTGACATTCCTATGACGCGCATGGTGATAACTAGACTCCGTGAATAAAAGGTTCTCCCAATTTCTGCCGATATCAAAATTTTTCATGTTGGAAAGTGCGATTGGAATTCCAAGCTGATAACCCTTAGATCTACCAAAGGTTTTGGTTGATGGTGAATGCAAAATAGGATTGTTTCCAGAAATATGTGGATAGCATTTTCCACGCAGGTATACGAATAGGTTGCAGGCTCTTACTAAAGTGTCGCGCAAAAGATAGCGCCGATCTTTCCGGATCCATCAATAATAAAAATTAAATTCAGATATTGCGTACTTCTTTTGTCCTCAATCAGTGTAAGCAACATATTTATTTAATAAACGAAACGACTTCTTCCCCGTTGATCGATAAAATCCTTACAGTAGTAGGACCTGGAATTACAAGACCAGAGCAGAATCAACTAATCAAAACAAGGGTGAACAACACGAGCCATCACCATACATAAGTATTTTTGGAACGTAACACTTCTCTTCTACCACAGAAGGCACGCTTTTTGAATGAGGCCAAGAAATGTATTAACCTATTCTAATAACGAAATGTTGGAATGAGGCTCAGCAAATCAGCATACGAAAAACAATAAAAGTCAAGGAACAAAACGGCTGAGTACAACAGGAAGAAGAAGCTCCTCTTAAGTGCCACTTTGTCCACGTTAGTGCTAAAAACATCACTTACATTATTAGGTTATTTCGCTCAAACATACCATAACTAGTGCGCGTAAAAGGTTGATCGGTTACGTAGAGAATAGGAGAGTTCTCTAGACAATATTTTGGAAGCAAGTTCCGCACTGTCAAGCTTTCCCTGAAGAACCTAGTGTAGAAATATTATATCAGCAACACAACGTCGCTTCCCAAGAGTAACAGCAACCCAAAGCGCTCCTCATCAAGTGGCAGAATAAGAGTGTCGCTCGAAGGCACAGATCGAAGGGCCGATCTCACAAATCTACGCTAAACGGATTTGTTTGATGTGAAAACGTAAAACGGAGACCAAAGCTGACTACAGGCCCGTAGAGATAAAATTCGGGCCCGGGGGGGTACCACATACGGGCCCCCGCGAAAGGAAAATCGGGAGCGGGACTAAGCGTTTACGGGCCCATATACAATCGAATGAGTGACTTTCAATTTAAAATCTGTCTAGTATATTACACTTTTTCGATCGTGAAAATTTTTTTATATATATATATATAATTAAAATGGAAATGGACTAAGATGACGGGGCCCCTTTTGAAAGCCCGGGCCCGGGGGGTTTACCCCTTCACCCCCCCCCCCCTTTCGACGGCCCTGCCTGACTAGCATACTCCAACAGGGTTCTAACAGGGGACAGGGGAGTCTTATGTGAGGGCAAGGAAATTCCTTGGATTAACGGAGAATAAATCCCAGCAAAGACTTGGCCCTGGCAACGATATTATTAATGTGGGAGATGATGAAGTTGAGTTATCAAGATACACATCCAAGTCTCACCCATTTAATACAAATACCTTCAAACTTGTACTGAAAAGTACGGTGGTTCGGTCATAACCTGACATTTCCCGATTATCAATTTGAGATTATTGCTGCAGCATTGAAGCTGCAGCTATTGAAGTCTTGCAAGTCTAATTGTAACATCTCACAATCTACAACAGATTTGATTGGGAGAAAAATGTTGATATCGTCCGCATACACAGGGCGTTACACGGCGCGTGTGCAAAAATGAAGGATCTGGTAGATCTCCTCCCCCCCCCCCACCTACCAGCTTTAGGGTTTTTAATTTTTTATCATGGCTTCCTCAAGGGAAAATCGACCAACCTTCTTGAATTCGTTACTTATTCTTTGTTGACAATTGAAGCGGGCAAGCAGGTGGACTGTGCATTTACGGATTTTAACAAGGCCTTCTATAAGATTGAACACGGAATCCTGGTCTATAAACTGTCTACGCTCGGGTTTCTATATTGCTTCGTCGATTGGCTTTTCTCTTGCGTGCCAAATCGTGCACACCGTGTCCTATTTCGGGATGTTCTTTCCGACCAAATCCTTGGCACCTTAGAGGTACCTCATTTCGATTCTCCTGTTCAGTAGTAAAATTCTGTGTTATGCGGACGATGCTAAGATTTTTAATGGTCTTCTAGATGGTGAAGTTCCAGCTGAAGGTCAACCCTAAAAAACCGAGCTAGTCATTTTTACTAAGAAATATAAGGTTCCTCAAGTAGATCCTCCGCCTTTCAACGACAACCAGATAACGTTTGCAGCTGAAGCTTAGTATCCTGGATAGAAAATTAAGCTTGAAACAGAACATTCAGGACAGGGTTGAGAAAGTAACGATAGTTCTGCACAGTTGTAAGAAGATGTAAGATGGTAGAAAATGGAGCCTTCACCCTAAGATATCTCACTGGCTTTATGTAGCGATCATTAGACCAATCCTGTTATAAGGCGTTATCGCCATCTCTGAACAAGGCCACGATACTTCGCATCCTAGGAAAGGTTCAGAGATCATCCTGCAGCTGTATAAGCGGAGAACTGCGGATGACACCCACTGCTGCTCTGGAAATGCTTCATCCATTAAACCTGATAGGTAAGAAGATAGCAGCGAGCATTGCTATTAAACTCACGGCCACCTCTCAGTGGTCCAATATTCATGTCGGATACACTGCAATTTTCAACTCCTAATCGTATTCTTTACCTTGATTATACCCTACCGAGCAATTCCTTTGTCAAATGGTTTAGATCCACTATCCCAACCAAGTAATATGGAGAAAGCGACGCACTGTCTTATACCAGACTAGTTTTTCTCTGAAAAGCTGAATATTAAATCTATCCTTCCGCCTTTCTAACCACTGCAGTTTATTCTAAGTCGAAATAATGGCAATTAAGGGTTGGCTGAAAGATAACAACATATCTGAAAAGGATATTTGTATCCTGACGAACAGTCAAGCCGCGGTGCTAACCTTAGAATCTTTCTTATCGACATCAAAAGCTGTCGCTGTCGCTCATATCTAAATGAGGTGGCTGACCAGTACCATATCGACCTGTGCAGGATACTGGACACAGTGAAATACAGTTGCGCTCCCTATATGCGGCACTATATTAGAGATCCAACGGGATAATACTGCTATAAGTAGACCTCAAGCGAGCTGTAAGCTGCTGCTACGTACCCCATCATCAAATGAACCATTAATGGGCAAATAACACTACGTGCCACATGACGGGGCAGATCTGACCTAATTTAGATCTTAAGCGCTCCAAGCATATTGTTTCGTTGGATATAGGTGTGATTACAAGTCATTGCCTAATTGGCACACACGTGAAGAGAATGGAACTCAAATGAATTCTGTAGAAGCTGTAGGGACGATAAAGTATAGGAGACTATATCTCACCTCCTCTGCTCGTGCTCGATTATTTCTCGGATTCTAGCATTCTTCATAGTTTTTCACGGATGTTCCAGAAAAATTTAAATAACATTCCGAAAACGTCTAATTTTATAACAAACAAAAACACATGTTAATATTTAAGTTTGCGCTTATATTTATTATTTGAAGTTTTAAAAGAAACAAATTATGTATAGTAATAAAAATGTTGTTTCCATTACAGTTCCTTGAGTTCTAGTACACGCTTCATTTCATATCTAAAGCAGTTTCCTATAATTTTCCACGTATATATCAGCAGTACCGTCCCATGCGAAACGAAACGATATTATAGCAGTTAGTTTTCTTAAAGCATTTCTAATATTAGTAAATTATGCTGGAATTCTAGAGTTTGTGTTTTCATTTCTATTAGTAACAGTTCATATTAATTAGCAACATCATGGTAAATTAAGCACATTAAAACTATGTAGACGCCTATAAATTGCGGTTCTGCTACTTACACAAATTCAGTTAAAAAAATGTGTTCCGCTGAAAATGCATCTTTTATTCTTGTGTATCGCGGAGGTACTTGTAACTATTGTTTTTTGTGTACCAATTTATAATGGAAAGGATGTTGATTCCAAAACAGAGTTCCCTTACTCAGTTCTCCTCCAGATAACAATTATAAAATCTGATTATAAATCTAAGGTATACATAACAGATGACCGAATCTGTGGAGGTAGCATTCTTGCTAGGAAGTCAATTTTAACAGCGACTCACTGTGTTTGCGGCAATGCTTGCGATACAAAAATCGAAGTAAGAGCAGGAATCGTATCTTGAATAATTTTGAACAAGCAAAGAAAATGGACCATTATATCGTTCATCCTAATTTTTACAAACCTAATCGTGTCGATCTTGCAATAGCTTATTTAGATGGTGAGTTCTATCTGAACAATAATGTTAAAGTCGCAACATTTGGTCAAGATGGTCCTGTAAATACAAACGATGTAACTATTATTGGTTGGAGAGTGAAGGATAATGAACAGAAAGCAACAAAGTTACAGAAAGACATAACAGGAGTCGATTAAAATAAATAAATATAAAAATCACGCAAATCGAACAGATATCTACTGCGTTCAAGAGAATAGTACGCATAACACTATTTGCTATGGAGATTCTGGAAGTCCCCTGATCAGGAATGGAGCTATTATAGGTGCTGCATCGAAAATTACACTAGAGAGACAAAAGGAAGGTAATAAAATTATATATAGGTGCACCGGTCAATATCCATTAATATACTTAAAAGTATCATCGTACGGAGGTTGGATTGATGCTAACAAAACGCAGAAATAAAGTGTCGAAGTTTCCTTTAGTAGTCATCACATAGAAAGTTGGTCAATACTACATTGCAAAAGCAACAAATGATTTTACCAAAATATATGGACCTAATGTGAAGTACCTGAAGTGAACTAAAGAAAGGCTTTAAGCACCGAACATCATAGGGGATATTCCACTGAACTTCGCTAAAAAGCTGATGCACTGCATTATAACGCCACGACTCCATTGACCGATACTGGAAAAGCTCAAAGAAATGCTTGAGGAATTGTGGTAGTGGTGGTGGAATACGTGGGGCGATTGGGAAGAGTAAGATGGCCTTAGATCAGTGAAGCCAGATGGATTGCATGCTTTCTACTAATACTATTGCAGTTAAAATTAGTCTTAAAATTATAGCTATTGTTTCTACAAAAAGGCGTCTAAAGAAGTGTTAGGCGTAACAAGCACTAATAGAGAAGGCAGAAGAAGCGGCCTACCACGGTAACAGTGAATATTTGTACTGTCCTACTAAGCTCAAACGGGGTAAGTGAATTTTGCAACATTTTAAGACATAAAAAGTAAGTACACGATTAATATAGATATTTAAGGTTATTTAGGTTAAATCCG
The DNA here is from genome assembly GCA_964036015.1 of Leptarthrus brevirostris. Lineage (NCBI taxonomy): Eukaryota > Metazoa > Arthropoda > Insecta > Diptera > Asilidae > Leptarthrus > Leptarthrus brevirostris. Next base: position 14,159,776 of record OZ038374.1, read on the forward strand.
ATTAAATTAGCATCTTATAAAGTAGGAAACGCGTTTTAGAACGACTTAACAGTAACATACTCTTATCTAATAAAAATTCAGTTACCTCTTGGCGCTTAGTAGGACAAAAGTACAAGATTGCCAAGAAATTAGTAGAAAAGACTCTACAACTGAGCTCGTGGAAGAGAAGCCCACAAATCCCTATTTTTTACGGAGAGATCAAAAGAATATTTTGTTGCAGCCCTAAACAACAACTTTGCACTGCAAATACCCCTTCATCGTAACTAAAGAAACAACCTGTTATGACTACTATCAACATCAGTCCTCCGATAAGATTGAAGGTATCGGATTCAATTAATTAAGTTGATGGACCTCGATAAGGCCCCGAGTATAACCAGAACTATTCAAAGCGAATTTAAGTGGTTCAAGAAACTAAGAACCCTGGAGAGAATACTCAACTGGGGCAGATCCTGGAGAGATCGCCACTATTTAAATCTCAGCACTTATACCTTAAATAGAGACAAGCAGAGACGGCTTTCCACGAGGTAGACTATTGAGCTATAAGAAATAACCGCCTTTCCGGACATAGAGGGTGCTTTTAACAATGTCCGTACTGAGACTATTCTAGAGTCCCTCATCGAGTTGGGGGAAGAAGAGGGCCTTTATCATTAGATAGTTTCAATGCTAAGGGCAAGAATTGTTCAATCGGAATTAGGTAGCACACAAATAACGAGATTCCTGTTCAGCCCAGGGTGGTGTCATCTCTACATTACTTTGGCCCATGAATTCATAATTCAGCTCGGATTAGAATTCTTAGTGATGTTCCTACTATTTCGGGTCATGCTCCTCTAAACCTCCTCAAACCAACTAACACCAATTGGTTCAATAATGACTGTTTCGCAGCCATTAAAAATAAGGAAGCAGCCTTCCAGGCATATAAATTGTGCCCTTCAGAGGAATTGAGACGTATCTATAGAGATGCGCGGAATATTTGCAATTCAGCAATTAGTCGGGCTATATGGCCGGTCCTCGCCTATGGATTGCTGGTGTGGTACCCCATGCTAAGTAAGGTATACAACCTATTGAAGCTGAGTGGGATTAAAAGATCCACGGAAATAGGCATCACTGATGCAATGCGATCTTGTCCAACAGCTGCTCTAGTGGTGCTTCTGCACTTGCTTAGATCTACACATTAAAAAGCAGACTTTATGAGTATCTGAAGCAGTCAGACTCAGACAATCAGGATGGTATAGGACTACATCTTATGGACATAGTAACATTCTGGATCTACTACCATGAGAACTGGTCACGCCTTTAACTGACAGACAGAAAGCTAAGTTTCAGAAAAAACCTCGCCATGAAGCTTCCCATCAAAACGGAGTGAAAAAACGGCAGAGTGGTGGGGACTTTCGATATGACTATTTTCACCGACAGCTCAGCGACAAACTGCGGTGTCGGTACGGCTCGAAAACACTATACTATCAAAATCTTACCGACTTCCGGATCATACGACAGTCTTTTAGGCTGAAATGCTTGCCAGACTGCAAAACAAACACTTACCCCCGAGAGGATGGCATTTTTTCCAACAGCCAGGCTGCTATCAATGCTCTTTATTCGGCCACCACATCTTTCAGACTGATGAAACGGTACCAAGATGAGATTTTCACAGCCTACTCTAGATACACCACCAAGCGTCTCGTCATTATTTCAATTATTTTTGTACCACAGATTAACCAATCCTTGCACACATACAAAACTGCACACTGTCTTAACCAAAACGAAAGTATTAAGGTTAGAATGATGTCATTGACGCATTCTAACCTTAATACTTTAACAAAACGAACACAAGAAAGAGTCTTCCCAATAAAACACATGAAAATTGTAATTGAGTAATTTTTTATCGTGACCACATGTTCCGAACATTTGTAGGTTTACGTCAAGTAAATTCCAAGTTGATACTTTAAAAATATAAAAATACGAGAATTCCCCAAGCTTTTCCTATTCTTTACAAGTAGTAAGTTTTGGTTTGTTCACACCACCAATGCTCAGCTGTTCGGTTAGCTTCCGGGCTTGTATCTAAAGTAGGTTGTGGATTTTCCTTCTCTGTAAGCGCTCTGAATTCATCCTATTCCGGTTTTCGGGTCACATAGGCGTAGAGAGGAATGAGCGGGTCGATGAGCTGATGGTGCAGTGTACCGTCCTACAAGACTCTCTTACGGAAACATTAAACATTTCTTTGGGAGTTCCTTTCTTTAACATTGTTTATTCATGAACAACTCCAGGTAAAGCAGCATGGCTACCGACGTCATGTCGGGGGCGATGCGGATCTTCTTCAACATTAGCATAGGCTGTGATCTCATTATGAGGTCCCATAAAGATATTACAAGGTCAGTGAAACCTGCAGCCAGACTGCGTATTCCCTTCAATACACACTGCCGCTGATGTCAGGATGAGAACAAGAAGGAAACCCTTTCCTTTTCCATTTTTTTAACGACCTAAAGGAACCAAGAATGGGAGAGATCATCAACTTTCTAAACCTTACCGATTGGATCTAGTTCCGCTATAACCATCCTTCGCATATACCAACACTGACTACGATATGTGGTTACAAAAATCCACTGTCAAGATCTCCAAATATGGGCTTGTCCGTAAAGGTTCAGCTAAATAACTTTTGCGGGCTTTCTAAACTCTAATATATTTTATTATATTGGGAATATAATAATAAACTTTTAGTTTGAATATCGAATTGTCTTCATAAAGCGCACATATCTACTAAGAGAATAATTTAAAATCACAAATATACAAGAATTGTATTAATGTTACTATCGCATGAATAACTCATTGCATTTTTTACTAAGCATCATTAGTATAAAAGTTTTAAAATCAAAATCACAAAATTAATCTTTGCACGTTAGCAGACAGCGGATAGATAGGATCAATTATAAAAATAACTAAAATGGCTATTAGTTGTTACCAGGCATATCCTGTCTTAGTGTCTTTAATCACCCGGAATTTGTGAGCACGAAAGCTTGATTGTCCCCACAACTAGAAAAATAATTTCACTATAATCACGGAAAAAATAATTTGTTGACTTCATGTCATGCCGAAAGGACTGGGACTGGGTGTGCACTAATCAACATGAAGGCAAGTGTTCTATTGTATTTTGAGTTATCTATTCGGGCCTAGTCGTAGCATGCATATTATATTAGATTGACTAGATGGAAGCGGACTGAGGCCGTTTACACCACCACATTCTGCAGAAGGGTGCAAATCAATACACCAAATCGATCCTTATAGCGGTAGCCACCAAACAAACAAGCAATGTAAATGCATGATGTCCAGGGATGAGAAACCGAACATATAAAGGTCTCAGGTGAGGCCCGCTGACGGTTATTTCGTTGGTCAGTCACACATGAACTATCCTTAGGTTGAATAAAGAAAGAGTTAACGTTGTATACATTCGGGGTCGTCGAATCGTGTAAAATCCGCCGCATAGTGTACTTCTTTTGAAAAATTTTAAAATTCATAAAATCAATTCTAAGGACAAGGTAAATCAACATAGTATGGATGAATCGTATATTATGCAGCGGCAAAAAGTATTTCATGGCTAAATGTTATCGACATTTAAACAAAGTAAGAGATTTCGTGACAAAAGTTATAGTGTTGAATTCAGAATTATTTACCATTCTATGTGTCGTGTAATATTTAATAAAATATGTAAAGAATTCTGAAAATAATAAATTTTTGCCGCAATGAATAATCAGAGTGCCGCTTGGTCCACCAATGACCATGAGAACGTACTACCACGTAAGTCCTAGTTTTTCACATATTTAATAGAGAACATAAAATCTTCTAAGCTTTCTCATTAGTTAATTTATTGAAAAGTTTAGCGATGTTTTAATACTTTAGTAGTGTTTTAAGTTATTAAATAAAAAATTTTACTTAGTTAGCTGCTAGCTATCGTAGTACATTTTCTACAAATTCTAACTACTGACCAATTTCCAGTACAGTTACCGCGCTGGCCGATCAACCGGAGTTTTACTAGAAGCTCTAACTGAGCATTGGAATCATTGTGTTTATAATTTTGCAGGCTCTTGATATTTCAAAAGCTTTTAATAAAGTCTGGCATGCTGCCCTTATAGTCAAACCTCACACATTCGGCTGCACACTCAACTCTTAAAATAAATAGAAAGTGTTTTGTAAAGGCCGTTAATTTGTGTAATATTAGAGGGAGTTACACCTTATTCCTACATAGCAAATGCCAATGTACCTCAGGGTTCAGACTTCTCACCAACCTTATTTCTTCTTTTTACTCATGACCTTTTGTGTCTCACTCTCAATCTTACTCATAGTTTCGCCGACGACAGCACCCTTGATTTCTCGTCCTCCTTTCAGTCTGTAATGAATTTTCTACAGAAATCAACCGAGATCGCATGTTTGGATGATTAAGGAACGACATTTTTACAATCCTCGCTTGGGGCAGCACTAATTATGCTACGTTTAATGCACCCAAAACTCAATGATGTTTAGTGTCACTTAAAAAACACCCAGCGCATCGTCAATTCCCTCAACTTGGTGCTGATCTACAAGTCCCACGTCAGGCATCTCTCTCTAGTTCCCGTAACCTTTTGTGGGGCATAGTTTGGGAGAAGGAAAACGATTGCACGTGGATCTACATTTTAACGACCCTATCCGCATTAGACAAAGTTCAAAGAAAGGATATTAAAATTATTGGTGACTTTCTAATCTCTGACATGAGATGACGGAATGTTGGTTGTCTCACTCTTCTATTGCTATTTCTATGGCCATTGTTCTAACAAAATGGCTAGTGTAGTAAAAGAGCTTCTAGTCGCTATCACCCATTTACTCTGCAGTCAAATTTGGGCGTGCCGTCAAATTTTCGGAATCTTTCTTAAGCAGAGCAATACGAATGAGTTTACCATCTTCCGTCTTTTCCTCGTCTTATGAGCCCGAAACCTTCAAGTTAATCATACATCCTTCGATAAACCTCTTAATCTCTTTCCCTTACTCTTAATTCTTTTCCTGCTAAGACTGTGCTTTAGCATCATAGGGCATCCCCTGAGATTTGGCATTATCATATAAAAATTAACATAAAATCTATCCACGTATATTGTTTTTTCTTTAATACCGAAATTCAAGTGTCTGTGGCGAGTGCAGTATAGCACGTTAATACGCCTTAGATTAGTTCTGCATTATTGTGCTAAAGTTTTTTATGATGATGCCAGAATTCAGGGGATTTCCTTTAGTGTTATAGCACATCCTTGGAGAAAAGGATTTGAAAGGGGCTGGATGAAGAAAGTGACGAGAGAAAAACAAAAGATAATAAACTGTTCCATATTCGTGTTGCTGAAGAAGGATTCCCGAAATTTTACTATACCTACTTTAGGCTAGCAAGTTCATTAGAATAATTACCGTAGATATAACAATAGGGGAGTGAGCGACAACCAACATTTCGAGAGATTGTGGAATCACTAGTAAGTTACATAGTTCTTTTAAATTTATTTAACGTCTTTGGGGCCGATTACGTAACGCAGATTTTGAAGATTTTTGACCTCTTCACCCCTTGTAACGCGCCGTAACGTTTCGCGTTACCCCCCCCCCCCCCCCTAAACTTTACGTTACACTTAGATGATTCTTTTTACTTAAAAATGTCAATTATGTTGCGCCAAATACTGGAATAAGAAGCAATGTAAAAATTAAACAAAATTGCAGCCCACTTTGGCCCTTATGTGTGTGCGTGAAATTCGTATGTTCATGGATTGTAGTTTAGGTGGTTTTGCTGGACCGCAACGGTCGGTCTCTTAGAGTACAAACTATGAACTCATGGGACACGGCTTATTGTGGTTATTTGCCATATATATACTTCTGTATACTCAATGACTCGACTCTTTTCGTATGTAAAATAAAATAGTTTTCAAAAAAAATGTTGAACCGACTTCACAAAAAGCGCTAAAAAGCATAAAATAATTTTAAATTTTATATCTATTACGACATTTTGAAGTCGGTGCAAATCAAACAAACCACACAACTACAACAAAAATATTTAATCGTCATTTCTTATGATCCCGTAAGCTGAAACGTTCAGGTAGTATTATTAATTTGCACCGACTTCAAAATGTCGTAATAGATATAAAATTAAAAATTATTTGATGCTTTTTAGCGCTTTTTGTAAAGTTTTTTTGAAAACTATTTTATTTTTCACTTTCTAGTATCTTCTACTCTATACAACGAAGAAAGAACTATCCAAATAGGTCCACGCGATAAAAAGTTAGGTTTAACCCCTTACCCGATCTCCACATCACAAAAATTTTTTCTCATGGTAGCAATAAAGGAACATACTATACTGAACAGAAAAGGAATCATCGAAATCGGTCCACGCGTTACGAAGTTACTACTCCCCCCCACCCAACCCCCCACCATGGAACAAATTATTCTTCTATTAGCAATGGGGGAGCATACTCTATACAACAGCAAAAGAATCATCCAAATTGGTCCAGGCGTTACAAAGTTAGGTTCCACTCACTCCCTCCCCTCACCCCACCAACATTTTTCTTCTCGTGGTATCAACCAGAGAGCATACTCTACCCAACAGAAAAAGAATTATCCAAATCGGTCCACGCGTTACGAAGTTAGACCACTCCCCCCCTCCACCCCCACCCCTCACCATAGGACCAAATTAATCTCCTATTAGCAATGGGGAATCATACTCTGTACAACATCCGATGAACTAGCAAGGATTCGCACTACTCGTCCTGACTGGAAATTAAACCACCGGCTTGGAAAGCGGCTTGCCACTTCCAAACTGGAGAGGCATCCCTCAGAATTGCAAATGCTAGATGACAATACAGATATGGCCAAAGCTTCACCTTAAACGGTCAAGAGAGCGCATGTCACTCGGACGTAAATTAATTAGCGTCAACGTGGCCGTTATTTCCGGCCACTGCCTCATAGGTAGACACGGCGATAGACTCGGTGCGTCTTCAAACGACTTCTGTAGGAGTTTCCAAGAAAAAGAGGAAGAGGAAACCATACCCCACCTTCTCTGCAACTGCCCGGCCCCAGCCAAACGTAGGATCCGGTTGTTGGGCTCCCCCTTTTTTTTAAAAAAGATAACCGAAATAGGCTCCACTGACGTCAGGGACCTGGTTCGGTTCAACAGGAGCTCTAAATGGTTCCCGGATACGTTATAAGGCTGAACCCTTTCCGACCCATCCAATATTGGCTCCCCGAGAACTAGATTTCACTGGTAACAGGGAACTAGCTCGGTTCAAAGAGAGTAATTTGGTAGGCTCTCCTCTTTTCCTTAGGGTTAAATATTGTCTGAAACTACAGCCTGGTGTCACAATGGGCGACTTTGGCTTAAGTGTACCTTTTTACGCAGCCACTCTAACCTTACCTAACTCAGGATCGAATATGTATAGGCCTAAATCGATTTTACGATATTCCAATTGCATCATACTCAAAACCAATATACATCTAGCATCAGGTAGACTCGCGCAACCGCGTCGGGCTCCAGGTGCGTCAGGACAGAGACGGCCGCTCCTTGATCTATCACTTTTGATCTTGTATACAACTCTAAATACTTTTCATCGGTTAGTTGTGTATGAGGACGAAGAAAAAGAGAAAAAGTTTAAAAGCAATTATCTCGAAATAGCGTTTTTTACCCCTTAAAGTAAGACTGCTCAAGGAGTATTGGTTCAATCATGCTGAAATTTTAACCACAGTTTCTCAAGTCATAGGAGTTCTATCTGAACCTTCAAAAATTCAAAGATTCGATAAAAAAAAGTATTTTTTCTTGCCACTTTTTCGTCTTTTAGCTGCAATTTTCTCATTTTTCAAGTTTTTTTTTTGAAAACGCGGATAGAAGCCAAAACTGCTATCTCATGGAAAGCGTTTTTTTTTTCTTTTTTTTTATACGATGTGGCCAAATCCTAGGTGACAACCCTTTGATGCGTTAGCATGGTTTTGGCCGGAAGGGAATTAGGAATTAGTAAGGAAAGTGAGGAAACTTCAAAGTCTTGTTTTTGCATTGCTGAGAGTTAGACAACAGCCCCGAGACGGAGTGGATTATTTTTTAATTGCTTAATAAAAGCTCACGGAGAGATTTGGTCTCGAACCCGGGACCCACGAATTGATCCAACTGCGTCTCCGAATGCTCTAACAGTCAACATTTTACTTGAAATGAAATTTGAGCCGCTTTTTGGACCCCGCCATTTTTGACCTTTTGCACACCGAAAATAAATTTTATATTTCTGGTCTCTCAGTAAAACATACAGAAAAATAAAAAAAAATGGGTTCGCTCTGTTTCAGTATGCCTTAAAAAGGAGACCTTTTTATACTCATTAGACACTGCTATAGAGAAGTAGAACAACCTTAAGAAAATAACTAAAATTCAATGAGATGCCCAGACAGGAGCAATTAGCACATCGCCAACTGCGGAGACCATACTCCACCTTCCACCACTTGACGCTGCTCGCATCGCCATAAGACTGAAAGAATCTAAATGGTGGAAAAGTTCTGATCTCGTTCAAAGCAGTATTCTAAGGATCTATTCTGAAGACTGTCTGCAGGTAAACACCGAGTACAATATCCCTATGCTAAGCTTTGGGAAGGTCTTTTCGACCAAAATACCAGACAGAGCAAAGTGGGGGAAAGATGGTGGTGTTGTCATGGCAGATATAGCGGTCTTCACTGATGGATCGAAAGTGAGGACGGGATGTGAGCTGGGGTGTACCCGGATTGCCTAAATATACGTAGTCAGTATTGGTTGCCGGACTACTGCAGTGTGTTCCAAGTAGAGATTTCGGCCATACAGAGAGCGGTAAGGATGTTATTATCACGCCCAAATCTACCTAATAGTAGTGACATAGGAATTTTTATAGACAGTCAAGCGTCAATAAAGGCGCTGGACTCAAACGTAATAAGGTCACAGCTGGTACGTAGGTGTCACAATAGTCTCCAGAACTTATGAACTATGGACAAGGTAACTCTCTTCTGGATCCCGGGTCATAGTGGGATACAGGGCAATGAGGCGGCTGACACGCTTGCAAAGGAGGGTTCTTAACTGAACGCTTCCTGCATAGGCAGGTTGATCGGCTGGTCTCTATAGTCAGTGAAAAGAGAAGTTGACGTTAAGGCAATTCTGCTTGCTAAGGAAAGATGGAGCAATTTGACAATATGTCAAGGCAGCTGTGGCCAGTTTGGGACATTAAGAAAACGGCTTTCCTGCTAAAGAGCAGCATCACCAATCTCCGACATATTGTGGCAGACAGTATTGGCCACTGTCTCTTAAGAAGACACGCAGAACGGTTACATATCCCCATCAACGGCTTTTGTAGAAGTTATATGGACAAGGAAGAAGTGGAAAGCATTCAGCATTTACTCTGTGATTGTCCGGGCCTGTCCAGGAGAAGGTACAAGCGTTAGGTGCGTACTTCCTCAGTGAACTGGACTAGGTTGCTAACATAGGACTAAAGCAGCTTCTCCGGTTTATTAACATTTAAGTAACATACTATACTGACATTCAGGTGCGGTCCCGCGGATGTGGCAACACAACGGACGGAAGTTCTTGTGTAAAATCTTACTCTCTTACTCTTTTTTTTTTATATGATGTGACCAAGTTCTAGGGGACAACCCTTTGATGCGTTAGCATGATTTTGGCCGGAAGGGAATTATGGTAAGGGAAGTGAGGATATTTGATTCTTGTTTTAGCATTGCTGCGAGCTAGACAACAGCCCAGAGACATAGTGGATTATTTTAATTTCTTAATAAAAGCTCACGGGAAGAAATGGTCTCGAACCCGGGACCCATGGCATGGTGGTCATGACGCTTAAAGAATTCATCCATCTCCGTCTCCATGCTATGCACGGCAATAAAAAAAAGATGTTTAATTACACTTCGATAGCTGAGTTTAGAAAGAAATTGTTGAAAAAAATTATACATACCATTAAAAACACTTCTGCGAAAACTCTACGTCTAACGACTGTTTTCAAATCGCCTAAGAGCAACTACATAGGTGGTACCCATAGATCCTCCATGTTGTAAGACCCATGAGTATGAAATTAATTCTTTTAGCACATTTGAACACTCAAATCAAATTAACACCAACATACTAATGTTTTAAATTACTTTTCTTAGATGTTTCCACTGGCGTTCCGAGGGCAGAGGAGAACAAAACCGATTACTTTGCGAACAATCCATTCCTTGTAGGTGTACAGTCGAAGTAAGTTTTTCAAATACTCCAATTTATGATATTTTGAAGTCGAGTCGATCTTTGACAAAATTAATACGTAAAAATTTATTATGTAGTGATGCATGAACTAATTTCCTTTCCAATAAATACAAATATAAAACGTAAGACGAAAAGAATAAAGTAAGTATAGTTAAATGTTTCATAAGATTATTATATATCGCTTATATTGTACATTTTTTAATTTCCTTAAACAAAATCGACTCGATTTCCACAGCATTTTTCGCTTTAGATTTTTTATCTCAAGTTTTTCAATTTGAACAGATTTCGACGGAAATATTATCACAAAGTAGTTTTTGCTATCCTCATTGTAATTATCCTAATATTGATAATAGCAATAATTTGCATTGCATTTCGAGGTAAGTATATGAAAAAAACTGTGACGCTTAATGGAGTCGAATGCAATTGTGTCCAACCAAGATTGAAAATTAGTTTTTATAACAAAATTTAAATAAATAAAAAAATTCATTATCCACTTTACTTGGTGTAGTAAATGTATCTGATCTTTATTAACAGTTCAGATAGTTTGCACTTAAACTAACGAGCAAAAGTAGTATATTATTAACCTCTACATTAAGCAGTTTATGTAAAATTAAAAGACCTGCAAAAAAAAGTATTTAATTCTCCTTCTTTATAATCCCGTGAGCTGACATTTTTAGGTAGTTTCATATCTGTGGTCACAGTGAATAACTTGTTAAGTTGAAGAATGGCCAAAATGAGATAAGTGTACTGTGGTCATCTCCAATGTCTTATACGCACTGTTAAAAAGCTGGTAACTCATGACCCTAATACTTTTCGACCATATTGTTATCAACAAAATGTATTTTCTACCAAAAATGGATATCCACCTCACCTCCCACTCTCACTCTAAGTCACAATTTTTGTCATGATAGAAATAGATACTCCCCTCAGCAGTAAACGGATCATCCAACATAATACGAAGTTAGGCTTCAGTAATTCACCGGCGCCACTTTACCATACAATTTTTCACATGCTACCAATGGGGAAACACATTATATGCATCAAGAACAGAATCATTCAAATTAGTCCACACGTTAAGAAGTTGGCCTACCCCTCCCCCACCCCACCTAAAGTCCAATTTTTTAATAGTAGGAATGAAGGATCATACTCTATACAACAAAAACAGAATCATCCAATTCAGTCTACGTGTTACAAATATGGCTCCGCCCCTCTCCCCATCCCGCCCATCCTAAAATTTTTAACATGAGACCATGTTCTATACATCAAAACCAGAATCATCTAAATCGGTCCACGCTTTACAAAGTTAGACTACCGCTAACCTACCCTACCCTACCTAAAGTTCAAATTTTTCACATAATAGCAATAGGGTATCATACAACAAAAACGGAATCATCCAAGTCGGTCTACGCGTTACGAAGTTCTGTTTCATCCCGTCCCTTCAACAACCACAACATATAAATTTTTGGCATGGTACCGGGACATGCTTTATAAATCAAAAAAAGAATTATCCAAATTGGTCCACACGTTACGAGGGTAGCCTACACCTCTCCCAACGCCGACCCTAGGTAAACATTCTAGTAGCAATGGGGGATTATACTCTTTATAACAAAAAAAGAATTATCCAAATCGATCTACGCGTTAAGAAGTTGGGTTTAGGCCACCCCCCCCCCCCACCCCCCCATCATAACAATGTTTTTAGCTTTGTATGTAAGGCATTGTAAAAAATAATTACAATACAAATCTAACAATTTTTACCACAATCTCCATCTCTCTAGTTCCCGTAACCCCTTGTAGAAGTAGAACTTGACCAGATTCGAAACAACGTGGACTTTCAATTTAATGTGGATTCCGAACCACTGATATTTTCTCTGCAACCCCTATGGGCTTTTTATCGTGTTTTATATGTTGCCAGCAGAAAGCAACCATGGATTGCCGTCAGTGAGATTCGAACATGGGACCTCCTGATTGGTTGGCCGACACGTTATCACTTACTTCACCGACGACTTAATTTTTTAGTACAACGTAACTTATTAACTTATCTACAGTCTGGTTTCCATACTGGTCATAACTGTGAAACTGCTTGGATCTACTTGAATTTTCCAAGGCATTTAATCGCTTTGATTCCTTTAATCCCTTGTGGGCATAGGGCGTCTACTATAGCGCCTCACCCCCTAGTTCGGTTCTATACTAACGACTTCAATTGTAGCCACGATTTGCTGATTTGGGTACCTTTTCCTCTCTGCATATCTCCTCCATGTGTTGTGCGGTCGTCCAAAACGATGTTTTCCTTGGGTTCCGTGCGGATTCTAATCAGGAGCATATTGAGCGATGTTATTTGGCTCTTTTCCCTTTCCATTGCCACTTGCACCTGCAAAGATTGATGTCTATCCTGTCTTGGCCTGTAAGACTACATATGTAGGTCTTTGTTGGTAAGGCTAATGAATATTAAGGATGCGCCGAAGACACCGATTTACAAAGGTTTGTATATGTATGTTATTTGATAGGTTATTTTCCATATTGAGCAAAACGTACAACAGAACAGATCTGAAGTTTTGTGCGCCATATCTCAGCAAGAATATTAAATTCATTTAGGGCCTTGTTGATACAAGTGTGTACATCAGCTTCAGCTCCGCCATTATCTGAAACTATGCTTCCGAGATAATAAAATGTATCCACTTGTTCTATTTGCTGTTCTTTAAGATAAATTTCATTTTGTCCCTTGGAGTCTAAGCTCATAAATTTAGTTTTAGTAGCATTGATCTTTTTATCTTTTTTAATTGCGTTAATCATGCAATATTACTAGAAAATTTGCGTTGTTACTTCTTGCTTAGTTAGAATCGGTGATCAGCTCTCAAATCTTCCTTCTTTGTTTACCGGTATGCCTCAAGATTCCATCCTTGGTCCTTTATACATTAAGGAACCCCCTCTCCTCCTTTCCCACAGTTAATACTGATGCTCAATTACATCTGTATGTTGAAGACGTCCAGCTGTACCTTTCTAGACCTATTGAGCTAATGGAAGACTGCATACGAAGAATCTACGGTGATTTCTCAAGAATTCACGATTGGTCTGTTGAGGACTATTTTTTTCATGCTATATCGACGCCTTAGATACTCGTTTAGCCTTAATAGTGTCGATTATACCTTTTCTTGACAAAGTTATTAATCTGAGTTTTAAATTAAATAGTATTTTGTCTTGCTGTGATCATACGAACACTGTTCTTAAGTGTATGGTGGTCTGAAAAGGCTTTGGTTATCCGCTGATGTACTCACTCTGAAGCTTAGGTTAAAACTTATCAGGTTCTCGCTGCTTACACATTTTACTTATGGGAGTCTTCTGTTCTCAAAACTTGACCCTATCCGTTTTTATTTGTGTATTTTATTGTTTTTATTGTGTGTCGATTGTGACAGATTTATTTATTTGATGAAAAGATTCGATCATATTTGTAGTTACAAGTAAGCTATTGTAGGTTGCAGTTTGGGTTGTTATTTAAAAGAGAGGCCTTATACTTATATGAACAATTTGGGTTCTTGAGAGAGACTTCTACCTTGCAGCACCATTTTTCAGGTGCTCATATTTTTATTTTTTGCGGAAAAACGAAAAAATATAGACGACTGCGGTTTTTATAGTTATTTTTAAGTATTTATGGTATACCAAGAAATTTTTTTTTCTAATAAAAAAAATCAAAATAGCGGCCGTCGCAGCTCCGGGAAGGGAGGTCTGCAAATTTCCGGGGGCATACGGTTTACATCGCTGCCCCTTCCCCGTTAACCTGAAACAAAAATTAAACGCATATAATTAATCAGAATCCCCTTGTCCATGAAATATACGACTTTTTTTGTGTCCTGCAAAATTTAGAAAATGGCGGCGATTTGAAACAAAAAATCGATGTTTCCCGGTTTTTCTTCTATAATAACAATAATAAAAATGCAAAATTTAAGTTATCGAAAAAATTATACATCATTCCATGACTTCATATTTTCCGAGTATAAAAAATAAAAATTTCGAATTTCAAAAACGCAATTTTTAAGATGAATTACACTTACACATGAATCATCTGGTAGATTTAGGTAAAAAACGAAAAAAAATTGTATGGGAGGGGTGGTCTATCTACTCCGCCCTGCCAGCTATAGGGGTTTGCAATTTTTTTAAGATAAAAAAACCAGTCTTGCATTTTAACGTATATCTTCTAAATTTTAAGTGCTATAGACGTTACTATAATCTCAGTTGACAGGTAACACAATGGTGCTAAAACTGTGTAATTTTTTTACTCCTAATAGTTTTGAAAAAATTAATTTTCAAACTGAAATTTTCAGAAAAAAAATAAATTTTTTTCTTTCAAGAGAAATATCTTGAAAAACTGTCCTATGTTATTTTTAGCACCGTTGTGTTACCTTCAATTGAGATATTAATAATGTCTCTAGCGCTAAAACTTTAGAAGATTTTATTTATTTATTTATTTATTTAACAACAGCTTCGCCAAAACTGGCTACTAAGAAGATTACAAATGAACCAAGAAGACTACAAAATTAATACAAATCATTAAACTAACTTATTCAATAAGTATCCTCAGATGGCACTTCAGTTGTCGCCTAGAACAACCCAGCTCGATATAGGCAGCGTAGTCATTATAGAGGCGGGACATAGAAGTAAGAGGCTCGTGCATCCCGTAGAGCGTACAATGAAAGGGAGCATGCAGAAAGTTGAAATTCCTAAGGGACCGGGCTGGAATCGAAATTCCTGTATCATTCAGCAGTTTGGAGGAGTTGATCGTCCCCTGCAATAAATCATGCATAAAAGTTATCTTATATATTCGGCGTCTCTTTACAAGGGAATCAAGAGAAATCAGTCCGAGTCTAGCATAAAGGATCACGCCAAGGAAGGTCGCGGAGAGCGAACCTAAGAAATCTACGCTGAACAGCCTCAATCCGGTTGATGTGGAAGCGAAGATATACAATAAAATGTAAGACTGGTTTTTTTCATCGTAAAAAAATTTCAAACCATTATAGCGGGGAGGAGGGAGGAGATAGAACCACCCCCCCCCCCCCACCCAACTCCCATAAATTTTTTTTTGTTTCTGAATTGTGTGCCGACAGTGCAGAAGGTACGAAAACAATGAGAGCTTAGACCCAGGGAACAGGTATAAAGCCTACTTCGTCGTAGTAAAAAGCGAACAAATTTGACAGCACAGCCCTAGCAGCCGAACAAAAACTTACCATGCTAACACACACGACATATACACGATAGGGCTTCCCCTTTAGTTACTTCCTCGTAGACTTTTCCATACAAAATTGCTAGAACATTGCCAGACTACACTTGTGGTCAAAAAAACCGCACCACTTTAAATTTATCGAAATAAAAGAGGAAGTCCATTTTTCACAGTTTACGTATCCCGATTTGCTCGATCAACACGTGCAGAGTCAGTTATCTTGGAAAAGTACCTACTGAATACGACAAGTGCTCTTCAATGGCTGGAACCAAAATATTCCTTAATGACTTGCTCACCTGTGTGGTGCCATTTTTTATAACCGCAAGTGTATTTCGTTCAAGTTTGACAAGGGAAATTTAAGGCGCTGTTCTTCTATTTAGTATCTATTCTATGGTAGAAGTCTCCCTTAAATTCTCGTAGACCTCGTCAACTCCTGATTCCGCGGTTCTGTTCCAATTTATTTTTTTGGACCCTCTCGACCAAAATCTGGCGGCCTTAGACAAGACGTTCAAAATCAAAAGCAATTCACCACTTTTGCTCGTTAGTACATGCGTTTATAACTATTTCCATGATAATTTGCCAATATAAGCAGGTCGCGGAAGACTTGCAACGGAGTCTAAACGTTTTATTACCTCTAAAGTAAAACCAAAATAAAAATTAAATCGAATATAATCTCTATAACGTATGGTAAATTTGTTTGAGCTAAAAAACATCTGTGGAAAAAATTTACAGAAACTAATAAATTTTCGATTCGAGCCAATTAATTTTCAAATTAATATCAAAGAAAAATATTTAAAAAATTAAATTTTAGCAAAATATTCCTACAATGTTTGTGAAACAAAGGAGTGCCTTCGATCGGCATCAAATATTCTTCTTACAATGGACGATAGTGTTGATCCATGTGAAGATTTTTACACATTTGCTTGTGGCCGCTGGAGTGAGGAGCATCCCCGTCCTGATTCGCTAACTTCATACGATTGGTTTAGTGAAAAGCAAACAAAAGTTGTACGAAAAATACGAGTATTTCTACAAGCAAACACGTCAGCGTCCGATCCTGAAGCAATAAAAAAGGTTAAAACCATGTACGAAGCATGCATAGATGTTGATGGTATTAATAAGCTCGGAATTGCTCCAGTTTTGAAATATTTGAAAGAATACAAACTGCCAATCATACCGTCCATATTGAATGTATCACGAAACGACAGTGAAACACACAATTTTGATTGGATAGAGAGCATTGCCAGAATAAAGAGAGGTATGGGAATGGATGTCTTTATAGGATTTGATATATTTCCTGACCCTGAAAATGGATCAATAAATCGAATAGCTCTTGGAACACCTGAAAATGGTTCACCATTACCTTTGTAAGTATAGTATGTGAGTTTAATCTGATCTTGAACGAAACGTGCTTATTCTAGCAACGATGGTAATCATCTTCGTGTAAAGAAATCCCAGAACAAATTTATAGCTGACCAAGATGAAGACGACAACTCTGATAATGAAATGAGTCCAGTTGTAGCTGCGTATTTATCATATATACGAAAAGTGATACTAGTCATAATCGTTAGTACAAACCCAGATATAAATGTAGAAGAACTAATTGAAGCAGCAACATCTACAGCGGTTGAGGCTGTCAAATTAAGTAAACGTTTCTACAAGGTACGTTAAAATAAAATTATTTTTACTTACTTTTTATGTTCTTACTAGTAACTTATATAGGTGCTGCAAGATGCCGAAAATGTTACAAAATCATCGCAAAGTCCTATGGAAGATATTATGCATGTAACCGTAACTGAACTCCAAAACCTAACAGACAAATTATTACGTCCGTCGACACTGCCAATTTGGGAAAAATACCTAAACATTATTATAGCAGACATTCCAACAGTCAGAATTGATTTCAAAACCGACAACGTTCTAACCAGCCAGGCCGATCTCAACTATCTGCAGAATTTGGTTCAATTGATAACAGAAACATCTGTCGAAGGACTAGAACTCTATATTTGGTGGAATATTGTTGAAGAACTAATACTACATACAACGTCCGATTTACGGGAACTGCACGCCGAATACACACGTTTTGTGGTTAAAACTGAAGGAAGCACGTCTAGGTCTATAAATTGTGCCACCGGCATAAATAGTCTTATGGGCATGGCTGTAAGTTATGCTATTGTTGATGATAATTTTCTTGTAAACACCCGCCCGAAAGTAGAAGACATGTTAAACAATATTAGGTCAGCCTTTAATAATTTAGTAAAGGCCACGAATTGGATGGATGAAGCAACTAAAGTAGAAACACTGAAAAAATCAGGAAATATGCAGAGTTTTATTGGTTTTCCCGAGTGGATTATGAACAACACCAGACTAGATGAGTTCTACGCTGACGTCGAAGTGAATAAAACTACTCATCTAGATAATATGATGGGAATACTTAAGTGGAAAATGAAAAAAAAAATTAAAACCGCGACTGAAATAAACACATTCGGATGGAGTACGTCACCTTCAATTGTTAATGCTTTTCACACTTTTCAGGCCAACACAATTAGTGAGTGAGCACATCATGCATGTGATTTGATATTTAAATTAATAGAAACTTGAAAATTCCCATTCCAGCTGTTCCGGTTGCTATACTGCAATTCCCATTTTATGACCTAGGACTTGAGTGAGTACAAATATTTTAAACGCCATCTATACTTGATTTACCCCTTTAAATCTTAAGTTCAAGGAAAGCGAAAGTTCTAATTTGAAAGAAATAATAATGGAGATCTATTCTTTCTAAGCCATAAGTACGTTTGACTATGTCTCTCTCTCCCTAACACAAAACTTTACACCTAGAAATTCAAGATTATTGTACAGGGAGTTTGGGTGTGGTCTGGGCATAAACCCGAACAAAACAGAGTTAATACTCTTCTCTCGGACACATAATACACCTCCTATGAATTGCCCTATACTAGACGGGGTTAGGCTGAAACTGTGTAATCAGGTTAAATATCTAGGTCTAGTCCTAGATAGAAAACTTACCTGGAAGCCTAACATCCAGGAAAGAGTACGGAAGGCTACAATAGCGCTGTACTCGTGTAAGAAGGCAATAGGGAAAAGATGATGTATGGAGCCACGCATTGTGCATTGGCTCTACACAAGTGTCATTCGCCCTATACGTAAGTATAGGTCGAATGACACTTGTGTAGAGCCTGATTCATTTAAAGCTACCTAGAGTCAACATATGTATTTTCACAGATAGTCATAGTGATTGTCTGGTGGCCGGCACTAAATATATCAACCCATCACAAAACAATGAATAAAGTTCAGAGAATGGCAACACTGCTGATAACAGGTGCCCTTAGAACCACACCTTCCAAAGCCCTGATTACTATTCTCGACCTTCTACCGTAAGACCTCTTTGGTAAGCAAACCGCATCCTCAGCCGCCATTAGGCCTAACTCAATCCAGACCTGGAAACGAACCGACTTCGGTCACTCCAAAATCCTGGACAGAAGAACTGCCAGCAATATCGACTATACCTCGCCCAAGCCTTTCTTTGGAACAAAATTCGACTTTCCCACCAGATCGGAATGAGAAGAAGGTCCTCCCCAATGGGGGGGGAGTCAGTGCATCTCTACACTGACGGCTCCAAATTAGAAGGCAAAGTAGGTGGAGGTGTCTTCTCGGGACATTTTGACCTCGATTACAGAGTGTTTCAGGCGGAAATCATGGCTATAAAGTTAGCCGCGGACCGCCTGAGTCATTTAAAGCTACCTAGAGTCAACATATGTATTTTCACAGATAGTCAGGCCGCTATTAAATCCCTCTCGGGAGTATACACCACCTCCAAAACAGTTATAACATATCGCTCAGCACTAAATAACATAGCTGAGCACCTGAAAGTACGGCTCATCTGGGTAAACGGATAACTGTAGAGCCGACGAACTGGAGAGAATCAGTACCACTCGTCCTGATTCAGACATTAACCGCCAGTTTTGCAAACCGCTAGCCACTTGCTACTGGAACTGGAACTCTTACAGGACTTTCTCAGGATTGCAAGTGGAACACACCTGCCTGATGACTTGACAGATATGACCAAAACTTGACCCTAAACCATCAAGAGAGCTCATCCTACTGGGACGCAAAGCAATCAGCCGTACCGTAGCCGTTATAACAGGCCACTGCCTCATAGGTAGACACGCCGATAGACTGGCCGCACGTTCAAACGACTTCTGTAGGAGTTGCTATGACGAAGAGGAAGAGGAAACAATACTCCACCTCCATTTCAGCTAAATTTATTTTGGCTCCCCGTGAACTGGTTCCAGTGGAGACAATGAACTGGCTCGGTGCAGAGGGGGTAACAGGTTCCCCCTTCTTTTCAGGTATTTTATGGGGTTTTAAAATTTTTGTAGCCTGAACTTGTGGTATCACAATGGGCGTCTTTGACCTAAGTGCCTTCTTAGGCAGCCACTTTAACCTAACCTAACAGGGTGTTTCAGATCTGACGTGCAGAAATGAATGGGGTAATAGATCTCACCTAGCGAAACACAAAATTGTATGGGAGCGTATATAATCGAATCTTTCAAATAAAATACCTAAAAGCTTCAAAGATTACGATTATTTTCCCATTACACAAAAAAAGTTCCGCAGAAGATGTGGAACACTATCGTGGTTTATTTTTTATGAACTGTATCGCTAAAATTATTGTTAACATTCTTTACAGCCGACTGGCAAATTGGGAAAAAAATCACGCTATCTTATCAGAAAGGCAGGGAGGTTTCCGACCAGATTACTCCGCCGTATCTTATAAAATGGTTAAAATAATAGAAGGTCTATATGAACATACTCAAGCGCAGGTATGTTATGATGATAGTATATCTAAAAGCTTTACAACCTCTAGTGGAGTTAAACAAGGCTGCATTTTGAGCCCTCTGTTATTTGCATTGTATTGGGTGTGGGAAAAATTTCGTGCGTTTTTTTTAGTAAAATTTAACTGGTTGTGTGACGACAATGTTTCGCCATTTTTCGGGTAAAGCCATGATGAAATGAAGAACGTCTGTGGTTTCTGGTTGAAAAACTGAATCAAGCTTAATTCCATTGAGAGAGTTCTGCAGATATCGGCATAAGTGATAGTCAGAGGGTGCTATGTCTGGACTATACTGTGGATGCATCAAAACTTCCCAACCAAGCTCTCGCAATTTTTTACGGGTCATCAAAGAAGTGTGTGGTCGGGCGTTGTCATGATGGAAGATAACACCTTTCCTATTAATCAATTCGGGCAGTTTTCGTTCAATTGCTTGGCGTAATCTCTCTAGTTGTCCACAGTAGAGTTGAGAATCAATCGTCTGACCAACTGGAAGTAGCTCATGGTGAACGATTCCCTTCGAGTCCTACCATACACACAGCATCACCTTTTTTACCGTCAATCCTAGCTTCGCGAACGCTTGTGACGGTTCACAATCTCTTCTCCACGATCTTTAAGGCTTCCGATTGTCGTACGTAATCCATTTTCATCACCGGTTATGACACGTTTCAGAAATGGCTCGATTTCATTGCGTTTCAGCAGCCCAGTTAATTCGATCTATCATGTTTTTCGCGCTCAAATCGTGAGGAACCCATACATCGAGTTTCTTTTTGTAGCCAGCTTTGTGTAAATGGTTCCAAACAGTTTTGTGGTCAATGCCTAGCTCCATACCAATATCGAAACTGCTGATATGCTTATCTTGCTCAACTTTTTCAAGAATTTCATCAGGTTTTTCTGTGATTGGACGACCAGAGCGTGACTCATCTTACCCATCAAAATTACCAGAACGCAAGCGAGCGAACCATTCCCGCGCAACAGATTTTGATAAAGTACCTTCACCACATTTTTTCACAAGCCTGCGCAGCGTTCTTCCCTTTGTCGTTATAATGTTGCAAAATTTTGCGCAATTTTTCATTACTTTTCTACATTTTAAAACGCAAACAACTGTCCACTCAAAGTAACGCTCGAATTGTCACCATTCCAACGAGCGTTTAGTGGTGTCGCTGCGATCTATGTTTCCTGAGTTATTTGCAATTGACGCCATTTATCAGAAAAACGCCACGAACTTTTTCCCAGACCCAATATATCAATGATTTAGAGAAGTGTTTGGAGACCGGTATCAAATTAGGAGATATATCAGTTAAGCTTATTATGTACGTGGACGACATAGTCATTTTATCTGGTAATCCAATTCGGCTTCAGCATATGATAAGTAGTTTAGAGGACTATTGTAAGTTTTGGAGGCTGAAACTCAATTTGGGAAAGTCAAAGGAGAAGGTGTAAGGAGATCTTCGGAGAATTGGAAGTTTTTTTGGGTCGCTCAATTGAGGTGGTTAATAAGTATACTTACTTGGGCATTGAATTGACCCAATAACTTTCATTGAATGGGCATTTGAAAAATCTAAGTGAGTTTTTTGAAGGCACTTGTTGGAACATTTTATTTTGTATAAAAATAAAACACTTGTTTTGTTCCAAAACTTAATTTTATTCGCGGTTTTTATAAACTTTAACGACGCGTTTCGCCCTATAGAGGCATCATCAGTAACCTGAACTTCCAATTCTCCGAAGAATCATCAGTAACCTGATGATGCCTCTATAGGGCGAAAAGTTTTGGAACAAAACAAGTGTTTTATTTTTATACAATTTGAAAAATCGCCTAGAATCAGCTAAAATTGTGCTGAACTCTACTTGGCGACAGTTTCTCGGCAGAAATGACATTTATCCCTCTGAAAAGTATAAGAAATTCGTATCAATCTCGTTTCTGTAAATTACAATAACTTCCGACTTTGAGCCCTTAAGCAGAATTTTATTTGTTTTAGCCCAATGGCAGATCGATGCAATGTCATCATTCTTTCGACATACAGCATCTTCTGTTAATCCCGAAGGTCTTGATATGTATAATTGCAGGTTGTCAGAGTACATTTGGAAATTAGAGTTCTTAATAGTTACGGAAATAGCATTAATATAGATAAAAAACAACAACGGTCCCAATATAGAGCCTTGCGGGACACCAATGTAACTATATAGGAAACTGGAGTACTCCCCATTGCAATAAACACATTACACGACCCCGTAGATATGAGCTATGTAGTTTACAGATACAAATTGTGAAACTGAATTGCGTTGAAAGCTTATGAATTAGTCGATTATGGTCCACCCTATCAAAAACCTTTGAGAAGGCCAACAAAACAAGAACGGACATCATGTCATGGTCTATAGCGTAACGAATTTCGTCGGAAACCTTGATTAATGCTGCTACGCACCACCTGCTACTTGGCACCACCTGGACAGTATCGGAATGGGAGCAGAGACTAAAAAGGCTAGGCAGTAAACATTCATCTTTATCAAGCACAACTCCATTCCTTCTAAAGGGTGCACCTCATAACGCCAACGATTCCTGGGCCCACAGTTTTTTTTCCCGAAATTTTGGATTCACCCCCGTTAGCTGCCTGAAGTTACTCTCGTCAGACGCAGAGAAATCCAGCAACTTCAAGATCTCCATCCCAAACAAATATGTCTGGCTCATCAGTAACCCCTCCAGCAAATTCTTCACTCTCGGGAACATCACAATTTCTAAGTGGACTAGGAAGTACGTTAAGTTTAACCCTAAGCCCACTATACCTAACCCTAAATTAAACACTAAAAAACCTAACCTCACTAACTACCCCAAACGACCTCCTCCCATACCTAAATTTAGCATTCACCCTAACCATAAGAATCTTAGAACTAGTAACAACATAATCACTCCTCACTCTTCCGCACATCTCACCATTAATCCTAAAGCTAGTGATCCTAACTCCAATTGGCAGTTCAAAATGGGAGTATTTCCAAATTTTAATCTAAGTACTCCAGTCAAGTATCCCAACTTTATATATTCTCACACCCTTAACCCCCCTGTTCCAGTTACACCGAAGCCCTCGAACACGTCCATTCCAACCGTCAACCCAACCAATACTGTTTTGAGTTCCGTATGTCCAGCGCACCCACCTAACCATGCACTCCCAACTTCTTCCGCGTGCCCTCCTAACCTCAAGCCAACCTCTTCCGACCACTCCACCACCTCTGCTCCGATTTCCGTCTGTCCCACCTCTCCTCTATCTACGCCAAATCTTGCACCCGCTACTTCCTCCGCATGCCCACCTAATTCCATGCCGTCATCCTCCTACACTGTCGCCCCGTCTCAATCAACTTCTACCTCCGTTAACCCGCCCATTCCGTCAGCCAAAACTCCGTTATCCGAACATCATTCATTTATCGATCCCCTTCTCCCACCTACAGTTAAATTGACTTTGCGTTCTGCTGATTCTAGCGATGGACGATACCTCTTGTCCCGTTTACGGGACCGTCGCATTTATGACAACGTACGTCTATTTCTAGCCTATCTCCACGACAAACCGAACTCCGTCTGTGTTGAAGGTAAAACGAGCACCAACGTCATGTTAAGTATACAACAAGAAGGCCTGCCCACAGACCCATCAGTTTTACTCCAACTCTTCACTAAATACCATGAATCATTCAACATACCTTCCCATAAGGTTTCAGAAGATCTATCTACCTATGCTGCGTACGTGAGTTCTCGCCGTATTTCCCATCTTCAAAAAAGTCGTAACGACTCCTTAAACTACTTTCGTTCCTAACCCCCTTGATTTCCCTATTTCTGACTTCCCCTCTATTGCACCCGCGGTTTCCGATCAAGATCCTCTCCCCAACAGCTTGTCGGTCTATTACCAGAACGTAAGAGGACTTCGTACAAAAACAACAAATATTTTCCTTAACTCTCACAAATTCCCGCACGATATCTTTGCCTTAACTGAAACCAATCTAACACCAGGAATTCTCGACAACGAACTATTCCCTCCAAACTATACCATTTTCCGTGTTGACGGTTGTATAGGCACCAATGAGCCACCAGGTCGCGGGGTTCTCATAGCTGCTCACAACCGTTATGATGCCACCCTGCTAAAGACCTCCGACTCTACAATATCAGAATTTGTATGTATAAAAATAGCACTAAATAAGTGCCTTCTGTACATTCTCTGTTGTTACATTCGTCCCTCTCAACCACTTGACGCCTACGAGCCCATAATCGAAGCGATCGATACCCTGCTAGAGAACGCTAACGCGTCCGATGAATTTATTTTATTGGGTGACTTTAACCTCCCCCGTATCCAATGGTCATTGTCCGAGGACTGTTCTCACTTTGTCCCCCTTAACGCGTCTTCGGCCAAAGAAGCCTTCTTTACCGATCAGCTCTCCGTTTCAGGTCTCTTTCAAGTAAGCGGAGTCAGGAACTTCCTGGACAGACAATTAGACTTAATCTTTTCTTCAGACCCAGTTAACTCGGCTGTCGCAGAAAGCAACCATCTTCTCTCCTCCCTCGACCGTCACCATCCTCCTTTGTTCCTCGTTTTCTCCTACGAGCACCCTCATGCCGTTTCAGGCTCCGAGTCTTCTTTATCCTTCAATTTTCGTAAAGGCGACTTTGACAAATTAAATCACTTGCTCCTCAACTCTAATATTGGGGATATCCCTCAACATCTCCCAGTTGACGTTGCTTTAGAGGCGTTCTACTCGGAAATACACGCTTGTCTTACACAATCTATCCCTCTTCTTCCTCGTAAAAACTACTCCTCATCCCCCGTATGGTACGACAAAGAATTGCGCTCTCTTCGCAACAGGAGAAATAAACGTTGGCAAACTTTTCTTCTAACCCAGACTGAGTCTGACTATTCTTCCTATCTATCTGCTTATACCTCTTTTTCTGAACGTTGTGATACCCTCTACCATGAGTACCTCCAACGGATGGAAACTAGCCTCATATCCGACCCCAAGCGTTTTTATAGCTTTATTAATTCTAAGAAGAAATCCAATGGTTACCCTTCCACCCTAAAGCTCGAGAATACCTCTTCATCTGATCCTAAGGTTATCGCTAACCTCTTTGCACACTTCTTCAGTAAATCTTTCAGCGACAATTCTCTACAACCCGACCTAAACTATTTTGCATTCATGGACAAATGCACTCAAACGTCGTTTTCATCTTTTGACCCTGATCCTGAACTAATCGCCGCCAGTATTAATAGGCTTGAGGACGACTTTCACCCAGGTCCTGATGGCATTCCGGCCATCGTTCTGAAAAAGTGTGCCATGCATCTAGTCCAACCCCTTACTTTGCTTTTTCGTCTCTCGGTCACTCAAGGGGTTTTCCCTCAATTATGGAAAAATTCGTATATTATTCCCATCTTCAAAAAAGGTTGCAAGAACGATGTGTCCAACTACAGACCCATTGCTAAATTATCATCCATACCTAAACTATTCGAAAAATTGGTCTATGATTCCATGTTCTTCCACTGTAAGTCTATCTTCTCACTCTACCAGCATGGCTTCCTCAAAGGTAGATCTACAACCACCAACCTTACTGACTTCGTCTCTAAAACCCTATGTGCCCTGGAAAACGGTAAAGATGTTGATGTTATAGCCACCGATTTTAGTAAAGCCTTCGACAAGATCTCCCATAACGTTATCTTGTTCAAACTCGATCGCCTAGGCTTCCCCCCCAGATTCATTTCCTGGATTCGATCCTACCTCAACAACCGTCAGTACAATATTCTTTTCAGTTCATCCATTTCTAACCCTATTGTCGCTCGTTCCGGCGTCCCTCAGGGCAGCCACCTTGGTCCATTGATTTTTATCCTCACAATAAATGATGTTGAATGTGTCATCAAACACTCAGAGTTGTCCATCTATGCCGATGACATGAAAATAATCAAACATATCTCCTCCACTACCGACTCTCTTCTCCTGCAAGAAGACCTCGATTCATTCATCACATGGTGCATGAAAAACTTTCTGGAGCTCAATGTCTCCAAATGCCAGTCCATCTCTTATTCCCGCAAGCGTCTTACCACCACCCCGAGAGTCTATATGTTAACCGACGTACCAGTCCCTATCGTTACCTCTTTGTGTGACTTAGGAATAATCTGTGATAGTGAACTCAATTTCCGTTCCCACATTGACAGCATAATTAACAGAGCTAACTCCGCGCTAGGGTTTGTGAAGCGCTGGTCTAGAGAGTTCTCCAATCCTTATGTTTCCAAATCTCTCTACGTCTCCTTCGTTAGACCTCTCCTTGAATATGCCAGCCAGGTATGGTCCCCTACACAAACAACTCACATTAATAGGATTGAATCTGTCCAGCGCAGGTTTATTCGCTTCGCTCTACGTGATCTTCCGTGGGTTGACAGATTCAACCTTCCTCCCTATGAAAACCGTCTTAAACTGATCGACTTACAACCGCTAAGCAAACGTCGTGATGTTTCCGACATTCTCTTCATCTACCAATTATTAACTGGTGCCATAGACTGCCCCTCCATCCTGCAATCTTTACCCATCTATACCAATCCCCGTAACCTAAGGTCCACTCCCCTTTTCCGTCTCGACCGCCATCGCACAAACTACGGTCAAAGCGAGCCAATTACCAGGATGTTACGAAAAGTCAACGACCTTTCCTCTTTTGACTTCCATATGAGTAAATCATCACTCCACAAAGCCCTATATCTTGACCCCGCCCATCTTGATCCTGATCGCCTACTTTAATTCTTCTTCCTTACGCCCTCTGCTATTAATCAATATATATAGCTCATATTGTAGCTTATACCTTTTATGTATTTATTCTTATTATTCATTTATTATAGTCTGTTGAATTAGTATTAAGTTATAGCTTGTATTTTATTTTTTATTTTTGTATTTTTTTACGTAATAGCTTGTATTAAGCTTAAATAAAAATAAATAAATAGTGACAACAGATTGTATTCACGCCTGGAGCATTCGAGAAGTGTTGCATGTGAAAAAAGGTGGTGAATTTATATTGAATATAAAAAAAAATTATTATAATAAAATTTTACGCAGCTATGCTCGGACCTAAATCAAGACTGATACTGGCACAAGGTATTTTGTACCTGCAATGGTTGGAGCTAGATCAACATTGTTAAGAATTTTGGAAAGATCATTGAGATAGTTCTTTTTTAGCGTTTGTTTGATGTCACTGCGTTGATTAGATCAAAAGATAAAAATAAAAGAGTGAAAATTGAACATTTATGAATCAACCTGTAACTCCCAAACGGTTGAGATTGCCCCCTTCCCCTGCCATACAATTTTTTGTTTCCTTTTAGAAGTAAAATATTTAAAATGGTAAAATACTTTCGTTTCAGAGCACTAAACTATGGTGCAATAGGCACAATTCTCGGCCATGAGCTTACACATGGATTTGACGACAGCGGAAGAATGTTCGACAAAAGCGGAAATATGCGTCAATGGTGGTCAAACAAAACAATCACTGAGTACGTTAATAAGACCGAATGCTTTGTAAAACAGTATGCAGGCTTTTACCTTCCCGATATCGATGAATACGTAAACGATCTTTAAGTAATATATTCCTCTAAATAACAATCTTCAATATTTAGGTAAACGGTGAGTTGACTCTTGGCGAAAACATCGCTGACAATGGTGGGCTACGCGAAGCTTACTATGCATACAAGATATTAGAAAAGAATAATGGAAAGGAACAGTTTTTACCTGGTTTGGAACAATACACACATGAGCAATTGCTTTTCATTGCTTTTGGTAACCTATGGTGTGAGACATACACTCCTGCAGGAACACGTTATGCTTTAGAAGATTCTCATTGTCCAGGACAAATTCGATTAAAGGGAGTCTTATCCAACTCACCTGAATTTAGTAAAGCCTTTGGTTGTCGTAAAGGTTCTGGTATGTATCCCTCCGATGACCGCTGCAGAATCTGGTGATGCGGAAATATTCTCTGAATTTAGATAGGAAATTAAAAAATAATTTTCAAATCTAGTCAACTTGATTTTTTTTTATACAATATTTCGTACAAAATTGAAATTGCACAAATATTTTATTGTTACAATTAGAATTTTGAAATAAATTATAGATGAAATTTTAAAGCATGTTTTTACTAATAACAGTTTGAATATTGGGTAATTCTTCAAACCATAGTTTTTTACACCAAAATTAAGCTTTGCCTTTTCGAGAATATTTGAAGAAGACTTTTTGAACACGGGAATCAGGGCCGCCGAGAGGGAGGGGGCGAAGGGGGTAAACCCCCGGGCCCGGGCTTTCAAAAGGGGCCCCGTCATCTAAGTCATCAACAGAAAAATTTTTCCATTTTAATCATATATAAAAAAAATGTTTCACGATCGAAAAAGTGTAATATACAAGACAGATTTTAAATTGAAAGTCACTCATTCGATTGTATATGGGCCCGTAAGCGCTTAGTCCCGGGACCGAAATTCCTTTCGCGGGGGGGCCGTATGTGGTACCCATTTTTATTCTTAAGCTCTAACTATTCGGTTTTCCGCCACTCTTTCTTGAAAAAGAAGCTGATACAAGCTGGAAAGCAAGTATAGATTCACGACAAAGAATTGTCAAACAATGAATATGTAGGAGAATTTGTAATCACATTTTACTCGGCAATTTCTCCAGTATCAATTCATAAAAATCGGCTCAAACCAGGCCTACAAAGTTATGTCCTACGTAAATTGTCTAGATGGTCTTCTGAAATTGAAGAAACACAAAATTCCGCCCATGTATGAGTGGGACAATATGTTATAAAAAGAAAAAAATTATACCATTGTAAGGGTTGTTTTCTTAGTGGTAGTATATACAGATTTAAAAGAAATTATATTTAAATGTGTAAAAAAATTGTCTGTCATACAAGACCACAAGGTAAAGATACAGTGCTAAGAAAGTCTCCATCGCTTAAAGGCTGCTATAATGAGATGTTGAATAAATTTTTGTTACCTTAATTATATAGTATGTATATGGGATAGAGGCTTCTCCATGAAAAGAACTTTGGAACGGAGAATCGGCAACGGCGCTGGTGGCCCAGTGGTTAGGGAAATGGAGTATCATGCGCATGGTCTCGGTTCAAACCCAGCTAGCCCAATGGTTCTTTTTAACGCAGATTCTCCGATTCCTACAAATTGGTGTCAGAAGTGGGATGGAGAAGAACTCATACGACGTAGCCTCACAATCGGTAATTAAAAGACGTAATAGACGGACATCTGGGGGCAGATGTCATTTCAGGACGGCCGAGTTGTGGGATCGAGGCTTCTCCATGAAAAGAACTTTGGAACGGAGAATCGGCAACGGCGCTGGTGGTCCAGTGGTTAGGGAAATGGAGTATCATGCGCATGGTCTCGGTTCAAACCCAGCTAGCCCAATGGTTCTTTTTAACGCAGATTCTCCGATTCCTACATGTATAGCATCATGGTTAATGCTTCTCTGAAAATTTTTAAATTGTGCCGAACCATGAATACACTATAAACGGGAATAATACTAACTAAAACTTCTTGCAAACCTTCAACTATTGGCAATTCTGGGCTTCTGGCAAAAGTTCACCCATCGAAAGCTATCTAAAGGACTAAAACATCATGCAAAGAAAGAAAATATTTAAAATACATTATAAATCTTTATATATTAAGTTAAAACAAAAAAATATCGCCTTATAAAAATATGTAAAACATTAACATGATAGTTTTTTTAGAAGATACATAAACTACATGCTCTGTGATTCAATTTTAAAACGTTTTTATGATCGAGGATCTGAGAGCCTAAAAATTAGAAATTGTTATCATCATCATATTATCATAAATTATTTAAATTATATTCATAGTTACCTATGTATTCTAATTGTATCTGAAGCCTCTATAAATGACATGTCTTGAGGTGTTAAAAATGTATACTGTCGGTGAGGTTTCTTATTGGCTTCATTAAGTAACAACCTTGTCATGGTTTGACGATTTACTTGATCCTAAAAAATATGTATTTAAGAAAAATACTGATTAAAAATAGCACATTTTATTAACATACTTGAAGGTCAAGTTAATGTAAGATTTTAATTTATTTATTTCATTTCCAATATTCATCAAAACTGACAATACACTTGCACTTACAATTAATGAAAACTAAATAACGAAAATAAATTTCAACCCGATTTCTAGATATATAGAAAGTATAAGTATAAATGTCGTTCGAACAATGTAGGATTGGTGTTGTTGACTTCAGGAAACCCATAAATAGTACGAGGGGAGTAAATCTTTAAGAAACCGCAACTTGTCAGGGAGTGAACTGGAACAGACAAATTGAAGCAGGAGAATAAAGAAGAAGAATTAAGCAACAGCTGTAAGTTATCATCTAGTCTCAAGAGCTAATTCGTAAATACGAATCATTACATAAGAACCAGCTGAAACATAAAGAACAATAATTAAGGATGGGAAACCTATAAATTGATATTACATAAAGGCTTGGTTTCCAACAACTCGTGCCGGGCGTAACGCAAAGTTGGCAAACTTAAGGCTTGGTTTCCAACAACTCGTGCCGGACCGTAACGCAAAGTTGGCAAAATTATGTTTACGCTTTGCGTCGGACGGAACGTCCTGTGTGGTTTCCAATAAAAAGTTGTGTTTTGATATCTTTTAACGCAATAAGATTTTCCGGAAATGGGTCCAGAACATTTGGCTATTTTTGTTGAATTGGAAGAAGAGGAAGAGGAGGAAGAGGAGAATATACTGCTTTTAATGAAGTTGTCCAGTATACAACATAAAGAGAGTAAAAATTGATGAGCTTTTAAAATATTGATCGAGAAACATTTAATTGATACTGAAACTAAATTCCGTGAATATTTTCGGTTAACTCCAAAGTTGCTTTACCACGTGTTAAACCTAATAGAAAATGATATTAAATTAGCTCAATGTAATCGAAATAAACATCCAACAAGTCAAATGACGAAATTCCACAAACGCCGACGCAAAATTGCGTCGAGATGAAAATTGTTTCAGTGCGTGCGCGACGCTTAGCGCTACTCTCAGTCGTGTCGCTTGGAAACCAATTTTATGCAAGTAATAGTTTTCTTGTCGGCGTTATGTGTGTTCGACTTTGCGTTACGCACGGCGCAAGTTGTTGGAAACCTTAACTGATTTTATCGAATGCCTTGGCCCATGAACCTGACGTCTTTTCTGTTAAAGCAATGGAGAGATTATGGCTATAATATCGTACAATGGAAAAAGCAGACTATCGCAATTTCATCAAAGCCAAATATGAAGCTCGAAAAATAATTAGATACTATAAAAAACAAAGCTCGATTGATTATATAAGTTCACCAAGCTACACCAACGCTTCAGAAATCTTCAAAAAAATTGAGCAACTGTACGGTAGGAAAAAATTTAACCCCATAAGCTGTTTAATAAAAAACGGAATGAGCCTGACTTCACCTCAAGATATCTCTGAAGAACTCTCCCAAACTTTTTCCAAAGTTAAGTCTAGCTCAGATAATTTCTGGCACTACAAAAACGAAATAGAATGAAATTAATTAGACATATCCCCTTATCATGACTCAGAAAACAATACTCCTTTCTCATTTAAAGAACTTGAATACAGCCTGCAAGAGTGTAAAGGCACTACACATTACGAAATGATAAAAAATCTTAATACACATATATGGGAGTCAGGCAAGTTTCCGAAAAACTGGCGGAAAACTTTAATTATTCCAATCCAAAAAAAAGGAAAAGACCCACAAAAAACGACAGCTACCGCACAATCTCTTTTACTACTGCGTTTGTAAAATCATGGAACGTATAAACAATAAGCGCCTAATATGTAACCTGGAACGAAACAAGAAAATAAACCAATTTTAATCAAGATTCCACAAGAATCCTTCCACAATTGACAATCTAGCTTTTCTCGAGGTGGAGATTACCCTAGTTTACAAATTTTGACCTCATATCTGGTTTCTCATAGACCTTTTTTAATGTATTTTGGGGTGTAGATTCCAAAAATGGCAACCATTTTTTTTTCTTAAGAATCTTTTTAGATATATTCTCAAAAAGCCCATTATTTGGCACTTTTCTCAGTTATTTACCCATATTGCCATTTTTAGAATCTACGCCCCAAAATATAATACATTAAAAAAAGTCTATGAGAAACCAGATCTTTTTTGGTGTAAACTAGTGTTATGGAAGCATTCGCGTCTAATAAATTCGTCTTATCAATTATTTTCGATATGGAAAAATCTGGAAACGAGGAATCATAACATAAATGATAGAAATGGGGATTAAAGGAAAAATGGATATTTTTAATTCCAACTTTCTGAAAAACCAAAAGGCCTCTACACTAGTAGGAAACGCTTTCCACACAGGAATTCCCACAGGATCTGTCTTAAGCGTCACCCTTTTCCAATAGCATTTTCCGAGTAATAAAAAACCCAGTTAAATGCGCTATGTACGCTGACGATCTAGTAATCTTTATCACATCTATCAAGCTTCTATTACAAAATACCATGAATCACAAAAAACCATCTTAGCAATTAGCAAGTGGTGTGACAAAAGAGGTTTTCGTTTCTCCCAGCAAAAATTTGTTGCTATGCTCCTCAGAAGACGGAGGAAGAATGTTTTCGAGCCCAAACTCCTCCTGAACAACAACACTATTCCCTATGTAAAGCGACACAAATTTCTCGACATGATTTTCGACTCAAAACTTTCTTTACGACGCCGTTTTTGATACTGATTTTCTAAGATGAGTCGTAGGGACCCCATTAATGCTGTTGAAATGCGGTTTTTGGGTTCAACCCGTTTATTCTTATACTTTGAAAGTGAATTTTTTGAAATTTTTATTGTTTCTGGTTTGACCTTTGTTGAAGTACTCCTTACGAAAAGTTCATATCAAAACAGTTGAGACGATTCAGCTCATGAAAGTCGTCTAAAACAAAAAAATCGAAAAATATTTGACCATCGTTTGACGAACGGAATTTTCAAAATTTAAACATTTCGCTAAATAGTCGGCATTTGAAAAAAATTAGTTTTTTTTTCATGTTTTTAAGGGTCAAAAACAGCTGTTAAGATTGTTAAAATGTAAAATTTTTAAAAAGCCTTCGTCAGACGATACCGACATGTTTATCAAAGATTTTGATAAATGATTTGAGTTAATCGATCAATCTTTCATATATCTCATTTAAAGATGTTCATGCATGAACCTTGAGCGAAAAGTTACTTACGATCAATCAGTTTCCGACTTCCAGTTTTCTTTCAAACTGAACGAACCCAAAAATTTCACATAGTTACAGAAGAAACACACACGGAGACATATAAAGTATACAATAGACTTTATAGATGGAGCTGTATTTGCCAGTTTCTGACATGCCGAAATAATAAGAATTCAGTTATATCATTTCCAGGGTGTGTTCCTGACACGTTCTAGATTAGAAAATGCAAAAAAAATTTCGATTTTTTCAAACCAACAAGGTGGAGGACCCCTTTAAATGGACGGAACATATAAAAGAAATAAAGACTAAAAGTACAAAAAACCTGAGCTTACTAAAGATACTAGCCCACTCAACATATGGATCAGACACTCCTGCTTAGAAAGAAGAAAACCAATTCCACCTTCCCAACCACACCAGTATTTTTTCAGCTGAACTCTACGCAATTGAAAAATCACAATTTTGCAGTAGAAAAAATTCTATAAAAAAAATTGAGGTATGCACAGATTCCCGCAGCTCCATAGAAACAATAGCCGATATCTATATAAATCACCCAACCGCCCAAAATATTCGCGATACATTAATCGCCAATACAAACAAAACTATCACATTTCTCTGGGTGCCTAGCCAGGCACAATTCGATTTATGCCTAGTCAAATTAGCAATCCAAATTCCGCAAGACCCCTTTGGTAGATTGATTTTAAAATGCTTGTAAGGAAATGGTTAGAAAATGGCAATCAACCCCAACACAGAATAAATTGCGAGCAATCAAAGATAACTTAAGATAGATATCTTTGGGCACGGCAGTGCCCCCGCCCAGACTAAGCACTACATACCTTTTCTCGAAGCGTTTCGTCGTATTTTCGAACACTAATAGCTTCGGTCTGGATAATACCAGAGAGCCCAAATTCTTAGAATAAGATGTAGTTGCCAGACTAATGAAACATACCAAGTTTCATTTGTCCAGCTTTTACACTTTAGATTTTATTAATACCTGAAATACGTCGATTTGGCCACTCATGATCATCTAGGGTACTTCGAACAGTTCTAGAAAGCTGAAATTTGATATGCACACTAGGATTAGCATATAAACAACGAAAAAATTAAGAAATCTGTAAATTTCATCCGCCAACCCCTCGAAAAGGGGGGTCTGGTTCTGTATTATATAACAATTTCTCATTAATTCCAAACTTCCAAAAGCACTAGAAAGCTGAAATTTGGTATGCAGACTAGGTTCTGCACGCAAACAACGAGATAATTAAGAAATCTGTAACTTACACCATCCAACCCCCCATAAAGGGGGTGCAGGTTTGTATATAAAATTTCTTCTAGGGAGGTACTTCCAAAAGTTCTAGAAAGCTGAAATTTGATATCAAAGCTAGATGTTATTAGTACATAAGCAACTAAAAAGTGAGTGTCCTATGAAGAAAGGAACTGCTGGTGTGCAAAAAATACCTTCTTTACACGACTACGCCAGAAGGAAGAGCGGTGGAAGAGAGGTGGAGATATTTCTTTAAGCTCGTCCTAGTGCCTAATCTATTGCTTCTATGCTGTTTGGTTCTACTTGAAGTTAACAAAAAAATCTTTCGAATGAAGTAAGAATGGTCATGCCGTATTTAAAAGAAGAATTTTTAAGCTTAAAACCGCGGAATTGTACGGAAGGAGAAATTAAAAAAAAAAGTACAAGCACGAGACCATGGTCGGACCATGATTTACTGCTTGCGTTTTGGATGAAAATTTGGTTTGCGACTAAAATTTCAGGTTTAATCAGAGATTTCTTGTTATTTCGGTTAATAAAGTGTACATGTTTTTAATTTTTTGGAAAGATGATTTAGTCTGCTTTAAGTTAATATAAATAAAGCACAACAATCAGCTATAGTTGAATATAATCAGTTAATAGCTAAGTACCATTATTGCAAATAATAAGCCAACAAGGAAAAGAGGCAACGATAGATAGTGGGCTATGAAAAAAAAAGAATAGCTTCCGCACAAGAAATACAGCCCGAAAAAACAAATAGAACTAGATCATCTTGAAAAAACAAATGAAATCCCACCAAAAATATTTCATGTAAAGAAGGTTGCCAAGACTCACAAGCTCATACCGCGTTCACTGTTAAAAGGATATCAGATCTCATGTGGAGCCGAGCTCCTAACTCTAGAAACGCTACATCTTGATCAAAAAGTATGGCTTGGCCAGTAACTTAATTGCTTAACATAAGTCCATAGGAGTGACTGTGTGACGGCCGCGAAACTGCCAAGCCAAGTTAGGGGCTTGGCTCCACATGAGATCTGATAACTTTTTAACAGTGAAAGCGGTATGAACTTGTGCGTCTTGGCAACCTTATTCACATGAAATATTTTTGGTGGTATTCAAATTTATAGATGAATTTGCTAACCTGCAACAAAGTCAAAGAATTCATACTACTAATTATCATTCGGACGCATAAGGCAACGGGTACATCAGGAGCTAAAAGATTTTCTTGTAGATCGCAGAAATTCGAAAAGTTCTACCCGGAACTAAAGACTATAACGCATTAAAAGCTGAATTAGTTTACAGAATTTGCTTTATCCCACTCGAAGGTGCCTATAATGTTGACTGAATCTTTGAAATATTAACCTGTAGACCACGTTACTGATTTCAATATTATCTTGAAGAAGATAAAAGCGAAAGTAATATTTTTATTTGTGTAATAAAATACCACAACTAACTATTACTATCGCACAGACTGACAATTCACACTACAACATCATCTTTGGTATCGCCCAGTTGTATTTGTTTAAAATAAATCATGAAATCAATTTTCACTTTTGAATCGAAAAAACCATTGCAATTTATACTGATAATTGTCTATCCTAGATCTTTGCTGGTGCAGGTATGGCGAGAGAAACACTTTTAAAATATGTTACTTATTATATAATTTGATATGCACGCTGTACATACTTTACTTTAGATGATTTTTGATTAAACTAAATTAGGAAATCGCATTTTCACGATAATATTAGCTTACAATATCCCTAAATTTGCCACAATACGCCTAACTACCTCTAAATGAGTAATAAATAAATTATAACAAATCAACTTACCGTAAAAACATCATATTCATCCAAAAAATAAAAAGGGTGATCCACACAAGACCATAAAGCCAACAAAAATGCTATGGTGGTATAAGAACGTTCACCTCCAGAAAGAGATTTTGTGTTTGAAACAGCATTGCCTATATGATTATCACGAGGAATAACTGACATTTCAAGTTTCTGATTTTTATGATCAATATTTAGTTCGCCTGTATATCCTCGTAATTTTAAGATCGACTAAAACAACAATTATTAAAAATTTAGTTCTACGCATAAATACCAATTAACGTACATCGAATGTATACTTTAATTTTAAAGCCATATGCCTTTTAAGGTTAACGATTGATTTAAACCTTTGCAATCGAGATTTATTTAACTAAGGAAAAAAAACAAAAATATTTTAATTAGCAACTTCATTTCTGACTTAACAATTACCAGATCCAAAGTCTCTGTAATTGCTTCTCCAACGCCCACGTATTTTTCGAGCCGCATACGGTTTTCTTCCAGAATCGCTTTAATATCATCAATATTATCATCAGTAGTTATATTTCTTAAAAGAGTAAGTTATATATTTATTAAATTAGAAAAATTATTTCTCTTACTGTACTTTACGTTGAAACTTTTTTATTAGCTCTTCAAGTTCCTCTTCTGATTTTCTCGATTCTATCCGTTCGCCTATTTTTTCTGCAGACTTTATATACTTCTGTAGTTCCGTCGTTCTATTGCTGATATCTTTCTGCAATTCAAATTTATGATTTTTCTTCGAAAAAATGACCACCTGTAGTTTGTACTTCTCTGGTGTTAATGGAAACATTTAATTCTTTTATCACATCTTCTTGACGCCTTAATTCATTTATTTGCGAATGCAATTTAAGTTGCAGTTTATCACATTCTGACTGAAAAGCAAGTGTTTTGGGTTTTTTGGTCAATAAAAAAAATTTTGCATAAAAGTATTTCATTTAATAACTTACACTTGAACGATTAATGTCTTCCTCAATTGATTTTATCCGAGCCTTTTGTTCGTTCAATTCTTTTTCTCTTTCAATCTTAGTCTGATGATACTCTTGACAGTTATTTTTGCAATTATCCAAAATTTTACGGGTTTGTTCCAACTTATTCTGTATTTCCACTAGTTCTTTTGTCTTAAATGAATTGAAAATATGAAAATTACTTCAATTTACAAAATCCCATTACCAAATTATCTTACTAAAATTTCCACTTCGTTTTCACTGGGATATTCAATATTTTGTAAATCTTCTAGCTTAGTTTTCTTACTATGTTGATTATTTTCGTTTTTATGAAGAGCATCCTTTAGTTGTTGCAAAAGACCATTAACATCCCTTAATTCTGATCTTATTTTTTGCGCCTGAGCCTCGTAATTACACTTCATTTGGTTATATTGTTCTACTTCCCTTTTCAGTTGTCTAAAATACAAAAGAATTTATATTCTTTAAAATTATAATATAATCAGCTTTACTTTGTTCTTTGAGAAATATCAACTTGTAAATATCTTGGTGACCGCGGTTTAAGAGAATACACACGGTACATTGGAGCAGGACGGTAATCGAGAAACGGCTCAAGCAAGATCACTCTAAAAAGATGTTTAGGCACATTTTCTGTATCTCCAGAAATCTGCTCTGCTATATTTTGATCTTCCGTTAGTAAAATTGTTTCGACCCTAACTCGGTCAATTAATTGATTCATAACTACTGGATCGGAACATTTGATTTCATCCATAAGTAAGCGTGTTCCTCTTGGAGCTTTTACACATCCTTTATGAACATCATAAACCTAGAATATTAAATATTAATCATAACTTAAATTTAGATTTGATTACTCACGTTATTGTGAAACTTTGTTGTTATTACAAGAAGATCCATTTCTCGAAATTGCTCCTTTACAATTTTATCTAACATTTTCCGATCCTCAGTTGAATTAACTAGGAATGCTAATAAAACGCTACCCAACAAATGTTCTACCGCGCCGCGCCATTTTTCATTAGGCACCTGAATATACTTTCCCACTGGTCCTCGAGGCAAAGCCGAAAAAAGTCGCGCTGAGTAAGCACGCTCAATAGCTTGTATGAGAGCACTCATATCACGTCCGTAAACTTGAAGGCTATCCTTTGTGGATGTAGCTAGTCTATCTACATCTTTGCTAATAGCAGCTAAAATTGATTAAATTTCTTAATGTGTGCACCTAATGTTTTTTTAAAGGAAAATTTAGCA
The DNA here is from genome assembly GCA_964036015.1 of Leptarthrus brevirostris. Classification (NCBI taxonomy): domain Eukaryota; kingdom Metazoa; phylum Arthropoda; class Insecta; order Diptera; family Asilidae; genus Leptarthrus; species Leptarthrus brevirostris. Next base: position 14,198,578 of record OZ038374.1, read on the forward strand.
CGATATATAAAAAATTTGAGCATTCAACTACTAAACTTTATAAAATTGTTAAATTCACAATTCTTGTATTATAATCCACGTGGTTACAACCACTATTTTTTTACTTGAGTAAATAGTAGTAGCATAAATAGTGTATATAAATATGTCCAGCCTGCAGTGAGGTTTAAAAGTGTTTTCTTGAGGGAAATGTTTCAGGCTCATTTACACTAAAACCTTTCCCGATTCATAAGGGAGACAAGATTGAAAATTTACAAAAAACTCGTCTTTTGCATTTTCAAATTCTTTAGGTTGTACGTTTTTAGAGTTGCATACCTAACAGGTCAAAGGAATCTTTATAGTGAGACTTCAGTGAATGTTTGTCTATATCTCACGGCCGCTTATTCAGCAACTGCTATTGCTATCTACATTCTGTCAGAAAAGTACCGGGAATTGCTAAATAAATCACAAATTTTACATTTTATCATCAACATTTACTTTGTCACCTTCAAGTATTTCCAATCTTCGACACATTTTTTATATGCACTTTGAGGTATGGCTTTCAACTCTTTCCACGAATTTTCTTTTATGGCTTCAATGGTCTCAAAACGTGTGCCTCGAAGCGGTAATTTGAGTTAAGGGAACAAAAAAAAGTCACATGGAGCTAAATCAGATGAATATGGTGGTTGATCGATGGTAGTCATTGCGTTTTTGGCCTTAAACTCGTTCACAATCATGGCTGTGTGTGAAGGAGCGTTATCGTCGTGGAAGATCCATGAGTTGTTTTTCTATAGTTCCGGTCGTTTTTGACGCAAACGCTTTAACAAGTCAAGATAGTATTTGCTATTAACTGTTTTTCCGTCCGGAACAAATTCATGGTGTACCAGGCCGCGAATATCGAAGAAAACAATGAGCATCACCTTGATTTTTGAGCGACTTTGGCGTGGTTTCTTGGGTTTCGGCTCGTTTTTTCTCTCTCCATTCCGATGATTGCTGACTTGACTGCGTATCATACTCATAGACCCACGTCTCATCACTAGTTATGATACGTTCCATGAACGTTGGTTCGGAATTCGCACGATCAAGCATGTCCAAAGAGACTTGCACACGGTACTGTTTTTAAGAAAATTCATCTCTTTTGGAACAACCCGTGCAGTGACGCGTCTCATGCACAAATTTTCAATCAGATTGGCACGAACTGACTCATGTGAGATGTTAAGATCATGTGCCATCTCCCTTAAGCTGATACGACGATTTTGAAGCACAATTTTTTTCACTGCGTCTGTGTTCAGTTCAGTGTTAGAGGTTGAAGGCCGTCCAGAACGCGGCATGTCTTTAACGTTTGAACGTTTTGTATCACTCATATGCACGAGTTTTTGATAAAGTTAGATTACCAAATGTTTTTTCCAACATTTTCAACGAAATTTCGTTCGCGACACAGAATTTAAGCAAACTCTTTGTTCAATAACTACGTTCATTATGAAAATCGCGGAGCACTAATGGGGCAGACTAACTCTTCCGGCTACTGTAAACAAACTAGTAAACAAATCGCTCTCAAACTTGGCATAACAATGAAAGACAGTGCTGAAAATATTTTTGAAATCCTTTCGGCTGAGGCAGTTTAAATTAACAATTCCTGGTACTTTTTTGACAGAATATACTTAAATTTGATACAGTTATAGAAGTCATTTTCCCGTATATATTTCCGGTAAATGAATTCAGAAATACCGATCCCAAGTGCGGTTGAGAAAGCGGAGGGAATCCCATCCGCCAGTTAGAACAACTCGGCTTGCGATATGTAAATACACCCTCTGTGATTTCCAGGAAATCTCAAGGAGCAGCCCTTCTTCTGGGATAGAATAGGTAGGATTGTAATCCGCTTATTTGAAAACCAACCAATACACACGAAACGCCCTATATCCCACAAGGGGTTAAAGGAACCAGAGAATGCTGCCTCTCACTTGGCCGGTATTTTTTTATATACTACGAGAGAAATACACGAGAATAAACAGTGTAGGTCAAAACAAAGGGAAGTTCTCTGTGGCATTCATGCCGGGAGACTGAGCTGGCCATTTTATTACATCAATTTTATTTTCACTTAACCGAAGTTTTACAAGTTTGAAAGCGAGTTTCATGCCGTTATCGCGCTGGAATCTCCACTTCGTAACCTCAGCATATGGTAACATAACCACTTTCATTATGATTCAATTGGAACCTATTTATAATCCCCTCAATTCTGTGTAAAGTACTCACATCTTGCCTAGAAACACACCCCAACCATAAGACTTCTTCCTTCACTTTGTTTAAAGATCAACTTGCAGTATTACGGACTTATCCAATGGTCTTCTTACTCGTCTCTTTTCATCGACATCTTCTAAATTGAACTTGCATTCATCCGAGCAACGGACAGTCTTCCAACATTGAATCGACTAATGTTGAATTGAGCATTAACTGGCTATTTTAACCGCTCCGCGGCTTTTAATTATACTGCAGATTTAATGTAATAAAAGGATTAAATTAGTGATGGGAACCATCGAATGAAAGCTGTCGTACCCATTAAAACCATTCATTACTATTTTCGTTCAGTAGTTTAATAAAATTTTCTTGGTTGCCTAAAAGTAGTAATAAACCACGACAAGTTCGTTTAATAACTGAACAATTTCTTAACTTTTTGATTGTTTTGGGTATCGAACAAAATTTACGAACACCTTTAGGTTTCATAGGGATGAGTGTGTGTGAAAACTGAAAAATGATGATGCACCATGCAGGCCACTGCCACAACAGGGCATGCGATTAGGTATGTTGTATGACCGGGCATAAGTTCGTAACGCGTGGACCAATTTTGATGAATCTTTTTTTTTTAGGTAGAGTATGTTCCCCAATCGGTACGATGTCAAAAAATTTTTGGGTTGGGTGAACCCTAACTTTGTAATGCGTTGACCGATTTGGATAATTCTTTTGTTGTATAGAGTATGATCCCCCATTGCTAGTAACAAAACATATGGCCCTACAGTGGGGTAGTGAGAGGGAGAGGTAGTCTAACTTCGTAACGCGTGGACCCATTTGGATGATTTTGGCTAACTTCGTAACGAGTGGAGTGATTTGGATGATTCTTCTTTTGATGTGTAGAATATGTTGCCCTGCTGGTACCACGGCAAAAATGTATGGGGTGGGGTGATGTGCGGAGGGGGTGGTACCCAATTTCTTAATTCATAGACCTAAGTGTATGATTCTTTTTTTTATGTATACAGTAGAGTTGAGGTGGAGGAGGGGTGAATGCATAGAGCATCTATTTGTATTCTGATAAAAATTGTGCCTTATGTCGAAAGTTGGAGGGAGGGGGCGCCTAGCTTCGTAAGGCATAGACCAATTTTGATTCTGTTGTACAGAATGTGTTTCATGATTGGTAAATGATAAATATATTGTACCTAGAGTGATTACGATGATTCTCTCTCGCTATATAGAGTACGATGGCGCACTAGAGCCATGGTAACAATTTTGTATCTAAGGTGAAGATATGAAAGGGTGAAGGATTTAGATAATTATGTTACCTTTAAATAGAGTGCACTACCTCTGCAACTTTGAAATGGAAACTGAAATTAGTAGCAATTATAAATAAAGTAAATGATGAAATTCATCAATTCAAAAAAAGAAAACATTGTGGAAAATGATGATCGAAGTTAAGGGCTATTTGAGATGTGAACACGCTTTTTGTGGTTGCCCTTACATCCAGTTATGACAAGAGCACGTTCTGAACGAAAACACGTTAAACCAATAAAAGATAAATGTGCTAAACGTCTAATCACTTTCATACACAAAATAAGCCCACATAACATATAAAAAAAAAACTTACAAATATTATTGACAGCTTGTATTCGTTTCCTCTCAACACTATCACATTGTTCTAAAAGTTGTTGTTTTCTGTTATTGTGTAAATCTAAATCACGTTTTGTATTGTTAATTAAGGCCTGAACTTCTTCAATTTCAAGTCTTAGCTCCGCTATTTTAGCTTCATTTTTTTCACGTATTCGATTGTTCCGTGCAGTGCAACTAAAAGAATATATTACGAAAAAAAATTTATAAAATTGTAGTCAAAGGAACTTTTACGATTCCGATCTCTCTGCAATACTAGCTTCCAACTGAGCAATTTGCTTTTCCAAATTCCTAATTCTGTCATCCAATTTGTTACACTGCCGTTGCTCTAGTTGGTAACGTTCACTTTCTCTAGTAAATTTATCTTTAAGTATTTGCAATTTCCTGTTTTCTTCGGTTATAGCGAAATTCTTCTGGATTCGTTCATCTTCAAGTTGTCTAATTAAAAATTCTTACAAGTTAAGGAATAATTTTTAAACACGTAAATTGTTTACCTCAATTTATTTCGCAGCTCGTTTTCTGCTTGACCCTTGTTTTGAATTTTCCAAAGGATTTCGTCTTTTTCTGCTATTTTGTTAGTAATTTCCTTTTTAATTGCTTCAATAAGCTTCTCTTGCGTCGATACTTTAACCCAAAGTTGTTCAAGTTTATATTTCTTAACTTTTTCCTGGAAATATGAGTTTTACAACAAAAATTAAATCCATATAATTGCAATTATTTAATTTAGATTAAAATGTTCACATAAAAACAAAATTTATTGAAAGTATTGATAGTTGCTAATTTTTTTTTTAAATTAAATTTAGAGTCAATGATTCGGACGTGTATACAAGAAATTTGGGCACCTGGTCGTTAAACCTGCATATCATAAGTAAAAAGTTTTTTTATCAATGCCTCTTAAGAGACCCAACAACCACCGCTTTTTGGATTTTTGCGCACGAACGAGCGACAACATGGATTTTAAATGGAAATTGTTGATGATTTGACCGGAACATAACACAGGAAGAAGACTTATGTCAGGAACGTAACCATGAGGAACGTAACCCTTTCGTATGCTTTCTTACAAGAATGGTTGTTCACAAGGGGAAGGGTTTAAATTTGATAAAAGTGAGATTCATAAGGAAAGGTGATAGGGTACTAGAATACTACCCTCTAAGGGGGTTGAAGGTGATTCTTTTATTTCCTTCTTCCGAAATCGGTACAAAATAAAGAAAGTGATGAGGATACTTGATAAAATTATTTGTTTTTATAATAAACTAGCTGCGTGTGCCGGGCGTTTGCTCGGACTTTTGGTAAGTGAATGTCATTTTCGATTATATTTGCATTTCACTTCCTTTCCACAATCAACGGGAGTCTAATTTTTCATCTCACCGACACCGAAAACTATGGATTCTCATACTAATATCGATCAGTTTCGATTTTTTGTACATGTGACTCTCTACCCACCCCCATTTCTAGGATTCTAGGATTGTCTTATCCCCAAAACATTTAAAGGCATCGGTATTGTACATGCCAATCCCCCCCCCAACCACCAACTCACCCTTCGTAGTAGCGATAACTATACTGAAAAAACCGGGTTGTTTTTGATGTTTTGTACATGTCACTCTCTTCCCAACCCAATCCATAGGGAGAGTCATTATTCCTACGAGGAAGTAACTAAAGGAGAAGCCCTATCGTGTATATGTCGTGTGTATAAGCATGGCAAGTTTTAATTCGGCGGCTGGGTCTGTGCTGTCAAATTTGTTCACTTTTTGCTACGAGGGAGTAGGCTTTCTATCTGTTCCCTGGGTCTTAGCTGTCACTTAGTTTCACTTTCGGCACACAATTTATTATTTAGTTCAATATTTTAAGATGCGCGTCAAAACCGCAGAACATAAAATACTTTTTTAATCGCCTGCCTTTCGCTTATGAGATTGTATGCATGGGAATCTCACACAAGCTTAAAATTGCCACGATTTTCCTGAGCTTTTTCCTTCTCGTTTAGTTACTTCCTCGTAGCATTATTCATCTTACTGACCCCGAAAAATATGGATTTGACACCAACATCGGCCGTTTTCCATTATTTTTACATGTGATTCCCCCTACAACCCCATCCCACGCTCCACCTACCCTCCCCACCATAAATTTCCTCAACTATGCCTACGTACCTACGTATGTACCTTTTTGTGAAATTCCTGCCGAAATCGTATAAACTTTTTCCGAGATAAGCCCGGACAAACAGACAGATACAGAAATTGCAAACATTGAAGAGTCAGTCAATCAATGCTAGAATACTTGTTTAACAACTATGTTTGAAACAAAACTCCAATTGCCAGGAACAGAGAGGTCTATTTGTCTTTAAATACTCTGTCATCTGTGCACCCGTTCTATAGTTTCTTGCATTTTGTTGGCGCCGTGATCCTATGCCGCCTGCATTATTAAGGTTTGACCTTCTTCGCGGCATTTTACTCAAAAACAAAATAAAACTAAACATACACGTTCTTTATGTTCGTATATCCGTGGAACACTTCAGAAAAATTGTAGCATCAAGGAAACGTTTGAATCAGCACAGAAAATGAAACAATGCTTAAGTGTGGTATTTTCTCTAGATGCGTAATACAGATGTCAATAGATTTTTTTTACACAGCCATTTCTTGCAAGCTCGCACAACTTGAATTATGCAACTTAAACAAAATGAATTATAACCCTTTTTTACCTATAAAAAATCCTTGAAACCGCATTGAAAAATATTGAAGGGTGGGGGTTTAGGGAAGTTAAAATTTGTGGTTGTATGTATTTTGGTTGAAAATTAAAAAAGAAAATTTGAGATCTCGACAACAGCGCCACCTATCAGGTCCAAAACTACCATATCTTTCAACCATACACATTCACAAAATTTCATTGGAATCGGTTGAGTGGTTTCGGCAAATTAGTTTTTTCTCCACTATCCCCTTGATATGGGTATAAAAGGAAAGAGTTTGATGAGAAAATACGATAAACTATGTTACCATCTTAAGTGACTTGAAAATTTCATCACTTTTAATCGCATATTATTTTCACAGGGGTTCACTGCGGGAAAATGTATTTATTTTGCCTTTACCAACAAATTTTTTCATAGGCTGACATAAATTCGTAAATTTCACAAGCCTTTATTTACACACTTCGTTAACTTTGTAGATTAACACTCTCGCCCCGTAGACATATACTATTTCACAATTGCGGGCATCTATACAAAACATTTTTGCAAGCACACATATTCGTTATCAAAATTTTAAAGGCTCAACTCCTATCCGACTACGACCATACAACTTCTTAATCTATTGCATACAACTTTGAGAGCCACAGGCGCGGGTACCAGCTAGTATTTACTTAAAATTATAAACCAAAAAAAATTGGTATCTCCACCGTTTTTAGGACGACTTTTAAAAGTTAAGATAAAAGTTCTTAAGTTTGTCACTAAAGTAAATTTTTTTTCATAACTCCAAGATTGTATTTGGAATTTCTTTATGTTAATTTAAAAACCAAAACAATTTTTCATTCATTCCTACTACAATGACTTACCTTAATAGTTTCTAAAGACAGCAATCGCTCATATTTCTCAGTTAACTCGAGTACCTGTTTCTTCAACATTTCAGTTTGCTACAATTTAATAAATAATCATTTTGTATGCTTGAATAATAATGGATTAACTTACATCTCTATGACACTGGAGCCGGTATTTGTGATCATTGTGCATATGCCCACACTCATTTAATTTTTTAATAATTATTTCAATTTGGGTTGCTTTTAAAAAGAGCTGATAGTTTTTGATTGGGTCCAAACTAAAATAATAAGGGAATGTATTATAAAATATTTGTGATTGAAATGAATAATCTGTTACTCTTTTAAAAAACTTCTTGCGCTATCTTGATTTAAGACAAATACTGGATTATCCGTCTGAATATTGTGATATAGAAGTATTTTATGCAAATCATCTGATCGTTTTGATATTATTTGCCCTTGTTCATTTTTGATTTTGTACTGACAATACCCTTTGTCAGTAATGGAACGCACAACAGTAATTTTCTTTCCATATGTTTCACTTTCATATGCATCAAATCCATCGTTTGCAATATCAATTTCTATAGTTGATGATGCCTCTCCGTTCTTTACAAGTTCTATAATAAAAAGTCTATTTATGAATTTGTTTTTATTATTATTTATTATTCGGTTTTTATTACGTTTAATGCTGGTGCTACGATTTGTGTCTCGGGCTTTTGTTCCTAGACCAACTACCAGAGCAGTCATAATAGCACTTTTGCCACTTCCATTACTACCAACTAATAAATTAACCCGCCGACTAAAGTCCATAACTAAGTTGGAATGACACATAAAATTTGTAAGGTGTATTCGAAGAATTTTTCCACTTCGAATAGACCGATCACATTGTGATGATGTAGACGATCTTTGGCTTTCATTCTGTAAATACATATTAATTCATTTTTTTTTAGCTAAGTTCAATACAATGATTGTTTGTTTGCTCTTTACGCAATCTGCGTCTACATAAGCAGAGAAATAGGATCTCTTTATCCAAACTGTACTTCTTTCAAAATTAAGTGAATTAATAGCTCAAATAGATTTATTTGAAGAAGTACTATCCATTGCAGGTGCCTTAACAATTATCCTCTGCACAAATATTTATATGTGAAGAAATGTCCTGACTGACTCATAAATAGAAAGAATTTTGAGAAAGTTCACCATTAATGGAGTGATATATAATAGGCTGAGCTTAAAAATGACTTATCTACAAGGTCCGAACAAAAGTGGCTTAAAAAATGTTTCACGCAAAAAACCAACCGGCAAAAGCTACTTACCGTCAAGAAAATTAAATCTTCGTCGAACTTTTTTAGTTTGTTTTAGTGTTGTATTAGGTGTTGCGAATAAAAATACGCAGTTATTTTTTTTATCACGTATGAATTTTATTTGGTTAAGAAATATCCAGCAGTAGTCAGCCAACATCCTTGGACTCCATCTACCCTGATAACCCTTCTCCATCTTTGAAATATCCTGATGGAACTTTTCTCCATGATCATCACTTACAGCCCCCAAATTCTCAGGGAAAAAATTCAGATGTGAGTCTATAAAATGAATTTTAAGAGACATATTGTAACCCAAAGCTTCATATGTCAATAGAAGCTCGTTAATCAATTCTCTATGGTTCTGACTGTAATGGTTACCCAAAGAATTTGCAACCACGTTCTTGAAGCATTTCCAAGCTGATTTCTCTAAAACGTTCAATTTTTCTTCGACTTTCGGATCTTTTATTAATTCCCTGATTTGAGGTCCTGCGAAAATGTCTTCTTTGATTTTAGCATCACTTATTCTCGGGCATTTCAAATTGAAATACAAAAATCCATTTGCATTGCAAAATTTTTCATAAGGCCTAATTTGATATGGGGTGGCGGAAGAAATTCATCGGCAGGCTTTACAAGTGGTAAATGCTTCACACTTTTCTGTCCAGGAAATAGAGAGTTACGCACAGGCCATACTTTTATCTTGTAGTGGTTTTTTCTGTCCCTACTATCCCATTCGCACAAAAAGCAGCAGAATTTAGTATAACCCAACTGCAGTCCAAGTAGTAGGGCAATAAATTTTAAATCACCGCAGATTTTAAAAAACTAAATTAAAGATTTTTTCAAGTACTAGTACTTTCATGGTCTCATCTGTTTTTTTTTTTTTTGATAAATTCAAATCGCGAACCATCATCATCGTCGTCAGTATTCCATTGGCTTGAAGTGGAGGGTTGTGAATCGTCAATCGGAACTGGTATAGGTAAATTGTCATAATGAGGGACAAGTCTTATTGCTGAAGATAAATTAAGGTATTGAACTGTGTGTTTTGCCTTTGGATTTATACCTTTTATTGGAGTAAGACAAAAATAGCAGTCTGAAACATGATCTCTAGTCTCAATCCATATTATAGGAATAGCAAACGGCATATGACGTGATGCTTTCTTCCAATCAGTTAAATTTTTTACACATGTTATGCAACAAATATGTGGGACCCAAGCTTTGTCTTGATGAGCCACCGCAAAACTAAATTTTTCTTCGCGGTAACACTTCAAAATAAGATCAGTCAAATTTCGCCTTTGATTTTTGAAAGTCAGTTCACCACAAATAGAGTTAGGATCGTTAATACACTTTCTCGACATATTCGCACAAGCACAGAAGTTAATTAAAACCAAAACAATTTAAATTAATAGCGAAAACAAATATATAGCACTCCTTTTTTACGGCCGTTCATATGCGTTTATCGCTACAATATCGAAAATGAACTTGACCTCGTCACAAGAAAACTGAGGGTGATTGAAACAAAGTAAGTACGTTTTCGTAATGAGGGTAAGTAGTCAAAACACGATCACCTATCAGGGTTCGTGTGGCATGACCACTGTTGATCAGTATAATTTTAATTCACAGACTGTCATACATTTTACAGTATTTCTTTACCCCGGTGAGATTTGCCTTTTACTTATAAAAGTTACCCACTAGTCTTTACATGTAATATAACGGATATTATAGGTTTGGTAAGACCCGAGGTGTTAAATCACTTTTGATTAATACGCTAAAATTGAGTAATCAGGTTAATTATCTAGGTTTTGTCCTAGATAGAAAACTTACCTGGAAGTCTAACAACCAAGAAATATTACGGAAAGCCACAGTGGCGCAGTACTCGTGTAAAAGGGCAATAGAAAAAATATGGGGTATGGAGCCACGTATTGTGCATTGTCTCTACACCAGTTTCATATGACCCATACTCATGTATGGAGTGGTTGAAAATACAGCCTTAACTGTGTTAATACAATGGGCCTCTTTGATCTAAGTGTGCCTTTTTAGGCAGCCACTTTAACCTAACTTAACCTAGTTCAGTAAAAATATCGTTTTTCGTGTTGGATTTAGACAAAGTTCGAGGCTGAGTTAGTATTCTGCTGACAAGAGGTTAACAACATTGCAGAGGAATGTCGGTAATTCGAAATCTGACTTAAATTGCAAGTTATCGTATCGCACTCGTGAGCAAGCCCTACTTGCAAATTCGCAATCGTGCAAAATGTTTCTTCGGCGCGTGGTCACAAGAGGCTTCAGAAAACAGATAGGGAGAGAAAAATATATATTTTATACATATATAATTTTTTGACAGGTTAAAAAATGTTGGCAGTTGCGTAGCGTGGATTTCTGCTACCCGGTGCTAACCCTAAATTTGCCGCCCCGTATTTTCGAAATTAAGCAAAAATCCGTGAAACTATTACAAATGGATTCAAAATAAAACGTCTTTCTTAAATTAACATTTTATTCTGCGCGTTTTTACCCGACTTCCCAAAAACAAAGAGGTTCTAAGTTCGGCGTGTATTTTTTTTTATTTATTTTTATGTCTGACCGGGCATAACTTCGTAACGCGTCGAATTTTTGATTATTCTTTTTTTGTTGGTTAGAGTATGTTCACCGATTAGTACCATGTCAAAAAAATGTTTGGTGGGGTGTGGGTGAAACCTAACTTTGGATGGTTCTTTTTTTGTTGTACAGAGTATGATCCTCCATTGCTAATAGGAGAAAAAAATTTGGCCAAGGGTGGGGGGAGGGGTAGTTTAACTTCGTAACGCGTGGACCGATTTGGATAATTCTTTTTCTGTTGGGTAGAGTATGTTCCCTGGTTCATACGACAAGAAAAAAATGTAAGTGGGATGGGGGTTGAAGGTGGAACCTAACTTTGTAACGCGTGGACCGATTTGGATGGTTCTTTTGCTGTTGTATAGAGTGTGATTCCCCATTGCTAATAGGAGAATAATTTGGCCCTATGGCGGGTAGGTGGGGGAAGGATTAGTCTAACTTCGTAACGCATGGACCGATTTCGATGATTCTTTTTGTGTTCGGTAGAGTATGTTTCTTGATTAATACCACGGGAAAAAAATGTTAGTGGGATGGAGGTGGGGTAGGGAGTTAAACCTAAGTTTTTAACGCGTGGATCGATTTGGATGGTTCTTTCTTCGTTGTATAGAGTAGAAGACAATAAAAAGTGAATAAAATAGTTTAAAAAAAACCGACTACACAAAAAGCGCTAAAAAGCATAAACAGTGACAGTGTAGTGATCATAATCTGATACAGCTGTCTAGATCGGAGTATTATTAAAATTGTTGGATTTCCATCTATTGTTCGGGTTTTTCAAAGGCGTCCAGCAGCTAAAGAAAAGCTAACCCTTTAGTGCTGCTGTGGAGGAAGAGCCAAAGGAATTAAGCCTTTCTTTTTAGAAACGCCGATTGCGTTTAGATATATTACAATATTTCTAACTTCACTCTAGTTGTACGGTTTAGTTCGCAATTTTTTTGCAATTCCAAGTTATCAAAAATTTTTGAAAAATTTTCTCGGGTCATGTGTTTAGTTTACACATTTTGTACATGTGAATTTTTAATCAGTTTTAATTTAGAGAAGCTTCTCTCACAACTGACATTACTTATAGTATCAGTGAGCAATATTCTCAGCATTATAACTATATTAGGTAACTCTCCTTCAAGTTTGGACTTAAAAATAAACTTTAATAAACCCAGTGGGCCGGAATAAATCAGTTCTTTCTTACAGTCTGTTGTAGCTACGAAAGCCCGTAGACGCACGCACTCAAGCTTAAGATCTTCTCTGACAATATCTTGAGAAGCTTGGTCGAAGTTGCATTCCTCATCATCGACGCCAAATATTATTGCAGGCGTTTTTTCGACCAAATTCTGGAGCTGCTAGTACCTTTCTCGAATTTCAGCAATTACTCTATCTAATGAAGAAAACATTTTTCATTTTAAATCTTCTTCGTACGATAAGCTAGCATCTCTACTTCCATCAATAAAAATGTACTTCCTTCTAATTCGTCTTGGAGGTTCAATAGAAATGCCAAGTTATTCTAACAAGCTTTTAGCGTAACTTAAAGACTCGTCCGCGGATTCCTCTCGTTTCTCTTCCAATACCATCTGTAACGAGCTGAGCACACTAATGTGCATCGAGTCCCTTCGTTTGTAAATAATTTTGTGAATCATTCACTTCACGCAGAACCGGTTGCCAGAGACCTAAGAAACATAGAAACGGAAATGATTGCATCGCGACTAACAAGGTTCCTGCTTCCGTTCGTGTTCGTCTATTTCTGGTAGCTTCTCTAACGCTGTCAAAATTTCTGTGTAAAAGCTAGAACACAATGTGGCGCTGGCGCTCGTAGCTGGCGCTGTAGCTAACTCGGAAATGTCAAATTTGGCGCGCGCCAAAAGTTAAAAATATTGAACTTTGCGCTACAGCGCCAGCTACGCATTGGACCGCCATCTCTTAATTTCCATATTTTGAACTTTTGACAGGTCTGGCTACCGCGCCAGCTACGAGCGCCAGCACCACATTGTGTTCCGCACTTAATGAAAGTGTCATCTTCGTGGCGTAGTCTATGTAGATCGGTATTGCTAATAACAAAATAAGAGCACATTCGATCAGTAACTTTTCCTAAAACAGACACAGTCAACAACTCTATTTATGAACCACTTTCTCTAGTCCAATTGCCTTGAAACTCTGCATAAGTACCTATGTAGTCCCCATGACAACACAGTTATCTAATCTAATGACCAGCATCAAACTACCGATAGGATTAGCTAGCTCGGCCGCTCCCTGCTCCACCCACATATGTGCAACCCGGGGTCATGGCAGCTCTGCCCCCCACCTCGCTACATCACTGGCTAGGGTTGTGGTTATCTTCCAGGAGCTGTTAGGAGCTGAAACCACAAAAATACCACATATTCAACCATTAGTTACACTACATCGATTGGACAATTTACTCTACCATCTGAAAATAATTTAACAGTTTATTAAGTTCACTTAATAATATAATCGTGTCCTCCGCAATTTTGCGCAATTCATCAGAAAGTATGTGAACCTTTCGAAGGAATTATAACGAAGCACTACTCTTTTAAATCAGAATTTTAAAGATGTTTTTTTTATAGAATTGTGCATTTTCTGCTTTTTTGAAATTATCTTATCTTAATTTACAGTATCTATAGAACTGTGTTTCACTTTAAGTGGATTGTATTATTATTTTTAATTCTTTATAAAAATGTCAAATTGAAAAGGGTTTTTACTTGACTTATAGCGATGTTTCTTTTCTTTGCTGATGATGCCTCTTGGCTTGCAGCTAGCGCTCGCTTTCTGCTCATAATAATTATAAAATATACCTAAATAAACACAAAATACACTTCTAACAACAACTTTTTTGCAAAAAGCCCAAGAAATGGCGGTTAGCTTTTTGCTTTTCGCGTCACGTCAAACAATTGACAATTTCATTTCAGTTCAGTGGTTTGTTTAGGGAAATTTTAATAACAATCGAATCATAATTTTTTAATGAAAACTTTATTAAAAAGACAACGTAATTTATTAATTAAAATATTTTAAATTAATTTTTCGATTAGAAGTTTTTAATGCAAATTTCAATTGAGTGATTTTGGAAAATTTCTGTTTAAAAAGGGCTGACAACTTCAATGTGCCTAATAAATTGGTACTTTTCTCACCTGACATTGACAGCTGACAATTTATTGACTTTTTGTAAATTTTGTGAATTTATTTATTCAAGGTGAAATTAATCTAAATTTTAGGGATATATAAATTATTTATAAGTTTTTTTTCAATTCTAGATTGATGAGTCGCCTTTAAGTAATAAGTAAAGGCAATAATTTGCAATGGAAGTGAATCGTGATGAGGCAAATAGATGCATTGAAATAGCTCTAACAGCTATAAATTTTGGTGACTATACTAAAGCTGAGAGATTTTTACGCAAAGCAGAGAATTTGTTTCCAACACAAAACGCTAAAGAATTGCTGCAGCACGTAAGCTCAATGAGTGGTTCAGATCGGGATAGCAATGCAAATAATTTAAAGCAAAGACATGTAGAAGCCAAAAGCACTGAAAGTCGATCGAAAGAACTTGAATATTCAACAGAACAAGTGGAGATTGTCCATAAAATAAAGAAATGCAAAGACTATTACGAAGTGCTAGGTGTTACTAAGGAAGCAACAGACTCAGAAATAAAGAAGGCTTACAAAAAACTAGCTTTGCAGCTGCACCCTGATAAAAATCGTGCACCTGGAGCAGCTGAAGCATTTAAAGCGATAGGCAATGCCGTATCAGTTTTAACAGATGCCCGGAAACGAAAAGATTACGACTTATTTGGTCAACAACCACCAGAACAAAATACAACCCGATTCAATCACACTTTCCATTCACATAGACACAATTACGAATATGCGTACGAACGTGGATTTGAATCGGACATATCTGCAGAAGAACTATTTAATATGTTCTTTGGTGGCTTTCCGCAACACAGAAGACCACGCTTTTCACGCCAACAACATGAGCCCAATCAGCAACCAAGCCTTGCTTTCGGCCTCATCCTTATCCTTATAATGATATCAATGCTATCATCCTTTTTCACATCGGATCCTCTTTATAGTTTATCACAAACTTCGTAAGAGCAATTTTTTTTACTTAAAGCACTAGTTTAATTTCTTTGTTTTAGAAAATATCCAGCTCAAAGACAGACTTCACATCTTGGAATATCTTATTATGTTAAGGATACTTTTGCTGAAGAATACCAGGGATCTCTAGCAAGATTGGAAAATTCAGTAGAGGAAGATTACGTGACGACAATGAAGCAAAATTGTTATAGAGAGCGAAGCTATCGTAATTTTATATCAAATAATATGCGAATAGAATCAATAACAATAACTTTATTGCAGGAGAATCTATGATAGCTCGTGCTCGTAGCTTTGGGAATCGTTATCAAGTCGCTCAGGCTCAGGCACTAAAGACTCCATCGTGTGATAATCTAGCAAAAATTGGTCTTAGTAGATACACCTTCTATTAATTTAATGGATTTTGGTGTAAAATTGTTTACAACATTCCTATCTTGCAAGCTGGCTTGAAATAGGCTTTAGGTGCCATTGGTTTTGATTTTGTTTAAGTACAAGTTGTTCAATATTTATTAATGAAGACGACCCGCAATTTTTACCTGTGATGGAAATAACGGTAATGGATTTGGATACTGCAGTACACATTATCCATATTTAATTATTGTATGAAGAAAAAAAAATATGAAGATCAAATATCTCCAAATTGTAGGGATTAATAATTTAATAAATGGATTCCATCTAATATGTTTTAATTATTAATTAAGTCTGAACGTATCCCATTTATGTAATTGTCAATAGTTACCGCTGTACAAAAATATTAAATAAATATATTGTGTTGGCAGCATTGTTCGTTCCTTTTTTTGACGTTAAGTTGACGTGTGAATTCCACGTTGGAATAAGATGTGGAGAGATATTTATAAATTCATTTGTTTACAAGAATTTATCAAGTAAATTTACTTAAAGTTTGCATAAAGTAAAACTTAAGAATCAGAGATTGGAGAAAATTCGTAAAATAATATATTCCATGCCTTACATGGCCTTCTGTTGAATGAAGTGTCGACGTGTCAAACACCACTATGGATTTTTTCTTTACCAAAGGGGAATCTGATGAATCGATTCCCAAACATGATGTTTTTGATGCAAAGTATGCTGGGGAATTGTTGGTAAATAACTTCAAAATAGAAAATTTTCTGTGCTCGATACAAAAATAATTATGTGACCCAAAATGTGCTAGTCACCATTCGTTCATGTTGATGACGTTCCAAATTTAAAGTGGAAAAAATTAGGACAATTCAATTACCGAAACATATTTTTGTTATAATCATAAATTAGGTGATGAAATTCTTTATTACATAGAACAATATTTCGATAAATTAGAATAGCTCGACATTTAAGCTTAGAAACTCGAAGATTAATTAGAAAGTTTTACTCATTCTTTCAGTGAAAGTAGGACATCGCGGAAATCATTTTATGACTCAGAAAATTTGCGAAATGAATTGTTTCATTATATTTCAAATTAGGTGCAATAAAATCCTAAAATCCTTACGGCAAAATTCACAAGTTGATAGATAATTTAACTAAAAATGTTATCATTAATTTGATTGAAATAGTTTTATTAAATTACAAAATCCCGTTCCATAATTGAGTATTAAAATTATATAAACCAGTAACCTATAGCTTTTGAACTTGACTCAATCAATTGACAAATTCCGGTAATAATGAGCTCACAAGACGAGAGAATGTTTGTGCTTCCTTTCTTGTTCTGTTATTCGTTACAATTCTCTAGATGCAGTCAGTTAATTAGCTAATGTGACTGAATTATATCCAGAGCTCGAACAATAAGTTAAATAATTGGTTGGTGTTCGAGGGGAGAAACCCTAAAGTACATTGTCGAGCCAACTGGTCCCCGTAACGAATTGGATAATTCGATTATACCCTGATTTCTTAACTTCTGCCAAATCTTCGCAGTAGTATGTTCCTAAGATACTAGATCTCTTTTGCGTAAGGCTGGGCATTGGCCGAGAACGTGTAATACGGTCTCGTCTTCTTCCCAACATCCCCTGCATTGACTAGTATTCGCCATTCTCATTTTTATGGCATGAGCCCTTAGTCTTGCATGTCCTGTCACAAGGCCAACAAGAAGTTTCAGTTTGGCTTTAAGCTTAATGATCTTTTTAAATTCATGTGCATTTAGAGTTCCCCAAAACGTTTTTGAATGTCTGGCGATATCGGACCCCTCCCAATTTTCTTTGTGCTTCCTCGTTATGCATTAAATGGTTTTTTTTTTTTTTTTAAATTTCATGGATGGGTTTGCTCAGGTTGAGCATTATTGGAGTGTCCTTATTTGCGCCTCTCCGCGCCAGCTCATTTGCTTTTTCATTTTCTGCGATGCCACAGTGCCTTGTCACGTATATTAGAGTGACATCGTTTTCTCTTCTAGTAGCTGTTTAGCTCATATCTCTATCGCTGCGATTTCACATTAAAGAACCGAGGAGGAGTCGTTTACCCCTTCCCATAACTCCAGGTTAAGTTCCTCGCACAATATTCCAAAGGCACAGCCACGCTCACATTTTGAGCCGTCTGTGTAAATCGCTAAAGTGTTTTCTTGGATCACCCCACTGTTGATCCATTCACTTTTAGTCGGGAACTGAGTTTTAAAGATTGCCTCTAAATTTAGGTTATCAGTTTTGAAGTCCCAGCAATCTTCCTGAAACAGTTTCAGGATCAAAGCCGTATTACCATTACATATTCGGTCGATCTTTTCATGTTGGGTTGCATTCCCCTTATCTTCCACAGTTTATTCATACGTAAACGTATAGCCGAATTAAGTGCCACTTGTTTAACGTAGAATTCTAGTGGAATAATATTTAAAATGACCCCTTGTGTTGACCTGGTAGCCCCCGTTATACCTAGACAGCACACGTTAGGCCTGGCCATAATCTTCTGGTTTCAGCCCACCTCTATCGCTTTCCACCAGACTATCGCTCCATGCGTTATCATGGGTCTGATTACACATGTGTATATCCATTTTATATGGGGTGATAGTCCCCATACTTTACCTATAGCATTTCTACACGTCCAGAAAGTTTTTACCGCTTTGTTTTTCTTCTCGTGAAGGTGGCTAGCCCAATTTAGTTTCCCGTCCATCAGCACACCCAGAAATTTGGCCTCATTATTTAAGGTTAATACATTGTTTCCGATGCATGGGGGAGCTATCTTTCTTAATTTATGTATTTAAATGAAGTAGCAGAATTCCGTTTTACTTGGGTTTATCTTCCGTCCGCAATCCTGCGCCGAAGAGGTTGCCGTTTCGAATGCTTCTTGAAGTAGGTATCCCAAGTTTTTTTCAAACTTACCTCTGACTACTATCGCTAGCTCGTCCGCATAACAAGTTACGTAGAGACCTTTCTTCGATAGGGCTTCAAGTAGTTCGTCAATGACTATCAGCCACAGGAATGGTGAAAGAATCGCTCCTTGTGGAGTTCTTCTATTTACCCGCGCCGTCAGTTGTTCATTTCCGAAACTTGTAATTATGATTCGGTCTTCAAGCATGGACTTGATCCACTTGATTATACTGTGATATGTCCCCTCCTCCCTCAACCTATAAAGAATCTTATCGATTCTGACGTTGTTGAAGGCCTCTTATATATCAATGAAGCAGCCTAACGCTACTTCTTTGTACATCAATGCCTTTTCAACTTGATGTACTAGGTTATGTAGAGCGGAAGCAACCAATCTACCTTTCATATATGCATGTTGACAACTTGATAGTTGGTTTATGCCTATCTGTTTCCTTACTTCCCATTCTATGAGTTTTTCTAGACTATTCAGTAAAGTGTTTACTGCTTCGCCAACACAATCAGCTACTTCGGGTTTAACAGTTTTTTTGTAACGGGACAGCGGAATGTCATCTTCTTCTGTGAGCTCAGAGTTTGCAGTGTTAAGATTATCGTGCCAGCACTTTTTTATAGTAATAAACATTTATTTATTGAAACAGTCAGCTTTCTGTCTGTCAGGAAATTATCAACCCAAAGAATTAACTGTTGTGGGAATCCGTATGACATTAATTTATAGATTTGTCCATCTACCCATACTGAGTCAAAAGCTTTTTCAATATCTAATGCAACTATCACTGTTGATTTGTAGCTATTTAGGTTTGTAACTATATCTGTATGGAATTTAGTAAGTGCATCGACCGTCGAATTTTCTATAACCTCTATATTTAGACCAAAAACCCTTATAATTTAAAACCCTATCATACCAAAAACCCTTAACCCCCCAACCCCTCAACCTCTAAACCGCATAACCTCAAAATAAAAGCGGCAAAGGTCACAATACGCTCCTCAGTTCCGAAGTTACTACTAGATAGGCAATTCAATATTTTTATTGTATTCCTTCTAGGGTAAAGGTAACCCGTAACATTAAAAGTAAATTAACAAAATATATTTTCTACCTAATTAAACTGAGATAATACAAAACAATTGTTGTTGATACTTCATTGTACCAGTTTTGCACGTTGCCTTATATCTTAGTATTTCGTCCAAAGGCCCTTGTTTTTCCTTAACTGCTCGACTCTGTTCGCCATACTATTATATAGGTTATTAATTAAACTTTGTGGTATACTCTCCCATTCCTCTTTAACTCTATTTCAAAGCTCATTAATCCCCCTTTCAGCATAATTAGCCAAGTTCTTCTTGATGTAAGCCCAGAGATTTTCAATGGGGTTCGTGTCTGGGCTTTGTGCAGGCCACTTCATAACTTCAAAATTTTGATTTTGAAACCAAGCCGTGACTATTTTAGCGGTATGTTTGGGATCATTCATTATCTTGTTGAAATATGATTTGGCTTCTTGGAACTTCACTTTTTTCGAAGGCAATCGGCAAATTATCCTTCAAAATGTCTAAATACATTTCTTTTTTAAGAGTTCCTTCGATTTTGGCTAATGGTCCAACACCGCTTTTAGTCATGCATCCCCAAACCATGATCGATCCCCCACCATGCTTCATAGTTTGAATGATGTTTCCTGGTTGTATTGTCGTATGAGATTTACTCCAAAACCACGAACGACCCTCTAATTCAAAGCGGCAAAATTTAGATTCCATACCATATTACCTATAACACTACCTTTTTATAAAAATTCCTCTCATAAATCATTTAAAACTACCTGCTTCCAGTCCTCAGATGGCCAGTGTTTGTGCCTTTCCACGAAATGCTTTCTAGCTAAAATATTTTTAGCTGAAAGAGCAGGTTTTTTCTTTTTTTCTACGACACGAAGGCCAATCCTTTGCAAAGTTCTGCGTGCTGTCCACTCGTTAATGGAAATTTCCAAGTCGGCAGCAGCTTGTTTAGGGGTTTTTACTCGTCCAGAAGTCAAAAGCCTTGCTAATTCCCTACTTTCTCTGTCTGAAAATTTTCTTGGTCTGCCGCCTTTGGAAGAACATGGTATGTCTTTACAGTTTTTTCGTCTCCTAACTACTGCAGGATGACTAATGCCACATTACTTCGCAATTTCGCGCACGGATTTTCCGTCTTTTAAAAATAAAAGTACACGGTTTCGAATTTCACTGCTTACGGGCTTCATATTTATTAAAATTTTATGAAAGCAATGCGACGCGATCAAAACACTTCCAATTGCAATTGATTCACTTAATAGTCAAACAGTACTGGCTTTATTTAAAAAAAATTTAAGCCGGAACAACAAAATTTTACATTAAACCGTTTTCTTTCTGTAAAATGAAAAACTGTAAAAATTAAAAGTATTGAACCACTTTTGCTCGCCACTGTACATAAAATCCCGATGTGATGGGGTTAAACGGACCTCGGATTCGGATTCAGCGACCTCGAAAACAGTCAGACCTGATTATAAATTTTTCCAATTTTTTTGTGGAGCTGTGTTATTCTTTCTCCTC
This sequence comes from Leptarthrus brevirostris, assembly GCA_964036015.1. Taxonomy (NCBI): domain Eukaryota; kingdom Metazoa; phylum Arthropoda; class Insecta; order Diptera; family Asilidae; genus Leptarthrus; species Leptarthrus brevirostris. The sequence goes on from OZ038374.1 coordinate 14,219,761, forward strand.
ATATAATCTATTTTGGCATATGTTTGTTCAAATGTACTTTTATTATTATAAGCATGATATTCGTTATAATACTCCGGAGTTTCTTTTACAAGTGAGGGAAAATCTTTTTCCCTACATATGTTTGCATAACTATTTCCAGGCATTACCCTAGCTGAGCTCATAATTTTATTGTTGTTAACTCTTATTTTGTTAGCTGAATTTACATTTGCTTTAGCTCTTTGTATATGTCTTTGTAGTAAGCACAACCTCGACAGCTAGCAGGGTGGCAACTCGGCTTGTCCCCTTCATCATTCAATTCCCATTTGGGTGCTGTTTTGCACATTTTACGCATATTGTTTTCCTTGAGCAATTTACTGACTAATGCCCAGTTTTTACATCTTACCGGGCTATCTAGGCTTATCCGATTCAATTACGTAATTGCATAGGTATCTAAGTTTCATTAATTGATCAAGCTTTGCTGCTTGTTTCAATATTATTTAAAAGATGTTAAGTCTCTTATTCAATTCTTTTGAACGTTTTGTTTCAAAGAAAGAAATGTTTTCAACTGTGATTGTTGATATTTAACTTCAATCTCCTTGATATAGTCAAAGGGGTAGAGTGATTAACTCCCTTGAGTAATACAACAATAGGTTTTTTGTCCCTTGGGGTATACGTTTACATATCAATATCACCTTTATCTTTAAATTCTTTTAAGCCCTCTCTATGTTTTCGAAAGTCTTCTCTAATAAATATTTTTATTTTGTTATTCTTTAGGGCTTTTATTTAAAAAACAATTCTTTTTGCTTGAAGAGCATCATGAATTATCCACCACTTATTGTAAAAATAAGTACGATTGGGGGAAGAAATTTTAATTTACTTTCTTTTAATATACTAGTATCATCTAATAAAGTCTGATCACTATTACCAAACCAACCAACTAACCAAACTATTGTTTGTAAGGAATATTCTGTTGGTGTCTAAACTTGTCGACCTCCTTTCTGATCTTGATCAGATGATTTTATTTTTTTCAAAAACGTTTGTTTTTTAGATGTATGTTTATTTGAACTACCGTTTTCTGTGCCGCTTAATCTGCTGGTAGGAGAATATTAATATTTGATACATCTCTTAGAGGATGTGTTACCTCATTTATAATTGTTTGCGTATTTTTACCGGTTACCTGGATACTTTTTTATGGGATTATACCCAGTTGTTGATTTCTTGCCTCAACTTTGTATTGATGCTGTGAATTTGTTAATTAAGGGTTGTTTATTAACCTTGGGAGAGATCATCACTCCCTTTGAATGCATTTCTGGTCCTGAACCATTTTCACTCGCCCCCCTCGGGGCTCTATTCAGTAATACAATGCCTTTTTAGTACGCAATACGTACTAGTATAGTTCGTTATAACCTAGGAAAAATAAAATTTCTGCCCCCACATAGGCTCAAAATATTTATGTAATTTTTAAATTATTTAGCATTGAAGTTTTGTTGTCACACACTTAAAATACCATAAATGAAACCTAAGGACTAAAATGTTTGCCTCCACTTTTCTTTGTTTCTTAGTGACGCCTTACTGGCGTCCCTTTTTTGAACTTGTCTAGTGTCCACAAAACTATACTTGGAGTACTTTCCAAACTTTTTTAAGATTTTTTAGCGCTGATTGTCGACGCGTCAGACTAATTTCACTGGTCAATTGACACCGGCCTAACGTTTAATCTGTCAAAGTCATTATTTTCTCGCGCACTAAGCTTGAACTCTACCGACCGTTTTCCTCAACAATTTATCACTGACTCGCGTTTACAAGGCCAAAAATGTGGGCGTCATCCTTAATAATAGGATGACCTGCTGCAATTCATCTCTTGCTAAAATTTATGGAACCTTGAGAAGGCTGTGGACCACCGCGTCGCTTCTTTCAAGAACAACACGTTTGGGGTTAATTAGAGCACTTGTCCTTCCATCTTTTTTGTATGGTCAAGTAATTTTTCCCTGTCTTGACTCTAACAATCTAAATGTTGCAATGGGTCTACGGACCAAGAATAAGGCTGCACAAATCGCTCGGTTCTGCACCAATTATCTTTCAAGCAGTGATACAGGCCATCGAACTTTGCGCACGTGAAATTACTAACAGAGGTATTTGCGGTGCTAAAGTATATATTATGTCCGACAGTCAGGCGGCATTTAAGGTTTTGGCGTCCTACACCTTTGAGTCTAAAATCGTCCGGGACCGTCTCATAAAGAACTGGCTCAGATCAACAGCATTACGCTGGCATGGATACCAGGGCACGAGGGCATTGAAGGCAATGAGAAGGCGGATCACCTGAAAAAAAGGCTATAGCACGAATAATAAAGTTCCCAAAATTTATCCTTGTGGGACAGCCAAATTTACTTTAATCGGCTCTGACACTTGGTCCTTAACTTTGGTTCTCTGCCGTATGTTCATTAGGTAGTCTTCAAACCGTTTTAATTCCATATCTCTTACACCATATTTACACATTTTCATTATTAGAATTGATGTGTCAACATTCAAATGCTCTCTTGAAATAAGAAAACAATCAAAACTTTTTGTTTATTTGCTATCTGTTTTTTCCAAATATTTAGCACCGTGTCGATTGCTGTTTCACACGAATGATTTTTACGGAAGCCTGATTAATTATTTATTATAATGCTATAATACAAATAGAACATTGGAGCTGCTTTATAGGCCTCGTGCTCTCGTTGCTCAGATAGTTATGATGATAGTATGCACAAGCCATTGTCTAATAGTTCACGTGCGGCCAGACTGAGCGTTCCTTACAATACGCACTCTCCCAGATGCAGCATTACCAGTGAAAAAGAAACCATTCCTCACCTGTGCAATTGCCCAGCACTAACTGGCGCAAGGAGGAAGTTTCTGGAAGATTTCTTCCTGGAGAACCTTCAATCAATCTCAGGAGTAAAGATCGGGGAATTAGTCCAATTAATGGACTCTTCGGGTTAGTTTTAACATAGCCCTCATGTCTTGTCGGCGTCTCATGATCTCGGTGCGTTAAGCGCTTATTGAAGTACTAGTCATGATTGTGGCCGTACGATTTTCCAGTCAAACACCCTAATGTACTGTAAACTCACATGTTGTCGGTAAAGACTTTATTAAGTAAATTAAACTAAGGCTTGCATAAAGTAAAACTAAAAATAGAGAGTAGAAAAAATTATTTGTAAAATGATATACAGTGAAACCTCCCTATAGCGGACACTGTTCGTTCCTAAAAAACTGTCCGCTATTAAGAAGTGTCCGCTTTTCAGAGGAAAATTGATGCCTGGGACTGGAAAAAGTATCCGCTTTTCGAAGGTGTCCGTAAAGAGAGGTTTCACTGCATTTCACGCCTTACATGGCGTTCTGCTGAATGAAGTGCTGACGTGTGAAACATAAATGAGCTAAAATGCATAGCGGCCTTATCAATCATTAAATAAGCCCAGTGCAGTATTTTTTGGGATATATACTAAAACAGTTAAATTTTATCTAATTTTATGTTTCGACTTTAGGATCAAAACTGGGCGAACCCGAGCGATATACTTGATACAATATTTTCAATGGATAATGATTTCTTGAATAACTATGATCAGGCAGGAGGGTTCCAAACTCTTGACGACTTGTCAGAGCACATAAAAATGGAAGCAGAAGAATACCAAATGTCCCCGCCATTAATGTCTATAACAAATCAAGTTCATTCTGATCAAGATGTAAAAGATGAAAATAACTTCATTCACAATATTTCAAGTAATTCATCAGACAGTGGCCTTTCATCGGATAACTTAGATGTGTTAGTAGAAATTTACTTTTGAATTTATTTCATTCATGGTAAGCGCATAATTATTTCAGTGAAATGAGTCCAGCCTATGAACCTCTAAGTCCAGCCATGTCATCACCTGGGCCATCTATTAGTGAACGAGGAGAAAAGAAGACCTACGCATATGAACCCGAAATAGATGTGTGCAGTATCAAACCCATTCCTATTGAAAAGAATCCTAAGGTTATTGTTAAAAAAGTTCCGCAAATTATTACTCTACCAGCTAATAAAATTAATCAGCCGACAATAAATATTGCAAATGGCAAAGAAATTAAAATTGTTAAGTTATCTCCACAAATGATGAACGCAGCGAATAATAAAAAAGTTACAATCCAAGTAAAGAATTCAAGTTCAGGTGCAAAACTGCAAGCCAATCCGGGAACATTTATTATAAATAATGGCAAGCTAACAGAGGGTAAAATTAGTATATTTTTGTTGTGTATCGAATTTTTAATTGTTATTGCTTTTCTTCCAGTGAAAAAATTAGTTCGCGTTCAAAACGTTTCAAATCCACGTTCAGTTCTTCTACCGCTGTCCATACAAGAAGTTAAAGATTTAAAAACGTTCAAAATCATCAATCCATCAGTACTGAAAACAGAAGTTTCGAAACCTACTACAGTGGCTATTCCAGCTACATATACAAACAAAAACATCATTAAATCAAAACCTACAATAACCAGAGCAAAAGTCATAGGTAAGAATTTCGAATATAGTGATTAAAGGCAGTTTACTTACTCGATATTTTAGAGGATTCGATGTCAGATAATACTTCAGACGCTGAAAGCTACACATACGATGACGTAACCAACGACAATTTGAATAATATTTCAATGTATAACGTGAGCAAAAGGGACGAAACTAACTCAACTTCATATCCTAAGTTAATATTAACATCTGAAGAAAAGAGGCTTTTATCAAAAGAGGGAATAACCCTTCCTACACACTATCCCCTTACGAAACACGAGGAACGGGAACTAAAACGTATCAGACGGAAAATTCGCAATAAAATATCAGCGCAGGATTCAAGAAAAAGAAAGAAAGAATATGTAGATGGTTTGGAGGAGCGCGTAAAGCAGTGCACCGAAGAGAATCAAACGCTTATGAAGCGAATAAAACTTCTGCAAAGCCAGAATCAAAATCTTGCATCTCAAATGAAAAAATTGCAGACACTTCTGTCCAAGGGAACAAATAAAACCGCCCAACCCACCACTTGTCTAATGGTTTTACTGCTCAGTCTGGCACTGATAGCAGCACCAAATCTTAAACTGGGCCAAAATGTTAAGGAGAGTGAATTAGAAGAAGTTGTCCAAGATACTATTCTGCAAAATAGAAGAAATTTACTGTTTGACACAAATACGCAGAATACCGATATTCTTGATGAAGAAATCAACATGAGCGAGATTTTCTCAGTTAATGATTTTAACAACGACAGAGAATATGTTACTTTAGGGGAGAACTGCAAGCATGCCAGTATGAGTTATGAGCCAAGTTGTAAAAAATTGAAATTTATTGATTTTGATGTAGATGACATGAATTGGTATCAGTCAAAAGATGTGGGGAAACTACAAAAGACGGAAAGTTCTTTCAATCGATTGGCTCAAGAGTTCCAGGTAAACAGGAAAACCCAACAGACGAGTGGTTTTAACATAAACGGCCAAACGATTGATGAAGATTTGTTAGACAAAGATATTCTGGATATGATGTCGCCTAAATCGAATGGAGTATATGAGTTAAATATGAATAAATTGATGGATTTTCACAATGCAGACGCTGTCATTAATATTCCACACGGCTATACTGGCAAAATAGATGAGAAGTTAAACTCCTCGGAGTTGCGGCATGTCCGAAAGTATTAAAGTAGCAGCACGTATATTTTGTTATATTTTTAATGTTTTTATTTCTCGTAAACTTATTCGAATTTTTAAAGGTAACTTTTTCCACCAACTTACAACGCAAAGAATATTCCGCTTTTATCTTTATATTATTATATGTTCATGTTATCACAGGAATATTTTTCTCCTTTATATTATGATAAAATTATTATTTTGACATAACAATGTATATAAATAAGGTTATTGAGAATGTCAAAAGTTATTATTAAGATTAGATTGTATGCATAAAAAATAAAATTACATTAAACGTTAAAATTCTTGTGTGATATTCAATTTTCGCTAAGTACCTAAGCTCCTGTTGCGCGCTGTGACCAACACTGACGCAGGATGACTGCCCAAGACAGGCTATAACTCTGGATGACATCAACTGATGTCCATCAGGGTCACTACCTCCGCAGGACATTCACCTGTCAGCAGATGCTTGGGCAGGATGGGGGGGGGGGGGGGGGGGGGTATGTGTGGGTAGTAGAGAGTAGTGGGGAGGTTCGAAAGGGATGCCATCCTGCTCTTGGTCGCGCAACTAAAGACAGATTCATGCCGAAGGATAAGGAATGGTAAACGAAAACAAAAAAAAAAAAAACGAACTCTGAAAAAAGAAGAAGCTAAGTCTGAAAAATAAAACAGGAGGAAGGATTGCAACAGGCGTCGCTGACTTACCGGACAGCGTTGGGGGAGTCTGGTGGTATGACTCCCCGTACCTTGACCCATGCACCCATGGGCCTTTCAAGATCTACGTCCGCAAAATTCAAATCAACGCAGAAAGGGTCTGCTCACCCCATATCGAGGGCCCTGTCCACCACCCTATTGAGGGGTGGATAGAAGAGAAAGAGAAGAGGGAATAGAGGTAAATCTCCTTACAGTCCCATATAATAACTCATTTTAAGATGTAATAAAAAAAAAATTTTATATCAGGTGTAGGTACATCTATTACATAGGTAGTGATAAGCCTATCTATACATTAAAGTTTCAATTAATTAATTTATTAGTGACAGGAAAGTTCAGGGTATGGCCGTCTATGCTTATCTGCTTATCGTCTGAAGAAATAAAATCTACTAGGATACAAACGCAATTATCCTGTGTACTATGACCTCTATAAGGGTTCGGTTCCTCCCTGAAATCTATCTAACCGACGTTACAATACTCTTGGATGGATCCAGAATTGATGGAATAGCAGGCGCAGGAATCTTCAGTGATGACCTGAATTTGAACACCCATCTTTGCCTGAGGGTATACACATCAGTATTTCAGGCAGAGATGCTGGATCTGGTCTATGCACTAGATTACATGCTAAAGAGTCGGGTGAGGGGTAAGAAGATAGTGGTGGCACTCGATAATCAGGCGGTGATCAGGTGTATGGACGTTACAGAGTTCAACACAGCGCTAGCCTTGGAGTATGTACGTAAACTAAACATGTGTGCCTCATCAAATGAGATGACACTGGCGTGGGTCCGAGAACACGCGGGGGTCGAAGGAAATGATAAAGCAGACGTGCTGGCAAAACTAGGGGCTGCTTCGAGTTTCCATGGTACGGAACCGTTCACTGCGCTAGGCAGGGGCACGGTTGCTGTTAGGAACGTGAGCCACGAGGGAACACTGGGAGAAGTGGAACGTCGTGGACTCGGGCAGACAGGCTAAGACGGCAATTGTAGCGACCAGAAGTGCTGAACAAAGGAAGGTCCTGGATATGGATCGTAGGACCTTGAGATGACTGACAGCACTGCTAACAGGAATATTTATTTATTTATTAAGATTCATCAATTACTGACTACTACAAACAAATAACAATATAATTACAAAGAAAAAGTAACCCTAACAAAGCTGATCCTTCAGATGAGATCTAGATAAGTGAAAATCAATAAGCTCAAAATGATTATTAAAAAGACGACACATAGATGTAATAGGCTCATGCATACCATAATTAGTGCGGTGATGGGGAATATGGAGAAAGTTTTAGGTTCTCAAGGCAAAAACAACTCTGGAGGTTTCGCGTCTACTTTCAAGGGACTCCAATGAAATAAGCTTTAATCGGTTAGCGTAGGGAGACAGCCGAAGAGGATCGATCCAAGGAAGGCCGCGAAGGGCAAATCTAACGAATCTACGCTGTACAGCCTTAATACGATTAATATGAGTCGCATAAAAAGGAGACCACACAGGACTAGCATACTCTAAAACAGATCTTACGAACGCAAAATAAAGGAACTTAGTTGTATATTGGTCATCAAACTCCTTAGACCATCGCTTGATGTCATCGAATGAAAAAGTCGTATTTAGCACGTAACTTCAGGTGTCATCTAAAGAAGATGAACATTCTCGAGGATGACACCTGCATGCTGTGCCTGGAGGAGCAGAGACGGCGGCACATATAGTGTGCCAGTGTCCTGCACTAGAAAGCAGAAGAAGAAAGCTGATGGGACACCACTGGATGGAAGAATGGCAGAGGTGTCTTATAAGCAAATGCTTGCACTAATCCGAGGAATCGAGGTGAGGGAAGAAAACTGGATTAGCTGGATCTCTCTCGCTGAGATCACAAGGGGTATGGACAGAAACGGATACGGATAAAGATGTCTGATTCAGCAAATCCCTAGAAGGGTGTTTTTAGTGAGTACAAATCTCACACTACCAGAGACAATCGGGTCTCCTGGTGTCTTTGGAAGATTTTCACCCCTCACGCAAAATAAAATAAAAATAAAAATGACCTCTATAAGTATAAATCTGTACTTATGGGAAGAGTATAGGTAGACAGATATTTATCACTAGAACAAAAAGAAACTTATAGTACTATGGGTCGCCGAGAAGAAAAAATGTGCATATTTGTCTCTATTAAATTCACGGACACTGTAATAATTCAACTTAAGTATGTATATGACGATATTGTTGAAAAAAAAAATTATAAATTAGTGATGTGTAGGCTATGCAGGAAGACAAAGTTCAAGGAGCTTATATCCAAATACAATGGAATACCGATGTAATTAATATAACCTCATCTAGTAATAGATTTAATTAAATAACATTAACTAACATTTAAAATTTCTAAAACCTTCATTTATGATACACGGCATATAATGAACTGCTGAGTCGTAATTACTGCGGGGAGTACTGCATTTGGGGCCAGTACATCCTGGTATGTCGTTTTATATTCATCTTCACCCTTACCTGTTAGTGTTTGCGGAGACCTCCATATCCTACGATTTGAAATGGGATTGCAGACGTGATGGGCTCCTGTCGATGTTTCTCCTGTGATGATCCGTTATCGTCCAATTTAGATTTCTCGGTTTTATCCCCCTTTTCCGTTTTGAGAGGGTCTGAGCTTTTTAAATCGACTCTGTGTTGCTTCTTATTTGAATAATTTATAATTTCTGGCTTAAGTCTTGTCTTCAGCTTATTTTCAGCTCTGCTCATCAAGCTCCTTTAAAATTTATCGTTCGTCCTCTGGAGTCTTTTCCAAAGCTGTTATCTAAATTACTTCACTTCACGACCGCACATTTTCTTCTTTAATTTAAGAAGGCTTGGGACTTTTTCCAAGGCTATTAGTATCGCAGTTTTCACATCTTACTTCCCGAATGTACATTTTATTTTTAAACTTACTTTTCAGCTGCGTTCTTTCAAGTCCAGTTACCAAATGAACTCTTGTCCCATTTCAACATGCTTAATCGCCACTGCCACTGCCCTCACACATTTACATGATTCCGTTTCTCCGGTTCACGGTACTGTTCATACTTAACCAGCAGTGCGAAGTTCTTTGGAACGATAGTTTGAAATCATATTCTAACTCCAAGGCGGATATTACTCGGTATTGCTTCACGGAAATTACTATTGTTTTTGCTTATAATTGTTTCCATGTTTGCTAAAAGGAAGTCACAATTTCAAAGCTACTATCAACCTACATCCATGGAACCAGGGACCGCCGTGGCGTTCTCGTGAAATTTTTAAACAAAGTATTATTGTCCACTTCATTTTCTTTTATTATATTTCTCCTCTTTTCCAAATACTGTTGAGCCAACATTGCACGTTTCCTTTTTCGACGCTTTTCGGTCTCCAACACTACAAATGCCGCCGCAGCACCCGCGTAAATAAACTAGTTGGATATAGCCTGATTCTTCGCAGAATCCCACGAAATACGAAAGTTCTAATTCAAAACCGCATATAAAATTTCTCTGGTATGGACAAAAATATAAATCTCAAAGTGCATGAAAAAATTCCTGTAAGAGCGTATGCGCTAATTGCCTCAGTGTGGGCCAGCCTTAACACACAAAGATTTGCCACATTCATTTATTGGAAAAATCCTTATCCTTCATAGCTGTTGATAAAATAAGCTTAACTTCATTCTCACTAAGCAAATAGGCATTGGTCACATAGTACACCAACTTAAAAAAGCACTATTGTAGAAAGGAGCAGACTTTGGTTGCTTTATATACAACGTCAGAATCAAAAAGATTTTCCGTAGGTTGCAGGAGAAATGGACAGATCTAGGTGTCACTAGCTGGGTCGAATCCATGTTGAAAAACCGAAACATTAAAACAAGTTTTGGTAATGAAATATTGACGGCGATAGTGAACCTCCACTAGATTGATTCTTTGTAATATTTTAATCAGTTTTAGGGTGACCCATTTGTGAATATTCGCATAAATGCTAATACCTGCGTAATTCAAAAACCTCGAATGAAATAATGTTTATTATTTACGTTAATATGGGCCCGTTCATAAACGCAGATTTGCCTATCACCTGCACAATTCAGCTGAGCAGAGTGTATTGCTGAATCATGCAGCTGCAGTGCAAACCGGCGTTTATGAATAGGCCCTATTCTGCCAAAAAGGGCACGATATATTCTTATTATATTTAAATGCAAATGACAGTTAAAAAACAGTTGGTAATTCATTACATATTTAAAGAAAACTGTCGCAATATTCGATAATATCTTATCAATTATACAATACGATATTGACGAGCTCAAGAAAATTATTATAAAAAAAAATTATAATATCAGTAATTCAGAGATCTCCTGTTTTCTTGAGAACAAGTTTCTGCCTATGGGGCTTAACAAACTTACATCAAAAAAATGTGCAACTTACCTTAAACGTCCTGCACGAAGTTTTCCTGCATTCGAAGGATATCCAATTCAAGATTAATTGTCCTCTCATTATCTGTAACATAGTTCATATACGCGCGATGCCTTGATGCTAGAGAAAAATCAGTATTAGTCGTTTGAAATCGTTTTCAAATTTTAATTAGATAATAAGCATATTAAACAATTACGTAAACTAAATAAGAAACGGCATAACTCTTTATTACTTATTTTTAATAACAGCAATTAGTAATCATCATCTGGATACATTTGTGTTAGTTTAGGACTGGAATCCGGTGAACATACTTTTCCCATAATTAAAGACTGAACGATCCACACTGTCGAAACCACTGGTATACCAAAATGTAATGCTTTTGATTGAATAATATGCGGAAAATCTAGATCGGTCACCATATACCCCTTTGTAGATTCGGTAACATCTTCAATATATTTGACATATCGTACAATGGCTCCGGCAATTTTACACACGCGACTCCAAAATGTTACAAAATCGGTATGTTCACTGGCTATCAAAATAGTAATTTTAGTAAAAGGTTGACTGCTTTGACGTTGATCGGAAGCTTTTCCGACTGTCCAGCGAATAAATGTTTTTGTCACAACAGACCAACCAGAGGGTAATACATATTTTTTAAAATCTTGTAAAAGGTTTGCACGGCAACTCTCGACAATCCATTCGTGAGAAACGGCCTGAAAATTTGTAATTTTAATTAAGAGCAAATCAATTTTTAATAAAATGTTACAAACCTGAATATCAGCTGCTAAACATTGAATATATTTTGCTGTAGTACATGGCCGAGGAGCTATTAACTTACAGTGACGATACTTCCCTCTGGGAACGTCATCAAAGTGATTAAAAACAATTCCTCCAGCTTCCTCAATTTGCTTTTGGATGTAGGTTTTAACGAACGGAATTTTCGAGAACTGTCTGTTTCTTTCATTTACATTTGAAATATTCTAAAAAATAAATTTTTAATAGAAAGAGTTCATCGAAAGTTTCATTATAGAAGTCGAGCGAAGTTCACTTGATTCGAATGTTTAATGGCATAAAAATCGAAGAAAATAGAACAAAAAGGACGGTAAGTAAACGATTCTATAAGAGTTTAAACCGACCTGTTCTCTTGGATTCTGATGCTTTTATATATTAAAATCGAGTGAAGTTTACTCGACTTCCATAATCAGGCCAGGCCCTGTTCTATATTGTAAATTTCTGAATTAAGAAGTTCCATTACGCAATTAAGAATGATTTAGCTTAAAGAAATAATTACATAAAAAATAGCTCTATTCAGGAAAACATCAAGGTTTTGTAAAAGCTGAGAGTTTAGGAGAATCTGTTTTGGGGTTATGCATGGTAACTGGAGCGAAAATTTATGCATTTTGAAGTGAAACTTATTTTGTCGCGGTAGGGTAAATTCGAAAATAGCGTCACGAAAAGTGAAACCTTCATAACAATTTTGGTTCTTTCTTAGAGGAAAGAAGGGATATGCGTAATTCCGATTGTGGAGTTAAACTCCCATCGCGAGAACTGGTGGAGTTGCCATTTATCATAATTCTACCAATAGAAGAACTGCTGTCACTACTTACATGGATTTTACGCCAACTCAAATTAACGCCTTGTCTGTAAATACGGTAGTAGTGTACAGTACGATATACTGTGGAAAATGGTCAAACGATTCTTGTTGTGGCTATATTCTATGTATATATCACTAAATAAAAAAATTTATCATATCATTGATTTTACACGCGAGATGTTGCTTGCTCTGTCCAGAGGGTGCAGCTTTATTGAACAAAAGTTGTAGTAAAATACCAATTATATTGAGCGGTGATTTCAATGTAAACTTTATCAAGGTACAAGACAACAAATTGAAATTAAAGGTGAATATGGATTGACTATCGAGGGAGGTAGTATTTTGTAGATATTTAGAAGTTTCAGTTCTAACGCGAGTGACGACAGCGCATTATTTTTTTTTATTCCATTTTCTCAAGCTTCATAATCTCATCTCAAGAACATCTTCACAAAATTTTTCAGCTTAGTATTAGTGTGTTTTAAAAGCAAGCATCTAAATCCCTTAAAACATTTCATAAAGGTGGACGACCAAGAAATACTTCGGCAAGAGATAATGCCGCAATTATTCACAAAATACAATAAAACACCAGTAGTGTCATCGACAGAAATTTTACAGGAACCTAACGTAGATGTAACTGATAAGAACCATCAGAAATCGAGCAATTGAGGCAGCGAAGTAGACGACCAGCTTTAAAGCCGGCAATTAAAAAAAAAAAAGCAGATGGAGAGAATAAATGTTGCCGAGACATATGGGACTTGGACAAAGACACAATGGAAAAGATATCCTCGAAAACAACATGCTCCCATGTACTGAAGAAGAGATGCCTCTTCGTTGGAGATTTTCGCGATCAAAAGAACAATCAGCTGTAGTTACTAATTGGCTAGAAAGTAATCGTGTTGAAGAACTGAAATGGCCTGCAGAATCCCCGGATTTCAATCCAATTGAAAATTTGTTGCCAATCGCTAAAAACGGATTGCGAGGCCAACGGTTTTGCAATAAAAATCTGCTTTTTGAGAGGGACAAAATTCTCTGAAATATTATTAAATCGATGCTAAAGCGATGTAAGCTGTATTAAAGAACAAAGGATTTGCCATCGACAAACATGAAATAATTTATTTTATCACTGTATAGGTTGCCAAGTTCGTCAGGCGGAGAGTTTAGGCGTTTTTTTATATACTGGGCTGACGAGTTCCTTGTGGATAACAATAATGCTATTATTTCCGGCGATATTAATAAAATTACAACTTGTTTAAAGATGCCTTATTCTACAACCTACTAAGAATATTTTAATTCTGAGGTTGTTAAAGGTCCCCTATAAGTCTATAAAGTAACCAAAAACTGCTACTCTTGTTCTGAACATCCACTCAATCATCATAAATTTCAAAAAAAGCGGAAGTACAGTTCTTGAGAAAATCGGGCGGCGAGCACTAGAAACATCGTACCGAGAAAAAAGCGTTTGAAAGTTGAGGTCAACAAGATGAGAAATAATTCAAAATGCAAACATATTTTGTGATCAGGGACTCAGAATTAAAATATGATAACAACCTAGAATCAAGCCTGTTTGTACAAAAGTTGAAAAGTGTGCGTAGGTTAAGTGTTAACAGGAGGTCTAGGATAAGAAATTCACGAGTGATTCTGAACTGAGGAGAATGAAAACTATGAAAGTACATATTAGCATGGGAAAAATATAGATACATTAGAAATTAATATAAAACAAAATTATCATTGCTAGGAATGAATATATTAAGAGTAGGTTCTAGTCGAGTAATTTAAAAAAAGTAAATTTTTTATTGCATATTTTAAATCCTTATAGTGTCTAAAATAAGCTTTTAAAACGATTTGACGAAGTTCGGAAAAATGTAAAAGTTACAGCCGATTTAGTGCAGCAGATATAGAAATTCTTTAATATAATAATAATAGTCAAAATTAGTTTCACAAGGAAAAGGAAGGATTGCTCTATGGTCCAGGAACAGCTGACTAGCTGTAGGAAACAAAAATTACATTTTTTCCTACTTTTTTTCTTTGTCAAACTTTAAAGGCGTTTTTCTCAAAACCATTTATTTAGACACGCCGTGCAGAGTTGTAGTCGAACCGTTCAACCGATTGACTTTTTTTTTCTTTTAAATAAAGATTATTGAACTTAGGGGTGATGGACCATTTTAAACAAAATATATTAATATTTACTATTTTTTAACCACTATGAACAACAAAAAAAGGGCAAAAGATCGGCTCTTTTCTTCAAACGGTCACCATTTTATCAAAACTCACTGAACTTTTCTAAAAATGGTCCATGGCCCCGCAAATTTATTCTACTTTGCAAATAACTTTAAAAATTTTTTGTTTCAAATAAACGCGCTACACGGCTCCAGAAGCGCGTGGATATCTCGCAAATTTTACAATTTAAAGAATTAAAAAACCTTTTTTTTGAACTTAAGTAAATGTATTATACGAATTATACATTATTTACATTATTAAAACAACAAAAATTTATTTCGTTAACACTTGTTTACTATTCCACTAAAAAAACAATATATTAAAGCCTACGCGTTTCGTTCTATTGGAACATCATCAGGGCTAACTGGCTACTAAAACAAATTTTACAAATTTGGTTCTACATTCTTACAATCTGCGGATTAAGTAACAGACTTCTGTTTTGAAAATCTAACTGATCGTTAACTAAAAGAGACCCAGCGCTCAGCTCATTTCTAATTTCAAAAACCTCGTAACGGTCCAGTATTCTACCTCCTTTTAGATTATGAAGTAGCTTTATATTATCTGAAGTGACATTATGATTAAATTCACACAAATGTTTATCAATTCCAGAAGTTGGTTTATTTAACCCTGCAGAGCATATATGTTCGATTAACCTAACTCTTAAAGATCTTTTTGTTTTCCCTACGTATATAGCTTGACAATCGGAGCAATTAATTTTGTACACACCGCTTTTTTCAACATCGTCAATTTTAGGCTTGATTTTGTTATTGAATAACAAATGCTTTAAAGTGTTTCTGTTAAAAAAAGCTGGTTCAATGTTATTAAATCTCAAAGTTTTTTTAATCTGTTGTGCAATTCCTTCAATGTATGGTACTTAATTTACTGTAATTTACGTCAATATTATTTGAACTATCTTGTGTAGGGAAAACCGAACTTATAGCCAATTTATGTATTTTGTTTTTCAAAAGGTTTTTAATAGTTTTTTTATTATAACCGTTATTCTCCGCTATTGTGTTAATAACATTTAATTCGTTTTCAAAATTTTCACGACTAAGTGGGACTGTCAATAGTCTGTTTAACATAGAATGGAACGCGGACATTTTTACGTTCCAAGAATGACAAGAATATTTGGGAATCACAGAATCCGAGTAAGTACTTTTTCTATAAATATCAAATGTGATTCTATTATCAACTATCTTTAGCGTCAGATCTAAAAAATTTATTACATTATTACCTAATTCAATAGTAAATTTAATATTATCGTCCAATTTATTTAAAATGTTAGTGTTGAAATGTTCTAATTGTCGTTCCGTACCCGTCCAAATACATAAAATATCATCAACGTATCTCGTACAAAAATAAATATTATTAATTAACGGATTATCACAGTTAAACAATCTATCTTCTAAATTATCCATAAAAAACTCAACTATAAAAGGTGACAAAGCAGATCCCATAGCCAAGCCCTCTTTTTGTAAAAATAATTGTCCATTAAATTGAAAATAACTTTGATCAGCACATATGCTCACAAGGTCAAACAATTGCATAGCCTGACTGTTGTCAGAAATATCACTCAGAATTTTAGCAAATAATGATCAGTTAGATTTTCAAAACAGAAGTCCGTTACTTAATCCGCAGATTGTAAGAATGTAGAACCAAATTTGTAAAATTTGTTTTAGTAACCAGTTAGCTCTGATGATGTTCTAATAGAACGAAACGCGTAGGCTTTAATATATTGTTTTTTTAGTGGAATAGTAAACAAGTGTTAACGAAATTAATTTTTGTTGTTTTAATCATGAAAGTGTTCCACCAAGTGCCCACACAGTATTCAGTTGATTTAATTATTTACATGCTTCTGTGAGAAAAAACAACGGGGAATGTACGAGATTACTTCAAAGCAGGGTGACAAAAAAAGCTTATGAAAGGCGATCTTGGATTTTTCTGACTGCCTGGATTTAGAAATTTCTCTAAATTTTACATTTTAAATTAAACAATATTCAAGAAAGAAAACTTAAAGACTTAAATTAAAAAAAAAAATTTAACTTACCATTTCGACGAATCGATGTGGTTTTAAACCAAGTGAACAAGTAAGAATGAAGTATTTGTTTTTGAATAACGTTTTTGATGTGGGTAAGGGACCAAACATTTGTATTGGATCGGTCGATGGTTGAAAATCTAAGTAATCAGCTATAAATATCCTTTCTGTAAAAATATATAAAAAATTTAAATTTATTTAAAACGAAATAAAATTTAATAAACTTACTACACAGTTCCGCTTCTTTTTGAGTTTTCTGTAGTTCAGGTTGTACCCCCTCTACTAATTCTAGAGAGCTGTCTGGACTTGGTAGTGTGGTTTCTTGTTGATCGGATAAATCACTGCTTTCAGATATTCGATTTAATTTTGGCAGCGATATCCTATTAAAAAAATAAAATAAGTCTACTTTTGATATATTATTGTAAATTTTTTAAATAATTACTTGAGAGAGTTGTTCCGGTAAGCAGTCATAACGAAATAGTAATATACTTCACATTTGCATCCATGTTCGATGTACACTAGGAAAAACTAAAAATTCTCAAAACTACACTTAAAATCAAAATTTCTTAACAAAAAATAAAACAAAATCATGATCCTGCACAAATTCACAATGTAAATAGTACACGATCAGGACCTCTCTTCCGTCTATTACTACTTCGTTAGTTATTTTATAAAGTACAGAGACCTTTATACCCGCAGAAGGATTTATGGAAGTAAGAGAAGTTGAAAGTGTTGTAGCAATTAAAATAAACAATAGTTAGATTACAAGATTTATTATTAAAATTAATCTATCTGATACACCAAATAATACGTCTACAAATTACAAATAAAATAAGTCTTAAAGTTTTATAATTAAAATTGAGTTTGCCGGTGCTTCCGATTAAACATTTTTGGAACTACACATCTACACTTAATTACGGTAAAAACTCACTTAAAACAAAAAACAAGCAACAAAACGGGCAGTTTTTAATGTGTCATTCTGAATTATGTACTTAACATATAACTAAGTTAAATTTTAAGCTCTTCTAAATCAAATTTCTGTCGCGTTAAAACTTCCGCAAGTAAAAACAATACTTGCTTGTTATTAACTTTTTATGCCTACTATTTAACCTTGCAGGAAAGGACGATAAAGATACACACGTACATAAATACGAATAATGAAAAAAAAACACTAAAATGTCAATATTATCCCCCATTTGTATCAATCAATTATTTGTTTTACTACTCTAATGAAATCCAATAGTAAATAGAAAAAAACTTATTTTGGGCTTAGTTAATTGTTATCAGAAGAAAAATAATAAAATATGGAATACTGCCTTACCCAGATTATCAGATTCGGTTTGGCTATTTAAGAGTTCAATTATTTTTCACGCTATATTTTACTTAATGCTAACAATAAGAGATATGATACTTGTCCGATCGAATAAGGACCTTGTCTATGGCTAAACCATAAAAATAAGCCATTCGTAAACATTTGATTTTTATTTTCTGCAATGAGGTATGCGAGTTTGCAGATTGATTCGTGCTCGAAGTCGGCGAAATTGTTATTACATATGATGTTGACAGCAACTCCTTCCCACGATGAAATATCCGATCGAGTTTTATAAAAATTCTCTCTCCAGGTATTATTATTTACAGATGTTCGCTGCTCTTAGGACCCGTTTGGATTAGTTAATCTCTAAAATCCAAGGATCCAATTTAGTTTAAA
This sequence comes from Leptarthrus brevirostris, assembly GCA_964036015.1. Taxonomy (NCBI): domain Eukaryota; kingdom Metazoa; phylum Arthropoda; class Insecta; order Diptera; family Asilidae; genus Leptarthrus; species Leptarthrus brevirostris. Next base: position 14,238,060 of record OZ038374.1, read on the forward strand.
TGAATTCTTTCTTATGGACAAATTTTCATTAACTACTGCAATAACTTAAGTTAATTTAAAATAATACTTCACTATTTCACTTTTGTCTAGGTATATCATGTCTAGTGTGAGAAATAAATCGCATTTTTCTTTACGAAATCCGAGTTGTTATCGAAAAAACGTTTCAAATTGCATCCTTAATATATGAATTAACCGCCTAATTATAAGTTCAGAATACCAATTCTACCTTAATTTTAACAATTGAATTCCCGGTGAGTGTGGCTCAATTCATATTACAAGGACTTAATGACAATTCATAAGTTCTGTAATTTGAAAAGCAAGTTTTACTCTATTGTAAGAAATTTTATTCTTTAGCAGCGCAGGCAAGTAAATGAAATTAATTAACAATGCAACCGGAAAATTTACGCTCATTTTCAATTTAGCAACAAGATAAGATAGAAAAATATTGACTAGTGTTAAAGTTAAGACCAACGAACCATAAGATTATACGAATTGCGATGTCAAAATTGAACCTTGTTACGACCATCGTGTGTGTGGAACGGTATCTTATTTACTACTTGCGCGATACCATCATTTGACTTAACCGCAAAAATATAGTATTTACGGGTGCAAAGCCATTGTAAGCGAACAGATTAGATCTGTCTATTTACTCGAAAGTTTTTACACAAACCGAAAGTTTTCGTCCGCACTGAGTCTGTTTACTTTTGGACTTGAAGAAATTTGACAGCCCTTTTACCCAAATTTTACACACGCTGATGAGTGTGGACAAAATTGCGGCAGAATTCTGATTTTTCTTTTATGATTGACAAATCACAGCTAATTGATGTTTGGCAACTTACAGCTTATAAATAAAAATTTAAATATGTATGGGGAATTATTAACTTTTTCAGTAAATTGTTATTCATTTTTTTTTATTTTTACGATTTCTTGTAAACGCTCTGATCTTTGCACTGAAATTTACTCCAGAAGAACAATTTTTACTTGATTTTTACCCACGTTTTACAAACAAAAGTAAACAGACAGATCTATTGTGTTGCTTGCGATAGATATGGATAAAGTCAAGCGCAAAACGACTTGAGAGAATGAAAGGATCACTTTGAAAAAAGTAAAAATTTAAATGTTTCCACCTTCTGATTATTATTTGTTCCGGCCTCGAACTTTTTTAGACGGTAAAACCTTTACTTCACATGAGGTCAAAAAATCACCTCCTTCATTTTCAGAAAACAAAAAACCAAATTACTTTCCGAACAACCCAATAGTAACGTGCATACAGACGTTCATTAGCCCCGTAAATTCCAAAGACTTCGAAACATGCAGATCCTCTTAAATTCTGGTTTTAAAAATTCTCATGATTGTATTACTTTCCTTCTAGAGAAGTCGGAAAATATAAAAATTATAAATTTTATCACAATATTGCTCAAGTCGTCGGTGAAGTAAGTAATAACCTGTTAATTTTCCATCATGAGGGTCCCAGGCTCGAACCTCAGCGGCGGTGACCCACTATTGTCTTTTGCTATCTTCAGATTACGCTAAAAGACATTTTCGGTTGGGATTACACTGAAAGAGGTACTGAATTTGACTAATTTAATTAGAGAATAGTAATATTAACTGTAATAGATCGTAAAATAAGTGTCAACCTCCAACAAAGACGCACCTTCTTCTTTTAGAAAAAGGACTTAGCTTAGAATAAAAAACTAGAGGAAGATCTGTAACTCGATTTTATTGAAGCAAATTTCTTTTGTAGTAGAATTTCGAGCGATGTAGCGGTAGCAGCAATACAGGCGTAGTCAGATTTAAAATGGGGCCAAAAGTAAATCTAAAATATTGATAATTCGTTAAAGAATAATTTGATTTTTGATTGATTTTTTTTCTCTGAATAAAATATTTAAGCTGCATATTAATTTTGACGCTATATTATAGGTCAAGCGAATCATCAATTTCGGTTTTTATTGATTAAATCTTATTTAATATTTCATATTGATACGACCCAAAACATTAAAATCCGTTTTCACGTTAACCTCACAAGTCTTCTTACGAAACTTTTTAATTGAACTTCACATGTTTGTAGAATATAAGTAATTCGAGTTATGTATTTACAGGAAAAACGACTTCCCATCATCTTATTTCTAATTATTTGCGGACGAAAAAACCGAACACTTCATGCTGATTAATTTAAACAAATTCTGCGTGTTAAGGCAAAGTCAGTTCACAAAAATCACAAAATAGTCTAATAATTTTATTGGAATGATTTCAATAAGTTTTAAAAGAATCTATTTCAACAAGTTAAATAAAATTTAACTTAATTCACTCGAGAAAAATGTTTCACGCAGAAAAAGGTCCCCGTTTTTTTTTTTTAAATTTTTATTTCTAAGCTGTAACCTGCCAAACATCGATCAGCTGTTAGTTATCAACCATACAGGAAGAAGAACGATTCTGCAGAAATTTTGTCCACACTCATCAGCGTGTGTAAAATTTGGGCAAAGGGGAAATTACTCGACTGTCAAATTTCTTAAAGTCGAAAAGTAAACAGACGCAGTGTAGACGAAAACTTTCGAGTAAACATTTGACAGTACGAAATATATTTGTCCCTCTTTTTAGTATGCTTTTGTCTCTATAATCCAACGACCCCAGCTGATTTTAAATTCCTCGACCAGCTTCACTCACGGATAGGAATTTTACATGCTACAGCGCTTTATCTAGTTCTTTATTCTAAGGCGCAGTTACTCTGATTAAAAAAAATGGTACCGCTGCTCTTTAATAGAGGCAAATAAACCGGGTCTACAAGGATATGTCGCCTTTAAAATTGCCGTCTACCAAAATGTCGCCAATGAAAATACCGCTAAACAAAATATCGCCATAAAAAATTGCCGTCCGCCGAAATATTGCAGAAATATTAGACCGATTTTGAAAATGTCGCTTTCAAAATTATTAGCAAATGTTATCATCTTTATCCTTTAGTAAATTGCCACACTCGCGCTGAAACTAGCAACCCCCTTCTATTACCGGTATTTACCTACTTCACTTATAACAACAAAATTTAATGATTTGCCTCTTATTAATTAGTATTTATTGTTGGAGAGAAGGAAGAAATTGAAAGAGACAAAAGCAATACTAGAAAAAATAAAATAAAAATTGTGTAATATAACTATCAAAATAACTTGGAATAGGATTTAACAAAAGAAGGAAAAAACTAAATTGGAACCTGAAACATTGACCGCTTTGCAGAATGGTTCCCTTGCGACTGCTTGCTTTAAAGACTGACTGTAGTAACTGCGACTTCTACTTTATACTCATTTACTTCACATGCTATCTTATTTAGTTGAATATCAACCCGCTAGAATAACTATAGTTGCGGCAGCAACAAATATAACTTCAACTTCGATTTTTAAAGTACTGACAACATAATAATTCTGAATGGCCTGTAGGAAAATCCAAAAAAAAATTATTGGTCTGTGATATTTTAGATTGGCGACATTTTACACGAGGATCGATTTTATATGGTCGACTTTTCTCAGTGACGAATTTATAATTCTCGATTAAAAATTTGGCGAAATTTTTCAGATTTTGATTGGCGGCAAAAGGCGACATTTCAAGTTTCGCGACATTTATTTCAGCGAAATTTTTAGGTGTTCCAAAAAAAAACCAAGTTCTGTGTATTGGAACAAAGCCTTTTCCTTTATCTTAAAATATTTACTAAAGGAACCATGCAACGTAAAATCTCTAAGTTTGAAAATAACATTCAGTAATAGGTCAATGAGTTTTACTTTCTAAAAGAAAAGTTTATTTTTTCAGTAAAAGTGTGTTAAAAATTTATAAGGTGAAAGAATACATTCATGAATTTTAGCTTAAAAGCAAAGACCTCATTAATTCCATCATGATTGTTCCTAAATGATGAGAATTAATGAGGCTCTCCATTTATGCCCTCCAGCAAACCTTATTGTTTGAAGAAGCTAATAGACCAAGCATTCAAATTTGAAATAATCTTAACAACCTGCGGAATACTCCCGGGAATAAAGATATTCCCAAAATGCTCAACCTATCTCAAAAGCCTGGAAAACACTCACGAAAATATGAATATATAGATAGATTGGAATTCCCACGGAATCCCATGAAGACGCCAAATTATACGACAGCGCAACTCATGGAGAACATCAGTAGAGAAGGAAGGCATCGAGACCAACAAATCGTGACAACAGTTAAAGGCGTTGGCACAAAAACGGACCAGGTGGAGAGTCAGTGTCACAGAGAAAGCGACAGATAGATATTGTAGTGAACAAATTGTTTTTTATAACCCTAAGTAAATAATTTATTAACGAAATTACTGTTCACTGCTGAGCATTGCTTTTAGAAATAGTCCTTCATTGAAACTACAAAAATTAGCAGGCACGCTTTGGATGTAAGCTATAAGATGGCCAAAATTTAATTAAATATGCGACAGTTTAATATTTACGTAGATAGATTAAACTCGGCAAACAATTTTTATATTAAACTTTCACTAAGAAAAACAGGAAAATATTAATCGTAAACGTAATCCGATTAGAGTTTAGTTAAAAAAATATTTGACGAGGTTCTCAACGACTTTATTTTGCAGGAGATAAAAACACAGATACAACTACTTCTTATCTCAATACACATACTCTTACTTAAGGACTTATTCCAATCTAACTCAGTATAGTAAAAATACTTGCTCTACTACTATATTATGAGAATATTCAAAATCCATGGAAGAAACGCAACCATTACGGGAAATAAAAAAGTCTGTGAATTAATTAGTTGACCTAAACGCTTTCAAATTCTGTGCAAGTTTATAATGAGGAATTATTTCCGAGCTATTAATGATAAAAACATTTGTAACAAAGTGTTAAATAAAATTGTTCAACAAAGTGTTGGATTATATAAAAAATAACATATTTGGGTATCCGTTCACAGTAAAAAAAAATTTGACCTTGGGAATGTCAATTTTAGATATAATGTATATAATAAGTGTAAAATCGGAGACTGATGAAAAAGTAAAGAAATATATATACTTTCCTTCTTAGCACGAAAACTTAGATTAAACAGTTTTCAATTGTTTTTTTTTTAATTTTTAAGATTTTAGGAATACCTTTTCTGCCGCTTTGCACCCTTTTTCCCCACTCCTCCAGAAAATCCAGGCTCAGGTGTTACTGGCGATGTAGATGCCCGCTTATTCCGAGTTGGACGTGATGAGATTAGTTCATCTGGGCTGGTTGAAGACGAATTCTTTTGTGCGTTTACATTTTGAATAACTTTAGCTTGATCATCTTGCAGATAAATGTCTGAAGCTGTCACTTTAACGGTTTTCGTTTCGGCCTTAACTGTATATAAAATCTTGTCGTCAACTTTATCAACTGAAAGGACAATGCCGCATTCATAGTCATCATCAACTAAAGCATGGACAGAGCAATCTTTAAGTGGTAATGAATCTCCCTCTCCGAAAACGATGGAATCCTTTGGAAGAACTTTCGATGCGCCGTCTTCGAAAAGAACTACAAATTTATTTCCAGGTTTCTCTCCTGTAATTTTTCCAGCGTAATATTTTTTATCAACCCATTTGGCAAGAACACACTGGCCAGCCAAATCACAGTGTGCACTTTCAATTTCTTTTGACGGTGTTCCATGTGATTTACTTTGAGATTTTCGGGGTTGTTTTGCTTTTGATTTACCCTCGTCTTCTTCTTCGCTCTGTGATTTATTATAAGATCTCTTACGAGAACGTTTCTCTGCTCGAACTGGCGAAGGTGATGATTCACTCATTGCTGGACTAGCTGATTTGCCTTTAGCAAGATTCTTTTTTGCTGGTTCTTTACTTTGGGTTTTCGGTGTCGTTGGTTCTTCTTCAATACCTTTAAGTTCTTTAGGTATGGTTACGTGTAGTTCCTCGGGATGAAGACTTTTCTTTATTTTCGTAAACTCATCAATCATAAAATTACACAGCTGAGATATGCCCTGAATTTTTAATATATTCTTTTTGATTTTGGAAGTTTGCTCATTACCATCCGATGGTGTGCTTGGATTGACAGACGAAGAGCTCGAAGATACTTCTGAAACACGTGTGGTAGGTAAATTAAATGGAGGCAAACTTGTTACGCTACCATTTGAAGATGACGCTTGTTGCGACCCTTCACCACTCGTTTTGTCCAGTAAAATAGCACTCATTTTTTTCATCTCCACTTTTTCAACGGAGAGAAAAGCTATATCATTTTTATCAAACCATACATTTATCTCGTATAAACTGTCTTTCTTCAAGTCTGTGCCACTGCAACCAGGGAGAATCTCTAAGCCTGTACACTTCACATTTGTAGTACTTTCGTCATCATCTGTAGTAGATTCAGTTATGCCGTTGTACTTCTTTATAACGTTCATATATTTTGCAATCCCATCCGATGACTGATGCCCAGAATCTGGATGATCACTTGAAGATTGGTGACTGGCAGCTAAAATAGAATGCAAAATAAAGGGAGAGCATAAGTAATTTTTAAGTGAAATTATGATAGGAACATGCCTGTAACAACCTAAATCGTAAGTTGGTTCTACAAAAATTAATCTTTTCTACCATCGCAAATTTAAAAATAACAAAATCTCCATCCGGAAAAGAAAAACTACTTAAATATCTAATAAAAATCAACACAGCCAAATACTTACTTGTAAATGTTGTTCCACTTTCCGACGAATATTCAGGCTTACTCGATTTATGTAAATTGGCATCATCTTCAGCTGTTTTTTCGGTTCTGCTAGTTTCATTGGTCTCAGAAATTTTACTGACATTTTCAGATGAAATTTCAAATTGCTTCTGAATTGGAGTGCTATTGAAGACATTTGGGCCCGTGACGGGGGTGGTATTTAAACTTGGCGTACTTCCGCCATGTTTCATCATATTAATGAGGGGCTTGTTTTCTATTTTCTTAATTGGATGTTCACGATCTAATTCTACTCCAGGTATAGTTGTTTCCGTGCCAAATTTTATTATTTGTTCATCAACAGTGCTATTTAAGCTTGATGTAGAGTCTGAAGAGTGATGATCTTTAATATCTGCCGGTTTTACGCTTTCTGGTTGTACAGATGTGGTGGACGTACTTTTTAACTGGCTCAATATTTCTTCTTTGCGAACTTCTCCTTGTTTTGTATTCTCATTTTTACTTGATTCAGTTTCTTTTTTACTCTTTTCTGTATTTATGTCTTTATTCATTTTGATATCCTTGGATACTTCTTCTTGTGGCTTTACAGGTCCTAGTTCTTTCTTTTTGATTTCTTTATTTGAATTGTTTTTACCCTCAGTACTATCTTGCTCTACACTTTTAGCTAGGCCGCCTGCCCCGTCCTTTTTCTCAGGTGTGCTGCTTTTCGTCTTTTTGTCGGATTTTTCTTCTAACAATTTCTTCTCCGGCTCGGATTTTTTTTCAAGACCTTTTGTCAGTGCTAAACAATCATCTTCCGTCTTTTTGGCCTTGGCTTCAATTGTTTCTTTTAGAGACGATTGAGAAGCGGAGGCTTTTTCTTCTTTTTTATGCTTTTCTTTAAGCTGAGAGGTTGCAGTTGCGGAAATTTCTGCAATTGAGACTGTATTGACGGAAACAATTTTAGGGGCTATGGGCGACTTATTTTTTGGCAGTTTTTCAATTGTTTCCGAATTGTGTTTGAGCCCAACAGCTGTTTCGTTTTTCAATTGCTTCTTGGCTTCGTCAGTTAGTTTTGGATTTTCTTTAACTTGGGAATGAGGTGCGAGCAGAACAGTTTTTTTCGGTTCAATTTTATCTGCTTTTACAGCTTCTGCTTTATCAGATGATTTTGAACTTCCTGTTAAATCTATTATTTTATCTTCAGCTACAGTCGTAGTTTTCGGTTTGCTCTGGACAATTTCTGCTGTAGGCTTCATCTCTTCATCATTTATCTCACAAATATCATCTGAAATGGCGTCCACGTCCATTTTTTCCTCAGCATCTACATCCATTGGTTCATCAGAAGCGTCGCACAAATCAATTACCATTGGCTCATCTTTTGTCTTAGATTCTGGAGCAAGTTTTTTGCATACTTCATCCAACTTTTCTTTTGTTGCTTCTAATGGGCATTTTGTTTCTTTACAAGATTCTGTCGGTTTTGTTATGGCCTCTGCACCTTTTGAGCTTACATTTGCTGTCTTTGGCGTTTCATTTCGATTTTCCAATGAATTTTGTTTTGTTTTTATACTCTCACTTGCTTTATCACAACTATCAGTGGAAGACTTTTCAGCCAAAGTTTCTTCGCTCTTTTTTTCACTTGTCGCAACAATTGATTCTTCAGACGGTACGGATTTTTTGTCTGTTTTAGTATCTGGAGCTGCGGCGCTTTCATTACTTGAAATTATTACATTCTTTATATCCTTTTTCTCCCCGGATTTTACACTACCAGCTTTTGTATCACTACACGTGCTAGTTTCACCAGGTTTATTTTCTTTTACCTTTTCGGTGGTACTGTCCACTTTTTTTAACTCAGTTTCCACACCCTTATTGACTTCAGTCAAAATTACATTTTTGCCAGTATTCTCACATACGTTACTTACTAAATTTTTACTTTGCTTATTTGAATCATTTTTATCGTCCGAACTGACTGCCATTACTAATTTTCCCACAATAACTCGGTCAGAGTCACATTCTTTCTTATTTTCTTTTGACTTACTCGGGCCTTTCTCATCCTTTGCTCCCTCAACTTCGTTTTCCATTTCTTCTATTTTCTTAATAAAATCGTGCTCTGAGGACTCACTTATGTCATTGTCCACAATTTCTGAATTGATTTTGTCGTTTACTACCTCCTCAATCTTTTCCAGAAGATCATCAGTTTCCTCGCGGTTAGCTTTTGCTTCTTTTTCGGTGTTAAAACTTGTTTCCTTGTCCGGTTTTTCAGAAGAACTCATCTCACATGTACCAGCAGACGCAAGATGTTTAACATCTAAAATGGAATTTTTGGCGCCTATTAGAATTCAAAGTTTGAAAAAATCATATCAAAGTATATTTAATCATTCTACAAATAGATTTCTTTACCATTAACTCTTCGTACTTAGCACATTTCTAATATTTGATTAAATGTTGCTGTTATACCTTTTGCAAGCGCGTCCTCTGTTACGGTAGTTTTAATGGTGTCCATTATCTGACTAAATCCCACAAATATCAATATTCACAGTATAATAATTGTTCAATACGAAAAGCTATGCAATTACTTATCCGAAAAACACTGTATTTTAATAATTATATCACTGAAAAAAAGCCGAAAACATCAAACTATCTGCCGTCCGCCATTTGTATACGCAGTTGTAACAACTTTAAAGCGCGAAGAATTGTGGTAATGTGGTGGATGAACTCTGGATATACCGCGGTGAATTAAATCCTATCGAATTTTATTACAGCGGACTTTAACCGACTTATTAGAATTGGCGCAAAAACATAATTCGTGGATAAATTTGCAAAAAAATTTTTTAATTTTTTCGGTTGATCTTATTTTTATGAATCAAACTTTTATGAAAACAGAAAAAAATTTTAGTTTGATGAAAAAAATCATTTTGTCTATGGCGAAGTTTGCAGTTTTTTTCGACACTCGAAGGAATGACAGTAGTAATTTGACAGTCGATGAAAAATAGCAAATTTTTTGCAAAATGATAACAGCTAGGATTTTTAATAGTAAGTCCTTTTTCAATGTACTTCTGCCGTATTTTAGTTATACTTGATAAATTTTAAAATGTTAATATATGAATTGTATAATTTACCTGAGATTAAGGTTAGGAATAATGTGGTGTCCGGCTTAACAATGTCAGCAGTGTTCCGATCTACTTTTTATGTAATAACATTGCTATAATTTTGTAGTTTTTAGCGCGCCATTCAGATAATTTGATATTTCTTCGTCAATTCCAAAGAAAAAGGATTTCAAAATCTACTAGCCATTGCTTCAATGGTCAAGTTTAAGGCGAGAGTTGAAGATGGATTTTCAGAAATAGTCTTAATGTTCAATTTCTGTTTTAGCAACAAATAGGGAATATTACAACGCCCTTTTTGTCCTATATGCCCTTCTCGGCTTGCTCGCCAACGTCTAAACAGTTTAAATCACTTGCCAATAGGTTTAAATGCCGCTAAGCGTCTTGTCTCAAAATTTAAAAGAATGTTTTTCACTATACGATTCCCATAACATAAGCATCGTTTTTCGGTCTTCGAGATGGTGTTGTTCAGGTTAACAAAGACTTTAAACACTTCAACAACGACTTTAATTTCTTCTAATAAATTGTACACATTCTTTTTTATAAACATTAACTCTTTCTTCCACTTTTATTACATCAGGTAGTTGGTTCTACAACTGGAAACCTTTATACATCAGTGAGTTCCTCTCTTCCTCTGCGTCGCTGTATTCTGAAATCCTGTGTGTGCAACGAGTTACTCAAGTAGTTTCGGAGTCGATTATTTATGATTTTGTGCATGAACAATCAATTCTTTTCTTAACATTTAACCCTTCTAGTGTATCCAGCGTCCCCCGGATCTATGCGTACCTATTACATCGCAATATTATCCGCATTGCTCTGTTTTGTATCTTTTGTAGTCGTTCAATGTTACCTTTTGTGGTCAAGTAAAGGATTGTCGCACAATACTCAATCAAAGTGTGGTTTAATAATAACATTATATATATTAATTGCACAAATCATGGAGAGTCGTTTTCTAATTCGACTTATAATCCTACTTTTTTAGCGATTTTTTTTACGAACATACTCTATATGGCTTTTAAAGCTCAAGTCTCTGTCCAATATCACACCGAGATATTCTGATGAACGCTAAGCTAAACCATAAGCAATGCAAAATATCCGCACGTCGACCGCTGTCCCCACGCCAACTCAGCTCGGTAAATTTAAGAACTCAATACTTGATACAGGAAGATTGCAAAAGCCCAATACGGCGAAAATTGCGATGAGCGAGCCTGTGAGAAGAAGGAGAGGCAAAAAAGAAGGAAAATGCTAAGATGAGTAGCGTGATAAATTGGCTAGGTAATATTAAATATTAATAGGGGGATATCAGAAAAACCGGAAAAAGTGGGAGTAGCTCGAAATAGATTGGCATGATGAGTCGGTTTCTGTCATTAACCATGGAACATATCCAGACACCTAGCTTTAAAGGAATCCGGCGACACTAGGTGACTGTGTGCCACAGATAAGGGTCCGTTCAAGTATTACGTAACGCAATTAGGGGGGTGGGGTGGGGGGTCTTGTGAAACTTTGCGGTGTTATAGGGGGGGACTCATATATATGGCAAATAACCACAATAAGCCGTGTACCACGAGTCCATAGTTTGGACCCTCCACCTAAACTACAAGCCATGAGCTTACGAATTTTTCACGCACACACATTATTGCGAAAGTGGGCTGAAATTTCGTTTAATTTCCATAGCATCTTGTTCCGGTATTTTGCGCAACGTAATTGACATTTTTAGGCATTAGATATTCATTTTGTCACTTAAAGGTCTTAAAAGGTACCCGCGGACCGCCTGTCTCATTTAACGCTACCTAGAGACAACATATGTATTTTCACAGATAGTCAGGCCGCTACTAAATCCCTCACGGGAGTATACACAACCTCCAAAACGGTTGTAACATGTCGCTCAGCTCTAAATAACATAGCTGAGCACCTGAAAGTACAGCCCACTCGTCCTGACATTAACCACCAGCTCAGAATTGCAAATATTAATTGGCAGGAGGAACACACCTGCCTGATTACCCGACAGATATGGCCAAAGCGGGGAGATTTTAGTTTCTGTGGCACACCAAAATAAAACGAAAATAATAAATAAATTTTTTTGATATCTGGCTTAGTTTTGGAGATATTCGATCTTAAAATTTTAAAAACACATCACTTCACGACTTGTCAAAAGAGGTGTATCAATTAGGCTTTTAGGTGTTTTATTAACTGCAGGGAGGGGGGGGGGGGAGAGAATTAGTTAATAAAAGAACTAAAAGATTTATTTATACACCTCTTCCTCCCAGAAAGTTTAATAAAAAGTTCGCGCTATCTTTGAGTTCGGCCATTTTGACAAGTCGTGAAATTATAGGTCTGTTCACGTACTTTTTGATCAGAAATATTCTGAGTAAAAATGTTAAATAGGAGAAGTTACCAAATACCAAGAGTACGTGAACAAGTTTGAGTAGTCTTAGTCTTGCTTATACCACAGCAATCTGGTTTTAGAAAGGGACATTCGTGCGAATCTGCGTTGAATTGTACAATTATGGACTGGAAAATTGAAATAGATAATAAGAAATGTGTGATTGCGGTGTTTTTAGATTTAAAAAGAGCGTTTGAAACTGTGGACAGAAACATTTGTTGAAAAAGATACAGTCGTATGGAATTTCGGGTAAGGAATTAAACTGGTTTTCGTCATATTTGAATGGAAGAACACAAAAAACAAAAGTTAATGAATCTATTTCGAAAAGTGTGAATGTGAATCTTGGGGTTCCGCAAGGGTCAATACTTGGAGTAAGTTTATTTCTGCTGTACATTAATGATGTGTGTATTATCCTAAAAAATTGCAAAATAGCATTGTTTGCGGATGATGGGTTGTTATATGCAGTAGGTGAGAATGGTCCTGAGTGTGAGCGAATGATAAAGGAAGATGTAAAAGCGATATATAAGTGGTTGAATATGAATAGCTCCATCCCCCGCAAGTTAATAACAGAACTAAAAGACTTATTTATACACCTCTTCCTCCCAGAAAGTTTAATAAAAAAGTTCGCGCTATCTTTAAGTTCGGCCGCTTTGACAAGTGATGTGTCACCTTCAAATGACTTCTGTAGGAGTTGCCATGACGAAGAGGAAACCATACTCCACCTCCTCGGTAACTGTCCGGCCCTAGCTAACCATAGGAACCGGTTTGTGGGCTCCCCCTTCTCTGAAGAGCTAACCGAGCTAGGCTCCAATGATGTCAGCGACCTAGCTCGATTTATCAGGAGTCCCAAATGGTTTTCGACGACTGGTTAAGGCTGAACACCCTTCCCATCCCAACCAAATTTATTTTGACTCTCCGTAAACTGGTTCCACTGGAGACAGGAAAGTGGCTCGGTGCACAGGGGGTAACAGGTTCACCCTTTCTTCTCTAGGTATTTTTATGGGGATATACAAATATTTGTGGTATCACAATAAGCCTCTTTGGCCTAAGTGTGCCTTCTTAGACAACCACTTTAAGCTAACCTAACCTTGTGACTTAATCTTTTCTATTATCTCGCTGTCTTTCCACTCTTCATTCATTCCTACAACTTTCAATTATTTTCACTTTGCTTCAACTGCTGATTTAATTGTTTTTTTCGTTTCGGCACTATTAACCAGTAAATCATTATATTTCCATTGTTCTTTGTCGATATACCAATTAACCTCAAATTTGATGGATCCACTTTCTTTCGCAGTTCTTCCTTAGTTTTCTTTACTTCCTGTTACTTTTTGGGTTTTATTAAAAGTCCTGGTTCTCTCTTTAGTATATTTTGTATAAGAATACACTTTGTTTCTACTATTACTGCTAGCAACTTTTGTTATTTCACCGTATAATTTGTTAACCCTTTTACTTAATTTCCCCACTTGGCCGAGAACTCTCTTAATTTCAGACTCTTGTACTTTCTCTCACGTTTTGTAACACAGTTGCAATCTGATCCGAATTCCAATAACCTATGCACTTAACACACATAAATAATTTCACACACACATAAATAATTTCAAGTGAAAATTATTGGTGCTCCCTCCTTGGCAGATTATTCCCTGTCCACTTCTTATAGATGCCCTACAAATTTCACATCCAGAGTTCATTTTGTGCCCGCTATCCCTTGCCTCATTCAACTAATACGGCACAACCAGTGCAAATGGCACAATTTTAACACTTCCTCATTTACAAAGCACCATGTAATATTACACTATTAAATTTGTCACTTTTCAGTCTAATAATTCCAAGCAAATTACAAAATATTTCACCAGCTAATTCAATCCGATCCGACGACTTCACAACAGGACGCGAATCGTCTTTTTTTGTGCAATAATTTGGCCTCCAAATTTAAGAGAACGTATCCACAATACAAATCCCCATTACATAGGGCCTATTCATAAACGCAGGTTTGCAGTACAGTTGCATAATTCAGCAATACATTCTGTTCAGCTGAATTGTGCAGATGATGCGCAAACTGGCGTTTATGAATGGGCCCATAAGTATCGTTATTCGGTCTACGAGATGGTGTGGTTCAGTTTGACAAAGCTATAGATAAATTTTGAAAAGCATCAACCAAGCAAACTATAAAATAATTTTGTACATCGATGCGGCTTTGATGTATTTTTGAATATATCCTTGCACACTTTGCTATAGAATTCCCTGAAATAAATGAACCATACCTGAGGTAAATATAGTTCATAACGATGTCATTAACTTCTTACAGGTATTGCATGGGCTAGAAATATTACAGCAAGATCTCTTGGTACTGCTCTTAGTACTGGAACTCAAAATGTGGCACCAAAGACACATCTTATTTGTATCAAAGAATTTCAACCCGTAAATTTTGCCGCTCCTTTAAATGTTTCATCCCTTAAGCCCCTGAAACGTATCGAGGAGATTCCGCTTCATAACATAGTTATAGAGAGTCCAAGAAGTACACTTTTAAATGAAATTCAAGAGATTATTAGAAAAAACGAAGTAATGGAGGCACCACCTGTTCAGAATCAAAATACAGAGATAAGAGCAGCGAGACTTATTGTAATCCGTCGCCGGAAAATGAAGAAACACAAGCTGAAGAAATTGAGAAAGAAAATGAAGTTTGATTGGGCAAAGGTTTATATTTTTTGCTTATTGGATTGTACAATTTTGCTATTTTTTGCTTTGTTTTTTTAGGTTCGTCAAAGAAGGGAGATGAGGAAAGAAAAGGCTTTTCAAGCGGAGCTACTTGCGCAAATTAGAGAAGCGGAGAAATTCTCTGCTGACGAATATGTAAATGAAAAATTACGTAAAGCAAATGAGACACCAATTCCTAGATACTGGAAAGGACGAAGACTTCCTCAATTTATTATTAAACAGAAACTTGGAATTAAGTAAAAAATTTATGTTTATATAAACTAATAAAGAAGTTATAGATAATTCTGTAAAACATTATCTTTGATGCTTTTAAAAATCTGAAGCTCAATTTTGGCTTGTTTACCAAGATAGGGTCTGTTCATAGAGGCAGGTTTGCGCTGCAGCTGCATAAGTCAACAACTCATTCGATTCAGCTGAATTGTGCAGTTTTTGTGCAAATCTGCGTTTAAGAATAGGCCCACACCCGTAGTAAGTTTATTTACTTAAGATATAGCGTGGTGTATCATTGATTAATGTTGAAAAGCGTAAACTTTAGGTTTTAAAGAGAAATTTCGAAAAATAAATTGCCCGCAGTCTAATGTTTCTTATCTGTAATTATACGAAAAACAAAGCTAAAACAGCGATAAAGAAAACTGTTTACGTTAAGTTGCAATCAAATGTCAGCTGTTGCCCAAATACACGTTTGAAGAATGTTTTGAAAACACTATTGTCCTCCTTATATAGATAGTCATGCCATAAATTCTGTCCCTAGCTTTCGAGGGTACTTAAAATGTATCTCTTGAATGTTCGTTTTTTTAGCGTAGCCTAAGCAAGTTCCAAGTAGTTATAAACAACTCAGTTCGACGTGAGTGCAGTAAAAATGGAGTGGAGTATTGAAGAGAACCATATCGCAGTGATTGCGTTATACAAGTGTAAGTGCATTATCAAAGTGGACCTTAAGCTTGGAGCTTATCGCAGAACTACAGGACAACGTTAAACAGCATCTCTTTGCATATAAGAGCCACGAGAGCGAAGAAGTTGTTGCGATGGATGAAAAAATGTTTGTAATTTAACCGCCAAAATGACAGGATTTATGCTGATAGCTCTCGGGAAGCTGCTGAGAAAATCCTTAAGGTGGAAAGATGCCATCACTCAGCTTCAGTGATGGTTTGGCGGGGAGTGTTTTATGAAGGGTCACAGCACTGCATTCTTCTCAACAAGGGGTAAAAACGCGTGCAGCCAACTAAGAAAGCGACGTTTTTACCCAAAGAATACTATTCTACAATAAAAAGATTCCTATTTAAGATATTAAAGTTAAGTTAATTTTGGTATCATTTGAGAGCTTTTCCAAAAATATCAAAAGCGTATTTTTCGAGACATTCAGCCGTTTCTAGACTTTTAGGAAATCCTGTATTTGAAATACAGGTTACAGCTTAAAAAAGATTTACAATTCGCAAAACTACATGTCTCCAAGGCACGGGGTGACCTGGTCTCAAACCCGGGAACCATGGCATGGTGGTCGTGCCGCTCAACCAATTGATTCAACTCCGTCTCCCGCTGAAGGTTAGCCTTCCTTCATTTCTTGTAACAACGGTCAATAGGCTTATACCTACGCGAGCGCAATCTGCTCACAGGGGTAAACAGTACCCAGCACGCGTACACAAAAGGAAACTCGGCCGAATTCCATCTAAGGTAGATTTCTTGACATAGGAGGGGCATGATTGCAGAAATACACAAGGTTCTGAAATCTTGTTTGCCACTGGATTGCCGAAATTGTCAGATTCACACAAAATTGGGCAATTACATGGTTGTCAGAGCCGTATGTAGAGGAACTCCGCAAGCAGGTATGTTTTTAGCTCTTAGTAGTTAATGACATCCTCATATCACTTGAAGGCAATGGGTTAAAGATAGTAGCTTGTGTAGACGACCATTCCTTATTGATCTCAGGAAAGTTGCTAAACTGTGGAAAGAACTTAGAGGAGAGCGTGAAAAAGGCGTTGGTAGCGTTCGGTGCCTGTAAGAAAATGTTTGGCAAGAAATTAGACTTAAGCCCTCGCATTATACACTAGATCTACATTTCTATTGTGAAACCTTAACCCTAAGAAGCTAACCAAAATTCCAATGTTTGGTTGTTAGCATACACCAACTTTTGACGTCCACTGTAAAAGTATAGCTACCCGTAGCGCCGTAAGACTGAAAGAGTCTAAATGCTGGTAAAACTCGGACCATAGTCAAAGCAGTATACTAAGGATCTACCCTGGAAGTTGTCTGTAAACACCGATTATACTGCCCTGACCCTGAGCTTTGGGCAGAACCTTCTCTATCCAGGCAGAGTAGTGGGGATGCTGTGGTTTCACCATGGCAGATATACCGGTCTTTACAGATGGATCTAAAGTAGAGAACTGTGTTAAAGCTGGGGTTTACTCGGATTGCCTAAAGATACATAGTCAGTATCAATTGCCAGACTACTGTAGTGCGTTTGAAGCAAAGATCCTGGCCATAAAAAGAGAGTGGCAGAGCTACTAGTAGCACGCCCAAATGTATCTAACGATAGTGGCATAGGAATTTATATCAACAGTCAAGCGGCAATAAAAGCGTTGGATTCAGACGTAATAAGATGCCAGCTGGTATGAAAGTATCAGAATGATTTCCATAGTTTAGGAACGATACACAGGGTAACTTTCTGCCGAATTCTTGGTCACAAAGGGTTACGGGGAATGAGGCGGCTGATACACTTGCAAAGAGACGTTCTCAAGTATATGCTTCCTGTATAGATAGGTTGATCGGCTGACCTGTAAAATCTGTTAAAATAGAAGTTGACCTTAGGGCAACTTAGTTGCTAAGAAGAGATGGAGCTATCTGACAACATGCAGTATCTCAATACAGATGATATGGCCTGATTGGGCAGGACATTAAGAAAACGACTTTTCTGCTGAGGAGAAACCGCGTGGATCTTCGAAATATTGTAGCCACTGTCTTTTCGGCAAACACGCAGAACGTTTACGTATCCTCACCAACAACTTTTAAAGTGGCATGACGGTTAAGAAGTAGAAAACATTCAACATTTACTCTGTGAATGCCCGGGCCTAGCCAGGAGAGGGTACAAAGCTTTCGGCTCGTACTTGTGGGGGGGGGGGGCTACCCTTTGATGCGTTAGCATGGTTTTGGCCGGAAGGGAATTAGGGTAAGGGAAGTGAGGAAACTTGAGTCTTGTTTTTGCATTGCTGCGAGCTAGACAACAGCCCAGAGACGGAGTGGATTATTTTAATTTCTTAATAAAAACTCACGGGGAGACCTGGTCTCGAACCCGGGACTGATGGCATGGTGGTCGTGCCGCTCAACGAATTGATCTAACTCCGCTGTGGGTAACATAGTGCGGAAATTGCTTCTCAGGTTTACTGACAGTTGCGGCTAGATTTAAATAAACACTATATCAATTTTCAGGTGCAGTCTCACGGGTGTGGTAACACAAGAGGTCATTCTTAGAGATAGCCACCAACCTAATCTATACATATGAAAAGAGCTAAAAAGATTTATTTCCAGAAACTTATTAATATAACAAATCTTTGCAATAATTGACATGTAACTCACGGGGCTCCACGGACTTTCAGAAATTAAATACAAAACGATAATAAATTTCTCCCTGGACGGAAATAATTTATAGGTGTGTTATAAATCAAAAACAGATTGTTGAAAGAGATTTGAATATGTAATGAATAATAACTAAAACTAAACATAACACCGTGCGTATCTTATCACAAGTTGTTTAAAAAGGACCAAGTCATTGATATTTGGAAAAGCAAATGTCACATAGCTTGACCAGAGTTGATAAGCAAATCTCTGAAATGATGCTTTCTCAATTATATTACAGAGATAAGAGGAAAATTACAAACTGGAAAAAAGCTTTCCTGAAGCTTGGTTGTCGTTATGAGAGTTCATTAGAATAGAACTAGCTATTAAGTAATTAATTTTTCAACCAGAGATTAATGACTTTAGTAGAAACAATTAATTGAAACATAACGTTCTAGTTTAAACGTATTTGCCAACTAGATTATTTAATATTATTTTTAAAATGGTGTTAAAAGTTGCAATAATTGGAGGAGGAGTGAACGGAGTAAGTTGTGCAGTACGTATCGCTGAATACTACGGGAGTTCTGCAAATGTGACTATAATTTCTGAAGAATACACACCAAATACAACGGGGGATGGGTCCGCTGGATTGTGGGGTCCTTATCTATGTGGATCAACAAGTCCAGAGAAAATTAAGTACAACAAATTTATTTTAGTGAGCAGTTATTAGATCAAAACTTAAATTATTGGAATATTGTGCGATAAAGTTCTGATCACGAATTTTATATCGATTTGTGGAGAAACGTTTATATTTTAGTTATAACTTATTTACGTTCAATGAAATTAAGTAATTCCGTACAATTATTTATACCTAACTCTACAAAATTTGTTTGTTTGAAAAATAGTTTAGTGTAGCCAATTTTTTCCACGAATTGAAAACGAGATTATGTTTGTATGCCTTTGCGAATAACGATTGACAAATTATCTTTAAAATATTTATACCAACCTGACATAAAAATGAATCCAATCAATCCTTCAACTGTATCTTAGGCAATGGTCAAAAGAAACTCATGAGTTTTTGCGAGACATTTTTACTTCGGTTGACGGTGCTGAAGCAGGAGTATGTCTCATACCAGTTGTGCGAGTTACCACATCACCCGATGGAATAGAGACGTTCTGGAAAGATATAGTATTTGGCTGCCGAGAGTTAAGTAAAGCTGAATTGAGAAAGCTATGTGATGAGCACGGTAAAAGTTATACGTAAGTCAACATTAGCCTGTCTTCTTGGTGTAACCAGGTTCATTTTAGGGCTGGACTGCAATTCATTACTTTCACATCAGAGCCAATAAAATTATTACCCTATTTGATGAAGAGATTTGAACGATCTGGCGGAATAACGATACAGAAAAGAGTAAACGATTTGAAAAATTTTGTACAAAATTCTAAGTACGATGTCATTGTGAATTGTACCGGACTTGGTTCTAAAGATATTGTTCCTGATTCAAATATGAAAGCCATTCGTGGGCAGGTTTCCAGAGTAAAAGCAGACTGGATGTATTATGTTTACCTCGATGAAAGTGACGATGGGAATTATATAATTCCAAAGTGGGTATTGCACATTTGAAATTGTTTTGGTTTGAAATTGGGTGTAAGCCTAAAGTCAGCTTTTTTCTTTTCTTTTTCATCACTATGAAGAAAATTTTTATCATTTATTGTCAACTTACCTTCGTAAATTTTGATGAGATCAATTTTTCTGCGATCTAAGGTTTTTCCCATAAATTCAAAGAAATCAAAATATATTGGATTACAATAACATCGTTAATAGCGCTCTTCGATATTGCTGTAATCCATTCTGCAAATTAAGATCCATTTTGTCACTTCTGACGAGTACTATGCATTTTCCTTCCTTATTCGGTTTGTCTACACTGTCTTTAGGCCTACCCTACCTCATATTTCTGAGACTTAAATTTATTATACTGGAAATACACAAAATATTAATAACTTCTAGTTGTGAGTCGGTAATACTTGGAGGAACACATCAAGTTAATGATTTCAATGTTAATCCGTACGAAAGTGATCGAAATTTCATTTTGAGTGGCTGCAAACAAATCGTACCTGGCTTGAGTTCAGCATCTGAAATTAAAGATTGGGTTGGCCTCCGTCCAGGAAGAAATTCTGTTCGACTTGAAAAAGAAATTTGTGGTAAATGTAGAAAAGATGTACATTTTTTTAAAATTATTTTTATCTCTATTTAAGGGAACGGAAAAATATTGATTCACAATTATGGACATGGAGGAAGTGGAGTAACTTTGGCATGGGGATGTGCTCAAGATGTGTTAAGTCTCTTAAAAGATTCTAAAAGCAAATTGTGATTTAAAATTGTTGTGTAATAAAAACTTTATTTTATTATGATTCAAACAAAAAAATTACCGAATCAAATCTTACAAAATTATCAATAAAGGTTTCGTCTTATTTCATGCACGTCTTTCATCATGAAATTTCTCAAGTGCCATAAAGCGTTAACAACTTCTTCAGGCTTATCATGAGCGCGTTTTCCTAGCCACTGCGAAGGAAGCTTACTAACGTCAATAGGTGGAGTGTTCTTCTGTGTTGCTCGTAAAGTTTTCTCCCACGGCGTTATATGTCGGGTGTCACTTTGAAGTCCTTCAATATAATTAATATACGCTTCTGAATGAAGAACCTTCTGAGGGCGAGGCGGTACTGTTACAAACATCGGTTCTGGTGGTCCTGGTACAATCACTGCTGCAATTGCATAAACAAATAATTATAGCGGTTCTGTGGCAGTTATGAGAGGAATTCTTACCTGGTGTTTGATTTATAGTTTGCGGTTGCTGTGGCGAGGACTGCTGAGAAGTACTCAGGTTTGCATTAGTTTGGGGCGTAGAAGATTGAGGAGCAGGATGCTTTCTTACCACATAATTTCTAAAGATTTAATCTCTTATAAGTTCATATCTTTACATAAATATAAATGCGTCACAACATACTTGCTTTTATTACTATTCTGAAGTACTTTTCCGCCCTTATTTAAGTGTACCTCTCTGACGTGTTTTACTAGCCTCTGGAGATGTGGAAAGGGTGTCAAATTCTTTTTCATTCGAACGCACCCTTTCCACAAACAGGTGAATTCTCCCTCGGGTGTTACTTTGTTAGCATATGATTTCTGAACATGGCCATTGTTCTCTTGAATGCAATGCTCCATGCAATCAATTGGATCTTCAAATTGATAATCACAATTTTCCCAAAGGCATTCATATATCTTCAAGGAAAATTGTTAACATAAAAAATCAATAAAGAATTTAGTTTTACTTACCTGTTGTTGCTGTGGTTGTGCAGGACTCTCCGCAGGAGTGGGTACTGGGCTAGCAGATGGCATATTTTCTTTTTGTTGTTCCTTACTCATTATTATATTATGCAATTTCGGATCATTTTTTTCATTAATTTCCTTTGCCTTGTCCTCCCACGCCTGCTTTATACTTGCCGGTAAATTTTTCCATTCAGTTCCAACCATTCGTGAAATATCTCCAAAAGTAGCATCGGGATTACTTTGGCTAATTTCACGTCGCACATCACCTGAATAAAGAATGTATCCTGTGACAATCTTTACCTTTGGCTTGTTTGATTTTCCTTTTGTAGAAACCGGAGTGGATGATATAGAAGGAGCCGGCGATGATGTAGCCAACATATCTGAACTAACTGATGGAGGACCACCATCTAAAGAGTCCTCACATACACCTAACTCACCAGATTCTTGTTTTATATCATTTGAATCTTTCGCATCCTAAAATAAGATTATTTTACAAATTGTTCATTTGTTTCTGGTTATTTAGGGCTCTTACCGTTAAACCATGTGACCTCGTCTGATCAGCGTTATGGTTTAAATCGTATAAATGCATCTAAAATAGATCTTTTCTTATTTGGCGACCATAGAACAAGACAGGTTTATGTATGCAGCTTTGAAATCAAGTACGCATATATCGTGTTTCCATCGACAAATTAATTTACAAGCAAGCAAGCATCAAAACCGCATCTATGCACACTTTTGCGTTGTAAGCACTTAAGCTAAATTGTGCATTGATGCGATTTCGATACGTTTACCAAGCACAAATGATGCTTAATCGGACTAATACATAACAAAACTAATTTGCTACATAGACCTCGTCTTGCTCTACGGTCGCCAACTATGATTATTAGTTTTTGTAAGGTTCTTAAAATTACCTTTGATGGTTTTATCGGCCGTTTAAAGTGAAATATTTCATCAGGCGTTACCATTTGAGAGTGCGTAAATTTTTTCAAACAATTGTTGTCTTTTAATTTGCGAATACTTCTCTTTCCCTCATCAAACATATTTTCACATATATAAACATCGCTTTCTGAAATTTCAGTCGGTCTGCATGTAGTATATTCGTTGTAATCTAAAACCGCGCAACGTCCAACTATAGCTACTGTAGGATTAGTATCTATGGCAGCGCAAAGTAATAATTCTTGACGATAGACTAGCCTATTCGCTGGAACTGGAATTTCTGTTGGCGGTAAAAGCCATGGTCCTTGGAAGTATGATTTTCCACTGTAATGAAGAATTGAAAGTATTGTTAAATTTATTATGAAAGGAAAGCGGAACAGTTCAAGAGTAGTTTAGTTAGTATAACATCAATGTCATCTACCTGGCTGTTTCCCAAATATTTGTGATTTGTGCAATTGTTTGTTTTCCAGATTGTGTAGCAACATAAACGTAGTCTCCCGTCTTAACTATTCCGCTGCAAATTGTGTTATATTGTTCATAATAAGTATTTCCTTCCTCACCACCGTTTACATAGCAAACCACATTCTAAATGAAAAATAAGATTTTGTTTATAACGTGCTTTGCATTAAGTAATTATACTTACTGGTTTTTCCTTTTCTGCAAGAGCTTCTTGTAGTTGTAATTCTGCTAGTTCACCTTTATGCTTTTCTACACGTTCCTCAAAAACTGACATTATTCGTTTTGGTTCCAAAATGATATCGCGAGGAATAAATTTTACAGGATCGTTATCTCTTACAAATGGCCAGTTTTTAATCTTTTTAAATGTTCTGCTTCTTACATGGTAACGAGATTCACATACATATACATCTTTATCGGCAAAACCTTCAGGTTTATATTTGATATAGTCCTTCACACTCATTACATAACATTTATTAAGAAGTCTACTGAGAGGAATTGCTTGATGTGTTTCAGTTTTGAAGACTTCCTAAAAGAGCATTTGAATTATTACGCAATCGGTTTAAAACATTTTTTTCGTAATTTATACACTTTTAGAAGTTCAATAGGTAACTAAGGGCCTATTCATAAATGCAGGTTTGCAGTGCAGTTGCATAATTCACCAATACACTCTGTTCAGCTGAAACGTGCGGATGATGCGCAAACTGGCGTTTATGAATGGGCCCTATACTTTTTGGGTGTGCATATTCAAATCGGAGCAGTAACATGTTTCTTTAAAAATTCTCTGAACCTTTTTAATAAATTGTTAGTTATAGAAATCTGTGAATTATTAGGATTATTAAAATTTTGTAATCCTCCAAAGCATTTTCTTCTAAATTTTCAAATAAATACATGAATGTGATTGTAGTTTAATCAAGAAAGGTGTGTGTCTTCTTATATAGCTGAGAAAGTTCAAGACGCTATTAGTTCAGTTTTGTATTGTACAGTAAGGTGTAAATCTTTTTGTGATGTGCAAAAAAATCAATTTTACTCCTATAAAAGTGTATCTTAACAAGTGTTGTCTTCAAATGAAACATTACACCACAGGAAAAATAGCAGAAAGTCTGCAAATTTCACAGTCATTTGTGCGTAAAGTGAAGAAATCTGTCGCTTTAAACTCCTATTTTAATAATTTGCACACGTCTGTAAATTTGTTTATTTAAGGAAGTAACGACAGCATGAGCAGAAGGCTATTCAACTAGAATTACAAACTAGAAATTACATCCCACGATAAAATTATAAGAATACCCCTGCATGTGGCGCATCTGGACTAAGCATAAGCTTACGATCATTTCTTCTATCCAACAAAATCATGTAGCCCAAATGTCCAAAGCCCTGAACACAGACGGCCGCCAAGCAATGCTTCAAAACCCAAACTTATGAGCTTGGATTCAGAGGACAACATGAAATTTATTTTGAAGATCTGCAAATAGAACATGTGGATAAGTTTTGTTACTTCGGAAGCATAGTAACAGTGAATGAGAGAGCTGAAGCTGATGTTCAGGCTTGCACAAACAAAGCTCGCGCTGCAATTAATACTCTCGCTGGGATATGGCGCAATAACATCTCCAGACGCACAAACCTAAGTATTGTCACTTCCTTTATTTCTCTGTCTCCGTATGGAATGTTTTCCAAATTGTTGTTGTTTTTTTAGGACATTTTCAAAGTTTAGGGGAGAATCATTTGATGCATTAGCATGGTTTTGGCCGGAAGGGAATTAAGTTATGGGTAGTGAGGAAACTTGAATGACTTGTTTTTGTATTGCTGCGAGCTAGACAGTAGCCCAGAGACGGAGTAGATTATTTTTTAATTCTGTTTTAAAAACTCACGAATCCAGGAACCATGGGGTGGTGGTCATACCGCTTAACCAAGTGATCCAACTCCGTCTTGAGCAATATTAGCAGTCCGTTAAGCATTATGAGCAGTCCGTGTGCGAAGATTAAATCCAGCTGATTGTAATACCTTCTTTATTTCATTGGACTCACGTAGTTATATCGCGCGCTTCTGTCAGAAAATCGTTCACATCAAAATCGTATAACTAACTTTGCGTAACCAGTGGATAATTTCGTTTCTCGTCAAATGCGAGTTGTTGTATTAGTTGGATGGCTAAATATGGTTCAGAAGCTTTTCCAAATGTGAAAAGTTGTCAATTCGTATTCTTTTATATGTTCATTCGGGTTATTTCCCCATAATATTCTGTGTTCAGGATGCATGTGTATCATCCTGAATATTTCTATTTTGGCGATGAATATGAATTGATATGTACGCTAACTTAATAATATTGCCCACTGTGTTGACTAGATAGTTGGTTCAATAAAGAATTGTCATTTGAACGATTTTCCGTTACTGCTTTCCTGCAGATGCGTTAAAAACCACTCTGATTATAGTTGTGGTACTCCCCTTTAAAACTGCGTGATATGGGAGATAATAATGAGAAACATAATTTGCGGTTTAGTCCTCATATATTTGTTCCTCTGGAATTTCTTCCATGTGTTGTAGTTGAATGTATTCGGTTATTCATTTTTTGTATTGTGTCGATATTTATTTCTCTCTAGTCGTTTTTCTAATTGGAAAAATTGTTTCAGTGCAATATGCCTTGGCTGTCCTAACGCTGATCCAGTTGTCTCTTGAAATGGAAGCAGTACTTCATACTGTCCATTTTCAGGCATGAGTGTGTTTTTTCGTACAACTCTTCGCGTTATTTATCATCAGGAAGGATGATTAAAATTATTGCAAAATCAATTAATTGGAAGAGCCAGTGCACAACAGAAAACTTCTCACATTTTTCGAATGGAAGAAGCCTTTGTGAGTTAAATTTTTTCAACAAAATAATGCATGCCTTCACGTGGCTCGATCCGGCTTTAAATAGTTGACCATCAATAATATTTTCAAAAGAGGGAATGGTCTGACTCTAATATCATTGGAAAAGTCTGAAGTGCGCTTTGCAAAAATAGTTTGAAACCAATTGATTCAACTCCGTCTCCAAATTAGAATAAAAAAAAGGAATTTTCGTTAGGGTAATTTTTATACTTGCCTGCTCTAAAAATTTCCTGGTTGTTAGATGATACGTTTCAAAAGGACGAAGAAAAATGTTGCCATACATCATTTTAACATTGTCAGTATTTGTCCAAAGACGTTCAATGTAAGCAATGCCAGGAACTGCAAAAAGCAAGATTTAAATGTGACCATTTAGTGAATTTAAAATTTTTATTACTTTTATTATCAGGGCACTCAAAATAAACGATGTCACCAGGAGAGTACACCTTTTGATCGATGGTCATGCTTTCTCCTTGAGTAACCTAAATAAAATAAAATTTTTGTTAGCTTTAATATTATTTGTTAAATTTAATTTAAATGTAACTTTAACTGAACAAAGTTGTATATGTGAAAAATTAAACATTTATATTAAATAAAACGTGATAATAGTTCGTACCGCAGTATCAAGTTCCTCCTGATCTTGTTCTTCCTGAAGTAACTTTGATTGACGAACAGCTTCTACGGCTGCGCTTAAATGAAGCGTTGAATAGCTAAGCGCTGGAGAAGTAAGAACATCCTTACATAACTGGAGGAAATTTGTTTCTAAATAATCGTTTCTAAAATTAATTCATAAAAGATATTATACCTCATCCCTTTTTCTAATGAAAAACGCCTGAAGTTCAATAGAATCTTCAAAAACTTGAGAATCAGTTCGTGAAAGCCTTCGAGCACGATCTAAGCATGAAAATACGTCTTCTTGGAAAATATCAAGACGTTTGTAGAGACCTTTATCCAATCTTCTTTTAATTAAATCTAACGATATTCCCCGAACCCTGTTATTAATTTAAAATTAATTGAAAATGCAAAATAATTACAGCAGATTTACTTACTTATTAATAGTGTCAACTTCATCATATTCTGGAAGCTCCGCTAAGGAATCTGAGTAGCATCGGCCTTCCTCGTCTTGATGATTATACAGAGCAGTAAAAAGCGAAAGTAAAAGCTCTTGAACGGCAAGGAAAACGTCCGGAACGGGTTCGTGTTTGTCTCTGAAAACGACATACATTTTTAAACTTATACAATTCTATAACTTATTGAAATTTACCGTAAGGTTTGTTTAGTTTGTATACAAACTTGTTGTAAAATCAGTGCGTCTTTGTAAATCTGAGAATCTGGCTCGTTGTATTTACATGCATTTTCAAACATTAGAAGAAAATCGGAAGCCAATTCATCCACGCTGTCATAAGCTTGCTGCCTTAATTTTTGCGCAATTTTTTCCATGTCTATCGGATTCTTTATGATGTCGTAATAATCGGGATAGTCCTGTAAGATCAAGTTCAGTGTGAACGAAAATTAATATCGTTTAGTTTTAGTAAAAGTGTTAACGGCTTTTAATTTTTGTGCAAAGTAGCACAAAGGAAAGGTTTGAAAATAATAGCCCTCTAGAAATCAATAAAATGTCAGATATATCTGTAAAAGTCTAAAGAAAGATATATCTGTAAAAGTCTAAAAGAAAGATTTGAAATGTAACATATAAATATACATTTCTAAACTTCTTCCTATTCACACAGTTCTATTAAAACAGCAGGGTCAGTAAAATAATGCCACACTACTTAATCTTATAGTGTTGATGTAAGGAGGAAAGATACCCAAATTACGTTTCTTCATTAATTTTTACACAATAAGTCTATTAGTAAAAAGAAGTGTTTATGAAAAAATGAAGGAGAAAGAAAAAAAGAAGGCATTTAAAAACAGATCAATTTCATTTTTTGTAATTTTTATTATACTACCCCAAACGCAAAAATTTTGCGACATTGGCAAATTTTCCATAATTTCAACTTTGCTTATTTATTAGAAAATTATGCTTTTAGCAAAAAAATTAAGTGATTTAAATTACTTCATTTATTCTCTCTTATAGACGCTTTTACATCTAGAACGGAAGTAGTGCATATTATAGTAATCATTTATGGGCAGTTAAGGTTTACAAATTTTAACGTAAACGGTAACATATTAAATAACTTAAATCCCTTATACGTCCATATAATTTCAGCCTAAAATCTTCATAATTCCTTAATCTACATTCCACCACAGAATGATAGACACATATGCTTTTTAGTGTTTCTTTTCATTTCCAATAGCCAATGAGCCGCACGACCACCATGCCATGGGCCCCGGGTTCGAGACCAGATCTCCCCGTGAGCTTTTATTAAGAAATTAAAATAATCCACTCTGTCTCTGGGCTGTTGTCTAGCTCGCAGCAATGCAAAAACAAGACTCAATCTTCCTCACTCCCCTTACCCTAATTCCCTTCCGGCCAAAAACATGCTAACGCATCAAAGGGTTATCCCCTAAGATTTGGCCACATCGTATAAAAAAATTTTTTTCTAAATTGTTAATTCAATTCAAGGAAATTTAAAAGGATGGATGGGTAGAGGAAAGTGGCTCAGCGACAAGGAAAAGGGAAAAATTAGTGCGTGGCAGTTGGGCGCAGGATTCTCAGTGAATACGTGGTAAAAAATTTCTTGCAGGATGTGAAAAATTATGGTACCAAAAAATCTAGTGGTCATCCAAGAGCGATATCTGAGAGGGACCGAAGGGCTATTTTGCGGATTGCGTCAAATTCTACGTCAATTGCCGGAGAAATTGCAGCAAAAACGGGTGTGTAAGCACATGTACGTACTATTCAAGGGGTCTTAAAAAGTACCGAAACTATAAAACATAAAAAATTGAAACGCAAACCCGTGCTAATGCAGGCCATACACGATCAAGTCTGCAGCGGACTTGACGCGGCGTCCAGTATACTTGACGGTGTATGGCTATCATTGTGCATGACAAGTCTACATGAAGGAAAACTCGAATTTCGATTCTGCAGACTTAATCAAGCCTGCAGCGTCATGAAAACTTGAACGTGTGTATGAGCGGTCAAGTATGCATGACGTTAGTGGGCATCTGCAGGCGAACGATTTTTCTTTTTGGTTCTCAATTGCGAGCAATAAGTCTAGGATGGTTAACGCGGCGACGGCCGCCACTGGGTACGCCATGGTTTCAACCGTTATTATTATCATGACCTTCGGGAGGAAAAGATTTTGTCCAAACGACAAATGGGCAGTGGCTTCATTATGATCTTGGCAGCAATTGCGTATAACTGGAGAAGCCATATGTGTTTCATGCCTTCTAGAGTGAATACAAAAATTGACGTTGAATTTCTAGAACAAGAAATCTCGTGTTTTGATGACATTATTCATGAAGAAAACTTAATACTTTAACAGGACAGCGCTGCAGTCCATACAGCTAAGCTAGTGAAAAACTGGTTTTCTTCAAAGAATATAACTCTTCTTCAATGGCCAGCGCGTTCACCAAACCTCAACATTATTGAGAACGTGTGCGGCGTATTGTCTCGTAACGTTTATGCAAATGGCAGGACATTTCAATCACCAGGGTAGGAATTCTCACGAAATTTGTTGTTTCAGACAACCTGGTTGCCTTGTAAGTACGCAAAATTGTAAAAATGTGTAGAGCTTAAATTTAACAAGTGTGTGTTCAATCGGTTGAAGGGGAATGCCAACCGTTTTACAAAAATTTTACTCATGGCAGTCCAAGCGCTATGAAGTGTCAAAATCACACGCCAGCTCCCAGCCAGGCGAGTGAGTATTTAGATGCAAGCTCCGGGGAACGGCATGGGAGAATTACAGATCATGCGCACAAACTTGACATATTTATTCGTTGCTATGAAATATTTTACAGTTGCCACAACATTTTTTGGGCATGCGCTTAATTTATTGAAACGGTTAGGCAACCAAATTGTTTGAGAATCGCTACTTTGATGAGCTAAAAAGGCAATATCGGCTAAATGGCGAAAAAAAACCCAAAATTGTTTTCAAAAATTATATGGTACATTACGAAATAGAATTTATGAATTACTGAAAGCTAACGAAAAGCATACTTATTATTAATAAATTTAAATTAAGCATTTTTTTTTATTTATTACATTTCCGATAACAATTTTTGCTAAAATCACTCATAAAGTTGCCTGCCTAAATTTGTTTTGTTGTGCAAATGATCATATGTTCCTCTGGAATACCTACACAATAATTGTATTAATATCCCTAATAGTATTTACAAAAAACATGAAAAGAAAACATGCGTCTATCATTCTGTCGCGGAGTGTATATGGCTGTACTTCATTAACATATACCACATTATTTGATAAATATTTAGGTAACATGTTATTTCTAAGTTTGGATTTAATAATTTGCAACTGTTATCCATCTGTAAGTATTAAGCATTAAAATTACAGATGTATATCTATTGCACTGTAATATTATTCTCATTGCTTTATTCTGTAATTTTTGTAGTCTATCAATCATTCCAGCATTTCCTAAATAAATTACAGATAATAAGTACTCAAAATGTGGTTTGACATTTACATTGTAGACTCTAATTGCCATTTTTGCTACATAGTCAATATGTCTGTCGAATTTCAATTTGTTATTTATCACAGCTCCTAAATATTGCAATTCACTAATTAATTCTATGTCGTCATTATCTATAATTTAGCTCCTATCACAGCATAAATATGTATTATCAATATCTTCTTGCAGTTTTGTAACGTCAGAACCTTTTCCTTTTATGTAGACCACGGTATCATCAGCAAATTAAGCAATTCTTCCATGTTGTATTACTTTTCCCATGTCATTTACATACAGCAGAAAAAGCAAAGGTCCCAAGACTCCCCCTTGAGGTATAACATCTTCAATGTACATAAATAGCTTCCGACATTACTTCATTTATCTTTGTTTTTTAAACTCGTTTACTAAGATAGCTTTTGAACCATTTCAATTCAATTCCCTAAATTCCAAAAGTTTTCAGTTTGTTTATCAATATTTGCCGATCAACTGTCTCAAATGCTATCTTTAAATTTAGAAGATATGTTCTCCTTTTTCTACAGCATCTTTCCAATCAGCAGTAATCCAGTTCAAGGCAGTT
Organism: Leptarthrus brevirostris; assembly: GCA_964036015.1. Lineage (NCBI taxonomy): Eukaryota > Metazoa > Arthropoda > Insecta > Diptera > Asilidae > Leptarthrus > Leptarthrus brevirostris. Next base: position 14,269,164 of record OZ038374.1, read on the forward strand.
TTGCAAGAATGACTCTTGCTATATCCATTTTGATGTTCTGCAATTAGATCATTTTTTGTAAATATTTCTCTAATTGTAGATAAATAACTTTCTCCAGTATTTTTGCATATACGGATATTGTATTGATAGGTCTGAGTTCTTCCGATTCTTTAAATAATTCTGAATATATACCTATTTCGAACGATTTATTAACAATTTGTACATTCAAAATTATGTCGGGGTTAATATTATACCAATCCTTCTTCTACTTCATATTTTTGCATATATATTTAAATGTTACATATAAATTTCTTTTTAATTCTAACTTTACTGGGCATATTCTTACGGTTGGTATATATACTCACTTATTTTTCTATGTATATCTTTAATGCTGTCAATGTAGTATTTATTTAATTTATTAGACATGTCCTTTTCTTCCCTTATCGTTATCCTATTAATCGTAATTTCTGTGAATATGTTCTTGTCTTATCCAGTTACTAAATGCCACTAATTTACAATGAGGATTAGAAAAAACAGCATACGGAGGATTTATTCACAGAATAATAATTGCTCTTATGATGTCAAATACAATTCTTTCTCATAGTAGAAATAGCGTAATCATACGTAAAGCATGTACGAGAATCGTAAGAGTCAGTATTTAAGAGTCATTATATTAGTCATATATCAGAAGTCATTTAACAGCATTAATGTTAAAGCTGGTGCACGGAAAGACAAAATTTGTGACAAAAATGATACTTTGATGTAAAATTACTCAATATCCGACCGATAGAAATGTCTGTCATTTCACTACACGTCGAAACAAAAATTAGCGCAAAGTTTAGGCTGGTAACTGAAATAGCGTAATTGAAGTATGTGTAGTACATATATAAACTACCTATGCTGATAAATATCGGTAACCATTCAATTAAAAAAACGTCCCCTCCCTCTGTCCGACCACAAAAACATGCCAAAAAAGTTTTGGTATTTATAGAGTCTGATAGACGGTAATCTCTCATTGACGAATTTGCACGTTATTTCTTATACTAATAATATGTCTGACTAAATATTCGGACATCAACTTATTTTTAATCTTTACAAAAACGTATACATTAAAATACATTCTTTGTTTACCACAACCATTTTTTTATATATGTAAGTATGTTAAGCTCATGGGATGCCTTATGATGCTAAAGCTGCATTGGCAGAAAATGAATTAAGGATAAGCGAATATTGGAATTATGTTCAAATCTAGGCCTGATATGGGTCAAACAGGGTGAAGTCTTTCTTACATCTCTGTAGAAAATCCAAGCATTTCATCGCATTTTTTGCGACAGCAAATATATGGTCAATCCAGCTAAGGTTGCTGGATATCTCAATACCCAAGATGTTTAAAGAGAGCGAATTAAGTATATTCACTCACTTCAAAGATGGGTTGAACGTGGGCTGGGTGTTTTTTTTTTGTTTAAACATAACACGGTTTGTTCTGCTCTAAGCAAAGATCGTAGAAATGTAGTTGTTTAATGATCCAAACATGCGTCCTGGGACCACCAGAATGGTAGGCCGACACGTTATCACTTACTCCACTGACGAAAGTGTCCCAAACGTAGGGATAGTTTCGTTTTTATTTTATAACTCGTTCACTTTTAATTTTAGCTAAAAATAACTGAGATAAAACTTGTAGAGAATAGAACTATCTACAAAATGAGCAGTGTAAATTTATTCAATTATTAGGTGAAAAAAAATAGTGATTATCGATCACATACTGAGCGACCAATCCAAAGCTGAAATTCAAAATTCATGAGTCCGAAGTGATTGATAATGAGGAACACAGCAGATCAAAATTTTGTTCATCAAAAAATTCAATCTTATGCCCTTTTCAACTCTTTTGACTGTAATAAATAGAGAATTTATGTGGAGGAATGAAGAAAAACCGCCGAGCGGACCCATCCAGTAGGACTAAGGAGGCTCTTTGAAATAAAGTATGGACAACATGAACATATACAACAAATATAAGTACTCCGTATTTTCGTTATCAATATTTTCATAAGCTGTAACAAGAATGTAGAAGGTAATAAATAGTTTTTTGCTACATATAAAATAAACTTGCAAGTGTTTCAATACTGTTGTGTGTTTTGGATAGAAATATAGGTACTCGAGGGCTGGCAAGTGATATCTGTTCTTCCATAATCCGAATAAATTTTTTCCAAAAACAAACTGATAATATTGAAAAAACACGGTACCGCTGAAGAAAAAAATAAATTTCAACTACAACACAAAGGCAATACTACTGAAAGGTATCTTGTAATATTTTCGAGTTAAATTAGGGACTAAAAGGAAAACTTACACTATGCTTTGCTTTGACTGCTGTTAATATATCTTTTTATAGTTCCCGAAATTCCTTGTGGGCCATGGAATAGAAGAAGAACTTTCCCAATTCGATAAGAACGATTTCAAGTGGATATAAAATTTAGCTAGTCATTTTGTTATCCCGTATGCCACCGACTAAGGTTTTAGAATTTTTTCACTAAAAACGCAGGTCGAAGAAACGCTATAAATTTCTTAATTTCCTCGAACTTTAAACGGTTTTTACTTATTGTAATTAATTTTGGAAACAGAGTTGGATAAAGTGGTAAAGTGGCACGATCCCACGGCAGGGTTCCAGGGTTCGAGATCTCGGTCGGTTTCTAATAAATTAAAAAATCCAGTCTGTCTCTAGGCTGTTATCTAATTCGCAGTAATGTAAAAACAGTTCCAAGTTCCCAAATTCCTCTTACCCGAAATTTATTCCGGTTAAAACCATCCTAATACATCATAGGGTTATCCCCTGGGCTTTGGTTGTAAAATTACTTGAGCTAGGAGAATGACCTTTAAGCTAAAATCGCCTTTTTTCTTGATATGAAGCACAAATACTGTATGCTCAGCAGGTATTTTGTGATTTAAACTAACATAATTACAAAATTACTTACATTTACCTTATACTTTACATACAAAAACAAAAGAATATACAGGAAATATATATAGTTACAGTAAGTTTTAGTTTGCAACGAAAATTTCTACTTACCATTTTTGATGGCAGCTTCATAAATATAAGAGACAACTGGCGATTTCCTTTCGGTTCATGGTAATCCTTAATAGCATCATATAATTGGCACAGAATTTTTTTCTTAGTTCTAATATAAAAAAATATTAGCATAAATATACGAATTAAAAAGTAAATTGCTTACACTTTCGGGGTGTGCTTCCTCTCACTAATACCAGACATTTGCTTCAATTTGTCATTAAGGGCCTTTTCAAGTAAATTGGCATCGTCATAAATCATAGAACCTTCTTCATTATATTTTCGGCAGTTAGAAAACATAAGCCTATAGTCCCCAACAATATCATCAAGCGAAGTATACTTGTCTGATCTAATATTACTTTCTATTGTATTCATGTCAATTGGATGTTGAATTACATTGTAGTAGTCCGGATACAATTTTTTTGAAGGTTTTTCCATAAATAATGCCATCGGACATCTGTCTCCAACAGTGAATTCTGTTAAAAACTTTTGAAGGTTTAGCAATTTCTTTTTAAGCGATGGTTGGATAGATTTTCCTTTTGGAGATAAAATGACTTGTGCAGATACTGGTATTTGAACGCACGCAGAGGCTGGCATATTTGCTGTTGATCCTGCTCTTGCACGCACTTTCTTTTTTGGTACTGAGGGAGGAATAGATCCTGAGCTTGGTGATAAACCCGTTTGTACTGAATTGTCTTCTTGGTCATCAGAATCACTTGCATCCTTTTCAAAAATATTAATTTAATATTTAATAGAATTAAAAATAAGACGTTATTCTAATTGAGCATGTTTACTTAATTATTAAGAATATTTAAGCTTTGTTCCACCACAAAATATCTTTGAAAATATTGTCAATACACAAGTTTAATTCGAGCAAATGAAAACGACGCCTCCATGGGTTTGTATACTTTCGCGTCTTCGAATGATTATTTTTACTAATAGAATAAATCCTTCTTACACGGAAGGCACACTTTTTCGTAGGAGCCAAGAATCAATTGACCATCAATTCCATCAAAACGGTGGAATGAAGCTCCCACGCCAACATGCATAGGAAGCAAAAGGAAGGAATAGGAAGAAAACAAGTAAGGAAACCCAGCACACAACATTCATAACAGATAGTCACGGTAGTACAGAGAATAGATAGTACTTAAGCGCCTTCTTGTTAAGATTTAAATCGAAATTAGGACATACATAACCAGCCCTACATAAACGGTTAATTGGTTCGTGCATGCCATAATTTGATCTGGATGTGTGAACATGCAATTAAGGCTGTCTTCGCAGATTATGTTGAGACTGCCTGAAGGAAACCTTGCTAAAAAGAGTATCCGAGTCTATAGTAGTATTCAAGAGCTGCTGAAAGAAGACCAAACCAGCGACTGAGTGTCTTTTCTCAAGTAAGAGCGAACCGAGCAAACGGAGGCGGCTGGTATAGGGCGGAAGGCTAATCGGATCGTCCCAAGAGAGCCCTCTTAGCGGAAATATGAAAAAAATTAAGTTGCATCGATTGCATCCGCTTGGAATCAAGAGTGTAGTGGGGCGACCAGATCTGAGATGCATATTTAAGGTCTAATTAAGGAGCACTACAAATGAATCAAAGTTGGTAAATCAAGCAAGACTAACGATTTAATAAGTCAAAATACCTCTAGACACAAAATAATTTATATGCAGAGTTAAGTCAAGTTTCCAATCAAGTTTTACCCCATGGTCAGTTACGGACAGCACGCAACGCAAAGCTGTAGTCAACAACTTGTGGATTAAAGCTCCTGGAGAAGGACATAGCCTCAAATTTCTCAAAATTGAGATGTAAGTCATTGTGCTTGCACTACTCTAGAAACGTGTCTAAGTCCGCCCTTCCACTATGTTAGGAAGATCTTCATGTCGTCAGAGTAGAACAGAACATTATAGGGCGAGATCAGATGGACAATGTTATTAATGGCAAGAACTAATAGTGGAGGCGAGATGACTACCTTGTGGCACACCAGATGAAGTCAACATGTTGATAGGGCTAAACTCTTAACATTTTGTAGGGCTTTTTATTTTAGATACTGGTATTATAATTGACTCCTTCCATATTCTTCGGCACTTTCCATTCCAAAGGCTTTTATTTATAATATTCACCAGATTATTTCCAAACAGATTCCAGTTATCCAATACTATTTGTATACTTATGCCACCACAATCATTCTTCTTATTCATAGCTTGCACATTTTTTTAAGTGTTTGGTCATTTACATATTCAAACTGAAATCTCCTAGGACTTTGTTAGAGATTATTCAAAAAATTTACTTGTGGAATTGCGTTATTTAAGCTTCTTATACTATCCACAAAATAGTGGTTCATTTTATCAGCAATTTCTTTGTCATCTTTTATTCTAATCCCGCCAATTTATATCTCACTAATTGGATTTGGTTTGATTTTAAGCTCTAGTGAATTATAATTACTAGGCCGGAAAACGGGCTCATTTAAAGAAAATGATTAGAACCAAGGGATCCATGATTACAAATGGGGCAACATTTAAAAATTGAACTTGTTTCAGTTTGTATGAGGGTCCTCCTTGGGTGTAAACCAATGAGATATAAACAAACGAATGTTTGTAGGTTCATTGAAGCAAATTTTCTTATTATTATAAAAAGTTCAAATAATGACATACATTTTTTACACTCACCTGTTCAACGCCAACATCTACAAGTTTAGCATTCATTATTTTCAACATTTTTATCGCATCCTGTAATTTAAAATGTCTAATAATTCTACAATTGCATAAAACACAAATGCATACTTTGTGAATCTTGTGAGTTGGAGGAAATGCTCGTTTGGCATTGTCCAACATTAAATACAAATCTGCAGTAAGATCCGATATATTTGCATAGTCTCCCTTTTTAAGTTTCTTCTCAATCTGTGCCATGGAAATCGGTTTTTTAATCATTTCATAATATTCCGGATGATATCTCCGTATTGGTAATTTCCACATTGATTGACCAAGCGGCGCGCCTGTTGCATTAGGGGGATCTATAAGTTTTGTTCAAAACGAAAAAATAAATGAAAATAAAAATTTAAATAAAAAGAATGGAAGCAAAACCAAATTCTAAATATTCTCCAAAAACTTAAATATTAAAGCGCAATTCAAAAAATTTAATTTACGTTCGACATGCCATCCACAAACCATTGAGCACGGATTGATATATTTAATAATTTAGTATTGAACTAACAGCAATCCATCTACAATATACGATTTTAAGTTTTTCTTAAGAATTTTTTTCCAAAGAGATGCTTTGTTAATTTTATTACAAACCCTTTGGATTCAGCAATGCATGCATACTAAGATGAGATTAGCGTTTAAACATTATCAAAAGCCAAATCTACTCGGAGCTTCCGAATTCCTTGTATTTAACATACCTGACGAACTTGCAGCATTGAAAAGATGATCAAAAAGTTGCCACATTGGCCCTTCGCCCAATTTCTTTTCATTTCCGTCACTTTCATCTTCAGAACTTTCAGGTTCTTCTTTTAATGCCGCTATCATAGCACTTAATGTCGGCCCACGTTTCTTAAAAACTGTGGTTTTAGCCTTTCCACTTTCAATTTCTAGTTTTTTTGCTGTAAAAATCTGACAACTCGTGTTAGCAATTGCCATTGTGTCTTCTCGTAAAATAATACTTACCTTTTTTAAGGTTTTTGCGTCTTTATAGATTTGTGATCCGGGCTCATTGAACATGCAAGCATTTCTCGTCATTTGCAATAAATCTTTTTCCATTTCCCCAAGACTAGAATATGCGTTTGTTTGAATTTTAGTCGCGATTAAACGTAAGTCGATTGGGTGTTCTATAACATCATAATAGTCCGGATATACTTTTCTAGAAGGAAGTAGTTGAAATTCTATATGAATTTGTCGATTTTCTTGAATGGGATCTGTAGCCGTTGTTACCGCAGCGAAAAGTTCTTCGTAAGGATCAAAATCATCATCTATTTTATTGGAATTTTCCGATGTTTCACTTTCATTTGCAGTAGATCTTCGTGGTTGTCGTGGAACTCTCTTAATTCGAGGTTCTTCGTCAATGGTTTCCATAAGTTTTGTTTTATTTGCGTTAAATGTATCCCAGAGTATACAGGCGTCGGCATACTCAGTAGAATCGGGTTTATAGAATGCTTTGGCATTTTTAACAAGCAAGTCTAAATCTGTAGTAAGCTCTTCAATATCATCGTACGATTCTGTTTTCAGTTTTTGCTGTACTCGAAGCAAATCAATTGGGTTGGCTACGACCTCATAATAAGATGGTTCCTGACGTCGTTTTGGGGCTCGAATAAAAGTATCACAAAGCATTGTTCCATCCTCTTTTTTAATATTTCTTATTGAGTCGTATAATTGCTGACATAATTCAGACTGAAATTTGATTTTAAATACAATTTTCATTGACGAATAAACAAAATGTCTACTTACGGGGTCAAGCCTTTTACGTTTTCTTCCCGTAGACAAAACTGGCGATTGTTCGGGAGTTGAATCATCGGCGATATCATCATCTTGCCGACTTGCAACTGAGCTAGCTCGTCTTCTTTTATTTAACATTATTTAATAAATGTAAACTTGTTAAATACATGAAAGCGCGTCCCCAAACTACTGTCAAATCAATCCCGATCCGAAAAATATGGCGCAACCTAGAGCTCGAGTAGCAACATATCGAAGTGTTGCGAAGGAAAATGTTGCTAGTGGTCTTGTTCTTGTTAACATAACAATTTATTTATTGTTATTTTTTGCAGTGATTAAAACAGTTTCTATTTGAATTTTATTTTATTTAAACTCTAAAAATATAGTTAAAATTGTTTTAAAGTTGAAATATTTTTAAAAACAACGGAAATAAAAATAATTCAAAATTTGACGGGTTGACATGCTGTTAAATAAGAAGAAGTTGAGCACGTGTTTCCGACGTTTATCACGAATGGCTGTCATACAAAAATATTGACAACCGGGAAATCGAAAGAATTTTGGAATTTAGCCGTTTTTAAAGCCTTGAAAGTTGAACTAATTTAAAAAATCATGGGGAAAAAATTCTTCAACGTGAAGGGGAGACAAAACATCAAAACAATAATTGATAAAACATCAGAAAAAGAGGTAAACGGAAATTTATTTCTTGCTTGAGTGAAACAATGTCGACCAATTACATATTTTGTTTAGATTAAAGTTGAATTTGCTGATACATCTGAGTACGGAGGATATGACGATGCGAATGCATTAGTTTTGCCTTCTAAAAAGAGGCAAACAAAACATCAAAAAGAAAAGCAAACTAAGACCAGAATTTTATCGAAAAAACAGCGTAAGAACTTGGAGAAGGTAGTGGATAAAAAATTGAAAAAGGAAGGGGTATATCATAAACAATTATCAGAATTTAGGATCATTAATAAATAATTTATATTAAAGAGGTCGTCGCTTGTAGAAGCATTAGCATCAGTGCAGATTCCCAAAGAAGAATTGCAAAATTATACATCTATAAGTCAAGTCCAGACCATAGGGCTTAAAAATTTCCAAAAGATAGAAAATGTTTTGAAAAGGGAAGGTACTACATATGATAAGGACAATATTCCCAAAATAAGCAGTATAGCTGGTATGAAAAAGAGAAAAAGGCTGGCCCTTTTGCAAGGCTACCATGAAACTGGCAGTAGCGACGATGAAGATGGTAAACGTAAAAAGTCCAGAGATTTAAACATTGTCGGCTTAGATGATGGGACTGATTATAGTGATATGGAAGATGACGATGAAAGTTTGTCGGGAACTCTTGCAAATTGTGATAAAATAGAAGAGAGCAGCCTTAAAACTGAAATAAACGAAAATACACAAAAAGTAACAGAAACTGAAATACTTAGTGATCTTAGTTTAGAGGAAAATACTGACCTAGAATTGTCAGTCAGTGCTTTGGATTTAAGTCTAGAACAAACAAATAGTGGCTGGCTAGAAGAAAGAATTGAAATTGGTAAACCAAATTCAGACAAACACTGTACTGCAGAAGAAAATGAAAACAGTGAAAATTGGAAAGAAGAAGCAATTGAAAATATTTGCAAAAACAAAGATTTAATTAATTTTGACTGGAAAGAAGAACAATTAAACGCGAAAAATAATTTAAATTTATCTAAACTCGACGATAATGAGGTAGGCAAGCCAACCGACAGTGTAGAAAGAATTCCGTCACGATATATTCCCGTCTATCGTGATTCCGAAATTCAAGCTGCCCGTTTAAGACTACCTATTCTGGCAGAAGAACAAGTCATTATGGAAACTATTAACGAGAATCCTATTGTAATTTTAGAAGGTGAAACTGGTAGCGGAAAGACAACACAAGTTCCACAGTTTCTATATGAGGCAGGTTATGCGGAAAAGAAAATGATTGGAGTTACCGAGCCACGTCGTGTAGCTGCAATTTCTATGTCGAAACGTGTTGCTAAAGAAATGAATTTGTCTGAGAAAGAAGTTTCTTATCTGATTCGATTTGAGGGCAACGTTACCGATAAGACTAAAATAAAGTTCATGACTGATGGTGTCCTTTTAAAAGAAATTGAAAGCGATTATTTGCTCTCAAAATATTCGGTTATCATTTTGGACGAAGCTCACGAGAGAAGCGCATATACGGATATATTAGTCGGGTTGCTATCCCGAATAGTTCCTTTAAGAAATAAGAAAAATACACCATTGAAACTTATAATTATGTCCGCCACTTTAAAAGTTGTCGACTTTACATCAAATACAAAATTATTTAATATTCCTCCACCTGTGCTTAAGGTAGAAGCTCGACAGTATAAAGTAGAGGTACATTTTCAAAAGAAAACACCGGATGATCATCTAAAGGAAGCGTATAAGAAAACAGTTAAAATTCATTCACAACTTCCTGAAGGCGGAATCTTAGTGTTTTTAACTGGACAACAAGAGGTGAGTGAGTCCTTTTAATTTATTATTGTTCTTTTTCTAAATTAAGTCTGCTTGCTTCTGTGTATTTGTTGTTTCGTTTTTTCTTTAAAAGATACAATTTATCAATCTCCTTTCAAAAGGGATTTTATTTGAGATACGATTGTGTCACATTCTGCATTTATTTTGGGTTTAAAAGCTGCCCGTGTTATGCAGATGCCTTAGACTTCTTTTGGTGATAGAAGGAAATGTGAGAAATTCAATTTGCTACATTAAAATTCCTAGTTTCGATCGCTGTGATTTAAACAACTCGGAAATATAATTTTTAATAATAATAATTTTTTTTATATATATATGTGGCCCTTTATTTGGCTCATCGTTATAAAGCGTACCAATCCTACAAAAACTAGCTACTCTGAAAATTGCACAAACATTAAAAGACACAGGAATAAAGATCAAAAAGAACATAACAAAAAATGACTCGATATATTAACACATGGGCTGAAAAGTCCCGGTCCTAACAAAGAAAACGCCTTTTTTTTTGCTCAAAATTGGCTTTATTCATCAACGTAATCTCCATCAAGAGCCACACAATCATTCCAGCGCCGCTCTAACATTTCAATACCACTTTTGTAGAACGATTTATCTTTTGCCTCAAAATAGGCCTCAGTTTCAGCGATAACACTTTTCATTCGAGCGAAATTTCTTACCGGTGAGCATTTTTTTGAGGTCTGCGAACAGTCAGTAGTCGCTGGGAGCCAAATCTTGCGAATACGGTGGATGTGGGAGCAATTCGAAGTTCAATTTATGTAGTTTTGCCATTGTTTTGATTGACTTGTGACACGGTGCGTTGTCTTGATGAAACAAAATTTTTTTCTTTGCAATATGCGGTCGTTTCTTTGCAATTTCGGCCTTTAAACGCTCCAATAACGCTATATAATATTCACTGTTGATGGTATTTCCCTTCTCAAGATATTCGATGAATATTACACCACTCACATCCCAAAATTCCGAGCCCATACCTTTCCAGCCGATTGTTGTGCTTTCGCGCGCTTTGGACGAGGTTCACCAGTTGCTCTCCACTCAGATGACGATCGTTTTGATTCCGGAGTGAAGTGATGGATTCATTTTTCATCGATTGTCACATATCGACGCAAAAATTCCGGTTTGTTACGTTTAAACATGGCCAAACACTGCTCAGAATCATCAACACGTTCTTGTTTTTGGTCAACAGTGAGCAAACGCGGCACCCACTTTGAACAGAGCTTTCTCATTGTCAAATGCTCCTGCAATATAAAGCCAACACGTTCTATTCAAACATTCAAAACGATTTTGTGGATTTTTTTGATGTTTTCTGGTGTTACCGCCTCATTTGGACGTCCATTGCGTTCTGCATCATCGGTGTCTCTACGACCACGTTTGAAGTCAGCAAACCAACGTTTTATTGTTGTTTCCGATGGAGCGGAGTCCTTATAACATTTTTCAAGCCATTGCTTCGCTTGAACGGTATTTTTTCCCATCAAGAGGCAGTGTAAAATTAAATCACGAAATTGTTTTTGATCCATTGTTCCGAAAATAACAAAAGTAGTGTTACTCTTAGCACAATAACTCACAAACTTATAAGTAGAATATCATGAAATTTTAACAGCTTTCTTTTGAAGGTTAGTACTAACTGAAAAAGCGGTGAATGCGATAAGACTAGCGCCATCATTACTGTAAATAGGTTAAATAAAAAGGACTCTAAAACTTTAAGGCAAAAACCTGTAAAAAAGAAAACACAAAGAAATTTTGAAATGCTTCCAAGCGAGTACCAGTTCTAAGAAAAGTTCTCAATTTAAAAAAAAAAAAATCCGAAACAAAACCTAGAGCTAAACCTAAAATGTACGAACAAAATGAATCGAAACCGAAAAATCAAACTAGAACATGATTGCCTGAGTGTTCCCAGAGGGTAGATGCAGCACCGGGCGAAGTTCCTACTTCGGGAACCACTGCTCCCAAGCAAATACCCTCTCCGTAGAGCCGTTCGTCACTTTTCTAGTTCTCCGGGAGCACTCATCCAAACATGTTCTAAACGAACGCGCAAAAATTTCGAATCGATTCGACTCCCGCGGGACCAGTCTGCAGAGTCATTGACGGCTGCAAACTGCTCCCATCATCCTCCCAGTTCTACGATTCCAACGTGAGACTTGTCCTTCCCGCAGCACTTGCAGCAATACCAAAGCGAAGAGAAGCTTCGTGGACAAGCTGCTGCAAGTCTGCGGGCTTACATTTCCAGTGAAAACCGAGGCTTCCGTTTCGCATCGGCGATAAAGGTTGCCAGGTGCAGTTGAATGTGTCTGCCTTCGTAGCCAGGAACTCCAAATAATAATAATAATAATAGCTGTTTTATTTCGTAACAATTAGTTCAATTACATTTTTTTAAGGCCCATGTTCAAAATATTAATATTCGAATTTTTGATGTAAGTCAACTGAAATCATGTTCAAGATAAATTGTATCCAAAAAAATTCATAAAAAATCATAAGAAAAAATAAATTCATAAAAAATTTATATAAAAACAAAAAAAAAAAAACCTTTTCGACAATGACAATATCAGATTGGTTAGCATTAAATTAACTACGATATACATATCCTTTATGTCCAAATCTAAATGAATCCAATAAGTTTTCAGCTTACAGTATAGTAAATCCTTCAGTTGTTGTACTCCTCAATCAATATTCTACGAAGCTTCAGAGTCCCGCTACAGTAGCCATAAATATAGAAGGTCCCAGTTTTTTCCATTTCAAAATTCAGTTACCTCGTCATCTAAGAGAGTATCTCCGCCCAGATATTGCACTCTGTACCCTTGGAAGATTGGACAAACACCAACAAAATGTACTACGTTTTCATCCTGTTCTAAATTACAGATGGAACAGAGGGAACTACCTTCACATAGGAAAGAATTAGCATTAAGCCATAGTAGACATCCTCTACAGATGAATATACACCGTAAAAAATCGAACGTACTATTATTACTATAATAAGCTCTCTTGCCGTCAAAGTTATGTTCAAACTTGTGGTACATATCGTGCCTAACACTTAATCTGGCTTGTTCTAAGTAGTCAGATTTGGCCATGTCACATTCCTTGGTCCATATAATTTCCAGGCTTTCTCCCAGAGAAATCTCAAATGGTATACCATATTTGCTAGATGAATTGGAGAGCTCTTTATCCCAGCATATATTCATGTTGATTACCGTTTCCGCCAGAACCTTAGTGAATCTGCTACTCCAGTAAAGATTTATAACTTTTGTAATATATTTATAGTGCAGCTTTAGAGTATTTAGCGAAGCCAAAATTCTAAGTGGAGCATGTTATTTGGCGTGCGTGTAGGGAACCTAAATAATTTCTCAACTTCATCAAATAAATTAAAGCCCCACACCTGTGCAGCATAGGACATAATTGCGTTGAATACGGCATTGTATACTTAAAATTTTTGCGACACCTTTATTTTCTGTCTTTGAAGAAATGTGCTCCAGGTACTGTTTATACTATTTTGTGACATTAATAGCCTTTCTTGTACATGCTTCTCCGCACACCTCCTCCCCTCCAGAATATTAATACCTTAGTCTTCGCTAACTTGAAAGTCAAGTGCCATAACTTGCAGTAACTCGCCAGCTTTTCGATCATATCTTGGAGAGTCGTTGGATTGTCAAAAATATAAATAAAAATAATTTAAATAAATAAATATGATTTTTATGAATTTACGCTTTTATTTAACGTAAAGCAAGAATGCTAAAAAATACATTATCCTTATTACCCTACGTAATAAAACGCTGGGGACATTGATGTGGCAGTGAATGCTTTTTACGACAATTTATTTTCTTATGTTTCGCAATGCGTTCCTATTTCAAGGTTAAGTATTTCGGGTCTCCCTAAGGTTTGATCACTCACTAAATCATCTTAAAAAAGTAAAGCTTGGAAGCGGTTCTGCTTTTCAAGGAGCGAGATCGAATTTAATATTTACTCCAATTTGCGTGACCAGTATACCTTAGGTCTTGAATCCTCCTACAATACCTATGTTATGAGAAAGAAAGCAGTTTTACGAAACGATCCTAAACAGTTTTGGAGATTTGTGAATTTTAAACGTAGAACTGACTGGTATCCTTCTTTGCTGAAATTAGGGGATAAGAATAGGACTGATCCTTTGACTATTGCAAATCTTTTTAGCGATTTTTTAAAGACTGTTGACAACGAAAGATCTTTTATTCGATTACGAATTTTGTGTGGACTAGATGGTATTCCTGTTCCTCTGCTGAAAAATTTGCTCTTATGCTTTAGTTTCTGTTCTGTGTTGTTTAACTTATCCATTTCTTGTGGTGTTTTTATAATGCTTAGAAATCGTTCATTATTATTCCTCTTCATAAGAAGGGCAACAAATGCGATGTAGCCCAATATCGAGCGCTTGCTAACTTATTCTACAGACCTTTTTTTAAGTACTTTTCAGCATGGTTTTATGAAAGAAGGTCAACGACGACTAAGATTTTAGAATTTAATTTTCTAACTTCTGTATCTTGGCAATTGCAGGAGGCAAGCAGGTTGACTGCATATTCACTGACTTTAGTTAAGCTTTTGACATGTAGTTTTGATTTATAAGTTGTCTGCCCTAAGATTCCCGTCTTTGTTCGTTTATTCGGTTCGCTGTCGCTGTCGCTTGTCGAACCGCACTCAGAGAGTATCTTTTCGTGGTTCTCTTTCCAATATTATATACAATTCCTCTGACGTACCTCAAGGCAGTCACCTTGGCCCACTTTTATTTATTATTTACATCAACAATGTATCCTTCTTTTTGTCTAATTCGAATATTCTTTGTTATGTAGACGATGCCAAGGTTTTCCGTGCTGTTATTTCCACTTCCAATTTTAAATTCTGACTTGGACTCTTTTCGTTTCGTTAAAAGGTGGGCTAAGGAGTTTGATGACCCTTATATTACACGGATCCTTTCTTGTTCGTTTGCTCGTAAAATTCTTGAGTATGCTTACTGCGTTTGGTCACCATTTTACATTGTTCACGTTAATCGCGTTAAGGCTTTCGAGCGTAGATTTGTTCAGTTTGCTCTTCGTGGACTTCCTTGGATCAACCCATTGATATTACCCCCTTACACAAGTAGACTCAATCTTTTAAAAGTTGATTCTCTCGAAGCTCGACGGAGCAAATCTAAAACTGTTTTTGTTTCACATTGCCTTCATAGTACTATTGATTCACCTGTCCTACTATCCTTCTTTAATATCTCACTTCCTCCTCGCTCCTTGAGAAATTGTGATTTTTTAAAAATACCTAAACACCGCACTAATTATGGTTTATACGAGGGTATCATATCAATGTCTCGTTGTTTTAATGCATATTTTGATAAAACTGATTTTCATTTATCTAAACCTTTTGTAAAAGCAAGTATTCTTTAATATCTTTACTTATTTACTTTCTTTACATATTTATTTTTTGCCGTGTTTTTCTTGTTAGTAGTCAGCCCTTGACGAATCTTTGTAAATAAATAAATAAACATTCTGTTCCCACTCTCGATGGTTTAAAAGGTTGGTTGATTATTTTCTAAATTTTACAGTTTGTTTTTATTTTAAAGTTTATTTATTACTTTACAGGTAAGTTTCCTTTAAGTTATTAAAATTCTATTCGATTTTGTATTAAAAAAAAACTGTTTATATTTGAATATGCAAAGCTTGGAAGAAGTTATTAATGATCACAATTATTTTGACCTGATAGTGATGTCCAAAACCCATTTAACTGAAGATATTTTGAGAGTACAAATGGAAAGACGCCACTTATTCAAAATTTGAAGCTGTATTGTGGAAAAATATTTATTCTTCAAAGTATTGTCCATCGCTAGCCACAACTTTTTCCTATCTTTCTGGCAGCACACGGATTTCGCGTCGAAAAAACTGCTCGTTCTTTGGGGCGAACCACGAATCAACCCAATTTTGAGCCTCTCCGTATAATCGATCGGAACAGGTAGGTTTTTTTTTTGCGTGAGGGGTGAAAATCTTCCAAAGACACCAGGAGACCCGATTGTCTCTGGTAGTGTGAGATTTTTACTCACTAAAAACACCCCTCTACGGATTTGCCGAAACAGACCACTTTATCCGGGGTCCCTTTTCGTCCCTACCCCTTGTGATCTCAGCGAGAGAGATCCGGACTAATCCAGACGTAACTCGAGTATTCTTTCGCTTCATATGCGGAAAATACTGGTAGTAGCACTGGTCATCCCTCATTTTATCTATGGCTCTGGACTCTGTGTGTCGCAGAAGGTTATAAGTGGCTTATAATGATGTCATACACTTTGTATTCAGGTTGCCCAGATTTGGTCACATATCGCTTTATATATCGTCCGTTCTAGGTTGTTCCCTGGAGGATCACTTAACACAACGCAGGATAAAATGTCTACATAAGCTGATATACAACCAACAGCAAAAAAAAGCTAAAATCCTACCAAAAACATTTCATGTAAAGAAGGTCGCCAAGACTCACAAGCTCATACCGCTTTCACTGTTAAAAAGTTATCAGATCTCATGTGGAGCCAAGCCCCTAAAATGTTTGAATTGTTGATTATTATCTGAACGAAAGATCCTTAATTAAGCTGTAATTATTAGATTAAGTTTATGAATTTATGAACTTGTGTTAAATATTTTTCATTATTTGCTATCGAAACAATATTATGTTATTAAAATCTTTCAGATTACCTATCTCGTCCGTAAACTTCGCAGGCAATTTCCTTATTTAGAACCTCCATCTACCAAAAAGGTTAATGACGCAAAGAAATCATCTAAAAATATCCAAGATCAGGATGATAACGACCCGGAAGTTGAAATGAATATGAAAAATGCTCTAAAAAATCTTAGAAAATCCAAGAAAAGATTAGCATCTCAAATATCTCTGCCAAAAATTAATTTAGACGATTACAAACTACCGACTGATGATACTGATGCAGATCTACTTGACAATGAGGACGATTCTGATTTGGAAATTGATGACGAATTAGATCATGAATTGGAAAATGAAACTTTAGGAAAATTAACAAAACAACCCCTTTGGGTATTACCTCTTTATTCCTTAATGTCCACTGAAAAGCAACATCGAATTTTCCAACCACCACCTGAAGGTTGCCGCTTGTGTGTTGTCAGTACCAATGTGGCAGAAACGTCGCTTACCATTCCCAATATAAAATATGTTGTCGATTCAGGGAAACAAAAAACTCGACTATATGATATAATTACAGGAGTAAGCTCATTTGTTGTAGCTTTTACGAGTAAAGCGTCTGCTGATCAAAGAGCAGGTCGAGCTGGTCGTGTGAGCGAGGGGCATTGCTATCGACTGTATTCGCGGGCAAAGTTCGGTGAATTCGAAGACTTTGCAGTTCCTGATATACAAAAAAAGCCTATAGATGATTTAGTGATGCAAATGAAATCTATGGGAATCGAAAATGTTGTTAACTTTCCCTTTCCATCGCCACCAGATTGTTTTCAGCTTCAAATGGCTGAACGACGTTTAGCTATTTTAGGAGCATTAGAGGAATCTACTGTAACAGGAAAGAGTGGAACTAAGACTGTGTTTAAAGTAACTCCATTAGGTCGTGCAATTTCCGCTTTTCCTGTTGCTCCAAGATTCGGAAAAATGCTTGCTTTAAGTCACCAACAAAATTTGCTTCAGTTTACAATATGTATGGTTGCCGCTTTGTCTGTTCAACAAGTATTAATAGAGGAAAGTGATGCGAACGAAAAGAAGCTAAACTGGTATAACAAAAGAAGAAGTTGGGCTAGAACTGGTCACTATAAGCTCCTTGGAGACCCATGGGTTCTTATAAGGGCAACAGGTGAATCAGAATATGCCAGATCACAAGGAAAATTGGATAAAGTGTGTGAGGAGTATGGCATAAGTGAAAAAGCCCTTACAGAAATAAGAAAATTGAGAATTCAATTAACAAATCAAATAAATTTAAATATTCCTGGTGCCGAATTATTTGTAGATCCTCAAATGAAACCTCCTACGGATGTTCAAGCAAAATTCTTACGGCAAATTTTACTGTCTGGAATGGGAGACCAGGTAGCGCGAAAAATTCCCAAAGACGAAATAAAGGACAAGGAGTCTAAAAGACAATTTAAATATGCTTATCAATGTCCGGAAATGGAGGACCCTGTATTCATGCATTCCAGTTCTGTTTTGAAGAAGGAGCAGCCTGAATGGGTGATTTATCAGGAAGCTTTCGAGCTTGTGAATGGAGAGAGTAAAAAAACATTCATACGCGGTATTACAGCAATAGAGCCCGAATGGCTTCTCATTTACGTGCAAGCATTATGTAATATTCGAACGGTGCGAGAGGATCCTCAACCAAAATATAAATCTGAAGATGGAAAAGTTTACTGTTATGTTGAAGCAACATTTGGGCGATCTGGGTGGACACTGCCTGTAACAGAAATCGAAATGCCATTGAGTGAACGGGCTTGCAAGTAAATTAATAATTGTTAAGTTAATATTGTTTTAGTATTTTAATATATTTTCAGATATTTTGGAATGTTTTTACTAAACGGTGACGTATGTCCAAAACTTACTGAGTACAAACAAAAATTGAGAACAACTCCCAGTTCATTGGTAAAAAGCTGGTCAAATTTAAATTCTTATGTGACGAATTTCACAAAAGCACTCATAAGCAAGCAGATCAATTCAAGAAAAAAGTTGTATGAGATTTGGAAAACAGAGCCCACATGTAAGAATTTTACTTAGTTTTTCTTTTTGCTCTATAAGATTTAGGGTTTTTGTTTTTCAGACCTTTTACAGCAGTACGCAGATATGTTGAGTGATGTGAGCACTTCAGCTTTGTCAGTGATTTGGCCACCAACGGAAGAATAAACCATTTTGTATATATTGTTAACTGTATATATAATTTTGAAATATGAATAAGTTAAAAGAAGATTTTGATGTTTTTATTCCAATATAGACAAACCAAGAGCAACAGCTACCGGCAGTTTGCGTTACCTGTTGCCCTCGCTCTCCTGTCCTCCTTCGAAACCACCAGTCTTCAGAAACTACAGGAAGACTGATTGGAACCTGTACATGGATATTGTGGAGGCGTCACTTCCTGACCCGCCCATCCCTCCAAATAACAAAGAGGTACTGGACGGACTAGTTAATAAATTTACCAAAGTCCTAAATGGAGCTATGGCTCAATCCTGTCCCCTTAGGATTCCCAAGGGAAAACAGAAGCCTCCCTGGTGGAATACACACCTAGGAACTCTTAGGAAGGAGTGCAGAAGGACCTTTAACCTGGCAAAAGCCAATAGGGACACGCACTCGTGGCACTGCTATAAAGACATTCTAAAAATCTTTAAAAAGGAACTCAGGAAGGCTCAGAGGAAATCGTGGAGGAATTACTGCGATAAAGTAACAGGAACTTCTGAGGCCTCCAGACTGAGGAAAATCCTTGCTACTGATCCAAGTATTCCTAGCTATTTACTTAAGGCGGATGGTACTTGAACCTCTTCAAGCGTTGAATCTCTAGAGATTCTCTTTGAAGCTCATTTTCCCGGAAACACCGAGGAGGTTGAGATGCCTCCCTTAGGTAATTTTCCTCGTTCTCTTGAGCTAGCGAACGTGATTACGGAATACAAACTCCGGTGGGCTATACACAGCTTTATGCCTTTCAAGTCTCCGGGTACTGATGGCATTATTCCTGCTGAGCTCCAACGCAGCTCTGATCTTATACTTAATTGGCTGATGGCATTATATAAAGGCTGCCTTGACTTGACCTACATCCCGATACAGTGGAAAAGAGTCAAGGTAGTTTTTATTCCCAAGGCGGGCAAAAGCTCGCATGCCACTTCGAAGGACTTTAGACCTATAAGTCTATCATCTTTTCTCCTCAAAACCCTTGAGAGACTAGTCGAGATTCATTTACGCGGTAGTATCCCTCATTATCTACTATCGGCGTCCCAGTATGCGTACTGTAAAGGGAAATCTGCGGAGTCTGCTCTGCACTCTCTCGTACGATCTATAGAAAAATCCCTTGAGTGCAAAGAGTTCACTCTAGCTGCCTTTATCGACATTGAAGGAGCTTTTAACAATGTTAGTCCGGGGGCAATCATGGATGCACTCGCTTCTCTGGGTGTGACATAAGATTGTCGCTGATCAGTCAAATGCTTCATGGCAGGACTATCAGCTCAAGACTGGGAGAGGCTCATGCTACCAGAACTGTGAGTACGGGCACACCACAAGGTGGGGTCCTATCTCCTCTTCTTTGGAATCAGGTGGTGAATAAACTGCTTCTAATCCTGGAAGGGGAGGGCTGCGGAGTGGTTGCCTATGCGGACGATATTGCTATAGCTATCTCTGGCAAATTCCTGCCTGTTATAAGGGATCTTATGCAGAATGCCCTCACCAAGCTTACCAGATGGGCGGTGGGGTGTGGGCTGAGCGTCAATCCTAATAAGACCGAGGTGGTCATCTTTACTAGGAAATATAAAATTCCTCCCGTCGACCCTCTGTATCTGAATGGCATCCGCCTTGACTTCACCGAGGAAGCTAAATATTTGGGTATCATCCTGGATAGAAAGCTCAGCTGGAAGCCTAACATTCAGGAGAGGGTCAAGAAAGCAACGGTAGCTCTATACTCCTGTAAGAGGGCCATCGGTGGGAAATGGGGATTTCAACCCAAGCTGACTCACTGGCTCTATGTTGCAGTCATTAGGCCAATCCTGCTTTATGGCGTAGTTGTCTGGTGGCCATCACTGGAAAAGGTCACTTACCTCAACGTTTTGAGGAAGGTGCAAAGATCGGCCTGCATCTGTATCACCGGAGCGCTACGGACCACTCCTACTGATGCTCTGGAGATACTTCTTCACTTACTTCCATTAGATCTGATGGCCAAACAGATGGCTGCTAACACTGCTGTCAGACTTACAGCCACATCTCAATGGTCCAATACTAGAGTTGGGCACTCCACAATTCTGGACTCCTTTCCGCTCCAAGTGGGGCTTTTTGACAACACCACTCCCAGCTACTCCTTTGTCAAGCGTTTCTTAGTGAACATTCCAACCAGGCTTGACTGGGATGGGGACACCTTTCCCTGTAATGAATCCATTCAAATTTATACGGATGGCTCTAAACTACAGGGTCGGGTGGGGGGTGGTACTGGAGAGGTACTGAACATTGGCTTATCCTTCCGTCTTCCAGACTACTGTAGTGTGTTTCAGGCGGAGGTTATGGCTATTCAGGAAGCTTTAAATTGGCTAAAGGGGAATGTAGCTCCAAAGGACATCTGTATCCTTACAGATAGCCAGGCTGCTTTGCTATCCCTAGATTCTGTCCTATCGACATCTAAAACTGTTAATAGCTGTCGCTCACTCTTGAACGAGCTGGCTGAACGGTATCAAATTCACCTGTGCTGGGTCCCGGGGCACAGGGATATTCCAGGTAATTGCGTGGCGGACGAGCTAGCAAGAAGGGGTACCACCCTGGAGATCCAACCGGAAATGACTACTATTGGAAGGCCCCTGGCAACCTGCAAGATGTTGCTTAACACGAGGGCAATTAACTTAGCGAACCACAGATGGGCAAATGGTACTACGTGCCATACGTCCAGGCAGATCTGGATTAAGCTGGATCTTAGGCGCTCCAAGGGTCTGCTTTCGAGGGGCAGATCTGACCTTAGAATAGCTATTGGGGTTATCACGGGCCATTGCCCTATGGGCTTACATGCGAAGAGACTGGGTATCTTCTCAAACGATTTTTGCAGAAGCTGCATGGACGAGGAGGAAGAGGAAACTGTTCTCCACTACCTCTGCCGGTGCCCTGCACTGGCACGCTGGCGAAAGTTCTACTTAGGTAACTATTTCTTAGATAGTCTCTGTGATCTGGCGGCGATTGATGTTGCAGACAGACGCTTCATTGACAGCTCCGGATGGTTCCAATGAGAAGGTGGAGGGAATTCTTTGGATTCCGTGGCATCACAACGGGCCTTTTAAGGTCTAAGTGTGCCCCTTTAAGGCAGCCACATAAACCTAAACCTAAACCTGCCCTCGCTAGATAGTCAATTATAGTAGCTTATTTTGGTTTTTGTTCATGTAAAAATATGCATAAGAGTTTCTAAAATAATATGCTCAAATCTAGTAAACCACGTAAAATGTCGCTAAGTTCTAAAACAACTGAAAACATTTTTGTAAGTCGCTAACCACATACAAACTGGAAACTAAATAAGAATGCTTAATGATAAATAGTAAAGCAAACACACCTGCATAATCACCTGGCAGATCTGGCCGACCCCTGACCTACAGTGGTGAAGAGAGCTAATCTCGCTGAAGCGAAATATTATCAGCGTTGTCGTGGCTGCCATTTCGGGTCATTGCGTTATAGACAGACTCAGCGCGCCCTTGTCTCTATAGGAGTTGCCAATATTTCGCCTGTAACTGCCCGACTCTAGCCAGCAGCAGGTGTCGGATTTGGGCTACCCATTTGTTAAGGAGTTATCCGAACTAGGTTCTACTGATGTTAGATACGTAGTTCGGTTCAGTGATTTGGAGATACGTAATAGGGTTGAGAATCGCGCTCCAAGTGTGTTATCACAATGGGTCACTTTGGCGTAAGTGTGCTTTCATCCCGAATGCGCAAAATATTTGCAATTCAGTAATTAGTCGGGCAAAGTTCAATTTCGACCAGAGCGTTAGACTGAAGGTATTTTCTACTCTAAAGGGTTGTAAGGGCTTCTGGTCTCTAGTAAAAACCGCAAAGAACAATTTCACCTGTTCGTCAACACCACCACTCATTTATAATGGAAATGTTTTTACTGACTCATTGGACAATGCCAACGTGTTTGCTGCTAATTTGTACTTGCCACCTTCATCGCAGCCACTTCCATCTCCGCCACAGTGCACTAGTTGGCAAAAGCCGCTACACTTTCGCACTCGGGAAGTTTTTAGAGTACTTTCGAAACTCGACGTGTCCAAAGCTACTGGGCCTGATGGTTTCTCGCTCCTGGTTTTAAAATACTGCGCCTCTGCTTTGCCAAGCTTTTTCACCTGTCATTTTTAACAGGAATGTTTCCAAGTGCATGCTCACTTGCTTATGTCCAGCCTGCACGAAGTGATGAGTACTATTGGGTAATTAGGCGACTAACACACTTACCAGGGAGGATGAGGTGGAGGACGTCTTACAGTGAACTGTTCAATAAGGTGACCTTCAGCATCTTAAAAAACATAAATTTCCAAAAAGTCGATAGCCTGGCAGGGAACAGATGTTGAAGTTTGGCATCCTCCGTGTAGCAATATACAACGCTCTGGGATCCCACTGTACCGATAACATCGGTTGCCACTGAATTAACACAATGCTAGAAAGTCGCCAGATCCAGACAAAATTGGACGCTTATGAGGTTTTTAGAGCCGTGTAGGGGAAGGTGTGTTGTCACTATTACTCTGGCTATTAGTAGTTAAGGGGATTCTGGTATCACTCGAAGGGTGATAGATTAAAGGTGGTGGCTTATGCAGATGACCAGGGATTATTAGTCTCAGAAAAGTTCCTAAGCGCCATTCGTGAATCAATGGAAAGAGATTCGAGTAAAACCAACAGGTGGGCAGTCAACGGTTGCTTATCGGTCAATCCTCGGAAAACGTCCACTTCGCAAGGAGAATAGTGATTGACTCCAACTGGGGCAAGAACATAGAGGAGTTCGTGCAGTAGGAAATGTAGATCCAGTGTACAATGTGAAGACTTAGCCCCATTTATTGCAGGCATAGAACGCTATCGACTATACCTACAAGAAATGGGACTTAAGCCCCCACATTGCACACTGGACCTACATTGTCCGGACCTTGCCAAGAGAGGGTACAAAGCACTAGGCTCGTACTTTTTCGGATTACTGGATGATGTTTCTTACATAGGGCTGAAGTAGTTTCTCAGGGTTATTAACAGTTGTGGCTAGTTCTAAATAAACCCTATTTTAATATTTAGGTGCGGTCCTAAGGGTTTGGGAATACAATGGACCATTCTTAGGTCTTTGTGATCCGCTGTCGGTCCGATAACCACTACTCTAACCTAAGCTTATTTTGACATTCTCCCATCTTGGCCTGATCTAAACTAACAGAACACTGAAAAACTGTGGGAAATATCACTGCAGTGGTCACCAATGTCTCATCAGCGGACATGCAGAGCATTTACATATTCATACCAACGACTTTTATACGAGTTGAAAGCACATTAGCTCTCTTAGACCTCCCAAGAGCACTGCTATCACCGAATCTTTCGCTTTGTAGCCTTCTGCAGAAGTTAAGTCTATCTCTGACATTTTTTCAGTAAGAAGCTGCTTTACTGGTCTAACGTTGACCTATTGATCGAGACGTTCTTTTCCACCGTTGTTGGTAATTTTCAGATCTTTTTTTTCTAATCTTTTTGGTCGCTGTCAAATTGTTCTAATGCGTGGCTTGTTTTTCATGATCTTTATTTTTATTTTTGTTGTAGGCGAAAGAGTTGTTGGTCTACCGGAGCGTCTGTTGTCCTGTACATCGCCTTTCTCCTTTTTCACCCATAATTGTACGGTCTTCCTTTCTACACCTAGTGTCCTTGATATTTCGGAAACGGATTTTCCCAAAAAATGTCAAAAATTGTTACCCCAGAGTGCTGGTAGAGGGGGCGGTCAGGCACCACACATGGACCGATTTAGATGATTTTTTCTTCTGTTGTATAGAGTTCGTACCCTGATTGGTGCCATGATAAAAACCTAGATTGAGAAAGGGAAAAGGGGAGGTTTCGGTGCCTAATATCGTAAAGTATGGACCATTTTAGATGATGTTTTTCGCTCGTTAAGTTGGTACATCTGTTTTTTAAACTTTTTTATTAAAATGGGTAAACACAGGGTAAATAATTTTTATTCCACAATTTGTAAAACATTTTTTATTTAATTTTTTTAAAAAATTTATTGATACAACTTGAAAGCTGAGTGCAACTCTTGTGTACATGATACTGTGAGTTAGTATGTCTTGAAGTTGTGTACACAAATACTTGAAGGATATGTTAATTTATTTGATACATTTAATATATAATCTTTCGTACAAAACAAAAAAATACGAAAATATATAGCATTTAATTTTGAAATCTTGAAATAATAAGTTAACATCAAAGGGACAAATTTTACACAGACTGAGGCGGCGGTCCCGGACGCAATTCATTTACAGGCAATGAACTCGTTAAGTCCGCACTGACTCCGGTAATTGGCGTTAGACCCTTATTCAGGTCTCTTCTTTCTACAAAGGATTCCTCCTTGTAGCTAACCCGTGCGGAAGTTAAGTCGCCTTCTGGCGTTGTTCGTGGATTTTCATCGTAATTTGGATTTGTAACAGTTAGAACACCATATCGACCTCCTTCGCCCTCACGTAAACAATTGTATATGCCGTGTCGTTCCTTTCGGCCCCTTGAGGCTGTGTAAAGCTTTAAAACTCTGCAATTGCACGTAACTAGCATGGCTGTTATCAGTCCCTGGAGAAAAAACAAAAGAAAAAAGGAATGGTGAAAATTACTAGATAAACTTATCCCGCTCGTCGGAATCTTTAATTTTTTTTTATGAAGAAACTTTTGCAAATTCGTTCTCATTTTCTTGTCGGGTTTCCTTCTTTATGTATTCGCACTTACCTGAATTCCCTGTGATATGCTGTATGCTGCCCATAATTCGTTAATTCTTAGTAGAGCTGCTAATGATCCCAGAATGTTGACAAGTGAAAATAGTACCAGAATCTGCAAGTGGGAGATTAATTAATGCAAAGGTTAATTAATGCAAATGGGATTAATTTGTTATTTGAAGATAATTCAGCGGCGATAGTTAGGGGATATTAGTTTATGAGGCAACTTAGAGTTCTTGTATGTGTTCGACGCTCTTTAGATGCTTAAAGTTTTAGGGAACGCTATCATTTATTAATTGGGTAGGAAAAACTTCATATTTCACGACTGCGATTATAATAAATAGTTAATTGAATTGTTAATAAGCAAATCCTCCTAAGAATCCTAATTCCTACACAAGAACGATATGAAACATACTAAGTATAACATCTACACGTAAAAGCGTATGAAGTGGAGTAAATCTTTAAATATAACATTGTATCGTCAATTGAAGGATTTCAACATTATACAATCTCTCAGCTTAAGATACTTTGTTGATATGGGTATGCGCTCGTTGTTTTGTTAAGGCGAGTTTTCTTCTATCCAATTAAACGACGAGTGCTCTTCTTTGTTTTTGTCAGGAAAAAAAAAGTCAATTATTCTGGATTTTGCAACTCACTCATTTTATGGAGCATTCAAGAAATCTTAACTCTTCTAAACTTAAAGTCAAATAAAAACTGATTGTCGTGACTGCTGAACTTTCGCTAAGAATTTTCAATTCTGAACTTTAATTGTAGATTCTAAGATTGTAAAATATTTACATAAATTTATAGTTCAGTGCAATTAGACGGTCTCTCACATGCGTGCGTACTTGTAATGCCAAACCATATAAGGTTATTTCATGGAAGGCCACGCAATGCGAATTTGAGAAACCTACGCTGAGCAACCTCAATACGAGCACTATGAACCGCATAGGATGGAGACCAAACGGGACAGGCTTACTCTAAAATGGACCGGACGAAGGTACAAAAAAGAAGCTTGGTGATAAAGGGATTATTAAATTCCTTAGACCATCTCCTATCAAAGCCCAAGGAAACGTTGGCTTTGTTAACAATGTAATTGATGTGATCTATAACACCAAGATCACTTACTATATCCAGTCTGGTTAGCAAGCTGGCACTGACAGAATAGTCATACATCCATGGAGTTTTCCTTCTTGAATACGAGACAAACGTACATTTATCAACGTTCAAAGGCATATTGTTCGCAATACACCAAGAATTAAAAGATTGAAGATCAGAGTTCAGCATAAAACAATCGTTGAAGTCAGAGACAACACGAAAAATTTTAGCATCGTCAGCATAACATAACATTTTCGAGTTCGCTAAAATGGAGCCCATATCGTTAATAAAAATAATAAATAGAAGCGGACTGAAATGGCTACCCTGGGGCACCCCAGAAGTGACCGACATTTCACGAGAGAGGGAACGCGAAACGGAACACGCTGTGTTCGGTCAGAGAGATAAGAAGAAATCCATTGGACGAAAAGAGATGGAAAACCTAACATAGTAAGCTTCAAAACAAGCAACTTGTGGTCAACGCGATCAAAGACCTTACTAAAGTCGGTATAAATACAATAAACTTGTTCACCAGCCTCTATGGCAGAAATACAATAATTAGAGAACTCTGGCGCCATAGACTTCGTAACCCTCGGTAAACCCTTGAAACCTGATGCCAAGTAAGCTTAGCGTCAATAGTCATGACCAAACTTCTAAAAGTTTCCAAATAGTTGATATGAATGTTATTCAGATACAGTGGTGGGATCGTAGAAGATAAATCAATCGTTCGATTTTACAAAACAATACTCTGGGTCTTGGCTCGATTTAGTGTTAGCTTATTGTTAAAAAAGCAGCTATACAGGATGGTATATCATTTAAAGGAGAGGAGTGGAACAATTGCACGGGCCTCCGAGTGCACGAGCATCAAACGGCTCGACTAACCAACCAACCAATCTAACCGCCCGTTGCGAACACGCATAGCGAACAAATGCACCCGGTAGTATGCACGCTGCTGCTACAGATCCAAAAATTGAAAAATATGCCCGCCACACTGGTACTGGCACGCTGGATTCTCTTCAATAGGTCTCTTCAGGCTGGTAAATTTCCTGCTTTGTGGAAGTGCTCTTTTATAGTCCATGTTCATAAAAAGGGCCACAAGAATATTATAACAAATTATAGACCAATCGCGAAGTTATCCTGCATACCTAAATTATTTGAATCAATAGTGTATTCGCAGCTTATAGAGCGTTTTATTGGCTTAATCTCTCCCAATCAGCATGGGTTTTTGCCCGGTAGATCAACGACTACTAACTTACTTGAATTTACCTCCCACGTTATTTCTGGCTTCCAGCGTGGCATGCAAACTGACTGCATATACACGGATTTCAGTAAAGCCTTTGATAAACTCCCTCACTCCGTAATTTTATTTAAACTCGGGAGGCTGGGTTTCCCCCCTGTTCTTCTTGACTGGATCTCTTCCTATCTAAGGGGCAGGTCATATCGACTATCACTCTGTGGCTCTTCCTCTAGAATCTTCACGGCCTTATCTGGTGTACCGCAGGGCAGTCATCTTGGCCCTTTATTATTCGTTCCTGCCATTGACGACATTGTCCATCTGATCTCGTACTCTAGTGTTCTAATATACGCTGATGACATGAAGATCTTCTCCTATGTTAAAGATGGTGGTGACGCCGCCCTTATTCAAAAGGTCTTTAGATACGTTTCTGGAGTGGTGCGAGCATAATGGCTTACATCTCAATTTTGAGAAATGTGAGACTATGACTTTTTCCAGGAGCCCAAATCCACAAGTTTCGGATTACAACTTTGCGGGGGGAATGGTCTTCGTCGTGTGCTGTCCGTAACTGACCTTGGGGTAAAACTTGATAGGAGACTTGACTTTACTCTGTATATTAACTATGTCGTGTCCAGAGGCAGTTTAATCTTGGGCTTTGTTAAGCGTTGGTCTAGAGAGTTCTCGGATATACCAACCTTGATTCATTTATACTGCTCCTTAGTTAGACCTATTCTTGAGTATGAATCTCAGGTCTGGTCGCCCTACTACGCTGTTCATTCCAAGCGTATCGAATCGGTGCAGCGTGATATTCTTAGATTTGCGTTAAGAGAGCTCCCATGGGACGATTCGCTTAGACTCCCGCCCTACACCGACCGCCTCCGGTTGATTGGTTTGCACTCGCTTGATAAAATGGCGCAGGGTTGCTGACTTGGTCTTTATTCACCAGCTCTTGAACTCTAATATTGACTCAGGTTTGCTTATTAGAAAGGTTTCCTTCAGACAATCCCAACATAACCTTCGAAGACTGCCTTTACTGCATGTTGAACCATCGAGATCTAATTATGGCATGCATGAACCTCTTAACCGTTTATGTAGGGCTGTTAATGCATGTTCTAATTTTGATTTAACTCTTAGTAAGGTGTTGTTTAAGAACTATCTATTTTCTGTCCTCCCGTGACTCTCTGTTTGCATGTTGCATGCGGGGTTTCCTTGCTTGTTTTCTTCCTGTTCCTTTTTTTTTTGTTATTTCTTCCTCTGAATGCTGGTGTGGGAGCCTCATTTCATCAATTTGATGGAATAGGTGAATTGATTCTGGGCTCCTGCCAAAGAGTGCGCCTTCTGTATTAGAAGGGTTAATTCCATATGTTAAAAAAAAAATTTATAAATCAGTGAACATAAAATTAATATAATCGTTTTATTTTAAGAAATATCCACTAAATATGTGGCGTATGATCGATCACTTTCGTTGCATACTGTGGCGTATGATCACTTTCGTTGCATACTGTATAAATAAAGTATGGAGACGGAGTTGGATCAATACGTTGAGCGGCAAGACCAACATGCCATGGGTCCCGGGTTCGAGACCAGATGACCCCGTGAGCTTTTATTAAGAAATCAAAATAATCCACTCCGTCTCTGGGCTGTTGTCTAGCTCGCAACAATGCAAAAACAAGACTCAATTTTCCTCACTTCTCTTACCCTAATTCCCTTCCGACCAAAACCATGCTAACGCATCAAAGGGTTGTCCCCTAGGATTTGGCCACATCGTATAAAAAAAAAAGTAAATATATAACAAATTTCATCAAAATCTGTTCAGGGTTCTTGAGATATTTAGTACAGCGCAAAGCCCCTTAAAAAATGGGTCGCGGGAAAACGCCATTTTATTTTATATTTTTATCAAAATTTTACAAATAAAATTTATAAGGATATGTTATTAAATAAAACTAAGTTTCGCTACAAAAAATTCCTAAAAGAACGCTTTTTTTCGGCTCCATGCTCAGGTATACCTCCTTAAACAAATTGAAAGGCCTTAAAAGTACTCCGAATATTACTCCGCTTAAACTACACAATGATGCTAAAAAACAAATTTACCGAATATTGTCTTGAAAGGTATTATAATTTTATAATTGAACTTGACTTTTAGTAAAGATTTAATAATGCTCACCTTAATAAATAGAGTGCTTTGTAACAGTCTCCTTTTCATCAATTTATTTCTGGATTTTGTGTCGATTTGCATTTGCGCTGATAATTTCGCTGTAGCACGAGCTTGGAAGGCTAAATGAAAACCAAGAAAAATAAGAATTATCGCAGGTACCATGTAAGCCCAGACGTATGCTTTTCCTTCCATCAACCTGAATAAATTCACAATTGTTTTTATTAAAAAAAATTAATTTGTTAATCTTTGAAAAGTGTTTTCTCACCAACAGTGCTTGCTAATGAGTAGTTCTTGTACAATTTCAACAGGTGTCAGTTGCACTTTTGATTTGATTTCTTTCTCTTTATATTTGAACGCAGCTGCCACTCCCACCATTAGTAAGGGGAGTCCCCAAGACATTGCACTGAAATAAATCGATAAAAAAGTGTAAAATTATTTATAAACACACGTGTTGAATACATTAAGTTAATTGGACTCATATTAAGTCAAAAAACATTTTGTTACTTCTTACATAAAAACATAATTTTCGAATTGTGCATGCTTTGCAAGTTTCTAATATCATGAGGATGATTGGAGATTAAACTTGTCAGTACTCCCACACTTCTCCTTTAATATTCAAAGGGATGCCATCGACCATATGACATAATAAATTGTGCAAGCGAACGCTATACAAATAACTGAAGCATGTGAACATGATAAGCTCAGCTAGGAAGATATCAATGCTTTACGTAATTGAAAATTGTTCCACTTCATCAAGAATATTGACAGGTATATTGAATGAATTATTCATAGTTATGCCATTAACTTACCTGTAATGTGCCAACATTCGCCCCATCTTTGGTTCAGGATGAGGAATTAGATTCACGCTATTACGGAACGCCATCAGTGCATGATGACAACAGCAGCATAGCCAGCACAATGATGCTAATTTCATAAAGAGCAATGCCAAGGATAATGACATGCACAGTTCTGAATCCTGAAAATTGAGACTCTGTTAGTCAATAAAGAATAAAAAAAATATTCCTGCAAGCTACTCTCTACTGTTATTTATACATCATGTAGATTAATTTTTCTTTTAAAGAAAGTGTAAAATAAGTTTTTACGATCCTATCTTGTCATGGTGAAAGTTGTAAAAAAAATGTACGAGTAAATATCTCACCTGCACACCTCCAACTCCAATGACGAACAAAAGTTGTGCCATAAAAAGGGATGCTAAAAGGCTCAAAAGGGCTGTACCTGCCAGTGATCGTAAATCTGAAAATAGACTATCAAAGAAAATTCTTAAACATGGAGCATTGCATGAAAGAATTAATTAACATGTGCGAACAAGCCACCTAGTGGTTGGTCAGACATTGGACGACTCAGCTACAGATCTACTAGAAAAAGTGTACAGATACGTGGCATCTCTTTGATCCATCATGCGGCAAACCCTTCCCTAAAGTTTTGGGCTTCGTAAGCTTAGTTTAATTTGCTTTTTTTCCACTCCAGTTAGGCACAGTAAAGTCTGCGGTGGTATTATCTGAACGTTGATTTATACCTCAGTTCTATTGTAAGGAAGGAGGTTTTATCGCAGCTTTAAAAACCTCCGCTTGAAAAGGGAAATGGTACACCTGATGGATTTTTTATGAGCACCATGTGAAAAAGCTCAAATGGTTACACTTTGTATGAAAGCACAAAAAAGATATATGCACTGTGGGTCAAACAAAAACAGGAGTGGAGGAATATTTAAAGAGCTCTGTGTACGTGACTGAATATTCTTGTTGTTTTCACCTGCCTAATCAATCTAATTCGTATGCAGACCAAAAGTGTACTATAGATTTTGTTGAGATTCCTTTTATGTCCTGTCCTGAAGGAATATTTAAGAAACATAATTTTATTAGGTTAGAAGTCAGAAGATCTTGTATTTGTTTCAGCTCCAAGCCATATTTGTAGAGTTTTACTTCTCTGAATTATTTGCGAGATTTGCGTCTTTCTTAATGTTTTAATATCTAAGACCGTAAGCTACAAACGTTTTCATAAAAGTTTAATGTTTTTTCGAATAGTTAAGTTAAAGAACTTAGATGTAGATGACGTTAAACCAAGGGTACAAAGGTCATGTACGATACCCTACAAACTAAAGGAAAGGGTGGAACTTGAGCTTGCACGAATAGTGAAAGAAGTTGTTTTACAAGTCTAGCGAAGTACGAGGGTCAATCAATAATTAAAGAGACAAATTGGTCTGAGAACAAAAACTTTTATTTTTACAAAAAAAAATTTTCTTACTTTTCAACATAATCCCCACCAACATTTATGCACTTCTTCCAACGGGTTACTAACTTTTTTATAGCGGCTGCAAAGAACTCTTTGCCTTGGTGTTTGAGCTAATTTCCCAAAAATTTTTTGACATCTTCGTTATGCTGGAACTTCTTCCCACGTAATGCCTCCTTCAATGGATCAAATAAATGGAAATCACATGGTGCTATATCGGGACTGTAAGGAGGATGAGACAGTAGCTCCCAGCCTATTTTGTTGATGGTTTCACTGGTTAGTTCAGCAGTGTGAGGACATGCGTTATCTTGATGGAGAATCAGACCTCTCCTCTGAGATCCACGATGTTTCTCTCTCGTAGTTGGCTTCACTTTGTTCAAAAGCATATCTGAGTAGTATTGGCTTTCACCATATACTTTAGTGATTCTAGAGTATATTAGCTGGTTTTTCACCTTCAGCAAGTAAAAAACGAATCACAGAACGTTGTTCAAACAATGTGGAATTTTCAAGTGGCCTTGCCATCGTTAAACTTAATTTTGAGGTTATAAACACAGCAATGTTGATCCAACAGTTGATCAGGACTCATCTCAGTGATGCCAACTTAAAGTCCTAAAAGTACCAAACTTGTTCTACCAACCATTTTTCCCCAGACCAATTTGTCTCTTTAATTATTAAATGACCCTCGTAATTCGGCAAGTCCAATACTTATTGTACCCAAAAAAGATTCTATTAGAATTTGTGTGGTTACTATTAATAAGTTTGTGAAAACCGAGCATTATTCGCTTCCATTGACAGAAGATTACTTAGCTTATTTAGCAAAGATCTGAAAGGTTGTTGTATATGACAAATGCGCTGAATTACTAACAATAAATAAGGACTATTCGTTGCCGTAGATAACCTTTTGGCATTTATTCTGCTCCCACAAAATTTTATTATATAATGGATTCTATTCTGAAAAATACATAAGGGTCAGATCCTCAGGCTATCTCCAACCTCTTTGCACACTTCTTCAGTAAATCTTTCAGCGACAATTCGCTCCAACCTGACCTTAGCTACTTTTCATTCCTGGACAAATGCACTCAAACGTCGTTTACATCTTTTGACCCTGACCCCGAACAAATCGCTGCCAGTATTAACGGGCTTGCGGATGACTTTCACCCCGGTCCTGACGGCATTCCAGCCATAGTTCTGAAAAAGTGTGCCATGCATCTAGTTCAACCCCTTA
The DNA here is from genome assembly GCA_964036015.1 of Leptarthrus brevirostris. Lineage (NCBI taxonomy): Eukaryota > Metazoa > Arthropoda > Insecta > Diptera > Asilidae > Leptarthrus > Leptarthrus brevirostris. The sequence goes on from OZ038374.1 coordinate 14,302,686, forward strand.
CTTTGCTTTTCCGCCTCTCGGTCACTCAAGGGGTTTTCCCTCAATTATGGAAAAACTCTTATATTATTCCCATATTCAAAAAAGGCTGCAAGAACGATATATCCAACTACAGACCCATTGCTAAATTATCATCCATACCTAAACTATTCGAAAAATTGGTCTATGATTCCATGTTCTTCCACTGTAAGTCTATTTTCTACCTCTCCCAGCATGGCTTCCTCAGAGGTAGATCTACAACCACCAACCTTACCGAATTCGTCTCCAAAACACTATGTGCCCTGGAAAACGGTAAAGATGTTGATGTTATCGCTACCGATTTTAGTAAAGCCTTTGACAAGATAGCGTTATCCTGTTTAAACTTGATCGCCTAGGCTTCCCCCCCAGATTCATCTCCTGGATTCAATCCTACCTCAACAACCGTCAATACAATGTTCTTTTCAGCTCATCCATTTCTAACCCCATTGTCGCTCGTTCCGGCGTCCCTGAGGGCAGCCATCTCGGTCCATTAATTTTCATCCTTACAATTAATGATGTTGAATGTGTCATAAAATACTCAGAGCTGTCCATTTATGCTGATGACATGAAAATAATTAAACATATCTCCTCCACAACCGACTCTCTTCTTCTCCAAAAGGACCTCGATTCGTTCACCACATGGTGCATGAAAAACTTTCTTGAGCTCAATGTCTCTAAATGCCAGTCCATCTCTTATTCCCGCAAGCGTCTTACCAACACCCCGAGAACATACATGTTAACCAACGTACCAGTCCCTATCGTTACCTCTTTGTGTGACCTAGGAATAATCTGTGATAGTGAACTCAATTTCCGTTCCCATATTGATAGCATAATTAACAGAGCTAACTCCGCGCTAGGGTTTGTGAAGCGCTGGTCTAGAGAGTGCTCCAATCCTTATGTTTCCTTATGTATCTCTCTATATTTCCTTCGTGAGACCTCTCCTTGAATATGCCAGCCAGGTTTGGTCACCCACGCAAACAACCCACATTAACAGAATTGAATCTGTCCAGCGTAGGTTCATTCGCTTTGCTCTACGTGATCTTCCATGGGTAGATAGATTCAACCTTCCACCTTATGAAAACCGTCTAAAACTGATCGACTTACAACCCCTAAGTAAACGTTGTGATGTTTCCGACGTTCTCTTCTTTCATCAGCTACTAGCTGGTGCCATAGACTGCCCTTCAATCCTGCAGTCTTTACCCATCTATTCCAATCCTCGCAACCTTAGGTCCACTCCCCTTTTCCGACTCGACCGCCATCGCACGAACTACGGTCAACGCGAACCAATTACCAGGATGCTTCGAAAAGTCAACGACCTTCCCTCCTTTGACTTCCATCTGAGTAAATCATCCCTTCACAAAGCTTTATATCTTTATCCCGCTCACCTTGATCGCCTTTCCTAATTCTCCTTCCTCCCCGTTTATATTTACCATAATCATAGCTCATATTGTAGCTTACATTATCTGTTATGAATTATTGTTTATTTTAGTTTGTAGTATTTATTTTGTTATTTTGTATTTTTTTATGTAATAGCTTGCATTAAGCTTAAATAAATAAATAAATAAATATATCAATGGGTGCAATTGCTCCCACCCTGCTGAGCCTCGACCAAACTTTTTTTTTATACGGGAAAGACCCGTATAAGAAAAATTACGGCGAAAATCACTAAAAAAAATTACTAAAATTAAATTTTCTGAATAATAAAATCTTGTCGACCTGTATTCTGCAAAAATCCTGCCCTTACGACAAGAAGAGTTGGGCTACTGGGCATAAGAAGCGGCAGAACATAAAGCTCAATGCCGTGTTGAGATTCCTTAGAGAAGCAGGATGGCTATGAGAATAGGGTAAATAAGAAGTGTAGTGTGGTTCTCTATAAATCTATGGAGCACAATGGATCCATTAAGAAATCTAAGTAAAGCGGGTTTACGGTAGCTCGGCAGCACCGTTCTGAACTAACCTAACATTCTGGATTTTCCACAAAATTTTTTTTTGTACGATGTGGCCAAAGCCTAGGGAACAACCCTTTGATGTGATAGCATGGCTTTCGCCGGATGGAATTTAGGGTAAGGGGCGTGAGGAAGCTTGAATGCCTTGCTTTTTCATTGCTGCGAGCTAAGCAACAGCCTAGAGACGGAGTGAATTTTTTAATTCAATTTTTAAAATCCCACGGGGAGACCTGGTCTAACACCCGGGAACCATGGCATGGTGGTCGTACCGCTTAACCAATTGATCCAACTCCGTCTCCAAACTTATTGGGATTATTTTTAGAATAAATTTCGATATTAATTCTTTACTAATCTGATCATATATACATATATTTTCAATCTCTTGGCTTTGGTTTTCTACAGAGATGTAAGATATACTCCTTCTGACTTGCCGCTGATTTACAGGGAATATAAGTCGCATATTTGGGCAGAGACCCGGCATACCGCATTGTTCGCGATAGATAAAGGTTAAAAAAAGGCTATTAAACTTATTGGCGACTTCACTATCTTTGAGAACATTGACTTAACGAAGCTCGACGGAATGTCTTTCATTCTTCCATCTCGTGCTTCGCTTTTTTATCGCTACTTCCTCGACCATTGTTCCGACGAAATTGCTAGCCCAATTCCTTGTAGACAGATTACAACGCGCGTTGAGCGTTGGCACTATGATTAAAAAAAATATTAATTGAATATTATTTTTGGTTTTTTCTTGGTCGCATACGTTCTGGTGATGATAAATGCTCCTGAAAGAGGTCGTACGTTATATGGATGACGTTGGCTTGGGTACCGAGAACGTTGAAGACAATGAGATGGCGGGTCGCCTGCCAGTTTTTTTTTGTTTTTATACGATGTGGCCAAATCCTAGGGGACAACCCTTTGACGCGTTAGCATGGTTTTGGCCGGAAGAGAATTAGGGTAAGGGAAGTCAGGAAACTTGAGTCTTGTTTTTGCATTGCTGCGAGCTAGACAACAGCCCAGAGACGGAGTGGATTATTTTAATTTCTTAATAAAAGCTCATGGGGTCATCTGGTCTCGAACCCGGGACCCATGGCATGTTGGTCGTGCCGCTCAACGAATTGATCCAACGAATTGATGCCACGATAAAAAAAAACGCGCCGCTTACTCTACCTCAAGGTGGTGTGGAAATGAGTGTTGAACTACACTTTGCGGCGCTCGTACGCCAAAACTATTGATGTTACGAAAAAAAGTTTATGAGATAAATTGTAAGAAATTTTCTCGAGTTTCATTTTGTATATAAATGTTTTTATCGTGAAATGAGTAGAAAAGGAAATATTGTCAAAAAACTTCTTTTAGGCGCCATTTTTCCAATATTTCGGCTCGCGCGGAAAAGATACAAGGTGGCAAAGTTGAAATTCGGAAAGAGCACATCGAAATCTATAAAATTACCTATTTTCAAAACTCTTCGGTGCAAAGTGGTGGCTGAAAGCCAGCATCACGCAATGGGTATACACAGCAATAGTGCGGCCAATCTTGCTGTACGTCGACATGATTTGGTTGCCAGCTGTGGACAAGAAAACTTATCTCTCCAGATTCGAGCACATACAAAGAATAGCGGGAATGGGGATTACTGCTGCATTCAAAACCATTCCCTGCCGTGCTCTTGACACAATCCTCCACTTCCCCCCTGTGGAGCTGTACGCAAAGAATGCCGCGATGGGGGAAATGTTGCGCCTTAAAAAGTCAAAGTCCCTCAAAACGCGGGATACGGTCATAATAGCGTAGGGCAGAGTCTTTGGACACTGGACTTTAACAGGAAGTTCAAGGTAGCAATTCCAGATAGACAGTTCTGGGAAACAAGGACAGAAGAACTTGCAGATATCGTAAACATCTATGCAGATGGCTTTAAAATGAGTTTCGGAGTAGGAGCATATCCGGAGCTGGGTTGCTGGAGAATCGACGGACGAGTTGAAGCCTTCTAGGATACGGTGATCCTCATCTGGATATTCTCAAGTGTTAGTTACACCTCCAAGTGGTAGCAACCGGGCAATGCATCCTAGAATGTAGCCAAGTAACTAATGCGGGAGGAGATAACCTCTTGAAAAAATCCCCCTAACTCCAAGAGAGTCTGCAGTGTTGCGTCCCCTCTGCAGGACCCAGGGGTAATTGGGTCGCGAATGGCGTTTTCCTCGGGCGCTTCTGTGGTAGTGGAGGTGGATTGTATGGGAGACCCCAACAGGTTGGCTATACCCACGGCACCCACAACACAACAGTAGCAGTTTTGGGAGAATTACCTTTCGAAGGAACTGTGGCGGCTATGGAGGCTGGCTCTCTTCCACCGGCTGAAACTGCTGTAGCAGTCCTGGAGAAGGGTGCCATTGGCATAATAACAACTAGCAGTTCTTCAGGTGCGGCGGTGCAGAGACGGGAGACTCTAACGAGTTGGCTATCTCCGCGATACGCACACCAGGAGAAGATGCAGATCTGCCTTCCAAAGGGTTAGCTGCGGTTAATCCGAAGGGGGTTTCTTGTCCTGGCTCAGGACTAAAGCGTTACGGCCTGGAACCCTTCAATGCCGTAGGCAGAGAAGGGATGAAGGTTGTAACTAACGCATGGACCAAAAAGGAACACTGGAAACGGTGGGAAAATATGGATTTATGCAGATCTGCCCTCCGTAGGGTTAGCTGCGGTTAATCCGGAGGGGGTTCCTTGTCCTGGCTCAGGACTAAAGCGTTACGGCCTGGAACCCTTCAATGTCGTAGACAGTGAAGGGGTAAATGATGTAACTAACGCATGGAGCAAGAAGGAACACTGGCGACGGTAGGAAATCATGGATTTATGCAGATAGGCTAGGATTCTAGCAGTGACCCAGGAAACCGAGGTTAGTGGCGACAGTGGGATAACTGGATACTCAGTTGCCCCCACTAAGGGAGACTGGGAGGGGACGAAAAGGGACCCGGTTATGTGGTCTGTTTCGACTAATCCCCAGAGAGGTGTTTTTAGTGAGTAAGAATCTCACACTACCGGAGGGCACGGGCTGTCTGGTGTCTTTTGGAAGATTTTCACCTGTCCCGCAAAAAAAAAAAAAAAAAAAATATCCGGAGCTGAATATCTACTTAATACCTACTCTTCATACAGACTCCCCAGTGACTTCAGCGTCTTTCCAGCCGAGGTTGTAGCTACACGCAAGGCGGCAGAATTGGCTCACAGTCAGCTGGGAGTTTAATTGGTATCTATGTGGACAGCCAAGTGGCGCTAAAATCACTTAGGTCCAACGGGTTTAAATCGAAATCCCTCTTTTATTGCTACAGAGCTTTACAAACTGTAAGCACGAATAGAAAGGGTACAGCTCTGCTGGGTAACCGTGCACAACGGCATTACCGGAAATGAAAGCTCAGTTAGCGAAACAAATACTTCCCCTAATACACGGTATTTCCAAATCTCTCAATGATGGGCTGTTAGATCTTTCGAAAAAAAGATGGCGAGAGACCACAGCGTGTTGAATCGCGAATGCCATGTAAAGAACCTATGATCAAATGAAGACTTATTGCCTACTTAACCTATCTCGGCCTCAATGTAGAACTTTGGTTGCGATTTACACCGGCCATTGTCTTACGGGCAGGGCCGTCGAGAGGGGGGCGAAGGGGGTAAACCCCCCTGGCCCGGGCTTTCAAAAGCGGCCCCATCACCTAAGTTATCAATAGAAAAAAATTTTCCATTTTAATTATATATAAAAAAAATGTTTCACGATCGAAAAAGTGTAATATACTAGACAGATTTTGAATTGAAAGTCATTCATTCGATTGTATATAGGACCGTAAACGCTTAGCCCCTGGCTCAAAGTTCCTTTCGGCCCGTATGTGATACCCCCCGGTCCCGAATTTTGTCTCTGCGGGCCTGCTTACAGGGGTACATGCGCTAAGAATTGGTATTTCCGATCCTGATGTGTGCAAGCACTGTCAGGAACCCAATACAAAAGAAACTGTAGAGCACCTCCTATGTCGTAGTCCTGCGCTTGATAGGAAAAGACACGATGTACCACTTAACCACTTTATTGAGGGCGGGTACCTTTGATGCTAAAAGGGCAGCTGTCAGAAGATCGCAAAATGAAACCTCTAGGATGTAGGGCATCTAATTCGTGGTAGCGTTATGGACCCGATGTGGTCTATGGGCGGACAAGAATGCCCTCTAGCTTCGTTATTTCCATAAATTTAACTGTAATATTCTAACAGAACATTCTGCATAATTCAAGCAATATAAAAAAAATCGATTTTTCAAAACCGTCAAAGTGCTGTTCCCCTTAAATATGCTATAAAGTATTTTATGAACTGTACATCTTTAAATTCCACCAAACTCTATCGTTGGGAACATTTCTGGCGTAAATATACATCGCTTTATAAGTGAACTCCCTTTGAACTCAGTATACCCACTTTGATTCAGTAATTGCCTCTAACTTTTAAAGCTACCGGGAGCAAAAAGCACAAGAACTTTATTATCTCTTCTACGCAATGATGAAATAAATTTTAACAGTCCAACTTTACAAGATTACGCAAAGTTTAATTGTTCCTTGATATCTTTCAGCATTTAAATATTAAATTTGTTACAGCCTTTAATAGAATAAGTTTTGTTCGCTTCATAAATTTTAAATTAAATTTAATAGTTTCGTTCTTCTGCTGCTGAAGTTACGTTATGAAATTAGGAAGTTTGAAATGAAAGAATTTAATTTCCTTCTCCTGAATAAAAGCACTTTTTTCTAAGACGGAAACATAGGAAGTAATTTTCGAAATTGTCGTTATAAATATTTTATTGATGTTTGATTGAGGAGGAGTTAATATTCCCTGACTAATTGTCTCTTCTTGAAAAAAAAAAGTAATTTTATCGATTCCCCCCAGCACATGTGGGTCACATTCTCTCCGGATCCCCTTAATTCGCCAGTCACAATAGAGATTTTTTCAATATCTCAAGGTGCAGATAAGAAAAGGAAGCAACTCGTACGGACTTAAGTGGGTCACGTATCTAATTTGTTGAAAGGAAATAAATGGGCCGCACTTCTATTATATTTTTCTATCAAAATCTTTTCACTCCGTCAAGGTGACCATATCCGTCTTTTTAAATTTGAGTGAAGGAAACCAATCGACCGAATAGCGTCGATTGCTCGAATACAAAGAATCAATTTTATTACACTTTCAATTTGCTCCCCATTGACGGGCCCCAGACAGATGATCCCTCCCACGTCCAAACATTTTTTTATTTGTCCCATTTGTAGAGGTAATGGCTGATAATAAATCTTTGCTGCCGTTTTATTGCGAAACTTTTTTAATACACCCCTTGCTGGAAAATTGGCATGGAAATTGATTTCAATTTTCTTAGGAAAGGAAAAGATCGTCCCCTTGATTTGTGTGGCCGGAATATTAGATTTGTTAAGTGCTGCCTAACGATTGCTTTAGGACATTAAATTTTCATGGCCGTACTTCTTTGAGGTTTGATTTACTTCCCTTTTGTTCAGGTGAAAGATGTTTATCACGGTAAGGGTGCGTCGGATGCGGATCCTCATCACCCATTTGTTTCAGGATTTCTGGCAAAGTGTGTATTAAGCGCTTTCCTGCCATTAATTTGCTTTTGTTTTGGAAGAACAGAAGGTAGACTGTTCGTACATGAGATAATTTAAAATTTATTGTGGTTAATTTATCAGAAGTAATTAAAGAGAAAAGGAACCACAAAAACTAGAAAAGGGATTTTATTCGAAGGACTATTTATTTGCGAGAAACTCCTTGAATTGTTTTTTTTTAGATAGAAAAGCAGCTGTTGAATTAAATATAAACAAAATTGGTTAGTAATTAAATCCTTCAGCTCGTTTGCACAACTTGCCAATTGGGTATGCAAATTGTAGAGCAGATACAATTGCCATAACATAGAAAAACTCAGACACTCACGAATTGAAAAAAAAACAACTCAAAAATCAATTGAAAATCGTTTTGAAGGAGTTTTAATGAAATTTCGTAAATATTTTTACCAGGAACTCGAAAAATTGCTATGAAATTGAGAGGAATTTCCTGAATATATTTTTTTAAGTGTGACATGATGAATTTTGAGGGCAAATTAAAAACAACCATTCCTGCACAATAATTGAAAGGATTTTTCAATTTAAAATTCATTTATTTAAATATAAATCAGTTTACACGTTTTAATCAATGTTGAAGTGCATTGAGATGTGGAATAATTGCAATACATGGGATCTCACATCTAGTCATTTTATTGCTTTCAGTTTTTGCATATGAATATGATTTTGAGTTTCATGATGATTGTATTTCTCTAAATAATTCGTAATGAATTGAGAATTTAATTAAAGATTTATCTTCCAAGTTGGATGTGGTTACATTCTTCTTTTATAATTTTTGTATTTAATATTGTTGCCTATGTAGTGGTGAAGAGATTGTGCGAAAAGTTAAAGCCAAATATAAAAAAATTACACGTTTAAAATTAATTTTGTAGAAAAATTAGTTTATGAATTCTTAGTTGTATAAAAAATCATCGACTGGATTGAGGTACGTGAAGTTGGCCCAGATTTTTTTCGGGCTGGGGGGTAAAACGTCCCAATCGATAGTCTATCGTTAGACCACATTTTACCCCCAATTGGTTTCGTTTTACCCTCTCTCAATTTTCTTTTATTCGAAAAAGAAAATTTCCGGGTTAACTGTACAAGCCCGTAAAATTTTCCCCGCTGTGGGGTAAAACGTTCCAATCGAAAGGCCTTCGTCAGTCCACGTTTTCCTCACAATTCCTTTCGTTTTACCCCCTCCCAAAAAAAAGTTATTTAAGAACATTTTTTTTAAATACCTTAATTCGCTGTAATATAACGAAGGAAAGCTTTTAAGGGTTGATAGTGTTGAAGTACGATAGACTTAACCGAAAAAATATTTTACAACTCCTTCGGTAAATTTTACAACCCGGTCGGTAAATTTTACGACCCCCAAAGACAACACAAAAAATATAGAAAAAATCCGCGCAACTTCACAAAGTGAAAAAATCGATGGGGATGATCTTGAGGGGTTGAAAACGTTTTACCCATTATAATTGCATCCCTATAAGAATTTACCCCCACATGATTTCGTGTTTCCACCCCTTCAGAATTAGCCCGGACGAGTAAATCATTAGGGGGTGAAACGAATGAACATGTTTGACCCACCAATTAGTTTTGTTAAGCCACTTTTTGAAAACCCTTAACTTTGGTGATTTTTTTCACTTGTGAAGTTCGTTTGTGGTCAAACGATAGACTATCGATTGAGACGTTTTACCCCCCAGCCCGGAAAATTTTCCGTGCTGGTGAAGTTAGCCCGGAAATTTTGTTTTTCGAATAAAAAAAAATTGAGAGAGGGTAGAACGAAACCAATTGGGGGTAAAATGTGGTCTAATGATAGACTATCGATTGGGACGTTTTACCCCCCAGCCCGGAAAAAATCCGGGCCAACTTCACGTATGTTATACTTCTTACTCCACTTCTTATATAACTTTTTTTATTTCCGTACTGCGCTTCCAAGTACGGATCCAGATTTTCGCTCAGGGTGAGGGGACAATTTTTTAATTTAGTAATTTGTGTGTCAGAAGGGAATTTGGGGGAGGGGGGGGGGTAGTAGTGTAGTGTAGTGCCTATTCTACTTGTATTTCAATAAGTCTCTGTTAGCCTAATTTATAAAATGAATTTTACATTATATAAATTTTGCACAAGATAATAGCTAAGGTGGTGATAATAGGTAAGGTGCTGGACGACCAAATTATAGATGCTGTTTTTACCATATATGTATCTAAAAACAGTAAAGATACGAATGTTTGTATCACACTTTAGTTACCATAAGCCACTAGTAACGATTGTAAATTTACAAAGACGAAATAAGTTTCACTTCATCCGTGCGCTCATGTAGGCAAAATTAAGGTTTTATGGTTCCGTAGCAAGAATGAACCATTATAGTTTGGGTTTGTTCGTCTATTAGTCCATCTGTATGTCACAGCACTCACATCCATTTATAAACCTATTATGACGAATTTTTGTATAAGTACGCCCGTTACCAAAAACAGATTTGATGAGATTTTTGCAAAAATAATTGTTTTAAGCCTCCCTCTCATAGAGTGAAAAGCGTGCTGTCAATATTTTTTTTTACTTAGATAGGTCTCCTAAAATGCAAAAATGTTTTAGCGCCATTGATTTAAACACTTTAAACCGTTCTTTTCAGGTCACTTTCGTCACGTAATTTGTTGGTGTTCTGCTGTGTAACTGTTACGTTAGGTTAGGTTAGGTTAGAGAGGTGCTGCTGAAAACATTTTCAGCCTGCATCACTTAGACCATCAAAATGTCCATTGTGCTCCATAGATTCATGGGAATCTAGCCTTGCTTCAGCTCCTGCTCTATAAACATTATGTTTCTCTAAGGAATCTGAGTAAGGCTTCCAGCTCTATATCCTGCAGCTCGACAAGCCCTGAGAAGAAGTAACTACCCAGTAGCCTGCTTCTACTTGACGCCAGTTCAGCGCACTCGCATAGCAAATGTCGAAATGGTTCGATTTCCTCTAGATCTGTACAGCTCCGGCAAAAATAATTTGTCACTCGATCCAGCCTTCTGGCATGATTACCTATGGACCATAGGTACAGTGTCTTTTGTTAAAACCTCTACTAGATTCCTGGCTCTGCTATTATTAAGGAGTACTGTAGTTCTCCTCTTACTGTACTCAGAAACCTTGAGAAACCTGGTTAGGTCCTTTAGCGAACTCATTGAGAAACCTGGTTAGGTCCTTTAGCGAACTCTTCTATTCTCTTAAGGAAGTGCATTCGAAAGTAAATGCTGAGTGCTTTCAACATCCAAGCAACTCCGACAGAAGGAACGCGCATGCGAACGGCATTGTTACCAAAATAGCAGTGATCCGTTTATAACCGCGGTGATATAACGGAGTTTCCGGCGGCTTTCACTCATTGCACTTAGGCCACATCTTTCTTGATAGGTCGCAGATTGTCACTGCAACTGTGCTCGGTGAGGTGACTAACTTTTAGGTCAATTTCTCTTCTTACTGATATAAGAGGATGGCCGATATATCTATATATCTGAGAAGCGTTTAGTTGCGCTTAGGTTCGCCAAAACATCGGCCACCTCATTACCTGATACATCACTTTGACCGGGAAAATAATCTCGTGTAAAGCCCTCGTCTGTGGAGTAAGTGGTTGATCCTTGTGCCTATTCAGTACGCAGGATCTCTGCTTGAAACACACTACAGTGGTCCTGCAGTCGATATGGATTTCGTGGTCGAAGAATACCCCGCCTCCGCCCCATTCTCCACTTTTGAGCAGTCGGTAAAGATCGGTATTCATTGACAGCCGCTCACAACCTTCCCACTTCCCTCTACTAGGTATTCTAATACAAAAAGTTTTCTAGAAGTTTAATGGTATAGTCAGCGTTCACCTGCAGATAATCTCCCGTGTAGACCATTAATATACTTGTTTTCTGCAAAGTTTGTAAAAAAATGTTGATTGAATAATATGGTTTAGTTTTTTTCATTATGGCAGTTGAAGGAAAATTTTTTACCTTTCCAATGCAAAATATAAAAGGTCCTTTAAAAAGATTGAGATCCACTTATTATGTACGTTGAAAAGGCAAAGCGCAGGAATCCACCTGAAACTCCATCGTTCGAAAAAGAGGCAAAATTAGCAAAAACGGAAAAAAGGTTATCGGCACATCTTTACCTCCAGCACGAACTTACCCAAACTTTTTAGCTGGTGCATGATCGACAATGTTTTCTTCCCAAAGAACAAATAGCTGTTGAAGAAGTTCTCAGTGTTTTTTTTTAGAAATTTCCTTATGCTTCTGTGGGTACAACCAAATCCTACTCTAGATACAAGCGCAAAAGCTGACATTAACAGCTGAGCATTGGTGGTGTAAACAAACCAAAACTTGTCACAGTAGACATAAGCAAAAGTTTGGGGAATTGTACTTTCTCGTAGTAATTCTTGCAATATATTTAAAGCCTTAAAATGGATTTTACTTGAGGTTAACCTACAAATGTTCTGAACATGTGAACACGATTAAAAGTGTCTCTCTTATACAATTTTCATATGCTTTAAAGGGAAAACTCTCTTTTGCTCGCTTTGTTGAAGTATTGAGCTTAAAATGCGGCAATGACATCATCGTTTCTCTTTTGCTTTTGGTTACGAGAGTGTACAGTTTTATTTGTGTGTGCAAGGATTGATTAATCTGTGATACAACAAAAATTAAATGATGACGAAACGCTTGGTGGTGAAATGGCCGAACTGTCATGTTTTCCGGGCTTGTATCTAGAGTAGGCTGTGGTATAACTGAAACTAATTGTCTTTTTGAAGCTTTCATTTCACTGATAGGACGTATAACTAGTATTAAATTTTACTCCCACCAGATGAGTACGTTTTTGCACAAAAAGTTTTTCCCAAGAAATTAAGGAACGTACCTGTCTACATTTATACTAAATTAAAAAAAATTTTAAATTAAAACTAATCCTCGTACACTGTTCCTTTACAGCTAAAATTTTGTTGGATGTCGTCTTTTATCGATACAGCGATTTAATTATTTCTTTAACGAGTTCGTTATTATTTCAGCAAAACATAATTTCTTAATCAAAGTAGTCCCTGCCGTAATCCTTTCCTTGGAAATTTCCTCTTTTAAGTAGCTCCCAGCTAATACCTAATTAGATTGAGGCGGGCGGGTTATTTGCCAAATTCAAAAGATTTGATTTGCAAGAAATTCTTTTACTCTTTTACCGGTATGATTATATGTGCCGTCTTGCATAAAACTTGTCCTTGCTTCATTGCTTAACCAATTTTTCTTTTCAGGGACTTTCCAGGCCCGGAATTTATTGCTTCTGACACATGCTTCCAAATATAATATAAAGTCTCCCTAAGCTTTTAACACTATAACACACATTTTTCTGGTATGTCTCTATTAATTTTAGGCTTTGTGTTTTATCTTCCATGATTTCGGTAGTCCTCAATAAAAGGCACCCGTGGCAAATAATTTTATTAAGGATAATTATTTGTAGCAACGGTCTACAAATAATTATCCTTAATTATACCTTAACTAAAAGTTTATTTCAACTACAGTTTTTAGTCCAAAGAATTCATTTTACATCATAGTATGTATTTAGTCTTTAGTTTTTTTATTAGTCTTTTATACCTGAAAGCCTAAATCGGCTAATCCTCACTGTTCCTTTTGATAAGGTCGGCTCAGCCTATTCTAGTTTCGCTAATATCGTCTGATTTGTGTTCAAACAAATAATCGATTGATTATAATGGTGATATTTACAAATAGTCGAAACGACAGACATTAGTGTCGAACCTATATTTTTCGGGGTCAGTATGATGAATAATGACACTCCCAATGCCATTAAATAATTTGGTGATAGGACACTCTTAAAGATAGAGGTGGGGAGAGAGTCCCATGTAGAAAAAATCGAAAACGACCAATATTAGTGTCGAATCCATACTTTTCGTGAGATGAATAATGACACTACCGATGCTGTTAGATAATACTGTAACAAAACAACCCTACACATGCAGGTGGGAAGAAAGGGACATACCATTACTATGATTACTATGGTGTTAACACACATTTAGCAAACCTATAGATATTGGTGTGGGAAAAGAGTGACATGTAAAAATAATCGGAAATTCTAAAGCCTGCTTCTGAATGGAAGGAAGCAATATTTTTAATTTCTCTTACTAAAAATTTACAATGAAGCGTTCGTTCTGTTATTATTAGAAGGATTTATTACAGAAACCTTCTTTTAGTATTTTAAGAAAATTGAAAACAAAAACTGCTTTTAATTAAGACAACTCGATGTAGTCAATTACATTAATTTTAATTTCTTTAATTTCTTTAATTTATTTGAATAGAAATTGTGAAATACGTTGCTGCTGCTCCTTTAAACTTGTTAGTTTTGGTTTAAATGTCGTTAAATAGAGGTTCTCCGGGGTCTGATGTGCTGAATTCCAAGATTCTACTAAACATTTCGTGCGAACAAAGGAACGGCTTGAAGATTTGTCACCTGAATTCGCAAAGTCTATACCCCAAAATCGATGAATTCAGTGATTTATTCACCTCAAGTCTTTTGGATGTAATTTGTGCTTCTAAGCCATGGCTGAGACCACATATGAGTGATGTCATTTTGAATGTGGAGAATTTCGAGCTTTTCCGTAATGATCGTGTTGACAGGATTGGGAATGGCGTTTGCATGTTTGTTAGGAAGGTTTTTCGTGCTCGAGTAGTAGGATCCTCACCAAGATAGAGAATACCTATTTTTGGAAGTAGTACCTACTAAGCTCTGAAAAATGTCTAATAGTTTATAAGCCCCCAAACGTTACCGATTTAGCTCCGCTTGAAGCTTTTCTACCAGATTTCTGTCATTCTTTTGTGCATATCATTATAGCTGAGGATTTTAGTATTGCTCTTAGGGGCCGTTCAAGTATTCCGTAACGCAGTTAGGAGGGGGGGGGGGGTGTTGTGAAACGTTAAGGTGCGTTATAGTGAGGAGGGGGTATATGGTATCTACACTGCACATATTGTTTTTACATACGAAAAGCGTCGCGTCTCTGAGTATACAGAAGTATATATATGGCAAATAACCACAATAAGCCGTGTACCACGAGTCTATAGTTTGGACTCTAAGTGTCCGACCGTTTTGGTCAAGCAAAACCACCTAAATTACAAGCCATGAACTTACGAATTTCACGCACACACATAAAGGCCAAAATGGGCTGAAATTTCGTTTAATTTACATTGCTTCTTTTTCTGGTATTTTGCGCAACATATGGTAATTTACATTTTTAGGTAAAAATAATCATCCGAGTGTTACGTAACGTTTAGGGGGAGGGGGTAACGCGAAACGTTACAAGGGTGGAGGGGGGGGGGGTCAGAAATCTTTAAAAATTGCGTTACGTAATACTTGAACGGCCCCTTATGAAACGAACTACTTTCTCAACCTACTTCAGAGATATGTTGCTAGGTTTCGATATATCAGTTGTCAATAACTCACCAACACATTTCACCTCGACAACTTCTACCCTGTTGGACTTAATTATCGTTGGGAATATCGAGTTGGTTCTGCTTTTCAATCAGATTTCACTACCTCCCTTCTTCAAGCATGATTTAATTTTGTGCACGCTTGGATAGAGAGTGTTTGCCTGGTGATGCATTCATTACTCCTGAATTGGAACCTAATCTACTATACTGCCACAGTTAAATATGGTGCGGTCGGACTTGATGAAATCCATCCCAAGTTTGTTGTTTTAGTTCTTCTACCGCTAATTCTTCCCATTCTTACTTATTTTTCAATACTACCATTGCCACCTCATCCTTCCCCAATAATTGGAAACTTTCAAAAGTAATCCCAAATCCTAAACCATCCTCCAACTCCATTGAATATCGTCCAATCTCTATGCATCCATTTTTTTCTAAAGTTTTCGAGAAACTTCTACACAAACAGGTTTTAATGGTCTTGATAAGATAATTTACTGTCACCTTGCCAATCTGGCTTCAGCCCTAAGCATAGCTGCGCTACTGTTCTTATAAAAATTTCAGATGATATCAGGTCTGCTATTGATAATGAGATTATAACTACTTTGCTTCTACTGGATTTTTTTTTGGCCCTCGATAAAATTGATCACAAATTTCTGATTTATAAATTGATCAACCGTTTTAACTTTTCCAAACCAAATTAATATGGTCACAACTCTTAGGCCGAATGCAGTGGTAATAATTTCTCTGATTTTCTACATGTCAATAGTGGTGTTCCCCAGGGATCCACCCTTGGGCGGTTACTTTTCTTTATTTTCATCAACGAGCTCCCACTTGTGCTTCGAATTCGTTGCTACCACATATACGCAAATGATACTCAACTATATATATATCTAGGCCCTTAGGTTTACTTAAAGATGCCGTGCATAGGATGAACGAGGACCTAAAGCAACTGTTTTTGTGGTTTGAAATTTTTGCTGAATCCTTCTAAATCTAATGCAATTGTTATTTATAAAGAGCCTGGATTACACGTATTTTCCCTGTTACTCTGAATGATTCTTTCTTTCCTTACTGCAATAAAGTAAGAAATCTTGGTGTAATTTTCACTAAAACGCTAAGTTGGTCCGATCACGTAAACAATGTCATTTGTAAGGTATATGGAGCCCTTAGAAAATTATCAATCTCTGCCCCCTTTACCTCACTTGACACTCGTTTATTGCTTGTTAGGTCTCTAATTCTCCCTATTACTCGTATAACTTGTTGTTGTCAGATTTTCTGAAAGTTAGATTTATCATCCGCTCGCTTACGTCGCCTTTAATTCAGCCGTTCGCTATGCACATGGACTTAACCGATTTGATCGTGTCTCACCATGTTGTAATCTTGGGATGCAATCTTTCTAATTACCTCAGTTTTCGAACAGTATCGTTTCTTCACAAAACTATTGTGACTAAACTGCCCAATTATCTCCTCATAATATTAAATCACTCATTATTTACTCGTAGTTCCTCGCTTTCAGTTCCAAATTTTCGTTTTCTTGTTATTGAGAGACTATTCTTGGTTCAGTCCGTCAGGCTCTGGAATACTCTTCCGCTTGAAATTAGAAGGATCAGCGGTAGGCGTGACTTCCTAAATATATTATTTGATTATTTATATGCAGATTAGCTTGGTACTCGCTTTTGCTTTTAACTCTGTTATTACTTGCCTGAGTCAATTGATTGTATTTGGATTGAATTGCTATACTTAATTAAAAGATTATTCTTACTTGTGTAGATTTTATGTTTAATAAATTTGAATTTGAATAAAATAAATTCTTTGATTCTTTAGTTTTAGTGTAGTATAATTTATTTTTAGATGTAAATGATAGTTTTTCAGCTACCACACGAAACTGTATCCCCCGGTTTCGTTATCATCGGATTTTTTAGTAATGTCGTAAGTTTCGGAAGTAAGTTTATAGCTGTATTTACGTTAAAATAAATACGGAATGCTTATAATAGTGGCCAGCGAAGCACGTTCATTAAAATAACACTACAAAATGCAATGACATTTTAAAAATGTCCATTGTAGTATAATATAACGTCGACTATATACTTAGTTTTCATACGGAGAGAATAGAAAAAAGAAAAGAAAAGCATTCGGTCGACGATAAGTAAAGTGAGGGAAAAAGCTAAAACGCCACTTGAAAAACCTCGAAATGGCAGGAAAATTCGTTGTCGAGAACAAGTGGCTGCCCTGAATATGCTAAAATTTAGGACGAAATTTAAGGTTCGTCAAGAATGCTGTGTGGCTATAATAACTTGAATAAAACTATATCATCTTACTTACCTGTATGTTATAAAGGCGAATGCTAAACCAACCAAACTTATAGAACTTCCTAGTACAACTCCAAGAGCAATAAGACTACCCTGAGCTCCCCATTGGGCACCAAAAGCAATATTTGTAGAATTTATTTGTGGATTAAATCCGTGAATGTGACTGGTATAAAGAGTTTCCATCTGTAATGAAAAGAGAGTAATTGTTAAGAAAAAGTTTGCCATTTGTTAAATATCATGAACAGGATAAAAACTTAAAATCATTTAATTAAATCAATACAAAATCTTGCACCAAATTGAGCTCTATAAGTTTAATTAAAAATTGTAGTTAACTTTTAAATTTTTCCTACATTGTGATGGTTGCTGGATTGTTCCAATTTTAATAGAACTACACGTGCTTCTATGATGATGTAATCTTCACCATTCCGTAATCTTAATAAAACCTTTTGAACATACCAACGATACACTTATATAATCTTAATCATATTTTCCCATTCTCATCTAGTTAAGTTATGAAACAGAATACATAAAGTGGCGGGAGAAGTAACCTAATTATTCTTTCTTTTGTACAAGTATAAAATATGCTTTCGTAACGAAATAAAATTGCTTTAAGCAGATTTCCTTCAAATACAATTTATCAAATCCTGTAAGCTCTACAACTTCCTTAGAAATCGTCCATCATATGGACGTTGTGACAACCTCTGTTACAGATCTAAAATAAACCACAAACTATGAAGGATAAATTCTTCTGCAAATATTGCATGTTCTAGCGTGATTTTATGGAAAATTTTAGTTAGATCAGTCCATCTTCTTGCATGTACGTCTGTTTGGAAGAATACGACATTGTCAAGAACAAGAAAATCTCAATGTATCAGAATATCTTGAAATAAGTTTTGTAAGAAGAAAATTTATTGAGAGGAATAACGTTCTTTCTGAGGATTATTGGATAACATGAATAGTTATATTATGTTGTCAGCGTTTGATGCTTTTGTCATGTAATTTATAAATGTAGGTGACTTAAGTGGTTAACAAATGAATTCAATTTAAATTTGTTTCCATAATACCAATTGTAGTCGAATCGTAATTGTAACTTTTAAGGAATCAATGAACTTGTGCAACAAACTGACAACAACACCACAAGGACAATTTTGAACATGGTAAAACCACAAATTGTTGCTAATATTTCACGCAACAAAACTTATCAAAAGACGTTACTAAAGTGTGCTCCAAGCCTTTATAAAGTTCGTCCAGTTATTATCAAGATTCTACTAAAGGTTCTTTGACATTTTAGTAGTAAAAGCTATCCCACCAAAAACATTTCATGTAAAGAAGATTGCTAAGACTCACAAGCTCATACCGCGTTCACTGTTAAAAAGTTATCAGATCTCGTGTGGAGCCAAGACCCTAACTCAACAAGGCCTAACTCTAGAAACCCTACATCTTGGTCAAAAAGTTTGGCTTGACAGTTTCGCGGCCGTCGCACAGTCACACCTATGGACTTATCGCTGGTCTTTAATGTTGTGTCATGCATTAGATGCATGAAACGGCAAAGCCATACGTTTTGACCAATGTGTAGGTTTTCTAGAGCTATGGGTTGTAAAGTTAGGACTTGTAGAGTTAGGGTCTTGGCCTCACATGAGATCTGATAACTGCTGCAAATGAACGATACTAGATAGATTGAACAAATTATCTGCAATTGAGTAGTTTTTACGAAAACCAGCTTGGCATTCCTTGATTTTATTATTTTTGTTGGCCCACATATTAAACCTAAATAACAATATTCCCGTAATTAAGGGCCCATTCATAAACGCAGGTTTTCGCATTATCTGCACAATTCAGCTGAACAATGTGTATTGCTGAATGATGCAGCTGCTATGCAAACCTGCGTTTATGAACAGGGCCTAACTTACAGTCAGACGGCTTAAGCAGCACCCTCTCATCCTCTGACGAGGTAGTCGTTCTTGGTGATTTCAGCATTCCAGAGGTCGGTTGGATCCGGTCTCCCGAGATTGAAGGGTTATTGCCGTCCTATTCTGGTGCTCCTCAGCATGTGCTGTCCTTCCTAGACACCTGTGCTTCCGCTGGCCTCTCCCAGTGCAATGCCATCGTTATTGATTCGGGCAGGCTGCTCGACCTAGTTTTCCTCACCGACCCGGACGGCTCATTGGTGCAGCGGTGCCGAACCCCTCTGGTCCCAGAGTCTTGTCACCATCCTGCTCTTCAGGTCCTCTTCTGTTTCGATGCTGTCGAGAACTTCTTCTCCACTTTGCACGGCTGCTGCTTCAACTTCAGATCTGCCGATTTCTCTATTATCAATGATTGGCTTTCGGACTACGACTGGGCTGCTGTCCTAACTGAGCCGGATATTGACCAGGCCGTCCATTATTTTTACAACGCTCCTTATACCTGCTTCACGCAGTGTGTTCCGATCTCTTTTTCCTCTCCTTCCTCCTCCAGTTCATCGCAACCCTGGATCGATGGCCATTTGAGACACCTTAAAAATCTAAAGTGTAAAGCCTGGAAAAAGTTTTGCTTCTCTAGGCGCGATGAGGACTACCTGGTTTATTATGACCTTCACCTGCGATTCTCCTCTGATCTACAGGCGTCATACAGTAGATTTCTGTCTAACTCGAGATCCAATTTGCTCAATAATCCCAGATAGTTTTGGAAGTTCATCAATTCTAAGTGACGCAGCGATGGATACCCTTCCTCCCAGAGGCTGGGTGAGCGCGAGAGTCATGACCCTCTTGTGGTGGCAAACGCTTTCGATGACTTCTTTAGTGCCGCTTTCTGTGACCCTCACTGTGATGTTTTTTCCAATGACTTCTCCCACTTGAGAAGGCTCCTGCTTACTTCGCTTGAATCCAGTGACCTTGTTCTCAACGACTCGGCTGTCTCCGCTTATCTGTCGAATCTGCTCGACATGTTTTCGTGTGGTCCGGACGGTGTCCCCCCCCCCCCTTGTTTTTGAAAAGATGCTGCTCATCGGTCACTCCTGTCCTCTGTCGTCTGTTTAACCTGTCCCTGCGCTGTGGTCGTTTCCCGAAGCTCTGGAAAGATTCTGTAATAATCATCGCCAACTTGTCACACAATGCTAAGGCCTTTGAAACCCTGATTAGTGATGTGCTCCGCTTTCATTGTAAACCCTTCCTGGGTTCTTTTCAGCACGGCTTCATGAAGGGTAAGTCAACCACCACCAATCTGCGACTCTATCTACCTCCCTCCTTATCCTGCCAGACTTTTTCTGATTTCCCTTGACACACTTGAAAAGTGACGCAAGGTCTCCAAAATTGTTTTTTTATATGATCTGTTGCAGGGGTCGATCAATTCTGGCGAAGTACTCAACGACGTGAGCATTTCCGTCCCGGCCCAGACCTTGAGGAATCGTGACTTCCTCCATGTGCCTCGCCATCGAAGCTTATATGGTATGCACGAGCCCATAGCCTCTAGCCGGCTATGCAACGAGTTTGCGGCCCACATCGAGTTTGGACGTTCCAGGTTGCAGCTCAAAGCCCACTTAAGCAAATCGTTGAACTTTGATTATTATTTTTATCTTAGGTATAAGTTGTTATATGTATGTATCACATTTGTAGTAGCCAGCTTTGGCAAATCTTCTTTTTATAAATAAATAAATTCCTCGAATGACAGTTCCTTTAGTTGTGGGTGGGTGGAGGGGGGGGAGGGGGGGTTTATGTCTTTTTTATATATAGGGTAAATTATGGCATTTCTAAAGGACTCAGGAACATATGCATTCCTGTAAAAATTGTTTAAATAATAATACAAAGTCTTCTCATTGACAAGTTGGAAGTTTGATATTTTTCAACTTATCTTGCTCAGGGCGCATCAGTCGAACCGATGTCAGTTTCAACTTCGCCATGTGCTGTAACTATGTTACAGAGATATCAAAACGTACTCAAATATTCTATTTGCTGCTCGTCAAGTTAAATATCATCATGTCTGCTGGAGTCCAAGCTCGTAGACCCTTTTAACAAGGTGAAAGTAGTGCTTTTAGTGTCTCCACGCTGTCTGTCATGTCTGCTATGTTATCACATTAGGAACGGCTATGTGTTAATTATGGTTCAGCTGCTGCCGATTGACAACTCCATTGAAGAAGCTTTCAAAACCACCTCTGCAAAGTGGATGTGTACACGTAACCTTTCTTCTGAAGTGTTTTTTTAAATAGAATGTTACGCTTCGACGCAATTACAGATGATGGTTTTTATAGCATACTATGATTAAATAAGCTTTTGTGTGGAACAGTATTTTTTAAGTAATTAAGCAAATTTCGCTCTTTCATAATCCCTGTCAAAGAAATATCTTTTTTGTTCGTTTGTCTTTAATCCCTTGTGAACTTCGAAGGTCTACAGAGATCTTTAAATCCCAAGGATAAGCATTCGGGCAGGTATAAGTCTCTCATTGGAAAAGAAATATAACAGTAATTGCTGTTCATTGAAATGAAATACCTTACATCGCCTAATGATTAAAAACCCACAGGTAAAAGAAAAATTTCCTTTGGTAAAAGAATGAAAGAAACGTAGTAGGTACCAACCACGACTCTTATTAAGTACCCAACTGGAGGGCGTACCTTAGTAAAGAATACCTACGCACATGAAGCGCTTTCAACCTTGCTCTGTTGAGTACATCTCAAAGCACAAATTATACCTTGGAGTGGTACGAAGAAGAGATATTTGATATTTTCCTTCCGCAAAAGTACTAAAAATATTCTCGGCGGAATATTTTTTTTTGATTTTTCTAGCCTTAGGGAAAAACATTTTTATTATGAAATTCAATTTTGCCGAGAAAAAGCACCGACATGCTATAGAATTGCACTCCGATGCACTATTTTTTATGTATTTGTACCACTTAACCGTAAGAGCCCCTGGCTGGCATGAAAAGTTTGCACTCAGTAATTGATTGCAAATCTCCACGATTAATTAAAACTGAAATAGAGTGGTATGCATAATTGTTCATCTCGTTAAACACATACAACTGAAAGGATCTCGCTTGAGAATTTTAAGTTGTTTCATGGCTGGAAATATGCATAATTCCTCTCAAGTTTAATTAAAAGTTAGCCCACAATAAGAGTTTGTTTAAGGGTTCATTATACTGCCTAATAATCCGTCTTAAAAGCTTATAATATTACATTCTCAGGGTTCACTCAGTCATTTTCTTCCGCTAGGTCAAAAGAACTAAAATGCAATTAAATGCTTCCATAAATTACCCCCCCAAACCTAGCCCAGCCCTAAATGAAAGCTTCTGTCTATAACTCAGTCAGTCCTCAGGGACTCACTCAGGGTGCAATGCTTTTCACAGTTCACGCTACAAAGTTGGTTAAGCACTAGGAAAAGAGACACGTACCACCCCTAAAGAAGCTAAGGCTACGTGTGGGTGTTCGAATTTAGTGGGCTACAAGTGTCGACCTCGTTCCCAGAAAAGTGTTTCTCGCTGCTGTCCCCTGTTGCTATAATTTTAACAATTGAGGTAAGAATAGGACGTTGAGCCACAAGAAAAGGCTTTTATTGTAAGACCACACAAACGAGCAAAAAAAGGAAATGAAAGAATGAAAAGTATCATGCTTTCAGCCACTGTCGTTCTTTCGGGTCTTTGTTCTGGTCTATTGATTATAGCGTTTTTTATTGCGTCTTAGGTTCAGCAGCTCCCTTAAGGACGGCAATTTCATGACCAACTAATATAAGTAATAAAATTTCCAATGTATCGCTCCGACAGTCCTGATTGCTTAATGCTAACATATGTAGAGTAAGTGGGTACATGTCGAACACCCTTTCGCAGTTGTACCTATTAATTCTGAGGGACTAAAACCAGCATGAAGTTGGAAAAGTATTTTTCGATGTGCACTAAGGACACCCAGAATATCAATCACTCTGGCAGTTTAGTTTGAAACGTTCTACTTCCTCGACGAACGAGTGTAAATTCTCTGAATTCGTCACATAAAATATGTGATCGATATTTTTGCCTTTAGAGTCTTGTGTTATCACCCCCTTTATAAATCATCGCCATATGAAACACGAATCAATAAAGGACACACTTTAAATTTGGGTGAAGGACAAGTACTACTTGTCTACTTAAGAGCTGAAACCAAAAGTGTTATTGATTTGCGCTGGCAGCAGCAACAATATTTTTGATGTAACGCAATTTTCTGAGAGGTATTAAATCAATATTACTGACAAATGTAACTAAGGTAATATAAAGCCTTAAATAATTTCATCTGTATCTTGAATATGAAGAAGTAAAATATAATCGCTTTCTGGTAATGTACATATGTAATAACATCGGCCAAGATAAACTCAAGAGCAAAAAAAGAAAAATGTCTGAACGTGTATCGTTAAAATTAAAGTGGCAATTATATTCCAAATAAAGGTGATTTTTTGCTGATGGACAGAGGCTATAAAATAGTATGGTCCTTTGCATCGTCTTCGGTACTTCTTTTTGCTACGATTTTACGATCTGTTAGCAATTTGGCTTTGTTCCTTTCTTTTGTCATGAATTCATTTTTTGTAAGGTGATAGCGGATGGAAACATTATTTGAAACTTCTTTATTGGTGTCTATTGGTTTTGTAATAAATTTAATTAAAATAAATGTTAATACTAGGGAAGATATTGAGAGAGAGAGGCTCCGAATTTTTTAACCCTTAAATGAAATGTTTCAGTGCCAGGTTAATAAAATTCTTCGTTAAGCACTGACGGCTACATTTCTAAAGGTGTCGAACTACTCTCTCTAGTGCATGGGGCGGGAGAAGAACTTCACTTAATTAAAGCTAGGTTTCCGAACCACCGGCATTAAACTGTATCTCTCAACGGCCTTTTTGGGGGTCGTCACTGGTGGGGTTTGAACCTGGGACCCTTAGGATGGAAGGTTAACAGGTTATGACTTACGCCACCGATGACTATCAGGCGAAGTTCTTATCGCGCCCATGTCCCTCCCACAAAGGCTTACGGAAACTGAGAAGAGAATTTCTGAGAGTTCCTTTGACAGTATTTTTATTGTAGGGGTGGTGAAATGGGGTGTTTTAAAGTTTCGAATTTCAGGGTGCTGACAGCATGTTTTTAGCTTTATTGCAGCGAGGAATAGATGATCTCTTAATTAAGTTTATGGGGCCAGCCACATCTTTAAATTTAGGAGGGTTGTGAAAGTGGTATTCATTTCTAAGAGTAAACAGCGGATATCTGCCCAGCGCAATTTGTGGCAGTCTCTGCTCCATCCTTCTCACAATCATGGAGAAGTTCATCAAGAAATTTATTAGATGTGCTGTTCTCAAGGAATCATTATTTCTCTCTCTGGTTCCTTTAACCCATTGTGGACTCTCCAGCTAATCCGGTTCTGCGCAAACGTCTTCAACTTTGCCATGTGTATTTGGAACTTTAAAATGTAACCAATTTCCTTCTCTGCGGATCTTCTCTATCTCTATGTGTCGTCCAATACGGCGTCTTTCTTGGGTTCCGTGCGAGTTCCTATTTGTTGGATTTCGTCTTCCATTGCCATTCCGCCCTAGCCTGCACGAGGTTTACCGTCTTCAGCTACGGAGTCGAACACAGAAGTCTGCAGAGACGTTACAGCAGTTATGTGCGAACTTAAAAAGGCGGACACATTTGGCTTATCCCACTTCTAGTGTAACGTGCACGAGGTAGGCCACAAAAAGGGAAATGGTGAGCCGTGTAATGCGCATGCCATAGGTGGCCAGAAATCAATGTAGAAAGTCCAGCACCCTTGAGCCTCTGCTGAATAAGTGAAGTGAAAGAAGAAGAGTGTTCAGAAACGGCAAACGTGACTGTGAATAAGAGACTTCATCCTCCAACATTGGACAGTCAAACGCCCTGGCAGACATACAGACTCCAGTTCGAAACGGCAGCAATGAATTTTTGGACTGACGAAGCCTTAATTTTGGCACTTAGAGACGGGACAGCAGAATTGTTACAGACTATCCCGGTGGAGCAGTACATCTCTAATACAAGCTTTAGAATTGCAGTATGGGAACGAGCACATGCAAGAGGCTTACTGTCTTCAGCTACGGTGTCGAACACAGAAGCCTGCAGAGACGTTGCAGCAGTTTTGTGCGGATATGAAAAGTAGTTATGTGCGGACATGAAAAGATGATGTCAATGAGCTGGCCAGAGAGGCATTTAGTAATGCACTTGCAGATCGTGACCTACAGCAAGCAGTACGAATATCAACGCTGAGGTTTTGGCTTACGCTCTGGCTTAGGAGACCTATTTACCAAAGAAATGAAACCGAAGTTAAAGATATTTGTTACCGAATCAATACCTAGGTCAAACGTTCTCGTCCTAGTTACCGACATCTAGCAAACGAAGTCGGAGAACAAAGGAGCAGTTGCCAGAAGGTATAAAGACCGAAGTATAATAACCAAAACAGAAGAACGGCTGGAAGATCGTACAAGATGAAATCTGTTTGGGACGACCAGTTCTAAGAGGGAGACAGTGTAACGTGCACAAGGTAGACTACGAAAAGGAAAATAGTGAGCCGCGTAATGCGCATGCCATAGGTGGCTAGAAATCAAGACAATGAAATGTCAAATGTAGAAAGTGAAGGACGCCTCGAACCTTTACTGAATAAGTGAAGTGAAAATGTATAACGGAAATATCTAGAATTAAGTAGTGGACATTTCTAGAAATAGTTTGAGTATTATAAATAAGGCTGAGTAGCACCCTGGTTAGTTTAGTTGTGATAAAGACTGGGAAGCGTTTACATGTAATACTGTGAAAAGTTAGTTGAACTGATAAGAGCTTCGTCCTGATGAACCGTGTAACCTGTGTCGTGCAGTTTTCTTTTTAGTAGTTGGATGAACTTGTTTTTGTTCTGCTCTGTCACAGCCTACTCTAGATGTAAGACCGGAAAACATGAATATTCGGCCATTTCACCACCAAGCGTTTCGCTATTAATTCAGTTTTGTTGTACCACAGATTAACCAATTCTTACATACACAAATAATACAGCACACTCTCGTAACCAAAACTAAAGAGAAATGCTGATGTCATTGACGCATTTTAAGCTCAATACTTCAACAAAACGAGCACAAGAGAGTTTTCCCTTTAAAACACATGAAAATTGTATAAGAGAGACACTTTTTATCGTGTTCACATGTTCAGAACATTTGTAAGTTAACCTCAAGTAAAATGCAATTTAAAACTCTAAATATATTGCGAGAAATACTACGAGAAAGTACTATTCCCCAAACGTTTCCTTATGTCTACTGTGGCAAATTTCGGGTTGTTTACAGCACCAATGCTCAGCTGTTAATGTCAGCTTCTGGACTTGTATCTTGAGTAGGCTGTGGCTCGGTATTCATTGACAGTTCATTAGATACATGTTTTTACAAACCACATTTCACCCCCCAACACATGAGGTGAACTTTGATCCGCTACACCTCATAGTTGAATCAAGTTACAGAGCTCATCCACAGCTTATTTTGTAGATAATTCTAGCTAAAATTTAAGGAAACGAGTTATAAAATAAAAACGAAACTACCACCTTTTTCAAGATGGCGGCGTTTCCCAACCCCCTACCACTCCAACATCTTGGTTTTACAATGAGGATATGTGTTCGGAGAGCAGAAAAAAAATGTTGTCCATCGCAATTCATTCCTTTTTTCGACTGTACTATAACGTTTTAGCAGAGTATGAATTATTGCTCTTCCTTTGACAAAAGTCACCTTCAAGGACAACGACAAATGTTTCAGCTGCCAGCCATACAACCATTCAGAGATCTAAATCTAAGGCTTCCTTTTCGGTAGTAACCAGTGGAAAAGTTTCTGCTCAATTTCCTGCCAGAGAAATCATGAATGTAGTAGTTTCGGAAATGCTAACAGTTGCCATTAGGTTTCCTTAATGATTTTATATCAAAACTCAACTGACAGCTTTCAAAGAATATCCTTTTAAACTCAACGAAGGACTTGCATTTCAAACGCACAGCGAAGGCTTAATTATTTATTTTGTTTACTTTATGAACGGAATTCGTTGCGAATGTTTTACTTCTAAGCTCGGTGGGCGTCACAGTTTGTTTGTTTATATAATTTGTTTGCTTTTAAGTTTTGTGTCAATATTGATCAATTAATGATTTCGCTATAAACGACAGTTTCGATTGACACTGTACCCAGTTCGCTATAATGGCAAAAGTCAACAAAAGTCCTTAGCACTCCTCCGAAATCTCTGGTCCACATCTTATTGCAATTGCTTGGAATTGAAAATTTTAAAACAAACTCAATGGGAAGGCAGCAGTTCGGAGGCAAAAGTTAAATAAAGACTCGGACCTGAGATTAGACCATTTATCTGTTGTTAATTGGCAATCTGCTCCTTTTAGGGGTTGATTGCTTGAGTGTTGCGTAAGAGCAACCAAATGGTCCTGATTGAATGTGCACGGATCCAATACTAACGACTGGGGTATTTGCTCTTTGGTAGTCGTGCCGCAAAGACCCTTATCATTTTTCATCACCTTGGGCTGTGAAATCTAACTGGACGGAATTGGATAAACGAAAGCCCTCTGGTTGGCTTTAGGACCGGGCAGCATCACAAAGCAAACATTAAGTTGAGTGAAAATCTGTGAAATTGCTTTTGCCGGATTTCTTATACTATCCGGAAATTGAAAAGCTCTTCTTTGAGTTGATTTATTCATGCACTTAAGGATATAATTGATAACCTGTTTTGAACAATTTCCGATTATTGATGGGAGAAGATAATCCTCTAGGCCAGGAATACGAACGGATTGTCTCCACTGGAGGAAAACATTATAGAATAATTTCTGGCAGCACATGCCCAATCTTGGAGGTTATGGTTATGGGTTCGGGTCGCTAAATCCCCTTGAAGAAGCCCTTTGGCATATCACACGGTTAGTTTGAGTGGCAAGGGGTCGTAAAAGCTTTTAAATTTTGTCTCATGAAAGAATCAATATCCCGAGCTGACGGATTTATATGTGTGCTTAACGATAAGATGAGACGGTTGAGTCAATAAATTTTTACAGGACGTACCACAGGAACTGGCGATATTCTTTGACTTATTGCGGGGCCAAAGCAATTTGAAATTTTTAGTGCGTCTTTTGGATGAATTTTTAAGATACTACTCTCTTGTTTTCGCCGGAAAGGGTGTTTTATGAAGCAAACATAAATGGGAAGAGCAAAGGTCGCAGGCTTTATTGGCGCCATCAAAGAATGATTGACTTTATATGCCCGGTTCGAGTTATACGATTTTGCATATTAGAGTTTATGTCGCGTTTTATGGGGTTTTATTTGCTTTATTAATTAAAATTATTAATAAAAGTGTAATTTCAAATAATTTATGAATTTTATCATGCAAATTCTTTTACTGGTTCCGAAGCCAACTAATTAGGAACTCTAACTAATTAGGACCGTATCACAAGGGCACACATGTGGATTTAGCTAGTATGTAAGGTAAGGTTAGGTTATAATGGGCCAATGGCATAGACCGCGTCCATAGCGTTACGTCATTTCGATGTATGTACTATTTGGTGCAGTTTGGCGCAGAAGAGGTTCTATCGTTCTCTTTTTGTCGGGCTCATGGCCGCACCAGCGCAGGTCGATATTCGAGAACCTAATTTTGTGCGCATGTACACCAGTGAAATAATGGCCGGTGTAGACTCCTACCAGAGTTCTGGATTGAGTCTTAGTTAGGCTGAGTAACCTATCTATTCCCTTTCGATCATAGGTTATCCACATGACCTTTGTGATTCTACATATAACATGGATAGTGAACCCGTATTTCCTTTAAATTGGTTTTAGCAAATAATTTTGCTTCATTTTTTGAGAGTTTCCGAAAACTTTGACCTAACATAGAATACTGGAAGTACCTAGAAAATATCATCATCAGAGAAACTCCCATTTTCACAGACAGATTTAAAACGAAGAGGGGGGTTGGAGCTGAATTTTTCTCGGAAGAGCTGCAATAAAGTGAGTCTTATAGACTCACGAACGATTGCGGCATTCTCCAAACGGAAATATATGCCATTATGAAAGCTGCACTTACTGCCCAAGCAAAACAAATGTCGGCAACCGAAATCGCTATTTGTGTGGACAGTCAAGCAGCACTCAAAGATTTGAATTCCCTCCTCATAAAATCAAAATGCGTCAAAGTCTATATCTAAGAGGTTTTTCAGATGCTCAGGATCTGCTGGGTTCCTGGACATGTCGGCATAAAGAACAACGAAGCCCACGAACTGGCTAGGAAAGGTTCAAATATAGATATAAACATGATCATGTATACGGTTCCCATTAACGTAGCGAAAAGTCAAATTGAAAGATACTATTCTATGAAGAGTTCGGAACGGTGGCATATTATTACCTATTGTCTCACAACACGAAATATTTGACCAAAACTGAATTACAACAGAATTTCTATGTAGTCTCCCATGCTTCGACAGAAGGTGCATTCGAATACTCGTCGGTGTCATCACGATATTGCCCCATATGAGTTATTATTATGAGATTCGGCGTACAATCGAATGAGTTCTGTAGAAGTTGCAGAGGCGAGGAGGAAACTGAATCCGGAGATCTTGATGATTTCTCACCATGCTGTATTATTTTAAGGGCATTCACTATGAGCCTGGACTTGGTGCTTCGGTAGGAAGCGGTGCAACTAACCAATCAATCAAACATCACGGGATCTTATTATCGACAACATCAGAGAACTTAAAGTTGACTTTTCCTTCGGTGCTGACGGTATTCTTCCTGAATTCGTTAAATCCTGTTACGATGCTCTTCTCACTCTATTGGCGATTCTCTTCAATAAGTCCCTTCAAGTTGGTAAATTTGCTGCATTATAGAAGGGCTCCTTTATAGTTCCTGTTCATAAAAAGGATTATAAGAATATTATAACTATTATGTATAGACCAATAGTGAAGTTATCTGCATACCCAAGTTATTTGAATCGATAGGGTATTTGCAGCTTATTGAGCGTTGCCCCTCTCCCACCTGCTTCTCGACTGGATCTCTTCCTATCTAGGAAAGAGGACATATCGAGTGTCACTTCGTGGCTCATCTGGTGTACCGCAAGGTAGCTCTCTACTGTACTATTCGTTCTTGGCATTGATGACATTTTCCAACTAATCTCACACCCTAATGATCTACGTTGATGACATGAAGATCTTCTTCTATATTGAGGACGGTGGTGACGCCGCCCTTATTCAAAATGACATAGAGTGAAGTGCTGCGAGCACAATGGCTTACATCTAAATTTTAAGAAATATGAGGCTATATCCTTTTCCAGCCGCCTCAATCCACACCGCGCGTCGCGTGCTGTCCGTAACTTACCTTGGGGTAAAACTTGATTTTACTCTGCATATTAATTATATTGTGTCTAGAGGCAGTTTGATCTTAGGCTTAGTAAAGCGTTAATCTAGGGAGTTCTCTGATTTACCGATTTTGATTCATTTGTAGTGCTCTTGCCTATTCTCGAATATGCATTTCACGTCTGGACGCCCTTCTACTTTGTTCATTCCAATCGTATCAAATCGGTGCAGCGTAATTTTGTTAGATTTTCGCTAAAAGGATTCCTTAAATATAAAACCCACTAAACAAAATATGACAAAATTTCAATTTCTTTTTAGGGTGGGTATGTGTTATTGATCGCCCTTTTATCTCACCCCCACCCCTCCCCTAATTTGCCTACGCTTTGCGTATCAACAATTGTAGTCAATCTTGAAATGTGAAATTTTTCTATTCATTTCAAATTGACAATTACCAACAATTTTTGTACACGGGAATATTTGTTCACCAAAAATAGTGTGCCAAGGAGACAACCCTAAGATGAGTTTATCACGCCTGTGGCCGAAAAGGAATTAGAATAAAGGGAATGAGAAAAGGCGAATTTATTGTTTTTCTGCGCTTCTGCGAACTAGACAGCAGCCCACAGACGGAGTGATTTGAGTCTTGAACCTGCATCTACGGTGTTGTCCGTATGTCCGTTTGGCTGTAAAATTTAGTTTATAGACGTAAATTGAAGGCATAAAAACATTAAGAGACATGGAAATGAAAAAATTAAGATATTTTTGTAAAAACAAAATTGGGGACAACTCCCTCCCCGAACAATGAAAAGTGAATAAAAAAAAAGATTACACTTACTTTATCGTGTAATGTGTTGTCGAATAGGCCTTCTAAAATGGTGCCGTAAAACTGTAATATCCGGAGATACTTAAAATCAATGTTACTAAAGCCAAACTTATGAACTTCTACTACAGGAGACAAGATGACATTAATTAATCTTTAACAGCAGCAAATAGATGAAGCTGATATACAGGCTCGCATCAAAAAGGCTGGAGTCGGAGATATAAAGCAATAACAACACTTCCAGACGCACTAAGTTCCGGAACTTAAAATCAGTTTTGTTTTACGGTTGTTCAGCATGGAATGTGATCTGTCAAACAACATTCAAGCTACAAACCTTCGTCCACCGAGATCTTCGGCGCATCCATAGCATTCATTGGCCGAAAGTAATTAACAATGAAGACCTTCTCAGCCTCGCAGACCGAGACGGGATAAGCATCGGTGTTCGAAGACGAAAGTGCTAATGCATAAGCCACATATTGAGAAAAGAGTCAAACAACATCGCTCGACAGCCTTTAGATTAGCATTGGACGACCGCGCGAAAGAAAGGTACCCAGATGAGAAAGTCAAGGTAAGACTTAAAGGCGTTAGCGCTTAACCGGAGCAGGTGGAGAGTCGGTGTAGTAGATGCCCTATGCCCCACAAAGAGTAAAACTAACTAGAGAGAGAAAGAGAGTTAGGGTATTTCGAGAGGTTGTGCAAATTTCAATGTATGAGTGCCTGTATTATTTTCTGAACCTTATTAAAGGCAAAGGCACGTCGTAAACATAATAACATATTTTATTCTTTACAATGTAAAGATAGAGTTGGATCAATTCGTTGAGCGGCACGATCACCATGCCATGGGTCCCGGGTTCGAGACCAGGACTCCCCGTGAGTTTTTTATTAAGAAATTAAAAATAATCCACTCCGTCTCTGGGCTGTTGTCTAGCTCGAAGCAATGCAAAAACAAGACTTTCAAGTTTTCTCACTTCCCTTACCCTAATTTCCTTCCGGCCAAAACCATGCTAACGCATCAAAGGGTTGTCCCCTAGGATTTGGCCACATCGTATAAAAAAAAGCATAAGCAAAAGAGTAAAACAGAACAAGTTCCGTATCAAATATTAGTTAACAATTAAGCAAAAGTGGACATTTGGCGGTTGAGAGTTCACCCACTATGTTCGTTAGATAACGATAACTGACTAGAAAGTTGCTATGTTTCTAGTGGAAACATACCACCCGCACGATTTCTCTTGTAATCTTTCACTGTCCCTTTTTTTTATATATGATGATGCCAAAGCTCAGGGGATGCCCTATGATGCTTAAGCACAGCCTTGGCAGGAAAGGAATTAAGGATGAGGGAAATGGGTTAGGAGTTTGGGTGAAGGAGGTGTCGATGTACGCCCCGTTTGAAAGTTTCAGGCTGATAAGACGAGGGAAAAACAGAAGATGGTAAACTGTTCCACATTCGTGTTGTTCTGCTTAGAAAAGATTCCCGAAATTTGACGGTACGTCCAAATTTGACCTGGAGAGTATAGGGGTGGGAGCGGCTTGTTGATCTTGTATCGCGCGTTGTCATGAGTCTACAAGGAATCAGGCTAGCAATTTCGTTAGAACAACGGCCATGGAAATAACGATAGAAGAGTGAGAGACAACCGACATTCCGTCGATGCTCCAGAGAGTCAAGACCCTCAGAGATTGAGGGATCGCCAATAAGCTTAACAGCTTTACGCTGGACTTTGTCTAACGCGGACAGTGCGGTGTGTCTGGCCCCTGCCCAAATATGGGAATTATATTCAAGTCTAGGCCTAATGTGGGACTTGTAGATCAGCGCTAAGTCAGGTGGGGTGAAATATTTCTTACATCTCTGTAGAAAACCTAAACATTTCATCGCATTTTTAGCGATTGCAAATATATGATCAGTCCAGCTAAGATTGCTGGATATCTCGATACCCAAGATGTTTAGGGAGGGTGAATTGGGTATATTCACTCCGTCGACTGAAATGGGTTGGGGGTGAACTGGGCGTTTTTTAAGGGACATTAAACAGCATTGGGTTTTGGATGCATTAAACGTAACACGATTTGCTCTGCCCCAAGCAAGGACCTTGGAAATGTCGTTGTTTAATGATCTAAACATGCGTTCCCGATAGGCTTCTGTAGCATTTCCACGTGAATTCATAACAGAATCAAATGAGTACGCGAAATCAAGGGTGCTGTCGTCGGCGAAACTATGAATAGGATTGAGAGTAAGGGATAAGAGATCATTAATAAAAAGAAGAAATAAGGTTGGTGAAAGAACTGAACCCTGAGGTACACCGGTATTTGTTTCGTAGGAATCAGAAGTAACTCCGTCAATTACTACACGAATTGAACGGCCTGACAAAAACCTCTCTATCCATTTAACGAGGGTAGGGTGCAGACCAAATGTTTGAAGTTTGACTAAAAGGGCAGCATGCCAGACTCTATCAAAAGCCAGAGTCTATCCCTGCCAAACAAAATGAAATTATCCTCATCAAAAGATCTTATGAAATCATTTAGCTTCTCCGCAAAACATTCCACAGAGACGCAATGAGAGCAAATATGCTGTATCGTACATATGTTTCCGAAAAGTGCCCATCTTTAAAGAGAATCTTCTGGGACTATTAAAATTTAAATTAATTCAAAGTACCCTGCACAAAACATGAAACGAACCAGGATACGAAAAAGCACTTTTTGAGGGAGATAAAGTTTTCATCTTTTAGCAGAAATACCGCATATATGAGATACTAAACCACACTTCGACTAATTAAACTAATGAGGAGCTTTCACCCTCTTACTTTACATCTTTATTAAAGGTTTAGCTCGACTTAATTAAATAGCTTTGGTTAAGGTTGGGTAATCTAATTACCGTGCTCCAAAAGTCCCATTAAAGATCGTAAAACCTCAATCAAAAAGAATGTTTTGTAACGATGAGGACCTTACCAGCTCTGCTCCACATCCGTAACTGCTTTCGGACTTTCTAAATTAATTTTGTGATGGTAACTTTCTTCTTGTTTCTACGTTGTTCGAGTTAAAATTACCGGAAAATCATGAGAGAAGGTCCCTCAAGAGGTTTTAGAAATTTCGAATATTTTTACATGGTATCTAGTTTTACTAAGAATAAGTGGCGTGGCATTCACTGAAATCCAATTAGGATAGATTATAGAAATAACTTTTTTAATGTAGATTAGTAAAAAGTAAGATTAAAATATATAAAAAGTTTAAATGATTTATTCCAGTAAAGCATTTCAATGGAAAAGGCGTTTTTTTCATCTCCAACAACGTCATGACTTTAACCACTTATAGATTAGATTAGACTCTTGAAGTTGAATATTAAAATAAAGAGGCAAGACTGTTTTCCAAGAACGAAGTTTTCGCATTAAGAAACCCAAAATTATTATGTGCTTAAAAAAGTGCTTGTGTGGTAAATAAAATGCCTTTAATCTGAAACAACTGGGCGAGGATCCTCCTCCTTTCGAATCCTGAAGTACTCGGTTAAGGTTGATCATCGTCTATTTGAGCCCCATTTCCCATCTCTTCTCTGGTAACCTATAATCCAAATTTAACCAAAAGATTACAAAAATGATGATTGGGCTGAACTAAACAAATATCTCAGAGAGTTGGACTGGTCGGATTGGAATGCTTTTGATTCAATAATGACCATTTGGTGAATGGTCGGGCTAAGCTCCCACTCCATATCATCAAATACCACGAAATTTTCCTTAGCAGAACAACACGAATGTTTACCAAATAATTTTCCATCTTTTGGTGACGTACATCGTCATCTTCATAAGTTAACCACTTTTCTTTAATTACTTTCTTGCTAAGGCTGTGCTATAGCATTATAATGCATCCTATAAATGCATTTATAGTGTTCTTTATAATTTTTATATAAATTACTAACTAAAAGCTACATTTCCCACATCCTTAATTCCTTTCCTTCCAAGGCTGTGCTTTAGCATTATAGGGCATACCCTGAGCTTTGGCAACATCGTATTTAAAAAAAAAATTATCACATTTTTCCACAGATTTTGCATCTATAGTTTAGAAATTAGAGTGGGATGGTGGTGGGGAGGGGGGGGGGGGGTGGTAGCGCCTTGATAATGACTCTGAAAGTAAATATCTCGTGACTGAAGGGTTAAAATCAAAACATTTGGATAATGTCAATTATGCTACAAAATGGACTTGATATGGCGGTCCCCTGGTTTTCGGTGATTTCGAAAGGCTGTCTTACTATGAATTATATAAGAGTCCTGGAAATTAGCTTATATAAGAGTTCCTGGAATTAGCTCGCCGAGAAATGTGGCCAATTAAGCCAAAGGATTCCAGGTTAATTAGATTGACGTCGTTTCTACTCAAAACTATGGAAAGAGTCTTAGATTCGTATATTAAGTAGAATCTTAAATCTGGCCTACTGTCGTAATCCAGCATGCTTATGCAGAGAGAAAACCGGTGGCAGGAAATGGTTTTCGAGATCGAAAAGTCCAGAGCTCACGGAAAGAGTCCCAAGGAAGCTAAGTTCCTGTTCAAGAACCAAAGGTCTCAATATTAACCCGTGTAAAACGTAAATGCTACTCTTTACAAGGAAATATAAAGTAATAACTTTAAGAACAGAAAGTCTTGAAGAATCGCAAATCTTTCTACGCGTACAAAAGACCCTTCGGCACTAATTAGGGACTAAGGCCCCATACAACGCATTGGGTGTATACGTCGATAGTGCGACCAATCCTGCTTTTATGCGTTATGGTTTTTTGGCCGGCCGTAGACAAACAAAGATTGGCAGGAATCGGACTCACGGGTGCACTCAAATTCATGGACACCCTTGGTCTAGGCACTAACCTACACCACCCTCCTGTGGATCTGTACTCTAAAACTATCGCGAAAAGGGTGATGCTGTGTCTTATGAAATCAAAATTAATCAAGGCGCGGAGGTACGGCCACAACATGAAGTTCAGACTGGTAATATCTAGGGATGGGCGATCTTCGATCCGATCTCGACGGATCGATCTTTTAGCCTTCGATCTGCCGATTTTTGAATCGATTTTTCGCGGGATCGATTTATTTTTTCCCGATTCCCATCTATTTAAGACGCGACGCGGTAGAATAAAACTGAGCAAGCTCACGGGGAAATATTTTCGCATCATCATTAATTTGTGTAATAATACTTCAAATTTAAAATTTCGTACCTAAAAAATTAATGTTAGATAAACGCGTTTCGGATCTCTACAATATGTTCGTGTTATCTGGATCAATGAATACCATGAGTGCCTATACTGCCAAACAGGTTATTTGGCAGCACTCAATTTAAGTGCATCCCTGGTTAACTCTAAGTCTCTTGAAGATTTCTCGCTGCTAATTAGGATGGCTCGAAAATAGTTCTGAACCTCTTTAAGTTAAAATTAATTCTTAATATATTGCTCATAATAAGAAAACCTTGAATACATCTTTCACTATACGCGATTACGATTAGAGAACCTCCATCGTTCTATTCGATAGGTGTTACGTTCGCCCACTCTGTCCTTCCTCTATATGGTATCCAGTCTGGAGCAAGAAATTCTTCTGAACTCTAATTCCTTGGTGATTATAATTTATTGGCATGTGAAGTTTTTGCTAGTTATGACAAATTAAGCTTAGTGAAGAGACACAAAATTTATGCTTCTTCAAATTGAAATGCCAAAATAAATGGAATCGATCTATGAACATCGATCTTTTTAGGGCGATTAATCGATCTTCGAAATCGGAAAAAAATTACAGATTGATTCGTACTGAATCGATTTTCTCAGTTCGATCCCCCATCCCTATATAAAACTGTTCCGAGTATCTAGAACAGAGGAACCTGGGAATATCGCTAAGATCTATACAGATGGCTCTAAAACGGCGCCGCGGCGCAGTTCACTGCCAAGAGCTGAATGTTCACTCGTGCTAGAGACTTCCCAGCGAGTGTATCATATTTCAAGCTGAAGCCGGCCGAAATGGCTCATATTCTACTGCTACATAGGTTAACATCTACGTGGACAGGCAAGCATTTGCGTCGAACGAATTCAAATCGTAAATACTGCTCAACTGCTATAGAGGCGTGCAAAGTCTCAAAACGAACAGAAAGGTGCAACTTTGCTGGGTACGGGGCCACAGAGGCACAGCTGGATACGAAGCGGCCAAAATGATCTCGCCAAAAAAAGGGGATGAAATCAAGGCTCAAGAGGCAGAGTAAATACCACCTTCAATACAAGTCGGTATCGAGCACCTCAGTGACGACTTGCTGGACGGTGAGAAAAAATCATTGGAAGGGAACATAACCAAAAACACTAAAAAGGTATTCCGGATGAAAAAAGAATTGAAGTCAACAAGAAGAAGAATTTCATCTTCAGGGTTCGTTATATTATACATAGATGAAATCTAAGCTAAGCGTTAGAATACCTACTCGTATCGTACAGACTACACTCTTCAGTATCAACGCCAGGCTAGGCGGAAAATGACCACTAGGATTTATTGTTCCTTTTCCTACATTTGTGTATGTAATTTTTAATCCTGATAAAAACCACATTGTTATTGTCGCATATTAAAGGCATAATATATAATAAAATCAAAAACTAAGTTGCTTTCTCAACACCATCCAATTTGATTTGATTGATTTAAATACGTTCATTTGGTTGTCGATTTTCGGAACTCCAGCCATTCAATCAATTTAGAACTTTTCCAACAGGTGGATCAACACGATGATGGTCCAACGTGGTCAAACGATGATTAATCTATGTAGCTACCGATTTTCGAATTTCATAAAATTTAATTTTATTTTCCTTTTTGAAAAAAGTGGGTCAACAAAACTAATTGGTGGGTCAGCATAGTCATTTCCTGTTGTTGCACAACGGCTGCATGATTTAGCAAATTACTTTGTTTAGTTGAATTTTACAGTTGCTGTACAAACTCATTCCATGAAAAGCCCTGATTTTCTGTTAGAACTCCCTCCGTAATGGATTTTAAATCGATTTCCTAAGAAACAGCTGCACCCACCCATCCTAACAAGACAAGTGAAACTGAAAATTGACCACAAAATTACAAGAACTCAAATTAGTAGCCAATTTCCTAGAAATGTGAAAACAAATACTGATAAATTGACAAATCATCAAATGGTTTAAAAATAGGCGAAAAATATATCGAAATAGTCTGCTAAACTGCTGTCTAATCGCAACGGATACAGGAAAAAACGTATAAAAAATTGAATCCGATGAATTTCGAAAAGTGTAACATTTCAAATTCTCTGCCCCAAGACCCAGTTAAAAAAAACTTTTCTGGATTTCACAACGCTTATCTCACAGAAAAGCGAAAAAATTTGCAGAACAGATTTTATTCTCTTCAAAATTCTTTTCTTTAAAATTCTTGTTATGTCTTATGTCAGCGTCGGTATTTTAAATTTCTTCGAAAACTTTCCTTAGGAATTCCTTACGAGGGATAGGATTTTCAATAAAGTTGATGTCGACAACAAAGAGGGAATTCCCCTGTCTGGCTGATCGAATTTTCTGCAATATTTCTGTTGATGACCTCCTTCAGGAGAAGTTTTACTTAACTTCTGACCGAAAGTACTTACAAGTTGTAAGTGATGTGTACTTGTGTTTTTTCTTTTATTTGAAAAATTTACTTTGAAAGTTGTCTTAGGCTTTCTAATGAGTTTGAGTGGTGGTTTGATTAAAACACCAGACGAAGTTTGTTTGGTTGATGAACCTCTTTATATACATAAATTGACGGGCTGAGAGTAAAAGTGACCTATTTATAAGGTTCGGTCAAAAGTGGCTTAGAAAATGTTCCGCGTAAAAACGAATCGGGTGAGATTCCGGGCAAAAACGAATCGTAGAAAATTTCCGGGCAAAAACGATTTAACTACAAAAAGTAATGCAAAGTCAATGCAGTTAAGTAGTTAAGTCGTTTTTGCCCGAAAATTTTCTACGATTCGTTTTTGCCCGGAATCTCACGCGATTCGTTTTTGCACAGAACATTTTCTAAGCCACTTTTGCCCGAACCTTATAAATAGGTCGCTTTTACTCTCAGCCGCCCGTCAATTATAGTTTAGAAGTCTAGCCGTTGTCCTCAACAATTTACAAAATTGTTTTGGAATGGTCGAAATAACCTCCTTTCTTACGTAAAAACAATCATCACCTAAACTTAGCTTTTAAAAATTCGCTTGACATACCTGTAAAAGTCGTTGAGTGTTTTATTTTATCTAATTTCAAAATACGTGATATTTTGAAAGTAAACACAAATTGGCACACCAGCTCCATAATATTCTCCTTTCTATGGACAAATTCGATGTCGTCACTTTTATGTTCGCAATTCAAGGAAGAGAAATATTCGTTTAATTCGCCGCATAAAAGGCCAAAATGACAAGGTAAACTGTCCTGAATAACTTGAACGTCACAATATCTTCCGATAGCATTCCATTAAACTCTGATCAAATATTTGCACGAATACGGGACTAAGACTACATGAAATCATCATCCCATTCCATATCTATACTTGTGTCAATTCAGAAAAATAACTTTCTGCCTAGGCATGGATGGCACTTTGTCGATATCTCTCCAGGGACTGGGAACTTCAACCTGTTTGTC
Source organism: Leptarthrus brevirostris (assembly GCA_964036015.1). Classification (NCBI taxonomy): domain Eukaryota; kingdom Metazoa; phylum Arthropoda; class Insecta; order Diptera; family Asilidae; genus Leptarthrus; species Leptarthrus brevirostris. Next base: position 14,342,658 of record OZ038374.1, read on the forward strand.
AAGTTGTCCTAGAGTAAATTTTTTTTCTTCTATTCCTTGAAGGGAAATAAAATTCAACAACAATTTGTGTGGGCTGCATAAAGAACAGTCGCTACGGGTTATAGCTTAATACGTCAATATTGGATAAAAGCCTTTCACCTTGATTTAATCTTCTCTATGCCCTCCGGGATAGGAGCGTCACACTAAGCAATAACAATTTTTATGATACTTTATGGTATTGGAATGGAAATGAGAGTTTCCTTCAATTCTGTTGTTAAGTAGATTTGAGGAGAGTAAAAATCGAATCGTAGACCATTCAGGATGAAATATACTATTGTTGCCATTAAACAGCTGGCAGTTATTCTAGAACTTAGGGATTTTACGATACATACAAGAATAGTCTAACAAGTACCTACTTGTGGTGTAGGAAGCATGTATTTTGTTTTATTTTTTACTTGACTTTGATTTTTATTTCGTTTACTTGTGTTGTATCACATTTTATTGATAATACAGTTTTGTGCCTCTTCTGATCCCACATAAAAATTCTTTTAGGAATACCAACATTAGAAGGACGTATTAAAAGGTTGGTAGTTGGCTTATATTAAGTCGGGTTTCGAAGCGCTACCCAATTCACCTCCAAGTATCACTTCGAAACGGGTCGATGCGATTTATGGATCGTTCAGGTTTGAACCGTTCCAGTAATCTTGATCCGCTTCGAAGGGGACTGATATTAGCCTTAAAAAAATTTCAATTCATTTTGTAGCACTGTAGCTTCTTTTTATTGACTGGCTGTCCTCTCACCTGTCCGGGCGCAGTCAACGTGTCTTATTCTGCGGTGCCCTATCCCAAGTAATCTCTGTTCCTTCCGGGGTGCCTCAGGGCACTATTCTCGGCCCTCTCTGACTAACTCCAGCATCCTGTGTTATGTCGATGATGCCAAAAACTTCCGCGTCGTCTCTTGTGATGACGACTGTGCTTTATTAAACTCCGACATTCACATTTTCCATGATTGGTGCTCTAGTAACCGTCTCCCCTTTAATGCTGACAAGTGCACTGTAATGACGTTTACCCGCAAAAGTAGCTGAGGATGAATTTTATAACTTGATTTCGTAGCCATGGGTCTATTCCTTGGTAGGATGCCGCCGTAAATTAGTACTACTATCTGCTCTCAGTTTGCCCACCATATTTGCATGGCTGGTCCGAAGAACTAATCCCCACGATTACGTCCTGTGGCAAAATCGGAACAACATTAAATTTGCGATGGAATGAACTTGAAAACGGGGAATTCAACTTATAGTTCTTGGAAACATTATTTATTCTACTGGGAACACACTAACATAGTCCCACTTCAACCCAGCCTGACGCTGAAGTGATAAACGTTTTAGCATTGAACCAACCGCCATACACTACATTCAGCACACTTATCACTTCACGTTGGCTGCAAAATCTCTTCGTAGGAGTAAATCCTGCGAATTACTTTGGAGTTATAATAATAGATGGCACGCACATGTTAGATAAAATTTGGGAGTAATGGGGACCATAACTAGTACGGAGACTCTTATGTAACTTTCAAACTGCTGAATCATAGTCTTGTGCATCAAAACCAGCTGTTACGCATCGATCGACAAATTCAAATATCAATGGAAGCAGTTTGCAGATGTCGATAACCTTGCAGATTAGTCCCGCGGGACTCTAAGCTGTTTCGAAGTTATTTATTTATTTAACAAAAATTTCATCAAGGTACTGACGGTAAAATACAAAATTTTAAAATCTAAGAGCAAGATCAACAATTAAAAAAAATATAAATGTAAAGTAACTTCGTGGGTTCGTTTAGAACATTTTTGCTTCCAGGGGACTAGAAAAGTAGTAAATCGCGCTGGAGACAGTGCTTTTGGTCACAAGAAGAGGTTCTTAAATTAGGCACTTCGTTTGATTTTTTCGGTTTTGGTTTAATTTGTTTATTTTTCGTTTTCGAACTTTAAAAAAAATTGTTTTTGCGGAACTAACTCTTCTTAGAGCTCGCACTTTTTTCCAGATTTCTGTCTTTAAGTTTTAGAGTCATTTTTATTTAATCTTCTTAGAACAAGTCTTGTATTGTGTAATTTTTTAATTCTTTTGATCGTTTGCTACTGTGATTTTTAATATTTGTACAATTTTAGGGTAGTGAACAAAGCTGAATTTTTACTTTGCTGGAGATTCCTTGTAGGTATATGACAACGCGCGATACAAGAGCTACAAGTAGCTCCCACCCCTATACTCTCAAGGTAAAGTTTGGACTTACCATCAAATTTCGGTAATCTTTTCTAAGCAGAACAACACGAATGTGGAACAGTTTATCATCTTCTGTTTTTCCCTCGTTATATGATCCCGAAACTTTCAAGCGGGGCGTACATCGACACCTCCTTCACACAACCTACTAACCCATTTCATTCATCCTTAATTCCTTTCCTGCCAAGGCTGTGCTCATATATAAAAAAAAATTGAGCTAAAATAAAGAGACATACAAAAACTCGTACATCTTGAATAAATGAAATAAATGAATTGCACCCCACTATTTTTTATACACTGCCGTCACATGAAACGTAATTTACTTGCGTCATTTAAAGCTACGTTATTCAGGAAAATACCAATACTATTACAAAGTTCGTGAAATTTTAGTATTTTTGCCATGTATTCATTATATCCACAATTACGAAAACAAACCTTGGCAACGAAATCAAAAGAGATTACCTCTAACCTCTTCTGTTAATACGTCAAATCCCTACGTAATTTTCTTCGTAATCCTTAATTCCCGAGAATTTTCCGTAGTAACGTAATATCGCGTGCGAAAGTTCTGTTAAAAAAATTTTTCAGATAGAAATGTAATCATCCGATAATCAATTAATAAAACTTCTGTGCTCAGTTTGATATTTTTATAATTCGCTTAATAACAAACGATTGCTTACATTTTCACAACGTTTGGATATATTTTTGCTGATTGGAAAAGATATTCGACACCATTCCACTACTTTTCTTTCATAAAGTTGCTTTAGTTGTTAGTTTACCTGTTTGTAACCTAAATAATGCTGGAGCTTCCTTAACACGTTCACGACCGAACTTTCAAATTGCCCCTATGGCAGTTTTTCCTTCGTAAACAATATCTTTTAGTGCTCGAAATGGTGACTTTTCTGATGTTCTGTTGCCTAAGGACGTGTCGCAAATATGTACAACTGGCCTGTAGTAACAAAATTCTCCACACATATCATGTATCTTAAATAAGCGGTATGAGTAGAAATAAATAAAGCACTGATTTCATTATAAGAATTCTCTTTCCCTCCTTATTCTCCTCTGCCACTCCACTCCCCTCTCCTATCTCTCCCTACCTCTCTCCCCTCTTATTCTGCCACTCCCTCTCCCTTTCCTTCGTTATCTCTCTTTTTCTCTCCTACCTCTTATCATCACACTTTATCACGATCCTTTTCTCTCTTTAATTCTTCTTTTCTTTCTCTCCCTCTCTTTCTTTCTCTCCCTCTCTATCTTTCTCTCCCTCCCTTTCTTGTTTATACTACCCAGTCACACAAACTACAATTACGATAATTTTCATTTATATTGGAATATAGATCGTTCAAATATTACGTAACGCAGTTTTTGTCGATTTGAGATCCCCCCTCCTTCGTGTTACACCCCCCCCCCCTCGCCTCACCCCCGAAAGGTTACATAACATTCAGATGATTATTTTTACCTAAAAATGTCAATTATGTTGCGCAAAATACCGGAAATAAGAAGCAATGGAAATTAAACGAAATTTCAGCCCGCTTTGGCCCTAATGTGTGTGCGTGAAATTCGTAAGTTCATGGCTTGTAGTTTAGGTGGTTTTGCTTGACCGGAACGGTTGCACTCTTAGGGTCCAAAATATGGCCGTGATACACGGCTTATTGTGGTTATTTGCCATATATATACTTCTGTATACTCAGTGACGCGACTCTTTTCGTATGTAAAAAAATATGTTTAGTGTAGATATACGATATAAACTGAGCCGTGAGTCACAAATTAAGAGTTAGGACTTTTATAAAAAACTGCTACGTAACGCGCTGCTTCTTCCCCCCCCTCCCGATAATGTACCGTAACGTTTCACAAGACGCGTGTTGCTTGACCCCTCCCCCGCTAACTGCGTTACGTACTATCGTATTTGAACGGCCCCATATGATAAATTTTCAATCTTAATTTTTTCAAGAATTCCAATGGTTCCTTTTTCTTTCCCTTTGTCTTTTACGGCAATAAGTAATAATTTTTTGATTGGTGCATGCGACACGTCTAGTTCTTACTGCAGGTGTTGAACGTGTTTATAGGCAAAAGGTGAAGAGACGCTGATGGGGAAATAAACGCTTATCCATTTCATTTTTCGCGTTGATTTCACGCAAAAACTTACATGCATTTGTGGTCTTGATACGTCACAATCGATCAGCTGAAATGTGTCAAAAGCACAGGGAGGAAGATAAAGTTAAACTGTCAGCTTAGTCTTGTTGTGATTTCCGTGTAATGTGAAAGAGATTTTTTGAGTTTGTGCCCAAATTAGAAGTGAATTATTAATTTTGCTGTACGCAACTGACAGCTGTCAATTCAGACAGAAATTCACATACATAGGTATTACAGTAAGTACATTATTTAGTTACAGCCAGTAAGCACTCCCCGTGTCGCTTCTCTGGACGTGCTTGCTGCAGTACTTACTGTCAGTAAGGATTACACGTGTCGCATTAGCAATTCACGACTTCGATATTTGCTAGAAGTTCAAATTAAATGACAAAAGATTGACAGTGCTATTTTGGTTGTACTAAGTAGCAAACAGATAAACAAGATCTAAGTGGTCGCTGCTGTCAAAAATAAATCACGTTTTATTTGATAGTTATAAGTTAGGTTAGGTTCGTGCGGCTGTCCCAAAGGACACACTTAGACCTCAAGAGGCCCATTGTGATGCCACGGGAATCCAAGAATTCCCAACATCTCCACCTCCTCACTGGAACCATCCGGAGCTGTTGATGAAGCGCCAGAGATCTGCAACGTCAATTGCCACTAGATCGCAAAGACTATCGACGAAATAGTTGCCCAAGAAGGACTTCCGCCTGCGTGCCAGTACAGGGCACCGGCAGAGGAAGTGGAAAATAGTTTCCTCCTACTCCTCGTCCATACAGCTCCTACAGAAGTCGTTAGTCGTTGATAGTTAAAAAAATTTGTATACTTGGCAAGAGGCGAAACCGTGGGAATTTTTGTTAGCACCATTTCTGTTTCCTTTAATAAAAAATACTTGAACAGACCTAATAGCAAAAACTTGGAGTCATTGCAAAGATTCTAAAAACGTTTTGCTTTTGATGAACCTACGTTGTACAACATTTTTTATAATTACACATTCCTTTAGGTATTCTATTATTTGGTGCTTTTCCAATCTTCTACTACCACTGTTCTTCAACATCTGCGGTAAATCTTACCAAAAATTGTTTTAAACATGCTACCTTCTTTTGGGGAAAACATCCTCTTTCCAGTGAAACATCCTGAAAATGTTTTTCAATTAAATTTCTTTCTTAGTAACTCAAAAGCTGGATTTCTTAATAAGTTATGCAAATTTATTTATGGTATTGTACGTAAAGGTTAAGGAGTTTTAATGGTTACCGGAATTGTAGAAACCTGTTTACCAATTCATACCAGTTATTTATTGTAATTGGTCAAACAACCAAACCAGTAAATTGAACAGAACAAAAAATAAAATTATAATAAAATTTCAATGATGTTCGAAACAGGAATATTATTTTCAATGCAATTGTATTTCATTTAATTCAATTCAATCGTGGCAGGTACTCGAATAAAATTGAGGTACAAATAAAGGAAACATCTGAATGAAAGCAGAAAAGGTATACACAAGTACTTTCAGAGTAATTGCTTTTTCCTTCCATTTGTAAGCATTTCTGCCATCTATTGTGTATTGTTAGTGAAGACGTAAAACGTACTTCCGCAGTGCTAAATATCATTTACATAAGAAGAAGTATTACAAATTAGTGTGCTCTCTGGAAAATATACCCTTAAGGTGGAATTACAGTGAGAGTATTTTCGTGTGTTCTGTTACAGTGACTTCGTGTCGATTTGATATTTAAAGTATGTTGTTATTAAAATTATATAAGAGGCGTTAAAATTGTCAGTGTAGACCGTGTACACCATGGCAATAAACCATTGTATGCAATATACGGCCAACCATATATCCTACCATTAGTATAGCTAAACAAATTGCCAGGAAAAATTTGACGTTTATCAGAATGGCTGAAACAGCCTTCTCTAGATACAACCCGGAAAACATGACAGTTCGGCCATTTTACCGCCAAGTGTGTCGTCATTATTTCATTTATTTTTGTACCAAAGATTAACCAATCCTTGCACACATATAAAACTGCGTACTGCCTTAACAAAACTTAAGAGAAATGTTGATGTCATTGATGCATTCTAACCTCAATACTTTAACAAAACGAACACTAGAAAGAGTCTTCCCCTTAAAACACATGAAAACTGTAATTAAACAATTTTTTATCGCAACCATGCATAATGTTCAGAACATTAGTAGGTTTACGTCAAGTAAATTCCAAGTTGAGACTTTAAAATTACTGCGAGAAATACTACGAAATAGTAAAATTCCCCAACCTTTTCCTATACTTTACTGTAGCAAGTTTTGGTTTGCTTACACCACCAATACTCAGCTGTTCGAGTCAGGCTGTAGCTAAAATTAAATTGACGTGAATGGAGCTTGCACGGAGATAATTAAATTAAGACGATATTCTTCAATATCATATTCTTTTCTATTTTAATTTCTCTATTCAATTATTTTTTCTATTCGTTTTCTTAATCTTTTATAGCTCCGTGAGCTCCAATGCTTAAATGCAATCAATTTCCATTTAAGAAATAACGTGGAATTTGAAAATTACGTTGAATTTTGTATACCGATGTCCTAGGCTTAATGCATATTCTCTCTCTCTCTCTAGTTCCCATAACCCCTTGTGTGGTATAAGGCGGGAGAACAATTTCACCCGATTTGAGACAGCTATTGCAAGTGGACGTACAATTTAAAGTGAATTCCAAACCACTGACATTTTCTCTGCAACCCCCACGGTCTTTTAATCGTAATATGTTGTCGGCAGAAAATAACCATGAGTCGCCGTCGATGGGATTCGAACCTGGGACCTACGGATTGGTAGACCGACACGTTATCACTTACTCCACCGACGGGACATTGTTACACCAACTCCAAATGGAACATAACTGGTAGAATAGACAAGGTGTGTGAAGCTGTCTTCCCCAAAATTCTGGAAAATGCTGGTTTCGATTAAACACTGAGTGACCACTATTGACCAGCAGTAATTTTGATCGATGGCCCAGTCAAAAATATGTTTAAGGTCAACATAACCGCTGCCTCCAAATGTTTTAGTTAATCAATTTTATTACTGGATAGGATTGACTACTTTTGACCACCCAACGGAAAAAAACAAATTTCAAACAACAACTGTTTTTGACGTTTGACCAACTGTCAAATTAAAAAAAGTCAAAAGAGTCGGTATAGCTGAAACGTCTTCTTTTAAGCGCTTTGTTTGGTTTTCAGTGGCTGGTTAAACGTTAAAATCGCGTTAGATGGCCGCCTTTGTATGCTTAGAATTGACACCACCTGCTTTCTAAGTGTAACGAACCTTCGAAATTAAAGAGTAAGTAGTAATAAATCGAAGTTCTTTACTAATTATATGTATTTGAGGTAAATTTGTAACGTTATGATATTGGCATATACATTTGCAATGGACGAAAATATATTCCGTTGGGCTACTACTGACCGGAGGTAGAAGGACTTCCAGAAAAGTCGAGCCCCTTAATTTGAAGACGGCTAAAGCTTAATTTTCACTGGAACTTATTTTGATCCTTCGAAATACTGCTGCAGCTTGACGTTTTCAGTCGAACCCTTGTTAGCCGCGGCTTTATTTTAAGTTTTGACGTTTCTTATTTTTCTTGTATCTATTTAAGTAAACGTGCATTTATTTTTGTTTAATAATAATATTATGCGGAAAAAATATGCAAAATAATTAAAGAAAAACGTAAATTAACTCTGTAACACAATCAGTTTTAATCGCTTCTACTATAAACACAAGAATTGAAGTTAAACTCTTCGGGTTCGTTTGAAAAAGAAACACTAATTTGGTAAGAATAAGACTCAGCTTGAAGCACCCGAGTGAAGATTGAGCTTAAAGCAAAATATCACACACAATTTAAAGCAACTAAAAATTGTAAAATTATTTCACATTTGTAGTAAGTACGGGTAATTTGCTGCGTAGAATCCGAATCCGGGGTCAGAATTGGCCCATCACGTCAGGATTTTGAGATATTTGAGGTTATGTACCCGAAAAACGGCGTTTTTTTCCTACTTTTGGGGTTATGTACAGGGTGCAAATAATTTTTGTAGTCTGTCTCTCCAGTTACATCATTTAGTACCACTCTTACCCTTTAATTTAAGAGTTCAAGAGATCAATTACGATTTTTTTTTTCGCAAAGTTGTGGCTATTCGAAGTTACGAAATATATCCCTTCCACGTCATTAATGCAAATGCTAATGACGTCGAAGGGATATATTTCGTAATTTCGAATAGCCATAACTTTGCGAAAAAAAAATTATAATTGATCTCTGGAGAGACAGACCACAAAAATTTTTTGCACCCTGTACATAACCTCAAAAGTAGGAAAAAACGCCGTTTTTCGGGTACATAACCTCAAATATCTCCTGATGTGATGGGCTAATTCTGACCCCGGATTCGGATTCTACACAGCAAATTACTTCGGAAATGACCCTTAGCTTTCCAACAACTATACCATGTTGACCTGTGTTATCGAAGTCGTGTTGGGAGGTAAAAAGGCGATCCATACGTTTGGATGTTTCTAATTTTATTTATTTGAACTCAAAATATCTTTTTTTGCAAGTAGCTTTCTTTCCACCTTTTTTTTATTTTATTTACTTTTTTTTTTTGGGAAGAAAAATCTCCTAAAAGTCCCACATAGTATGGGATTTCTACCCACTAACTACGCTTACCTCACCGGCATCCGATCTGGCATTTCTTTAGTGTGGGTGCTGTATGCCTAACTTGCCTATTAATATAGGGTACTTAATTCCCTGCCTTGGTCATGGATCTGTACGGTCTGTCGATCAATTTCTTGATATCAGGTACAGCTTGTGCGACGATCTTTCGTGTTGCCCACCTGTCCGTTTTTTCTGCTTGTTTCGCATCAGGTTTTGTCCGGCTTAAATGCTGCCCATACCGTCATATTTTAATGTCCTTTCTTGGGTCATCAGGTCGATGGGCAGTACTCTCGCAATTACCCCGGTTGAAATCATTTAGAACACGCTAATGATTCTTATTAATATCCCTGGTTGTGTGCTAGTCCATTTTTAATTGTCTTGTTCATTACCCTGTATCAGCCAGTCGCCGCATACAGTATTTGCGAGTGCACAACGCTCGCAAGTGCCCTTCTATTTGATGCCCTAGGCCGTCTATGCTATAGCTTTCAACCTCGGGTGTGGCATAATTATAAAAAAAAACAAATCCTTAAACATCCGAGCTTTTATGTTTGCACAGTAACGTAAAACGTTAATAGTAGGTTCTAGTCGAGCGGCCTGAAAAATGGCTGAAGTTCATGAATTTTTTTCTCACACAAAAAGATAAATAATGTATAATTCGACTTTTTCAGCTTAGTACATTTACTAAATTTAAGTTCACAAAAAAATGTTTTTTAATTCTTTAAATTGTAAAATTTGTGAGATATCCACTTACTTCTGGAGCTGTGTAGCGCGTGCAACGCGCTAGCTCGCAGCAATGCAAAAACAATACATTCAAGTTTCCTCACTCCCCTGGGCTTTGGCAACATCGTAAGAAAAAATAAAATAAATAAACATAAGTTTTGGGTACTTAATATATGTTTAATAAATGCCTCTTAATTAAATTTAATGGATGTACGTTATTTAAAAAAAATCTCTTTTCAATAAATTGAAAGTGGGGTTTCCCTTAAAGTTATACATCAGATGGGGTTTTCTTATGGAATTATGTATACATACACCACTAAAACTTACTTACCGACACAGGTGTGATGTGAATTTTGAGAAAATTGTTTTATTCTGGTATGCTGGATGCACAAATTACCTGAAATGAATATTTACTTTATATAATTTGCTACGTTTCCTAATATAAAGTAAAATGTCTTTATAATAAAGCTTAAGCTTATTGCATTTTAATAACAATATAAAAGTGTATATGCTATAAAATTATTATTTTTGTTTATTTTAGGAAACTATATTATGGAAGACTGCATATCATCGAAGTTGGGAATAACATGCTAACTTTTGACAAAGGTAAGAAATGCTTCTTTTTCAAAATAAAAATATTATAATAATTAAAAGAAAGTAATCCTCGTAATTAAAGAATAATAAATGGAACTAATATTAAATAGTGATACATTACGGAATCAAGGCTTTAAAGGAGTGTTAGTTTTGCATGAATTAAAGTTTTTATGGACTGTTGTTTTGTAAAGTGAATTTAAAATTTTTCTGACTTCTTGAAAATTGTCCTACTACCGAAGAAAAACAATTATTTGCCCTTTGCATCCGAGTAAAAGTAATTTAATTGGTATATTCACACTCAACCAAGTACATACCTTTATATTTTTAAAAGTATGTATACGCCCGTAGCTAGCACGCATAGCGTACAAATGCGCCCAGTACTATTATGATACATTCGTGCTACAGTTACGAAAATTGACAAATACGCCTGCCTCACGGATATACACGCTCCTGCTACATGCCCAAAGATATAAAAAATTTAAATATACGCCGCCATAGTGGTATGCACGCTTTGGCTTAAGATATGAGTGTGCTCATAATCGACCAATATGATACTTAATATAAATACGATTTCATTCATTTTTATTAGAATTTTAGTCTAGAAAAAGTGTAAGCATACCGTGCTTCGTTTGGACTATTTCGTGCGCCTTTTATCGATACGTGCCTGCAACGGACTGGCATTTGGAAAAGTATGAGTTTTACTCATACATATCGAGCCTTATTTGGGTTTTACACAGCCATTTTGACGCTGTGGGTGCCTGTGCCCTATTGTAGAATAAGAACGTGCGAGTCTTATTTTTACTCGGGCAACAACTTTTGTCAGAAATTTATTAAATTCTTTATTAAAGAGTCTGGAATTTTACTACGCCTAATAGTTAGACGTTTTACAAGTTCACTTAAGCACCATTTTTATTGAACTTCTACTAATAACCTATGACAAATATTTTGACCAATCTGACGTCAAACCATTTGACATTTCTTCGTGCACAGACCGTGCAAACTCTAGACCGTTGTGATGATGCATGCGTGCACGAACGTGATGTCGAAGCCAAGGTTCAATCGTCTCAATCGAAACTTCCAGAAGGGTCAAGGCCGTTAAAACTCGTCAAGGTCGATCAAATGTCGTGATTGTGCTCACCGCTTTCTACGGTTGAAACGGCATAATGAGTTCATGTGAGTTTGTAAATCAAAAGGAAATTTGAAATGTATACACCGTTTACCCAAGCCTGCGTATTCGCTAGAAGTAACCTCTGCAATTCATCGGAACTATAGTCATCAATGAAAGTATATTACAACTTCTTTCCGTTATGAATGAAGTGTTCGATGACTTTAACATCAAGGTCATGGCTCGTCCAAACTGTGATTCTTCATATGGTAAATGGTGGAATTAAAAATGTTTTAAGTTTACGTTCCAGAGTTCTTTTGTAGAAGTTTATGCTCTCTCTGCAATTTATTTGAAGAGTCAACCAAATGTTTTCCTTGTTATCTTAAAATTTAAGTTACTAAATTACAAAAATCCATTTGAATAATTTTCTGCTGTTATGATTCCTACTTTCAAAAGCAATTCAATATTCATCGAGATTCATATAATCAAAATTGACTAACAAAACTGTAGAAGGGACGGCATTCTAACGATCTTTTAAAATCCTTTTTGAGATAAATATTTCAGTACTTTTTATTTTTCTCCTTTCTCTCGAATTATTAATGAGATGCAAATAAATGACGATTGAAGAACAGGAAAGGAAATTCAGGAAGTATCTTAAGCAACGCATATCTGAATCGAACAAAGATTTCTTTTATAATTTGCTGAAAAACAGACATCAAAAGTTCAGTCACGTTTAAAATAATCCCCGAAATGTTTGTGTTTCATTAGCATAAAAGTGTACGAAAAGCTTAAAGGCTTTTACTGTTTGCCTAAGTAAAAAGTCTTCATATGCTAAAAAGGTACTCTGATGCCAAAAGGTATAAAGAGATTTATTGCCGGCAAGGGTAAAAGTGGGTTTTACCGGATTTTGATGGCATATTATTTTACGTCCCTATGCTCCAAGCCTGATGTATGCACTTTTAGTATTCTTATTGCGATAAGTGGTATTCGAGCAGAAAGTGGAAAACACTATACCGAAGAGGAAAGATTTATGATGTGACAGGTATGATGACAAGACTTGAAAATATTTTTCAAGTAAAAGAATTCCAGGCATTAATAAAATTCTTTTTCAAGATTTCTCTTTTGCAAATTTGTGATGGTTGATGGGTATTTAGAGACTTAGATTCAGACGTAATAAATCCTGTTGCTTCGCCCCAAAAATGTTTCCTTTTGGCTGAAGGTTAAAGTTGGGAATGTTTTGGTTTCATTTTAAGCTTTGCGTTTAGCTTATTTCTTTTCAAATAAACGCAAGGCGAGACGTTGAAATGTTATTTATCTTTTATCTTAAATATTTTATTTATACTTATTTAGTTTAATAAAATATCTTTTTAAAAAAAGTACATAAAACTTGGAGATTGGTAGTACTCTTTCGTTCTTGCTCACAAATTTAGCATGATAATGGGGTTACGAAATTTCGAGCAATTTTTTTATATAGAATTTCCTTCTAATTCAGAAGACGCACTTCTCAGCAGGAGCCAAGAATCAGTTAACCAATTCACCAGAATATAAAACAACATATTGAGGTGGAATGAGGCTCCCAAACCAGCATGCATGACATTTTCTTGTTACCCCCATGACCTCTTTATCGTAATCTATTGTCAGCAGTAAACAACCATGCGTCACCGTCGGTGGAATTCGAACCTTGGAATTCCGGATTGGAAGGGCGATACGCTTACTCCACCCACGACTTACTCAACAATCAGGGGAGGATGGAAAACAAATCGTTTCATCGAATCCTTAGTTAGAGTAAAGTCGAAAACAGGACACACATTCACGACCTTACCCATGCGATTAATGGGCTCATGCATGTTATAATTAGAACGAGAGTGATCGACATGTAGTAAAGGCAATCTACTAAAATCATACAAGCTTTTGTAAAAACCATATCTGCGCACACACGAGAATCTACATTCGGCTTCAAAAGCTATTGTATAAAGGCCAAGTCAGCAAGTTCACGCCGCTTTTGCAAAGAGTGCATATTAAGCAACCAGAGGCGATTCACGTAAGGAGGAAGCCTTAGTGGATCGTTCTACCGAAGCTCTCTTAATGCGAACCTAACAAAGCTCCGTTGTACTGACTCAATACTTCTAGACGTATGAATAGTATAGCAAGGTGATCAGCCCTGAGATGTCTTCTCGAGAATTGGTCTAATCAAAAAAGAAAGAACAAATGAATCAAGGTCTGCCGATCAGAAAATTCCCTCGCCCACCACTTTACATAGTCAAAAACTGAATTATTCCTAGAAGCAATATAGTTTATCTGCAGAGTAAAATCGAACTTTTTGTCAAGCTTCACACCAAGGTCACTCACGTACTACACGCGTCGTATACTAGTTTCCGCAAAAGTATTGTCAAAGAGGTGCTGATTAAGACTCCTAAAGAATGTCATAACTTCACGTTTTTCCAAGTTAAGCTCAGGCCATTAGATCGGCACCAGTCATTGAACCTTTTTTTTTTAATTTTTATGTACTATATATGATGTTGCCAAAGCTCAGGGATGCCCTATGATGCTAAAGCACAGCCTTGGTAGGAAAGGAATTAAGAATGAGGGAAATGGGTTAGAAGGTTGAGTGAAGGAGGAGGTGTCGATGTACGCTTCGTTTGAAGTTTCGTGCTCATAAGATGAGGGAAAAACCAAAGATGGTAAACTGTTCCACATTCGTGTGATTCCCGAAATTTGACGGTACGTCCAAATTTTACCTGGAGAGTATAGGGGTTGGAGCGACTTGAAGATCTTGCATCGTGCGTTGTCATGTGTCTACAAGGAATCAGGCTATAAATTTCGTAAGAACAAGGGCCGTGGAAATAGCGATAGAAGAGTGAGAGGCATTTGACATTCCGTCAATTCCCCAGAAAGTCAATACTCTCAGAGATTAAATGATCACCAATAAATTTAATAGCCTTACGCTGGATTTTGTCTAACGCGGTATATTCGACCCCTGCCCAAATATGGAAATTATATTCGAGTCTAGGTCTGATGTGGGACTTGTAGATCAACGCTAAGTCAGATGGGGTGAAGTATTTCTTTCCTCAGAAAACCCAAGCATTTCATCACACTTTTAGCGTTTAAAAATCTATAGTCAGTCCTGCTAAGATTGCGGGATATCTCAATACCCACGATGTCTAAAGAGAGCGATTTTGATATATTCATTCCGTTGACTAAAATAGGTTGAGGGCGAACTGAGCGAATTTTAAGGGACATTAAATAGCATTGAGTTTTCAATGCATTAAACCAAACACGATTTGCTCTGCCCCAAGCGAACATCATAAAAATGTCGTTGTTTAATGATCCAAACATGAGTTCTTGATTGATTTCTATAGCATTTCCACAAGAAATCATTACGGAATAAAAAGAGTACGCGAAATCAAGGGTGCTGTCGTCAACGAAACTATGAATAGAATTGAATTGGTGATTAATAAAAACAGAAATAAGTTCGGTGACAGAACTGGACCTTGAGGTACACCGGCATTTATTTCGTAGGAATCAGATGTTACTCCGTCAATTACTACATGGATTGAACGGCCTGAGAAAAGACTCTCTATCCATTTAATATGGTGAGGGTGCAGACCAAATGTTTGAAGTGTGGCTAAAAGACTCCAGACTCTATCAAAACCCTTTGAAATATTAAGAGCGACGACTTTGGACTCACCAAAATTGTGGAGAAAATTATTCCAAAGTCGTTAGTAAGTCTGCGGTTGAGCGGCCGGCGCGGAAACCGCACTCGGCCATCGTTGATATGATGGTTTTTTTTTTTAGATATTTCATCAACTGAGAGTTGATGAGTGATTCAAAGACTTTAGATAAGACAAATAGTGTGTAGTTACAGGGGTCGCATGCCTCTCCTTTTTTAAGTATCGGCTGGATATGAGCAAGTTTCCATGCACTTGAAGACACTTCTGTTGAATATGACATCCTCCATGTGGGAAGATTCATAATACTGTTTTTAACGCATATCCTTCGCAGAGATTAAGACTTTAGAGTGCCTAATCAGGGGAACAAGGTCATCAATGGCAAGAATAAACAGCAGCGGACCCAGATGGCTACCCTGCAGTACCTACAGCTGATGAAGAAGATATAGTGTTACAGAAAGATACCCGATATGTCTTGTCTTGAAGTGTGTGATCCAATCTAGCAATAAATGCGGGAAACCCAACTTTTTAAGCTTGAGGATAGTTACAGAGTGAGGAAATTTACCAAATGCCTGGCTAAAGTCGGTTTAAAAAACCCCTAAAATCAACACTCTTCTTTTATCTACTTTATAAAATATTCAATTGGTACGTAGAGGGGTTAAGACTTTAAGCTGTCTGCTTTGTTCCACAGGCTGCGTCAACCGACTATTTTCTTTTTTTCTGCCTGGTCGTATGCAGCGAGTTCTATTTCGTTGCGTTCTTTCTGGCGTCCCCCAATATAGTCAGCACACGCCACTTCTCTTCGATATTTACATCAATGATTTATCTTTTATACACACTTACTCGAGAGTTCTTTCCTATGCTTCCTTCAGTAGGTAAATAATATTTGCGATTTTTCTATAATACAATTTTTATATTAAATGGTACATTGGTAAAATAGTATAAAAATAATATCCTCTCAATGTGTTCAAGTGTGCTACCGTGCGCCTTTCTCGCACAAAAGAACTCTCTTCATTTTGGATATACTCTGGTTGGACGCCCCGTTCTCCCCTAAACGGTATCGTCTACGTGATTGCCTTGCGGGAAAAATGAAAGCCACCACATAAAATTGTAAAACATATGAGAATGCGAATAAAAAGAAAAATTATCACCTATGGTCATCGAATAAATGTCATTTGAAAAACTCCTATTTGTCGCTCTACTATCTAGCCTGTCTCCATTAAACTAATTCGCTGGGACTCACTCGATGATAGCCGAAATAACTCCAAAACTATTTTTGCTTTTGAATGCTTACAAGGGGCTATTAACTCCTCTGAGCTTTTGAGTATCTTAAATGTGCACGCTTTGCGTCGTCCCATGAGGACTCATGGTTTTCACATTCTCAACATACTACTAGCTACGGTACGTGCGAACCTATTTCTTCATTGGCTCACCTTTTCAATCGCCAGTATCACTATTTGGATTTTTATCTTTTTGAGGCCTAAAAGACGTTTCGTGTGTATTTTTTTCTTTCGAGTAAGCGGTTTACAAGCCTTCCTATCCTATACCAGAAGAAGGGCTGCTCCTTAGGGCGTCCTGCGAGTCACCGAGTGTGTATTTATCAAAGAACGAGAGAGAGAAAGCGCAAATAAAAAATTAGCTTGGTTATAGTTTTTTTTTGTTATAAATTATTATACGTGGTACGTACCATAACGAATTGGCCTAACTATGAAATAATAAAGAAAATGAAATGAAACCAACACCCACATTATCTCTGCTTTCCAATAAGGTCTCCAGACTGACTGCGTCTACACCGACTTTAGTAAAGCATTTGATAAGCTTCCTCATTCTGAATTTATGCTTAAACTTGAAAATTTGGGTTTTCCGCCTTTATTGCTCGACTGGATATGCTCTTACTTAAAAGATAGGACATACCGAGTATCTTTTCGTAATACTTTATCCAGAATCGTTAGGGCTTCATCTGGCGTACCGCAGGGTAACCATTCTTGCTATTGACGACATTGTCCCTCGGATTAAGCACTCCAAAGTTTGAATCTACCCAGATGATATGAAGATTTTCTCATTCGTTAGAAACAGTTAGGATTCTTCCTGCATTCAGGATAATTTAAATACCTTCAAGAACTGATGTGGATCTAATGGCCTGCAGCTTAACTTGGATAAATGTGAGGTTGTGTCATACTCTAGGAACCAAAATCAGCATGTCTTTGATTATACCTTTGCGGAAACTAATATCTGTCGCGTGCAGTCCGTTACTGACCTTGGTCTGATTTCACTCTGCACGTTAACTACATTGTTTCTAAGAGTAATTCAGTTCTGGGTTACGTAAAGCGTTGGTCAAGGGAATTTCCTGATCGGAAGACCTTAATTCACTTATTCTTTTCTTTGGTTAGGCCAATTCTCGAGTATGCATCTCAGGTTTGGTCTCCCTGGTATGCTGTTCATTCTAGACGCATTGAGTCGATGCAGCGGAACTTTGTTAGGTTCACACTAAGTGACCTTCCGTGGAATGATCCACTCAGGCTTTCTCCTTATGTGGATCACCTCCGGTTGCTTAATATGCATTCGTTGAAAGAACGGCGTAGAGTTGCTGACCTAGTCTTTATTCACCAGCTTTTGAACTCAAACGTAGATTCTTGTACTCTCGCAAGTGTGTTTTCTCATAGGTATACCTCGTATAACTTAAGGAGATTACCCTTACTGCATGTTGTTCATTCTCGGTCTAACTATGGTAGGCATGAGCTTATAAATCGCATATGTAGAGCCGTGAATATGTGTCCTGATTTTGACCTGACTCTTACTAAGGATTTGCTGAAGTGCTCTCTGTTGTCCGCGCACCCCTGATTGTTTTGTGTGGGCGTGCCTTAGTTTATGTTTACTAATATTTTTTGCGTGCTGGTATGGGAGCCTAATTCGCCTCAATATATTTTTATATTCTGGCGAATAGGTCAATTGATGCTAGGCTTCTGCCTAAGAAGTGCACTATCTGAGTCAGAAGGGTTCATTCTATTAAAAATTTTATTTTTCAATATAATCTCCACCAATACTCATACACTTTTGACATCTGTGAACTAACTTTTGTAAAAGAAGTTTCGGGACCCATCTTGCACTGACTTTTTTAATATGAAGATGTTCATGGATTGCACGATGGACGATACTTTTAGAGAGCCCAAGTCTAGCTGCAATTTCTCTAATCTTCAATCGGCGGTCACTCAAAACCTCTTCTTCGATTAGAACAATAGTTTCGCGCACTTCCACCGGTCGACCTTCATGACCGATATCTTCGACGGTTTCTCTGCCGAGGCTGTAAGAGGGGGAACACTCCTCATAAACGCCATCTAATCGTTATTTTATTTGGGCGGGGGATAAGCCTTCTTTAAACAGAAACTTTATCACGCTTCGATACTCGGTTTTCGACATTTTGAAAAAATACGCGACTCATGTTGTTGAAACCATTACTAAACTAAGACTGCGCTCTTCAGGTCGATGAATGTTCGTACACAAAGTACATGATAAACGTACATATCGACATGTCGCGTAGAACTATATCAGGTCAGTTCATTATGGGACCGACTACGTAAATATTTGTAGTAATGAGTTAATTGATAAAGTTGAGTAAATAATTCTATAAATTTCTATGAATTTTCAGAAGGTCCTTAAAGGAGCAAAACATAATCGAAAAGGCGAAGAACGAAAAACCGTGAGTCGATCGATAGTGCTCCAAATTTCAAGTGAGGCATTAATTTCAATTAAAATTTTCAACGAATTCATAGTTGCAAAAACTTTGAAAAACTTTGTTGAAAATTGGCTGAAATTTAACTCTAAATTGAATGTACACAAGGACCAGTCGCAGTTTGTGTTCTATTCAAAAATCGCTCAGCCTTTTTACTATTGCATTAGCTGAAATTGCCTTTTTCATAAAACTGCGAGAGTGTAAAGGCACTCATGAATTTTGTTCCGTCACTGAATTGTTTTTTCGGCGCCCATTATAACACCAACTGATACCGTGCTAACTTCACCTTGAGCATTTTAAAATTTATGAAGCTCCTCCTTCGAGTTGTTCACAGTCCTCCACGTCTCTTTGTGTACCAAAAAGGAGTGCAAATGGAGTGCCACTATCAAAGTGAATGCAGTGCTCAGCTGATAGTTTAAATGCAAATTAAATTTTGCTAGCTATATTCCGTCAAAGTTCTCACATGGCGCGGAATTTAATTAAAGCGCGAACAAGCAAAGAGCGGCTAGCCTTTATTCAAATATTAAAGAGCAGAAACTTCGGAGAGAAATAATGGGATTTCTTTCCCAATTTTGAGGCAAAATTACTTTGTCCATCCTCTCGTAACATCCCGCTGATTTTGATTCCCCTTGACAATGAAATGTACCCAGGGCACATATTTTTTTAAAGTTGCCGTGAATTATTCAAAATTGAAGAAGGGTCATGGGGGCGCACTGCTTGTAGAAGCTTCCTATTTCCCTCAGCGCACATCCGAAGCTCTTTTCACAGCCATCCGTGGTAAAGTGACCCAGTTTGTTATAAGGATCATTTTGAACTATGAATGTAGTCGAGAACCGCAAATGGGTCTTTAGCACTTGGTTGGAGTGCTGATAAAGGAATATTTCTGCTTGGTAATGCAAAAAGTTTAACTTTACCATTCTTTACAAAGGAATCCCACGAAACGGTTTGGTTGGAATTTTACAGGATCCTTGCAAGGGAATGTAATGCAAACTTTTGTTATCGTAATGACTTCAAGTTGCTCTAAATAATGCCGGCACTAGTGCCCCTTGATATTTCTCATAAATTATTCTTGAAAAAGTTAAACATGCAACTTTTCTGGTAAATATTGTATTAAATGTGCATGGAACGTTTCGGAAAATCCATTTCATGCCAGCAGCAGGTTGGCTGAACATCCTGTTAAGTGGTATTTGCAGCATGTGTATAATCAAGGTATGGTTTCATTATTCATTTTTCACCTGATTGTAGCTTCGAGTACAGTTTTCGTTTTTTGGGAAGTTTGTGTGATAAGCAAAAATTTAATCACTTTAAACCTTAAAATATAAACTCATGGCGTTAGTCCTTATTGCAATTATCGTGTCGATTCTCCCATTACATTGCTAATGAACGCGATTCGAACAGAGACCGTAAATAACAGTTACCGGTCAAAACAGATACGAAAAAATCACATATAAGGAACACTTGGAGAGACGCGCCATGACTATAGACGATGACACCCCTTTCTAAGCCTTTCTAAGCCGTTCCTTTGATAAACTATGTTCAGATTTTGGAAATATCCCCCTCCTTCTTTCTTGCTGGCGATTTCAACGTCCACCGCACATAGTGGATCAGGTATTCTTTTAACATAAGCCCGTCTGAAAGACACGTCAAGTTATTTAGTAAGTTCTTTAATTTACAACAATTGGTTGAGTGTCCGACTCGTGTTCCTGATACTATGGGACACAACGCCCATCTTCTGGATCTTTTTCTAACATCGCATCCAGATAATAGATTTTGTATACAATTTAGATAAAGCCTAGGGGACGAGCCTTTGATGCGTTAGCATGGTTTTGGCCGAAAGCGAATTATGGTAAGGGAAGTGAGGAAACTTGAAAGTCTTGTTTTTGCATTGCTGCTAGCTAAACAACAGTCTAGAGACGGAGTGGATTATTTCAATTTCTTAATAAAAATTCGCGGGGAGACCTGGTATCGAACCCAGGACCCATGGCATGGTGGTCGGCCGCTCAACGAATTGATCCAACTGCGTCTCCGGATTTTCTATGAGAGACGTTAAGAAAAGCACCGATTATATCTTGAACATCCTTTTGTTTAGAATGCATCGCTTAATTCCTCATAGCTTCAAAAACATCAAAGCAACTAACACCAATTGGTTCAATAATGACTGTTCTGGGGCGATTAAAAACAGGCATCTAAATTGTGTCCTTCGATTTATCGAGACGTATCTATAGAGATGCGGGGAATATTTACAATTCAGCGATTAGTCGGGCAAAGTTTAATTTCCACCAGAGCGTTAGACAGAAAGTATTTTCTACTCAAAAGCATAGTAAGGGCTTCTGGTCTCTAGTAAAAACCGTAAAGAACAATTTCACCTGTTCGTCAACACAACTACTCATTTATAATGGGAATGATTTTACTGGATCATTGGACAAGGTCAACCTGATTGCTGCCAATTCGTACGTGCCACCTTCATCGCAGCCACTTCCATCTCCATCACAGTGCACTAGTAGACAAAAGCCGCTACACTTTCGCACTTGGGAAGTATTTAGGATACTTTCGAAACGCGACGTGTTCAAAGCTACTCAACCTGATGGTTTCTTGCCCCTGGTATTAAAATGCTACGTCTTTGTTTTGGCTATCTTATCAACGATTGCTAGTACGATTTGGGCATGGACGGGAGACTTACTAATGGCTCTTAACGAAACGTTCGAATCATTGTCTCCATAATTTTGGTAAGTCCGAAATCGTCGTTCTTGATATTTTAAGGGCTCCTGATAGAGGCTAAAATTCTGCTCTTCTAGCCAAATTTTAAGCACTTGGTCTGCACCCCCACCTCGTTAAGTGGAGAGAGAGTATTTGGCAGGCCGTTCAGTCTGTGCAGTTATTGACGGAGGTACATCTGATCCCTACGAAATAAATGCCGGTGTACCGCAGGGTTCAGATTTTTCACCAACCTTACCTCTTCCTTTTATTAATGACTTTTTACTAATGACCTTTTATCCCTTACTTATCCCTTATTTATCCCCTTCTCGTATTCTTTTGATTCTGTAATGAATTCTCGCGGGAACTCTACAGAAATCAACCGAGAACGTATGTTTGGATCATTCAAAATTTCAGCATTTCTACGATCCTCGCTTGTGGCAGAGCAAACTGACGACGCCAAAATATTACGTGTCGTTTCTTACGACGACTGTGCTCTGTTAAGCTGCGATATTCAAATTTTTCCTGACAGGTACTGCAGTTACCGTCTCTCTTTTAATACTAATAATGCACCGTAATGTCTTTTACCCGCAGAAAGTGTCCCGTTCTCTTCAACTGTTCTTTAGATGGCAGTGTCTTGAGTAGGCTTTATAGGGTCAAGGACCTGGTGGTGGGTTTTTAATTCTCGCCTTTCCTCTGAGGATCACATTGACTTCGAGGTAAGTAGGGCTACTTCCATGCTAGGTTTGGTGAAAAGCTCGTTTAGGGAGCTTAACGATCCCTACTTAATTAGGCTCCTCTTTTGAATGGAATACATTTGCCCGGTTTGTGATCCCTACTTCGCTGTCCACATTAACCGGATCGAGGCTGTTCAGCGTAAAGAGACTTAGAATTTATAAGCTTACTTTTTTTGCTTTGACGAATCTGTTGTTAATAAATAAACTTTGTTATGTTTAATGTATCCAAAACTCCATGCTGTTTAATGCCCCTAAAAAAAAACACCCAGCCCACCCTTAATCCATCTCTCTGTCGCTAGAGTGAATATACCCAATTCACCCTCTTTAAACATCTTGGGTATTAAGGTATCTAGCAATCTTTGCTAAATCGACCATATATTTACTGTCGCCAAAAATGCAATGATATGCTTGGGGTTTCTACAGAGATTTTGGAAATACTTTATCCCATCTGACTTGGCGCTGATCTACAAGTCCCATATCAGGCCTAGACTTCGCATACATGTAGACTGAAAGTGGAGCGGCGATTAAGACCATGGATGAGGTGATGGTATAATCGGCAATAGTACAAACATGTTAAAGTAGGCTACATGATTTCCGGATGTCACAAAGGTAACGTTTGTTCGGGTACCTAATGATAATACCTACTATTGTAAGCAACAAAACAAACGGATGAATTAGAGAAAGGGGCTGCAGAAGATAAAAAATCCCGATCGGCACTCTTACGGGTCACGTTCACAGTGATTCCTACAGGAATGTTAATCTTCTTTGATTAAACCGAAATCCATATTGTACTAAAAGACAACTGTGATATGAGTACAATAGGAAGAGAACCAAAATATTACTAAGTCTAAGTATAGTAAAATCGACACTACCGTAGAGATACAGAAGAGATCGAATCAGTTGTTTATTTGCTTCCAAGCGCGCTGTTCTTGTGACCATGAAGTAGAGTATTTGGTGGGAGATGGTAGTGTTTTATTCGAATAAAGGTAAAAGCTAAGAAAAATCGGACAAGTGCGATATTGCCTCGCGCACCAAAGTTTTCGTAATATTTTTTCATGTGATATAACTACAGATTAAGGATTTTCGGATTTTTTTCCTTTACTTGTGCTGTAAGACTTTGCTTCTTGCCAAATTTCATGATTCTATGTAAACGCGAAGTACCTTATAGGTTTTGATTTATTTGCGAGTGTTTGTCTTGACAGACAGACAGACGGACAATGAAGTGTTTCTATAAGTATTCCTTTTTTCGTTTTGAGGTACGGAACCCTAAAAATCGAATAAATTGAAAAATCAAATAATTATTTATTTGAACACAAAATTTATTTGTTATTTGGAGAATTATTTGTTATTTATATCTTCTTATTTGAATTTTAAATAAATATTTGTTAAATTATTCGTTATTTGATGAATTTGAAAAAAAATTATTATTCGAATAAATAACTGACTCTTGCGAAATTAATAATTGAGTTTTAAGCAGGTCGGTTCCAGAAAAGTGCGAAAGCAATAAACCTTCTACAAGCTGGAGAAAATTGGAATTTCTAGTTTATGGACATGTTAGTAATAAAAAAACTACCTTTTCGCTATCCTCATAAAAAAATTAAAATAAGTTATTACTTCATCAATGACTTCCTCACATTTGTCATTTCAAATTTTGAATTCAAATGTGTAAGATTGCGAAGCTACAGTTGAAAATAAAACAAATAATTATTACATAAAGAGACATCATCTAACGAATAATTATTTGGTAATCGAATACCAAATGGCTATTTGCGAATAATTCATCACGAATATTATTTGATTATCAAATAACGCACAATCTAATAACAAATAATTATTTGAAATTAATATGAGGAAAACCAAATAACAAATAATCATTTGCGAATAACTAATAAATCAAATAAAAATTTATTCAATCATTATCATTGCTTGGTAGACACTTTTTCTCGGGTCAGAGAAGTTACACAAAACAACGTTTAGGCATATACTGACTGAGATTCCCTAGGAAAGTAGAATAGATATAAAGTGTAAATAAAGTATTTACCTATAAGAAGATAAATTCATGGAAATAGGTACAAATCTCCCATCTGGTGGTCTAAATAGTGCTGGTTAAAAGATTGTTTTATACGTATAAAAACTCTCTAATCTTACCTATAACCTAGTTTCGTATTACATATTTGTGAAATTTCGAGTGGGTGAAATTTACAACGAGAACATATTGAAGCCTGAGGTATTAGGTTGTTCGCTTTTGCTCTCATTACTTTTCCTTCTTTCTTAGTACAGAGTTTTGTCAACAACAACTCATGACGTATTTTTAAAAGGTATGCTGAAATATATATTTTTCGAAGAAATAAAAGAACCCTCTTTTCCCTTGCGGAGTCTTTGCCCGAAATTAACATTAGAAACGAGTAAAGTACAAGTTCGGAATTATCCCCAGAGATAAGCCATCCTCTCACTAAGAAAACGCGAACCTTTTTTTTAAAAAAAAAATGGAGAAAACAACATCTAAAACAGGCCGTAATGTTTCAATATTACGCAATTTTCCACTGTTTAATTAGAACTAATTAGCTTGTGCCGTTTTCGTAAAGGGATCCTTTTACAAGTCACATTTTTTAATTATATCTCATTAAAGCCAGTTACCCTGCGTGCTTGTTGTTTGCCCTTAAGCAATTATGCAGTAAACCTTGTCGGCTCTACCAAGGGAATTAAATTGCAGTTGTTTGCTATTTGCTGTCTTTAACCATTAAATTACCTATTTATTCCTGGAAGCCGGGAGAAACCATCGATCCATGTGGACGTTGTACACAAAGTTTTTACATAGCCAAAGTCAAGGGGGTAATTATATCGAAAGTTCTCACCGAGTAGAATAAAGTTTCGTTCGTGTTTGCCTTCATTTGTTAATTCTGTTTCCCCCCACTTTTACTCAGATTTGGTAACCACTTCTATGAATTTGTGGTTTAGGAACCAAATGTACTTCCAAATTGCAGATAATTACACTTTCGATTATTTAACGTGATGGTGCACGTGATGTTGATGAGCTTTTGCATTTCATTCAGTTTGGGTTAGCTATTTTTGGGATCAATAAAGGCACCATTGTACCTTGGATAGATTCTGTTCTAATTGGGGATATACAGGTGGTGATAATATGAAGTTGTTGAACCCTTTTGTGCCAATTTTGAAATTCCTCTGATGCCAATTTCGAAAAGAGTAGCATGTTGCTTTAAGTGCCAAGAAACATTCCGAACCGCAGGTAAGGGTACTAGTTACTATGTAGTGTAAAGGCATATTTTGGACAAAATCTCGGCCTATACCGGTATAAGATCTAGCTGGCGCAGGAATTAAAACCAAATGATCATTATATTGCTCCGTCAGTATGCCGATTGGGCTCTGGAAAAACATTATTGAAGAAGTGTCTTCAATGATGAGACTTATTTTTGGCTAAATGGTGACCACAATACGAAAAGTTGCCAAGTTTGGAGCAAGGAAAATCCGTAAGTCATTCAGCAGAGTTTGCTGCACTCGGAGAATATAACAGTTTGGTGTTCGTTTCATGGTGGTGGCTTTATCAGACTAGTACACTATACAGACCATGCTTCAGAAATAGCGGTAGATGATGAAGAGATGAGGAAGAGATACAACTCACATACCGTCAATGTGACCTCAGAGGGTCAATGGTCATGTTAACGTTGTCAATAAGTTTAATATTTTTTTGCACTTTGTATAACACTGTATACTGCGGTATGTCCGGCTGCTGCTCAAACATAGGCATTATATTCGAATCTAGGCCTGATGTGGTACTTGTAGATCAACGCCAAGTCAGATGGAGTAGAAAACCCAAGCAACCAAGATTTTTACAAAGGGCGAATGGTTTGAGGGTGGGCTACGTGTTTTTTATGGGGAACGAAACAGCATTCAGTTTTCGATGCATTGTACATAACACGATTTGCTCTGCCTCAAACGAGGGCCAAAAAATAAAGTTGGTGAAAGAACTGAACTCTAAGGTACACCAGAATTTATTTCGTATGGATCAGATATGGCGCCGCATTGGACGGCCTGACAAATAATTTTCAATCTATTTTAAAAGGCGAGAGGGACCGTACTCCAGACTGTATCAAAAGCTTTTGAAATAGCAATTTCTTGCTACAATTTCGAACTCTCCAAATTTATAGAGGCAATTATTTCACCGCACCTTCAAAGCTGTTAAAAAGTCTCTGGTT
This sequence comes from Leptarthrus brevirostris, assembly GCA_964036015.1. Taxonomy (NCBI): domain Eukaryota; kingdom Metazoa; phylum Arthropoda; class Insecta; order Diptera; family Asilidae; genus Leptarthrus; species Leptarthrus brevirostris. The sequence goes on from OZ038374.1 coordinate 14,369,165, forward strand.
AAGCGGCCAGTAAAGAAACCAATTGTAATATGGTTATTTTCTAGATACTTCGTTAAAAGAGAGTTAATGAGTGATTCAAAAACATTAGATAGGAGCCAAGTAAGTGCAATTAGTCTAGGGTTAGAGGTGTCGCATGCTTCTCCGTTTTTAGGTATCGGCTGAACGTGAGCAAATTTCCATGCAGGCGAAAACACTCCTGTTGAGTATGACAGGTTAACAACATGGGGGGGGGGGTCTTGTAGCTTTAGACACGTCAAATTTGTATACAATTTTCCTTCTAACACTTGGCTCACTTTTTGATGGGAACCAAAAAACAATTAACCTTTTCCATAAAATCGGTGGAATGAGGTTGCCACACCAACATGTATAGGAAAAAAAATTATCAAAATAAAGGAAAAGAAAGAAAACAAGGAAGGAAACCCGGTATGAATACACAATAGAGAGTCATTTGTGCACAGAGAATAGATAGTTCTTAAGTGACTCCTTGCTAAGAGTTAAATCGAAATTCGGAAATGCATTAACACCCACACATAAACGGTTAATTGGTTCATGTCTGCCATAATTTGATCTGAAGGGGTTAACATGCAACAAAGGAGGACTTTGGAGACTTTGTGGGGATTGCCTAAAGGAAACCTTGCTAACAAGAGTACCCGAGTCTCAAGTGAGGGCACACCCAGTAAATGGAGGCGATGGGTGTAGTCTAAGCAGATGGTCTCAAATGAGCCCTCTTAGCCAAAATCTAATAAAATTACGCTGCACCGATTAGATATGCTTGTGAAAAAAACAGTGTAGTAGAGCGACCAAACCTGAGATGCATATTCTAGAATAGGTCTAAGTAAGGAGCAGTATGTGGATTAAAGCACCTGCAAAAGGACATAGTATCACATTTCTCAAAATTGAGACGTAAGCCATTGAGTCGTCACCAATCCAGGAAAGTGTCTAAGTTCTTTAGGGCGGCGTCACCATTAACCTTATCATAGGAGTAAATCTTCATATCGTCAGCGTAGTTGAGAACATTAAGTGCGAGATCAGATGAACAATAGCTGCGTTCCATTGGGTCATGCAGAGTACTCCGTCCCCAAAGGAACACTTTTTCTTTACCTGTGTAGGTTTAGCCGCTGTTAAGTTTGGTATTTTATAGATTATGCTTGCGGTTTTTTGATGTGCGATAGCAAATACGGTATGTTATGCGATAATTATACTAATTTTGGTAAAAGTATTAACTTTTTGATATATTTCTTTTTAAACACCTTTAATATTTGTCATAAAATAAAACAGCAAAAAGCCACCTATTAAGAGCTTTTAAAAAAAAAATTCGGTGTAAGTACCCTTGCAAACTACACTTACCTATCATCTAGCGTAGCTGAGTGTAGTTGGGTGTACTCGGCATGGCCCAATGGAACGCAGCTAATGTAATCAATGGCAAGAACGAATAGTAAAGGGCCGAGATGGCTACCTTGCGGCACTCCATATGAAGTCCTGAAAATTCTAGAGATAGAACTACGGAGCGACACTCGACATGTCCTGTCTCTTAGACAGAAAGAAAACCAGTCGAGAAGCAGAGTGTCGAAAACAAGCTTCTTGAGTTTAAATATAATTATAGAGATGGAGTTGGAAAAAGCTGCGGTGAAGGTGGAAACTAGGAATTAGCAGCAAGCAGGTTTGCTTTGTCAACGACCTAGTATATACATTCCTATTATGTATGAGTGGTGGTACAGAAGAACTGGTAAAATTATTCTTAATTGTTTTGTCGAAAGACCAGAAGCCCTTACTACACTTTTGGCTAACAAATACCTTCATACTAACGTCCTGGTCTAAATTGAACTTAGCCCGACCGATCATCGATTATCATATATTCCGCACATCTTTACAGAGCAATTTCTCTGAAGAGCACAATTTATATGACTGGAAGGCTGCTTACTTGTTTTTAAGGACTGTAAATCAGTCATTATTGAATTAATGAGGAATAAAGCAATGCATCCCAACCCATATGATGTTCAAAATATGCTATAGTTAACGTCCCCCATTGAAAAGCAATCTGACCAACCAAGCCGTCCAAGATTTTTATTAGGTCCACTTCAATCATACTGATTGTCAGAGAGGAGTTAGGAAATAGGGGGAGATTAGACAAAGATCTGAATTGTCCAAGAGAGCCGTTTGTCTTTTAGTTGCGATACAAATTAAGGTAAATATACTACAACAATGACCTATGTTACCTTACCAGTTGTAACGTATTGCTGATAACTATAATCCTCGGATGGTATGGCGTGTCTAGATTTTGAAGTGTTGTACAATGTTCATGTAATTTAAAGTACTATCAAAGGAGGGATACTTTGTTCGACTGCTACAAAGATTTCTTTGCATACACAACGCAAATGAATAATGTCATTGTTTGCCACATGTTGCATCGTGTATGCAAAGAAATATTTATTTTTATGTATGTTCTAACAGCCGGACAATGTATCCTTCAATTAATAAAGTATCCTTAGTATCCTTGTACTTAAGACTCAATATTGATGATAAAATTTTATATGTCGCCTTTCTTAAGTCACCACTTCTTCTGTCTCCTCTATTGTCCTTCACTACTTTGCCGTACAAAGGCTTGGCATGTTTTGCCGAGCTTGCTTTTAATATCTTTCTTCTGAAGCTTTTAAATTTTTTTTACGTTATAGTATCATAAGGATTCTTTCTTTCACTCAAATAGCTTACAAAGTTATGTTTCAAGCAGCAGTCAAGGAAAGGTATCCAAATAGATTCTTTATCTAAAGTGAGTCATCAGTATAACTTCGTCTTATACAGTTCCAGCATAATAACGTCACGTATTTGAACTGTAATTGGACCAGTTTTATTTACTTTTGTGAAGGAAAACATCTGACTTCGTTTTGATATTATATTTTGCATGTCGTGACTTAAAAGTTTTGCATATTGATCGCAACACGGTGGAATACCATTATTTATTACGGAAATGTTTGCAAACTACCTTATTTTTTTATTATACACCAGTGATTGAGTTCGGTTGTACCATATGAGAACGTCAGCTGCAAATGGGGCACACTTCGACTTGACATAGAAATCGATTGCATATTTCTTTTCTTGCTGGCATAAGTATGCATATGTTAGCATCCTATAAACCCAAGCGTGACAGGTTCTTAAATTTTTCTTTGCCTAGTTTTGTTTTTGAATTCCTTGCATTGTCGTTGTTTCGACAATGTACTTTTAAATTACATTGCGGTATTTCTGCATGGTGGAGTAAGTTATTCGAAACAAAAGTTAAAGTTATCGCAAGAAAAAAAGGTAAAGTGACGCATCGCCCCGGATGTATGAGCTGGTGTGTTGTCATGGTGAAGAATCACTTTTTCTTAGTCAAATAGTAGATAGGGTGTCCTTAAATTTTTTGTGAAATCGGTCCAATTTTTAACTCTATTACTGTCCCGTATTCGTGCTCTCTCAACCAAAAAAATTCATAAGGACGTTTTTGGACGATACCTGTGATATTAGCTTTAAGGATTTTACCCATTCGACGAGGTTTCCGCCGACTGCTCTCAAATCCAAAGACATTTTCTTTGACGAAGCTACGATTTTGAAGAAAATATCTGATAGTTTTTGAATTGGTTTGGTTTGTTTAATTTGCATCGACGTCAAAATATCGTAATAGATATAAAATTAAAAATTATTTTATGCTTTTTAGCGCTTTTTGTGAAGTCGGTTCAACTTTTTTATTTAAACTATGTTATTTTTCACTTTTTAGTGTCTTCTATTCGATACAACGAATAACAAATCAACCAAATTCGTCCACGCGTTAAAAAGCTAGGTACCCCCACGTCCACTAAAATCAAGGAACATACTCTACCCAACAGAAAAAGAATTATCCAAATCGGTCCACGCGTTACGAAGTTAGGCTACCCCTCCCCCACCCCCACCATAGAACCAAATTATTCTGCTATTAGCAATGTGGTGTCACACTCTATACAACAGCAAAAGAACCATCCAAATCGGTCCACGCGTTACAAAGTTAAGTTCCACCCCCACTCCCAGAATAAGGTTAAGGGATTTGCTGATAGGTTTGGTTGGTTGGATGGTTTGCAAGTGGGAGATGTTTATCTTCCTTTCCTTTAGTGACTCTTTGTACGCCCCCTGCGTACCTTAAAGTCCACTGTCGAATCAACTGATCACCGTAACGAATTGGATAATTCGATTAAATCTCGATTTCTTTACGTCTGCTAATCTTTGCAAAAGTATGTTTCTAAGATTCTGAACCTTCTTTGCGTTCAGACTGGGCATTGACTGAGAACGTGTAAGACTTGTCTTCTTCCCCGGATCTCCTGCACAGACTGGAGTTTGCCACTCTCATTTTTATGGCATGAGCCATTAGTCTTGCATGTCCTGTCACGAGGCCAACAGTTTGGCCTTGTTTAGCCTGATAAAGGTTGGATTCAGCGACCCCAAAAACATATGGTAAACATGGTCTGACCCCCGGCCTTGGAAAAAAATTTTTTATGAAGTTTTTGAGGTTATGTCGAAACCCTGACGTGCTGGGGTTTTTTGGACCTCGGATTCGGATTCAGCGACCCCGAAAACATATAATAAACATGGTCTGACCCCCGGACTCGAATAAAATTTGGTATGAGGTTTTTTGAGGTTATGTCAGAACCCTGACGTGCTGGCGTTTTTTGGACCTCGGATTCGGATTCAGCGACCCCGAAAACATATGGTAAACATGGTCTGACCTTCAGACCCGAAAACATATTTTTTTTTGTGTCGCTGTGTAATCCATTCAAATTTATGTGCTATGCTGAGAGGGTTAAACGAAACGGCAAATTGCCCTCTGTGTTTACTAAGGCTTCACAGCACCGATACGAGACCGAGACTTTGGAATATCTCGGTCCGGATCTTGTCAAGGTGAAAACGATCTTGGTCTCTCCGCAACCTTGGTAAAATAAAGATCAATCTCGGCCCGGTCTCGCACTTGGCGAGATAATAAAAGGGAATTTCGCTGAGAAAACAGGGTGCGAGGACAAGTGATATATTTATGTATACATATATGCACTTTCTTCTTATTCCTATCGCCCTGAACAAGGTAACGAAGGCTCTTCTCTGCTATTGGGGTTAAAACGCAAATATCTGAATAAGGAAATAATGTAGGAAGGAGCGAATGAGGAAAGCAGTCTATACTTATATGCACGTACAATTAACACTTTTCGGAGCGACATAAAATCTGAATCAACTCAATAAAATGATAAATCGGCGTATCGGAAAAGAACGTAGTGGAACTAGCAGTGTCAATAGACTTTTTGGAGACAAAACTGCAGCACCAGCGTAGCAATTAGATGTTACTTTATTGGTTTATATTTTTCGATTTTTCTTATATTTTTATTTATTTTTTATTATTATTTGCAATACTCTCCATACCGTCGCTGCACTAACAACTACGCTATAAGCTATGCGCCTTGCACTGGTAGTAGGATCAACTGACGGGCTGAGCGTAAAAGTGACCTATTTATAAGATTCGGGCAAAAGTGGCTTAGAAAATGTTCCGCGCAAAAACGAATCGCGTGAGATTCCAGGCAAAAACGAATCGTAGAACATTTTCGGGCAAAAACGACTTAACTACTCAACTGCATTAACTTTGCATTACTTTTTGTAGTTAAATCGTTTTTGCCCGGAAATTTTCTACGATTCGTTTTTGCCCGAAATCTCACGCGATTCGTTTTTACACGGAACATTTTCTAAGCCACTTTTAACCGAACCTTATAAATAGGTCACTTTTACTCTCAGCCCGTCAGTTGATCCTACTACAAGTACAAGGCGCATAGCTTATAGCGTAGTTGTTAGTGCAGCGACGGTATGGAGAGTATTTCAAATAATAATAAAAAATAAATAAAAATATAAGAAAAATCGAAAAATATAAACCAATAAAGTAACATCTAATTGCTACGCTGGTGCTGCACTTTTGTCTCCTCCATTTCTGATGAAATTAGCGCAACATTGACCCCCGCTTCTGTCGAAAGTGTATGAGCGCTTCCAGTTTCTCGAAGCCTTTTTTTCGTTTCTCATCGAGGTCTACCAGATCCATCCTTCATTTTTGCACACGCGCTGTGAAACATCCTGAATGTATATCATATACATATATCCCCACATAAAAATATAGTTCTTTAAGATTAATTAATTTACTAAAGTAAATATTGTAGTGGTTTAATTGAGTAGTATGAATAGCTTACGTTGTTTAATCACAAATTTCTAATTATGCACAGGTATTTTATCAATATTTATCATGCCTACGTTAATCCAACCAGAAATATTCCTATACACATTCTGAACAAATATGAAGGGTGACCTTTTTTGATTAAGCGAAGTGCTTTTAATAGCACATTTTCCATCATTTGTTCACGATGCGAATAATTTATTTATTTTATCCGATGTAGCAGGATTGTCGTTGACACGAATCAATGAATTTTTATGCTAATGGTAAATAAATTGAAAACCAAATTTACATAAATTCTCTTTTTCGAGTAAACAATTCGACGGAGGAGGCATAATGTATGAAAAAAATATGGAAGCATTATATGTATTATTCCTTTTCTAAACAAAAGTATAAAAAATTGTTCTTGAATTATAGATTCTTTTCCCATCTTACTCGAAATATAATCAGAACAACTAAAAGTGTTGTGTTAAGTATTATACTACGGCTTTTCACGAAATATACATACTCAAGAGTGGAGTTTTTGAGTAAACTGGGTGGACAAGTTGATTGATCAAGTCTGTCGTGTCTGTAGACTGTTAAGTAAGTTGACTTTGATGGAATAAAATACACAGGTCATTGTCCAATAATGAATAATACATGCGCTCCCAATTGTCATTTAATTTAACGACAAAGCATTCCAATGGTCCAATAGATCAATTTATTTAATAGAGGCATTCTTTATCACAGATTGCAAATCTTCTATAAATAAGCAGAAAAGAAGGGGGCCTAGTATAGATCCTTGCGGTATGTCCGAATTAAGCTGTAATGAACCGGATTCAGACCTTTCAATTTTTACTTTTTGCCTCCGATTGCTTAGAAAGTTACCAATCAATTTTTCAGCCGAAGATGAGAAGTTTTATTTATTTCGAAGCTTTGAAATCAGTTTTACGCTTTACTACAGTCAAGCAGGACCAAGATAGATAGTTGACCTTTATCAAGAGCTTCAGAGTTATCAGTTGTATCACTGAACAGAGGATTTTACTTGGCCCTGATGAGTACACCCCTTACCTACTACTCGAACATCATCATCATCGGACTGCACTATTCAATGGTTAAGTGCATAAATGTTGTATCTCCATAATTTGGATTTTGTGTTAAATAAATGCAATGGAAAATTGAACCCAAAGGAAAGTAGAGATTCAAATTTCATGAAACGTCCTACAATAGCTTTTGAATCAACAAGCTGTCAACTAACTAGATATAGAAAGTGTTAGTCCTTGTGCGTTGATTATTTGACAAGAAATAGACAATAGTTTATTTAAAGTGGAGATATTGATTGATTTAGTTGTAAAGTCGCTGTAATGTTTCTCATTGATATAAAACATTTGCAAGTCTATAACTTCCGATGGAGTCTACTTAGGCGTATAACGTTTGAGCCTTATTCTTCTCCGAACTTCTGGCCCAAGAATACTATCGCACACGAATTTGTGCCTCGAGGCAGGTTTACTAACGGAACACATGACAGAGTATTAACGAATGCTCCAAAAAACTAAGTACTATCAGAATGTAAGAGGACTAAGAACTAAAACTAATCATTTAGCTCAGGCATCCCCTGCCTACTGCTACGATGTAATCATGTTGACTGAGACTTGGCTTCATCATGGTTTTAGTGATGCAAAGATTCTTCATGATTCCTATCAGATTTTTCGTAAGGACAGGCACTCTGAATCTCTGTGTCGTGGTTGAGGAGTGCTGGTTGCATGCAGATCAAGACTCAAAAGCCAAGGCTTGGTTTTTTATTCCACGCCCAAGCCTTAGCTTGACCCACTTTAAGCCAGTCTGTTACAATACCTAACATTTTACATAATATGTAAACAAAGATCTTTTTTTATTTATTATTTATAAATTGTGGGGTAGGTATTGAGAGAAAACTGTGATTTGATATCACAAAAAATATTCTGAAAATAATGGTAATGGTAAATAAAATAAATAATGTAATCTTTGTTTCTTACTACAAAAGTTGGTTTGAACATACGAACCCATCTCTGATCGGGGCTTTGCTATCCTTCGGTCAAATTTCAATATCAGGCTTGTGTCATATTTTCGTCTAACTCTTTCACATTTTGTAGTATACTTATTTGATTCAAGTTTCAAAGCTCGACTTGGGAAAATTTTTAGTACAGGTATCATCCCAATAATTTCTCAGACTTGGACCATGTTTCAATGCCAAGCTTGAGAAAGGGTTTTAAAGAATTAAAACATGCTTGGGTCATTTACGCGTCTTTTATTAAATTCTACATGGGTATTTGCGCGGCATGGTTTTATATGCACTAAAAAAACTAAGTCTATAATTAAAACTAGAATACACCTCGACTCTTCAAGGATATTCAGGTTTTTCATACGCTTATTCACTGTGTTCGGTAACCGGAATGACTTTACTTTATTGTCAAATGAGGCGTCATCGATTTTCTCATACGAGGGTGAATCAAACATAAACGAGACTTTATTTATAACAAATTTTAATTTGGTTTAATATAATAGCCAACCACGCATTATTTTTCAAAATAATCTTTTACTTTGGAAACGCTTTTCGGATTGGGAGGTTTTTGATCCTGCCATCGTAAAATTACGAGGGTTGTGTTAGGACAACCATTCCAACATCGTTATGGAATCGTTGTCCTCCGAGTGCTTTTATAAGCGGCCGAAACAGATGAAAATCGCAGGGCTAAATCAGGGCTATAAAGGAGATGCTCAAATGGAGTTCATGTCATTTGCTTTAATTTTTGGCATGTCAAACGTGCAATATGGGGCCGAGCATTGTCGTGGAGGAAAATGACCTTTCAAATCGGTTGGTCATGTCGTTTCGAACGATAAGCGTTCCTCACTTTTGTTTCTAATTTTCAACCTGTTCACGACCTTCCTTGAACTCCTTATGCCAAAAAAAGACGCGCGACCTTGACAGCGTTTAATCACTAAACTGTACAGTTAATCTTTTCAAACTGTCAACTCATTCTACTCCTTGTTGAGTAATAAATTTAATAATAATACGTGTTGATCCGGCAGCGAGTAAGTTTGAAGAGAGCGAGCGGCCACTTCTAGGGGGGGGGGGGAGAGAGCATGCGGTCGACCGGTTCAAATCGATTTGCCAGTAGTTGCGAACTACTGGAAAACGCGATCGACTGGTTCAAACCGGTTTGTCAGTAGTTACCAACTACTCGCAAACCGATTTGAACCAGTCGACCGCCTGCTCTTCCCTCTCCTGACATCAGTATCTATACCCCCTAGAATCGCCCGCTCGATCTCTTCAAACTTACTCACTTAGATACAAAACACGTAGCTTCATTTTATGATTAAAAAGAAATTCGATAATGAAATGGAATATATCTCAAGGAAATAATTAAAGTCAATAAAATAAACGAACTCAAGCTATTAAATTCACTCGCAGTCATTATCGGGATTATACAAATCGTCACAAAGTCAAGTTCATAAATATCCATTTGCAATCAATGTTAAGGTAATATTAAAACTTATTGGATAACAACATCCCCTCCATAAATTCGACAGGAAAAATATTACTGCCGTAATATCCCAAAATACGAGTATGACCTCTAGCAATAAAACAGACACTTGGAGAAAATAGGAAATTATCCAGAACATGAATCACTTTCTGTCATGAGTTAATGCTTTCACGTTCCTTTTAATGGCGTACACATTTATTGAGAATAGACCATTTTCCGGAAACTGAGAGAAAAGTTATTCTGATACGATAATATATCATTTCGACATTGATTTCTAGATTTTTATACTTTTATCTATATAATAAAGTATTTAAAGTATAAATTATTCTCTGATGAATGTTTAATCTTGTCTCTACGTTAGTCATTCTGTAGACTTAAAAATAACTCACTTCAGACACGCTATACTTCACTGAATACGTGTGCCATAAAGTTTTAAATTATTTCAATTATTTCCAAGGTGTTAGTATTATGTGCATATTGCAGAGCAGCAACTTTGATCTATATCCCGAACTACTATAGATGCAATTCCAGTTTTTCCCTTGTTATGCTCATAAAATGCATGATGCACCACTAGCCAGACTGCACTTCAACCAAACGTAGACATTAGGCGACCTTTCCCACACTGTTTTTCTCCAGCAGCATCTCATGCATGCAGAAATGATTCATCCCCCAGAAAAATGGGGGATGAATGCCAACTTCCTGTTTTAACGTGCCAAGGTCATTATCGAATGGAATTTTCTCCGAATGCTGCAATCTATGTCCCCAACATTCTGTGCAGCCAAGCAAATTAAACACCTGTTGAGTGTTTGCTCATTGATTTTGTATCTGAAATGAGGTGACAAGTTGAAATTATCGAAAGGATTCACTTGGAGTATCAATTAAAATCGTTTTAATTGAATAAATTACGTTTAAGAACTTAATTCTGCTTGTGTCCTGTTAGGATGTTAAGCACAAAGTCTTCCTGAACCTGTCAAGCATTTCCAAGCGTCTTCTTAACTTCCGTTCACACTTCCTTTTTCTCTCTACTAAAACCTGGATAAGTTAGAGCATTTTCAACTGTCCATTAAAGTAGTTGCACCCTTATTCATGTTGTTAAAGGATAGAGGGAGAAAGTGCGATTGGAATAAGTTATAGAAAAATGTTTCCGTGAAAAATCCAGAGCGGAAATAAAATCATTTGGTTGAGTGCGGAATTCATGAAGCATGAGCGACAACTCGGGACGATGTAGAGCTCGATTAAAATTGAACTTATACATAGCATTTTATTTTAAGATTTAAAAACTTATTAAATTGGAGTTAAGACGTCTGGGTAGATAACTTTTGTTACGAACTTTTCCATAGGTGCCAAAATTGAAATCAAATCAGAATAACTCAAGGCGTTTAAAGGAATTGGTTTATATTCATGCAGTGAAGGGACTAAAAAATATTTAATGCCCATAACATCAAGTCGTCGGCGGAGTAAGTGATAACGTGTCGGCCTACCAATATAGAGGTTCCAGGTTCGAATCCATCCGGCAGCGACCCATGGTTGTTTTCTACTGGCAAACAGATCACGATAAAAAGACCATGCGGGTTAGAGAATAATGTAAGTGGTTCGGAATCCACTTTAAATTGTAGGTACATTTGCGATCGTTGTCTCGAATCGGGTGAAGTTCTTCTCCCGCCTAATGCCCCACAAGGGAACTACAGATAACATCAATACGTACTTATTACGGAAACAGTTTTTTTGTTTTTTTTTTTTTTTTATACGATATGGCCAAATCCTAGGGGACAACCCTTTGATGCGTTAGCATGGTTTTGGCCGGAAGGGAATTAGGGTAAGGGAAGTGAGGAAACTTGAGTCTTGTTTGCATTGCTGCGAGCTAGACAACAGCCCAGAGACGGAGTGGATTATTTTAATTTCTTAATAAAAGCTCACGGTCAACTGGGCTCGAACCCGGGACCCACGGCATGTTGGTCTTGCCGCTCAACGCATTGATCCAACTCCGTCTCCAAATTAATTTGTTGATTATTAATTTGTGATTATTAATTTGTGATATCAAACATTTTGCAATAAACTCGCAGTTACATGTAAGTAAATAAATAAAAATAATAATAATAAACAAAAAGTAAATAATACCATGTGCATTCAAAAAGTTGCAGGACTAATTTTTTGTTGACTGGTGGCGCCATTTCTCAATCAATTGTGAAATTATGTACCTACAAAATTCGTTTCATTTGCAACCTCTATTAGCCTCTATGTAGCCTTTCAGACGTTCATTCATTCTGTGAAGTTGGCACAGTTTGAATTCAGCAATTTTTTTTTGTGCACTCCAAAATTTCGAAAAAAAAAATAGTTCCATGTTTGTCCACCAATTAGTTTTTTTTTATCCAAGTTTCATTTCAAGTAGTGTTGGGAACCATCGAATAAAAACTATCGCAACATTCGATGGTTGCAAAATGTTTATTCATTCGATGTTCCCATTAAAATCGTTCATTACTATTTTCGTTCAGTAGTTCACTGAAATTTTTCTGGTTGGTTGAAAACTTTTTGTAATTACTGAACGATTTCTTTGTTTCTTCTTTTGATCATTTCTAATTTTGTTCTGTAGTTGAATAAAATTTTCTGGGTTGCCTAAAAATAGTAAGTAACCGCAAAAGTTCGTTTAATTACTGAACTATATCTTTCTTTTTTGTTTGTTTAGTTATAATAAAATAAGATCTTGAGGTTTCATAGAGATGAGGGTGTGTGAAAACTGAAAAGTAATGATGCATCATGCAGGCTAATGCAAGTTGTCACCACAGTTAGGAATCGTATAGTAATATTAGTAATTAGTACCAAGAATGAGGCTTTCTTGCAATTGACACGCGACTGGATAGGGTATGTAATTGTGTATCTATATCAGAGATGGGCATTTTTTATTCAAATAAAGATAAAAGCTCAAATAAATTGAAAAATCGAATAAAAATTTATTTGAGTACCAAAATTATTTGTTATTTAGAGGATTATTCGCAAATAATTATCTGTTATTTGGTGCTTTTTATTCGAATTTCAAATAATTATTTGTTATTCGATTATCAAGTAATTATTCGATAGTTGATGTCTCTTTATGGAATACTTATTTGTTTTATGGTATTATTTACTAAAATCTTTACTGTAAACATCGAAACATAACAAGGCAGTTTTAATTTCCTAAGTACGAGACACCTTGTGATATGAAATGAGTGTACCAAGAAATAATTTTTTTAAATTGAACTAACGTTGTTGTTGTTGTACTTATAGATAAATCTACTATTGCTCCAAGAAATTTAAGATCTAGAGTTGGGGTAGGGATGTATTTAGAGGATGTTTGTATGATAACAATTAAGTACCTAGGGTGGGGTGGGATGGATGATTCTTCTATTGTTGTATTAACCATTTGCGGTCAACACATTTGTGCGGCTGTTAGCTAATGTTTATACAAATCATGAAACTTTGAATAATGAATGCAGCAGTTTTAGAAAATTATCATTATTATAATATTAACCTATTTTAACAGACGCATGGCAGCTAATATGTGACATTCGACTTCAAAGAGTAAAGTATGTACTTTCACTGGTAATATTGGCAAACAATTCGTGGTGGGGATGGGTTGGGAGGGACGAAACCTAGCTTTTTTGCCCGAAAGGGAATGTAGGGTAAGGGGACTAAGGAAACTCGAAGGTCTTGCTTTTGTATTGCTGCGAGCTAGACAACATCCCAGAGACGGAGTGGATTTTTTAATTCAATTTTAAAAACCTACGGGGAGACCTGGCCTCGAACCCGGGAATTATGGCATGGTGGTCGTGCTGCTCAACCAATTGATCCAACTCCGATAACGCGGAGCCCGATTTATATAATTCTTTTTTTTAGAGTATGTTTCTCTACTTTGCAATTCTGCGTAGGTGACAGGGTTGTTGAATTTCATTTTATTTAACAGACTTAGTTTCCTGAATGATATTATATAAAAAATGTGTACCTATTAAGTGCAGCCGGGAAATAGAGCGCCTAACTTTGTAATGTGCGACCCGATTTGTTTCTTTAAGGAAAATTTTTGTCTGGCTAGCGCCATGGTAAAAATTTTGTATCTGGGGTGACGGTATGGAAATAGGGTGGAGACTAAGTTCATAATGTGTGGCTGACTTTGGATGATTCTGTTTCACTACCTCGGGAATACACGAGCAGGATTTTATGAGTAAAATATCTGAAGACACTAAAACATTAAAATAAAATTATCTTAAGAAATTAAAAGTGAGTGTATGGTTTGCAAAGTAATTTTTGTCCATTTAAATTAAAATGAAGAAATTTTTCCGTCTGGAGAATTTACAGATTTTGTTATGTTGTTTATCATCAACCAGAAATCATGAAATAAGAGAAATTAAAGTGTCCCCGAAAGCCTAAATTTCAAATCCGAATCCTCATTGATGTTGTAATCCCAGAAAAAAAATATTCAAATGAAGTACGGAATTTTGGGTTCCTTCAGGCAGCGATATGAATAACTTTAATTTGAATGAAGGCCTAAAAAATTAAACGCTCCTCGGTTTCACTTACAAAGCTCCCAAAAAGAAATCCTGAGAAAAACAACTTCTGATTTGGTTGAAAACATTTCTTACTAAAAATGTCTGATTTCAAAAATTAAAGCGTTTTTTTAAAGTAGCACACCCCAGAACACCCTCCAGATCTCAGACGGGAAACGAATGTCATACTATTGAAGCGTGTGGAGATTTGTTGTGAATCTGGGATTCCATTATCGCTTTCGAACATAGGTTACACCACTCCATTTGTCTTTATTTGCTAGGCTTGATGTCAAGAACAAAGGGTGCTTATACCGGAACCTTTCCGGAAAAGTGATAAGCTCCATAGCCAAACCACAATAGAGGAATTTTCTCATTTCGACATTCATCCAAGATGTATTTGTCTTCCCACAATTTAATATAAATGCGAGGGAGATAGGACAGTAATATGCACGGATTTGTGTGAACGTATCACTTCATCCTGTAATGTCATCTTTAACGAAGCTTTAAACAGGAAGCAACAAATCTTTGGAGATAAAAAAATTGGAAGGAAATTCGACCCAAAACGGGATTAGATTTGATTTGATTGCCTTTGCCTGCGGAAAACTTGCCTTCTGGAGCGTGTTTGTTAGATTGGAGACAAGATTTCAGGTACGAACATCCTTAAGTATGTATGTTAATGTCTGCCATTTTGAATAGGTTTTAGGAAGGCAGGTATCTTAGCGTATGTACATATATTAGCTTGCCTTCCTGAAAGGCATAAATCATTTTGTTATGAGATTTATTTCCAGAGAGCGGGTGATTTGAAATTTTGAATGTAATCAGAGATTAAAGGATTTCTTGTCCTTGTGAAAATGACAAGCGACCCAACAAGGAGTGTTTCCATAGCATTTAAGTCCTGCATTGTCTCAGGGTAACCTTCGAAGCCCCGGTAATACAACCATAATGACGTAAAAAAATTTATCCTACTCTACCTAAAAAGGCTTTTAGCGTACTTGTGGGGTTTCGGTATTCCTATTGAGACATACATATATTCAACGAATCTTCGCGGAAAATTGAATTATCCTTTGACACTAAGGCTTTGATGTAAAAAGGAATCAAAATCAAAGAAATAAAATGGAATTGTTCGATTTTACATATACTCAGGGCACGAAGTAGGTGCTCCAGATTTGAACTGCAAGAAGTGGTTTTCCTGGGTCAGTATAGTCCACGACACGTTAATCTCAGCCCAGTAAAAGCACAATATTCGTCCTTAAATGGAACCAGAAAAAACTCTATTAATCTCGTGGGGCAGTATGTTAACTATCGATTGTTTTGCGGAGTTTTTGTCAGAGCCGAGGTAAATAGTTAAGGTACACGCAATTATTCTAGTCATGCACGGCTAGCAACTTTAAATTGCACGAACATACATAAATAGACGTATTACCTTACACTGTACACGCAAGTGATGTTTACAACACGACCTTGCCAAAAATTAGTATTTCTGCACTTTCATTTTGTTTATTCGAAATCCACAAGTTAACACTGTTTTGGCAATTTCATAGGTCCACAATTCACGATTCGTGGGAGCGAACTTGAAGAAACACGTGAGACTTTCAGGAGCCCAGCTCAGGTCAACCGTTTTCGAGTGTATCTGCTACGAAACTGAAGAACTGTTTTAAGCACGTATTGCTTTTTTCGTGTAACGTGCTGCAAAGCTTGAAAGCTTCCGTGAAAATATTCCATCCTTTATATCCTCCGAAGGAGACTTTGTTGGGGAATTTCACCAAATGTACGACTATTGTGAATGAATTCAGACTTTCGCCAAAAGAGACGCAAATTTGTTTATACGTGAATCAATGTATACACGTGACTAAGAGTCAGGTTGCTTGGAATGAATGATACCACCTGAAAGGAAGTTTTATAATATATGACATAGTAGGGATGTACGCCCAAATTCTTTTGAAATTTGAATCCTTTATTATTTCTTTTGTTAATGAATTTTCTGTTGGATTTTCTACGTTTCAAATAAGGATTGGAATAAAATAATATTTTTAATTTTCGAAATAAATAAAGAATGTTGTCTATGTTAAGTGCAATTAAAGCTGTCCATAGTTTCCCTTGAAGAAAAGATATATTTTTCTTTAACAGCGAGAGCCCAGTTGGTTTAAGTAGGTACAAATTCCTTAGATTTTTGCTTGCTTTTGCAAGATATACAAGAAATCTGTGAACGAAAAATTTGTTGTAGTGGGATATATGACGGGCTGAAAGTAAAAGTGACCTATTTATAAGGTTCGGGCAAAAGTGGCTTAGAAAATGTTCCGCGCAAAAACGAATTGCGTGAGATTCCGGGCAAAAACGACTTAACTACTTAACTGCATTAACTTTGCATTACTTTTTGTAGTTAAATCGTTTTTGCCGGGAAATTTTCTACGATTCGTTTTTGCCCGGAATTTCACGCGATTCGTTTTTGCGCGCAACCTTTTCTAAGCCACTTTTGCTCGAACCTTATAAATAGGTCACTTTTACTCTCAGCCCGTCATATGTAGAGACTTAAGAGAGAGGTAGGTATGCTTCTTTTGTTCCATGGAATGCTTATTGGCTTGCATCGAATAGTCGCTTTATGATCTAAAAAAAGAAAAAAACAGTAAGACGTTTATCTACTACGAAAGTCAAGTAAACATATTTCACAATTCATTACCTCCGCATTACACGTCAGTAGCCTCTGGGTCGTCAAGGTCGATGCTTTCTTCAGGACGGTTCGCACATCCGTGACCAGCGCAATATCCACACATTGTGCAGCATCCTAGACCACTAAGTAAACAAGCGCAATTACGCTCGCATTCGGATCTGCAGTTGCACAAAATAATCTTCAGAATGTCGGCTGGTGCAGCATCAATCGTAGAAGGGACCGGAATAGAGCGTCCATTTTTCAATGTCCACCCCCACTCTGTCGCCGTTAATCGATTACCTTTCTATGCTTGGACCTGGGAAAATAAGAAGAACCGGTATTGTATGCATTGGTAATCAACGAGAATTAGCCCTTAAAATAACAGATTTCGACTCTTACCTGGTGATAACCTCTGAAAGAGTGTTGTTCTGCTGTGGATGATGTTGGTGGAAGGGTTGCTAAATCGAACTGAGCTTTAAGTGACTGTTTGGTTACGGTACGCATGTAAAGCCTGTACCATTTAGAGTCCAATGTGTTACTAATAGTGCATCCATAGTAGGAAAGCCTCCCCTGCCGCAGAAATTTCTTCATGTAACGCATCAGGCTGGGTGAAAACATTGACTTTTTTGCGCAATTCAGAGTTTTCCTGTAGTTCCTTGAATGACCTGATATTCCCTTTTCTGAAGGGAGCTGACGTGGTGTCACAACCAGTTGCAGCATGAACGAAAAGGAGAATTGGAAGCCATCTTCCAAGGCCGCATTTAAGTTTCCCACTGTTAAAAATCTTGTCTTTTCCGCCTTTTTTACCAGGCATAAACATACAGATGTATTCTTGGGTACAAGTGACAGAAACCATCAGGACGAGTAAATCGGTGTATTCTCCCACAATTACAGAACTGACTTCTGTATTCCGAAATGATTCAGCTGCCGTTGAAACGATCAGGGTATCAGCGTCGTCTTTGGCTTGAATGACCTTGATGCCTGCTGTTGTGAGGTGTTCTGATAGAAGAGCGATGAAACGCGTCTTGTTCTCCTCGTTTGATAAAAACACACCTTGCGGCACAGTTGGCGTTGAATCTTGTATAACAGCGTCTGCCGCCTCCTTACCAGTTCTTCTGCAATGTTCTGCATCTTCGGTGGTCGGGGTACAATAGCCCGTCCCCCACCTTCCACCTTAGGACCAAATTATTCTCCTATTAACAATGGGGGATCACATTCTATACAACAGCAAACGAACTATTCAATTCGGTCCACGCATTACAAAGTTAGGTTCCACCCCCCACTCCGCCAACATTTTTTTCTCTAAAAAAGAAGTTTAGTTATAAAGAGATTGGTAAACTCCTTGAGCCATCTCTTTACAAAGCCCAAGGAAGCCTATTGACTATAGAACGAACCTATTAACTGTAGAACTAACGTGATCAACGAAAGACAAGTGAGGATCACAAACAATACTAAGATCCTTCACAGAATAATCGAAGATCAATGAATCCTTCCTTATATAATGCGAGATTACACGAGAAATCTTAGCATCGGCAGCGTAGCATAAAATATTCGAGTTCACCAAGATGGAATCTATGTCATCGATGAAAATAAAATGAAAAAGAAGTGGATGACTGCCCTGCGGTACATTGGAAGGGATTGAGGGCAAAAAAGCGTTTTATTTTTCTATATAAGTTTTTTTTAGCTCAATATATTTACATAGACGAGCATTTTTCCAATTTTTTTATTCCTTCCAAATAGTAAGATTCCTCAAGGCCCTCATGTTTCATCGATGACCTCTTCATTCGACCCAAATCTCTTACCGCCCAGCCATTTCTTCAGGTTTGGAAACAGGAAATAGTCGCAGGGGGCTAAATCTGGAGAATATACTGGATGGGCTAGCAGTTGGTAGCCCAATTCATGAATTTTTTCTTTGCCATGGTGACTACAGACGTATGCACCCGTGCACTTTTTTCTTCGCAAAATGCGGTCGTTTCTGCTTCAAAACAATATCGAATCTGTCCAAAAGCTCACAAACTAAATGGCTCAGCTTGCTCAAAATGTTACAGTAGTCTATTGATAGATGGCAGTTGACGGGAGCAGTGTTGTCTTTAAAGTTACTGCGCGGGAAATTAAAAACAGTCATGTACTTATCAAACTACTCTGTAACTGGTCTAATATTTTTCACGTGAAGGACTTTTATGTGGAAGTGAATATTAATCTGTTTGCCTGTCTCTCTCTATATACGTTCCTATTTCGAGATCAAGTAATTCTGCTCTCTCTTGGGTTGATTACTAATTTTATCATCTAAAAAACGTAAAAAGGTGCTTGGACGTGATTCTGTTTATCAAGAAGCGATATCGATTTTAATATTTCTTCTATAGTAGTTTACGTGACCAGTATACCTTAGCTCTTTCATAAGAAAGGCAACAAATGCGATATACGTAAATTATAGACTGATTGCTAACTTATGTTATCTAAGATTTTGAATGCTCTAATATGCCATGTATTTTTTTTTTCATTGCAGACCTTTTTTAACGACTTTTGAGCATGCTTTTATGAAAGGAAGGTCAATGCTTGTTGACTGGTTTCGCTCGTACTTGTTGACTTGTTCACTTTCCAATTAAATACACAATTTCCCTGGTGTACCTAAAGGCAGCCACTTTGGTCCACTCTTCTTTATTATTTACATCAATAATGTATGGTTGTTGGTATGCTGACGATGACAAGATTTTGTATGCTGTCTCCTCCACTCGTAATTGTGAAATTTTAAATTCATGCTTTTTTGTTAGTGGTGTTCTATTAATTAACTTCCTCTTAATATTAATAAGTGGATAACTACGTCTTTTTGTCGTAACAAATTCAACAACACTATAAACGGTTATGAACTTCGAGACTTGACCAAATCAAAGACTTGGAAGTCTGATTAAATAGTCGTTTTAACTTTGACGACCATATTGATCCACTTTGGGTTTCGTTAAAAGGTGGGCTAAGGAGTTTGATGTCCCTCACCTCAAACGTCTCTTTTATTTCTTCTTCTTTTGTGCGTTTAGTTTTCATTTTACAATGTTTATATTAATTGTTGAAGCTGCCCAATATTGTTTCGTGCGGTTTGCACTTCGTGGACTACCTTGGAATAATCCACTCATATTTCCCCGTTTTATAGATAGACTCAATCTTTTAAAACTCGATTCTCTGAAAATCGACATAACAAATCCAAAACTGTTTTCTCTTGGATTGTCTTCACGGTACTATTAATTCTACTGACGAATTTTCTTCTTCCTTGAGTATTTCTTCTCTCCTTGAGAAATGGGGATTTTTTAAAATACCCCAGCACCGCACTTATTACGGTTTTCATGAACCCATGACATCATGTTTTAATATAAATTTCGATAAATACGATTTTGATTTATTCTAAAATTGTATTAAAGCTAATATTCTTTGAAATTTTTTTTGGATTCTTTGTAATCAGACGTTGATAAATGAAATGAAATAACCCATTTTGAATCAAAAAGGATTGACTTCCAGATCAAGGTACGGTAAAAATTCCCGATGTCCTATTTCGATTCATGATTAGTTTTGTAAACTCACTGAAATGTAACCAATGTGGCAGTATCCTTGACAAGAATAGAATTTAAAATTAATTGGAATTTCCACTATATGCCACCATGGCAGTGTAAGTCAATAACTTGTATAGTACTTACCGCAGAAATACTTGAATCCTATACATAACGTTCTTACGTTTTGCTTGAGCCTTTCTACAAAACCTTCGATAAAGTATGTCGAGAACAGTCCAAGATTTTTCTTGACAAGTGCCTTCGCCCACCTTCACCTCTCCCTATAGTTTGCCATGTGTACATGTACATATGTGAACTTGTGATTTTTCAGAGTTCATAAATTTTATAGTACATATAGGTATGTAGGCGGTTATAAGTCTGATAAATCTGAATTTAATTACATTTCCTTACCTTGTTATATTTGGATTCATCAGGATTTTGGCCACCTACACTTAATGTAAGAACTTCTTAGCCCTGAAATTCTTTAAGCTCACCTACCTTTACAAGTTGATTGTAATTTAAAGTTTTTCACCCATAAACCGCCCTTAAGAAATCAGCAAACTATTCATTGAAGGCTATCTAACAAAATTGCCAGTAGAGTTGGGAAAGCCCAAACATTTTCACTCAATTATTTACCTGCTGACATCAAATTTCAATTTGGTTTGAAAACCTTCTCCGGAGAAATTGTGAACATTCACAAATTCATCTAGTGGGGATAATAAATGGAACAAAACATTAGAAAAAGTGTGGTTTGCATAACAATCAACCCCATTTCGTTCAGTAATGCAAATTGCTATCGAATTCCCGATGGAAATACTTGTAAATTTAGCACTGCGTCACTGTACAGGTACGGTGTAATGTAAAAAGTTTATGAAGTGTAAAAAACCAATGGTGCTCTTTTAACACTCTTTTGCCCGGTTTCCTTTCGTAGGCAAACTAATTTGCATATTGATTCGACTTTGTGCCGAAATTGATTTCAGTTTAAAGTGAGTGAATTTTAAGTCTGGAAAAGTGCTTCTTTGATATCTTTACGCCAATGCAGAAGGTGAAAAAGGCTCAGGAAATAGGAATTCGAAAAGATTTAAATTGGAAGAGAAAGGTTCATTGATTGATCGAATTCTTTGCGAATTTACACTAAATCAGAACATTAAATAGGCTCTCAATATTGAAATATTTTATCACAACGTCGATACCATTTTCTGTTATGAAAAAATACCTTCTCACAAAATTATAAACGGTACAGAATATTTTTCAGTTTTCTTACTATTATAGTGGACATACAAGATTTGATTAAAAAAAAACGCGCTGAATTTTTGAATTTCGCGGGCTGTATTGTAATGGGCCTTTTATTTATTTATTTATTTATTTATTCATTACAGATTCATCAAATACATAGATTACTACAATATATATAAAATTCAAAAATAAAGAATAGAAAACTACTGCCAAATGTAACAGTCGGACATCCAGACAGGGAACACCACATCAGCCAAGGCACTGTCTTAGCAGACACTTCAAATTCCGCCTAGATATGTCCAAGTCGAAACTACCGAAGTCTTGATTGAAGAGGTGGGACATCGACGTGACGGGCTCGAGTACGGTGGCCTGGGACGAATAGGAAGTCGTGATTTCTCAAGGTGCGTTGAGGTATAGCAAAATTAACAGCCTCCAGTAATTCCGGTGAATTAATAGTTCCCTGCAAAAGATCGAACATAAATACTATTTTCGAAATATTGCGCCTCATCTCTAGAGATTCCAACCAAATTAATCCCAGACGATCGGCATAAGAGGGAAGCACCCAATGATCATTCCAGGGAAGCCCACGTAAGGCAAACCTAAGGAATCTGCGCTGCACCGCCTCGATGCGGTCGATGTGAACGGCAAAGTAAGGGGACGATACAGGGCTAGCGTATTCCAAAATAGGTCTAACGAAGGTACAGTATAGAAGCTTGGTCAGGTAGGGATCATCAAGTTCCTTAGACCATCTCTTGATGAAGCCCAGCATCGAGTTAGCCCTACAAACAATAGAATCAATATAGTCCTCGAAAGAAAGACGAGAATTGAGCACCACTCCCAAGTCTCTCACCCTGTCAATCCTAAACAAGACAACGCCGCTGATGGAGTAGTCAGAGAGGACAGGATGTCTTCTACGAGATAAGGTCATAACGGTGCACTTGCTTGCATTTAAAGGAAGGCGGTTACGCAGATACCAGTCGCTAAACACCGCTAAATCTGAGTTCAGGAGATTAACATCTAACTCATGAGAAACCGTGCGGAAAATCTTAGCATCATCAGCATAACAGAGAATTTTACTACTGGACAAAAGAAGCGAAACATCGTTGATATATACGGCAAACAGGAATGGTCCAAGTATACTACCTTGAGGCACCCCCGAGGAGACAAGGATTAGGTCGGAAAGGACTATACGAAACAAGACACGCTGTGTACGATCTGTAACTTAAGACGAGGACCAATCAACGAAAGAAGAAGGAAAACCGAGAAGGGACAGCTTATATACCAAGATTGCATGATTGATCCTATCACAGGCCTTACTGAAGTCAGTAAATACACAGTCCACCTGCTTGCCAACCTCAATGGTCGGTAAAGAATAATTAATGAATTCAAGAAAGTTAGTAGTCGTCAATTTCCCTTTAAGGAAGCCATGCTGCAAAGATCGTAAAAAAGGCCTACAGTGAAATCGAAGTATGTCACTAACGAGGGACTCAAAAACCTTCGCAACATGGCACAGATTGTCGATCGGTCTATAGTTAGAGACGTCGGACTTACAGCCCTTCTTATGGAGTGGAATTAGAAAAGATGACTTCCACAACGCTGGAAAACGGCCAGAATGTAAAGAAAGATTGAACAAATAACAAAGAACACGAGTAAGAGATGATCGGCAACTCTTAAAAAAGGAAGCAGGGATAACATCGGGACCACTCGAGAAGCCGCCAGTCAAGTTAGAAAGATGATCAGCAATAAGTGCATCGTCAAATACCAAGCCCTTGACCTCAAGGGAAGTTGGCGGGAGCCGCGTCAAATGGGTAAAATCTGAAGCGGAGATATCACAGGAGGAATCACAGAAGGAGGTTCGAAAAAAGTTCGCAAAGAGATTGGCAATTGTTAGAGAATCGTCACTCTCACAGTCGTGGTACCTCAGAGAGGAGGGATAAGCGTCACAATTGCGCTTAGAGTTAATAAGCCTCCAGAACTGTTTAGGTTCAGTACGCAGCATGACTCTCGCATTAGAAAGGTACTCAGAATAGGAGACCTGCAGGCGCGCAGAAAACTAGAGATTGAGATTAGAGTAAACTAGGTAATCATCGTGACTCCCCGATGCTCAGAACCTCCTCCAAGCTTTGCCTTTCAAGTTCCTCAGGTGAGGCACCATCGAGCCATGGGCGAGACAACTTAGCGGATCCCGACCTAGAGCTGCCAATAGGAACACAACTAGTAAAACAGGCATAGAGAACATCGTAGAAAGTGCCCACAGCCAGATCGACATCGCACTCTCCCAGCAGTCAGCCCGCCTGAAATTGAAAAAAAAGTCGGCGAGTAAAGGAGGACAAGTGTTAGTAGCATCGAGACAAATGACAACCAAAAGCGAAGGGTGGTGACGCGACTCAGGAACCAAGGGGGTCATGCATCTCTTCACCATCAAACTATCAGGGTCAGATGAAAACACAAGGTCCAAAAATCTACCTGAATCGTTGGCGATGTCACAACATTTCCTCCTTATGAGGATCGTCTCCGATTACTAAATATGCACTCTTTAGAGGTACGACGCAGAGTTGCTGACCTGGTCTTTATTCACCAGCTTTTGAACCCGAACATAGATTCTCGTGCCCTCGCAGGTAAAGTTTTTTATAGACATACCCCGTATAGCTTTAGGAGACTGCCTTTACTACATGTCGTTTACTCTCGGTCTATGTAGCGCCGTGAATATGTGCCATTTTTTCGACCAAACTCTTACTAAAGATTCGCTGAAACGATCTCTGTTCTCTGTGCACTCCTGATTGTTATGTTGTGCGTAGTCTACTTTTGATTATTTATGTTTTCTGCATGTTGTTGTGGGAGCCTCATTCACCTCAATATATTGTTATATTCTGGTGAATAGGTGAACTGATTCTAGGCTCCTGCCTGAGAAGTGCGACTTCTGAGTTGGAAGAGGTAATTCTATAATTTTTTCATTTAACAAGTTGACTCTGATTTAACTTCATTTTTCGTTTGGAAATGGACCATATTGTTCTTCTCAGATATTGCAGGGTTCCCTTTCTTTTTTATAGTATTTTTTGTTGAAATACTTAAGTAGCTATCAGCACTGTTAATTCTCCATGAATTGGCTTTGGTGATACAATATTAATTAATCAGTTATGCAACTTGGGGACCATTGCCTATGTTAACGTTTAACCCCAATTGCTACAGTAATTGATATACATCTGTTGAAATCAAGTGAAACGGAGATGGAGAAACGTCGGTTAAATATGAATGGCAACTTGAATTCTTAAATTGCGTAAATTTTCTATACAAATATTGTAAGCAAATCAATTTTAAATACATTTTTCATTTAAACAAATCTGTTGTAAATCAGCAAAACCCAAACAGAAGAATATTCTCGGCAAAGTTAAGGACCCACTTCTCGGCGGCATTTAAGATGAAAGTGGGTCTGACCCAAAACGAACGTCTAGAAGCCCCTTATAATGTACATAAATTTGCCGAAATTCTTTTCTCGTTAAATTTGAATTTCTGTACATCTTTCGCCAGTCATCCATTTTCATCGGAAGAAATTTAATAATAAAGTTAGAGTGCTAGACCTTCCAGTCTGTCCTTCCTGCAATCAAAGAGGCAATATGGCGGGCATTTTAAATTACTTAAATTGGTACTTGAGTGGACCCTTTTTGGTTTACTTAGCACTACCATGAAAAGTAATAAAATGCATGACATCGCAAGGTGCTTCGACATATCAAAATAAATTGTTTTCCAACCGCCTTTTTATCTGTGTTTTCCACTTGATTGGCTAAAAGAGAATGATTATTGTTGGTAAAGGGGATCCCGAAGACTTAATGCTCGTTCGTGTATACACTACCAGTAATGTATTTTATTCATGATGGGGAATCCTTTCCACAGCGGTGGAAGATAGCTTCATCACGAAGCAATTCAAAATTCATAAAGCCCTTGTAAGGAAGGAATATTTCAAGAATTATTATCATATCCCCAAAAAACGTTGAAGTCGTCGCAATAGCAGCATAGCGCCTTATATACTCTACTAGATGTGACGGTAATTTTGAATGTTAAAAAAAAATCGGAGGTAATGCCGCCGGCTGCCGCATTCCCAAACGTTTCTTTTGGAATTGCTCAAATGGAAACACATTTGTGAACATTGCTCCGGAAAGTAATTGAGCTGTTAGTAACCATTCCCTTGTATAGTTACGAACGTTGCGTAATAAGGCGGCTTACAATTTAATTTCAAATTTCTAAATGGCTGACATTTTTTAGTGTTCCAATGAATCGTTGGGAGAAATTTAAATCGGTATTATGGAGCAGTAAATGGTACAGCGAGCAAATTGTTATTTAACTTCTAAGAAAACTCATTAAGTGCAAAAAATTTTGCTGAGATTCCAACGTTTCTGATGTTATCTGGTCCTAAGCCACAGACCATGAAATTGTTCCCTCCGAAAACAATTTATCTTCCGCTCTACAAGTTAAAAAAATGACACGCTTCGCTTAAAAAAGTTTTTAGGAGATACCAGCATTTCGCAAATTAACTTTATCCCTTGTCTAGTGTACATATTTAGCCGCCATTAGCAACAGAACTTTAAGCTGTCAAAGATATTGTAAAAAAATGACAAAAAGGGACCTTCAAACAATTAATAAGCTAAACGAATTATCTTACAGAGTATACGTTTTTATGGGTTTTCCATTGGTGAAGCTTTGGTTAAAGTAGGTTAAGTAGTAAGAGCAAGTCTGTTGTCCCTTTTCTTAGTGTGTCGCCTATTGACAATTTCGCCTGCGAATACTGCTGTCCATCCCGTCTTGGCCTGTAAGGCTGTCTAGGTCTTTGTTGGTAACCCCTGGCCAATGGATGTTAAGGATGCGCCGGAGACACCCGTTGACAAATGCTTGTAGCCTTATTTATTTATTTCCTTCAGATTCATCCACAAGGATTACTTAAGCATACACCTGCTTTTCCGCCTCTCGGTCACTCAAGGGGTTTTCCCTCATTTATGGAAAAACTCGTATATTATTCCCATCTTCAAAAAAGGTTGCAAGAACGATGTGTCCAACTACAGACCCATCGCTAAATTATCATCCATACCTAAACTATTCGAAAAATTGGTCTATGATTCCATGTTCTTCCACTGTAAGTCTATTTTCTCCCTCTCCCAGCATGGCTTCCTCAAAGGAAGATCTACAACCACCAACCTTACTGACTTCGTCTCCAAAACACTATGTGCCCTGGAAAACGGTAAAGATGTTGATGTTATCGCCACCGATTTTAGTAAAGCCTTCGACAAGATCTCCCATAATGTTATCTTGTTCAAACTTGATCGCCTAGGCTTCCCCTCCCGATTCATCTCCTGGATTCAATCATACCTCAACAACCGTCGCTACAATGTTCTTTTCAGTTCATCCATTTCTAACCCTATTGTCGCTCGTTCCGGCGTCCCCCAGGGCAGCCACCTCGGTCCATTAATTTTCATCCTTACAATAAATGATGTTGAATGTGTCATCAATCACTCAGAGCTGTCCATTTATGCTGACATGTAAATAATCAAACATATCTCCTCCACAACCGACTCTCTTCTCCTGCAAAAATATCTCGATTCCTTCACATGGTGCATGAAAAACTTTCTTGAACTCAATGTCTCCAAATGCCACTCCATCTCTTATTCCCGCAAGCGTCTTACACCCACCCCGAGAGTCTACATGCTAACCGACGTACCAGTCCCTATCGTTACCTCTTTGTGTGATCTCGGAATAATCTGTGATAGTGAACTCAATTTCCGTTCCCACATTGACAGCATAATTAACAGAGCTAACTCCGCGCTAGGGTTTGTGAAGCGCTGGTCCAGAGAGTTCTCCAATCCTTATGTTTCCAAATCTCTCTATATTTCCTTTGTTAGACCTCTCCTTGAATATGCCAGCCAGGTATGGTCACCTACACAAACAACTCACATTAATAGGATTGAATCTGTCTAGCGTAGGTTCATTCGCTTCGCTCTACGTGATCTTCCGTGGGTAGACAGATTCAACCTTCCACCTTATGAAAACCGTCTGAAACTGATAGACTTACAACCTTTAAGTAAACGTCGTGATGTTTCCGACATTCTCTTCATTCATCAGCTATTAAGTGGTGCCATAGACTGCCCTTTAATCCTGCAATCCTTACCCATCTATACCAATCCCCGCAACCTTAGGTCCACTCCCCTTTTCCGACTCGACCGCCATCGCACAGACTACGGTCAAAGTGAGCCAATTACCAAGATGCTACGAAAAGTCAACGACCTTTCCTCCTTTGACTTCCATCTGAGTAAATCATCCCTTCACAAAGCCTTATATCTTGATCCCGCCCATCTTGATCGCCTTTCTTAATTCTTCTTCCTTCCAGCCCGTATCTACTTTAATTAGAGCTCATATTATAGCTTTTACTATTTATTTATTATGTCATAATTTATTATTGATTGTAGTGTTTATATTGTGTTGTAGCTTGTAATTGTAGTATGTATTATTATTATGTAATAGCTTGTATTAAGCTTAAATAAATAAATAAAGGCTTACAAACTAAACTACAAACTAAAAGTCAAGAAAAAATCGACAAAAAACGATCGAAGGACGGAGGTTGACACCATGCATGACCCCGCATCAACCAAGCCACTGCCTAAGCATGCCCTTCAACTGCAGCCTGGAAGAGGCGAGACATCGACGTGATGGGCAGGAAGGGAAGTGCAATCTTAAGGAATCTGCGCTGCACTGCACTGCCTCGACGTGGTTGACGTGAACGGCGAAATAGGTAGCCCCCACAGGGCTGGCTTATTCAAAAAGCGGTCTGACGAAGGTACAGTAAAGAAGCTTAGTTAGGTAGGGATTATCGAGTTCCTTAGACCAACTTTTAACGAAACCCAACATCGAGTTTGCCCTGTCAACGATCTGGTCCACATGATCCTCGAATGAAAGGCGAGAATTGAGGACCACGCCCAGGTCCTTCATCTTATCAACTCTGCCTCAGATAACACCATCAACAGTGTAGTCAAAGAGGAAAGGACGTCTTTTACGGGAGAAGGTCATAAGGGTGCACTTATAAGGGAAGGCGATTGTGCACACACAGTGAGAATACAGTGAGAAAAATCTTAGCATCGTCCGCATAACACAGAATTTTACTGCGGGTCAAAAGAAGCGAAACATCGTTAATATATAGGATGAAGATTAGTGGGCCAAAGATACTGCCCTGTGGCACCCCCAAGGTGACAAGGATTTGGTCAGAAAGCGCTCCCCGAAACAGGACGCGCTGGGTACGACCAGCCAGGTAAGAGGATAACCGGTTGACGAAGCAGGAAGCAAACCCAAGAAAAGTCAATTTATAGACTAGGATACCATGAACGATCCTATCAAAAGCCTTACTGAATTCTGCGAATACACAATCCACCTGTTTGCCTGCTTCGACGGCTGGTAAAGAATAATTAATGAACTCGAGGAGGTTGGTGGTCGTATACTTCCCCCTGTGAAAGCCATGCTGGAAGGACCCCATGAAAGGCTTGCAGTGAAATCGAAAAACGATTCAAAAACCTTTGTGGCATGGTACAGGCTGGCAATCGGTCGGTAATTGGAGACGTCTGACCCACTACCTTTCTTATGGAGAGGAATCAACACAGAAGTCTTCCAAAGTTTAGGAAAGCGACCGGATTGCAGGGACAGATTGAACAAGTAACAAAAAACACTAGTTCGGACATTATTGGAATTTCTTCAGAAAGGAAGCGGATTGAACAAGTAACAAACAGCACTAGCACGAGATAATTGGCATTTCTTCAAAAAGGAAGCAGATATACTGTCGGGACCACCCGTGAAGCCCTCCGCCAACTTAGATAAGTGTTCAGCAACGTGTGCATCATCGAATACTAAATCTTTAGGCTCAAGGGAGGTAGGCGGGAGCCGCGTCAAGTGGGTAAAACCAGAAGTGGAAATATCACGGAAAGAGGTCCGGAAATAATCCGCGAAAAAATTTGAAATTGTGGCAGCATCGTCACTCTCACAGTAATGTTATTTGACATGTCACTTTCCATGTTGAACAGCCGTACAACAGAACAGATTTCACGTTCGACTCGAAGATCCGGAGTTTTGTACGTCTGGAGATGTTAGTATTACGCCAGATCTGCAAATTCTCTTTTGTATAAAAGTAGAAGAACCCTCAGAATGTTGTTTTGATTGACGTTAAAAACTCAGTTTATTAAGTGCTTTACAGAAATTACGATAATGAACACAAGAATGTCAGGAAAAATTAAAGCAAAAACCCTTCCATTCCTCATCGACACTTGCAGAAGATCCTCTTCCTATTTCACTATCCTGTCGCCTTGAAAAAAACAGGTTTTCATTAACCATGGGGTTGGTTCGTTGGTTTGCTTAAGTGGTGGGCTTCTCCATCATGGTAACACTCCAATTAGCACTATTATAGCATCATTTTGAAGCCACAACCAGTAAGACCCGGTTTTTTGTTGAACTCAGTTCACTCACAACCCTGAATCTTATCTAAAGTCATGGTTGAAATCGGCTGAGTGTATTATGGGAAAAAGGAACTAAAGGCAAGTGGAGGAATTTAAGAAACTGACTATTTCCTTAATCTTTACCCCGTGGCGCGTACAGACCATAGTGATTTTTGCGATAACAGCTCTCGGTCTGTTGAGTAGATCGGATGTCCTAGTTTTATTATAACTGGACCAGGTTGCCCTGGATATGCTACATGCTTTCAGGGCCCTCCATCTGGCATATGCCAGCGCCAAGGAATGCAGAAAGATTTCCCTCTTAAGCGAACTTAGTGGGATACGAATATCTTCAACGCCACGCTGTAGAGCTGCGCGCTCTCTGACAAGTTTGTCGGCCATCTCATTCCCTGTAATGTTAGTATGTCTGGGAACCCAGTGCAAGGTTACGTTAGGACAAGGAGCTAAGTAGGTCCCGACAGTCCTGCATCTCATAGAATAAATCATACAATTCTTATTCTCAAACTCTCCCTTCTTGTGTTTCCCCGAGTTTTTGTAAATTGGATTCATTCGTACTTGTCTGAACGCACTCAGAGGGTTTCTTTTCGTGGAGCTCTATCTGATGCAATTTTCAACACTTTCGGTGTACCGCAGGGCTCCCACCTTGGCCCATTTTTATTTATAATTTATATCAATAATGTACCTGCGATACTGTCTAACTCAAATATTCTTTGTTATGCCGACGACGCTAAGATATTTCGCACTGTGTCTGACAATGCCGATTGCCTACTCTTAAATTCTGACTTGGACGCCTTTCGGAATTGGTGTTCCATTAACGACCTTCCCCTAAATATTAGCTAGTGTACATCTATGTCTTTCTCACGAAAAAGGTTTCCATTTCAATATAACTTTAACAAGAGTTACTAAGACTAAGGACCTGGGTGTTTGGCTCAATTCTCAATTTTCTTTCCAGGATCATTTTGATGCCATAGTCAACAAGGCTAATATGACTCTTAGTTTCGTGAAGAGGTGATCAAGGTAATTTGATGACCCTTACATTACAAAGCTCTTATTTTGCACTTTTGTCCGGCCTATTCTGGAATATGCCTCTCCGGTCTGGTCACCGCTCTATGTGTCACATATCAATCGCATTGAAGCTGTTCAACGGAGGTTCGTTAGGTTTGCCCTTCGAGGCCTTCCTTGGAATAACTCCCTTATATTACCTCCTTATGTTGACACTAAACTCCTGCACTTGGACACACTTGAAAAGAGACGTCGTAACGCCGGGATCCTTTTTGCTTTCGACTTCATTCGTGGGTCCATTGATTCTTCTGTTCTCTTGGGTCGTTTTGGTAGTCGTTTTGGTCGTTAGCTCGCTCCCTGAGGAATCACGACTTTCTTCGGTTACTTTTTCATCGTACTAATTATGGATTAAATGAACCTATAACGTCGATGTCGCGATTTTTTAATTCCGGTTTTAATTGCATTGATTTTCATCTATCGCGTAATCATTGATGAAATATTGAAAATGAATAAATAAAACCTCCCTAGATGATATGGTAGCTGAGCCAAGCGCCCTAATGGCCACCTCTCTATCTGTAAATATGTCGATGTTCTGTTTTGGTGAATCGATACACAGAAGCAGCGAACGCGCCTTCATAATCGCAAGCACCTCTGGCGGGAAGACGCTCGATGTGTTTGGTAGATGATATGACTTCGATATATTCAGTGTCTCAGAGAACAATCCTGTACCAACACCTTGTTCCATGTTAGAACCTTCCGTGAATATTACGGTATCATAGTTGCTGGTCGGTTCCGTCATTCTTCATTCCCTTCTAGTTTTAATCCTGACACTGAATACTTTTTCATAATTTTTGAGGCATCGGCCAGTCTTCTAGATGCTAAGCTGAGGATGTTGCTACGACCATAGGGTTTAGCAAGCCAGCACCCAAATTCTTTGAGTCTTACTGCACTACATGACATGGAAGTAGATGCGGAAGCAAATTAAGAGCTTCGGTTCCTTACACTCTACTAAGCTTGGTTTGGTTAGAAGCCTTACTCATCGCAGGCCACCAATCGAGTGGACCGTAGGTGAAAATTGTACGCTCATGGGGTAAAAATCTTCTCGTGTAATTTGGGACTTACGCCCGTCTGCTTATGCACGTTGTGATTATATCTTATTTAGTAAACATGCAGCGAACGAATAATAACTTTATCGGTATTTTCCAATTTCCTATTCAAAATTAAATCAACTCCAAAAAATAGATGCACAGCCAGACACAGACAGATTTATTTTGATATAAGGAACAAACATCACAGGAGAATATGACACGAATTCCGAGACGACAGGTGCGAGACCTTATTCATATTTCTGAGCGTAGAAATGGGGCAGGTACCCATGTTTGCTATTTGTTCAATTTAATTAACAGATAAAAATTTCAAGTTTAAATATGTACATTAACTTAATTTGAAAATTCCAAAGAAAAATTGGTTGAGGTGGTCAAACCGCCACGACGAGAAATTTATTGGTACTATTTTCCACGTGCGGTCATCAAATTTTTCGATAATTAAAACAAAACAAAAATCTGAAAGAACAAATGACGGGCTGAGAGTAAAAGTGACCTATTTATAAGGTTCGGTCAAAAGTGGCTTAGAAAATGTTCCGCGTAAAAACGAATCGCATGAGATTTAACTACAAAAAGTAATGCAAAGTTAATGCAGTTAAGTAGTTAAGTCGTTTTTGCCCGAAAATTTTCTACGATTCGTTTCTGCCCGGAATCTCACGCGATTCGTTTTTGCGCGGAACATTTTCTAAGCCACTTTTGACCGAACCTTATAAATATGTCACTTTTACTCTCAGCCCGTCAAATAAAATTAAATAAATAAAGCTCTAATCCACAATAAATATTATCAATACTGTTTAGGTGCCATTTAAATTTTAAGGAGCCTTTATACAAGCATTGACCTGATTTCCAATGTTTGTAAAGTAATTAAGCGGACGGTATTGTCGTAAAATTATGAAAATCTTTAAGCAAGGAATAGAAATTTCATTTGCCTAACGAAATTAATAGGGCCACCATTATAGCCAAAACTTTGTATCTTTGCCAAGGCTTCTCTTCTTCCCTCCATCAGTGCCATTAATTAAAAGGTAATGAGGAAAATTGAATGCCCTCTGCATCAGAAGGAAAATTTGAAGCAATTGATGAGTTTAGAACCATGTAGACGCAATAAAGCTTTGATGAAAGGCACGATATTGTTATGACGATGATTATTTATCTAATAAAGGTGACTTCAAAGCTTAAACTTAGACGTCTCGTCGATAAATACTTTTATGACGTTTTAAGATCAATTATCCTTTCGGCTAGGGTAAAGCACTTAGGTAGATATACATTGCAAGAATATTGTGCGTTGTTTTAATATTAATTACAGCAAATTGAGAGATTAACTTTGTAAATTAGAAAAGTTCGTTTTTTACTTTATTATGTTACAATAACCAGAGATGAAAAAAGAGAAAGGAATACAAATAAAATAAAATAAAAACAATTAATTCCACTCAAGCCGATCCCTGATCTGCGTCTTGAACAAATGAAAGTCAATAAGATCAAAACGACTATTAAATAAGCGAGACATTGAAGTTATAGGCTCGCTCCTTTCATATAGTTGGGGCGATGGTGAGGGATATGGAAAAAGTTCTGAGCCCTCAAGGAACGAGAATTAATTATCTCAAAAAAGTCACCACACATCATAGCCAAAAGCAAAAAATAATTCAAAACCTATTACGTCTATTCTAAGGAGACTCCAAAGAAAGGACCAGAAGTCGATCAACATGTGGAGGCAGGCGAAGAGAATCAGCCCAGGGAAGGCCACGAAAGGCGAATCTCACAAAGCTACGCTGGATAGCCTCAATGCGTTCAATATGAGCGATGTAGAAAAGAGACCAAGCTAATAAAGCAGCTTTGTTATATATGGGCCATCAAACTCCTTTAACCATGTTTTAACGAAGCCCCGGGTCGCATTAGCCTTACTGATAATAGCGTCAAAATAATCCTCAAATGAAAATTTAGTATTAATGACAACACCCAAATCTCTGGATTTGTCAAGTCTGTTCAGTGAGCTACCGCCCGTAGAGAAATTACAAAGCAAAGGATTCCTTTTGCAAGAGAATGCCATAACAGTGCAGTTGTCTATGTTCAAAGGAAGGAAATTAATAGGGCACAAATTACCGAAAGCGTCTAAGTCAGAGGACACAGTCATCATCGTTTGAGACCACTCGGAAAATCTTGGCATCGTCGGCATAAGAGAGGATTTTCGAATGAGTTAGAATCAAAAATACATCAGAGATACAGAGTTTATCGAAAGGAAACTTTCTGACAAAAATACATCATTGGTGTATATGATGAATAGCGTAGGTCCTAAATGACTACCCTGAGGCACCCCGGGAGAGTTGCTAATTTGGTCAAAGGCTGGAGGAAAACCCAGAATTGAAAACTTATAATTAAGAATCATATTGGTTGTTTCAATTATTTCTTTACTTGGAATACTAACTTTTGCTAATAAAAATTGTCTATTCAATTTTTTGTATTCGATAATTTCGCACAAGATAAAAGCAAAGCCAGGGTGATAATAGAGAAGGTGCTGGACAAGTAAACAACTGATGCTGTTTTTACCATATGTCTACAAACAGTAAATACACGAATATTTGTAGCACACTTTAGTTACCATAGACCACTTGTAACTGTTGTAAATTTTTAAGCTTAAAGTTTTTCATTACTCTTTTTCACCTGTTTAATTTAAATTTATTAATTGACAAAGACGAAAGAAGTTTTACTTCGTCCGTGCGCTTATGTAGATAAGGCTTTAGGGATCCGTAGCAGCAACGAAGTATTTTAAAGCCATAAGCCTAAAATAAAACTAGATTTGATGAGATTTTTGGAGAAATAATTTTTTTGGATCCGCCTTACATAGAGTTAACATATTGTTTTTACTTATCCTAATGAGTGGGGTATCTTTAGATAGGTCTCCTAAAATGCAAAAATGTTTTTGGATCTTTTGATTTTAACTCTTCAATCACGAGATATTTGCTTGCAAAGTCGTTACCAAAATAGCCTCCAACTCGAATTTCTAAGCTATTGATGCAAAATATTTGCAAAAATTTCTAAATGCTGGCTTCGTTAGGTTAGGCTAAAGTGGCCCACTGTGATATGACAAGTTGAGGCATTGTTCTCAGCCCTATTTAATACCTAAACAGAAGAAAGAGTAAGAAGCTATTAGGAGCTTCTGATAAACCGAGCTAGATCACTGTCCCCGGCATAACCGTAGGTAGTTCGGGGGAGCCCAAAAAACCCAGCTCCTGTGGGTGACTAGAGCAGGGCACATAAAGACTAATTTGCAACCCTATCACATACTAACTCCCTAAAAATGGGGGAGCCCAAATACCGGCTCCTGCGGTCCGCTAGAGCCGGATAGGTGCAGAGGAAGTGAGGGATGGTTTCCTCTTCTTCCACATCTTCACAATTCCTACATAATTTATTTGAGGGCGCACCGAGTCTGTCAGTGTATCTGCCTACAAGGCAATGGCCCGAAATGGCAGCCACGAGAGCGCTTATAGTGCTACGCTTGAGCGAGATTAGCTCACTTGATCGCTTTAATCAGTGATTTGTTAGGTGTGTTTCCGTTTGCAATTTATAATTAGCAATCTTAAGAAATGCTTCCAGCTTGCATGTTGCTAGCGGCTTACCAAGCTGGTGGGTTATGTCCGAGTCTAGTAGAGTAGTGCCGATTCTCGCTAGGTCATCGGCTCTACAATTGCCCTGAATGTTACTTTGCCCCGGTACCCATATGGAACGTACGTTAAGACGCTCAGCCATGTCGTTCAGAGTTGTTGAGCCGCAAATACTGGTTATATTAGAGGTCGTATATACGCACGTAAGAGACTTAATAATAGACTGGCTGTCTGTAAAGATACATATATTATCCGAAAACAATGTTTTGTACTTCAGACAGTCGAATGACACCTGACCACAAAATATTAAGGTCCACGTATTCCAAGATACCTTAACCCTCTTTACCTTCCAACTTGGAATCATCAGTGTAAAGATGCACTGATTTTCGCCTTTGAAGGGGCCATTCTCGCATTCGGTAGAAATACTTGGAGAAGTCAAATTTATTGTTAAAAGAAGGTTTGGGTGTGGTATGGTCAAAATTACTTGTTATTCTACCATCCAAGATTTTGGAGTGTCCGATAAGATTCACCGGCAGGAGGTGGAGAATGGTGTTAAGAACTTTAGAGAATTTAGTTCCGAGGGCATGACTTTATCCAGTGCAGGCCACCATACAACCACCCCGTGTGTAAGTATAGGTCATATAATGCTGACAGAGAGCCTGTGCACAAAGCGCGACTCCATACTCTTCTTGATCTTTTTTCTATTATCTTTTTACACGAGTACCGCGCTACTATTGCTTTAAGTACTCTCTCTTGGCTGTTAGGTTTCCGGCTAAGGTGCCTATCAAGAACAATATTTAACTTGACCACCTAGGTTCAGTCTGACTACATTAAGTGTTGGGCACTTGATAGGAGGAACTCTGTGTTTCCGTGAGAAAGGTATCTGTTTTGTCCGGGTTTATGCCCAGACCACCCCTCATACTCCAGAAAAATACAGTAGAAAAGGCATGTTTCAACACCTAAGGTAAGATATTAGGGTGCCTTCCCGAGGTTACCAGGGAAATGTCATCTACGTAGGCGATATCTTTATGGCCTTAATTTTCCAGATCTAGGAAAAATTCATTCGGGGTCAGATTCCATATGAGCGGTGAGAGGATCTCTCCTTGTATTGTATCTCTTGTTGCGATTCTTTGCATGGTGGACCCTCCTAAGTTGAAGTTAACTATCCTACTTTTGAGCATAAGATCTACTAGCTCGATAAGAGAGCTGTCAGATCAAGCCTCCTCCAGGATGCCGTTAACGCCTCTGGTTTGATGTTATTGAAAAGCACCCTTCATATCAAGAATAGCTGAAAGTCTAAATTTCTTATACAATATTAATAGCTCTTTACGAACGATTAGTTCATGCAAGGCTGTCACGACGGATTTACCTTTATTATTATGCATGTTGGGAAAAAGGCAGCTGGACTGTATCTTTAATGTAAACATCTATCACTCTCTCCAGGGTTTTAAGAACGAAGGATGAGACACTTATTGGCCTAAAGTAATTAGGTTTATTATGTGGAATCCTTCCACCTTTAGGAATGAAGACCACCTTTACTTCTTTCCATGAATGTGGAATATATGTGAAGTCCAGTTAGGCTTCATAAATGACAGAATTAAAATCTCGAAGGCTGATTGAAGTTCAGCAGGGGTAATACCATGCAAGCCCCGTGATCTATAGAACTTGAAGCTGTATATAGCCCACTTTAGCTTACTTCTACTAATGATCTTACTGACTAGACCAAGAGTATCCAAACGGTCAGCCTTGACGGCGGATAGCCTCCCATTCCGGGTGGGTGGAGTTGTAACATCGGTTTTATCCGAGGCGAAGTTTCAATTAGCTTACATATTCATGAATGACTTTGGCGACAAGATGGTAGTCATGGTATATAGGTAATAGGGGTGAGGGAGGTCGGCCATGGTAGAGTCTCATGTCATGGAAGGTCCAAGACTACTTCTAGAGGTGGACAGGTATCAAGAAGACTCCGTCATAATACAGTTTGTTACCCCTGGCTGCAAACCATCCAATTGGCAGGGAAACGCCTAATACCTCCTATTAGGATTGTTTGATTAAGAGAAGTTCTGTATCTCCACCCAACAACAATTAGCTAGTCACCTAAAGAACTGTTACCAGCCGTCCCATGTGGAGGGTAAAGTGGGACTTCCTTCAGAACTAACAGTGTACGGCACGCACAATGGGTGTTACGTGTTTTTTTTTCGTGAGATGTGAAAATCTGCGAAAGACTTTATCCGGATCCCTTTTCGTTGCTACCCACTTGCGATCTCAGCGAAATAGAACCGGATTAATCCAGATTTCTTCCGTCACCTCGATTCCTCTTCTTCCTTCCATCCAGTGGTGTCCCATCAGCTTTCTTCTTTTGCTTGATTGTGCAGGACACTGGCACACTATGTGCACCACTCTGTCTTGCTTCTCCAGGTACAGCCTGCAGGTACGATTCTCGCGAATGTTCATCTTGTTTAGATGACACCTGAAATTACCATCTCCTGTAAGTAGTGCTGTCAGCCGCCTCACAGTCGCACGATCCATATCCAGGACCTTCCTCTGTTCAGTACTTTTTGTCGCTACAATCGCCATTTTAGCCTTTCTACACGATTCTGCGACATTCCACTGTTCCCAGTGTTCCTTCGTCGTCTACGTCTCTAGGGCAGCGAACGGCTCCGAACCTTGGAAACTCGAAGCAGTTCCCAGTTCAGCCAACACATCTACTCTCTCGTTTCCTTCGATTCCTGCGTGTCCTCAGACCCACGCCAGTGTCATCTGATTTGATGAGTCACACGCTTTGAGTTTACGGACACACTTCAAGGTCAACGCTGTATTGAACTCTGTACCGTCCATTCACCTGATCCACGCCTGCCACCACTATCTTCTTTCTCTGCACCCGACTCTTTAGCAGGTAATCCAATGCATAAACCAGAGCCAGCATCTCCGCCTGAAAGACTGAGGTGTATGCCCCCAGGCTTAGATGGGTGTTCAAATTCAGGTCCTCATTGAAGATTCATGCACTTGCTCTCTAATCAATTTTGGATCCATCCATGTAAATTTTAACGTCGGTTAGACGGTTTTCAAGGAGGAACCCATGCCTTATAAGCATTTGGTATCCATCAATTACCCTTACTTTGCTTATACCGTCGACAGGCATTTCCATTTCCCGTATCCATGCGAAGAGCTGCTGATGCAGCATATCTAATATGCTCTAACTAAATTTTTTAGTTATAGTGTTTAATTTAATATTCAATTATTATTTTTTTAATCATAATGCCAAAGCTTAATGGGAAATGGGTTAATAGGCTTTGAGTGATGGAGGTGACGATGTAGGCCTCCTTTAAAAATCTGGGGCTCATAAGATGGGAGAAAACAGAATATGGTAAACTATTTCATATGAGTGATGTTCTGCTTTTTTTATACGATGTGGCTAAGGCCTAGGGGATAACCCTTTGATGCGTTAACATGGCTTTGGTCGGAAAAGTCTTGTTTTTGCATTGCTGTGAGCTAGACAACAGCCCAGAGACGGAGTGGATTATTTAATTTCTTAATAAAAATTCACGGGGAGACCAGGTCTTGAACCCGGGAACCATGCCGCGAACCGTGCCGCTCAACCAATTGATCCAACTTCGTCTCCAAGATTCCCGAAATTTTACAGTACGATAAAATTTAACCTAGGGAGTATAGGAGGATAAATGACTTTTTGGTGTAATTTTTGATATACGCGTCTTTCGGTGTCTAATCGGTTTAATCCAGGATTAGTTTATACCGATTCTTGTAAACATTTTTGTCCATGTTTGCACCCATTGCCCCCTCCTTTTCCTTGAATACTTGTCTGTGCCTGTTCTACGTTGTAGAATTTTTCCTCCTAGCAAAAAAGATCCCTTGCTCTCTCTGGATTCTAATTCTTCAGAATATATAGAGCAGTCTTCTGTTACCTTCCAAATGGGATAAAATTTTTCAGTAATTTTTTAGTATTACCAGTCTCAAATTACTTTTTTTTATTGCACATGAACCCATCCATTAAATTTCTTCAGGATGTCTTGTTGCCACCAGATAAAATTCATCGCTAATATACTCGCCTTCTGGTGTATTTGTCTTTGATACCAAAATGGTCTAAACAGTCATAAAAATAGATGAGGGGTAAAATGAAAATGATTCAATTAAATCACATACACTATGATCCGTTTAATCATTTTAATACTTGTTCAAAAGGACAAGGACATAAAAAGCCAGAACCGAGCATCCATTTTTCTTGAAAAACAATAAGATTAAGATAACACGCTCCCTTTCCTTCATAGCAGCAGCAGCAGCAGCAGCAACAACAACTACTTAGTTTAATGTATGGTTCAACTAGTGGCATATTAGACGAATTTGGAAGATTAAAATTTTGCTATACGAATACTTGCGAAAAACGCCCACTTTCAAAGATATTGTGCTCGAAATATTAAAGCAGTCATTTTATGGGAGATTTAAGCCCTTTATAATTTACTGAGTGAGGTTAAATTGAATAGAAATATTGTGACCCCATCTGTGCAATTCATATTGATATTGAACGAATTTGGGACAATTTGTACATATCTGCCATTCCTCGAACCCTGGGAGTTCAAGTGGGTGACTGTCTTTTCTTTTATGTTGCTCTTGTCTCATGGAATTCTTGTGCTATCACTCCAATCTTTGGCTGCTTCTCAAAGGGACATTTGAGAATAAATTGGAAGACTTTAGGGCTTTAGGTTAAGCCGTACAACGGTACAACACATTTGACCCTGAACACTGTAAATTGAAGGGTTCTGCGTTTGAATATGGTGTGTTTTATTACATTTTAGATTTATTGAATCGACTTTTAGCAGTTTTTATGAAAACTTTACAACGGTTGAAAATATTAAAGAAAACACACTTGAATCGCAGTAACCTAACAATAACCTATTCCAGTAATAAATGCTATTTCAAATAGGATTAATAATGATTTCCTTGCCTTAACCTTAAGTGCTGAACTTATACTTTGGGTATAAAGCGCAATGGCGCATAAAAGGGGTTTCGAAGGACAAAACAGAACTATAAAAGATATCAGAGGGAACGATGACATGATGGGTGGAGTCACCGTGTTGGTAGCTGGAGACTTTCGTCAAACTCTGCCGATAGTGACGAGAGAAACTCGAGCTGACGAAACTTAGGTTTGCATTAATACCTCAAATCTTTGGCCCTTAGTAACAGAAAACTCCACTTTAAGAAAAACATGTGGGTGGACTTAAAGGACGATGTTGTCGCTGGATAATTCTGCATTCTCCTCCTTACAAAAGGAAACGAAAAATATCCGAAAATTGAGGGCAAGATTCAAATTCCACCAGATCTTTTTTTTTGGTTTTTTTTTGTTTTTTTTTTATTATACGATGTAGCCAAATCCTAGGGGACAACCCTTTGATGCGTTAGCATGGTTTTGGCCGAAAGGGAATTAGGGTAAGGGAAGTGAGGAAACTTGAGTCTTGTTTTTGCATTGCTGCGAGCTAGACAACAGTCCAGAGACGAAGTGGATTATTTTAATTTCTTAATAAAAGCTCACGGGGTCATCTGGTCTCCAACCCGGGACCCATGGCATATTGGTCTTGCCGCTCAACGTATTGATCCAACTCCGTCGCCTGAGTTGTGTCGACCGTTAACGACCTAATAGCCTGAATATATCCAGATGTCCATAACCTGCACAGCAAGCCAACGGAGTGGCTTGGCGAACGTGCGATTCTAACACCTAAGAACGAAGATTGGGCTGAAACTTTATTGAAGTCGTTCGAAGGTGCAGAATACCAGTACAAATCTCTGAACACTGTAGTGAACACGTATAATGCTATACCCTATTCTGTGGATTTTCTAAATACACTCAACCCACCTGGTATACCGTCTCACGAACTTAT
The DNA here is from genome assembly GCA_964036015.1 of Leptarthrus brevirostris. NCBI lineage: Eukaryota > Metazoa > Arthropoda > Insecta > Diptera > Asilidae > Leptarthrus > Leptarthrus brevirostris. Next base: position 14,410,866 of record OZ038374.1, read on the forward strand.
CCTCAAAGTGGGAGCTCCAGTAGTGCTACTGCGAAATCTCAAGTTGTGCAATGTTACTAGGTTGCATGTGGAAAGCCTTACATAAAAACGTCGTAGAGGACATTGTATTTACTGGCTGTGCTCGAGGTGAACTGGTGTATATACCGCGGATACCACTCATACCGTTGGAGTACCCATTCGAGTTCAAAAGGCTACAGTTCCCCATTAAGGTCTGTTATGCAGTGACGACTAATAAGTCTCAAGGTCAGCCGCTGAAAGCAGCAGTAATTGATCTTAGGAAGGACTAATTCTCGCACGGGAGTGAGATCACCTAGCAGCCTGATCGTGTTAGAATCTGAAGGCAGAACCTTGAATGTAGTATATAAAGAGGTACTTTAAGTATTAACTAAAAATAGCCTTAATGCTTAGGTACGTCGTGATTTTTCAAGATTCAACTCCTTTTAAATTCAATTAAAACTTATAGTCGATAAATGCGATAAAATGGTGTAAACAAGCCTAAAAATTTAACATAAAATTAAAACTCTATAAGGGTGAATGGGGGGTTAAAAGGTTCTATGGAGGAACAATATTAATTTCCGAGGGCTTCAAATGGTTTTTTGCGCAAGGGAGGCCGCGGGCAAATGCTAGTTATTAATAAATGTTATACATATATATTTTTTTAATTGCTATCATTCCTTTTCGTGTGCAAATTGTGCAGGCACACTTCCAAATGAATGAATAACTTATAGGATCAGCCATTTGCAAATCAGCTTGCTAAAGTGGAGAGTGATTCGAATCATTTAAGTGCAAAATTAGAGCAAATTGCTAAGCTTCCTGGTTAAATTGTACGACAGCTGTTTCTCTACGATTTCGCAGCCTCGTACTACATTGCACCGTTCCTACATAAATGTATTCCATCTGTTAAGGCGATTAAATTTACGTAGAGTTACTAATGAACAGATTTTGAGACTACAGAAAATAGGAGTTCAAAAGGAACGTCTATAAGTTTACCTTATTAGACATGCAAACTGAAAAACTATGACAACAAAATTTTAGGTAGTTTCCCTTTAAGTGCTTTTGTAACGTGAAAGAATTTCTATTTGTTTCTGTCGGAAGTTACACTCGAAAGCTTTTTTGTTTTGTAAAAATTTCCTATGAGTCTAGAAAGGAAGAATTATTTAACTCTTCTCCTTTTGTGTCTATTCCCCTGTGGCAGTTGGCTCTTTTGCAGCAATAGCTCGAAAAAGGTTGGACGTGCGTTTTACTTTAGGAATAATGTAATCCTTATTTATGTAGGGATTCTTTGTGAAATGTTACACGTCCGTAAGGCAAACTTTACCAGTTTTTGTCTGTTGTAGGGATTGTCTTGCTCGATTAAACTGAATTAAGCGGACTGCCTATAAACCATGAAATACACTGTTTATAACCAACAACATTCTATTACAATTAAACGTTGATGTTTTTGAAGCCCTAGGGTCTTAGTGGTTTTGTAAGCTATAAACAGGCCTTTTGATAAGATCTTGAAAGAAAGGGTAATGAGGACAACAAACTTAGAGTGACAATAAATCGTCCTTTTGATGCTTGTTTATTTGGGAATGATATATGCTATGCATTAAATAATAATAATGAACATAGCCACCCATTTTCCCGGTAGGTATTATATATGAAGTTTATTTATAGACGTTATGACCGCATCTCAACAAGAAGGTAGGCACGAATGCTTTAAGAAAAACATGCGGATGCACTTGAAGGACGATTATGACGCTGGACGTTTCTCCATTCTCCTCCTTAAAATAGGAAACGAAGAATATCCGGAAACTGAGAGCAAGATTCAAATTTCACCAGATCTTGCCTCAGTTGTGTCGACCGTTGACGACCTAATAGCCCGAATATATCCAGATGTCCACAACCTAAACAGCAAGCCAACGGAGTGGCTTGGCGAACGTGCCATTCTGACACCTAAGAACAATCAGGCTGACACTTTATTGAAACCGTTCGAAGGTGCAGAAGACCAGTACATATCTGTGGAAACTGTAGCTCACGCGGATAATGCTATACAATATCCTGTGGGGTTCCTAAATACACTAAACTCAACGTCAAATGGAACTTTTGGAGCGATTGAAATAATATTTTGTCCTTAATTTTATCTGAAATTTCAACGGCCAAGTTGCACAATCTCTATAATTTTTTATTCCACTATCAAATTGATGACCGCCGACTCGGCTATAGTAGGATCTGTTTCATGAATCACATCTAGATGATTTACCTCATCTCGCTCCAATGGTTTCTTTCGTTTCTGGATTAGTGATGGGTTGGTTAGTTGGTTTAAGTGTCGAGTGCTAACCACCAAGAAAAGCATACCAATTAGTACGGTACGCGCCGTTTTGATGCCACAACCTGAGGGAACTCGGTAGTCAGACACCTACCTGTCCCATGCAAGGGGTAGTAGAATATTGACACTGCAACAGGGAGTGAGACTACTGTGTTAAAGCCAACCCGAGGAGCTAATCTTTACTCCTGAAATTGCCTGAAAATTCTGCAGAAAGTAAAGTCTACGCATTAATGAAGTTGACATTCACCCCCTCCCCCAACCCAAACCACACCGTTTAAAGTTTCATTTCATTTCATTTATTCAAATATAAAAGTGCATACACAAGTTTAAAAAACTTTTAACAGTACGCTACAGTCAATTTAGGAAATAAATCAATTTATGGTGAACAATGAAGCTACTAAGAATTAAATCAAATAAAAGTCTACTACATGTCATAAAGCAAATATAAATAATTTGAAAGTAAAGCGAGCGAAAATTGAATTTGTAAATAATAAGAAATAAGAAAATAATCATATAATTAAATTAAATGTATACTTTTAAAAATTCATATAAATATAAAAAATACTTTACAACCTTTCACACACGAACCAGAAGTTATAATTCACAAAAAGAAATAAGACGTTTGAACTCATTGACAGAAGAAGCATCCTGAACTCTTGCAGGAAGAGAATTCCAAAGTCGGGCGAGCTGGACAAAGTAAGAACCCTCAAGGACTGACGAACGATGCCTAGGAATAAGCAACCTGCGACCTCTCCGCGACTGTAAAAGGCGAATGTGCTCAGCAAGATATAATGGTTCTCCAGAATGAATTTAATTAAACAAAAATAATAACGCCTTACGCTTTAAGTATACATCAATATTACAACCCAGTAAAGAAAGCTTCAAGGGAGTAATGTGATTCGATCGGCTCAGTTTAAAAACAAATCGAATGCAGTCATTAAATGCAACCTCTACCCTGCGCCTGCAAGTTGAGTCAAGTTTTGGGTAAATTAAGCTACCATATGTGAAATAAGGCAGAATAAGACTTCTAACCAATTTTAAGCGCATTTCAAGAGGCAATACATCGGCAGACAACCACAGCCTTCTCAATCCACCATATATCCTTCCAAGAGTAACACTGAAATGATCGCAACACCTCAAAGAAGTATTCAGTAACACCCCCAGACTATTAATTTTGGTTACAAAAGGCAAAACACTATTATTAAGAATAACAGACGGTAATTCATTTACCCTAAGCGTTGTGTTGCCATATAAAGCTATACATTGGGACTTACTAGGATTTAGTATGAGGTGATTGTTCAACGACCAAGCAGAAATTCCCTCGAGGTCATCATTAACTCTAGCAAATAAATCTTCCAATAATCCAACCGGTCTACTCAAATAAAGCTGAACATCATCAGCATAAAGATGAAGCTGCACATTTTGGACTGCCGTAGGGAGATCATTAATGTACATACAAAATAATAAAGGTCCAAGAACAGACCCTTGCGGAACTCCACGACGTAGAGGTAACAACGATGATAACTTGTCCCTTATTCTTACCCGCTGAAACCTGTGTGCGAGAAAATTATTTATCAGAGCTGCAGCAGAAGTAGAGAAACCAAATTTACTATAAAGCTTTTCAAGCAGAATCGAGTGATCAATGCTGTCAAATGCTTTTGAGAAATCAAGCAGAACCAGAACACCAACATTTCCTGCATCAAGTGCAATTCGAAGATCCGTTGACAACTTCAACAAAGCAGATTCACAACTATGCTTCGACCGAAAATCAGATTGAAATCTACATAAAAGTTCATTACTACTCAAAAACTGTTGAATTTTAACCACCATTATTTTCTCCATTACTTTTCCAAGAAAACTCAGTATGCTAATAGGCCTATAGTCAGAATGGATACTGGGGGAAGTTTTCTTAGCAACTGGTGAAACAAACGCTATTTTCCACGCATCCGGAAAGGAAGACGACATTAGGCAACAGTTTATTATGTTAAGTAGATATGGTGAAATACATGGCAATATCAGTTTAATGAAACGAGGATCCACTTGATCAGAGCCAACAGCATTCGATTTAATAGAATATATAGCTCGCAAAAGTTCAAGATAATCAATACATCGGAATGAAAATGCTTCAGATCCAGATTGATGAACGCGTGAAGAAAGTTGTGTCGCGGTACCAATTAGGCAACATACTCTATACATCAGAAAAAGCATCAACCAAATCGATTCACGCGTTACGAAGTAGGACAACCATATAAATTTTGAAAATGATTCAGTGTCGGGATTCCAATTAAAAGGGAATGGAGAATAACGAAACCGGCCAGCAACTGTGACATTGTAATATTCACGGATGGTTTTATGATGGAACAAGGTGAAAGATGCAGGAGTGTTCTCTGAGACACTGAATATATCTTACCGTGTACCGAATTCATCGAGCGTCTTCCAGGCAGAGGTGCTTGCGATTATGAAGGCGTGTTCGCTGCTTCTGTGTATCCATTCACCGAAACAGAACATCGACATTTTTACAGATAGTCAGGTGGCCATTAAGGCGCTTGGCTCAATTACCATATCTTCCAGGGTGGTGCAGGACTGTCGGGAATTATTTAGCTCCTTGTGCAGTTTGCTTAACGTAACCTTGCACTGGGTTCCCGGACATAGGAACATTGAAGGGAACGAGATGGCCGACAAACTTGCCAGACAGGGCGCAGCATTCTGCATTGCTTGGTTCTGGCAAATGTCAGATGGAGCGCCCTGAAATTATGTAGCATATTGAGGGCAACATGACCAAGTTATAATAAAACTAGAACATCCGATCTACTCAACATACCGAGAGCTGTTATCTCAAAAATCAATGTGATCTGTACGGGCCACTGTCTTTTAGGCGAGCATGAAGCTAGGCTGGGCGCCCCTTACAATACACACAGTCGCAGTTGCGACGACGTAAATGACAAAAAAAACCATTATTCATCTTCTCTGTAAATGTGCGGCTCTTGCAGAGTCAGAAAGAGGGTATGGGGGAGTACTTCTTTGAAAACATGAAGGCAATCTCGAGGGTAAAGATTAAGGAAATAGGCAGTTTCTTAAATTCTTCCAGTGGGCTTTAGTTCCTTTTTCCCATAATACACTCAGCCGACTTCAACCATGATTTCAGATAAGAATCAGGGTTGCGAGGTTAGTGAGTCCAACAAAAAACCGGGTCTTACTGGTTGTGGCATTAAAATGTCACTATAATAGTGCTAATTGAAATGTTACAATGATGGCGACGCTCACCACTTAAGCATTGCCGAAATAAGATGCAACAAACAAACAAACGAAGACGCACCATAACGTTCCTTTTTTTCTATTTCGGTACGGAACCCTAAAAAGAAATGGTGAGAAACTTACGTTTTCATTCCTAACCAGGAACTATTTATTAATAAATTCGGAACTGAGTAAGTGCACTACAATCTTTAAGTCTAGTGGAGATTTATGATATATTGTCTGTCGTGACATACGAGAACTAAGGGAGATTAATCTTCCCTCTACATAATTAGTTTAAAATTTAATCACATAAGTTGTGAAGGTTGAAGCTCTGAGGAAACTTTAGTTTGACCTTAATGACTCTTGGGGTTAACAGCTTTATTAGCAACGTGCTTCTTTCGAAGAATAACCGGAAAGGATTACAAGGATTACTTTAACACTTCAAATTTTCGTTGTCTGATTTTTTCCTTTATTTAGGATACTACCTGTTACTATTAAGCAAATGAAACAACCACGTTACCACTATATATATATTTGGCTTACCTAACCGAATACAACAAGCATGTGGTTAAGACTAATATTTCACAGTGGACCGACTCACATCAAATAAGAACCCCAACTCCATCCAAAAGCACTACATATCAATCTCCATTGTATAGTTTTCCCCAAAACATATTACAACAACCCATTTAAATTACAAATTGAAATTTATCTCTGTACTTTGTGTTCGTCCGTACCCAATAAAACCCTTTCGCTGTCATGTTTTATGGGCAACCACAGCCTCGAATGTTTGTATAGTAAAATCTTCTTGTCGATAGAAGCCCAGGTTCATGTATAAACAATACGCTTGACATTACCTTGCTGACTTTACTGCGTTGAAATTTTCCGGAATGATATATGGATTCCCTTGACAGGATTACTCTCAAAAAAACTCCTCTCAAATCAGGTACTAATTTAATTCGGGAGCTTGTCTACAGTAAAATATTGTGACTTTTATTGAAATGGAATCAAATTTTCAATGGAGCATGTAGAAAGGATACCCGGGATTTTCCAAGACGTGAAAATTTAAGAAAGTTCGACAGCGAAATCACGCGTATCGGGTACACGATTTCACAGAATCAATCCAACCTATTTGTGATGATGTTTGCATTCAATTTTAATTTGGTCGGAGGAGTTTTTAAATTTCTTTGATACACGTGCCTGGAGCATAATGTGTTTTGCTGACAATACCCACAATTACCTACTAGAGCAAGTCGAGAAACCAACAACAGGAAGAAATAATACCAAGAAATTTTTATTTTATTTTTTAAGCCGGATTGCAAGATTTAAGGCTGTGGGCGTGACGTTCTTTCATTTAATATCGAGTAAGATCAACTTTTCCTTTTGTGGTGAAAGAAAAACGGGATGAGATATTTATTTCTGACTAACCAATAATCATTTTTTCGAAAAGCAAAGGAAAATATCTTCTGCCGCTGTGTTTTCTTTGAAAATGATTTCAAAAGATATCTATACTCTTAGGGATTTGCTAGGGTATTTATTTCAGAAAAAATATTATTGCAAAAGCAGATTTTTTTTTAAAAAAAAAGCAATCTACTGAGCTTTCCTTTGACTATAATGAGCACTTGCCCGTTGGCCTTATTTGTCTCAGCTCGTATTACTGCATCCACTTTCTTTCCCAGTCAATCCAATCATAGGGTAGGTGAGAGTTCAATTAGAGTGGCAGCCCCCCCCCCCTCCCAAGGTGAAGGCACACTTTGATAGCCCGTTGTGATACCAAGTTTGGGCTAGATTGCCGTCCCCATTAGTAAGAACCTAATATCACTGATGTTACCAGATCCGAGTTCGGCTAGGTCCTCGAAAAAAGCCTAGATATTCTCGTGCGATTGACCTAAAACCAAATGAGAAATGGTTTACTCTTCTTGCTCATCCTGGTAACTCCAGTAAAAGTCGTTTGAGGGCGCGCCGAGTGTCGGTAAGATTTGCTTGGCAATTAGGCAAGTGTGTTCCCTTTGCCATTTGTAACCGACTTCCCACAAACCAAGAGGTTCTAAGTTCGACACGTATTTTTTAATTATGACAGGCCATAATTTTGTAACGCGTGAACCGATTTTGATGATTCGGTTTTTGTTAGGTAAAGTATATGGATCCGCATCCTCGGCTGCCATTAGGCTTAACTGACTTCAGTCACTCCGAAATCCTGGACGGAAGAAACGCTACCAATACCGACTGTACTATACCCAAGCCTTTGTTTGGAGCGAAATTCGATTCTTCTTTTTCCAATAGAAGTGAGTGGGAGAAAGGTCCACCTAAATGGGGGAGAGTCAGTACATCAGTACATATCTACACTGACGGCTCCAAACTAGAAGGCAGAGTAGGTGGAGGTATCTATCGATATTTCATTTCGCTTACCTGACTACTGGTATCGTGTTTCAAGCAGTAATTATGGCTATAAAGGTAGCCGTGGGTTCCAGGACATGTCGGCATAGAGGGTAACGAAAAAGCCGACGAACTGGACAAAAATGGTTCAAATACAGACATAGATATGCCGGTGGAAAGGGTACGCCCTCTCCTTAACACAGCAAAAAGTCAAATTGATAAACATTACTCCAACATGACTTCGGAACGGTGGCAAAATATCAATTACTGCTTCACAACACGAAGTCTTTGGCCGGAGTTGAATCATAACAAAACTTCAAATCTCTTATCCTTCGATAGAAAGTGCATTCGAACACTCGTCGGCGTCATCACCGGGCACTGCCACATAGGAACTTTGGCCATTAGACTCGGCGTACCATCGAATGCATTCTGTAGAAGCTGCAGAGATGAAGAAAAAACTGAGTCCATAGTGCACCTGCTCAGCGAATGTACGGCTCTCAAAGAACGACGCCTCACCTGTTTGGGAGCAAGATTCTTTGACAATCTGGACGACCTAGCTGAGATAGCACTAGTAGACCTAAATAGATTCATACAGAGATCTGGGTGGTTCTAAGTTTTGACCATGCTTATTCTTTTTAAGGGCATTCACAATGGGCCCTCATGGCCTCCGAGTGAACTTGGTGCTTTTTAGCAACAAACAGCCCGACTAACCAACCAACCAACCGAGGTCGCAGCAGACCGTCTGAAACATTTAACGCTGCCTACGGATAGCATCTGTATCTTCTCAGCTAGTCAGACTGATAATTAATCACTCACGGGAGTAAATACAACCTCCAAAACGGTTATAGCATGTTGCTCGGCTCTAAATGACATGGTTGAATATCTGAAAGTACGGCTCATCAGGGTACCTGGAAAGCCGCTGGCCACTTACAAACTAGAAATTTCACAGGAATCACAGGATTGCAAACGCCAGATGGCTGCAGGAACACATCTGTCTGATCACCCAACAGGTATGGTCAAAGCCTGAATGGTCAAAAGACCTTATCTCACTCGGCCGTAAATTAATTAGCATCATCGTGGCAGTTATTACGCGCCGATAGACTCGGTGCGCCTTCAAACGAGTTCTGTAGGAATTGCCAAGATGAAGAGGAAGAGTAAACCATACTCCACCTCCTCTGCAACTAACCGGCCGAGCCAACCGTAGGAATCGGTTTTTGAGCTCCCCATTTTTTGAAGAGTTAACTGAAATAGGCTCCACTGATATTAGGAACCTAGTTCGGTTCATCAGAAGCTCTTAACGGTTTCCGTATACATGATAAGGGCAAGCTCTTTCCGTCCCAGCCGATATTGCTTATTGGCCCCCGAGAACTAGATTCCACTGTTGATAGGGAACTAGCTGGGTTCATAGAGAGTAATAACGTAGGCTCTCCTCTTTTTCTACGGAATAAATGAGGTCTGAAACACAGACTCAACTGTGTGTGAGTGGGGGTGGAACTAAACTACGTAACGCATGGACCGATTTGGATGATTCTTTTTCTGTGGTATAGAGTATGGTGAAGGGGTGGGGTAGTCTGACTTCGTAATACGTGGACCGATTTGGATGAATCTTTTCGTTGGGTAGAGTATGTTCCCCGATTGGTGCCATGTCAAAACTATTTCTAGTGGGGTTGGGGTGGGGGTGGCATCTCACTTTTAAATGTGTGTAGCGATTTAGATGGTTCTGTTTTTGTTATATAGAATATAATCGCCTATTGTTAATTAAGGAAAAATAATCTTCTGTAGTGGAGCAGGGAAGGGGGAGATGGTAGTCCAACTTCATAACGCGTGAATCGATTTGGTTGATGCTTTTTCTGATGTATAGAGTATGTTACCTAATTGGTACCGCGACACAACTTTAAACGGTGTGGTTTGGGTGGGGGAGAGGGTGAATGTCAACTTAATTAATACGTAGAGCGATTTGGATAATTCTTCTTTTGATGTGTAGAATGTGTTGCCCCATTTGTACCACAACAAAAAAATTTTTGGGGTGTGGTGGGAGGAGGTCGTTACCCAACATCTTAACGCATAGACCTATTTGGATGATTCTTTTTTGTTTATACATTGCTATTATACGAAAAAATGTTGACCAAGTGGTAAGGGTAGTCTAACTTTGTAACGCGTGGACTGATTTAGATGATTCTGAATACATAGAGTATCTATTTGTGTCATGACAAAAAATCTTGCTTATGGCGAGGGTTGAAGGAGGGGCGGCGCCTAGCTTCGTAAGACGTAGTCCGATTTTGATGATTTTAATTCTGTTGTACAGAGTACGCTTCCTAATTGGTATATGATAAAAATTTTGTACCTAAAGTGAATACGATGATTCTCTGGCTAAGAGGATTTTCTCTTGCTGTATTTCCTTTCTATTCTTGTTGAATGGTCTTTTAATGGTCTGCTTGCATGTTGCTATCCTAGCTAAAGAGTTATGCTCGAGTCTGGTGGAGACGTGCCTTGTCTCGCTAGCTCGTCAGCTTTACAGTTTCCCGGAATATCACTATGCGCAGGTAAAAATATAAGGTGATTTATTTTAAAACGCTTAGCTATATCGTTTAAAGCTGAGCAACATTTCTTCTTCCTAAATAAGCTTTAAAATTCCAAACATAAAGAGAGCGTCATCGCCATGGGACCAGTATCATGGGTTGTTCATTCGAATTAAACATTAATTTTTGGTAACCTTTGAAATATAGCTGACCTTTCGAGAAAAACTTAAAATATTTTAAAAGTTATTTATCTTTTTTCAAAAGGATTGACAAGTTCGTGTTTTGAAACTCCTACGTACAGGAATGCGACCTTGACATGGCAAAAAATTTATAAAATTCTTGACATCATTCAGAGACTAAAAAAAGGTTTTCACTTGATTGGCACTTTTGCTCCACAGGCCTTAATCTCGGTAAATTTTTTCCCCACTGTCGGTCCTTATGAAAATTTCTTGAGCGAATCCCCGAAGGTTTAAAGAAAACTCCAATAATTTCGGGACAGTTCGAGTTCATCGTTAGCTTTTATGTTCCCCCGTTCTTTGAGTATATGAGGTACTTAACCGATATAAGATTGTGAGGGATCATAAAACAGCAATTTCGCTTATTGTTGGAGTCATCTACAACGGAAAAATTCAAGTATTGGAGTATCTTTTAGAAGTAAATGTCCTGTGACGTCTTTACTTTCATGCATTGTGTGTTCAAGTTCCTTTTAAGTTAAGAATTGAAGTGAAATGCTACAATTGTTTTTATATCCTAATAATACGTAATTTAGTTTTAAATTATTTTTATGAAAGCACTTTACCAAAAATATATATGACATGGACAACAGAGATCTAGTCTTGTCGAAACTCGATGCAAATTTAATCTCTGGAGGAATGATTGTGGAAATAGCATTTGTTCTGTTTATAAAAAGGAAACGCGAAAAATTTGAATAAGTATAATTTCCCTTCGAACCACTGAAAAATAAGTCGCGTCAGTGCTCTTCATCCACAAATCTTCGCCTCCGAAAGTCTGGACTGTAGAGTGAGTGGTTTTATATTCAAACCCAATCTATTTGTTAAGCGGCGTAAGCATTTTCACGCTGACTTTTCTCAGGTGTAAAATATCTCTAACTCGTTCTTCACTTACATATATCCACATAACAGAGACACATTTTAATTCTACAGTCCTTCAAAACCAATTTCTTGACTTTGGTGATGCTTTCTTTAGTGATAACCGTGTTTGGACAAACCGAGCGAAGGCGTCTTCCAGTGGCTCGCGACTCTTTTGAAATAACCCTGCGCAACCTTAGACTATGGCAGTCGGCCCTCCAGAACGTTGACGGTTCGAAAATGAAACACGTTACTGGTACTGGTGTCTGTGGGCTCAACAATAGGGTTTGGATTGCATTGGGTAAATGCCCCACTGTTTTTGAAGTCAAAATCATTGCCATCGACATTTGCGACCATCTCAATGTCAAAATAGGACTAAAACGTTCTAATATAACTATCTTCTTTGATAGTTAAGCGGCCCTCAAGGATCTATCCTCATAGAGTTTTTCCTCGAGGCTTACTAAGGAATGATTCAGCATCCTTCAACAACTTGCCGCAGGATCACGCTCTGTTGGATACCTGGTGACTCGGTTATCGAGGACAATGAGATTGCTGATGAGCTGGCCATGAAAGATTCATCCTCTCCTTACTAAGACCTCAAATCTTATTGTTGGTCATCGACGAGAACTATGACAGAAGATTGTGCTAGAAGTCAACAACTGATATACTGGAGAAATGTACCAGACTTGCCTAGGCTAAGGTGCTTGTTTGACCTTATGCTTATAATGATACCACCGCCTTAAATAAGACAGATCTCAGGTTGCTATCAGTCGATCTATCTTGCCAGACCGGATAGGTCTGTCTAGTGAGATGCGGTGTCAGCTCTGGAAGACAATGATACGAGAACGCATATTATGTACTTTTGTCCTGCCTTGGGATGGCTTAGAAGAAGGATCTTCAATCGGGAATTTCTGAGTCCGACTGATGTTATATCCTCCCCTGTTAAATACTTCCTTGCCTACCTGAGGGTCGATGAGCGTCTTTTACAGTAGTAGGGGTTCTTGTACAAAAGACGTTTTTGGTTTTAGTGCCCACCATATGGGTAAATCATATTAATAATTATAATAATTTCGCCTATTTGCAGTCCTCTGTGTCATTCTAACTGCATTTGTGTTCGCTTTTGGTTAGTTCCTTTATTCCTCGGACAATAAAGGACGGATCTACACTAAGGCTTGGTTCACGACACATCCTGGGTTTGTGTGAACTTCTTTGGCAAGATTGTCTGCCCTCTTATTAACTTTCACTCCTCGGTAGCCGGGAACCCACTAGAGCTCAGTCATGTTATGGATAGAGATTGCATTCAGGGTTCCCTTATAAATACTATTTCACTAATTTAAAAATGGCTATAATATGTCGAATAAGAGAGACATTAGTGTTACCTTACTGTCATGCCCGGCCATGCCACTCCCTATTTTGAATTGGGTGCGCAGATTTTATAATGGCTAGTGGTTCGATTACTACGCCATGGTTTCAGGATTCGACCCTCGATCTTACAGTGAGTTTTCAACGAAAGTAAAAAAACACTCCGTCTCTAGACTATTGTGTAACTCGCAAGAATGCAAAAACAAGATATTCAAGTTCCTTCATTTCCCTTACTTAGAGTTGTCCCCTGACCTTTGGAGAGCATGAATTTTGAATGTTTTGTAAACCTTACTTCAGGAATCATTTTATCGGAAATCATTTGTTGATATTCTTGATAACCGGTAAGGTCTTTGGCTTTTGGCTCAATATCTGAAAATGTGGTCCGCATGTAACGATTCATAAAGGGTGTATCTCGTGTTAAGATTTTGATCAAACGACTGCAGATAAGCGCTAGTCGTTCGCACGCCTTCTAGGATTCTGTTCCACGCAATTATGATTATTTCCATTTCCAACTTATCCATCTTTGAAACTAGTTCGTAAGCTTAATTACGACACTCTGCCTTTTGATCCATCTTATTGGTAATGTCATCCCAAACTTGCTTGATAGTGGTAAAACCACATAAAAGTGCCTTCGTAGCATCAGCTCGGGTTTCGAAGTAGTATCTTTAAGAGCTTTCGTAAGAAGACCCCAAAGATGCGTAGAAGTGGAAATTATAGAGATTTTCAACAAAATCGAAGAAAATTTTTACTTCCGTACAACAGTCAGGGAATGTATTGTGCGTACCTTTTTATTTCCTTAATTCGTGCTTGTAGGTCGCTGTATTACCCGTTCATGTTGCTGGCGTTATCGTAGCTTTGCCCACGACAATCTTTGATACCAATGCCATTCTTAACCAAAATTAAAGAAAAATGCTTATGTCATTGACGCATTTAAACCTCAATACTTCAACAAAACAAACACAAGAAAGAGGCTTCCCCCCTCCTCCCCTAAAACACATAAAAATTGTAAATGAGAAGTTTTTTATGAAGTTTTTTTGTGATCACAATGTTCAGAACATTTGTAGGTTTACTTCAAGTTGAGATTTTAAAAATACTGCGAGAAATACTACGAAAAAGTAGAATTCTCCAACCTTTTACTATCCTTTACTGTAGCAAGTTTTGGTTTGTTTGCACCACCAATGCTCAGCTGTTCATTTCAGCGTTCAGGCTTGTATCTTAAGTAGACTGCACACAACCAATTTCTGACTTGAGTTTTATTCGTACGTTTATGTTTATATGTGAAAAATGACTTGGAAGTGATCAGAATATGATACCTATGTCTTCTGTTGGATTAACATCTTATGTTCGGTTTCGTGTGAAAGCGTCCAGCAGTTAAAGAAAAGCTAACCCTTTGGTGCTGCTGTTGAGGAAGAGCCAAAGGAGTTTAGTTTTTCTTTATCAGAAACGCTGATCGTGTTGAGAAATTTCTTTATATTTCTTACGTCGCTTGAGCTTTTTAAAAGTTTATTTTGAATTTTTTTTTTTTGCAAATTCACTCGGGTCAAGTCTACATTTCGTACATATTTTGTGTATATTAAGTTTTTGTTAAAAAAATTAAAAGTTCTAGCTCTTAACTCGTGACTCACGGCTCAGTTTATATGGTATCTACACTACACACATTTTTTTTTACATACGATAAGCGTCGCGTCTCTGAGTATACAGTGTATCACGTGTCCATAGTTTGTTCTCTAAGAGTCCGACCGTTGTGGTCAAGCAAAACCAACTAAACTACACTTCATGAACTTTCGAATTTCACGCACACACATTAGGGCCAAAGTGGGCTGAAATTTCGTTTAATTTTTACACATTTAAGTAAAAATAATCATCTGAGTGTTACGTAACGTTTAGGGGGAGGGGGGTAACGCAAACCGTTGCGGTGCGTTACAAGAGGGAGGGTGGTTCAGAAATCTTGAAAAACTGTCAACCCGATTCATTGATAATACAATTCTTGTTCACAAATACCAAATAAAACGTTCTTAAATTCGACAAAGAATGGCTTAATCAACAACAACAGATTATCTGCTAAGCAAACAAAAGGTCAAGAAAGCAAAATAATCGACTTAAGATACATAGCTTGGGTAACGAATAAATTTACCTGATATGGGTTTCCTTTTTTTAAAAGAAAAATCTTCCACAAATCTTTCCAATACCAGGGTACTAACTATTTGATTTGATCTTTAGTAAATCCAAAGAACACAAACAGTCCCCAAGGAATCTATACATACCTCACAGGATAATTCATTTCATATGGAAAGTGTAGCACCCAAGATCCTTGAATCTTTCTCAAACATGGCTTTGTGTTGACTCAAATAGAAAAGTTCCTTCTCTTGAAATTATTTTCACCGTGTATGTGTATCTAAAAACATCAACGTAATAAAAGTTCATTATAAAAATGTTCTTTAATCTTAGATTGTTTTGGAAACTTTTTTGAGTTAGGAATTTGTCTTGGAGAAAAGATATTATTTCATCCATCTTCTTTTAATATTTGTTTGTGAAAGATTTATTTATTTCTGATTTAGTAAAAATGAAACTAAAATTATTGATTAAAGCGTATATAAGCTCCCTAACGAATTCTGTCTTAAGATTATTAAAGTTGGTATCCCCGACACAACCATTCGCGTCACATCCTCTGCAAAAGTGTCTTGTGTTTGATAATCATTTTGCCGATACAGTTTCTTCGCGTAAACTCACAGGCATTTCCATTTATTTAGCTTAATCCGTAAACTCAATTAAGATGTTTCGCACGCCGTGACGGTAAACAGACTTGATTACATTTACGGTTCTCCCTGCAAAGTGTCTTTCTAAAATTAAGTAAATAACAATTTCACGTAAGAAGATTTTGTCACAAAATAAATTGCGGGTGGAGTCAATGTCACTCCAAGTTTCTGAAAGCAAACCTCTTGTATACGTAGTTTTATACAAATTTGTATAATTAAATCAATAAAGCAGGTTCCCATTGCACTCTGTATCATGGATTGGACAAGGATGCAAATCTTAAGCTTTCAACATAGAATAAATCAGCTTATTAGTGTAGATTAAGTACAGAAAGAAGGAGGAAGGAAAAAGTTCACGGCATAGACTGTGAAAATTTAATTAAAATTTTTTTTTTGGTTACTTAAAAGTTGTGTTTAATATCACGCGTTTTTTGACATTAAATATTTCAAATGGAGATCCAGAATTCTGTTTTCCCACTAGCTGTTGTACCTATTACTTATCTTAAGCAAATTCATAGAACTCAGAAGGCGCACAATTGACCTATTGGCCAAAATATAACAATATATTGAGGCGAATGAGGTTCCCACACCAGCATGCAAAAATCAAAAATTTGTGAATAAAAATCCAAAACACGGTGCACAGACAACAGAGATCGTTTCAGCAAATCTTTAGTAAGAAGCAGGTCAAAAACAGGACACATATTCACGGCTCTACACATGCGATTTATAGGCTCATGCATACTATAGTTAGACCGAAAGTGAACAACATGCAGTAAAGGAAATCCCCTTAAGCTATACGGGTTATGCATATAAGACACCATGCCTGCGAGAGTGCAAGAATCTTTGTTCGAGTTCAAAAGCTGGTAAATAAAGACTAGGTCAGCAACTCTACGTCGTTCTTTCAACGAATGCATACTAAGCAACCGGAGGCGATCCTCATAAGGAGGAAGCCTTAGCGGAACCTTCCATGGAAGGTCTCTTAGTGCGATCCTAACAAAGCTCCGCTACACCGACTTAATGCGTCTAGAATGAACAACATAGCAGGGAGACCAAACCTGAGATGCATACTCAAGAAGTGAATTTAAGGTCTTCCGATCAGAAAACTCCCTTGACCACCGTTTAACAAAACTCAGAACTGAATTATTCCGAGATACGATATAGGCCTTTATCATAAATGTATGGTTGCGAGCAACTGATGATTGCATGTGTTTCATTATTGCCTACATGCAAATTTCAGATGTTCAGAAAAGCAACATGCGCTGCAAATGATCGCAAATACGCATGGAGCTGAAAGTGCATGCTTTTATGATCTATGAAGAAAAAGAACTGGATTTTGACATTTGACCGTTGTGCGGTAGCTATACAAAAATAATGAGGGTTTTGGATATTTTGGATAATTTGAGGTATGAAATATATTATACTTCTTGATAGGTCAATACAAATGGCTGAAAGCGTTCATAAATGCACGCACATTTCCATACGCAACTGTTTTGTCTGACGTTAATTCGACTGCAAGTTTAACGTCCCACTTGCAAGCAACCATGCATTTATGAAAGAGGCCATAGTTTATGTGCAAAGTGAAATCGGGTTTTTTTTTGTCTAGTTTCACACCAAGGTCAGTAACGGACTCCACACGACGGAAAGTAGTTTCCGCAAAGGTATAATCAAAGACAAGCTGATTGAGGTACCTAGAGAATGACATAACTTCACATTTATCCAGGTTATGTTGCATGCCATTTGAGGCATACCAAACCTTGAAGGTATTCAAATCATCCTAAATGCAGGAAGAATCATAACATATCTGGGTTAATTAAGACTTTGGAGTGCCTAATCAGAGGGACAATGTCGTCAATGGCAAGAAGAAACAGCAGCGGCCCCAGATGGCTACCCTGCAATTAATTTGGATAAGTTACAAAAGCTCTTAAAAATGTCCACCGCCTTTTTGGATGCATGCCAACAATTTCCTTCTAAGTCCCTGTTTAAGGCGGATTGCAGCCAGCCTCTCCCATAATTCTGCTAACTAAATCCTCCCGAGTGTTAACAGGGCTTGAATAAACTTCATCCTTCATTGTTCCCTATAAGAAAAAGTCCAATGGGGTAAGGTCTGGAGATCTAGCAGACCACGGAATCGGTGAACCTCGTCCAATCCAGCTGTTTGGAAATTTTTACTTAGCATTGCCTTCGTAATGTTAGCAGTATGCGCTGGTGCTCCATCTTGTTGGTAACACATGTCCGTTCGATTATGCACAGGGATGTCCTCTATTAGATCTGGCTGTGTATTGTTCAAAAAGTCCGCATTAATTTCACTATTTAGCACTTGTAGCAAATTGAATCTTGAAAAATCTCTCTAACTCCACGTTTGTGGTAGGCCATGTCAACGGAGTCTGGAGTGGTCTGCTCAGGCGTTTCTGTAGGAGTGGAGGTGGAGTGTATGGTAGCCCCTAACAGGCTGGCTATACCCACGGTACCTACAGCACAACAGAAACAGCTTTGGGAAAATTACCTTTCAAAGGTTCTGCGGCGGAAGGCGGAAGGTTGGCTGGCGTCGGCTGAAAGTGCTTGAGCAGTCCACTTGACGCAAAATGAATGGTCCTTCCAAATGGTTGCCGATGATACCAGCCCAAACATTGACACTGAATCTCTGCTGGAATGACGCCACCTTTGTCCTGTGTGGGTTAGTTTTCGACCAAGTACGGAGGTAATGGAAGTTCTTGACACCATTCTTGTTGAATTGAGATTCATCCGTCCACAGAATTCGGTCCAGAAACGCCCTATTGTCAATTTCGCGTTCCAGAAGCCAAGTGCTAAATTCCAGTCTTCTCTCGGAATCTCCTTCTAGTAGTCCTCGGACTGGGTTATGGTGATATGGATCTCGATGAATAACCATCCAAACCTTAGATGAAGATACTCCTAATCGTCTTGCGACTCGTCTCGTGCTCGTCTCAGTGTCTTGCCCCACGATGGTGATTATTGGCTGCTCGACGTCGGCAGAAAATCCCGAAGTTTCGGATCGTGTCTCCCTGTCGGGTGAAGTTGCACTTCCTGTTTTTCTTAACCATCGGAGAGTTCGTGTAATCAACCCTTTTTGGGGTGTTCGCTGATTTGGGAATCTCCTTTGATATTAATTCTTCAGAATTTTTAATAGAAAAGCTCGGGTTAAAATCTAACATCGAAGGTAGTATTTTTGTCAGGTGTTTAGCCAACTTTTGAGCTGGGGCTTTGAAAGCCGAGGCTACCGGACGTAGTGGGACATCATTTTTATGAAGCTTTGGAAGCCCATAGAGAATTGGTATTGAGGGATGGTTGTTCCTTAGCTTGAATGACTCCCTTTTATCAAGAATTAAGAATTAAACTGGCATTAATTATTACTGCACTACTGAAGACTGCAGTGCTTGATATATAGGTAAAACCAAAAGAAGCATAGAACCTCGGTTTAAGGAACATATTACATCCGCTAAATACAATAGATCTTCTTCGGGCCTTTCTAAACATTTAATTGACACGGGTCATGCTATTAAGATAGATAATCTAGAGCTAATTCACCGAACTGATGATACTCAAATTCTTGATAAACTAGACATTTTTGAAATAAGGAAGGCTAAAAACGATGGTTTTTTCTTGGTAAATGATCAGATTGATTTTACAAATAAAAGTCCTCTTTTAGATTATCAATTTATAGTTAGCTTGACATCCTCATAAATTGTAATTATAATTGTATAGAAATTTTAATGGCATAGTACCTCTTGTTTATTTTATTGAGGTTAACAGTACACTCTGTCCGAACCAATTGGTAGTTCATAGACTTCAGATTAGCAGAACTTTCAGTTGAAGCTTTGAAAATGTCCCGATAAGGCGAAACGCGTCAGCTCAAATTTATTAAATAAATAAATTATAAACTGTGGAAAATATTCAAGTGTTTTATTTATTCAGAAAAAATGTTAAGTGAAAAATATTTCCACCAAGTGCTAAAAAACGAAACTATAAGTTACATTAAAAAAATTGAAATTTATGAATCACCCTGTAGCTCCCAAACGGTTGTGATTGCCCCCCCCCCCTGCGATTAAATTTTTTGGTTTTCTAGTTGATATCTATCACGCCACTCATTTTGGGACGTCGCATCTGAAACACCCAGTATAAAAAACCAAATGTTCAAAATAAAAATCATCAAAAACGAAGCTGTTCTCGAGGACTTCCGAAGATTGGCTGTTTTATGTATTCATTGATGCGACGATAAGTTCTGAGGCTTGTACTATGTAAAGCAAGACAAGTTTTTATTCGTTAAAACGTTTATTCTTTATTAAGGTATTAAGCACAAAAACAAAGTAAGTAATGTACAAACAACCTATACGACCAGTAATTAGCTATGCGTTCCCTACTTGGCACGCGCCAAGAGTTGTTAAAGAAAAAAGTTGAAAGAAAAATTACAAGACTAGACATAAACGTTATAGTAAAAGTTAAGGCTATAATAGTACATCTTATGACCTATTTAATAAATGCTAATCCATTGCATTTTAGATACGTTACTAAAATTAATAAATAAATGAATTCAAGCATGGAGGCGGACTACTTCCGGCCATATACATTTTTATTCTTCTTCTTGAAAATGAACAATGCACGCGCGCGCTGCTAAAAGCACTCCAAACATCAATAATTGAAGGCATCGATCATGTCAAACTGACGCAATTGCGACTTGTGAGGTTATGACATTTCAACTCGACTAGGTGCGCATTTGGGATGGTCTGCGTATTTTAATGTAAAAATATTATATCGAGGATCTTTTCTAGTGACACAAAATTGCGCAAAACATTCTCAAGTTCGTTTTCTTCTTAGGACATACTCGACAATCAGCAAACCCCACCAATAATTAAAGAAAAATGAATGATCCAACAGTCTGTCTCAAGAAAAATCATTCTATCCATTTATTGAATTGTTTTGCGTACAAAAGAAGCACAAATATCATTTTAATAAATCAATGGTTGTATTCTCATGTTACGTCCAAATCCAAGGCGTTGGAGACAGACAAAGTCTGAAAGTATTTGATATATTCTTGGAAGAACGACTGATGTAGCGAGCAGCAAACTTGTATTGGTCGACCTAATACCTCCCTGAAAACTTCTCAAAAATGTTCGATAGGAATTTAATGGACAACAATTCCATAGCTGCATTTCGATGATGAACAGACCTTAGTTCTTCCTTGGTGCAAATTAGGTACGCCCCAATTCTTTAGCTTAAGAATGCCTAAAAACCATTTCCTTTTACAATAAGTTCAAATCCTTAAACATGTCGGTTATGATGCCAATTATAATTTATTGTTATATTTCAGGTGAGCTGAGTATGGACCATGTTACTACGGGAAGTAAGAGAACTGCTGAAATGCAGGGCATGCAGCTACAGTGGATCTTCATTGGAATTTAAAACTAAACGTGTCCTATTACGTTACAAATTGGCTGCTTCCTAGAAGGACTAAAGGGTGAACTTGACTACGTTTTTAACATGGTGAGGATTAGAAAAATTATGCTTTAGACTAAACATAAGCATATAGTCATTACGTCTAATTTTGATAGTTTTCTTCCAAATATTGAAGTTATTAACTTTTCTGAATTGGTCAAGTACGTTTAATTTTACGAATTAAGAAAATTTGGAGCTTTAAATTGACTTATCTGCTCTAAATATCCTGATCTTATTATAATAGTACTAATTCCTTTTTATATTTTTTAGGATGCTCCTTTTGGCAATGGATTAAGCGGAGTTAATTTTACACTAATGGAAGACAACACAAAGCGCTGCTACACGTATTTTCTCGCTGTTGATAGAAATTCCGAAGAAATGCCAACTGCTTCAGGGAGTTCGATTAAGAGGACTTACCTTTAGTAAACCTCAATTAACTCATAGTAGTATTTAAGTCTATTTAGTTTATTTAGAGGAATAAGATAGTTTCTAGTTCTATAGAATTGTTTAAGTAAATATTCGGTCTAACCGAAATTTTTTATTAAAATTATTACTTAATTATTATTTAAGTAGAGGATATCTAAATTAGAATATATTAAGCTTCTTATATATTATTCAAAAGCTTTATTAAAAAATATTGCAAAATAGTGAAATTCTTTCAATTTCCGACATCATTTTGCTCCCATTCCCAATTTCCCTAACTTAATATATCCTTTGTACTTAAAATTTTACGCTAAACAGTCTCCAAATTCAGTAAGATCTCTTTCTCTGGTCTAGGGTTCCTGTGTGAATTGAATAATAAAAAAATCCTTTAAAAAAAGTACCTATTTGAGGGAAAATAAGGCTCAAAGCGATTTAAATTTGTTAACCGATCGAAATTGCGTCCCTTTTCGTTATTTTCAGGACTCTATCCTTGTCCAAATTTAGATTTAATTTCATATCCTGGTAGAGAAAATATCCTAGAATAGATTACAAAAAAAATTCGGTCAAAAAAGGACTTAAAACAAGGAAAATAAGAGCAAAAACGATTTCTCGAAAGAGAATATTTGCTTGCTGCTGATTATGGTGGCCTGGTGTCGAGTTGTCGAGTTGATTTTTTCGGCCCAAAACCCGTTTTTACACCACGCAAACTTTTCGTCTGAAAATCGTTTTTTGGCTTATTTTCCTTATTTTGAGTCCTTTTTGGACCGGATTTTTTTGTAATCTATTCTAAGATGTTTTTTCTACCAGGATATAAAATAAGATATTGATATGGACAAGGATATCGTCCTGAAATTAACAGGAAAGAACGAAAATGTGAGAATAGACGAAGGAGAAATTCGCATTATGGTCCTTTATAGATCAGTTATCCGGATATTGTATAGTGCAAGGATTCCTGCGCCAGGATCTGAGAACTAGAGGTCATTCGGATACGATCACGTATTATATTTTACCAGGAACAGAACAAGAATTTGAAAATTAGTTTTAATTGTCTTAAGCTTAATAATTCCTTTAAAGGGTTCACCAGTGCTCCCTCTGCCAGTATAAGTATTTGGATAATTTCGGCAAGGATAATGTCCTTAAATTAACAACAAAGAACGCATTTTTATCATTTTTGAGCTCTACATTGCTCTACATTTCCTTATAGGGATCCTTTTTCAATCAGATGTTTTGCTATCTGTTTAAGCAGGAACTAGTACACTAGGATAAGAACACTTAGGCAATTTGAAGATGTTTAAGGATAACAAGTGTTTATAAGGGGCAAATATCTAAGATTGCTGAATTGAAGATTCTTCAGGTAGTGACTTCAAGGTCGTTAGACAAGGACAATTTCCTTAAATTAACAAAACAGGACTAATTTCCATAGATCCTTTTTCAACTAGATCTTGTGTCATCGGTTTGAGCAGAAATTAGGTCGCTCTTGTATAGCGGACCATTTGCTCCTTAATGCTTATTGCATAAGTCCTTGCTGGTGCTCAAATCTAATTGAAAAAGGATGCCTATAACGAAATACTGTGCTTAAAAACGATATAAATCCGTTGTTTTTTTTGTAAATTTTGGGAAATTATCCTTGTCGAAATGATCTTACTATGTATCCTGGTAAGTTACTGGTGAATGGTGGAATGGGGAGTTGAATCCTTGTAGGATATAGCGATCCTCATCTGGACATTCTCAAGTGTTAGTTACACCTCTAAGCGGTAGCAACAGGGCAATGCATCCTAAACGTAGTCAAGTAACTAATGCGGGAGGAGATAACCTCTTGAAAAATCTCCCTAACTCCACGTTTGTGGTTTCTGTAGGAGTGGAGGTGGAGTATGGTAGCCCCTAACAGGCTGGCTATACCCACGTTACCCACAGCACAACAGAAACAGCTTTGGGAAAATTACCTTTCAAAGGTTCTGCGGCGGCTATGGAGGTTAGCGTGCGTCGGCTGAAAGTGCTTGAGCAGTCTTGAAAGAAGGTGCCATTTGTAAACTAAGAACTAGCAGTTCCTTAGGTGCGGTAGATGGACTTTTTTTTTTAGACTTTAACGAGTTGGCTATCTCCGCGGTACACGCACTGTTAATCCGGAGGAGGTTACTTGTCCTGTGTCTAGACTAAAACTTTATGGCCTGGAATCCTTCAATGCCGTAGGCAGAAGGGGTGAAGATTGTAATTAACGAATGGACCAACAAGTAATACTGGAGACGGTGAGACAACATGGATTCCTGCAGATAGGCTAGGATTCTAGCAGTGACCCAGGAAACCGAGGGGATAACTGGATACTCAGTTGCCCACACAAAGGGAGACTGAGAGGGGGAGAAAAGGGACCCGATTCTATGTGGTCTGTTTCGGCTAATCCCCAGTGAGGTGTATTTTAGTCAGTAAGAATCTCACACTACCGGAGGGCACGGGCTGTCCTGTGTCGTTTGGAAGATTTCCACATCTCCTGCTGGTAGAGTGAGGTGAAGGATCCTTTTAAGGGAAAATAATTTCGTTAATTTAAGGAGATTAATCTCGTCTAAATCGTCTAACTACAGGTCCTGCTAGACAAAACCATCCTGATGAAGGTGTATCCTTGCTCAATACAACGTCAAAAAAATTACTGGAAAAAGGGAACTCAAGCGATTTTAACTGTGTCTACCCACAAATGTTTCCCTCTCTCGGTAAAATTAGAAAGTTGTTTTGTCTAAATTAGGATCTGACTTCCTATCTTGGTGGAGAAAACATCCTAGAACAGATTACAAAAAAAAATCGGGTCCAAAAAGGACTTCAGATAAGAAAAATAAGTGAAAAAACTGATTTTTAAACGAAACACTCCGGGGGTATAAAAACGTTTTTGGGTCGAAAAAATCAGCTCGACACCAGGCCACCATAATCGGCAGCAAGCAAGTTTTCTCTTTCGAGAAAACGTTTTTGCTCTTATTTTCCTTGTTTAAAGTCCTTTTTCGATGGGATTTTTTTTGTGATCTATTCTAGGATGTTTTCTCTACCAGAATATGAAATTAGATCCTAATTTGGACAAGGATAAGGTCCTGAAAATAACGAAAAGGGACAACAGTTTGGGAGAATGACAAGTGAAACATTATAAGTCTCGTTTTTCGGTCCTTTCTGAAAAGGATTTTTTTATTTTTGAACTCACACAGAAATCCTAAAGCAGGGAAAGGAATTTTAACGCATTAAAGTTCTGATATTAAGAATGATTGCCAAATTGGGAATGGGAACAAAGTTAGGTAGACAATTAAAAGAATTTCAATTTGTTCAATATTTTGTAATAAAATCTTTAAAATCTTAATGCTACTGGCCTTTTTAACTTAAAATTATAATGCAAATTCGGTTAGGCCGAATACTTATAAACACAGGATTTTGCTGATTGCTTTAATATGTAAGTCGGCTCAGCGCGTAAATATCTCGTTTCATATTATATTTTAATCAAATTCTAAATTAAATTGCTTAACAATTACATGACAATTAAAATTAGTTCAATTTCTCACTCAATGTATCATTTTTTTAAAACGATACAAAGTAATGCAAAATTAAATTTAACTTTGGAGTACATGGTTTTTATAGAGCTTAAGGGCTAATTAAGAACAGTAGAACAGTTCAAGTGCCAAATTAAAATTACACTACCAGAATTACATACCACACATCCTTACGATTCTAAATAAAAAACTAGATCTTAGTGAACGTAAATAGAGTTACATACTAGAAATTATACTATGACTTAAGCTAGGTTTATTAAAGACATTGAAGTTGTCGAAGCATTTCACATGTGTTCTTCCTCCGATATTTCGCCTGGTAGTGCTGCATGTTGTCCTCCATTAGTTTTATAATAACTGCAGTTAATCCATTACCAAAAGGAGCGCCCTAAAAATATATAAAAAAAAAAGCAATTAAAAACAAATTTTTACATCATATTAGTTAAGTTAAACTAAAGCTCAACATTTTTCCAGTTTTATAATGATGAAGCTTTGGAACGTTTAAATTCATCAATTCATAAAATTTAGAAGATTCACTTATAAGAGTGGAGGGATGTAATAAAAATGCCATGCTAATCTATAGATTGATTATATATTTAATTTAATTTATTCAATTCAATATGTATACACAAGGTTTACATCTTTTTAAAAGTATACTCTATACTAAAAGGACATTCATTAATTACTGCTGTAGGCATTGAAACCCTTCAAGAGATCATTCAAGGAATCAAGGGTAGAAACCTTTGAGAAAGCGATGGTCACACCTTTCAATGTCTCTGTCCCCTAAAGTTCAGCAAAAAGTTCCTTTCCGGCCTGGTGGAATGAAGATCTCCCTAAACTCAAACTCTCCTCGTAAAAATTACTTCTCATCCCCCGTATGGTACGACAAAGAGTTACACTCTCTTCGCAACAGGAGAAATAAACGTTGGCAAACTTTTCTTCTAACCCAGACTGAGTCTGACTATTCTTCCCATCTATCTGCTTATACCTCTTTTTCTGAACGTTGTGATACCCTCTACCATGAGTACCTCCAACGGATGGAAACTAGCCTCATATCCGACCCCAAGCGTTTTTATAGCTTTATTAATTCTAAGAAGAAATCCAATGGTTACCCTTCCACCCTAAAGCTCGAGAATACCTCTTCGTCTGATCCTAAGGTTATCGCTAACCTCTTTGCACACTTCTTCAGTAAATCTTTCAGCGACAATTCTCTACAACCCGACCTTAACTATTTTGCATTCATGGACAAATACACTCAAACGTCGTTTACATCTTTTGACCCTGATCCTGAACTAATCGCAGCCAGTATTAATGGGCTTGAGGATGACTTTCACCCAGGTCCAGATGGCATTCCGGCCATCGTTCTGAAAAAGTGTGCCACGCATCTAGTTCAACCCCTTACTTTGATTTTTCGTCTCTCGGTCACTCAAGGGGTTTTGCAAGAACGGTGTGTCCAACTACAGACCCATTGCTGAATTATCATACCTAAACTATTCGAAAAATTGGTCTATGATTCCATGTTCTTCCACTGTAAGTCTATCTTCTCCCTCTCCCAGCGTGGCTTCCTCAAAGGAAGATCTACAACCACCAACCTTACTGACTTCGGCTCCAAAACACTATGTGCCCTGGAAAACGGTAAAGATGTTGATGTTATCGCCACCGATTTTAATAAGCCTTTGACAAGATCTCCCATAATGTTATCTTGTTCAAACTTGATCGCCTAGGCTTCCCCCCAGATTCATCTCCTGGATTCGATCCTACCTCAACAACCGTCAGTACAATATTCTTTTCAGCTCATCCATTTCTAACCCTATTGTCGCTCGTTCCGGCGTCCCTCAGGGCAGCCACCTCGGCCCATTGATTTTTATCCTTACAATAAATGATGTTGAATGTGTCATCAATCACTCAGAGCTGCCCATTTATGCTGGTGACAAGAAAATAATTAAACATATCTCCTCCACAACCGACTCTCTTCTCCTGCAAAAAGATCTCGATTCCTTCACCACATGGTGCATGCAAAACTTTCTTGAACTCAATGTCTCCAAATGCAAGTCCATCTCTTATTCCAGCAAGCGTCTTACCACCACCCCGAGCGTCTACATGCTAAACGACGTGCCAGTCCCTATCGTTACCACTTTGTGTGACCTAGGAATAATCTGTGATAGTGAACTCAATTTCCGTTCCCACATTGACAGCTTAATTAACAGAGCTAACTCCGCGCTAGGGTTTGTGAAGCGCTGGTCCAGAGAGTTCTCTCTATATCTCCTTCGTTAGACCTCTCCTTGAATATGCCAGCCAGGTATGTTACCTACACAAACAAACCACATTAACAGGATTGAATCTGTCCAGCGTAGGTTCATTCGCTTCGCTCAACGTGATCTTCCGTGGGTAGACAGATTCAACCATCCACCTTATGAAAACCGTCTGAAACTGATAGACTTACCACCCCTAAGTAAACGTCGTGATGTTTCCGACATTCTCTTCATTCATCAGCTATTAAGTGGTGCCATAGACTGCCCTTCAATCCTGCAATCTTTACCCATCTATAGCAATCCCCTCAAACCGTAGGTCCACTCCCCTTTTCCGACTCGACCGCCATTGCACAAACTACGGTCAAAGCGAGCCAATTACCAGGATGCTACGAAAAGTCAACGACCTTTCCTTCTTTGACTTCCATCTGAGTAGATCATCCCTTCACAAAGCATTATATCTTGATCCCGCCCATCTTGATCGCCTTTCTTAATTCTTCTACCTTCCAGCCCGTATCTATTTTAATTAGAGCTCATATTGTAGCTTTTACTATTTATTTATTATGTCATCATTTATTATAGCTTGTAGTATTAGTATTATTATGTAATAGCTTGTATTAAGCTTAAATAAATAAATAAACAAACGAAGTATACAGATGAACTCTTATGTGGGGCTATAAAATTCCCTGGATCATCGGAGGAAAAATCGCAGCATACAGTTGGCCCTGGAACCGATATTATTAATATGGGGGATGAAGTTAAGTTGTCTATCAATATGCACACCCAAGTCCTTCACTCCTTCTACCCGTTGAATACAAGTACCTTCAAACTTGTACTGGAAAGTATGGTAGTTGCGGTACCTCCAGAAGGTCATAACCTGACATTTCCCAATTTTTAATTTAAGATTATTATTTTCACACCGCATAAATATAAATTTTACTTCTTTGAAGCAAATAAGTAATATCATCAATAGATAAGATGAATAAAAAACGCACCAAGATGACTACGCCGATGACAATGACGAGACGCCATGACAATGACGATGACGCCGAGAGACAATGAAAAGTGACAAACAGTGCAGGGTGAAACATATCAAGATTCGTCAAGGGAATGAGACTGGATTCAACAAAAGTGAGCACGGAGTTCGTAGAGAACACTAAATCAAGCTGTCTTCCCATATTGTTACTCACATTGCTCATTTGGCAAAGTCCTAAGCTAGCCAAGGTGTGGCGGAACAGTGATTGTCCCTCAGCCAAGTTATGGGGAAGATAGCTATCGTCATCATCATTCACTACCCATCACACGTTGGACAAATTGAAGTCCCCCCACAAGGATAATTTCATCCTTAGAATCCAACTGGTCATGGATATAGTCGATATGTTGAATAAGAATATTATACCGACTCAAACCATTATTATCAACGACATTACACATATCTGGAGGTATGTAACAACAAATTAAAAAGAGGTTGCCCGAATTAAGTGAAATTTTTACTGAGACTTGTTCCAGATGAAGTTGATCAGAAAAAGGAGGATTCACAAAATTAGTATTTAGAAAATTCCTGCATGTGTTGAGAACCCCACCACCCCGTGCAGACGAAACAGCATGCCTATCCCTACGGATAGGCAAGCCTATCTGGCTCGGTTGAAAGCCTTCCTGCATTCCTTTTTTCGTGCGTCCCCCAAGGGGTTGGGTCCTGGTCTACTACTTCAGTTGGAGTGCAGGATTTGTGATGCGCCTCCACTACAGCTTTTTGTAGAGTGTGCAACTACCTCTCTACATACAATGTGTTTTTGGATACTTTGGGCGTCCATGCCAACAGTTTCTCCCTTAACACCTCCATATATATTTGACTGTTTGTGTTTTTAGGCAACCTGATTAGCCTCCTACTCTTCCTCTTGTTTACCCCATATCAAATGTCAAAAGTTATGGATCTATGATCTGATAGCGTCATCACATTAGACACTCTCCAGTTGAGCACTCTATCCATAAACTTAGTATTGCTAAGTGTCACGTCAATAACCTCCTTACGCCTTTCATTCACGTAGGTTTGTTTTGTCTACCAGTTTAGAATTGCTATGTTGTTACCTACACCGAATTCCAGCAAATCTTCGCCTCTCCGGTTGTCGTCTGTGCAGCCCCACACTGTATTGTGGGCATTCGCCTCACAACCTAATAGTAGTCCCACATTTCTATCCTTACAGTATTTCACCAGAGCCTCCAGCTCCCCACTTGGGGGGCGAGGCCGGTGAGTCATATGGTAGATACCCTGAGGCTAAGACATACATCCATGCCCCGGACCCCATACGAACCACCACAAGGTCTGGCGTACTGATTTGTGGCAGTAATACCGCCTGAACTCCCCGCCTGACTAGAATGCAGGATCTAGTTCTGACATCTGAATTTACGCAAAACTTGCAGAGACCTACGAAACAGAACTAAGTGCTCATACAATACTCGCAAACGAATAGAAGTCGGTTTATGTGATTTCTGCTTTCATTTCATTACCAACGTATCTAATGGAGCACTCTATTTTCGGCATCTAGAAAAGCGGAAAAGAGGACATATTTTCACCAAAAATCCTTTTTCAGTTACTTTAATAACGACGACGAGGTCTAAGGTAATTGGCTTGACATGACGCTGTTAATTTGCGTTGATGTTTTTCCGAATCATTTAAGAAATATAATCAAAAATTTGTTCTGGTTATAATAGCATATTGCATGTGAAATTTGTACCATGATAGCCAAAAGCAAGGCTTAATGTTTCTCCCAACATTTAAATTTGGCTTCGCAGTCGCATCTCATTATTGTACATGTTATCGACAGAAAAATGAAATTTCCAGAGGTAGATTTTGCGGCGGTTTAAATTGGTACACAACGTTCCCGCAGGATTGAAATACTCCCAACGCGCTGGTTCCCATGAATTTAGCATATGCGAAACAAACGCAGTCATATGGAGATTTTCATAACAAGTTCGATGCTAACGACTTGGTGGGTGGGCAACTATCAGCGGGATATCACAAAATTGAACCCTTCACTCGAAACTGTGGCGTAATATTTGGGATTGACTGCGATTTTCCTCTTAAATTTTGCCTTTATATGAAATGAATCTGTAGAACATGGAAGCTGATGCTGTTATTGATACGAGCTGGTCTGTGTTATCTAATTTTATATTTTAATGGAAAAGTTTTTATTTTTAGAAATTACTATATAAGTTTTATGTGTTGTGGCGGTAGGAGAAGTCAGATCGATTTAATGGTGATGATTATAAAGTCTTTATTATCCGAAGACGTTAATCTGTTTAATAGCAAACCGTTAGCTCTATTAAGTCTTTCCGCGACAATTTTGAAGTCCTCTTGTCCAAATCTAACGAGCTCAATTCTAAGTTCTCTGCCCTCACTGCAGTTGTCGATGATCTTCATATTTCATCTCTCTATCATGGCCAGTCATCCTCCTCCTTTTGTATTAATTTTTCTCCGATGGACGACATCTGGCGGGATGTTAAACATCTGAGAGGTGACATTTAGTCCTGGTCAGCCTCTGCCTCCAGGGACTCTGAGCTCATATCTTCTGCATTGACGGAGGTTAGGAGTTTTCCCATCCGGTTGGGGTCCCTTCTGATTCGTCTGTGATCCCTGTTGTCGCTGTCGCCCCTGCCCCTCCCCTCTCTTCATCACACTCTCGTCGGAAGAGTAATACCAGACGCCAGAAGGGTGTTATTGCTAGTTCTTTCTCAATGACTGACGACCGTGTCGATGATTCTCTTGGTGTGACCATTGTTGACCAGCCGAACCCTGAGCCTCCTAATGGTGTACCTAGCACAGCTGGCGCCCTGCTATTGTTGCCTCCAGCTTTACCTTGGTTGGGTCTTTTGACCTAGCACAGAGCACGGACTTCACTCTGAAGACTGCGCCCCAATGTCTAAGTTATTTGTTGTTCTTGTTTCTCGGCTCGATCCTTCGACCTCTGTTGATGACATTCCAAAATATGTGAGAATAAGGTCTAAGATTGACGACAGAGTCGTTCTACGTTGTCAGCGTCTTAATTCTCGCCTGCCTCAGGGGTATGTATCGTCTTTCAAGTTGACGACTTCCCCGGCTCTTTTCGAGATTATTTCTTCTCCGGACTTCTGGCCTAAGAATTCCATCGCACATTAATTTGTGCCTCGAGGCAGGTTTATCACCGGTACCCATGACATGCTTCACTTTACTATCAGCATGTAAGGGGAATAAGAACTAAAACAAACCATTTATTTCAGGCATCCCTTGCCTGCTGCTAGGATGTTATCATGTTGACTTAGACTTGGCTTCATCATGGTTTTAGTGATGTAGAGATTCTTTATGACTCCTATCAGATTTTTCGTAGGGACAGACATTCTGAATCTCTGTGTATCGGTGGTGGTTGCTTGCAAATCGATTTTTAACTGTAGCCTAACTGCTTTCTCTAGATCACTTCACTATTAAACTCTTCGTTCTTAAGCTATCGCTACCCAAGCTCAATATATTTTTGCTCTGTTGCTATATTCCCCCTAACCTGACAAACTTCGTTGATACTAAATGGCGAAGTCCTATTCTAACGTTTAGTTTAGACTTCATCCATAATATGACAAACCCTGAAGATGAAATCCCTTTTCTTGGTGACTTTAATTTACCCAATGTTCTATGGGTACCTAACTTTGAGGACGATGACTTCCTTCCCTCATATTATCCCACATCTATGGTATCTAAATTTCTTGGAACCATTGCTTCCTCTGCACCAAATTAGTGATGTAAAGAACTCTATAGGAAGGCAGTTGGATCTTGTGTTTTCTTCTGATTCGACTAACACTGTAGTCGAATTAGCTTCTAATCAGTTCTCTGCTATTGATAGTTTTCATCCGCCCATCTTTGTCTCTTTCTGTTAAGATGGTACTAGTACTGCGGGTCCAAATTTCGAACACCATGCTTCTGATTATAAGAGATCGAACTTCTCTGAGATAACGTCTAATCTCCTTTCAGTCGATTTTTCGTCATTGCTGGACAATAATGATATTGATGTCTGCTCCTCCCTATTTTATAACAAGATATATGATTTGTTTAACTCCTTTGTTCCATTTAAACGGATTAGGTTTACATGCTCCTCTCCCTGCCGAACTCCGCAGTCTTAGGAACAGGAAGAACAAACTCTGGAAAAATTACTTCCGTTGTAATAGCGCAATAGCATAATCTGGCTTTGTGACTTGTTATGAAAGCTTTAAGGCACTATCCTCCTCGCTCTATAAGGAATACTTTGTTAGTATTCGCGATAATATGCATAATAAACCTCGCAATTTCTTTAAATTTGTCAATATGAAAAAGAAATCGAGCAACTATCCATCTACGATGTGGTATGAGGGGTCTTCTAGCAATAACATGTCAGTCATAGCAAACAATTTTGCTTCATTTTTTGAGAGTGCCTTTTTTTCGGATAACTTTGAGCCTTGTGTAAATAATTTTGTTCATATTCTTGATAGTCCCACTTCATCCGATTTCTAGCCGTTTATTCACGGGATCTTACTATGGAAAAATTAATGAACTTAAATCGGACTTTTCCTCTGGTCCTGACGGTATCCCTTTAGCTTTCGTTAACTCCTGTTCTGATGCCCTTCTTACGCCATTAGCGATTCTCTTCAATAGGTCCCTTCAAACTGGTAAATTTTCTGCATTGTGGAAGTCCTCTTTTATAGTCCCTGTTCGTAAAAAGGGCCACAAGAATATTATAACTAATTATAGACCAATCGCGAAATTATCTTGCATACCTAAATTATTTGAATCAATAGTGTATTCGCAGTTTATAGAGCGATGTATTGACATAATCTCTCCCAATCAGCATGGTTTCTTGCCCGGTAGATCAACGACTACTAACTTATTTGAATTTACCTCCCACGTTATTATTAGTTTGCGGCGAGGCATACAAACTGACTGTATATACACGGATTCCAGTAAAGCCTTTGATAATCTCCCTCACTCCATAATTATATTTAAACTCGGGAGGCTGGGTTTCCCCCCTGTTCTTCTCGACCGGATTTCTTCCTATCTTAGAGACAGAACATATTGTGTGTGGCTCCGTGGCTCTACCTCAAGAATCTTCAGGGCTTCATCTGGTGTACCACAAGGCAGTCATCTCGGCCCTCTACTACTCGTTCTTGTCATTGACCACATTGTCCATCTGATCTCGTACTCTTATGTTCTTATCTATGCTGATGACATGAAGATCTTCTCTTATGTTAAGGATGGTGGTGATACCGCCGTTATTAAGACTTAGAAACGTTTCTGGAGTCGTGCGAGCATAATGACTTACACCTCAATTTTAAGAAATGTGAGGCAATGACCTTTACCAGGAGTCCTAATCCACAAGCTTGGGATTACAACTTTGCGGGGAATGGTCTCTGTCGCGTGCTGTCCGTAATTGACCTTGGGGGTAGAACTTTTAAGGGAACTTGACTTTACTCTGCATATTAACCATATCGTTTGTTAAGCGTTGGTCTAGAGAGTTCTCGGATATACCAACATTGATTCATTTGTACTGCTCCTTAATTAGTCCTATTCTAGAGTAACTATGCGACTCAGGTCTGGTCGCCCTACTGCGCTGTTCATTCCAAGCGTATCGAATCGGTGCAGCGTAATTTTGTTAGATTTGCGCTAAGAGGGCTCCTATGGGACGATCCGCCGAAGACTGCCTTTATTGCATGTTGAACCATCCAGATAAAATTATGGCATGCATGAACCAATAATCGTTTAGATAGGGCTGTTAATGCTAGCAAGGTGTTGTTTAAGAACTATATATTTTCTGTGCTCCCGTGACTATCTGTTATGCATGGTATGTGCTAGGTTTCCTTACTTGTTTTCTTCCTGTTCCTTTGTTTTGCTGGTTATTTTTTCCTTTTCATGTTGGTGTGGGATCCTCATTTCATTTCGTTTTGACTAAGAAGTGCGCTTTCTCTGTTAGAGGGGTTAATTCTGTGTGTGTTAATCCTGTCAGTCAATCCAGATGAGACAAGGCGATTTACTGAAATCTTTCCTACTCAGCAAGACCTACGAAACACAAAACAAAACAATGCAAAATGTTGATAAATAAGCTAATAATCCGAAAAGTTCTTAAATATTCATAAAGACGTTGTCAAAAGTTATAAAATTTACAAGCTAATACTACCCTAAAGCACAAAAGCTAACAATTCGGATGAAATCCTTTTCGAAGGACGTCTGACTCTCAAAACACGAACGTCTGATTATGCCGTAATAGACCGTAAAAAAAGATTACACAATATTTGACTTACAAAAGACGACACCCTTAAGCGTAATCTTAGAAAATATTAATGCGATCCTTTACAGCCTGATAAACACCCAAAGCAAAGAGAATTAATCAACCCAGGAAGATACCTTACCTGACTCGGGTGAAGCAAAAAGATATCCGAAATAGTTGGGCTTAACACAAATATTTAATTAAACTGTTGCCCCCGCTTGTTTGCACAAGTGCTTTCCTTGTATAATGTGCAGCAATATCCTGGTTCCTGGTAAGGATCTATACAACTTCTCCTACACTGAATTTCGGGAAGCTTAATTTATGGGGCATGCAGATGTTCTTTGCTACATGTTAGGCTTATCCATTTATCCTTAAGCATCTTCAAGTAAATACACATTGCGGGCCATACGGGTAATAAATCACCTGACGTCAGTGATAAATGCTCTCGCAAGTTCTCTTATTACGACAGCCAAAGGGTTTTATCAAAACCAGCAAAGCAACAATCACAGTCCCTCCTCTCGTTCAATTATTCTTCCTCAACGGGAATTACGCTCGGTTTTTCTATTGCTTGTCGCTTTCTAAGACCATGCGTTTGAAGCGTCCTTTTTGCGGCAAGGCCGCCCCCATCTAGTTGCTCTCATGAAAAAGATGGAAATCATTTAGCAAATTCAGTGCGATTTTTCTAGACAAAACACTTGACAGAATGTTCAATTACGAGACCATTTGCGTTTTAATGGATACTGGTAGGAAAGGGGGGATTGTAATAGGTCTGTGGGAAATATTTGTGTGGGAATTGTAATGTCAGAAATAGAAAAACGAAAGGTTTTATGAATAATCGTGGAAATAAATTTCGGAGCAAAATGCTCTATTTAGGTCTATTCATAGCCTTCCGGCACCCTATAAAACGTTCTGCCACATTCTTGCATACTCACACACACAGGGGCGGGCTATCAGAAAATGGTACCAGCATGTTTGGGGGATCTCTAGACTATAAAAAATGATTTTCTGATATGCAGATTAATTCAGTAATTTTGTCTAATCTAACAACAGCGGAAATTGAAATATCGGATACCTCTACCCACTTTACTTTCCAACTTAAAGCCGTCTGTGAAAAGATGCACTTATTCTTCCCATTGAGAGGTTCCATCCTCCCATTCCCTTCTGTAAGAGGAGTCGCATTTGGCGTTGAAATAAGACTTGTCACTACTATTTCTTATTCCACCGTCCAGAATTTTAGAATGTCCGTATTCGGTACGTGTCTGGTCTGACACCTAATACCAATCGAGAATGCGGTTTGCTTTAAAGAGTGTAGTTCCGGAGGCATCTGTAACCAGTAGTGCTGCACTCCTCTGAACTTTCTCTAGTGCTTTCTGATGAACTTATCTAATGCAGGCCACCAAACGACCCATTTTTTGCCTATTGCCTTTTTACACGAGTACAACGCAACCTTCGTTTTACGTACTCTTTCTTTGATTTTAGCTTTCTAGCTAAGCTTCCTATCCGGAAGAAGGCCTAGATGTTTAACTTACTCACTTAGTTTCAGTCTGACCCCATTCAGTGTTGATTAATTGATAGGAGGAACTCGAAGTTACCGTGAAAAGAGTATTAACTCTGCTTTGTCCGGATTTATACCCAGACCACCCTAAGGGTTTGAAGAATAAAAAATGCAAAAGAAAATCGATTTTTCAAATGTCAGCAGTATCCGTCAAAGTAAAACACGTAAAATTGTGATGTGCGTCGTCCTTGCACTAAGCCCCCAAAGGTGGGGTTCTCTCCCCTGCTATATGTAATGGTCATGAACAAGGTCCTGCTGAGACTTCAGCAAGGGGGTGCTAAGGCTGTCGCTTACACGGACGATGTGATGATCCTGTTGTTAGGGTTGTTTCCCTCGGTTATCACCAAAATAATGGAGGGTGCCCTGCAAAAGGTGAGCAGTTTGTCTGAGAACTGTGGACTGGCTGTGAATCCAGGGAAAACTGAGCTTATGCTCTTCACCACAAAACCCAAGATACCATACATAATTTTACTTCAATTAAACGGCCAACAACACTCACTATCCTCCAATGCCAGGTATTTAGGTTTAATCCTGGATCCCAAACTGAACTGAAAGCTAAACATAAAGGAGCGGGCAAAGAAGGCATGAATAGCCCTCTATGCCTCCAGACGTACCTTTGGTAAAACATAGTGCCTGCAACCTAAGATGACGCTGTGGTTATACGTCCAATTCTTATCTACGGTTCACTGGTTTGGTGGCCTGCGATGAGTAAGGCTTATAACCAAATCAAGCTAAGTAGAGTGCAAAGAACCGCTTGCATCGATACTACCGGTGCCCTACGCTCCACACCAATCGAAGCTCTTAATGTGCTTCTGCATCTATTGATTGATTGATCCTTGGTGATTGATTGAACAAGGTGTTGGTGCAGGAGTGTTCTCTGAGACACTGAATATATCGAAGTCTTATCGTCTATCGAACACATCGAGGAGGAGGTGCTTGCGATTATGAAGGCGAATTCACTGTTTCTGTGTATCCATTCACCGAAACAGAACATCGCCATTTTTACAGATAGTCAGGCGGCCATTAGGGCGCTTGACTCAGTTACGATATGGGTGGTGCAGGACTGTCAGGAGTTACTTCTCCTTGAGCAATCTGCTTAACGTAACCTTGCACTGGGTTCTCAGACATAAGAACATTGTAGGGAACGAGATG
The DNA here is from genome assembly GCA_964036015.1 of Leptarthrus brevirostris. Lineage (NCBI taxonomy): Eukaryota > Metazoa > Arthropoda > Insecta > Diptera > Asilidae > Leptarthrus > Leptarthrus brevirostris. Next base: position 14,448,110 of record OZ038374.1, read on the forward strand.
GCCATGTTGAAGATATTCGTATCCCACTAGGTTCCCTTAAGAGGGAACACTCTTTCTGCATTCTTTGGCGATGGCAAATGCCAGATGGAGCGCCCTGAAATAATGTAGCATTTCCAGGGACAACCTAGCCAAGTTATAATAAAAATAGGACATCCGATCTGCTCAACATACCGAGAGCTGTTATCGCAAAAACCACTGTGTTTTAAGCGAGCATGCAGCTAGGCTGAGCGCCCCTTACAATACACACTGTCACAATTGTGACGACGTGAATGAAAAAGGAACCATTATTCATCTTCTCTGTAAATGTCTGGCTCTTGCCAGAGTCAGAAAGAGGGCTATGAGGGAGTACATCTTTGAAAACCTGAAGGCAATCTTAGGGGTAAGGATTAAGGAAATAGTCAGTTTCTTAAATTCCTCCGGATGGCTTTAGTTCCTTTTTCACATAATAAAGTTAGCCCTACCTACAATGGAGTCCAAATGAGCCTCGAAAAAATGACGAGAGTTAAGGACAATGTCCAGTTCTTTCACCTGATCAACTCTACTTAAGACAACACCATCGACAGTGTAGTCGAAGAGGAGAGGACGTCTTCTACGGGAGAAGGTCATAACGGTGCATTTGCCGGTATTTAAAGGAAGGCGATTGCGTGAACACCAGTCACAAAACGTAGCGAAGTCAGAGTTCAAGAGACCGCCGTCTCATTCGTAAGAAACAGTCCGACAAATCTTAGCATCGTCCGGATAACACAGAATTTTACTACTGGATAGGAGAATCGAAACATCATTAATATATAGTATTAAAAGAAGAGGACCCAGAATACTACCCTGAGGCACCCCCGAGGTGAGAAGAGTTTGGTCGGAAAGAGCACCCCGAAATAGGACACGCTGTGTACGACCTGACACGTAAGAGGACAGCCAATTGCCGAAGCAATAAGGAAACCCGAGAATAAACAGTTTATAGACCACGATTCCATGGTCAATCATATCAAGGGCCTTGCAGAAATCTGCAAATACACAGCCCACTTGCTTGCCCCTTTCAATGGTCGACAAAGAATAGTTAACGAATTCAAGAATGTTGGGAGTCGTCGATTTCCCCTTGAGGAAGCCATGTTAGAAAGACCCCAGAAGAGGCCTACAGTGAAATCGGAGTACGTCGCTGACGAGGGATTTTCGCAGCATGACACAGGCTGGAAATCGGTCGATAACTAGCGTCGGATTTACCACCTTTCTTATGAAGCGGAATCACCACAGAAGTCTTCCTAAGTTCAAGATAGCGGCCGGAATGCAAGGACCGATTGAACAAAGAACACTTATAAGAGACAGTTGGAATTTCTTCAAGAAAGAAGCGAAAATACCACCGGGACCAGTTGAGAAGCCGTGCGAAAAATTAGATAGGTAATCAGCAACACGTGCATCATCAAATACTAAGTCCCTAGACTCAAGAGAGGTATGCGGGAGCCACGTCAAGTGGGTAAAATCAGAAATGGAGAAATCATAGTAAGAATCACAGCAATAAGTTCGGAAAAATTCCGCGAAGAAATTAGCAATTGTAAGAGAGTCGCTGCTCTCACAGTCGTGATGTCTCAAAGAGTAGGGATAAGCGACACAATCGCGCTTCGAATTGATAAACCTCCAAAACTGTTAAGGATCGTTAGACGGCTCTCATATTAGACAAGTAGCGGTGGCAAAGATCGGAGTAAACAACGTAGTCATCGTGGTATCCTATGGCATAAAACCTTTTCCAAGCTTTACCCTCTAAGTTCCTCAGATGTTGTGAGGCACCGTCAAGCCAGAAATGAAACAGGTGTGCGGAGCCCAACCTAGAAATGCCAATAGGAACAAATCGGGTAATCCAGGCGTAAAGAACGTTGTAAAAGGCGCCCACAGCCAGGTCGATGTCACAATCTCTCAGACACCTGACCAATCATAAGAAAGAAGCCAGTCATCCGCGGACGAAGTCAGAAGTTAAAGTAGAAGTCGCTTAGTAGGGAATTAGACGCGTTTGCGGAGTCGAAACACATGACAACCAAGATTGCAGGGTGATGACTCGACTCAGGAACCATAGGGGTCAGGAATCTCCTCGAGTATTTTTGGAAAGTTGAAATGTACCTTCACATATGTCATTCTCCATTCGTATAACATTAAATGGTATCCAATACATTTCAGCCTTTCCATGATCGAATTCCAGCTTCACTTACCTGGGTAAAAGGTTTTTTGTTTTATTCAACATATGTACTCGTATGTTTACGTAAAGACGAATATTCCCATTTATTGTATTTACCGCCACAAAGAAATCTATAAACAAAATCTTAAAACGTGTCAAAAAAATCTCTCTCACAAACGTGCTAAATAAATACCTTGCCCCAATTTAAAAAGTTCGCAACTCCTCCAATCAATTCAGAGTGTAATTGTTTACCTGTTCTTTGTGACGCACTAGAAGTCATATCGACACATTTTTGCAATGAACACGTCTTAAGGAACTTTTCTGAAACTTGAGTTCTGAGCGAACCATTTAACTTGTAAACATGTCAGTTTACACTTTCCTTCCTACCTCGCACTCATTATGAAAAGAATACTGAAGGAGAAAAAAAAACGAAAACTTTTACCAAGAAGACGCACAAAGTTCGTTCCATAACAAGAGTGCAAAGTTTTGATGAGTTCTGGATGGTTTGAGTTAACTCGAGTTAATGTGACTTAGATCCTAACGAAGAAATTGCGAAAACTTTTTACCCCATTGATTTTCATTGATTTTTCCCATTTGTTTCTATTTTGTTGGTACTAAACTGACTTGAGATAATTAATCACAATTTTAGCCTCATTAGGTGAGAGTGGGCGTGTTGCTCGTACCCTTCCGGATTTGTTTTCCGTAAGATTTCCTTAAATTTCGAAAAACTCGTGAAACTCGTGAATTTGTTTACACCCATGAGAGATTTTTATAATTAACAAGGAGGATTAAAACTTTACCGTCGTTTTTGATACTTTCCATATTAAGCTTAACCTTCTTCAATATTAACCCAACTTCCGGCGGTCCCTCTGTTGTCAAGTACCAGAATTACGTGTCAGGGCCATTAGGAACAAATCTGAACATTCTGAAGGATCCTTTCCTCATCGTAAAACTACTTTTGTTTTTATTAAAAAGACGTAAATATTTGCTCAGGTTCACGTTCGATCATAAAAGTTTTCGTTATTACAACACAATGTCTCAATGACTCTATTTACGGAAAAAGGGAAAATTTCTTAACCGCCATTTGTTCCTTTTTCATTACCACTACACGTCATTTATGACTGCGTCCAGCTGTGACCCGATGATTTATTTTATGCCTTTTACCAGCCCCCTTAGAAACACACCTATATATATGTATCTCGTGTGAAGGAAACTTTACCTAGTTATTACATGTAAACTCATTCTCCAGTTTTTTTTTTTTTGATCCTTATAAGCTCTAACATACTTTGGGGAACTATAAATCATCCCGTTCCCTTAAGCCCACATGATAAGGCAATTTTTACGTGCTTTAATATTACGTCGTGTCACTTGTAATTGGTCTCGCATTTTAATACATGAATCAGTGTGTACCCTGAAGCAGGAAAACTCGAAAGTGGAAATAAGTTTTCTTTGAAAAATTCCGAATAGGCAGACATTTGAAATAATTATACACGAAACTGTTGGCACGGATCAAATTCAATTCAATTCAATTAAATTTATTTAACGTGAAATTTGTGCAAAAAGTGAATAGCATAGAAAAGTAAAAGTAGATTACAATACTAGAATGACAAAAATGACCACAGTGAACTAATAACTGAAAAGGTAGAAATGGAAAGAAAAGAAAGAACAAACAAGAAAAAGATGAAAGGAATTAATTAAAATTAAAAAGAAACAATAAGAAAAATCAAAATTAAGATGAAGGTAATTGGTAATGTGACTGAAGCCGCGCCCTGAACACCCTCATCGAACCCGCACGCCGTACAACAAACCGAAGAGAATTCGGCTGGATTGCAAACACGAGTATCCAGGTACTTGAAGATTATTACGAGAAGAACGCAAAAACACTAGCTTCCCGAGCAGAAAAAAGATAAGGCTCCAGTTGGGACCGGATCCAGGATGCCTGAAATAAAGTAGGGCCCTGATGCTGAAAATGTGATCCGACACGGATCCGAAATGTAACGCCTAAAAACTTTTGGGACGGATCAGGCACCCGGAGCAGGTCCCAAGCGGGTTACCACAGTCGGGCCTGGTAAATTTTTTCGGACATGGCCCCAATTGGATATGGTCCCAATCAGGTTACTATATCCGGGCCTGATCAGTTTTCTTGGATATGGTCCGAATCAGGTTACTATAGCCGGGCCTGACCAATTTCCTCGGATATGATCCCAATCAGGTTACTATAGCCATTTCTATATACCTACTCAATAAAGGCAGGGTACTATTTCTAAATAAAATATCCAAACAATTTGACATAGTAAATATAGTCGGGAGAAAACCTGAAGCTGAAAGGGTTTTTAAGAAGGCAGACATATATAAAAATGCATTTTATTATGATCCCAATTTCGTCCCAAGTTAAAATTTTGAGTACACCTTTTACGTTACGTTTTTTAAAATATAAAGGATAAAGGACGAAATCGGGATCCTTAATGTCCTTTTTCCATTTGCAGGGCTCCACAAGTATTTTTCTTATAATCCTTGAAGGTTTACCTTTTAAATAACACCTCAATGATTATTCTAGTGTAAAACATATGAATTTTTAAACACAGCAAGAATTTACAAATTTCAAGCATTTTTCAAATTTTTAAAGCGCTATAACTTCTAAAAGAAAAAACATTGGACGAAAATAATTTACACACATTATCCTATCCTAACATAATTTCAGTTACCAAAGTTTCATAAAAATCTGCGGAGGTCACTTCAGAATTACTTTACGAATTTCAATGGAATTTCCGTGTACGTATTAATTTAAATAAAAATATATTCAGCCTCATTTTTAAGTAAGAAGAAAACGAGCATCCGAGGAACAAAATCAAGGTTACAAAATATAATGTCACCATGTGTAAGAACAGGCAGCAACAGAGATTTCGCCAAAGAGAAACGTACGCTTTCTGTAATGAAAGAGGCGCTACACCAAAGTTTACGGAGACCGCTATATACCTTGATGTGGTCAATCCATGTTAAAGTATAATTAATGATAACACCCAAATTTTTTACTTTAGCTAAAAAACGCATTGCCGTCAACCCGATCCTTAAAGAGGGGAGGGAATCAGTATTTATAGGCCTTTTGAAGAGCACTATAGCCTGAGACTTGACGGGATTAAGTTTTAAGTGATTATCCGAAACCCAATCAGAGATTACACTAAGATCCTGATTTATCTGCTAGATGCAGTACTCAGAAAGCCCCAGAGGGCAGCCAAGATATATCTGAACATCATCTGCATAAATAAATATCTTCACGAATTTGAGAATATTAGGAAGATCGTTTATATATAGACTAAATAGCAGCGGTCCAAGAATCGAATCCTGAGGAACACCAGTCAACAAATCAAAATAGTCAGAGTGTTCACATCCACAAATTACCTTCTGCTTACGATCAACCAGAAAACTGCTGATTAAATTTAAAGCGGAAGCTTCAAAGTGAAAATAACACTTTAATTTGCTAAGAAGGCGCTTGTGGTTTACAATATCAAACGCCTTAGAGAAATCAACCAGAGTAAGTATAGTTAGCCTATTATTATCAATTTTTCGCCGGACATCCTCAGTTAATTTTAGTAAAGCTGTAGCTGTGTAGATTCGTCCTAAATCCATTCTGCCAGATAATCAGTACATAGGGATGGATTTGGCTTCTTAGCTATAGGTATAAAAGTGCATTCTTCCATAAAGACGGAAATTTAGATGCGGTAATACAAGTATTAAAGATATGCGTAATAAAAGGAAGAATACAGGGAAGTAAAAGTTTGATGAATTTGATTGGAATATTGTCTAATCCAGTAGCATATGATTTAATAGCTGAAAGAACTTCAAGTTGCGAGACATTACGAAAAGAGAACATATTCCCTTCACACTCGCCATAGTAAATTTCCGCCACAGAGGAGGTCGAACTCTCAAGAGCTAAAAAGGCTCGGTTCAGAGTATTTGGTTCAATTTCTGGAACCGATTCTGACTTCCTACCAACACCAATCGCTTGTAAGTTTTTCCATAATTGCTTAGGAGCCAGTTCAGAGCTTAACCTGCCAGCATAGTAACGCTTTTTTTCTGTCGTACTGCCAGTGTCACTTTATTTCTTAAATTTCGAAATTGTTCCCAGTTAGGAGCAGACTTACATCTCTTCCAATGCCGATAAGCTTTGTACCGTTCTTTTATAAGATTTTTGACGGATTTTGAAAACCAAAGACATTTCGAATTCTTGGCAATTACTCTACGGAGAGGGATATATTTTTCGAAGAGATACATCACGAGGGTATTGAAATAATCAACTTGATCATCAATTTCAGACATGGAAAAAATCAGATTTCAGTTCAAAGAAAAAGCCTCATCCAGTAACAAATCTAGATTAAGGTTTTTATAGTCCTTGTACTGAAAAGGCCTTCTAAAGATTGGTGTGCCTTAGAGTAGTCTCTACGCCGCGGAGTCTCATATTTGTATCTTCAAGCAAATGTGGGAAGAAATGTGGGCGTAATCCTTTTAGCACAGCAACAATCTTTCGTTACTTTGACCATATAAAAAAAATCTAACTGCGGACACTTAACTAGGCCAAGCTACTTAATCGTTCCTATGTGGCTATGGTCCGTTATATACCTATAGCTACTTTTTTTTATACTTTGGCCACATCGTATAAAAAAAGTAGCTATAGGTATATATCGGACCATACCCACATAGGAACGCATAGGGACAACCCTTTGATGAGGAGACTTGAATGTCTTGCTATTGCACTGCCCAGACAACAGCCCAGAGACGGAGTGGATTATTTCAATTTCTTAATAAAAACTCACGGGAGACCTGGTCACAAACCCGGGACCCATGGCATGGTGGTCATGCCGCTCAACGAATTGATCCAACTACTTGCATTTAACTGAACTAAAAGAGCGGATCGACTAGCTAACAATATTGGCTGCATATATTAAAACACTGCACCTGCACTGAACATGTAGTCATGCGCAGTTGGTTGGTTGTGATTAAATGAACTACTTACGTCATCGAAATTTACTCGGTGAGCAGAACGCGTATCAATGAAAAAAGTTACTAAACGTAAATACTTGCCGCCTATTCAATCCTTCTTCCCAACGTTTGAGAATGGAAAAGTTTACTCGACCTCTACGTTCACATAACATAGTGGCGCGACCATTATCTATCCTTCTGTGCAAGAACTAGGCCAGTGCATGGAAAATGCATCGCGTAAGAGGGGAGGGTGATTGATGAATGAGTGAAAGCAAAGGAACGTACAAAAGTATGAATTAAAAATTTTACTTGGACGTTGCGTACAAACACTTAGCTAATTGCATAGTTTCCCAATCGAAAATTATCGCCTGCTAAGAAACTGGGCCCCTATTACTTCAAAGTGGTTTAGGCAACATGGCGTGCAACAAAAAGAATTTGTTTAGCGAGCCGGCTTTGGAAAGAGAACCAAACACTCTTTTATTAAGGTGGGAAGGTGATGGGTTAATGAGCAACAGAGACTAAATTTATTCAGGAGGTGTAACAGATATGAATTAAAAGTTTAACTTTTGGTAGGAAATATGAGGAGTGCTCCCTCAGGCAGTAGATAAACGGAATAAGGAATATGCACAGTGCCATGAATGATCAAGGTATGCGTCGTAGCTGGCATTGTCAAGAGATGGTGCGTTTTCAACGGCAATACCAAATTTAGCTTCTTTCAGATTCTTAACCATCATTAATTTTCGTGCTTGGAATTGCCATGTATGTTAAATCGGATTTAAAGGGGACGCCTCCATGTTTGCTAATTTCGTAGCATCATCAGGAAGGCTCCATTTTTGCTAATTTTTTAGCTAATAAGAAAGCCTCTATTGTTATTAGTTTCGAAGCTAATAAAGATAAAAAAAGAGACAAAATGAGAACGCTCCTTCCCAATGACACGACTATGTAAAAAGAGGTCAAGTAGAAGCGAAAAGGAGCACTCCTATCATCCTAAAAGAGTACTCCACGATTATTTGTAGGATGATCGCTTTTCCTACTGGGTTAAGAGTACGATTATTACACCATAGATGCAGGTTCAAACCTCGTCTTTTCTATGGTTGCAATAAATAAAAAATCAACTCCGTCTCTGGGCTGCTGTCTATCTCGTAGCAACGCAAAACCAGACATTCAATTTCCTTTATTCCCCTTACTCTAATTCTCTGCGGGCCATAGCCACGCTAATGCATCATAGGGTTGTCCGCTGAGCTTTGGACACTTTCTATCGTGATCGCATGTTCAAAATAATTGTAGATTAACCTCAAGTAAATTCCAAGTTGAGACTTTAAAGATATGGGGAGAAATACTAAGAGAAAGTAGAATTTAAGACTTTTTCCTATTGGTTATCGTGGCAGGCTTCGGTTTGTTTACACCAACAATGCTCAGCTGTACGTGTGAGCTTCCGGGCTTGTATCTAGATTAGGCTGTGGCTAATTGCATAGTGGCACAATCATAAACTATCGCCTACTGAAAAACTGGGACAATATTACTACACTTCAGAGTGATTTAGGCAGGAAGACGTGCGATCAAGAGAATTTCTTTAGCGAGGTTTACTCACTGAGATATATAATACTGGAGTGACTGGTGCCATGAAATTTCTTCAAGAAAATGGTATCACTTTTCGCTAGTTGTCCCTTTCTGGGTAAGCATCTTTTTTTTCAACATGGTTTTCTTAATTGCGAACGTCATGTCGCCTATTAAATGCTGGCGTTAGAAATAGATGACAATATTCACAATCATCTTACGTCTCTTTCTGGGTAAGCATTATCCAGACTAAAGCAACCTTTTATTTATAATTTGTATTCCAGTAATTCCAATGATTTTTACATTTTCTTTACAACAATATAGAAGATTAAAATTAAATAATTCTCTTCGTATATATTTGGTTATTATATTCTACTCTGAATGGCTGCAAATTCACAGTAAACTTTGGAGATTAAAAATTGTTTTTCTCCACTGAAAGTAAAATTGTACCCATATGAGATAGCTTATAAGTCAGTCCAGTTTAATACATGTCAGTGGGTTTACTACGGTTTTCTATAAGTGCGAATTAGTTAACTGAGGCACACACTCACAGCTAACTGACTAAGGATTTTGCCATTAATTATCGCTTGTTGAAAAACTGGGTCTTTGTTCCATCCGGGTGGTTTGAATAGTAAATGGAACAAAAAAAATATTGCCATTAGGGGTGTCCACTCAAAAAAGGGAACGATATCATATTAGAAAATTAACATCGGAAAAAAAGAGAATCGACCAATGCTCTGTAATTCCCTCGTTACCACCGCTGCCTGTATATTGTCTCGTATTGTAGCAACTTATTTCCCCTCTTTTATCCATCTTTCTTGCGCTTATTGAATTTTCCGCAAGGTTAACGGAAACATTTTAGAGTCTCCATTCTTGTTATATTTTTAATCTCTATTCTCTGCCCATACCCATACAGCCTTGTCATACTGAGTTCGGAAATACTATCGATATGACACACTGCTTTGAAATTAGCTGTTCGATGTTTTATGAACATACATCGATTCATCGAGTAGATAAATAACTGTTCAAAACATCGGATTGCTTCGATGTATCGTATTATAAACATCGAGTGAATGCGATGCATCGATGTATATCGAATATCCCTAATTGGCATTGAAACGCTGTACAGAGAAGTTACCATTAGGTGGACAAATTAGTGTGTGTGCGAGCGGAGCGAAAAGTTTGCTATATATGGACCTTAGAGTATATAACTATAAGGAGAGGCCCTAAAGCCAAAAAACCTCGGCACTTTTCTTGATGTAGTTGAATCGTTGAGTTGTGTTTGTTTTCGTCATGGCAGTAGTAAAACAGCGACATTTCTAGAGGTGGGCCAAAATAAATTGGAAATTAGAGCGTAATTGCATTTTACATCTCTATATCACAAAATTAAATTAAAACTTTTAAACATTTTATTCACGAATTTAAGTTTTTAGTGTCCCTTAATAAAAGTTAAATCACGAGCCACTGGGTTAGCTAAGGAGAAGCAAAAAATTCGATTTTAGAAAATGTAAACAAACTAAGAACGCGACGAAAAAACTTCACTTTTCTTTACGTTCCGTTGCTGTTCTTAGCGTGTCAGCAATTATATCAAGCTTAGGAACTAACAAAACATGATTTTAATCAAAAACTTCCCTGAAAAACGATATTCCATGTGTACAACGCCGATTGTTTGCACAACACAAAACCGCGCACTTCATTTCAACAATTTCACTATTAAAGTACACTGTCTACAGTTAAAAAAGTTGAAAGCTATTAGCTTTACAGTTTTCTAATATATTGCACTAAAATAAAGAGTAAAAACCACTCGGAACTTTATATGGAATTACAAAACAAAATTGCTAAACCATCAAACAACTCACGATAATCACTTTGACAGTTCGCAAACTAAGGAGAAGAGCTCTCCGTCCTCACCTCGCCTAAAAGCCAAATGCCGATCACACGTACACGGTTTCACAGATGAGGGCCTTTCCTGTTGTTATATATTCTAAGTTATGGACAGATATGAATTAAGAAAATGACTTGACTTGAGCAGAATAAAATAACCAAATATATAAGAAATGACATAATTGATTTTAATCTTTTATATTGTTGTAAGAGAAATGTAAAAATGATTGGAATTACTCAAATAAAAATATCAAAAAAAGGTTGTTCTAATCTGTAAAATACTTACCCAGAAAGAGATATAAAATGATTGTGAATATTGTCATCTATTTCTATCGCCTGCATTTAATAGGCGAGATGAGATCCACAATTAAGAAAACCGGGTTGAAAAAAAGATCCCACTTTCTTTAAGAAATTTTAGGGCACCACCACTGACGATTAAATGCATAGTGGCGTAACCATAAATCATCGTCTGCTGAAGAAGGGCCGCAGATTTACGCTGCAGTTACTGCGCAAATATGCGTTTATGAACAATCCCGAACTAGGCCAGTGCATCGGACGTGATTTTCGTAAGGTAGGGGGAAGCAAACATATATGAATTAAAAAAAAGTAAATTAAAAATTAAAATGACCCCCGACACAAAAAAAACCTCTAAAAAATAAAAAAATTAAATGTGTAATACCGGCCGATTGATATTGTTGCTTTGTTACTTATCTAAGTTGCCTACATAGATTAGGTACTTGTATTACAATTTCATAAGCCAACACATTTATTTTTTTTACTTTTTAGAGTCTTTTTTTGTGTCGGGGATCATTTAAATTTTTAATTAACTTTTTATTTCACACTTTTTAAATTACCAGTAGACACGCTACGATCAATACTCTATCTCCACATTCACGTAAATACTTTTCGGGACGAAACCCAAAATTGCAATAGAAGATCTTGCTTGCCCAAATCCGCTAATTCTAATAGGTACATAAAAGACATTTTCTTAAATAAGAATAACCCGTTTGGGTTCTTACTAGTAAATACTTTTCAGGTTTTGTACGACCATAACAATTATAACTATTATCGCTTTGTATCAATGAGTTTAAAACCTATTGATTTATTGATGGATCTTGTTGCAAACTTTTTATATGCGATATCACGGTTTGAAATAGAAGTCTGCAATTTGAAAAATAAACTCATAAATCTTGTTGAATTATTAAATAGAAGTAATTATGCAATTAAACCTGACATTAATTTCTGTAATTATTAATATTTGTAAGTACAAATATTACAGTCTGTACCACCATAATAAACAATAGTTTTGGTATATTCATTCATGGATCATTAATTAGTGTTGTTAAAGAAATAAATCCAAGTTCATGTAATTCGAATTGAAATGTTTTACGATCGAACTTGCAGCGACATTCACGGCTCAGTGATTTCAGTTATTGATAAATTTAGCTTAAAGTTTCTTTTGGAATGACAAGACATCAATAATTAAATGGAACCAATTGCATCAAGTGCCATTCATAATAGAAAAACTTGTAATCGATGGGTTATTTTCCAGCAAGGTACGCACAATTTCATCATCAATGTCAGAAGGCCGTCCAGAGCGGGGTTGATCTTCCAAGTTGAAAAAACCATTCCGAAATGATGTCCGGAGAACACGAACAGGTTGAATCTGTCTACCCACGAAAGATCACGTAGAGCGAAATGAAAGAACCTACGCTGGACAGATTCAATCCAATTAATGTGAGTTGTTTGAGTAGGTGCCCATACCTGGCTGGCATATTCAAGAAGAGGTCTAACGAAGGAGATGTAGAGAGATTTGAAAACATAAGGATTGCAGAACTCTCTAGACCAGCGCTTCACAAACCCTAGCGCGGAGTTAGCTCTGTTAATTATGCTGTCAATGTGGAAACGGAAATTGAGTTCGCTATCACAGATTATTCCTAGGTCACACAAAGAGGTAACGATAGGGACTGGTACGTCGGTTAACATATAGACTCTCAGGGTGGTGGTAAGACGCTTGCGGGAATAAGACTGGCATTTGGAGACATTGAGCTCTAGAAAGTTTTTCATGCACCATGTGGTGCACGAATCGAAGTCATTTTGGAGAAGAAGAGAGTCGGTTGTGGAGGAGATATGTTTAATTATTTTCATATCATCAGCATAAATGGACAGCTCTGAGTGTTTGATGACACATTCAACATTATTTATTGTAAGAATAAAAATCAATGGGCCGAGGTGGCTGCCCTGCGGGACGGCGGAACGAGCGACAATAGGGTTAGAAATGGATGAGCTGAAAAGCAGATTGTACTGACGGTTGTTGAGGTAGGATCGAATCCAATCTGGGGGAGAAACCAACACAGGACGTGCTTCAACTGCAATTGAAATACTGAAATGGTTGTCATATATAAATTTATGATTTACCATTGACTGTCCTTCCTTTGCGACCCTATAAAACACTTCAAAAAATAACGATAATTACAAAAACGGGAAGATCCGCCCTAGATACAAGCCCGGAAGCTGACCCGAACATCTGAGCATTGGTGGTGTAAACAAATCGAAACTTGCTACAGTAAAGAATAGGAAAAGTTTGGGGGATTCTAGTTTTTCGTAGTATTTTTCGCAGTATTTTCAAAGCCTCAACTTGGAATTTACTTTACATGAACCTACAAATGTTCTGAACATGTGGCCACGATTAAAAATTTCTATTTAACAATTTTCATGTATTTAAATGGGAAAACTCTTTCTTGCGTTCGTTTTGTTGAAGTATTGATGTTAAAATGCGTCAATGACATCAGTATTTTTCTTTGGTTTTCCGGGTAAAACAGGGTGCAGTTTTATGTGTGTAAGGATTGATTAATCTGTGATACGACACGCTTGGTGGTAAAATGGCCGAACTGTCATGTTTTCCGGGCTTGTATCTAGAGTAGGTTGTGAAAAGGTTATAACCAGGGCCGCCGAGAAAAGGGGGGGGGGCGAAGGGGGTAAACACCCCGGGAACGGGCTTTCAAAAGGGGCCCCGTCATCTAAGTCATCAACAGAAATTTTTTTAATTATATATATAAAAAAATGTTTCACGATCGAAAAAGTGTAATATACTAGAGGTTTCAAATGAAAGTCACTCATTCGATTGTATATGGGCCCGTAAACACTTAGTCCCGGACCCGAAACTGCTTTCGCGGGGGCCCGTATGTGATACCCCTCGGGCCAGAATTTTGTCTCTTTTGGTTATAACACCTCAAAGATTTTTCCCTCAATTTTTTATCTTTTTGGGTTTATAAAACTGTTAGAATACTGTTTCGTGAAAAAGTTATTGAAACTGTAAATATTTCAATTTTATAAAATTTATGTACGAGTCACGGTTACCGAGATATCGCCAAAGTATAAACATATAATCATGCGAAGTTGAGTTGTGAACAAACGAACGACGTCATTAAAAATTACTCGGAGAGCGCAAGGTGTATCAATGAAAAAAAATAGTTACTATCCCAAGTAGTACGTAAATACTACCGCCTCTTCCGTCAAGATTATGAATTAAAAATTTTACTTAGACGTTACGCACAAACTCCCAGCTAATTGCATAGTGGCCCAATCGAAAATTATCGCCTGCTAAGAAACTGGGCCCCTATTACTTCAAAGTGGTTTAGGCAGAAAGGCGTGCGACCAAAACAATTTGTTTAACGAGCTTTGGAAAGAGAACCAAACACTGTTTTCTTAAGGTGGGAAGGTGATGGGTTAATGAGCAACAGAGACTAAATTTATTCAGAAGGTGTAACGAATTAAGCTGATATGAATTAAAAGTTTACCTTCCTAATAGGAAAAATGAGCTCTTCGGAACGCAAAACCAGACATTCAATTTCCTTTATTCCCCTTACCCTAATTCCCTTAGGGCCATAAGAAGCTAAATGCATCATAGGGTTGTCCCCGGTGCTTTGGCTACATCAACAATGCGCAACAGATAAAATTTTACTAAATAACTGGTAATGCATGGATCGTGGCTTACGTAAGAAGGGCGATATAATTAATAAATGAGCGAAAACATTAGCTTATTTCGAAAGCCTTATCTGTCAGAACCATCCTAAAGTAAGAGGGTCTCGGGTAACAGTTTATGGTACGACTACTATGCATTTCATTGTTAGTGATTCATAACGGTCCATTAAAATGTTTCCCTGATCATTAATCAGCTTCTCTTACGTTACGCCCTATTTTTCAACAGGCGATAATTTATGGTCGGGCTGCTATGCGTTTAGCTATGAGTGTTCATGATACATAGGTGACCACGAGTCTTAAAATTTTTTCCTATGCCCTATGGGCCATTTTAGGCCTTAGACGCCAAGTTTTGCCAAAGAGTCTTCGACAGGACCAAAGGGCAGGCATAGCCTTTCTTGTGACCCTATTTAGTTGAGGATTCCATGTCAGTCTTTGATCTAGAATCACTCCTATTTGACCTCACTTGTGAATTCTATCTGTGTTCCTTCAAGAGCAGGAGCCTCTAACGTTAGCTTCCTTTTTCTTGTAAAAGGTACAATGGTTGTTTTGCTAGGGTTGACTTTCAGTCGTTCCCTAGTACACCAGGATTGTACCATATTGATAAATTCCTGTCCTGCTTGGTCATGATGGTAATAACCAGATCACCTTCGTAGCCGGCATCAGTCAGTTTAGCCAAGAGGTCATCGATAAAAAGTTACCACACCAGAGGGGAAAGAACTCCCCCCTGATGACAGCCTCTGGTAGCCCTTACTGTTACCGTTTGTTCCTCAGCCTCGCTGTAATGTTCCGGTTACTCAGCATTGCCCCAATCCATCGGACCCTCGGCAGATCGGTACCTCTGTTAATGGCCGCTCTCTCAATGAATGAGAACGACATGTTGTCAAAAGCACCTTCAATATCAAGAAAAGCACAAAGGGCAACACCCCTACCATTGACAGCATCTTCTAGTTTTTCCTGATGTGTTGGTTAATAATTTTCTCCATTGACTTAAGAAGAAAGGAGGATTGGCATATCGGACGATATGCCTTGGGTTGAGCCGCTGGTCGCTCCCCACTCTTGGGTATAAAGCCTACCTTTACCTCTCTCCACAGATTGAGGATGTAGCTGAGTTGATAGCTGGCCCTAAAAATTTTGATGAGCGTTGGCAACAGATCGTCTAGGCCCTGCTGCAGGAGAGCTGGATATATTCCGTCACCACCGGGAGATTTGTAGGCTTTAAAGGAGTTAATGGTCCACCTTACTGTCCCAGCTGTGAAGATTTTACCCGAGATACTCCTCAGTTGGCGTGTTGACCCACAGCGCGCGTTGAGAGATTCAGTTCCTCTGTATTCTGTTGATATTGAGCACTCAATGTGTCTCCAAATGTGTCTCCATGGGTACTTTCAATGTTTCCTCCGAGTCAGTGGTGTAGGATCCATCAGTCTTCTGGAGGAGGCTTATGTCATTGGAGTGATCTTTTAAGAGTGCTTTTTGGAGGCATGGTGTTGTAGGTAGATCGTCAATCTCCTCGCAGAACTTCCTCCAGGTTTTTCTCTTGGACCACCTTAATTCTTTGTTATACTCATCTAACCAGTTGGAAGCCACGTTGACAACAAATCTTACTAGTAAAAATTGCTCCTAACATGTTTCCCAACATACTGAGTAATGAAAATTTATATGAATGGAAACAAGGTTTAATTACCAAATTTTTTCGAATTTTCTTCTTTCTTTTCTGATATTTTGACTAAGTAATTCAATTAAAACGAAAGAAATTGGCTACATAAATATATACTTACACCTCCAGAGCCATAAATTACTAAAATCAGATAATTACGCCTGAATTAATTCGAATAAATCTCTGAAGCCTGTGTGTTCAGCGTGCGTTTCCTTAGAGACATTGACAGCAGGAAATTAATAACCATAAATTGAAAGCGTTGACCTGTGCAAATCTAAGGTCCATTCAGATAAAATTAACTTTCTTGGAAGATTCTAGAATTTACGAATATACATATACGCAGACAGGTGTTAGTTTGATATACTAATAGTCTGAACTGGATAGGAGCAAAACAAATATGTAATTCTTTTGCGTCATAGAAAGAAACACATAAAACCATTTATTTCGAAATCATTATTGGAATCTCCTACTCAAAAGAAATTTTTTAATGATGGATAAAAAAAATGAAATAATATTGTCAGTCCTTGGGATTCTGCCTCTCAAAGAAATTGATTTATAATTTATGGAACCTTAAAATGTATTAATTTATGTTCCTGAGTAATCAGATAAAAACTGGAATGGATCCTTCTTATGGAGGATTATTTTCAAAGGCAAATCCTGACAAGAGAAAAGCTATAATTCGCATCGTTTTTTGTTCTGGGATTATCTTTTATCGACTTACCTTTTATCAGGAAGGCTGACGAGGGGATGAGCAATCACAGTAAAATGTCGTAGTAATACCAATGTCCTTCCTTCCAAAAATGATAAAACGATAAGGGTACGCATTGGATATAGAAAGGAAATGATGTTGAAGGGTCAGGAAATTGTAAGTAGTTGAATCAACGCAAACATGTGTGTACTGTTCCGAACAATAAACTTTCCACGTCATTGGATCGGTCGATCGGTTTCCAAATCAGATTTTTGTTGTTGAGTCCGGTAAAGCTCTTAGACCATGAAATTGCTTTTGATTTGGGAGGTCTATAAATTTTTCATAAGTAAAAACTGAATGGATTAGAGCATATTTTCAGTATGTTGGTTTTAGTGGGTTGCCGTTTTGTAGCAGAAGAAGTGTAACATAATCTTATCTAACCTGTATGTTTTGCACCTTTGTAAATAGTTCTGTTAAATGATAGCCATGCGATACAATGTAATAGTACTAGTAGATACTGTAAAGGAACGCACCTTGCTCTTTGGATAAATTAAATTTGTAAAGAAAACATTTTAATTTTTCTAGGAGAATACGAAACAATTGCACTAGAAAATCCACACTGATATAGTCATATAGTCACTACGCTTACTGAAAGAGAAACAAGCATCTTCAAAAAAATATTAATGTTGGGACATATGTCGCAATTTTCTAGCAGATAAACTACCGGTCTGGGATGGCGGGTTTATTTTCTATTTGCATTCTCCATTTAGTCATCCACAGTCGGTATCCGTTAACAACCGAAGATCTTTTATTACCGTCCAAAAATGGCTGGTATACAGTGCTGCCGTTTAAAGAATTTCAACTACATTAGTTGGTCCAGAGATGTGCAGTAGTTGAAGCGAACTTCAGCACAATATTTAAGTTACATATGCAGCCTTCCAAGGAAAAGATTGACTTAGGCCATAATGGCCCATTACGATACCACGTAGGGGATAAATTCCCGTCCCTATGAAAAAATACATAAAGCAACTTGGAGGTTCTACTGAACAAAACTAGCTCCCTGACATCAACAGATTCCAGTTTACCTTAATCCTCAGCCATGTCATTTTAGCAGATTTAGAGGTCGTATACATTCCTTTCTGAGATTTAATAGCAGCTTGAAAGTCTGTGAAGATACATCTATCGCTTAACGACAGTCTAATGCTACCTTTACAGTCATGATTTCTGCTTGAGAAACACTGCAGTAGTCTGGCGAACCAAAAGAAATGTTTAGGTCAAGGCATTCTGAGTAGAACCTCCACCCACTCTATCTTCCAAGTTAGGCGTCAGTGTAAACATGCACTGGAGGCTTCCACCCATTCTTGTCCTGCGGGAATAGACGAAACAAATTCGGCGTTGAAATAAGGCTTGATATGGTGACGTCAATATTTTTTGTTATACTTTTATCCAGAATTTTTGAATGTTCGTAGTCGGTACGTGTCCAGGTGTTGGCTAAATTGTGCCTAATTGTAATTGAGGATAAGGTTTACTGACCGAAGGGTTCTACCATGGAAGATGGTGTTAAGGGCTTTAGAAGGTAACGTTCCACGTGATCAGTAGTACTGTCATGTTCTTAACTTTCTCTAGTGCTTTTTGATGGATCACATTTTTTCAGTGCAAGCAACCAAACGACAGCCCTATAAGAAGCTGACATGGAGCCAGTACACAATTCGGGGCTTCATCCCCCTGGTTTCGCCAATTGCTTTTTCGCATGAGCACAAGACAGCCGTCGCTTTACGTATACTTTCTTGGTCCCTTAATTTCAGTTTGACCACGTTTAGTATTGGGGAGTTAAACTCTATTTTAACCGAGTTTATACCAAGATCACATTTAGTACACCAGGATTGTGGTTTCCAGAGGACATGTAGTTAAAATATTTGAGTGCGTACTCGAGGTTAAAAGGCAACTTTGTAAGCGCAGAGAAAACTTTATGGCCGGAATGTTCTAACTCTAGAAGTATATCGTTAAGGACCAGATTCCAAAGAAACAGCGAGAGAATCCCTCTTTGAGGAGTGCTCTTAGTTACGTATCTTTTTTGGGGGTATCCCGCCAAACTGGAATTTACGATCCTCCTTTTGAGTATAAGATCTGTTAGCTCGATAAGTGAACTTTCTATATTGTATGCCAGCTACACTAGGAAAACATTTAGAAAATGAATCTTCGACCTATCCTGAAACTTGTCAGGCTTTACGAAGATCATTTTATATGGATGATCTTATTTTAAGCATAGATGATGAAAAGGAAGCCTAAGAAATCTATTCTAACGCTTGTGAAAGTTTAGGACTCGCTTTTGTGAATTTAAGAAAGTGGATTCCAATAACGTATCTCTTCTTGCAAAATTCAAAAAAACAATCAAATGCAGCAGTCGATACACAAAAGGTTTTGGGCGTCGTTGGTGTAGTACTACAGAGTACTACACTACCTTACTACTTCTTGTAGATTCGAGTTGGATTTATCAGCCGGCGAAAGTACTATTCGTAAAAATTGCATTTATTGTAACCAGATTTAAGGCATTATTACGGCTATTACCTCCCCCCCCCCAGGGTTTTTACAATTTTGTGTATTTCTTGATTAGGACAAATTTGACTGAAATACTAAAAAAAATAACCTAAAATGTATATCCATATTTTTTAATTGCATAATATATCACATTTTATGTACATCCATTTGTTGATAGTTTTCTTTGTATAGACCCTTTATTTTTTTATGAAATTAGATAACCCCCCCTTACGAGGAAATCCTGCGCACGGTCCTGTTGATGAGAATGGACTTCAATGTTTCTATTAAGAAGGGCAACATAACTAGCAATCAACGAATTATTGCTGCAAGAGATTCCATAAAGTATGCTCTCGATAAAGGAGCGAAGTCTGTCGTGCTCATGTTTCATGTTGGTCGTCCTGATGGCAATAAAAATAAAAAATACACTTTAGCACCAGTTTCTGAAGAACTAAATGTCCTATAAAATCGCATTTCAAGCTACTAAATTTAATTTAAAGAAATGTTCTGGGCATTACAAAGATTAGCTATCATTTTCGGAACAGTTTCGAACTGTTGTAGATGAAAACGAAGACTTCAACGACATAGATAAATTCAATTACCTCCAAGATTCTCTAACCGGTCGAGCAGCAGACTGTATAGCGGGATTTATTCCTACCGAGGCCTGTTATGAATCTGCAAAAGCCTTACTCTTAGAAGAGTTTGGAAACAACGAAAAACTTTTGGATAAAACTATATGCAATCTTTTGTCTCTTACTCCAGTAGGTTCGCGTCATTATACTCAAGGAATCCGTCAGCTTTACAATTCTATAATGGCTGGCACGCGGTCGCTTACCGAGTATCAACTGCCCAATACTCTGTTATTTTGAAGAGTGTTCTACTTATGTGCATGCCTTCAGAAATGAGAATCGAATTTCCATGACAAGATGTGCAACATAAGGTTTCCATCTCTTGGCTGAAGAAGGTATTTCCGTTGTCCAACGTTTAAAGAAAAGATGTGCGGAACGAAGACACTAAAGAAAGGGTTCAGTCCCGCCGCCGCCCCCCCCCCTCCCTCTTCCACAAACAAAATTTTTGACATGGTATCAATCATCCGAATCATCCAAATCGGTTAATGGGTTTTTTTTATACGATGTGGCCAAATCCCAGGGGACAACCCTTTGATGCGTTAGCATGGTTTTGGACGGGAGGGAATTAGGGTAAGGGAAGTGAGGAAACTTGAGTCTTGTTTTTGCATTGCTGCGAGCTAGACAACAGCCCAGAGACGGAGTGGATTATTTTTAATTTCTTAATAAAAGCTCACGGGGTCATCTGGTCTCAAACCCGGGACCTAGGCATGTTGGTCTTGCCGCTAAACGTATTGATCCAACTCCGTCTCCAAAATTACGTTACGAAATTATTCCCGGTATGTCACACATAAAAAAAATAAAAAAATACCTGTCTTACTTAGAACCTTCTCGTTTCTTTCTCTTCGTTCTTCGCTATTCCAATTTTGTGGCAGAATGAAATAGTAATGATAGGAAAATTAAATTCAGTTATGTCGTTCTTTCAAACTGCCATACAATTATCAAGGTAATTGCTGACAGTACTTAATACGTCAAATGAAAGAAAAACAAATATCCTACTGATCACACATGGAAAATTAAAATGTCAGCGATTTACAAATCAAATGGCAATAAATTTCATTGTCATTACATTTCAATGTAAATTTTCAAGTAATCGCAATGAAAAACAGAAAACAACTCCCTGCTGTCCGTCATAGATTTGTTTACACACTTAAAATTGCGTAAAATATTTGCATTAATTTATGTGCAAATGTAACTGAACGTGGGAGTGCATATGCAAATTGCAAAAGTTGCTTGCGCAATACCCAGACTAAATTTCTTAAATCTGTAACAGCAGCTGTAACAAGGAATCTGATACCATAACAGCATGTTATTAATGAATTGTAATTAATTCCGAAAATATGCAAGTGGTCATCAACCTTGGCGGAGTCACTTAAACGTTGTGCAATAAATCGTGGAACAGGCAAAAAAGTTCTTGCATTTATCGTAGATTTTCAAGTTTCACTATTTGTCAGGTACATAGAAACTGTAGTACCATTTACTTGCATTCACCTGTTTTTATTGCCAGTAATGAGCTCAAGAATCGTCAAGAGGTCGAGCTTGAATCGGTCAGAATAAGAAAGTAATAAATGGAAATAAAGGAATTCCCAAAATCAAGTTGGATCGAACTGAGTATGCTTATTCTGCGCATATTCAGTTCGGTCTAACTTGATTTTGGGAATTCCTTAAATTACTTTCATCCTTCTCAAATATTTCCACATTTCTCCCAACTGGTTTGATCTTGATTTTTGGTAAATCTAAACGTTCTTAAAGTGGGGAAAGACCGGTTTACTATCTGAAATTAATGAATTCAAAGAAACGTTGGTTGTGGACTGTACTAACAAAACCCAGGCTTAGTGTGGCCGCAACAATTTACGTCTAAACATTTACTTGCCAAGTGCGCCGGTGCTATACGATAAAAAGTTAATCCTAGTAATGAGGCCACTATAAATTCTGCAAAAAGTCGTACGCTCGCACTAGTCGTGATTGCACTACTCATCTTAACCAGGTTAGCCTTGTGGTGTTAGCATTATATACCTGAAGTCATGCTTGATTATGGTTTCTTGTAGTTAACGATACCTACGGTAGCATCGTGAATGACACCAAACTAGCCGCGTTATCCTACTTATTATTAAAAATCGCAAAAAATCGCATAGATGCAAAATTATTGAAATTATGTGAATAAAAGTAATCGCGCAGCTCGATTTGTTTGATTATTCGATTAGTTGCGTGCGGTGATTAGTAATAGTTTACAATGTTAAAGTTTAGTCAAAGTGTTTTTTTGTTAGTTTTAAGTTTTTGTGATGTTTTCGGACGAACGTCCCCGGATTTGAAAGTAACTCTACCACATGGTGGCGTACTGATTGGAAGGCATATGATCTCACATTCTGGACGAGGAATTAGGGCCTTTCGGGGTATCCCATACGCGGAGCCACCAGTTAATGAATTGAGATTTCAAGTAAGTGTAATGTGTTTTTGTTTACATGATTGCATCGCAAGTATTTGTAAATTAGTAAAGGAAACCTAATAAAGGATAGTATCTGAAATTTGACAGTGTTATTAATATTATTATGAAAAACCCCAAGATACTAATTTGCAATGTTTTTGTTTGAGCAACCATGCACTGATAACAAGTTTCGTTCCTGTTTCTTAGTCTATATTTCCCCACGTCGATTACTAGGTTCTGAACTAGGAATGCTGTTGACAAAAAAAAAGTACTCATTTCATCAGGATCAAAAGAAATAAGTTTATTTGCAAATTTTCCAAATTACAATCATTGATAGGGAGGGATCAAGTTTTTTACGGTAGTATTCGCTTTTTGCCCTTTTAATTGCAGCAGAAGTTGAATAACATAACGATTTAAAGTTCTGCCTTAATTCGACACCACCATATCTATTCCAAAAAAATATAATCAGAATCAGGCTCTATCATTAAATCCCTAAAATTATCATTGAACCATGAAAAATAATGCTTTGTGATTGTAGCACACGAAAATAACGTGGTGAGAACTTATCCCCGGAAGAGCTACTTCAAAATGACAGATCATTAGTAATAATCAAATCTAGCAAACTTCAGTCAGAATTGGTTCATATCCATTAACCGTGCTGGACGATAGATAATATTTCTACCGCTACCCAGCCATGGAGCAAGCGACAGAATTAATATTTCCATCTTTCTCAATCTCTAGTTTCCGTAACCCCTTGCGGAGCATGGACCGGGAGAAGAACTTCAACTGATTCGAAACAACGATTGCAAATGGACCTACAATTTAAATTTGTTCGAAGCCGGTGGCATTCAAATCTGGGACCTTCGGATTGGTAGGCCTAAACGTTATCACTTACTCCGACGATGACTTATTATCCCTTATAAAAGGCATTAAACAATGGTATTAAGGAGCCCAAAGATTTCAAGACAATTAAAGTACCGATTCCCAAACAAGGATTTATATAATGAAAACAATATTAAACTTGAATAGGAAGAAAAAAATAGAGAGCATAACAATAAATAAGTAACAATTTGTAGGCGCAGCTTCTTGCATATCCAGAATCGCTGAACTATGCAATACTGATGTCAACTATACTCTACCATACAAGAACAGTAACTTCACCAGAATTTCTTCTTTATTATGTATGAGGGCGCCTGATGTAAACAAATCCCTGTACCATAAAAACCGAGGAGAAAAGCTTATTGCGCTCATAACTCATGCACTATTAAAATTTGGCTTAATTTTTTGCAGAAAGGCACATACAAATGAAAATTGAACAATTACCAGTAAAGGCAACCCACCAAAAACATTTCATGTAAAGTAGGTTGCCAAGACTCACAAGCTCATAATGCTTTCACTGTTTAAAAGTTATCAGATCTCATGAAGAGCAAAGCCCCTAATTCTATAAGGTCTAACTTTACAAGCCCTAACTCTACAAACCCTACATCTTAATGAAAAAGTACGACGGTAGATGTAGGGTTTGTAGAGTTAGGGTTGTAGAGTTAGCCTGCATACTAAATTTCAGCTTTCTAGGACTTCAGGAAGAACCCGAGGTTTTAATGATCATGAGTGAGTTAGTGACGGTTTTGATGATCATGAGTGAGTCAGTGACGAAATCGACGTAATCATCGTAACTTGGGCTCTCTAGTATTATCCACACTGAAGCTATGAGGGTTCGAAAATACGACAAAACGCTTCGTTCCTTTGGCTTGTCTTGGCGAGGGCAATACCGTGCCCCCAGATAATACTCACATATTTTTATCGTTTTTAAAAATTTCACTTTTTCAAAAGAACTGCCAAATTTGATTACAATTGGAGACATTATAGATTTGTGGTTGAGTTGCTAACGTCTGCAGAAATTTGTTTGTATTTAGGTCGGAATGCAATGTGGGGGGGGGGGGGTGCAATGGAAGTACCACAACCGGTTAATAATAGACAACTTACGGAATATTTTCCATGACATTTTTCTGGAAGACACGGAATACCGTATAAAAGAGCATCTTTCGATTTAGCACCACGTTAAACAAAATCCAATCGATTCTCGAGCGCTTTCACGCGCTTTTCCACTAATTCAATATTTGAACTAAGACCTTCACGAAAGTGTTTGGTGATTTCATTAATCTTGGCTGCAAATGATGACAAAGAAGATTCTAACTTCTTTAATTTTGAATCCACGTATTGCTTCAGACAATCCAACAGCGTCTTGATATCTGATATTGTCGCTGGACTATCGGTTCTCAAAAGAACTAAATTGCATTGAGTAGATCAAAAGACAAAAATAACAGAGTGATCTGCATACTATGAAAATTGCAAATTTATGAATGACCCTGTAACTTTCAAATGGTTAAGATTGCCCTCTCCCGTGCTATACACTTTTTTGTTTTTTGTTTTTTTGTGTGAGACCCTGTATAAACACCCAGGAACATACAAATAAAAATCGACTTCCGAAAATCCAGCTTCTGACTCGGTTTAGCACACAAGATATTTTAATTGTATAAACTAGTGCGGCGTTATATGCATTAAAAGATTATCAGAAAAAAAATTGTACATAAGTATAATTAGATTGTAGTGTTCGCAAGCTCCTCATATATGTAACAACACAAGAAGAAGTCATTTAAAAAATAAGGGAACAGACCTAATATTAACTTGGAACTCATAAGGGGGTTCAATACATAATAATCGAGCATAGGGAAAAAAGAGTAAATATGGTGTGATAATATCTAAAAAAAATTAATTTCAGGTTCTGAACGAATCCGCTTCAATTACCAAATTGCAAAACCTGACAGCATACTAACCGGCAAAAACAATTCATGAAATCGCAATTTACAGCATCACAGGTTGTTCAACTTTTTTCATTCTGCTTCACCTTTATTCGTAGTCATTCTAAAAGTAGTCAGGTTTTTTACGACCAAAAATATAATTTGAGTCATTCAATCTCCAGACTCTGGGGTTTTCCGTAAATATGATTGATTTGTTTTCAATTTTATTTTATTTCAATTCTTTCGATCCTTTGGGAAAAACTCTCGGCTAATTCTTACGAATTTACAAAAACTCTCCGTAAAGACGTAAATTCCTGATGTTTTCTTGCTTTATCACGTGAATCATTTAAAAATATCAGAACAAGTTTTTAATTATAAAACATTATTTCGAAGTGAGTTATGTATTGCGTTTTTATAAAAGAAGACATAGTATTTTAAGTCAGTACCACTTTAACGGCTTTTTTTCATTTTTAAATTTGAAAATACAGCCATTGAACTTTCGTTCTACAAACACAAAAATTGTTTGTGGGGTGGGGGTAAAACCTAACTTTGTATCACGTGGACCGATTTGGATGGTTCTTCTTTTGTTGTACATTTGTTATTATGCCGAACCCAGCGCGTGTCGTTCCGTGGGTCCCTATCCAGGTACATTTACAATACTTCCGGTGTACCTCAGGGAAGCCATCTTGGTCCGATTTTACTTATTATTTACATCAATGATGTATCTTTGTTCTTAAGACATTCCAACATTCTCTGTTACGCTGACGATGCCAAAATTTTTCGTGTTGTTTCCTCTGTTGACGACTGTGAAATTTTAAATTCTGACTTAGATGCCTTTTACAAATGGTGTTGTATTAATTGTCTTCCCCTTAATATTAGTAAGTGTACTAGTCTGTCGTTTACCCGTAAAAAAAAGACCACTTGACTTCAGTTACACAATGCATGGTTGTTTACTGGAAAAACTCAATAAGACTAAGAACTTGGAAGTCTGGCTTAACAGTCGTTTTACCTTCGAAGACCATATTGATGGGATTGTTAGTAAAGCTAATTCGACATTAGGCCTTATTAAACGATGGCCTAAAGACTTTGATGATCCTTATATAACGCGGCTTCTTTATTGTACCTTCGTTAGGCCAATTTTGGAGTATGCCAGCTGTGTTTGGTCGCCTTACTATCGTGACCACATAGACCGCGTTGAGGCGGTCCAGCACCGCTTCGTTGATGTTGCGCTCCGAGGGCTTCCATAGACCAACCCTCTCATTCTGCCCACTTACTTAGATAGGCTTAAACTAATAAATTTAGCCTCTCTCGAATCTAGACGAAACAACCCCAAGACTGTTTTCGCTTTCGACTGCCTTTAAGGCAATATCGACTCTCCAGTCTTACTTTCCTCTTTAAATATATCCATTCCAAGTCGCTCCTTGAGAAACCGTGATTTTCTTAAATTACCTCTACACCGTACTAATTATGGCTTTCATGTACCAATCACGTTATTTTAATTCGCATTTTGAACCTAACTTTTTAACGCGTGGACCGATTTGGATGGTTCTTTTCTTTTATTGTACAGAGTAGAAGACACTAAAATGTGAAAAATAAAATAGTTTTAAAAAAAAAATTTAACTGACTTCACAAAGAGCACTAAAAAGCATAAAATAATTTTTAATTTTATATCTATTGCGACATTTGGAAGTCGGTGCAAATTAAACAAACAAAATTAAGATTTTTTTAATCATAATACCAAAATTTAAGGACATAATATCAAAACTCAGGTTTCGGGCTCATCGACTTAATTAGGCATTAGTTTATCACGACTCCTGCAAACAGAGAAAAGTTCCGTCGTAGTTCATTAGTAGAAAAGATCACTGAAAATGATTAATTACTAGATATAGTGAAATCGCAGACTTTTTAAGAAGGAATTTAATAAATGTAGAATAAAAAGTTTTGCAAAAGGCGAATAATTGTTTTTCTTGGGTAGACGGACACATTTTCAAAAAGTCGGAAAAATTTTTAATTCACGTTACAAAAAACATACTGGTTAATTCGTGCAAAATTAATACTCCTTTAATTCAAAATATTTAATCTCACTAATAGCTTATTAGAAGATTGACGAATTATCACAATAATTTGGCGCAACATGGCGACTATCCGAAATTATTGCACTGACCTTGTATTTTCTAGACCATGCATCATGCAAATTTACCTTTCCTTAATCCGAAGTAGTTAAAAGAACATCTTCGCTTTGACAGTGATGAGAGGAAGTAAAAGTATGATATCAACAATTACGGACAACTCCTTATTTTCAATAAAACATTTGAGCAACTTTAACCTAAAATTACATAAGATCATAGCAACATTATCGAGCAATCTGCCAAATGGAGGTTCCCATCAAATTGTATTAAATTAAATTAATTTTTAGATGGCGTTTCACAGTATTCGGCACGAGTATGTATGACTAGCTATACGTAAGTGAGGCATTCCAAAAAAAATTTATCACCATCATCAAGAACTTTCCCGACTACAATGTCAAGTGCTTCACAAACAAAAACTGTCAGAGCCCTTGCAAATCTTAATGGAGTAAGACAAGAATACGTACTTTCACCTTTGCTATTTTTGATCGCCATTAAAAAAGTAATGTACAGGACCCTACATTAACACCCATCGTGAGGAATTAGATGGTAGCTTTTTATCTGAAGTGTGTCTTTTATCTAAAAATATTCGAAGCCCTGAGTACAGGAGTGCGCCGAACAGAGCTTAAGGCGTCTTTCACATCAAAAATTTAAAAATGTTTGTTTATAGATTTTCGAAAAGTATATTCTTTCAACCCGGAAGTCCCAGGTAGGAATGCCACCGGCGGCGACACATGATTGTTTTTTGGTTTTAAAAAAGGCTATTGGTGGTTGCAGAGAAAATATCAGTGGTTCGAATTCCACTTTCAATTGTAGGTCCACCTGCAGTCGTTTTATGGAATCGGGTGAAGTGCTGCTCTCGCCCCATATCCCACAAGGGGTTAAGATAACAAGAGAGAGATATTCTTCCAACAATATGCTGTAGAAATTCATCTTGCATTAACATCCCAGAAATATGTCGCAATAACATCTCCAGACGAAAAAAAACTCAACATGGAAAATGACCTGACAAAAAATAACTTAGTCACAAACCTTTGTAAACCGGTGTCTCTGGCGCATCCTGGCCATTCATTGGCTGAAGATTTTCACCAACCAAGACCTTTATAGACTAACCATAGACGAAAACGGGATAGACATCCATGTTTAAAGATGAATGGAAGGAGTCAAATTACAGTGCTCAACAGGCTCTAAATTGGAACCTGTAAATAATGCAAATGCTTAATGCAAATGCTAATGACGTCGAAGGAATATATTTCGTAACTTCTAATAGCCATAACTTTGCGACAAAAAATCGTAATTAATCCACAGACCACAAAAATTTTTTTGCACCCTGTACATAACCTCAAAAGTAGGAAAAACGCCGTTTTTCGGGTACATCACCTCAAATATCTCAAAATCCTGACGTGATGGGCCAATTCTGACCTCGAATTCGGATTCTACGCAGTAAATTACTTACTTAATAACCCTTAGCTTTTCAACAACTAAACCATGTTGACCTGTGTAATGTTTCTATGCAATTTAATTCGAACTAAAGACCAATCTTATTTGTATAGCAAACTGGAATTCACTCAGCAGTAGTAAAGTAGTAAAACTTTTTCACTAAATATTCCGCGTTACTCCTCTCAGCTTAGTGAACGCCAGTTGTTCGTCAGACTGTGAAACCTTCTTCCAATCGAACAAAGGAGAAGCAGCAGCCGTAACTTTCAAGTAAAATCTTTTTGGATATTTAAAATCAATATAGAACTGAATATTTCAAATATTCTATTTAAATTCTCTGTTTATATATTACCCTGAAGTTTTGAAGTTGAAGCCTTTTGGTAAATTAATTAATTTACTCTATACTTCAGACTTAGTGCCTTAGGCTCTTTCTTAATCTATTCCTTAGCTTTAGGATATATAACCTTTTTTTTTTCTATAGGTTGTTGTCCAGCACCTTGCCTATTATCACCAGGTGTTTAGTTTTATCTTGTGCGAAATTCTTGAATACGTTCTGGTGTTCATTCATTTTTTTAAGGTATACAAACAGAGCATTATTCAAAAATAAAGTAAAAATAGAATAAGGTGGATATTTAACCAAATTCTTATCCAATTTTGCTCCCCGCCCCTCCCCTCCCCTACCATTCCACTTAGAACCACACAAACTTAATCCACACAATTTACAAATTGCTCCCAGCTCTATTTGAAAGCAAATAGATATGATTCTTTTCAAAAGAATTGAAAATTTAATTGAAATTTAGTTCGAAATTTATAAAACTATAATCTTAAATTTGTTGCCCGTGTTGAGATTCCCCAACACGGTCAGAAAAATTTCCTTCTAAATTTTTTTTATATTAATTGAAATATTCATAATGCCATCGTCATCATCTCACAGTGTGTCAACGCCCAAAAAATTAGCTCGGTATAATCGGTGTTGGTGTTGAATATTAAATTAGGTTTGCTGACAGATCACGTTAATTTGCATTACTTTACTGCGATGTAAAACTAATGAATTATGTATTTCAGTCAATTAATTTATTATCAGATTTATAATTATCTTTAAATCTGAAATTTCTTCTTAATGTAGATTGAGTAATAATTTACGGATAAATGTTTTGATGAGATTTATCAAAACAACAGACGCGCGGCTACTATAGGTACTGAATTTCTTAGAAATCTCAATCTACCTGGAATTAATTGACAAGAAAATATCATGAACTAATTGAAGTAACTACTTAATCTCTAGCTAAGTGTTATATATTGATCCAGGTATGACGACAACGACGTGTACTTCAGCTGAAGGTTAAAGGATTACTTTTGTTTTCAGACAGTCAGAAATTTTTATGAGAATTGAAAATTTAGCTAATTAGAATTTAAAGAAAAACTCTTAAAAAACTTGAAAGTTTTTTAAAGTAAATTTATTCACTGTTCATACAGGAGACGGTTACGGTAGAGCGCTAAGTTTTGTTAAAAGTACCAAAGAAAGTTCTTGTCTATTTTTCAGGTGAAAATAAAGTCATAAATTCTTTTTATTTAATTGAATTTTTTTTTATTATGATCTTACCTACTCCGTCATGAAAAAGAAAAGAAGTTAAGGGCGGCAAAGTTTTAATTTTCATTGAAATTTTTAAAATGGCACTTCTAAAAAACACTAGACAGGTATTTATTCCTTTTGGCGATATACACCCTACACACCGTAGAATTACATAGTATAGGGTAGACAATCGATTTCTTAAAGTGCCAAGTGAGCAATGTTTGTTCAAAGGTTCCCTAGGAAAGTCTTCTTTCTCTCCCAAAATTTATCAAAGATATAATATTCAATATTTCCCTTAAAATGCTTAAACATGCTCGTAGGAATGTCGCTGTCGCAGGGTAAGGTTGGTTGGTTGCTTTGAATTGGAGGGGTGAGGTCCTCAAGCGCTAACTCTCTCAACTACTAACAACAAGCCTGCCCCTCCAAAGAGGTTGAACAGCTCTCGCAGTTGGCAGTCACTCAACAGTAGTATAAATATGGGGTTTCTGGACCAAATGTGCAATGTGCACCTTAAAATTGGTTAAATTGTGAGGGAAATCGAGGTCTGACGTCACATTTTTGCACATTTACAATGGTCCAGAAACCCCATAACAATTTGGGGAGGTGCAGAGATAAGAAAGCGTGATTCCGAAGGTCAAAGGTCAAGGTTGATGATTGTTTTGTAAGATAAGGCACCTGTCGGCCATCTTGGATTTTGAGTATTCGGTCTTGGAGACTACAATTCATAGGTCAAGGTCGGTGATTGTTTAGTAAGATAAGGATGAGTTGCACCTGTCGGCCATCTTGGTTTTTGCTATGAACAGCTTTATCAGGTCTATTAACAGCTATAACGGGTCTATAAGACAGCTCGAAAAGGAGTTGATACATATATTTTACTATAAATTTAGAAGATCTGGTGTAGCTGATATTAAACCCGTTAAAGCTGTTAATATATCTGATAAACCTGTTCGAGCTGTCTTATAGACCCGTTATAGCTGTAAATAGACCTGAAAAGAGCTGGTTATAAACCTGATAAAGCTGTTCATAAACCTGGTAAAGCTGGCAACGATTGATGCTACGAGACAGCACACATTTTTTGGATATATATATATTTTTTGTAAGTCAAATAGGGAATGAGGTACAGCGGCGGCAAGATGGAGTCTAACTAAGTTCTTTTTCAAAAATTTATTAAATATATTGAAAAGAAGTCTTAGGGCTCGGCGGATTAATTAAGACACTTACTCACAGAAGTTCACAGTTTTTATTCACTTCACTGTTCAATTCATTCTACAATTTCCTTTACAATTTTTCTTCACAATATCACGTTTAACTTTACTAATTAGCACCCATAACTTCAATGGTTAAAACACTACTAACTCTACACTACACAGTATCATCCGAAATATAATTGAGTTGGTATATTCACGCCCACGGCAAGTACAGACGTTAATATTTTTAAAAGTATATACGCCGTTGCGAGCACACATAGCGAACAAATGCGCTCGGAAGTATTATGCACGCTCCTTCTACACGAGTATGCACGAACCATCTACAGGCATAAAAATCTAAACATGCACGCTTCTGTAACTGCGTTCTGCGTCATCTGTCATTAAAATTCTTCCCACTAACCGATAACTCACAAGGATTACATTTTTTTATTTTTATTTATATTTTGTTCAGTTTCAGTTACAATTTTTATTACCCCGATTAAAAATAAGACTCAACTACACAAACTTTGCCGTTGGAGATAGTTTTGTTATTTCAGACGTCGGTCTTGAGATAATCTGCGAAAATAATTTTATTGTTTTCATTTTCAATTTGAATTTAGAAAAAGAGCGTACCGTGCTTGGTGTGGACTATTTCGTGCGTATTTTATTGATGCGTGTCTGCAGCGGGCTAGCATTTGGAAAAGTACAATTTTTACTCAGGCATACCGTGTCTCATTTGAGTGCCATTCAGACTGGTATTGAGCCGGAAACAGCTACCTTGTATTTCGGTTAATTCTTTCAGGTAAATAGTTCTTCTGGAGGCTTGTTTTGCTGCCTGGTATGCCAAAGCGTAAGCCATAACCTCAGCAATGGTGTTCTTTCCAGCCAGTCGTACTGCTTGCTCTTCAATATAATCCTGACTAAAACTAGGATAGGCCAAATGTGCCAACCTTTCTATATCTGCAACATCTCTCCAGGCTTCTGCGCTCGACTGCGTAGCTGAAGGCGGTAATTCTCCTCCTCGGGATAGTTTGTAACAATTCTGCTGCTGCACTTCTAAGTCCCATAATTAAAGCTGTAGCTTTTTCCTTATCAGTCTAGAAGTTTACTGCCGCTGCTATCTCCACCTGAAGTTTATGTGTCTGCCAGGGTTTTTGACTGTCAAAAGTTAGAGGATGAAGGCTTTTAGTTACAGTCACGTCGGATGACGATTTCGCGCAAAAAGAATCATCTGCACTTAACCAAATTGGACATTGCTAAGGATCTTGGAGTCGTACTCAACATCAAGTCTTCGTTCGAGCATCATATTGACGCTATTGTGAATAAATCGAACAAGACATTGGGTTTTGTTAAAAGATCCTTAACCGAAGCTCCTTTACCGCACTTAAGTTAAAGCAATCCTGGATTATGCGTGTCCAATTTTTTCTCCTTTTTCTGCTTTTTAATCGCATTAAGGCAGTCCAATACTGGTTTGTCAGATTTGCCTTGCGTGGCCTTCCGTTTTTTTTCTTTTCTTTTTTTGCTTGACTACAGTACTTTAAAGTGTTAAGATTGTAATAGTTAGTTTTTGATGAATTTTTAAATAAATAAATAAAAAAGAAGACCTATTTTGTCAATCAAATCCTTAAAAGAAGGCAATGTAATATTGACATAATGTAGTCTGTCAAAGCAACATAAAATCAAGTCAAGTAAATCCTTGTAAAACGGATCATCGACGGAACAGGAAAACTTAAGTCTACGTACACTTTTTTGTAACTTCCACTCTATGTGTAAGAATCCATCTTCGAATCTGTTTGTGTCCGGCAGGCACCAATTTGTCATCCTCTTTCTTTTACGTCGCTTAAATCAAGACAGAATAGCAATGAGCTCAAAAATAGCCGTCAGGCCTATAAAAACCACGAAAACATACAAAATTAATAGCCAATGAAATTGCAAAAGATTTCCCAACTTCTACCAATTTTCCTCAAAGTGAATAAAAAACAACACCAAAGTCACCACGGTTAAAAAAAAATATCTCAGAAAATTGCGTGACTGAAACTGACAGTTTCTCTGCTTCCAACAAAGAGCCACGTCAGCTAAGTAATTACGTTAGCGTAGGAAACCGAGCTTGCCTTTCAAAGATGTTGATTAGGTATATGTAGTCGCCGTAAGCAAAATAAATCTCCGAAATCTCTTCCGAACTGAGTAAAATGTTAATCCTCAGGACTAATCCCAAGAGAAACAAAAGGCAAATTTATTTACATCTTACGCTTCAAATGAGTCCTTAATCCCTTTCGGGCTAATCAGTAAATATTCGGCTACTAATTTCGAGTGCCGATCTCATAATTCTGGATTAATCCAGACGGAAGGGCAATTCCTACTCCTTCCGGTCTATTATTCCACCATCAGGTGCGAGAAATTAAATTCGAATGTCCCAAAGGAGCCCGGGTAGGAGAGAAAAGCGCCAACATTTTTACTTGTGTCACGTCGTCGTTTTCAAGTGTTCTGCTCTATGTGGATTTTGAGTTGATTTCAAAGCACTGCTTAATCCTATGAATATTAAAATCCCCTTAAAGTCAACAGCTGCTGTCTTCTTTCAGCCGCCAGTATCAGCCCAACCATGGAAAGGGGAGAAGCTTGCCATCGAAGATTCTGCAATTTGCATACAGCGAGACCCTTTTAGGAGAGATTTCAAAATCGAAGGAAGTGAAGATTGCCTGTACCTAAACGTTTATGCGCCTCAAGTAAGTTACCCTGATCACATTTACCTTAGATAAAATATTTTTTTATCTGTGAACATGTACAGAATCCCAATGTCACGGGACCCCTTCCAGTTATGATATTCTTTCACGGCGGAGGATGGGAGTGCGGCGCCGGAATAAGTGCATTTTATGGCCCGGAATTTTTAATGGACCATGACATTGTGTATGTCAGTGGTAATTTTCGACTTGGTACTCTTGGATTTTTAAGCACCGAGACACCGGACTGCCCTGGGAACAATGGATTGAAGGACCAGGTAGAGATGTTGAAATGGATTCAGAATAACATCGCATCGTTTGGTGGAGATCCAGGCAGTGTAACCATATTCGGAGAAAGCGCTGGGGGCGCAAGTGTCACGTATCACATGATGTCAGAGATGGCCAAAGGTAAAGTAATCATAAACGATAGAGGGCAGAATTATGATGAACAGATTTTTTATTCTAGGACTCTTCCACAAGGGAATATCTCAGTCAGGAACATATTTCAATTCCTGGGCTCAGCCTGCTCATAAAGGTGTTGCTGCGGGCCGAGCTAAAAGGCTCGCTGAGCTTTTAAAGTGCAATGAAGAGAATTACGACTGGCCGAAAACACTTAAGTGCCTAAGAACGAAACCTGCGGACAGCATTATGGGAGCAATTTACGACTTCTTTGTAAGTTAATTTGTCTTGTCTATGCGCATTAACTTGCCTTACTAAGCATAATAATTATTATTCTAGGAATGGGACTATGATCCCATGATACCATTTCCACCAGTTGTTGAGCCAAAGGTTCCCGGCGCTTTTCTAACGACGGATCCCAGGGATGAAAAATCTCCACACGGACTTACCATACCGTGGATGGCGGGCATAACTTCTGAGGAGGGAGCCCTAAAAACAGCTCGTATAATTTCTAATTACCATAATCGTTCATAATTCTTTAGTTATATCTATTACAGCCTTACTTAACATACCGGGACTTCTCGAGGATTTTAATGCAAATTTCGACAGAGTATTGCCCATAACTCTCAATTACGACCACCATACACCAGAGGTTCGCGACAGGATAACAAAGAAAATAGACCAATTCTACTTCAGCGGGAAGCACGACTGGAGCAAGCAAAACCACCAGAATTTGACAAATGTAAGTGGGATCCACTCCTGTATAATTACTTCCTTGCCGCTTCTGTCGTTCTAATTAATTTTACTAATTGTCCTAAGGGAGTACGCCACAAATGGATTTATTAATATTCTTTTCTCGTAGCTATTCACAGACGCTTGGTTTCTAAGCGGTCTCGACGAGTACTTAAGGATTCGCCTTGGAAGTCCTAACAAGAATCGGGCGGGACCCACATATGTATACTTGTTCGACCACAAGGGTGAAGCCAGTTTTACTGAGATATTCCATGGTGGCAAAGAACACTTTTACGGTAAGATTAACTTTAGGAGACGAGCTTATAACTAATTCTCATTTCACTTATTCCCTGCTAACAGGTGTTTGTCATGCAGAGGAGCTTCAGTACTTATTCCCTGTTGGGCAAGCCCTTTTCGTGTCGGCTCTTCCATCAGAACGAGATAATGCCATCAGGGAAGCATTGGTAGAGATGTGGGTGAACTTTGCTAGACATGGGTTCGTGGATATAAATTTTTGTTAGATCAGAAAAAATTAAAAAGTTCTTTTTTCTAGGAAGCCAATTATTTCCAATGGAGACACGACATGGGAGCCAGCAAGAGATTTTCCACTGAACTACGTCCGCATAGGAAGTCAACATACAGACAGTTGGAAAATGTTCAATGTTGAGAAAAATTTCTTCGAAGACCGAGTGCAATTTTGGAAGGAGCTCCAAGCTCATAAACCAGCAGGGAGTCTCCGTGATGAGCTTTAATTTGTTAATTAGTTGAAATGTTTTCCAATAAAAAATTTTTAATCTAAATGTTTATTTAATTGTTTCGGAAAATTTTTGTGAAAATCACGTCTGCTTGTTGAATACAATCCGTGCGTGCACAGTTCCAGAGAAAAATTTATAAAAACTCACGAACAGTCAAAGAATTTAGGGGAGCTTAGCAAACCTTTTATTTGCACGAAGGATAGCGCTCGCGAATGTTATTATAGAAACACATAGCTTTTCGGTTAGACATAATTCAGGTATTTAATTCAGTTTTCGTGGGAATTAAAGCACGTCATCGGGGTTGTTAGCAAGGAGTTATGTTTCCCTCTCTCTGCGAATTAATTTGTTTTTGATAATCTCCTTCATAATTTAACGGATGACATCAAAGACTCTCCAAGTCGACCTTAAACTCGACTTTGGTTATTCTACTACAATAGAAAGACAGTCATTTGAGCATGTTATCTAGAATTGTCTAAGATCAGGATTCTAGGCTTAACGTCCCGAGCCGGACTTGGTAACCGTTGTGACCCTCATCAAATCCGCCGGCATGGGGAACTAATAGATTCCATCAGGGTGGCGGACATACACGCGCAACATATTGTTGTCGGATGTGATGATAACGTACGCCAATATCAACAGAAGAAGTGAATACCTTTTTGATTATTTATTTGCTACTAGCATGGTTATGGGAAATCGTATGGGAACAAACCTGCCTTCTATGATTGATCAGTCGATTTATCGTGGACACCGTAAATGGCTAGAAAGTCTCGTAAGAACCTTCGTACTCGGATCATAGACACATTGTATTTAATATTGGCGAATTGTTAGAGAAACTAAAGAGTTTATGAATCCAAGGAATACTAACTAAGTTAAATTTACTGAGGTATTGAGCAATAGATTCAGCGACAACATCTATAGGATCAGAGACCCTTAAAACGTCGAACTTGCGGCAGATCTAGTCAATCTTGACGGTATTTAGACACTCTTGTGCTATCACGATGAAGTTTTTTCACAGATGCGCTGCTTGGTGGAATGAGAAGGCCCTCAGAATATAGAAGGACTGATAGAACACTGTTTAATGCTGCAAAGTGAGGACGGTCCTGAGATGTATACGGACGACCTCAAGATGCTTGGCTCGTTTACCCGTCTCAAGAAGAGACTTTTCACGCGCGAGGTGAAAATCTTCCAAAGACACCGAGAGACTCGAATGTCTCCGGTAGAGTTAGATTTTTGCTCACCTAAAAGACCTCTCCAGGGATTCGCCGAATCACTATACTCAGCGAAGGGTACATGGACTAATCCAATTTTCCTCCCCCACCACGATTCACCGGGTAAGCATAAATATTTACTATTAAGACTTTTCTCCGAGCCTTTCTGGCTCCATTTAGTAGTGTCCCAGCAGCCTCCTCTTCCTCCAGCAGCTAAGGCAGAACACCGGTACACTATGTGGACCGCGGTTTCCTTCTCCTCTAGGAATGGCCTACGGGTATCATTCTCAAAGATGTTCATCTTCAATCTTGTACTGTCACTAGTGCCGTCAACCATATTAGAGCCCTCCGATACATATAAGACGCCCTCCTATATTTGGCACTTCTTGGCGATGTAATCGCCATCTTAGCCTGTCTGCACGAGTCCACGATGGTCCATTGTTCACATTTCTATAGCAGGCCCGCTACCTCCAGACTTTGGTAATTCGAAGCCATCCCAGATTAGCCAGGTTGTCGACTCTTTCAAGTCCATCGATTTCTGCATATCCCCTTACCCACGCCACTGTCATATCGTTCAATGAAGTCCAAGCATTGAGTTTGCGGACGCACTCAAAGAGATGAATTATACTCTGTGCTGTCCATACCCCAGATCAACGCCTGATTTCCAATTGTCACCACTATTCATACCTGCCACATGACCTAGATGGGTCAAGTTCTCACTAAATATTTCTGCTCCTACCCTTCCATAAATGTTGGGTTCCTCCGTGAAGATTGTGATTTCAGTTAGTCTAGTATCATGATATCTATCAATTACCCTTGCTTTGCTTATACTGTCCGCAGGAATTTTCCAAGTCTAAGTTCACATTTTTGATAAGAGCAACGTTTTTCCTATGCCGGCAGTCAGCACTTGACCTGCGCCAGTTTGCACCTCGGTCCATGCGAAGAGATGCTAACGCTGTCTTCGTTTTCACATTTAAGTCTAATGGCAACAAAGCGTGGTTCGAAAGGCACCTAATATATCCACAAATGCCAACCTCTGAACCTTGCTCGATTGCCTTTTTACAGTAATCTCTGATGTCCTTGCTCACCAGATGATCGAGACATAAGAGATAATGTATCTAACCATCAGAGCATATATCCAGTATTCACCTTTTGGTGAGATTCCCCACATTCGGCTACACATCCGCCTACACTGATGTAAGGTCCTGTTGGCTCGATGAATTGTTTCCTCCACATGCCTTTTCCATGTAAGTCTTGAGTCTTGGCATACCCCCAGATATTTGATGGACCTCGAGACAGTAAGTTCTTCTTCAAAGAGTTCCACTGGCCTAAACTCTAGATTCTTCCTTTTTCTAGTGAAAGGGATGAAGTCAGACTTCTTTGCATTCATAAAGATCTCCTGTTCTTCATGCAATAGATGCACAACTTAGACCTCTCCTTATGGTGTCTGCTATTTATTTACCTACTGCGTGGAGATTTGTCAAATTAGCCTTTATTCTAAAACAATGACGGCAGATTATGCTCTCACTAAGGCTTATAGACCAATTAGTATCACTTCGTTTGTTTTAACAGCAATAAAAAAAGTTATTATGGAGAAATATCTTTACCACTTCCCCATTCACATCCGTCAGTATGCACATCAAGATAGAAGATCTACGGTAATAGCACTTCACAACCTGGTATCCGAATTAGAAGGAGCTGTCTTTAATAAAGAAATAGCGGCTTTTCCTGACTTTGGGAGCATTTGATAACTCATTCTTTGGGGTTATCGCTCGAGCCTTGAGGAATAGGCATCTTAGCGAGACCTTGATAGATAAATATAATGCTCAGAACTCGTAAAATCACTCCGGACTTCCGCCGTCAGGGGAGG
Source organism: Leptarthrus brevirostris (assembly GCA_964036015.1). Lineage (NCBI taxonomy): Eukaryota > Metazoa > Arthropoda > Insecta > Diptera > Asilidae > Leptarthrus > Leptarthrus brevirostris. The sequence continues at coordinate 14,487,403 of OZ038374.1, forward strand.
GTTGAATTAAAGGGCATTCCGAATCAGTTGAATTTCCTATATCACTTGGATTGCCTTTTAATCGTAGTATGTTGTCACACAGGTAGAGTTCGAACCTGGGACCTCCGAAGAAGGCAAACATTCATTTACTCACTGTAAAAATCAAACTGCAAGCTGATTCAAGTAGTTCATCCCCTCCTCTCCGGCTTTTAGAGCATGCAATTGAAAAAACCAATTTATAATGGGATTACCCAACATATATATATGGGGGGATCGACGGTAATGGCGCGCGTAGCCCAGTGGTCAGGGCAAGATTTCTTCTCGCCAGTTGCTTATTTTTCTCTGATTATTACATGTATTTATATATTTAACAAAATTTCAGGAAGACACCTACTACAATATGCGTACCAAGCAGTAAAGTACAAAAGTATAAAATAAAAAAAATATATAAAGTAACCTCAACAAAGCTGACACCTTACATAATTTCGAGATAGATGAAAATCAATGCGATCAAAACAGAAATTAAAGAGAAGCGACATCAATGTTGATCGGCTCCTTTTCCCCATTATTAGCGCGATGGAAAAGTACCTGAAAGAAACTCTGATCACTTACGGAGCGAGCTTGAACTGATATATTAAAACATGCTAAAAAATACAAGATAATCAATAGACCCCCGCCTGCAGTCGACAGCAAAAAGGACTCCGCAGTTACAGCGTCTTTTTTTTAAAAGCATTCAAATGTAATAGTGTAAGCCTATCGACATAAGGTGGTAATATAAGAGAGTTGTATCAAAGAAGGTCGCGTAGAGCGAATCTAACGAATCTCCGATGGACAGCTTCAATGCGATCGATGTGTGCCTCATATCAGAGCGACCAGACTGAATAGGTATATTCCAAAATAATCCTGACAAAAGTACAATAGAGAAGCTTCGTGATTTAGTGGTTATAAAACTTCTTTGATCTTCATGAAACTCATGATCCTCAAAAGTAAAAGAGGAATTAAGCCAGACGTCCAGATATTTAGTCTTTGTACGTCTAGTTGAAGGACAGCCATATATGGTGGTGTACAGATTATTAGTTTTTTTGCCCTGTTGCATGACAATGCTAGGATACACAAATCAGAAATTAGTCGGGAAACAACTAGGGCTTCACGGCACCGAGACAAGACCGAGACTTTGGCAGATCTCGGTCTTGGTCTCGTCAAGGTGAAGATGATCTCGCTCTCGTCGCAATCTCGGCGAGATAAAGGCCAGTCTCGGTGCGATCTCGCTCTCGGCAAGATAAAAAAAGGGTATTTCGGTGGGATAACGGGGAGCGAGGACAAGTGATATATCTATGTATATATGCATTTTCTACATATTCCCATTCCGAAAATAAAGTAGCAAAGGCTCTTGTTTGCTATTGGGGATAAAGCGCAAATATCTGAAGAAGGAAATAATATAGAATGAAGCGATTGAGGAGAGCCGTGTATACTTAAATGCCCCATAAATCACACAATTGACATTTTTCGGAGCGACATAAAAGCTGAAACAACTAAAAAAAATTGTCCACAATAAAATGATAAAAACTAAGGTCTCGTCCACTCTCGTCATCTCAATCTCGCTCTCGGTATCGCACTGTTACCAATGATATTGGTCTCGCTGCCGGTCTCGGTATCGTGTCGAGACCGATACCGGCAGCGAGAATTATCTCGAGTATCGTGAAGCCCTAGAAACAACTAAACGAATTTTTTGCATTATTCTACAAACATATTTTCTGCGCTTTCTCCATCGAATTTTCACCTTTTTAAGACTTTAAATAAATTCCTGTGAAACTAGCACTATCTTAAAAATAGTATTCCTAAAAAGGACATCAAAGGATTTTGGAAACAGCAGACAAATGATTTGTGTTACAACGAAATTTATTCTTAAAAGAAGCAATATGTACTCGATTTGAATGAACCAAACTCTAAAACAATTTGTTGAGGCACAAATTTCGAGAATTCCTAGAGAACGAAATTATTTCTGGAGTGTACTAGAACCCTTTACGAATTTTGCAGAAAAATATAAAATATTGACTAAGAAAGACCGTTTTTTATTTAATGTAAATTGTTTTATAAATTTTTAACTCCGCTTTTATTTTAACAGAAAACATTGATTTTATTTTAGTTTACACAGCTAATTGATATCGATTGGGTCACATGCCGCATGCTCATGCCTCATATAATCGCAATCATAATAAAAACGATATTATAAGCACTTAAAAATTAAAAAGAAGGAAATTAATGACCCAACTCGTTATCGAATGGCATTCTCGATTCAAAATAAAGTTGCAGTTAAGCCACCAATTAATGTCGATTATACAAATTTTATTGTACAACTTATTATAACAGCTCATTACGGATATGTTTTATTGATTCAATATAGCACTCCTTATGTTTCGTACGATTTATAGTAAATGAACGACACAACATGTTTACTGAGACAAATGGAATCAACTTGACTTGAACATTACTTAGTAAGTGTGTTTAAGCTTAAGTGAGTATTAAGGGAGTTGATGTGTAAAAAAATAATTTTTTCCCTTTTTTTATAAATTGGTTCATTAGGGTCTTGAAACATATACTTAAATCGATTTGACGATATTCCAATTCCATTACACTGAGAACCACAGCGTGTACACAGCGCGTGTACAAAAATGAAGGATCTTGTAGACCTATGTGAAAAGCGAAAGAAATTGTATGGGAGAGGGGAGGGGGGTCTATCTCCCCACCCTCCCAGCTATAGGGGTTAGAAATTGTTTACGATAAAAAAAATCCAATCTTACATTTGTAACCGACTTCCCAAAAGCAAAGAGGTTTTTTAATGTTTGACCGGGCTAACTTGTAACTTCGTAACTCGTTGACCGATTTTGACGATTCTTTTTGGTTGGTTGATACCACGATAAAAAAAATTGTAGTGGGATGTGGGTGGAACCTAACTTTGTAACGTGATACTGGGTAGAATATGTTGCCTGGTTGATACCACGAGAAAAAAAATGTTGGTTAGGTGGGGGTGGAACCTAACTTTGTAACGCGTGGACCGATTTGGAGAACTGAAGAATAATTTGGTCCTAATGTGGGAGGTGGGGGAGGGGTAGTCAAACTTCGTAACGCGTGGACCGGTCATAACTTCGTAACTCGTTGGCCGATTTTGACGATTCTTTTTGGTTGGTTGATACCACGATAAAAAAAATTGTAGTGGGATGTGGGTGGAACCTAACTTTGTAACGTGATACTGGGTAGAATATGTTCCCTGGTTGATACCACGAGAAAAAAAAACGTTGGTTAGGTGGGGGTGGAACCTAACTTTGTAACGCGTGGACCGATTTGGAGAATTGAAGAATAATTTGGTCCTAATGTGTGAGGGAGGTGGGGGAGGGGTAGTCAAACTTCGTAACGCGTGGACCAATTTCGATAATTCTTTCTCTGTTGGGTAGAGTATGTTCCATGATTGATACCACGAGAAAAAAACTGTTGGTGGGATGGGGGTGGGAGTAGGGAGTTCAACCTAACTTTTTAACGCGTCAACCGATGTGGATGGCTCTTTTGCTGTTGTACAGAGTAGACATATATATGAAAAATAATGTTATGCTTCTTAGCGCTTTTTGTGAAGTCGGTGCAACTTTTTTTTTTAAAAACTATTTTAACGTACAACTTTAGTGCTTGAGATGTTATTAATATCACAGTTGACACGTAATACAATTTTGCTAACGACTGTGCAATTTTTTTTACTGCAAATTGTTAAAAAAAAATTATTTTCAAACTTAAACTTTCCAAAAAAAAAAAAATTTTATTTCAAAGGGAAATATATTGAAAAGTTGCCCTATTTTTATTTTTTTTGGGTTTAAAATAGTGGCTAATATGTTCCCTTTCGATGGAAACTTGAAGCGCACAAAAATCTTTTACTATTCTCAAGTTGCGTCTCCTAACGTACAGCTCATACCTGCCCTACTAAGAAAAAATTCTACCTACCTCTTAAATTATTGATCTTTTTGCTCTTTGTATTAACATCTTGGGAGTCCTGAAAAGGACTAGGTTGTTAATAGTGCTGAAAAAAGAAGTAAAATTAATAATTTAACATATTTCCAAAATGTCCTCCATCACTTCGAATACACAGAGAGCTCTTTTTCGAATGGATTTTGTCAAGTTAATTGTTGCTAGATTTTATTTAATTTTATTTCCGGCTTCTCAAATTTTTGTTATGAGTTCATCTCTTGTTGCAGCTTCTGACCCGCTTCTTTCATGGTCCCCCATAAATAAAAATCAAGTATGCTTAGGTCGGGAGAACGATTTGGCCAAGGAAAAGTACCACGCCACCCCCTGTAATTAACATTTAACTACTGGAGTATGTTTCATCCGCAATGGGATGGCGTCCCGTCATGCTGACATAACATACTTCTTCGTATTTCCAAGGGTATATCCTCCAATAAGTCGACTAGATCGTTTTGCGGGAAGTTTAAATAGTTGTCACTGTTTAACCAATCCGGTAAAATATGTGGACCAATAAGTCGATTACCTACTATTCCTGCCCACAAGTTTACCCAGAAAGTAAATGTGTTCCCATGCCATACTCTTTTTTCATTATAACATAAATTAAATAAAAGCACTAAAGGTATAAAGCAAACCATACACGATCAAGTCTACCGTCAAGTCTGCAGCGGACTTGACGCGGCGTCCAGTTTGCAGCGCATCCATATAGACCACTCACGATCAAGTTTACCGTCCAGTTTGCATGATGCCGCACCAGTTGAAAACATGGCGTAACCAGTGACGGACGACGAGGCGTTAGCCATCCTAGGTTTATTGCTCGCAATTAAGAAACCAAAAAGAAACAATCGTTCCGACTAACGTCATGCCTACTTGACCGCTCATTAACACGTTCAAGTTTGCATAACACTGGCTTGATCAAGTCGGCAGAATCGAAATTCGATTTTTGCTTCAAGTAGACTTGTCATTTACAATTACCACGGTTACATACAGATTTGAAGCCGGCTTCAAGTCGACTTGAAAGTCATGTAACCTCGGTTCGACTTCAAGTCGGCTTGACTGAAGTCGATCCGAAAAATTTGTCGGATCGACTTGAACTAAAGCAATGTAAGTGAAGTCAAGCTATAAAGTAGGTCAACTGTCGCCACACAGTAGGTCAACTGTCAGTTCAATCTCAAGTCAAGTTTTCAATCCGACATGTAACCGGGGTATGATAGCCATACACCGTCAAGTCTGCTGCAGACTAGACGGTAGACTTGATCGTGCATGGCCAAAACGTCCTTAACCTATAATTTTATTTTTTTTTTTTTTCAATAAATATTATCTTAGTTGGTAATCAATAAAACTTTTTAGACCTATCTAAAAGGCAATTAATTTTTTTAATCTCATTTTCGTTCGCTGGAGTTGAAATAAAAAATTAAACTTGCCCTTTCCCTTTCACTTTAAAAACATAAATGCCTTAAAAGAATATGGGACAGTAAAAGTTTAATTTCTTTTGAATTAATTAAAAATGAGATAATTAGGAAAAAAGAAGTATCCGTCCAGAACTGGATTAGAACGCAATTTATTTGAAACAAGTTTTCCACTGTACAGAAATGGCAATTAAGGAGAAATGACGGTATAATTTTCTATCACAGGGGAATTTACCTCAGAACTTTTCAACCCGAGATAACTTTTGGTTTGTCAGAAGGAAAAGAAAGTTAGGAGAAGATTTCAAAATAAACTGTCACAAGGAATTTTTGTTGTTGTTTAGAAATATTTGCTCCATAAAATGGAGATATTTATATAAATTCTGAGTTTGTTGTAAGGAAATTTTAATTTATAGTTTGAAATGAGTAGAAAACGTATTTTGTGTAAGTGGAAAGAAAGCAGTCAACTGTCTGAAGTTCTACTTTAAAAGTTTAATTAAAAAGTCATCCGTCCGCGTAATTAATACAGTTTTTATCATTAAAATTTCACAACTTATTTAAGCACTTGGGGATGTGCTAAAAAACTTAGACAATTTAATTTGTTCATAGTATAGAACAACGCAAATTTAAAAGCCTTTTCCAGCCTGTCGGTGTCTCAAAATAATTGATTGTAGTAACTTTCATCGAAATTAATGTGTACTTCAATTTTGTGATAAATGCACACAATATCTGGTTTTTTGTAGTAAACAAAATTATAGCTAACTAGGTAGCTAAATGAACTCAACATCTGGCAACACTATTTTGATTGTGAATGTTCTTGGTGTATTTTTTTAATTTTTTAATACGATGTGGCCAACGTCTAGGGAACAACCCTTTGATGCGTTAGCATGGTTTTGGCCAGAAGGGAATTAGGGAAAGGGAAGTGAGGAAACTTGAGTCTTGTTTTTGCATTGCTGCGAGCTAGAAAACAGCCCAGAGACGGATTATTTTAATTTCTTAATAAATGCTCACGGGGAGACCTGGTCTCGAACCCGAAACCCATGGCATGGTGGTGGTGCCGCTCAACGAATTGATCCAACTCCGTCTTTATCTTATTTTTTGGTGATTGGTGTAGGGTGTGTATGCAAGAAACTTACAAGGAATTATAAATTACTGAGTTTTTGATTTTCTCCTTTACTTGTGCTATGAGATCTTCATCCGCGCCAAATTTCAAGATCCTAAGTAAACAAGAAGGTATTCTATAGGTTTTGATGTATTAAGTCAGTCAGCGGGTTAGTCATCAGTTTGAAAATATACTTTAAAGACAGTATCCTTTTATTGCATTGTGTTAGAAATTTTGTGCAGGATTATAAGGCTGTATTGCATTATAATCAATTGGTATTAATTTCAAGTCGACACCTCTAGTCGTTCCTGAGGAAAAGATATAACATGAAAAATGGCTTTGTATATACGACTCGAAAAATGCTTTATAGAAAGGATATCCGGTACCTGAAATCTAAATCCGGCAACATAATTACGAAATTATAATCTGTTCCAAAAAGATTGGCAGTACACGGTCTTATGGAGTATTCCTGTCTGCTTTATTATCACATCATCCCTATGCATGCATCCCTCTTCCTTAGCACGCTGTTGCTACGATTTCAACTCATCATCTGGCTACACTAAATGTTCTTTCCGTCACTCAAATTCGTATTGCATCGGAGAACTTAGCATGTAAAACCACCTACCACCCACCACTGAGTGCTGATCACTGTCGGTTGGAGGAATTTAATATAATACATTCCGTCTCTGGGCTGTTGTCTAGCTTGAAGCAATGCAAAAACAAGACATTCAAGTTTTCTAACTTCCTCTAGCATAATTCCCTTACGGGCAAAACCATACTAACGCATCAAAGGCTTTGAACCACATCGCATAAAAAAACATCAATACGTTACGAAATGCCAGGTGTAAAAGCTTTGGCATAAGCAGGATTAGGAAGGCATGGGTCAACAGCTTTACCTTAAATCTGTAAGATCTGTCAAAATGTCTCAAAATGAAGTAAGGCTCAGCCTACTGTAGATACAAGCACAATACCGAATTGAAAAAAATTTTTAGAAAAAAGATTGATGAAACTGCAGCGGAGATTTTTCTATGGATACAGGAGCAGAAGTAACTACCAGAACTTTGCAAACGATGGAACACCAGCACGAAGACTTCGAAAAACCCGAATGAAGATCGGTCGATTGAAATGTTGCGAAATCTCGGAAGAGTGATCTTTACCGATGAAGCGAAAATCAACCTCAGCGAATCAGATATACAAATGTATCGATGAACCGGGCAAGATATTCACGAGGCGTAGTGCACTGGACGAATTCTCCTATAAGTTTCATGATATGGGAATACATTTCCTTTTTTCGAACATTGGGATTTAGCCTACTGCACCAAATCCATTAATGTGATACCTTCATCGATGTCATAAAGGATCATTTGATTCCATCGATTGAGATTCTGTGTCGGTCGTTTATGACCCAATCTTTCAGAAAGAGTCAGCACCCTGTCGTCATGCGCCTAAGGCAAATTTACCTGTCTTCTTTTTCTTTAGAGTCGAAAGTACTAAAGATAATGCGTTAGCCACGGCTAAGTGGTACAATAGATAGTCACCCTTTTCAGCTCACACGGAAATATGAACAGTTTTCAAAGAGGATCCTTGTAGGACCGCCAGCGCATCGGCCCTCTCATTTCCCTCTATGTCCCTGTGATATGGCACCCAGAACGAGGTGAATTCAAGATACTCACAGAGAAGGGAAAGTTCATCACGACAACATTCTATCGGCTTGGAAGATATGACAGCCGAGTCGAGAGCATTGATGGCGTACTCAGCAGCATGCCCGGACGACTTCACCACTAAGCAAATCTTCGTTTCAAACTATTCACTTCCAAAGAGATTAAGAGCTGGAAAATTACGGTGAAGAACCGCAAATTTTGCAGGTTATTCCGGGAAAAATTGAATATTAGGCGGTCGATTTTACACACAGTAAATTTTATGTGTTGTTCCGTAAAAATGTCCTATGAACGCATTAAAAATCACTGGAAGAATTGTAAACTTTATAGTGCGGCTGCTTAAATTTTGGCAGAATGTACTATAGCAGCACGATTAGGGTGAGTAAAACTGTAATATTTCCTGGAATTTTCTCTTCGTGTAGCTTTATAAAGTAATATGTAATTATATTTTAAAAATTAACGATTATATCTAAGTAAAATTCGCCGGTGGAATAAGTGATAACGTGTCGGCCTACCAATCCGGAGGCCCCAGGTTTGAATCCCACCGACGGCGACCCATGGTTGTTCTTCTACGATGAAAAGGCCACGGGAGTTATAGAGAAAATGTCAGTGGTTCGGAATTCAATTCAAATTGTAGGTCCACTTGCAACTGTTTTCTGGAATCGAGTGAAGTTGTTCTACCGCCCCATACCCCACAAGGAGTTACGAGGACTAGAGGGAAGATTTACTGTAAAAAAAATTAAAACATTACAATGAAAGGCAATTTCTGGGAATTTTTCAGGGCGGGCCAAACAAAACAAAGAGAAATACTTATGTAATACAACATCAACTTTTTATAGTGCCCACATGTTCAGTATATTTGTAGGTACACCTCAAGTAAAGCTCCAGTTGAGACTTTATACTATCCCAAAAAATATTATGAGAAGATGGAATTTCTCAATCCATTCCTATGGTTTACTATTCGAATGAGAAGTAAGTTCGATTTGTCTACACCACTAAGGCTCAGCTGTTCGTGTATGCGTCCAAGCTTGTATCAAAGAATTTGTTGTGAGTAAGGGTAAGCTTGGATCACAACTTGCAAGTAGCGGATATGTGTTATCAGCGAATTTTTCTCGATATTCTCAGTGCGTGAACACTTTTAATACTTGAATGCATCACCAACTGTCAAATATACGTGAACATCTGTCTCTTTTAGCCATAACAAGCTAACTTTCTTTTTGTTGCGTTCATTTGACAGCTTTTTTCTTTCCGATTTGTTCCGTGACGTTTATTATAACTCAGGCTAAGTCAACATACTTACACTCTTCTCACTCCTATTTGTGAAAATTATTGTTGCATATACAAATTTTGTACAATTACACATGACATTAAACATCTTCTTTTTTTAGGGGTATGAAAGAAAACTGTCACTCCACTGTGAAGCATTATGAAGATTAAAGCTTTTTGGTATAACTTTTTTAATTTCAAGTAGCAACAGCAAGTTTGTTAACGATTTCTTAATTGTCATAAGAATTAAGAAAGTATTATTAAATGGGGAAGAGATTTGTTTGAAACAACCTTCTTCAGAACAGACGTCTACTTGGACAGATCGCATTAACAGAAATGTTTATCAGGAGCATTATAACAAACGATTTAAGTTATTAAAAGACATTACGTGAAGTGGAAATCTTTATTGTATAGAACAAAGCGTAAAAGGTTTTCAAAAAAAATAGAAACTCACCCCTGTAACCAAATAGTACTGAAAGGTCTGGTAGTATTTGTTTTATCCCTCAGAAGCATAGCAAAAATAAATGCTGTACCTGGATAGTGACTTCCAATCAATGGATAATCGCATTTTGTTAATTTAAGAAACCACAACATGTACTTCAGCAATTAAATCTTTGTAAACCCGAAAAACCGCGAAAACCTTTCTTAAGATTACCTCTGGTAGGGACTTAAGAAGACTAATTTGTTTTTTTACTTCCTAAGCTTACCTCTGGTGGGAGCTTAAGAAGTTTTAAATTGTTTAATAAAACTCTGGAGTGATTTTAATAAGACTTAAATTTCATTGATTTATGCTCAGTATTTATAAGAAATGTAATTGCTAATCTAAGCATTAGTTCGCATCGCATGTTTATTCATAATTTTTATGTTTATGTTACAAATACGGCTATGCAGGTATGGACGTGTAATGACCGCTCGTGTCATTTGCGATCAAACTTCTTCGCTGGGACCTTATTGCTGAGGATGTTACTTTACATGGAAAATTGTTTCTTAATTAATAAAAAGCTTTAATGTGAGATTATGAATATGTGGCGTGGAACGAGGAAACGTACCTTACAGCACCTGGCAGCGTCTATCTCCGGCTGGAGGGAGTGGACCTTTTCCCCTCGCGCGAAGCTCGTATTCTCAAATAGGTTTTACAAAATGCGCTATAGATTTTTCAATTTTTATCGCACACACTTGAAGGTATGCTCATTCGATTCTACGTACTTTCTTCATGCAGGTTCATTAAAAACCTGAAATTCGATTTTTGGTGCTGTAAGGTTCCTCGTTCCACGCCACATTAAAATTCTTTTTGAGGTAAACTCATTATCTATAGAGATGGTTTTAATACGAAGGCCAATAAGGGTTTTAAATTCAGGAGCGTATTCTAAACATAAGTATCAAATCATTACTCGTTGCAAGCAGTTGTATGTGACACTGATGGGCTTTATTTGAATAAATTTTCAATCCAATAACGATTTTTTTTTAAATCGATTAGAAGAATAAAAAGATTAGAAGAATAAATTTTTCTTTGATCTTAAATTTTATTTTATTTATTTTTTATTTCAGTTATTCGCAAATAATTATTTGTTATTTGGCGTTCTATATGATCCCGTGACCTGTAATGTTCAGGTAGTATTATGTATTATCTTCAATTGTGGTTCTGTAGTTGTTTTATTTGTTTAATTTGCACCGACTTAAAAATGTCGTAATAGATATAAAATTTAAAATAATTTTATGCTTTTTAGCGCTTTTTGTGAAGCCGGTTAAACTTTTTTTTAAAAAACTATTTTATTTTTCACTACCCACCTCCATCCCATTAAAATTTTTTTTCTCGTGATATCAATCAAGGAACATACTCTACCCAACAGAATCATCGAAATCGGTCCACGCGTTACGAAGTTAGACTACCCCTTCCCCTCCCCCACCGCCAACCCTAGGACCAAATTATTCTCCCACTCTATACAACAGCAACAGAACTATCCAAATCGTTCCACGTTTTACAAAATTAGGTTCCACCCCCACCCCAGCAAAATTTTTTTTCTCGTGGTATCAATCAGGGAACATACTCTACCGAACAGAAAAAAAATTATCCAAATCGGCCCACGCGCTACGAAATTAGACTACCCCTCCCCCTACCCTAGGCCAAATTTTTTTCTCCTATTAGCAATGGGGGATCATACTCTGTACAACAAAAAGAGAACCATCCAAATCGGTCAACGCGTTACAAAAAATACACGTCGAACTTAGAACCTTTTTGTTTTTGGGAAGTCGGTTAAAAAATGATATGTGTTCATGACGTCGAAGGTTGTAAATAAATCGAACGCAATCGTTGAAAGCCACTGTCAATTTACTGAAGCACTCAGTGTCGAGTTCGGAATATACTGATCTGAAATATTTAAAATGTGGTAACAGCAGGGTTCTTACAAGTTTCATCTTCAAGTCGGTAGATAATAATCTCCCAGAAAATTAAACTTGTCTTAGACTTCCATAAACCTTTTGGAGAGTATATCCTGGTCATAACAATCCATTTTAGCATTTATTTATACCCTCAAACTTTTGATACTATCTTCATACATAGGACAGATGTGTGCCATCCAAATAGACTCTTGGGAGATCAATACAGACCTCCATTAAGCCGAACAGATATAAGTAAATATTCACGCCTTTTATTATGTCTGGGAGATCATTAATGAATAGGTAAAAAATAAGAGGCCCTAGGATTGAGCCCTCAGGTACTCCACTGACAACACTGACCAAATAAGATGTGGTATCGAGGTAATGAGAGTTTGCTGAAACCTGCCAGTCAAAAAGTCACCGACGAACTTATTAGCAGAATTGAAGAAATTAAATATTCTGCGCAATTTGAATAAGAGAAGATTGTGATTTACCGAATCTAAAGCTTTGGTAAAATCAAGGAGGAATACGACTGTCACAAAATCACAGTCCAAAGCAGACCGGACATCGGTGGATATCTTGAATAAAGCAGTTTCACAACTATGACCAATACAAAAACCCGATTGCAACTTAGATATGAGATTATTATCTGAAATATGTTGGAGGATTTGTTTATATAATAGCTTCTCATAAACTTTGCAGAGAAAGCAAAGTAAACTAAAAAATTTTAAAAAATACACGTCGAATTTAGAACCTCTTTGTTTTTGGGAAGTCGGTTAAAGTTTGTGTGTCAAAAATTGTGCAAATGGCGCAACCACAAACTTAGACTTGCGATTTTCGACACATTTTTAGTTTAATTCAAGTCAATCGGTCAAGTAGTTTTTGCGAAATCCTGTACACCAGTTCAAAAAAAGTGATTTCGAAAAAACGCGTTCAAAAGTTCACAGAGAACGTATATAGCGATAAGACGGCACTAAGTTTGACAGCTCCTATCTACTATTCTATTCATCGGATAGACTTCAAATTTTGTAAGCAGAGTTCTTGGCTTATTTTTAACAATTCAAGATTAAAAAACCCCCACTACACTTATTTGCTCCTTAAGGACATGTTTTGTCGTACCAAGAAACATGGGTTTATTGATTGGACCAAAAGTTTCAATTTGGCAGGCGAAAAAAGCACCCATTTTTGGCAAGGTTAAGTTAGGTTAGGCCAGTTGGCGGCCACCGGTGGTAAACCAGTCGACCTCACATAGTCATAGTGATATGGTCCGTTATGTTACCACTACTTAAGGAACTCCAACCTGGATCGCTCTAGCACTACCATGCAGTGATTAGTTGAACCAGCCGCAACTATTGAGAAACCTAGTTAGGTCCTTGAACTCCGCGCTGGCGAACTCCCCTAGTACATTAAGGAAGTGCTTTCCAAAGACCTGAAACCTTCTCCTGGCTAGTCCAAGGCATTCGCAAAGCAAATGCTGAATGCTTTCAACCTCATCCTCGTTCAGGCAACTCCGACAGAAATCATTGGCAGGAATTCGCATGCGGATTGCATGACTACCAAAAAGGAAGTGACCTTTTATAACCGCAGCGATATTTCGGAGATTCCGGCGACTTCTCAGTAGGCTTCTTGAATAGAAACGCCGTTTTCCTTTTATTTTACTCTGGCCACATCCGTCTTGACACGTCGTAGGTTGACAGGCCGATCCATATACGCTCGTCGAGCTGAACAGCTTTAAGGTCGATCGCTCTTTTTACTAAGATTAGAGGCCGTCCAATTGATCTGTCTATTTGTGAAACGTGCAACTGCGAAACTTCTTTCGCCAGAACATCGGCTGCCTCGTTACATGTCACATCGCTATGACCGGGTACCCAGCAAAGAATCACCCTATGTACAGCCCCAAAGCTATCGGGACCGGTCCGGCATCTGCGCACTAGTAGTTTTTGCAAAAATTGTATACTTTTCTTTCAAAACGCCGCCATTCTTAGAGTTTCCAATATTCTTAAAAATCCATGATTGATGGTACGAAAAGTTATACTTATTTTAATGATGATTTGATATTTTTTGATTTCAGTCAACGTGGAGGCGCCAGTCATGGCCTACTCTTTGTTCATATGTCGCAGCAGTTCTTTTCAAAAACAATTCTGGTACAGCCCCTTGAGGCGCAAGTTCTTTTGAATGAATTTCGCAAGTCAAATGCAATTAGGCTTATCTTCGTTTTTAAATATGAGGCTTATGTTTACAAAAGCTCAATTATTTAATAGTCGAATAACAAATAATTATTTGCAAATGATTCATCAATTAACGAATAATTATTTGATTGTCAAATAACGCACAATCGAATAACAAATAATTATTTGAAATTCCAATAATGAGCGCCAAATAACAAATAATTTGTGTAATAAAATAATTTTTTATTAGATTTTTCATTTTACTTGATTTTTTATCTTTGTTCGAATAAAAGAATTCCGAAGGTCTGTGGGAGAGAAAGCAAAAATGGTTGCTTTGTTTAAAAATCAAGTTTGAAAACGAGAAGTTAGTCTTCATGTTGGATGTAGTGAGTGGACAGTGAAAGGAATAGAGCGAATAAAGGCGTGCAACGTCGAAGAAGGGTAATCGTTAAAAGCGATTATGCTTGAATAATCGGGTTTAAACTGCTTTATAGTACAAGGATAAAAGGTCAATCAAAACCTTGTTGGGTTGGAACTGTGCAAATGAAGATTAATTAGTCGAGTCTAGTAGAGGTCGCCTGCGAAATAAACCTGGTCTGACGAAGAAAATAAAGAGCAGCTGACTGAATTGGTGTAACGAACATCGGAATTGGACTGTTAACTAGATGGTAAAGGATCGTTTGCTTCAATGAATCCAGGTTTAATTTAGTTGAGGCTGATATTGAATGCTCAGAGTGAGACGAAGAAAATGAGAGTTCATTCGTTTCGATTGCTTTTGGTATGGCAAACCCACTATCTTCTTATGTTTAGGGCTCCGTATCAAAATGGAAAAAACAGAAACCCTTATGGTGCGACTTTGTATGGCTGTTTTTCTGTCACAGCTGATTATTTCAGCAACTGTTAACGCTATCGACTTGAAATTTGAAATAGTTTTAAATAATGCTTGCCTACCTTTATTAAAAAAAAAGAATTTAAAATATTTTTATTTTTATTGCAAAAAGGAAAAAGGTCGAAAGCCCCTCCCCTTCCCAATATGTTAAAGAATGGTTAATAGAGCAAGTGGAATATCATATGAAACCGCTTAATGTGGACGTTCTAAACTATTTTTTCATTTCTTTTTATGCCGCAAAGTGTCCAACTTAGGGTGAAAAATATCTAAAACAAATACCATTGCCCCCTCCCCCTCCCCTTCCCCACCCCTTATCAACAAGTTTACAAAGCGAACAATCTAAAATAATAAGAAGTGAAAGAAGTTTAAGTAAATATTGCGGGAAAAATAAAACGATGTTTCTAACTAAACCTTCCAAGGTATCCAACCCTTTTTAAATTTTCTCTATGTGTTAGTACCATTTAAAAAGAGATTTTGACATTGACAGCTCATTGTGCTTAGGACGTGGTCAACGTGGAAACGTCAACACTTCGTCACAATTTTCGTACAATAAGATTTAATTAAGATAAGAACCTAAGCAAATTAAAATCACTCACCTTAAGACTAATGTTGGCGATTCGGGATGCACTTTAAATTGTAGTTCTACTTGCAATCGTTGTCATCGAACAACGTGAAGTTATTCGTGCGTTCCATGTCCCATAAGAGGTTACGGAAACTGGAGAGGATTCCAATCTTAAGGCAGAGTCTTTTATCTGAAATTCAAAAAAACAAGTATGAAATAACGAAAAGCTAAAAGGGTATTTCTATATAAATTGTACCTTAATTTTAAAGACGAAGATTCAGCCACAACGAGGTTCATGAAATTCTTTAGTAAAACCTAAACAATGTCATGTACTACTCTGCGTTCCATTCAAGTTCTGTCATCATGGCCAGTCACAAAAAAAATTTTTTTTCTGGTTTAGGTCTTGCTAAAGAATTTCATGTACCACCCTGTGATACCAGCCACAGCAAAAAGTATTTTATTTGAACAGAAAAAAAATACTTGTAAATTGTTAATTTGTTTTAAATCTGCACTGTTTCAATTATGTTAAAATTCTGCAACTGTTTCACCCTATAATTAGCTAATGCGACTATAACTCGAAAATTCTCGTATGAAATTTATTCGGTGGTGAAGTTACAAGCCATGAATTTATTATAAATGCAAATCCACAACTCCGGAAATACAACAATTGTTGCTTTAATTAACAACTTCCGAGGTAACTTTGTAGTGAATGTTAATTCCATTATGTATTTAAAGTGATTAAATTTGGTTTTGTTTCACATAAATTTGTTTTCAGAGTTTTGTCATATGAATTTATTGCAGCAATATTGTCGCAGGACATTAGCACTGAAACACTTTGGCTAGGGATTCAATAAAAAGGACCTTTGGAATTCAATGGAAAGCGAAATTGCTACACATGAAACTGGCATGTAATAAAAACCGTTTAAATTCGATCGAAATGAAGAAACATTTCACTTAAAAAAGGTATTGAAATTCTTTTGTATATTGCAGCATGGTTTACGGACCGTAAATAATGGCAAACAAATTCCTTTTCGACATTCCAATGTGAAATTGTGAGAGTTTTCGGCAAGACATAACAATGTACAAATAAACGTCTTCAATGTCAAATAGGCATATTTCTGCGAAATTTTTCAGGTAGACAACAGCCAGATAGACCTTGCTTCAGAAAAATGTATGCAATTAGTTTTTAGTAATAAACACGAAAAACACATTAGGCTCGACCTTATTGTATGCACTTCAGGTCATTCCAAATCAATTTATTCCTGAACAGATTTTCGTTTGACTAAAATCGCTGGCATTCGAGCACTTGAAATAAATTTCTTTTATTTTGGAAGAAAAATGAATAACGAAAATGTATGGTTCTCATTAGACCATTAGGGTAGCGGTGGCGGTAGTAGGGTATATCGGGCTACCGGATTGGCAGACACACCCAAATCAGCAATGTGCTAGCTCTGTTGCCTTTGTTGTCTCTTACGACAGGGTCAAATGGGCCATCAGTTTCTTTGAACCATAAAAGTCATCAGGAATAATAGATGGAACCCCTTACTCATTATGATTAAAAAAGCTCAGGGATCTATTATTCCTTGGCTCAGAGCGATATATAGATGCTGTATACTTCACTCCTAACTCCCTCTTGCTTGTAGGCAGGTTAAGGTAATCTTTATCCTCAAGGCAAACAAAAACAGACACTGGAGACTTCAGATATATTAGCCTTTCCGCGTTTCTTAACTTCTTAAAACGCTGAAGAGACTTCTCGACGTGTACCTGCTCACGTGCACATATGTAAATACAAAAACAGAAGTCAGCTCAAACCGAGCTACGGAGTAGTGGGCGTTATTGAGAAATTGAAACAAAGAATTTATACCTTAGTTATATTCCTGGATATTGAAGGGAGTTTCAATAATGACAAGACTGTAGCAATACACAACGCAATGAAATCCAACGGACCTGATAATCTCGTTTACCGCTGGACTGAACGCAATGCTGGGCAGACACGAGGCAGTCAGAGCCGTATGCAGAGGAAGCCCGCAAGGAAATCCTTATTGTCATCATTACTCTAGCGCTTCGCAGTTAATAGGTATAAATATCGAATAGCGAAAGATCGATATTGGGGAGTTCGATCTTTTACCTTTCTACGATCTTAAGAATCGATTAATCGGATTGTAAAAATCGATTGCAGTACATCGATCTTCCGATCTCGTTTTTTTAAATTTCTATTATTTTTTATTAATATCCACATTAAAATATTATTAATAATAAAATATTACTGCATCCTGTTTTTAAAAGTGGGGAAACAAAACATTAAATTGATGAAAAACGAAAATGCTGTCGTCGTTTTAAGAGCTAATAGCTCAAGAATTCAAACTGATTTTCAGTGCTTCTCTTTGTAATTTCAGAATTTTTCAAGACTGCAGGAGCAGGCTGTACCTCGCTCCTGAAATCTTGGAAAATTATGAATGTAAGAGTAGTGTAGTTGCGAAACAAAGGGTTTTTTTTAAAGTAAAATAGGTATACTCACGACGTAGCAGTTATCAAGAATAGCAAATACTCAAACAAGCTGGGTCTAATGGAAGAGAATCTCTTGCCTCCAAACATAGTATGCTATTTTCGTGTACATTTTCGTTGCTGAATCATTTCAACTCTGACATGTCAAATTAAAACATCAAAACAATGCTTAAGCTTTAAGCGCGAATTGCATGTGACTGTTTAGTGACCGCGGCCTAAAGGATAACTTAAAGCCGTTGTAACTTTTATCAGTTACATTCACTCTACAGTCACAAATCTCCCTATACTTACTTTCACCTACATATATTCAACCGTGGGTGCGAATAGTCACAGCCTTATATTTCAACGGGTGTATGCTGTGAAGAAGCTAACGTTCAGATGTATGCTCTTTCCCGAAATATGTATGTGTGCGTATGTTAGGGAAGATTCTCAAACAGTACGGTTTGCACTGGAAACTGTGCTTATTGGTTAAATTAAAAATCACAGTACGCAACGCACTTCACACTGTGAAGCATAAAAAATACACGCCATACACATGTGTTAGTTAGTTCACTGTATTTATTATTGTGTAAAATAGGTCGGTATAATAAACCCCTTTTTAGATTGTCAACTTTTTTTAATTCTTTAAAATAAAGAGTCTTCAAAAATCGGGAATCGGAGGCAAAAAGATCGATTCACGACATAAAGAATCGATTCAAAAATCGGAAGATCGAATAGTCAAAGATCGATCTACTAAAATCGAATCGAAAATCATCCATCCCTACCACTAAAGAACTGTATTTATGCATGGACGGTTTTGATCGTGGTTTACATAAGAGCGAGGGTAATTGATAAATAAGCGAAAGCATTCCAAAAATACAACAGACATTTTGCATAGCCATCACGCACACTTTTAGCTGAATATTGGTGGTTGTATCATAAACTGTCGCTTTTTGCAAAACTGTGGAAATTTCAAGGTAATGCTGGCGGCAAGGCGTGCAAATTAAACAATTTTGTTATGTCTCTATACATTTTTTGTGACTATGAGGTGGTGTGACCACTTGTCGGTCTACTAAAAGTTAAAATCACTGCGAAATAAGTATAAATCGCGATTTGTCGTAAAATTAAATCATTCCTTTGTTATCGCAATTCTCACCTCATTTGACAATATACCTTACGATTGACCGCATTCGAATAACATTTGGTGGATATTTACGGGTAACAACGCTACTTTGAGGTAAATTTTCAAAATTGACAGCGCTACATATTCTGTTCGTACTTAGCTACAGGCCCGAGAAACACCCGAGAACCACCGCAAAAGAAAGCGCCAGCATCGAATTCTGTTTCCCACTTCAAACTTTCTGCTTCGGCTTCAGAAAGGGTTTTCAGTTCCGCAAAAATGACGTCGCAAAAGGGGGTGTTTCTGTCCGCTGTTAACAAGGGGGCCATAACACAGCTCAGTATCGCTGTACAAGAAGTACTGGTGATGTTGGGTGCCGTCGACGGCGATGTCGTATGCGTTGTCGGAAAGTTTCGAAGTTGTACTCGGATGCCGACTGCTGCCGATATTCGGGAGTCACAATCAAAGAAATGATTTCCTAATGCTACCATTCATGCAGAACTCTTCCAGTGCCTGCCGTGGACGTTCAATTGACTCTTGCTTTCCAGGCGACACACAATCAGTGTCTTTCGAATCTTCCAAATTTTGCGACCGGAATTGTCATCCTATTCGTCTACCCACAGCCTACTATAAATACAAGCCCAGAAAACATGACAGTTCGGCCATTTAACCACCAAGCTAGTCGTCATTATTTCATTTATTTTTGTACCACAGATTAAGCAATACTTGCACACTGTCTTCACCAAAACTAAAGAGAAATGCTGATGTCATTGACGCATTCTAAGCTCAATACTTCAACAAAACGAACACAAGAGAGAGTCTTCCCATTAAAACACAAAATTGTAATTGAGAAATTTTTTACTGTGACCACATGTTCAGAACATTTGTAGGTTCACGTCAAGTAAATTCAAAGTTGAGACTTTAAAAAAACTGCGAGAAATACTACAAAAATTAGAATTCCCTAAGCTTTTCCTATTCTTTAATGTAGCAAGTTTTGCATTCTTTACACCACCAATGCTCTGCTGTTCGTGTCAGTTTCCGGGCTTGTATATAGAGTAGACTGTGATGTCAGAAATATTGACAAATGACAAAGATATTTCAGTTGTAGTATTCACTTGCAACCACCCGACGAAATGTCACCAATCGTCACAAATGCCGCAAATGCTTTTGCGACCAAAGTGTCGCAAATTTGGATATTACACGATTACAGGTATACTAATTAGGAGATGTGATATTTAAAGAAATTTGAAGAAATACAAAGCGTGCCACTTTTAATAACTTTTCAATAAATCCCAAAAACTCATTACAAGTTGAGTAAAGTACAAATTTCAAATTAAATTTTCGACGAAAATAAATGAGGAGCAGTTTTGAAGTGATAGGAAAAATTTCAATAACTCAATTTCTGGCAAAGAATATTGGATTTGGCGGCCCTTGTATTTAGACCTTAATATTTCGTTTCTTCAAATATTTTAGGAAATTTAAATAAATGGTAAGTAATTCAATACTACGGCCTAGCCACTTTCACGTAAAATAATTTAAAACATGATGCTATGCCTGCAGATGGTTCTTCTACACCTAATATGTATAATTTAGCCATTTTTTATCCCGTACGTTTTTCCCTCATCCGAAGAACCCTCCATATTGAGAACTCTAGTTCGAGAATGATTTATGAATAGAACACTCTTGTGAACTGTTAAAAATTGCAGAAAGTTTCTAAATTGTTCCCTTCTGAATTTGGTAGAAACTTAAAGCCTTCGATTCTCAATTCTTTCTTAAGTAATAGATCGATTTCTTACCATGCGGTCATATGCAAATACAACCATTTCGGAAATCACGATAAAATCTCTACACATCTATTCCGTGATGGGGCGTAACAGGAAATCCGTAAAATATCATTTCTGTTAATGCCTTCCTGAGTTTAAGCAAGTGTATGGGAGCACGAGTATAATTTTATGTCTTTGCTTTGATTCACTTGGGAATTAATTTTCGCGAAAGCTCTACGGAAAATGTGCCCCAGCATCACCATCAATCACCAAAATGAAGATATGAATATTTTAGGAAGCCGGGAGGGTTTCTGAGAATGATTAGGTTCGGCTTTTGAAATTGACGTCGTTTGAGCAAGTTCATATGTCAATTGAGTGATTTGGGGATCTTATTTGAAGTGTTTATAAACAAAACGAAATGACGGAAACCATTTAGTTTGAGCTCATGTTTCATCACGTTTTCTTTGAATGTAGAGAAACACAAGTGGAGGAGCGTACGTTTTATTTGTAATTGTGATATAAACAGGATCTTTGAAAATAAATTGAATTGAGATTTATAAATAAAGTAAGCCTTATTGGGTTTATAAATGAATGAGCTCGAAAAAATCGATCGTTTTTATTCTCTCTTGACAAATTTCCTAGCCACATTATATGTATACGAAAACGTTCCAGTAAATCGGATTAAGGATGTGTGCCTTGATTTTCGTAGAACGATATGTCTAACAAAATTTCCTTTCTAAAAGACATTATACGTGATTAAATTTGTCAATCTGATAATAGAAATTAGAAAGACAAGTCAGCTAAATACTGTACTGAACCATTGAAGGTAAACTTGTGAAAATTTCCAAGATAAATATCGTTACTACGAACATTATAGTGAGCCTAAATTTATATTTGCAATGCAGGGTGTTATAGGGTTTAAGATTGTTTTGTTATTTCTTTAAGAACCCAAATTGTATATAATATACAATAATTTTTCGGGTAAATAAGGGTGCCCCTTGTGAGGTATGTGACGAGAGAAAAAAAACGCAGTACATGACAACGATTACAAGTGGACCTTCGATTTATGATCGATTCTGAACCACTAGATACTACTCTGCAACATCGAATACTCTTTTAGCGTAATCTGTTGTCAACAGAAAATCAGAGGTCGCCACCGATAGAGTTCTAACCTGGAATCCTTATGCTATGTTAGATGGTTAACACGTCATCCAACGGTACGAGTATTGCTCAACCAAATTCTCCACCTATTAAGCGGCTAGGTCTAGCCATAAATTTGACAAAATCGAAAAAATTTGTGAGCACTGTTTATAGATATTAATCTCTAAGAATACAATGTCACAACTGTTAACATAAAATGTATAAAATTGATGAAGTTATTCAGACATTGTTCTACCAACGCCGATAATGTTCTACTTGCGCCGATACTATCTGTAAAATGCACCGTAAACATCAGCCTCACATAGTCCTAAGAAAGGTCCGTTGTGTTACCATGCCGCGGGACCGCACCTGAATCTCAGTATCGGGTTTATTTAGAACCAGCTGCAACTGTTAATAAACCGGAAAAGCTGCTTTAGCCTTAACGTGTTGTACCTTCTTCTGGCCAGGCTCGGGCAATCGCAGAGTAAATGCTGAACGCTTTCCACTTCTTCCTCGTCCATACAGCTTCTACAGAAGTCGTTGGTAGGGATGCGTAAGCGTTCTGCATGTCTTCCGACGAGATAGTGGCCAGTAATGACTGCCGTAATATTTCGGAGATCGCTGCGGCTTCTCTTTAGCAGGAAAGCCGTTTTCTCAATGTCTCAAACCAGCCACAGCTGCCTTGACATATCGCATGTTGTCAAATTACTCCATCTTTGATTAGCAAGTTGCATAGCCTTAATCAACTACTTTTTTCACTGACTCTAGAGGCCGGCTGATCGACCTGTCTATGCTGGAAGCGTTCAGTTGAGAACCTTCCTTTTCAAGCGTGTCAGCGGCCTCATTGCCCTGTATTCCACTATGACCAATGATCCAGTATTGTAACACCTACGTACGTAGACCCTCTGACGTTTGAGTCCAGTGCTTTTTTTGCCGCTTGACTGTCTATATAAATACCTGTCACTGCCGTTAGGTAGATTTGGGCGTGATAATAACATCCTTTGCAGCTCTCTCTCTATGGTCAAAATCTCTGCTTGAAGCACACTGCAGTAGTCCGGCAATCGAGTACAACTCAGCTCCGACCCCGTTCTCCATTTTCAATCCATCAGTGAAGAACGCTATATCTGACTAGGTGACACCACCATTCTTCTCGTACTCCGTTCTGCATGCAATTTTGATCGAGAAGACTTTCCCAAAGCCAAGAGTAGGAATATTGTAGTCGATGTTCACCTGCAGACAGTCTGCAGGATAGACTCTTAGTATACTGCTATGACTATGATCAGAACTTTTCCAACATTAGACGCTTTCAATCTTATTTACAGTAGACATCAAGTGGTGACGACTTCCCAGCATTTCGTCAATCCAGTAGCAAACGAGTCTTTTTAAGAGAAACGAGGAAACGCTAAAAGCTCTCAAGTCCTTAGCATCTCTCTCCATCATCTCCAAGCATGAGGGACATAAGAGTGGAGTAGGCAGCTTCTATATATCAACATGAGCCAAGGAATAATGGTTATTGTGCCAGAAAAAATCGATACTGTGCGTGAACTGATATTGCAAGATCGTCATGTAACATACCGTGAGATTGAGGCATGCTTGGGCATTAGTTCCACTCGCTCAAAAAACGGCTCGTGTCGATTGGTGCAAAGAAATGTTGAAAAAATTCAATCGCGGTGCTTCAACAGATTTATGGATCTATGTATATGAACCCGAAACTAAGCAGCAATCGACTGTGTGGGTCTTTCAAGACGAGCCAAATCCAACAAAAGCCAGAAGTGTTCGGAAAAATAAGGGAAACCAATCGTAGAAGACGAATCATTAATTCAACACGACAATGCAAGCTATCACACATCGGCTCAAACAAGTGAATTTTGAGCATTCAAAACATCCAATTGATCGGTCATCCGCCGTACAGTCCTGATTTGGCATCCAATGATTTCTTCTTATTCCCGCAGATCAGAAATAAAATGCTTGGTAAACGTTTTTCGACGCCTAAAAAACGGTTGATGCATCCCTATCACATGTATCACGGAGTGGAATAAGTGCTTTGAAAAGCAATATATTTTTGCATGCGTTTGAACATGCAAAAATATAATATAATATTATGAATATTTTGAAAAACCATAAAGCCATTTTCGATTATAAATATTATTTTTTACTTGTCTATCGCAAAACTTAAGTAGGAACGCTCCTATTTTCAATTTTTTAAACTCGGAGGATTTTTGGAATTATCAGTCGCCCCATGAGTGAGTAAGAGGTAAAAGGTCATTAATAAAGGGAAGAAATAAGGTTGGTGAAAGAACTGAACCCTGAGGTACACTGACATTTATCTCTACGAAATAAGAATCAGATGCAATTCAATTCATACGGATTGAACGGCCTAAAAAAACGAGGTGGGAGTCAATTATTATACATTTAACGAGGTGAGAGTGCAGACCAAATCCTTGAAGTTTGGCTAGAAGATCAGCATGCCAGACTGTATCAAAAGCTTTTTAAATAGCAAGAGCGACGATTTCAGACTCACCAAATTATGGAGACAATGATTCCAACACTCCGTTAAATATGAAATTTTTTGTTAACTTTTGTATGCTTTAACAATTAAAAAACATAAAAACAGGAAACTGAATACAGCTAAACAAGTGCATATACGAATTTAAAAGCTCAAAAGCTCACTTGCCCGCGGGCATAGGTTTGGACATCACTGTTCTAGATATTTCATCAACTGAGAGCCGGAGCTGATGAGTGATTCAAAAACTTTAGATAAGACCGAAGTTAGTGCAATTGGTCTATAGTTAGAGAGGTTACATGTCTCTCCTTTTTTACTTATCGGCTGAACATGAGCATGCACTTGGAAACACTCCTGTTGAATATGACAGGTGAAAAAGTTTGCGCAGAGGTTTAGCCAAAGCAGGGGCGCAGCATTTTAAAGCCAGGAGTGAGAAAGCATCAGACCCAGTAGCCTTGGACACGTGGAGTTTCGAAAGCTTTTGCCTGCTAGTGCACTTAATGTAGTCTGCGTATGCATGATACCATCTACAAACAACTGATAAATTTTATAGTTTTTAAATTTGTTTTCAATATTTTACGTAAAAAACTCGGTTAGCATATAACATACAAAGTTATCAAATATCAAAGTAGAAATAATATTCTGTCTCGAGTGGGTATTATACGAATACGATTCAAATCTCCAAAATCCCGACATAATATCAGACACCCTATGCTAATATTAAAAAACTTACAAAACAAATAAAATTTAAAACTTTTACGAGATGAAAAAAAGACACAATACGGCAGAAAAAAGTCGTTTGCCCCTCAAGTGCCAATTCGCCTGTGCTACACATTTCGTACAAAGTTTCTTGCCATGGAAATAATTCCGCCCAACCTTTTAAAAAGTTCGGAGATGGATGAAAGTTTTATGAATAAAGATGAGCAAAATTTCGTAGAAAACTTTCTAAATAAATAATGGAAGCGTATGAAATGTACTTTTGCAGACTGAAATATATCACAGTTGTCTGAACGCATAAATCCTGAAAGGATTTGTTGTATTGAAAAAAGATTCAATTTGACAAAAGTTACGAAACTGAAATTGTTTTCGATATTTGAGTTAGAAAGCTGATAAGTCGGATAATTTTGAATTGCTTTTTTTCGTGGAGAAGTTGTTTTCTAAGAGGCTGTGACAAATTAAGGTAACCTTCCACTTTAATAGGTTTCATATTGAGATTTGTTCGAGGAATGAATATTATGTATATCTGTCAATGAGTAAGTCAACATTTTTATTTACACTTACAGGGCGACGCCGGCAGTTAGGTCTAAAAAAGGGCTAAAAGACCAATCTTAAAAATAAAGATCTCTGGCCCAGACCAGCTCAATTCCCATTTTTTTTAACCAGGTCTTCCTTCCAGTCAACATTTTTACTTACACTTACAGGGCGACGCTGGCAATTAGGTCTAAAAAAGGGCTAAAAGACCAATCTTAAAAATAAAGATCTCTGGCCCAGACCAGCTCAATTCCCACTTTTTGTAATCAGGTCTTCCTTCCAGGCGTGACCATTCAGATCCATTAACAGATTGTACAAAACGGCACCATGGACTTATTGTACTTTAGAGGTACCCGTCCTGAGGAGCTGGTACCTGCAATTTTGTCTATAATTTCCGAGGATATTGGTCCCATCTCTTTACCGCCTCGCTTTATCAAACTATTATTTCCTCTAATTGACAGGTTCATTCTGCATATCGACGCTGAAAAGCAATCTTGCCATATCTTGAAAATGAGGTTTACAATAGAGCTCATTACTCTTTAGCCAGAGAAGAAAGAAATTCTTGGAGTAACAAAGTGAAACAATGGAAACCGTTCTGCCAATCCCCCAGAAAGCCAAAGCAAATGTACCTGGTCATTTTCGCCCAATTAGAATTTTGTTATTCTTATCTAAGGTTCTTGAGAAACTCTTGTATAAGATCATGGATTGGATGAAAGGAAAAAATGACTTTCTGGCAGTCCGGCTTTTGTCCTTCATGCAGCTGTGAGACAGCAATTAGATCTGCACTGAATGAGAACAGCTTCTGTACTCTAGTTCTTCTTAATTTCTCGAAAGCTTTCGACTCTATCGAGCATAATATTCTTCTCCACAAACTTGCTAATAATCACAAAATCAATTTGTCTGCTATTATACGCTGATCGAGGCGTTCATCTCTGGTCGTCAACAGCAAGTTAAAGTAGGTGAACATTATTCGGGCAAAATTCCAGTTGCTTGCGGGGTTCCTCAGGGTTCTGTGCTTGGTCCCTTATTGTTCAGTATCTTTATAAATGATCTTCCTCAAGTTGTTAAGGATTTACGAATTCACATGTATTCTGATTACGCGCAGATATATTTAAACAGACCTATTGGGCTACTCGAGGATTGTATCGAACGTATAAATGCCGAACTGAACCAAATAAAATGTCTGTAGATAACTGTTTATTGGTTAATCCTGCAAAATCGCAGTGCATTTCCTTTTATAACGACACGCTGGCAGGTATTGAAATCCCACCTGTTTTTCTGAATGGTTTTATTCTTCTAGCCCTTAAAAAGGTCAGCAACTTACGAATAGTGCTAAACTCCGAAATGAAGTGCTGTGATAAATTTATAATGTTTGCTTAATGCTTGGTAAGGTGTGTGCTAGATTAAGAAGGTTGTGGCTATCGGCAAGTATGCTGAGTACTCGAATTAGATTCAGGTTGGTAAAGGCGTTGATAATGTCCTTAGTTAACTATCACTTTTTATATAAAAAAATGGCACCACGCGGTCAAATTTAAGACTATGCCAACAATTTGACTATTTTTGAAACTTTCGTAACCTTGAAAGATAGTAATTTTCCCATTTTTTTATTTGTGTGTTCTACGCCAATGCCTTCAACTATGACCACGATTTGTTGTTCTGAGTACTTTCCTTCTCAACGGGTCTTACCCATATGTTGCGCGGTCGTCCAATTCCGCGTCTTCCTTGGATTCTGTGAGGATTCCAATCTAGAACCTGCTGTGCGAAGTTTTTTGACTCTTTTCTTAGTGTGTGTATATACCGTCTCGGCATATAAGTCTGTGTAGGTCTACGTTGATATTGACCTCCGGCCAATGGATGTTAAGGATGTACCGAAGACACCAGTTGGAAAGGCTTGTAGCTTAGATGTTATTTGACAGGTCGCCGTACAACAGAAAAGATTTTATGTTCAACTAGAAGATCCGCAGTTTTGTGCGTCTGGATATATTGTTATTGCGCCAGATCTCAGGAAGATTATTAAATGCAACTCGAGCCTTATTCATGTGAGCCTGCACATCAGCTTCAGCTCCTCCGTCTGCTGCAACTATGCTTCCGAGATAGCAAAATTAACCCACTTGCTCTATTTGCTGCTCTTCCAGATAAATTTAATGTTGTCTCCTCAAGCTCATAAGTTCGGTTTTAGCATTGATCAGCATTATTTCAGCATTGATCTTAAGCCAGCGTTTCGGACATTTTAACTACAGGACTCTGTTTGTTGGATAGGAGACATACAACGTCGGCATAGGCCAGATGCGGTTAAAGAGGTTCTATCTAATGCCTCGCAAAGGGTGGTCGTCTAGGGCGCTGCACAATACATAATTAATGACGATCAGGAAAAGCAAAGGTGACAGTATGCATCCTTGTATCACTCCATTTAACACTTGGAAGGGTTCCGACAGTTTTCCTTGTGTAGCACTTGACATTGGGCTCCTGAGTAGGACTCCTTTATGATGATGATAATTTTTTCTGGCATGCCTCTCCTACGTAAAGCTGCCCATATGTATTAGCGATCAACGCTGTCAAACGCCTTATCAAAATCGACGAACATTAGATGTAAAGGAGACCTCCATTCGGCGGATTGTTCGATGATAATTCGGAGTATGTTGATATGATCGCTGCAGGAGAAACCCCTAACAAAGGCCTGCCTGTTCAACGCGTAGAGTGTGCTCGATTATATGATTGATTCGCATTAAGATTATTTTAGCCATCAATTTGGAGACTGCAGTTAAAAGGCAGTTTCCGCGCCAATTGCTACAACTCCTCAGGGAACTTTCACAATTACGCCTATTTTCCATTCACTATGATAGGTCTCGGTTTCCTAACATTTCGGGATTACGGGAAAAAGAATATCAGTCGCATCAATGGGATCCGTCTTAAGTATTTCCACTGGTATTTCATCAACCCCTGGGGCCTTAAGGACGTCCGTCGAGTTAATTGCGTCAAACAACTCCAAACTTGTCGGAGTTCTAATGTTAGTGTTGGTTGCAGCCGGCGGATGTTCAGGCTCGTGTAAAGAGATATTCGACGGTCCGTAGGTGTTGTTTAGGATTTCAACAAAATATTCTCTAAACCTAGACAGTTGATGTTCCTCCGTGACAAGAATGAAGCCATTAATATCTCTTACAGGATGTTGTGTTGTAAGAGTCTTTTCTGCCAGTTTTTTGACAATATTGTATAGATCTCCACTATCACCGCGGTAGGCCGCTTCTTCTGCCTTTTCTCTTAGCGCGTTGATGTAGTTCCAAGTGTGACCAAGCACTTTTATAAGATTTAATTAAGAGGTAATTTCTAATTAAATATTATATATTGTGTTCCATCTAAGTTGCAGATCTTCTCAAGAAAAACAATCCTCGTTTATATGCCGAGAACAATTTGCCAAAAACCTGTCGGTAGGAGAGATAAAATACTAGGTCAACTGAATGTTATACAGCCAAAAGAAATTTCTTTGGTTTTCACATGTGTCGCTCACCTGAGCCATCCTCGTGAAAGGATAATATTAGGTCTGCTCCCTTAGTTCCGTGATGGGAAATTTTGTTAAAGCTCACAACAGAAGAAGTAATGCAAGCTTATTTAGTGACACCATACATATCAGGTAATTAAAAAATCAAATTTTTTAGGTTTTTGACTATATTTAGCCTAAAGTACTTAGTATCACAGGCTTTCTCTAAAAGCAGTTTTTAAGGTAGCTGATTTCAGAATTGTAAAATACTGCATTCCTACGGAAATGCATTCCACGTAAATTACTTGACTTCAAGTGAAGTAATACTTAAATATTACATTAAAAGAATGGAATTGCAATTTTTCAGTATGCAGTACTTTTACTCAATTTACATCAGAGGCGCCACGAAAACGCGCTCTATAAGTCCTATTAGATAAATATGACTTAATCCAACCAATGAGCGAGGGCGGTAAACCCAACTTAGCCAACTGAAAAACAATGATAGAGTGAGACAGCTTATCAAAGGCCTACTAAAATCAGTGTTAATACAGTAAATTTGGCAACCATCCAAGAATCAGCCCACAGTGCAAGAAACAAATTCAACCAAGTTTGAAACCGTGGACCTATCTTGAAGAAAACCATGCTGCCGGGTAGAGATTAAGCCTTTACACACTTTGGATAATTGGAATTGAATCAATAGTTGATAGTAGGAAGTAGGAAGAGTAATAGTAATGGCCATAATAACACCAGGGAATAGGGATAGAAATCAGATTATTCAAATGCGCCCTTAAAAGATTTAGCAAATAATAATAGAATCATTGTTGGAAGTCTCTCCGAATTCCATAGTTGATGGATAGTTATTTTTCTTGAAGTTGACATACTTGAAAAATGACCGGGGGTCAGAGAATAACCGGCTCCATAAATTTTGAAGGTATTCTTCATGTGGAGAACGAGAAGAGCATATAAAATGCTCATGCCAAACACTAAACTCATGCCAGAGTCTTGAATTCTCTGTCAAACCAGGGTGGAGCGGAGTCTCTACTAAACCGGACTTACGGAACTACGAAGAGAATCAGCACAGGAAAGGCTACGAAGGGCGAATCTCACAAATCTACGCTAGGCAGCCTCAATACGATCGATATGAGCGACATAGAAAAGAGACCAAACCGGTGAAGCATATTCCAAGATTGGTCGGACAAAAGCGCAATAAAGCAGCTTCGTTATGTATTGGTCATCAAACTCCTTTGATCATCTTTTGACGAAACCCAGGGTCGCATTAGCCTTACTAATAATAGCGTCAAAATGATCCTCAAAAGAAAATTTTAAATTGATGACAACGCCCAAATCTCTGGTTTTTTCAAGTCTGTTCAATGGGCTACCAACAATAGTGAAATTGTAAAGCAGAAGATTTCTTTTACAAGAGAATCACAACAGTGCACCTGTCAATGTTCAAAGGAAGGAAATTGATAGAGCACCAGTTACGGAAGGTCTGTAAGTCTGAGTTTAATAGGGCACGGTCATTATCATTTGACACAACTCGGAATATCTCGGCATCGGCAGCAAACAGAGGATTTTCAAATGAGATAGAATCAAAGATACATCGTTGATGTATATGATGAAAATCAAAGGTCCTAAATGACTAGCCTGAGGCACCCCAGAAGAGTTGTTGATCTCTTCAGAGAGTACACCACGAAATAGAATCCGTTGCGTGCGATCAGACAAATAAGAACATATCCACTGGACGAAGACTAGAAGAAAGCCCAGAACTGAAAGCTTGTAAATAAGAATCTTGTGATTAATTCTATCAAAGGCCTTGCTGAAATCAGTAAAAATGCAATCAACCTGCTTTCCAACTTCAATTGCAGGTATACAGAAGTTGGAGAGCTCCAATAGGTTGGTAGGGGTGGACTTACTCTTCATGAAACCATGCTGGAACGAGCCCAACAACGGTTTGCAATGGAAGTAAGTCACAAACCATAGCCTCAAATACTTTGCCAATACAACATAAACTGAAAATTGGTCGACAATTAGACAAATTAAACAAGTGACAGAGAATAGGAGCAAGGGACACGTTACAATTTTTCAAGAAATACGCAGGAATACGATCAGGACCACATGAGAAACTATTAGCCAAATTCGTTATATATTTCAAGACGGAAGCCTCGTCAAATACTAAATCTTTCGAATAAAGGGAATTCGGTGGAAGCCTTGTCAAATGGGTAAAATCCTTAAAGCTAGTATCACAGTTGAAATCCAAAAACACAGTCTTAAAGAAATTACCAAAGAAGTTGGCAATTGTAAGTGGATCATTGCTTTCACGACCACCAAGACAAATTGTAGAGGGGTATCCATCACAGTTGCGCCTAGAGTTCATAAATTTCCAAAATTGCTTACGCTCAGCGCGTAGGGTTCGCCTTGTTCTATCTAAAAAGTCAGTATAAGAAGAATCAAGAGAAGACAAAAACTGATCGATGCTTAGAACCTAATCATAGATGTAGTTGATATGCTGAATAAGCATATCGTACCGACACCGTTCTTTACTATCAACGACATTAAACGCATCAGGAGGTATGTAACAACAAATTAAGAAGGGGTTGCCCGAATCAAGTGAAATTTTTACTGAAACTTGTTCCAGATCCAGTTGGTCAGAAAATGACGGAGTGTCCAAATAATTAGTATTAAGAAAATTCCTACAAGCTATGAGAAGCCCACCACCCCGTTCGGTCGAACCAGCATTCCTATATAAGTACTTACAGCTGCTAAAGTTATAACATTCCTATCCTGAGCAAGACTCCAATTTCCATTTATAGAGCAAGAATTATTTTTAAACGAAAAACTAACATCATAAAAACGTAAAACTCAATTCAAAGGAAACATAATTTCGATGTTAACCTGCTTTTTGTCTTCCGAAATATTGTGCAGCCAGTACAAAGCTCTCAACGAAATCATATAAATTTGGAAATATGAAAGTGAATGAGTATTTTTTCAGCCACTAAAATACAATTCACAGGATTCTAGTGCATAAATAAAGGTTAAATGTCATATGCAATATCCTTTCCAGTTGGAAATTTGCCAACAGAGAAATAGGTCTGCCTACACTCTATTTACAATACATATATTTTGTGCACAACAGTGGAAATGGTTGAGAAAATTTAAATGAATCTTAACACAATGGAAGCAATACTTATTAGCAGCAGAATAGTGGTCGTAGTTTTTAAATTAGTAAAAGATAGGCTTTTTAGCATTTTTGTGAACTAAACGATGTTATGCAGAAAGCTACCATTCTATAAAGTTAAGGTCTAAAAAAATTATGTTGAAGTTGATGTAATCTCCACAAACGTGGGTTGACTTTTCGCTATTATATCCGCCTTGAGATCCTTTTAGGCTTGGCTGGTTTTTTACAGATTGTAGCCGTCATCATTCCTAATTTAGATTTTCATAAATTCATTTTGTCGGTTGGTAGCTTATTGCGTAACTACATCCAGTTGTTCATGGCTTGGAAAAAGCAAAAATAAAAAAATATTAATAAAGGGATTTTAGTTTAACTAAACGGTTTATATGAAGCCTTGCATAAAGGATATTTCCTGTACTAAATATTTGGTATGAATACAGCAGCTTCAGCGAAAAAAGGGGTAGTAAGAATGGCAAAATGTCTGAGCTTTGGCTCATTCGAGCTTTGTTAGCGTTAAAATATTTCTCCTGAAAAGCTCTACGATATCTTAAGATTGAACTATTGTGAATTAAGATATTCAGATGGAAAAAGAAATTTTAGAATTTAAATGAATTGCGCTTAATTCGCATGGTTTTGTTACATTAACTTTTGAATTTTAAAACATTGTACATTACATCTTTTTATAATTATTGTTGTTCAGTGATTTTGTTAAATTAGGTGAACTCCGCCGTAGCCGGTCCCAAGCCTGGTTGAGAAAGGAGAAGGGAAACCCACGCGCCTAACAGAGTACCTACGCACTATAGAAATACACTCTCGGTGACTCGTACGACGTTTTTAGGAGCAGCCCTCCTTTTGGAATAGGATAGGTAATCTTGTAACCCACTTATATAAAAAAAATACACACGGAACGTCTTTGGTTATAAACAACGGAGTACGAAACTGAGAACTCTGTGGTACGAGTGTGGATACGCAAAGATCATGGAGTTGGAGCGGGAAATGGCCCATTATAAAATAAATATCTTGGGATCAAGCGAAACTAGATGGAGAGGAAGTGGACAGTTTACATCACCCACATCTGAAACCTACTGCTATACTCTTGCCAGGAAGAATTAGCAGGCATATGTAGGCTTGTTGCTAACCAAGTTTGCCCGCCAATCATTACTGGACTGGTCACCAATTTCCGACCGAATTATTACCGCCAGATACCGAACCAGGGTACGTAAGATCCCAATATGTCAATGCTATGCGCCGTCCAAACAAGCGGATATAAGAATTAAGGAGGCCTTCTACCAGCTCCTTGGCGACACCTTTTATAAGGCTGTTAAAGGTGATATCAAAATAGTTATGGGGAATCTCAACGCTAAGATTAGCTCTAACAACATCGCCCTGGAACATGTAATGGGGAAGTTTGGACTCGGAAACAGGAATGCAAATGGGGAGTAGTTTGTTGAATTTTGTAACTCGCGGCAACTTGTCATCGATGGATTCTTATTTAAACGAAAAAAACACACATTCCCCAGATGGGAGAACTGAGAATCAGATTGACGATATTGCTGTTGCGAAGAGTTAAGAAAAGTTTCTTCTTGATGTAAGGTCTAAGCGCGGCGCTGATATTGGCATCGATCACCATCTTATAACAGCTAAGTTTCGCTTATGCACGGTAGTAGTACGCTCACGTAACACAACATCCAATATACCTCGGCTCAATATGCAGAGGCTTAAAATACCGAACAGAACACGTGGGACGATTAGAGAGCGGAAAATGACCATGGTTCAGTGACGCCACATCGTGCAAAATACAGGAACGAAGCACATTGAATACCGCATCAATTCTGCTACCGACGTTGAACGTTGAAAGGCGTCCAAAGAAGTGTAAGGCCGCGTACACATTGAAGAGCGATAAGCGGTGAGCGGTCAGCGATGAGCGATAAGCAATGCATAAACACCGCGCAACAAACGCAAGCAAACGGAAATGTTCACATTTAACCGAGATGAGGGGTGGATGGTGAGCTTTATAGCTAATCGGTGTTTTCACCGCCTAAACAATCTTGATTGTGAGCGGTAGCGATGAGCGATGCAAGTTAGTTGTGAACCGACTTCCCAAAAACAAAGAGGTTCTAAGTTCGACGTGTTTATTTATTTTAATGTCTGACCGGGCATAACTTCGTACCGCGTTGACCGATTTTGATGATTCTTTTTTTGTTGGATAGGGCATGTTCAGCGATTGGTACCATGTCAAAAAAATGTTGGTGGCGTGGGGAGGGTGGACCGATTTGGATGGTTCTTTGCTGTTGTATAGAGTTTGATCCCCCATTGCTAATAGGAGAATAATTTGGTCCTAAGGTGTGGGTGGGGTGTGGGGAGGGGCAGTCTAACTTCGTAACGCGTAGACCGAATTCGATGATTCCTTTTATGTTGGGTAGAGTATGTTCCCTAATTGACACCACGAGAATTTTGGTGGGATGGGTGTGGGGGTAGGGGGTTGAACCTAACTTTTTAACACGTGGACCGATTTCGATGGTTCTTTTTTTGTTGTACAGAGCAGCAGACACTACAACGTGAAAAAAAAATAGTTTTAAAAAACAAGTTGAACCAACTTCACAAAAAGCGTTAAAAAGCATACAATAATTTTTAATTTTATATCTATTACGACATTTTGAAGTCTCATATCCTTAACTCCTCTGTATAGCAACTGCATGTTCATCAGTAGTCAGTCACCTTCCTCTTTCCTAACTTCTTAATGACTTAGTGTAGCTTTGTATTCAACTTATCCGCACACAAATTTCACAATTCTGATAAATCTAACGCTAATAAGGACTGTCCTAGAAACTAGCGCACGGTTTTCAACATCTAATTATAAGAACAGGAATACTTAAAAATCAAATGTTTTGTTTTTGTTTTGTTTATTAGTAATTAATATTTTATAAAAAATATATTTAAAGTAAATTGACTTTTTGGCAAGAGAACAACCGAACCTTCTTCTTTATTGAAGCCATCAGTTTTTGTACAGTAAAATTAGGTAATTTCCTACTATCTGATTTCCATAACGTTGCAAAATTCTGCAGTGTTGTAGCACGTTTACCTTCTTTCCTCAGTATATTTTTGACTAAAGCCCAGTAGCGTTCGATAGATCAAAGCTGGGGGACGTTAGGGGGGTTTATTGTTTTTTCCACAACATGTACATTATTCTCTCGATACCAGCTCAAAGTTCTTTTAGCATAGTGGCTGGTTGCTAAGTCGGGCCAAAATAGCGTAGGTTTGTTGTGGGATTTGAGAAAAAGCAATAATCCTTTTTTCATGCACGGGTTTATGTATACGTCAGTGTTAATTGAGCCCTCAAAGAAAAGGAGTCGCCTGCGCAGATCACACTGGCAAGTGGCCTGCCAAACAAGAACTTTCCGTCCGAATTTGTCTACAAAAACTGATTTATCTGCATCAGAAACGTTATTTTTATCTTTTGCACTATAAAATTGAGGTCCAGCTAGAGTACTAAAGTCATATTTAAAATACGATTTATCGTCCATTGTCGCGCACTTTTCACTGAGCTGACACAAATTAGCATACAGCTTTCTCGACCTATAATCGGAATGTTTTGTTGTTTTTTTTTTCTTCTTTTAGCACATTTGACAGTTAAAGTTGTATGCAAGTCTGATGATGATGAGCTGCAATATTTGTTTTTGGATGTTCAAAGTAGTGGTGATAGATATCTTTTGGGTGTTGTGTATAAGCCGCCGCATGTGACCGATATACGAGCTCTTCGGGATATTCTGCTGGATCAATGCCCTAGATATGCTCATATAGTTATTGGAGGTGACTTTAATATTAATCCTTTTGAATCTTGTCGATCATCTCGCATTTTCAAGGATTTTTTGTCGACTATTTATTTGCATGTCGTCAACAGGGCGCCTACTCGGTTTGCTTCATCGTCAGCGTCTTTATTGGACTTATTTCTGTTGAGTTGCTCAGATGATGTACGTTTCTTTCATCAACTATCTTCTCCTGGCTTATCTACACGTTGCTTCACATATCGTGATTTCAATAGTATTGATAATGCTACCCTTTTTGAAGAATGCCGTTCTGTACCGTGGGAATTCGTTTATTCTCAAAGTGATGTTAATATACAGGTCGTCCATGCGAAAGCCTCCTCACTTACCTTTACAATAAGTATGTTCCATTAAAAGTAAAAAGAATAAATGAAGGCTGCCCATGGTTCAATGGTGATCTTGCCTATAAAAGTGGAAACGGTTTAAGGTGAGCATCTTTTGGGCTGAGTATACTAGACTCCGCAATTTAACAAATTTCGCTGTCCGTAAAGCTAAACAAAGATATTTTGTGTTTAAATTCGATTGTTCGCAGCCGGCGAAGAGATTATGGTCTAATTTAAGGCAATTGGGAGTAGGTAAACGTAAGGATTACTGTTGTAATGCTGATCCTAATAACTTAAATCGAAATTTTTTGTCAGATTCCTTCTACAATAATCAACCAACAACTGTGATAACAGATGATGAAAATATTTTCAGTTTTCCTTCTTTTTTGTTTACACGGGTTTATCCTTGTGAAATTGAAAGATGTGTTAAATCCATTCAGACGAATTCTGCTGGTGTTGATGACTTGCCCATTAAGTTTATTAAAATCGTATTGCCTTTTGTTTTGCCAGCGATTACACATATCTGTAATACAAGTTTAATGAGCTCCGCCTTCCCGATTAATTGGAAGAGAGCAAAGATTATTCCTATCCCAAAGAAATCTAGTTCTGATTCACCCGAATATAGACCGATTAGCATTCTGTGCTTCTTGTCAAAGGTTCTTGAAAACGACGGCTTTAATAAGAATATCCGAAAATATTCGTAGCGGCATTGAGCAGGGCAAATTGACTATACTTACATTACTGGACT
The DNA here is from genome assembly GCA_964036015.1 of Leptarthrus brevirostris. Taxonomy (NCBI): domain Eukaryota; kingdom Metazoa; phylum Arthropoda; class Insecta; order Diptera; family Asilidae; genus Leptarthrus; species Leptarthrus brevirostris. The sequence goes on from OZ038374.1 coordinate 14,524,617, forward strand.
TCAGTAAAGCGTTTAATACTGTGAATCACCATCTTTTGCTTCATAAACTGAGCTCTAAGTTTAATTTTAGTTCGTCTGCTGTAAATCTCTTTAAGAGCTATCTTTGTGGACGCTCACAATTTGTTTTATGTGATGGAAAAATTTCAGATTATCTTGATGTTAAATCCGGCGTCCCCCAGGGGTCCACTTTGGGTCCGCTTTTATTTGCGCTGTTTATTAACGACATTTTCTTGACTGTTACACATTGCCAACTGCATGTCTATGCTGATGATGTTCAGCTGTACCTATCGGAATACCTTGGTTTGATTGATGATGCTGTTTAGCGTTTTAACGACGATCTCCTTGAGATTAGCTTGTGGGCAGCATCTAATTGTGTTAGATTGAATCCAATTAAATCACAAAGTATAGTTATATATAAATCCGAACTTGACACGACTTGTTTTCCTCAAATAATAATAGATAGTACAGTGATGCCTTATGTTAATACTGTATGCAACCTAGGGATGGTTTTCAATAAAACGCTCACTTGGTGCACCCATATTAACTCGGTCATTACAAAAATATATAGTGGGCTACGAAATCTTTGGCAGTCTAGTGCCTATGCTCCCCTTGATGCTCGTTTTAAGCTTGTAAGAACACTCTTAATTCCACTAATTACGTACGGAGCTATAGTGTATTGTCGTCTTGACTCCAACTCACTTGGCAAGCTGAATGTAGCATTTAACTCCATGATTAGGTATATTTATAAATTAAGAAGATTTGATCTTGTCTCGGCTTATACAAGCACATTAGTTTGCTGTTCTTTACCTACTTATATTAAATATAATGTTCTTGTTTTCCTTCATAAACTAATATACAAACAAAAACCTGAATATTTGTTTGACAGATTACGTTTTGGTTTATCTTCCCGAACGACAGCCCTGGTTGCTCCTGCACATAGACTTGCTTTCAGTCAGCATTTTTTTCACATTTACGCTATTCTACTGTGGAATTCTATGCCTAGTGGTCTGCGTCGCATCAGGTATGCCAAACAGTTTTCGAGTGAATTATTTCAACACTCCTTTTTGTTCTTTCTAATATCTCTTTTTTGTTTACTTTTGCTTCATTTAGTTTCAGTATTTTAATAAGCTTTCTTGAGTAATTTTCTTCCTTATCTTAAATTTCTAATTGTAGATTTTTCTTTTCTTTTCTTTTTATTTTGTTACATAATGAATTATCTCTGTATATAGCTTGTACTTCCTAAAGACTATGTCTTAATGTACAAAGTTTTTTCTTAAATAAATAATAATAATAATAATTTCTGTTTTCTATAAGTTTCCGCTTTTTTAATTTGATGCTCATTTGACTTAGAAGTTTTAAATTTTTTTGCAATCCCCCGCACCGACACTGATTTGTTCTTCTCGATAAACATCACTACCTTTTTTTCTAAGAATTTGTCGTGTGCACCTTTCGACCGGCCACTTTTTGGTTTTTCTGATATTGTCTGATTTTCACGAAAACGATCTAATGTCCTTTTCACAATCCATCGATTACGTTTAGCTTGCTTAGTGATCCATAAATATGTTTGTTCTTTATTTCCCAACCAGATCCAGCAAAATTTCACGGCGCCCTTCCTCCTGCTGGGAACACATTTTGAACACTAAGAAATAAAAGCAGTTAACTGCATTTATTTCACAGACCAAATGAATCACTAAACGGTTTCTATTCATTTGTTTACAGTGGGGTACATAAAATCATGTCTTACAGTAGCCTTCAAAAGTGTGCATTACTTTCTAGGACAGTCCTTAGCTCTCTTTCAAATGAATACTTTTCATACTTAAATACTTCAATTACCTTCCTATTCCCTTCATTAATGGATATAGATTAGATAGATTAATATACATATTCAGATGCTATAGCTGAATATGTATATTTTCTATAAATGTCAATTGAAAGCTTCTGATTAGTTACTTCAATCGTCAAGGGAAAGTAAAAGAATTCATTTAATAATAAAAAATTTCACTTTTAAAAGTAAAAAATATCATGAGGAATACTTACTTTTCCATCCAAAGCAGCTGTAAATATTGCTTGTATTCTAGGACGTCGCTATTTAAAAAATTATTTAAGGATACATGGGTCATGCTCGTAATTTATTTCTTCCTTCAAAATTATATTAAAAAATATGTTCATGCTTGAAAATTATATATCCTTACTAAGAGGAGAATAATTTCACTAAAACGAGGAAAAACAACGAAATCCTAATATAATAATTAAAGATCTCCTTCATCCAGAGGGTTGGGATCCATTCTGAAAGTAAACAAAATTAGGCTTAATCAAATAATGGAGGAAATCGTACGTTTCAAAATACAAATTCATAATAAAACTTCGACAACTTTGTGTACTAGAAGTTGGGTAAACGGGTGCATTAGTCTTGGAATGTTTCTCTCCATTTGTAAATTCAACTGGAGTCAAATTAGAGTCCATATGAGTGACCACGTCACCATGTTGTACTTTCGGCGAAGCGGCTGGTTCTTTTGTCCCAAGCATAAATTTAACAGCTTTTGTAGTACTTTTCTGTGATGCTGGTTCAACTATTTTATCCTTATGAGCAGTCTTTACCTGTTCTTTTTCAAGTTCAGAAATTCCTTCAATTGCTTTAGTGGCAATTTGCCGTTTATGTGGAGATCGCTTTCGCTCATTACACATTTTATTTATTAGTCCAGATGCGGAAAGCTCACCTTCTGAATCAGACAAAGCAATAATTTCGTTTGTGTTACTCTTTGAGGCCATGCGTTTTTCAATGAAATTAGAAAGAAGCTGTTCGAGCAATTTAAGACCTTTCTCTTTTGAGTCTGGTTCAACGGGGAGAAAATCTTCAGGTCGGGAGATAATTTCATCAGCAGGTAAGTAATCAGAATTTTTCTCAGTGTTGATTATAAGCCCTTCCGTGATACCAACAACATTCTTGCTTTCATCAAAAACGATCAATAATTTCTTTTCGATTGGTGAGATTTTATTTGCTCGTGGTGGTTCTTCCAAAGAAATTCCCAAATTGCTTTGACTGTTTAAAGATTCGTCGCTACGAACCATATCATCCATTTCTAAATCCATATTTCCCAATGCATCAGAAACATCCTGCGATTTAGACTGATACATTGTTATGTCGTGCATACCATGATAACTTTGAGACTTGGATGTAACATTCATAACTCGATTGCATGTGATGCACACAAATTTATCATCAATAGGTTTTCTGTAACAGTTGCTATGAACTCCGAATGCACCGCAAATATAGCAGATGTGAATTTTCCATTTTTTACTGCCGGTTGAATGTTTTCTACCGTGCGGGGATCTGCAAACTGTAGCATTGCAAACAGTGTGTTTTTGGTAGAAATCCCTATAGGCATTTTTTTGTTCCCAAGATGCATCGCGGTCCGGAACAAAAATTCCCATATATCGAACGTCGTTTCTAAATTGACTGTTTTCGCACCAAATACATTTTAGATAGTATCCTGCTGACATAGCGAATATTTTAATGCAACGTCTATGGATCCAGCCATCAACATTGCAACATTTTGAAGTAATCGACGTAACGGGATTATAACTTCCCATCACCTCGTGACATATATAGCATCCCTCGTTTGGTACATGGCCATTGCGATGTTTAATTTTATGATGCTTGTGACAATATGATTCGAAATTGTCGAGAAATTGGAAAACACAATCGTTTTGCATGCCACAAACTAAATGAAAATATATTTTGCATTTGGCGCAACTAACTGATGCGTGATATTCTTTGCAGTAGAAGCATACCTTAAATTTGGTAATTTTAATTTAATTGCCTCTATTTTGTTTGAATATTTATTGTTTTACCCTTTCTTCAGCGCTTTTTATTTCCTTTTTTATATCGTGTAAGAGGAAACCCAAGATACCACTACTGTCTGCACCTCTCTGAGGTAAATTTGTGGACAATAACTAAAAGAATGCATTTATAGAGAATATACTAAATTATATCAATGTTTTACTAGGCAATAGTAGTGAACTCGAACGTTTCTATTCGTCATAATTTCTCCATACTCGATCGGGTCATCATTCTTTTTATGGCAAATATCACATTCTTTACTTTGAACTATAGACGTTGAAGCATCCATAGGAAATTACCTTTTAGGACCGTAGTAGCTTGAATATTCATATATCACATGCAAAACACTTAACTATTCATAATTTAATTCTATTTTCCTAACATTTACCGGCTTCTTGTTTGATTACCTTTTGTCTTCTTCTTATTTTTAAACTTAAATCGCGGCACAAATAGGTCATGTAAAATAATCTTTTAACTAAAATGTATGATAATTATACAGTTTAAAGGTAAAATACAATAACTATTACTGTTTATTATTAATAGATATATTTAATAGTTTTGATAAAATCCTACAAAATGTGTAAAATACAAATAATTCCTAACTTCAACTTTTTCCCGCTTCTTCATATCTAGATGATGCTAGTATACATATTCTACACTTGGCAAACTTGTTCGATTTTGACATTTAACCATTGAAAATGAACATGGCGTGTATTATTGACATAACATTAATTTGTGGAGGATTTTCTAAAAATTTAATTTTATATGTTTTTAATTAATCGTGGATAAAACATAAATACAAATATCTACACCGGTAAAGGTTTCATTTACATTGATACTAAGTTAATTACCACGTTTAGTTAAAGTGTTAAAGAAATTTTCATATAAATTTTGCACATCATTTGCGACAAAACATTATCAACGATTGCGTTTTTTTTTCTCGTCAAATTAAAGTGAATATTGAAAATTTTGCAAGAAAATTACATTACAAAACAAAGTGAAAAGTGAATTGAAAATTGTTCAATCGAGATTAATTACGATGTTATGTGCAAACTAGTGAGTGCAGTGATTTCCCTTTCATTGATATAATATTCCAGTTTATTGCATTATATAAACAAAAGTAAAGCATGTTTAATGATAAATGTAAAAACGAGTGCGTTAATTAAGGAATAATTGCATAAACAAGAGCTGTGAACTAAATAAATACTTGGATTACACTAGCTGTGCGCTGGATTTTTCTTACTTCTTCAGGTAAGTGAAGGTTTTCATAGAAGCCTTGTATGAGTAAGTCAGGCATGATACCTGCAAGTTTTTTTTTTGTGATTCCAAGTAGCAGGAAAATTTCGCTTAATTGAACCAGAAGACTGAAATATTAAAAGTCCACTTAGCCGAAAAAGGCGAGCAGTACATGATTGAGTTTTCAAAGGATTGATTAAATTTCCACCTACGAGTTAACCTTGCTTTGACTTGATGAGCTAATTGAATAATTTTTTAGAAAATTCCAAACATAATTGATCACAACACAAAAATTAAATCTTCTAAACAAAGAAATAAAAAGTGATTGGCAAATTAATAATTAACAGCAAGTATTCGATTTAAACCCGTTATATTTTTTTTATAAGTTTGTTTTGATATTAGGACAAGTTTTAAGCAGAATCGTAAAATATTTTCAACAGCATCTTGCTCTTCAAGGAATAAAGAAATGCTTTGTTCTCGGATTATTCTATCAACTTCCTTATCGGTAGACGAAAGAGTTGAGTAGCCTGTGCTCGAGGCGAAGAATATACATTTTGCTGCTTTTATTTTTATTACAGGAAGTCCACTATAATCCATTTTTATGTAAAATAAATTAGAACGCAAATAATTTAATAGGATAGTGTTGAGTCAGATGTTGCTAGCTCTTCTAGCTTAGTTTAATGTATGACCTATTTTCGAGGACTGAATAAAATTGGGATTTTAAATTTATCTAGAACTGACACTGTGAGAGCAAGTAATGGCAATCGTAATTATTTGAACGAAGCGCATTCCTTTTCATTGAATTAACCCTTTTAACTCAGAAGGCGCACTTCACAGGCAGAAACCAGGAATCAATTGACCTACCCACTAAAATACACAAAATATTAAGGTGGATGAGGCTCCCACACCACATGCATAAAATCATTAGTAAAAAAAAGCTAAAATACACCCAAACACAACAATCAGGGATGCACAGGCAGCTTAAGCCAAGTCAATACAAAACATACAAGGAAGGAAACTTTACGCCTTACAAAAAAAAAAAACAAGTGAGTAAAACAGGATCGTTGTGATACTCTCAAGACCAAATCGCGCAAGGATACTCTCAAGACGACACGAGAAACTATCAGCCAAACCAGAAATATACATTAGGACCGTATCCTCGTCAAACGCTAGGTCTTTGGTTTCAAGGGTAGCTGGCGTAAACCTTGTTAAATGAGTAAAATCCTTATCACAGTCTGTAGCCAATCGTTACTCTCGACGATAACAGAACTCAACACAAAGGGGTAGCCATCTCCAAACTCTCCAAATAGTCACAATAAGATATATCAAGTGCAGAGCAAAATTGGTTGCGTAACATGAAGTAAGCGAAGTAGTTAGCATCATTCCTTGAGGAACAAAACCGCTTCCTAGCTTTATTTTTTGAGATTCTTCGCTTTTGATTACGTCTATTTTAGGTAAGAGTAGCTTCAACTGTTTACAGCCCTCTGTCTTATTTCATCTCCGATTGTGTTCTCTTTTGGTTAGTTCCTTTATCGGATAATAAAGGACGTAGACACACCAAAGCTTGTTTCAGGGCCCATCATGGGTTTTTGGTGAACCTTCTTGAGGAGATTATCTGGTGCTGTGATCATTGGCAAGTTGTTGCAATCCTCGTACGAGCTTCTAGGAATACAGTGTACTACATAGGACTTTTATGCAATTATGGTTGGTTTTACAGGGTTGGGGGGTGGAGGGGAGGGATACACGTCTCTTAAATACTGAGGCCTAATACGTTGCACCTGGAACATTTGTCTTCTGGTTTCTCTCCACCTTCATTGCTTTCCACCAGATTACCGCACGGTGTGTTATCATGGGTCTGATTACACAAGCGTACATCGATTTTATGATAAGGGGTAATAGTTCCCATACTTTCCCAATAGCATTTCCACACGTCCAAAAAGCTCTTAGTACTTTGCTTTTCTTTTCGTGTAGATGCCTAACCCAATTTAGTTTGCCGTCCATCAGCACACCCAGAAATTTGGGCTCAATTTTTATGGTGAGCATGATGTTGCCTACTATCTTTCTTAATTTTTGTTCTGGTAGAGCAGCATAGTTCGTTTTTATCTGGGTTAATTTTCAGTCCGCAATTTTCAGCCCATGAGGTTGCTGTGTTGACTGTTTCATAAAGTTAATATCACAGATTTTCTTCAAAGTTATCTTTGACTACTATTGATGGTTCACCTGCATAGCAGATGACCCTTATTTGACAAGACTTCTAGTAATTCAATGATCGCTATCAGCCATAGAAATGGTGAAAGAATCCCTCCTTGTGGAGTTCCTCTATTTACTATCGCTGTCAATTTTTCATTTCCGAAACTTGTTTTAATGTGTCGGTTTTCCAACATGAACTCGATCCAGCTGATTACTCCTTGATATACCCTCTTCTCTCTCAACTTATTGAAAATCTGTCCAATCCTGACGTTGTTGAAGACCTTCCTATGTCAATTAAGTAGCCCAAAGCCACTTCCTTCTCATCATTGCTTTTTCAAGATGGGGTATTAAGCTATGTAGAGCAGAGTCAGCCGATCTTTCCTTTATGTAGGCGTGTTGGCAACTTGATAGTTGATGTATGCCCAATTACTTTCTTAGCAACAATTCCACAGCTTTTCTAGACTTTTCAGTAGGAATGAAATTAAACTTATATTAACTATATGCATTTGGTGTAGCATAGTCAGTGTTGTTGGGCTTAGGTAGTTATACTACCTTAGCTACTTTCCAGTTCTTAGGGGTGTAATCGTTCTTTAGAAAAGCTCTAAAAAGTAGAGATGTCTAAAGTTAGCAGAGCAAAATGGGCAGAACCAAGATTTTAATACAAAAAATTAAAAGGCTCATTAAAGGCTAATTAAGTGCTCAACTGTCGACTTAAGTGCTCTTATATTTTTTTTAAAAAACCATGTTCTGCTAACTTTTGAAAAAGTTAGCAGAGCATACAGTTAAAATCAGAACAAAATGGGCAGAACCAAAATTTTAATACAAAAAATTAAAAGGCTCATTACAGGCTAATTAAGTGCCCAATTAAATAATTTTTTAAAAAAAGTTAGCAGAGTATACAGTTCAAGTCCTTCAAAAAATAACAATGATTAAATGTTGCAGAACAATGTTTTTTTGCGCAAATGAATTTTATTGATAATAAACATTTCGTTTATACAGCAGACCGTTCAAATAATTTTTTTTTAATTATGCAATCAGAAAAGAGAAGCTAAAATTATCATACTTTCTACCAACAAAGGGAAAATTCCAAATTTTGGGACCTTTCAACCAGTTTTCTCATATAAAAAATACCGAAAATCTTACTGAATATGTTAAAAATGCATTAACAAATTTACCTCGTTTGCTAGAGAGATGGTAATTTTTGTTCTTTTCCGTGTAATAATTGTAATTTTAATAATAAATATTAAAAATTTAGTTTATTCTTTCCAAAAAATATCATCCAGTGCTTGATCTTTTGAAGTTTTGTAAGAACTTTTTTAAAAAATTATTTAATTGGGCACTTAATTGGCCTGTAATGAGCCTTTTAATTTTTTGTATTAAAATTTTGGTTCTGCCCATTTTGCTCTGCTAACTTTAGACATCTAAAAAGTAGAGCGAGTCTATTCCAGAGTCGGGCACCCCCTTGCAGCATGATGGGATATTTCCCATCTCTACTCGGTGATTTGCATGGATTAAATGATTTTATAGCCCATTTTATCTTTTTAACGGTACACAATCTTCCTGTTTATCTCTCTTCCACCCTTATTTGGGATATCATTCAGGTTGTATCTGTAATGGTCGATCCCTTATTCACGAAGATACTCTCCGGGAAGATGTTTAGTATCAGTTTCGCTAGTAATTCCTTCATATTAGATGAGTATCCTATAAGTGCGGTTTGGCTTTTAGATTTGGAAATATCTTCCTCAATGTATCCGCCTCTTCTGTACTTTCAATTTGGCTAGTAAATTTCCTTCACGATTCCCTCTAGGCTTGCCTAAACTCAGACTTAAATTATCTTAGTGTTGCTTTGTACTCCTCCTAGAGTTAGGTTAGGTTAGGTTAGGGTGGCTGCCAAAAAGGCACACTTTGCCCATTGTGATACCACAGCTGAGGATATGTACTCAACCCTAAAAAACGCCTAAGGAGAGAGGAGAGCCTACCTAGAGCTGTTTAGAAGGGCGAACTAAATCTCTGTTAGTAGGATCTAGTTCTCGGGGAGTCAGCAAGTATTGTTGGCTAGAGCGCAAGGTTGCAGACCTGTCATGCAGAAGGGAACCCTTTAGAGCTCCTGATAAACCGGACTAGATCACTGACATCAGTGGAACCTAATTTGGTTAACGTTTTGAAAAAGGGGGAGTTAGGTAATTTCAGAGGAGGTGGAGCATGGTTTCCTCTTCCTCCTCGTCTTGACAACTTCTACAACATTCATTTGAAAGCGCGCCGAGTCTTATCTGCGTGTCTCCCTATGAGGCAAATGCCCGTAATGGTGGCCACGACAACGCTTATAATACTTTGTCCGAGCACGACGAGCTCTCTTGTCCGCCTTGGGTCAAGATTTGGCCATATCTGCCGAGTAATAAGGCAAGTGTGTTCCCTCTGCCGTCTAACATTTGGAATTGAAGACGGAGTTGGATCAATTCTTTGAGCCGCACGACCACCATGCCATGGGCCCCGGATTCGAAACCAGATCTCCCCGTGCGCTTTTATTAAGAAATTGAAATAATCCACTTTGTCTCTGGGCTGTTGTCTAGCTCAACAACAAGACTCAAGTTTCCTCACTCCCCTTACCCGAATTCCCTTCCGGCCAAAACCATGCTAACGCATCAAAGGGTTGTCCCCTAGGATTTGGCCACATCGTATAAAAAAAAAATCCAGAGGAATGCTTGTAAAATCTCCAGTTTGCATGTGGCTAGCGGCTAGCGGCTAGCAATTCTTACAAGTTCCACAGCTTCACATTACCCAAAATGTCACTATGACCCGGTATCCAAATGAGGCATACGTTCAGAGTTACTCCCGTTGGTGTTTATTAGCCTAATTGAATTATTGTTTTCTAAATTTATTCCTTATTTCCATGAGTTCATCCTTCTCTACTTCCATACAGTTTTACATCGTTTCTCTTGACATGCTTCCTCAAATGAAATCCTGATAGGATTCTCTATGTTATCCGTTTCATCATCGATTCCGTATGTCGGTTCCAGAGAAGCATTTCTAATTCTATGTTTATTATTTCCCTATATTGGTCTGTGTGGGGTTTCTTAAAGTAAGGGTGTTGCTACTTACTTCAAAGAGTATCAATCGATAGTCCGAGAATAATACATCGTGTGAGACATACCAATTTCCAATCTCATCGCAAGGGTAATGTCAATGACCTGCTTCCTATTTGTTTTTATTTATAAAGGTTGGCTTGTTGCCATTATTTATAATAAATAGCTCTGAATTAATTAGATATTCAAATAGGGACCTACCTCTGTCATTATTGGGCTGCCCCACACTATGTAATGCGCGCGTTCCCGTCACAGCCGATGATCATTTTTAGGTCTTTTTCCTTTGCTTATCCGACTATGCCTTTAGAATTTCCGTTGTATGATAATTTCTTATGACCGTTTCTCTAGGCATTCTCTTTTTGTACTTTTGTAATATCTCAATATAAATTTTTACTTTTTATCCTAAAATAACCACTTGGAAAAATCATCCATTTAGGAATGATTCAATCATCAAGAGTACGATTGATGGCAGGCTCCATTTTAGTAAATTTGTGAGAGAAGTTAAAGGAACTGCCGTCCGGTTCTTATCGAAAATGAATGGCCAACAGCTACGAAACATCGGAAAACTTTTGGCGGTAGCTGGTTGAGTTTTGTACCAAAAAGTGGAGCTGCCTAATTATTGCACTCACCGTTTCAGTTATACACAGGGAGTCGAAACGGGACCGAAACCTGTCATATTTAGGTTGTTTTAACCGGTCTTGATTTCGGTACCGAAATTTAAAGTGTACCGAAATTGAGCGACCGAAATTAAATGGTCCCGAAATAAATAGACCTTAAAAATATGTGACCGTAACCGCCAGACCGAAATTCAAAGACCGATTTAAATTGGTACCGACCGCGGAAGAAGTTATATGTCCGGTCTTGCGATATTTAAAAATTTTTTCACCAACTTTATTACATATCATATTCGGTAAATGTCTAGATGAAGGGACCGTCGGTTGGAGCAGGGTGGATAGTGACTGGTGGGAAGGGAAGGGGCGGGGAGTGGAAGTGTGAGGGGAAGGGGAGTAAATGTCTAGATGAAGTGAGAATGGTAGGGAGTAGAGGGGAGTCGGATGACATCATTATATTATATAGAAATCCCAACGACAGCAATTTAACTCTAATCCTAACGTTTCAGTTGTAACCAAAACCGCAAATTTTATATCTACGTGGTTTTTAACCGCCACCGAAAACTATATTTCACATTCCGGTTTTAACCGAAACCGAAAATGAAATTTTACGTTTCGGTTCTAACCGAAACCGAATTGAAGAAAATTAATTACGTTTAAGGTTGTTGCAATTGCGGTTTAAAAAACCCAATTTGGTTTCGGTTGACTGTAACCGATTTATAATTTCGGTTGTGGTCCTGTTTCGACTCCCTGGTTGTACATAATCGAAATGTTTGAGTCAAAACGTGCTGTCTGGTGAAGTAATTAAACCTCAACTATGTTTTTTTAGACATAGATTCTCTAGGACACATCAGATTACATCGCTAGCCTAATCTGTAGCTTAGTGAAAGATAAATAATAAGAAAATGCTAGATCAGCGGCTAACAAGAAATCAGTACAAATTCATATCATGGGTCACGGCGCACCTAAAACTGCAAGAGCGGTACAATTATTATGCTTACCAAATCTAATCATAACGCGCAAGTAAATCACACTTGTTAAGAGTAAATATTTAACTTAAGTTTGTTCAGATATCTGTTATCTCTCGTGTAAACCCGCCAAAATGGGAAAAATTGAGTGATAATTTATTAAATTTGTGCTAATGTTCAAAGTCAACAGTTGGTAACATTATCGAATTTCACAGAAGCTTATAACTTGATTCAGTTGTGCTGCTTGACTGCATTATTGAATCACTGTTCCATTGCGATTTGTTAACACTTGACAAGATTAAGTAATCTAAGATAAAACGCGCAATGTAATGCCAGCAAAGTGTAACCGCATTTTATCTATTTTTTGTTTTTAATATTTCAATGTTATGCTTGTTTACAGGAAATCAGGAAATGAAATATGGAAGAGAAACGTGTAGCCGACTACTTCGTAGTGGCTGGGTTACCGGAAAATCCCCAGCTGCTACAGGAAAGCATATTTAATGATTCGGGACATTTGCGTGCAGCAAACTCTATTGATCCGATCATTGACATTGGAGTCTATTTTCCTGAATTAGGAGAATATGTTCCAGAAGGATTTGAGGTTTTAGAAAAGACACCGTCCGGATTATGCGCAGACCTAAACTTTGGCTCGGTAAGGACTACTCTTTGCTTAATCTACTATCGCCGGGGAAGAGATAAACCACCTTTGGTTGACATAGGTTTGTTTGTAACCAAAATTGAATCAAAACTATTTACCTCTAATTTGTATTGCAGGTGTAATGTATGAGGGGGCCGAACGCATTATGAAAGATGCCGAAGTCGTTACAGAAACACCTGGTGGACGAATGGCAAACGTGAACAATTCATCGGCTAAGACGTTTCTTACTTTCCGACGATCAAAGCCAGACATGCCTTGCAATGAATTGGTTGTCACAGATTTGTGCGTAATTATATCAGGAAAAGGTTTGTTTGTAGTATTAAGAAAAAAAAACTGACTTGACAGGTAACAATAATTTTAGGAGAAAAGCCACCACATGCATTTTGTCAAATCCACAAGACTCTTAACAGAGGCATGATGGGCAGCGATGTATACCTTTGCTACAAGAAATCAATGAACCGTCCAAAACTAATAAGTTATCAACCCGAAATACTTCTTCGTTATCCTACCGTCGATCATAATGACTTTCCTCTCAACTTATGCCCCTCTGTGCCTCTGTTTTGTTTGCCAATGGGAAGTTCCTTAGAGGCTTGGCCTCATGTTGCTGAATCCGTTAGTTTATCGAAAATATTTCAATTTTCTAATCGATACAAATTTTGAATTATTTTAGAAAATACGCAATGCGAGCAGTCCAGTTTTCAGCACATTTGTACTTACCGTGAATGATGGAACTTACAAAGTTTACGGTTCGGCCTTAACTTTTTATGAAGACTTTGAGTATATTAAAATTACGTTTAAAGAAAGAAGCTGATAATTTATTGTAATTTCAATTTATAGCGAAGAGAATTTAACTGAAAAACAAAAAGAATTACTTGGATGGGACGAGGAATTCAGGAAATGTCACTCACTTCACATAAACAAAGCAATATGCCTGCTTTCCCACCATCCATTTGGAGATACATTTGAAAAATGGCTACGATACTTAAAAGTAAAACGAAATTTGTAATTTGAATTTTTTTAACTTAAACTTATTGTGTTTAGAGAATGGCGTCCAGTGGAAGAGAACTTCCTGTTCCAATTGAAAGATACATAACTCACCTGTTAGATGAAGTTCCTTTTCCAGCACCAAGTATACTTTTACAGGTAAATTAAGATTGTTTTGCTGTCAGATATTTTATGGAGAAGTCGTTCCTTTTCAGTTATCAAGTAAAAGCAGTGAGCGAATTTTATTGACACAACCGGAAGATTCTCCTTTGCCACGAAGTGGAGCAGGATTTCAGTCGATGTTGTCTAATTTAGGCCCGGAGAATTGTTTACATGTTCTTTTGTTGGCTTTAACTGAACAAAAAATTCTTATTCATTCCCTCAGGTATGTTTGGGTCGGTGGATGTAATTAAAAAAATGATTTTGTGTAGATTTCCTTTAAACGACTAAGTAAGCTATCACCAACCGACTGAGATTCGTTTTTCTAAAAATTACTTGTTTTAATATCATTGTGCGGCGTGATCAACTGGTGGTCATGCCTGCACAAGCCCATGAACGTAGAGGTTAACTCTAAAAAGTCATTTTACTAGGAAATATAACAACCTTCATGTAGACCCTCCGTTTCTAAATGGTACCTGTATAGCTTTTACAGATGAGGCTACGTATCTGGATATTATTTTACTGGATAAGAAGTTAAACTGGTAGCTCAGTACTCAAGTTAGAGGGCCATTGGTGGGAAAACAGCCATTAGACTTACAGCCACCTCTCAGTGGTATAATGCACGTGTCAGACACTATAAAGTTCTATCATCGTTATGCTTAAAGAACTTACACTACATCATACTCAGCTTTTCCCTTGCCAAGCGGTTTGGATCAAAGCTGCAGGACAGAGTGAGTAAACTGAACTGAACATTAATCTATCTTTCCGGACTAATGTAATGGTAAAACCAAGTTACTTGGCTTCACTTGAAAGAGTCAGAGTTTTCCCCCCTAGCGTTAGGGTTCTAATCATTGGGGTATTTTCGTCTTCCTTGTGAAAAGTACCTACCAACTTTGTTTTTGCATTCGCGGACGTTACTGTTTTCGGAAATTGGAGTATAATCGCACCATCCAATTCTCTCGAGCCACTGCACTTAAATTTCTTTCTCTTTCAGGAATCTATATTGCAAAAATAAATAGAATTCTTTTAAACATTTTAATCATGCATTGTAGCGTCCCTTTGTTAAATTTAAATGACGGCCGCCACTGGGTTAGCTAAGGAGATACGAAAATGAGATTTTAGAGAATGTAACCAAACTAAGAATGCTAAGAAAACTTTATTTTTCTTCGTTTTCGATTCCTCTTTTTAGCCTATCGATGTTATTATATAAAACTACTACTACAACTAAAGAATATTATTTTTATTCAAAACTTCTATGAAAAACGATATCCTGTGTGAATAACACGGATTGTTACCACGACGCAAAACAGTGTACTTCATTTTCAAAGTGTCACTATTAAAAGAAATGTCCACGCTATACAAAGCTATAAACTATTAGCTTAATAGTTTGCTAAAGCATTACGTAACACACGATAGTAAAAAGCACTCTAAAGTTCATAATATATCAAAAAACATAATTTAAATCATCAAACAATTCGCCGTAATCACATTGACAGTTCGCGAATAAGGAGACAACACACCTCTCCATCCTCCATGCCGATCTCACGTAACTGGTTTCACAGCCAAAGCCCTTTCCTGTCGTTATTTATTCTAAGGTAATGAGTGGGATGTAATATAAGTAAAGTCTCCATTAGAAGTAATACACATGTTGGCGCGATCTTTCAGCCTTTTCATGACTTTTGAAAACTCCTCTGAAATACTGTCTTCGTTATCACGGGTTCTTGTATCTTGTCTATCGACGCAAAATAGTTCCCTTTCAAGTCCATCTTTAATTTTGAGGACAGGGGACTCAAATCAGGCAAGTACGGTGGGTGGCTGAGCACAGGAACCATTTTTTTGGCCAAAAATTGAGTGTTAATCGCCGCGATATGCGTTATCGTCCAAGAGGAAAGAGGATCTCTCCAAAACTCGGGTCTAAATGCGCAATTCCTTTGCAAAGGCGATCCAGCATTTGTTGGTAGAATGAAGCATTCACAGTAGTACCTTGAAGAACAAATTCTTTGTGGATGATGCCTTTCGAGTTAAAAAAAAAATTGTTTTTTGATTTTTGAAAACGCAATTTTTTTGGTCGCGGCGAATTTGCGGAGATCCACTCAGCAATTTGGCGTTTCGTTTCAGGATCGTATGCGAAACACCAACTTTCGTCATATGCGTTAGAAACTCGTTGCTGTTTGGCGGTTAGCGCGTGTGGAACGAAATGCGCACGCAGCTTCCTTTTCTTCAAATCGTTCCTAATAAATCGTTGTATGATGGTTTTTGGCATTCCAGTTAGTTCTTATATCAACCTACAGCTCGCATTACAGTGGTTCTTAATACAGCTGCGACTTTAGCGATGTTTTCGTCGTCCGCTCCTTTCGTCGTTTTTAACCGACTCTCTACCCTCCGCTAAAAGGTTATACCACCAAAAATCAGTAGCAACAGACATAACAGATCCACCATAAGCTAATTTTAACATTTCGAACGTTTCCGTCGCATTTTTACTGGCTTTAAAGTAAAATTGAATCGCAACCCGTTGTTCGTTATTTTTATTCATCGTGAAATTATGACCGCGACCACTTTGATACTGCTACTGAACAGCTGCATGTGATCCGATGGGCCCGTAACTTTGTATGCGGGGGGAGAGGAAGGTTGTAGTAACAAGTTCCCAAAATTTGAAGATAGTAGTAGCGCTAGTAGTACCGATTTTATAACCACAGCCTTAAAACTTATGGGACACATTGTGTGTGTCTCCGAACTTTTAATGCCATTGAAAATTTATTATGCAAATCACTTCACAATGTCGAAAAAATTGACAATATCAGCAGGACAAATCAAGCTGCGGGCGAAACATGTCGCTACTGCATGGAAGAAGACGAAACGCCTGAGCATATCTTCTGCCCCTGTGAAGCCTTCGGTTCAAACATTTGGGAATGGCATTTCCATCGTCAAAGGATGTTAGAAAGGCGGCGACCAGGTCAATACCAGGACTTATAAGAGACCTTAACTTTGACTGGTCTCAGTAAGATAGGGTCAAGCTAGTCGAAGTGACAAAGGGAGGTTGTAGTGAAATAATTAATTAAACTAGCACAAGCCCTTGAGAACAGTAAACAAAAATCAAGATAAGCAGTATTACTTACCTTAGTTACATGTTGACATCGGGTATTTTCGAAAACACTATCCTTGGTGGACGGATACTATCAATGGTAAAGCTTGCTAACATTTACTCTCTTTATTATATAGTGCATCATCCTGCAAGTATAAAAAAAACATAATTTTATTGGGGCGGTATATAACTTGTACTGAAATAATTCGCTTGATTGTGAAGTCAAATAGGAAAAACCAAAAAATAAAAGTGTAACAAACGACGAAAAGCAAATCTCACTTATTTCCAATATTCTAGTGTACTCGAAATAGAGTGATCTTAGCTCCTGTAGTAAACATAGCAATTAGGGCAAACTAGTCAAGAATTATTTTAATACTTTCGTTTAAAAATGCTCATAACAATTTTTCCCATAAAATTTTTTATTTTGAAATTAGGCCTGCAATATTAACAGCAGTAGCGGAAGCAGTTGTCACGATGCTATTCCCCTTTAAGTGGCAGTGTCCATACATTCCTCTTTGCCCGCTCGGTTTGGCGGAAGTTCTACATGCACCCTTACCATATTTGATAGGGGTGGACTCGAGATTTTTCGATTTATATGAGCCGCCACAGGATGTAACTTGCATAGATTTGGATACTAATAATATAAGCGTAAGCGACAACAACGACAACCATATTGCCTTTACTAATGTCCAATTTTTATTAGATGTGTGAATCGCAAAAACACTTAACAACAAAACTGCTACCCAAAAGAGCTGCACGCATTCTAAAACAAACACTAAAGAATTTAGACGAATTGAAACAGCAGCAAGCAATTGAGTCCACTAATAGTTTAGACAGAGACTTTAAGAAAAGGAAGCGAGAGGTATTGTGGAAATGAATCAAATCAGATTCGTCAAGTGCTTATCATCTAATGTTTTCAGCAAAATTTAGAACAACGAATACAAGAGGCCTTTTTGAGATTTATGGCATCAATACTAAGAGGATACAGAGAGTATTTGGTTCCAATATCAACAGGACGTTCAGTTGGAGCAACCGATCCAAATGCATTGTTCCAATTGAATCGATTTTTGCGTTCACGAGATAAGGTAAGAAGATCCACGCATTTGTAAGGATATAATCCGAATATTTTTTGCAGTCTCATCACAAGTTTTTCCAACTGTTGATGAAGACGCAAATGTTTATACGTTTTATCGAGGAACGCTCGTTTGTGTCAGACGAGGACCATGGTTTAGCATTTTTTGATGACTGTGCTGAAAAAATTGGTGCCTACGATGACATGCCAACAGAAATAAAATTAGTCGACTGGGAATCAAATCAGAATAGCGAAAGAACAAAATATATTTTGCCTCCAGACAGTATTGGAGCAAGTACGTGTTGCAATCCCTTCCATAATATCTTTTTGTAATAATTCTATTAATTTCAGATTCGAATGAGCAACAAGTTTTCTGTTACAATTCATTCGAATTAAACCCCAGACTTTTGAAACCGTTGAAGAAAACACATTTATCGAATTTTCTCGAACAGAATTTATGTACGGCCCCTGGTTCACCAATTGCTCGACGAACAAAGCATGAAATAAAATTAGCACAAAAGCTAGCGAGAAAGTGTCAAAGTAGTCCAGAGCAGTGGGCGAAATGTTTGCTAGCCACTTGCTATTCCATATATTTTCTGATCCTGCCAAGTATGGTGTTGAATTCTCCGGGAAAGGAGCGAATAATTCTTCAAGCAGCATACGACTTGCTGGTACGTGCCAGCAAGCTAAAAATCACTTGTGACGAATTTTGCTACAGGGTTATGATGCAGATGTGTGGTATGCACAATTTACCCGTTTTAGCTGTTCGATTGCACTATCTTATGAAGCGATCCGGAGTGCAACCAAATGCTCTCACTTATGGATTCTATAATCGTTGCGTTTTGGAGTCAAAATGGTCCGCTGGAAGGATAACACTGAGCCAGCTTCGTTGGAAAAGTATCAAAAATGTTGTTTTAGGGGCTGCCCACTTTCGTCGAGCAGGAAGAAAATACGTAACAAAGGGCAACTTATCAGCGTCTTTGGAAAACAATCTAAGTACCCTAACAACAGTTGATGGAACTTCAAGAACAAGTCTAGATTCAAATAATTCGTCACACGTTGAACAACATGCGGGACAGCCGTTCGATTTTTCGGCATTCGATAGGCTTCGAGGAAGACTTGGAAGTATTGTGCGCCAACAATCTGGGCCTCAAGAATCATCAGATGTTTTAACCAGTGCTGGTCTTCTTATTTCGGGAGAATGCACAAATAAGACATCTGCCACTACAAGTGAGTCTTCATCTTATAAGTCTGCTCCTTCAAGTCCACCGCGTGAGCTAGACTCCAAGCAATTGCTGAATAAAGACGACACTCTTCTGAATAAACTTCAAGCGCGAAAATCATCACTCACGAAAGATAGCACATCAGTAATTAAGCACTTTAAAATAATGACAATAGATGACTATGAGTCCAGTGATAATGCCACTGAAATGACAAGTTCTCAGGAGGATCTGGATGAAGATAGTTTCGGAATACAAAACATTAGTAGTCCAACAAAGTAATACCAGGCAATTTATATATCGTAAATTCTTATTTATTTTATTTGCTTTGCAGAATATCATCTCGCACTTTAGTTACACAAAACGATCCTCTTGGAGCCCTGGACGAGGACACATGTGAAGCTCCAGACCTTAATGAAATGAACAATTTAGAAAATAAATCTTCGGTAGCCGACAACATGATATACACCGATCAGCCTGTGCTTTTTAAGGGTCAGCGCAGTGCTACATTTGACGAATCAATACAACTGGGGAAAAGCATGCACCGCTCGGAAACGATGCCAATGTCTTCAGTCACATCCAGTCTGGCTAATTTCGGGTCAACATTAAAATTCAACTTTGGGTAAATATTCCACACCACTAGAGATCGCCTTGTTCTATTCCCACGCGTTTGTTTATTTTTGCATGATTAGTTTTTCCTTTTAGTTTTTGTTTATTTAATTTTTTGTTATGGTAGACGTTACTCATCTGCACGGCTGTCTTTTAAGAAAGATCTAAAATTGCCCACAACTCTCATTGAGAACTTTTCGAACATAAGGTAAGTGCTATCAACTCCTTATCACAGTATTCTTCTGCATGCTTTTGTCATACCCATGTAATGTCATTCGCAAATTCTTGCATCAAATTGATTTTTCCAATTAAATTAACTTTAAATACCTCCTAGTCCTAGTCTTACAGGAAAGAAGTCCAATGAAATAATACAAGGCGGGCTGAGCAGTATTAAGCAAGCTGCAACTTCGGTTGCAAAGAAGCTTGACGAAATTAAGGAAGCAATTTCTGCCAATTCGACTCCAGTGAAAACCAATTCGGCCGCTGGAAATGAAAGTTTAATTGAAGACGAATTGACTGCAGATGAAAATGTTTCCCGTTCACGGAGAGTTTCAAGCGAACTTGATGTTTGGGGCCGACTAAGTGAGTCACGAAAATCAAGTTACAATAATTTAGTGCCACTTGGTGAGAACACTTCTACTACCAGCTTGAATGCATATCCAGTTCTACCAGACAACTTGTATCCTCCAACTGGCGAGGTATTTCATAGAAACTATTCGTTGTTTGTGTTTTCTTGATAACTCTTATATCTTAGGAAGCACCTGACTGTGATGTTCTTATTCAATTAACGTCATGCTCGCAATGTCGTAATTGCTCAGTTCTTCTATACGACGAGGAAATTATGGCCAATTGGTCAGCAGAAGATTCAAATTTAAATACAACGTGCCACGCATGCGATAAATCTACTGTACCACGATTAAGTGTTCAAATCATTGTTAACGAAAAGTTGCGAAACATTAAGCAGCCGGAAAGCTTTACCGTGCATTACTTGAATCCATTAGTTCTTCGAAAAGAACTGGAAAATATTTTATACCAGGAAGGTGATAATGCACTTTTAAAGCAGAGCTTTGCTGAGGATCATCGAATTATTTATTGGAATCTCATATGGAGCATGGAAAGGATGGGAAGCTCAACGCATTTACCAAACTTATATCTCCCAAAACCTGTACGACTTATAAGTAGTAGTTAATGCAGTAAAGTACTTATTTTATTTACTTGCAGGTCGATACGGAAGTGGACTCATTGAGTGATCCATTAAGTAGCTTGCATTCGGTGCACATTCAGTGTCTTTGGGATAATCTTAATTTACACTCGGAAGCAGATCCACCGTTGTACATTTTGTGGAAACAAAACTTGCCTACAAGTCCTTTACTTAAAGCTCTTCTAACCGATCAAAATTATATTCCAAGGAAGTAAGTATGAAAATAATGTTAATAGAGGTTGCTTCAAAATTATTTTATATAATAACTTGCGGTAGATCGTCTTCGAGTCCAGTAGGAACTTTTTTAAAACGAAAATGAAAGCTGTACTTGTACGTTGTTGGTATAACTCAAGCTCAAGCGTTTCGCAACCTTGGACAGACCTAACTTTAATAAAAGAGGAATGCAGTACTTGTGCGTTAACGATTCGTTATGGGTCGCTGCAATTAATGTACTCGAAAAGTTGATTTTTTAAGCGTAATGGACTCCACGACGATTAGCTTAAATTATGTTGATTACCGTAAAAAATGGAGTGTGGTTATCGTCAAGGTGCTTCTATTCATTTTCACATCCAAGACTTTATTTTGTCGTTATAAGAGGTTATCTGGGCGAGATTGTATTTAGGTCACTTATTCTGTCTGTTTATTCTAAGCTCCTTTGTCTCATCTCAATTAATTTAAAAGCGATAGGCACTTTTAAGAATTTATTTGGTATGTAGCAAGTTGTCTCATCTCAATTAATTTAAAAGCGATAGGCACTTTTAAGAATTTATTTGGTATGTAGCAAGTCTGTTGCCAAAAAACTTGTAAGGGCGTCCGATAAATTGGTGTTCGGCTATACTAGAAGCGTTCGCGTTTTTAATCGCATAACAGCAAAAGCCTGAACGTACACCCTAGGAGCTTCGGGTTAAAATCTGTTTGTTTACGTTAACCAAAAATAAAATGGAACTACAAAGTGTAGATAATCAAATTCAAACACTGCGGTCCACAATGAAGAAAACAATTTTAAGGATGTTGCACTCCTAGCATCTTTCCGCAAAACATTTTTTACTAGAGCCCAGTATCGCTCTATTGGTCGGTGTTGAGACCTCAACCTTCCTGTGTCCTTTTGGCGTAGTGCGACGTTGCCAAATCGAGCGAAAGTATAATACTACCACTATGCTTCCTTAAGAAATGTAGCAATCTCTTTTTAAGGCACTCGTTTATATAAATGTTCGCGGTGATAGCCCCCTCTGTGAAGAATGGGCTGCTTCTCAGTCTACATTGGCAAATCGTTGGCCACACTAACACCTTCTTACCAAACGTTTCTATTTGGATGCTTTTTTTAGCGTCAAAAACATCCCTTTTACTTTTGCGGTCCAGCAAGTGTACTGAAATCATATTTAAAATATGATTCGTCATCCATCACCATATACGCTTTGACCTAGAATCATGAAATTTGGCAAGAAGAAAGGTCTCAAGCACAGGCTCTTTTGTATGATCGCATGAACAATAGAGTTGTTTTGAATTGCCAGACAATCTGTTGGGTTAAATATTGTACACATGAACTGTCAGAGCGCAAGAAGAAAAATGGATTAAATTAAGTATATGATCGGTTCTGCTCATGTGGATATTTTATGTCTGTCAGAAACATGGTTCACGCCAGATATTTCCTCCTCGGCTATTGGTATTAGTGGCTACAAGATCTTTCGTCAGGACTGAGCTGTCGGTCGCAGTGGGGGCGTTTCAATTCTTGTTCGAACTTCGTTCAACGTGCATATGGTGGAGGGGTCAACGATAGGGTGATGTGACTACTTGGTAGTTGAGGTAAAATGTCACTCAGAAAAAAGCTCTCGGTACAATAACTTGATAATTGCAGGCGACCTTAATAAGAATATATTGAGTCAAGAGTCGTTTTTTAAGCGATGTACTCGGTGCAGGACTCCACATGGTTATTCGTAGCGAGCCAACCCATTTCTCAGGAAAGACTGTAACTCTTATTGTTGTTTTCCTCACGACTAATCTTGAAAAAGTATTATTTTACCACCAATTATCCGTACCTGGCATTTTGGGGCATGACCTTATTTTTTTTTACCTACGAACTCCAACCTCCACCTCAGAGTAACACCTCATTCAGTTGTAGGAATTATAACCGCGTCAATGCCGAGGAACTTATAAGAGAAGTAGTCGGTCTTCCTTGGTATTCAGGTTTTTTTTAATGCCTGATCCTGTGGATCAGGTTGAGTTTTTCAACGCAAATGTTAATTATCTTTATGAAAAATACGTCCCTTTTCGCACTGCTTTTGCCATACAATCTAATGCTATTGGTACGGACGGTATTTCTCCGCGTTTTCTTAAACTGATTCTTCCTTATGTTGTTCCGGTCGTGACCCACATCTTTAATACCTTTCCTCTTCTGGCTTCCCCACTCAATGGAAAACTGCAATTGTTATTCCCATCCCTAAATCTAAGCGAGGTTCATCTCCAATTTTCGAAAACTCCTCAACCGTCAGATGATGGATTATGTCGCGGCTGAAAATCTTATTCCTTGGCAATCAGGCTTTCGTTGCGACCACAGCTGTACAAGTGTCCTTATTGGTTGGAATAGACCAAGACGTGGCTTCTATTTTGGTGCTACTCGATTTTACGAAGGCTTTTGATTCAGTACCTCATGTTACATTGTGCCGAAAGCTTGAAGATAACTTTAACTTTTCCCATCTGGCTATCAAACTCATATCTAACTTTCTAAGTAACCGGTCTCTCACCCGCGTTGGGTCTTGTGTGGCGTCCCTCAGGGGTCCATACTCTCGCCGTCTTTGCTCTCCATGTTTATCAATGATCTGTCAAGTTGCCTAAAATTTTCAAAGATCATCATGTATGCGGATGACGTACAGATATATATTTCTCGAGTAATAGAACTCGTTGAGGATGGAGTCTCCAGAATTAATGAGAATCTGTAAGCCATTTGGGCGCGGGCGGAATCAAATGAATTAATACTTAATGAAAGGAAATCTCAGTCTATCATCATATATAAAAGAGCACTAGATACACAAGAACTGTCACCCATTCTGCTTAATAACTCTGTTATAAAATTCGTAAATGTTGTTAGGAGCCTGGGTCTAATCATGAATAAAACACTGTCCTGGGAGCACCATGTTGACTCAATTATTGGTAAAATTTATGGTGGACTACGTAGTCTTTGATTTTCTGCATCATTTACTCCACAATTAATAAGGCTAACGTTGATTAAGTCTCTGCTAATTCCACTGATAATGTTTGGGATGGAGATTTATGGTTGTTTGGATGCCCAGTCTTCCCGCAAACTTAATGTATCATTCAATTTCTGTGTACGATATGTATATAAACTACGTCGTTACTATCACGTGTCCTTTTTTTCTAGTACGCTTTTGGGTTGTAGTTTAAACCAATTCATTAAATATCGTACAGTGGTTTTTCTTCGTAATTTGATGACGTCTAGGCGGCCGGAGTATCTCTTTAGCAAGATTTCTTTTACATCCTCGTCAAGGACAAGATCGCTAATTCTAGCTAGATTCACGGTCTTGCAGTCGAAAAGATCATTCTTTGTTCATGCGATCAGACTTTGGAACTCTCTGCCCTCAGATTTGAGACGCACAGCTGAAATGACTACTTTCAAAGCCCTAGAGCACTTCAAAACCAACTAAATTTTTCTGAAAATAAAATACTCCTTTGTATTTCGCGGTTTTTAATTTCTTTTTTTCTTTCTTTAATTTTTCTTTTTTTTCTCTCTTTGTCGATGGTAGTTTTGAAGGAGAAATTTAATTTATTTCAACAGAACTGTTGTTTAGTTAGCATTTTTGTAACAAAGTTATCTTTCAGTCTTTCCTTTTTATTACATCTTTTGTAAAGTTAATGGATTTTTGAATTTGATTCTTTGTGCATATTAAATAAGTTTTGTCAACTTAAATGTACTCGAGTAAAATAGTATTGAATTGAATTGAGTTGCTATAGTCCAACTTCCTAACGCGTGGACCGATTTTGATAATTCTTTTTTGTTAAATATAGTCTGATCCCTCCTCGTCACCTACGCTATCTATTTATCTACACTATCCATTGCCTTAGGCGCTGGCACCAGCTAGTCTTTATTTTGAATAAGTGACGGGTTGCCCTTATTTTAAATATTGGGATTTCGTGTTATTAAAATAATTTGGAAGCTAACATTACCATGTCTCTCTAAATCATTTCAAAACACATATTTATCTTTAATATTGATTAAAAACTGTCCAGCATTTATGTTCTATATTAAATTCTAACACTCCTTTCAGCACAATACAGCAAATAATAACATCAATTCGTTGCAATGATCTACTCATTCCGGTAAAACGTTTGGCTACCGAACGCTATAAATTAAAACATGACGGTGTCGATAGGACTCATTCAATCTACAGGGATCTGCTATTTTTGGCATTAACAGAGATTGGTCGAACAAATATCGATATGATATCATTTCATCGAGAATATGCTGCAGCATTTGAGAAAATAACCAAGGAAGAATGCAATACATACTACAGGAAACAGGATTTGCCACCATCGGCGTCAGCAATATTCTCTCGGGCGTACTTTAAACCGCTACAGCTTCCCTGACGCGCACTTACATTAAAGAGATTAAAATGCGAGAGAAACTTGGACATACTTAGATAGCTAAGGTAGACAATATTTAAAAGCAAAAGGACGAATGGCTTATGGCCTCTATTACTCTTTCATTTTTATTTTTTATTTTCAATCCATTTGACGACTAAAATATTTGTACTTAAGCAAGCAATTCATTATTAATATTTAGTTTTATTTTACAAAAAAAAAAAAACAAACACGTAGAACATATTGACTGGTAAATAGCATTATAATTTTTTGATTTTTGCGACTTATGTACATCTGTTACACGTAGTAGTGCTCATACCTTATACTACTCCATCCCATGGTAGTTGAACGATTTTAGAAGGTGTTATTTGTTAAGTTTTCGAATTCTATTGCTGATACAAGTGTAGAACAAATTACAAAACGTACCAACGAAAATTTCAATTCCTTTTAGTTGGGCCTTTCTTTATTGCAGTGTCGTAGAGGCATATAATATAAAATATTTCATGAAATTACGAGAAAATGTGATAAAACTTAAGAAATTTCTATTATTTTTGTATTAAAGTCTAAGTGACAAATAGAGAACACCTTCAGCCTAGAGTGATATTTTTCTCTCGTTTTCATTTACTTATAGCAATCGGTATAATTAAGATTATTTGTAAAAAATCAAGTAAAGCACATAATAAATCTGTTTTAATAAATTCCCATCGTCGTTTGGTTTTCTATTTCATCTTTATTAAACTGTAAACTAAATATCTGTTTAAACTCGACTGTGATGATTGGAAATGAAGAGATTCTACTCCTCGGGGAAAGCAGTCATATGCCTTCACATTTGTAAGTGTTTTTTATTTATTTACTCTACGTTTTGGCAAATAACGTTGCCGTACTAAGGAGAAATCTAGGAATATAATAAAATTGTGCAAAATTACGCATGACTATATATTTTGCATTTGATATTTTTAAGGTAAATCTAGGGTTTCCGATGCACGGGGGAACTATCTTTCTTAATTTATGTCTTTTAGTGACGCAGCAGAGTTCCGTTTTACTTGGGTTTTTCTTCAGTCCGCAATCCTGCGCCCAAGAGGTTGCCGTGTCGATCGCTTCTTGAAGTATGTATCCCAAGCTTTCTTCAAACTTACCTCTAACTTCTATCGCTAGGTCGTCCGCATAACAAGTTATGAAGAGACCTTTATCTGATAGGGCTTCAAGTAATTCATCAATCACTATCAGCCATAAGAAAGGTGAAAGAATCCCTCCTTGTGGAGTTTACCCTCGCCGTTAGTTGTTCATTACCGAAACTTTTAATTATGATTCGATCTTCCAGCATGGACTTGATCCATTTGATTATACTGTGATCAGTCCCCTTCTCCCTCAATTTATTGAGAATCTTATCGATTTTGACATTGTTGAAGGCCCCTTCTATGTCAATGAAGCAGCCTAACGCTACTTCCTTGTACATCAATGCTTTTTCCACTTGATGTACTAGGCTGTGTAGAGCGGAATCGACCGATCTACCTTTCATATATGCATGTTGACAACTTGATAGTTGGTGTATGCCTATCTGGTTCCTTACTTCCCATTCTATGAGTCTTTCTAGACTTTTCAGTAGGAATGAGGTAAGACTGATTGGTCTATACGCATTAGGTGTGCTATAGTCCGTCTTGTTTGTAACTGAACTTTAGACACGCTCTAAAGAGTAGGACGAGTCTGTTCCATAGTTTGTTACTTCCCTTCTGTAGCATTATGGGATATATCTCATCTCTTCCCGGTGATTTATATGGGCTGAAGGATTTTATTGCCCATCTTACCTTGTTTAAAGTACACAGCCTCTTCGCTTGCTCCTCTTCCATTCCAACTTGGGATCTCCAAGGAGTAGCGTCTTCCCTCATCGATTCCCCCTCCACCAGGGTACTCCCCGGGAAGCTATTTGTAATCAGCCTCTCAACAGATTCCCTCATATTAGATGAGTTCTAATTGGATTTTCGATTTAGACAATATTTTCTTCAGTCTAGCTGCCTCACCCGTCCTTCCAATTTGGCTAGTAAAAATTTTCAATGATTCCCTCTGGGCTTTTTGGCACTCGGACTTGAATTGCCTAGGTGCCGTTTTATATTCTTCCCAGAGTTCCTCACTTTGATGTTTATTAGCTTTATTGAATAGCTTTCTGGTTCTTTTCCTCATTTCCATTAGAGAAGAATTCATCCATCTCTGTTTCCATACTGTTTTCAGTCGTTTCTTTGGACACGCTTCCTCGAATGCGATTCTGATAACATCTTCAATGTTAGCAGTCTCATCATCGATTCCGTGTGTTGATTCCAAAGGAGCATTTCTCGTACACAATTTTGTGTTTAAAACCTCCCTATACTTATCCCAGTTTGTTATTCTGGGGTTTCTAAAAGTCAGAGGATTATTTCTGACATTGACACTTAGCTCAAAGAGTATCCATCGATGGTCCGTGAATGATACCTCGTCAGATACATACAAATTCTTAATATTATCAACAGTCCTCCCGTTCGCAAGTGTAATGTCTATAACTTGTTTTCTGTTTTTATTGATAAAAGTTAGCTTATTGCCCCTATTTATAATAAAAAGTTCTGATTTTACTAGGTATTCAATTAAGGACTTACCCCTGTCATTGTTGTCCGTGCTGCCCAAACGGTTTGGAAATAGTCTGGTGAATATTATAAATAAAAGCCTATGGAATGGAAAGTACCGAAGAATATGGAAGGAGTCAATTATAGTATAATACCAGTACCTAAAATAAAAAACCTTACAAAATGTTAAGAGTTTAGGCCTATCAACATGTTGAGTACATTTGCAAAGATATTAGAAAAAGTAGTATATTTTCAGTTAGAAAATTATGAAAAACGATGTTAAGATGTAAAAATATGTTTTAGATGTCAAGGATTTAATCATAAAGCGAATGAGTGTAAAAATAATATCGCATGTTCAAGGTGTATGGGAAACCATGATTTTAGAGAATGTGATAAAATAGTTGAGAATAAGTGTGTAAATTATATTCGGATGAATGAAAAGTTGAAACTGATTCTGGATGTGAACCACAATACGTTAAATAGGGAATGTCCAGTTTATTTGAGAAAGTTAAGTGCGGAAAGAAAATTTGTTGAATACTAGCAATTATCGAAGGTTAAGGCGATATATCTCAATATACAAGGGTTATTTAACAATTTTGAAGAACTGGAGGTGCTTGTTAAAGAAGAATCACCAGATGTAATTGCGCTTACTGAAACGCACATAATGGAAGATGCGAATGATGATGAAATTGGTATAAAGGGATACAATATTATAAGGTGTGATTCTGCATCTTAAAGAACTGGTGGGGTTATACTATATTTGCGAGCTATGTGGAGGTATAAGATAATGTCTGAATGTGTAATCGGTTTGGATGTTTGGTGGTTGGTTATCGAGTGCTCAATGAATGATGAAACAGCAATGTTTGCGGTTACATATCGTTCACCTAGCTCGTCATCGAGAATTTTTTGTGATTTTATTGGGGATCAACTAGATGGTTTGTCACAGATTGGTAGGAGAGTAATAGTTGTTGGTGATTTTAACATTAATTTATCAACTAATGACTTCTACGCGAATGTTATGAAATAAATTATCGCAGATAATGGTTATAAGCAATTGGTGAGTGAATTTACTAGAGTGACTGCTGATTCCAGGACACTGATTGACTAACTCCTATGATGTAGATGTAAAGAGGGAGAAAGATTTAAAAATTAGTGATCATGAGACTTTGTCTATTGGCATAAATCATACTGTATCGAAGAACTGTGATACAAACAGGGTGGAATTTTTAGAGTATGATAAAAATCGTTTTGTTAATGAATTGAATGTTATTGCTATGTCTGATGTAGCTTCTATTGAGGATCTGAATGAATGCGCGAATGGTTTTGGTGAAAAAATTAAAGCCGTAGTACAGAAATTTGTACGATGCAAAATTAGGCGAGGTGAAAGTAATGACTGGTTTACAGAAGATTGAAGAACGAGAAAATTAGAAGATACCGAGTGGCGTCCTTATCAAGTGACCAGAGTGATTGGGAAAATTATAAAATAGCAAGAAATATTTACAAATATAAAATTATTGCGGAAAAAAGGAATAAAATCAACAAAATTATTACCGATGCCTCAAACCAAAAAGAAATGTGGAAAAAATTTAAAGAATATGTACTTAAAAAAAGTAAATCTGAAATTAAGGAAATAATATATAAGGGAGAAACCGGTAACGAGAGTACGCGAATGACAGAGAACTTTAACAAATTCTTTGTGGAAAATATCGAAGAAATTAGTACATCTATTACATCAGTAGTTTTTGACGATAATTTGCAGCAGGTGAATAATCAATTTGTGTTTCGAAATACAAATTTGGGGGAATTAAAGAAAATATGTCTGAAAATTAAGAATAAGAGGGATGTTAATATGATAAATGTCAAAATGATCTTGGATAGTTGGAATATATTCGGCGGCGTACTTGTGAAAATTATCAATCAGTCAATGAACCAAGGTAAGGTCCCGGAAGAATGGAAAGAATCAGTCATTGTACCTGTTGAAAAAATCAAGAATAACAATAAATGTGAAGAATTTAGGTCAATTAATATGCTGTCAACATACGAAAAAATATTAGTGAAAACTATACAAATACAACTGGAGGAATACATGGAGGAAAATCAATTAATATTACAAGAGCAGTCAGGTTTTAGAAAAGGCCACTCTTGTGAGACAGCATTAAATATGCTGCTAATAAAATGGAAAGAAGGTATGCAGAAAAGGCACAAGATAATTTCAGTATTTTTGGACTTCAAACGGGCCTTTGAAACAGTGGACAGAGATATTTTAATTAATACATTGAATAAGTATGGGATCAAAGGAAAAGAATTGATGTGGTTTAAGAGCTATCTATCAGGGCGAACACAGCGGACAAAAGTTAATGGAGCGATGTCTCAAAGAATTAATGTAAGCTTTGGTGTACCGCAGGGATCTGTTCTTGGGACTCTAATGTTCCTTATATACATTAATGATGTAAAGAGTGTATTGGACAACATAAATATAGCGCTATTTGCTGGTGATGCATTATTATACTTTGCTGGTAATGATGTAAATGAGTGTGCATATGTAATGGAACAAAATTTACAAAAATTGAACGCGTGGCTACAAATGAATAAATTGAAATTGAACACTAGTAAAACAAAATTTATGACAATCAATGGTGAATATGAGGGTACTTTGAAGATTGAAGATTCTTTTATTGAGCAGGTGGAGAAGATTAAATATCTAGGGGTGATAGTGGACAATAAATTTAAATTTAAAGAGCATGGGAACTATATATGCGGGAAAATTGGTAAAAAAAATCGGGTTTCTAAGAAGAATCAGAAAATCGGTGTCGGTACTTACAGCTATCAAGATTTACAAGACAATAGTGAAGCCACATTTTGAGTATTGTTCGTCAGTGTTGTTCCTAGTATCCAGTGGAATAATGGATAGGCTTCAGAAGCTTCAAAATATGGGAATGAGAGCGATGCTTCAATGTAATAGGTATGTGTCTGTTAAGGGTATGCTGGAGTCGTTGATGTGGATGAGTGTGCGAGAAAGAATTGTGCTAAATGTGTTACTGTTGATTTTTAAAATGAAAAATGGGTTACTGCCTGAATATTTGAGTGATTATTTAGTTTATACAAGTGAGGTGCAGCCATATAACTTGAGACGAGTGAATAAATTTAGGTTAGTGAACTTAACTACAGCAAGGACACAAAATTCGTTAATTTACAAAGGTTTGAAAATGTATAATAGGCTTAAATATAATGCAAGTGTAGTAAGTATAAATAACTTTCAGAAGTTTTGTATAGAATTTATAAAAAATAAGTGGGATACACTAATTAGTGATTAAGAATGAATTTTTGAGCTCTATGTAAGTTAACTCTTAAAAGTATGTATGAAAAGTGTGCCTGTTGTTGTTAAAGCATTTATATATTGCTAATAAATTATTATTATTATTATTACTAATAAAGTATTTATTATTATGAGAAGCACAACGTGATACACGGAGAATTCTCCACAATAGCCGCCAGTATCACCAGTTGATTCTGAGACACTGCGAGTTTTAAAAGCAAGGGAAATCAACATTCGTCTCAGATCAATGTAACGTTTATGCATCCGAAAATACTCGGCTATAAGCAATACTTTTGGGCCTGCACCTGAGTGAATAAACTGTTAATTCTCACGACCTAACAAGAATATGCATTTGATTAGCACGGCCATTAGCGCAAACTTCAGCTGTGGGCCGCGTGAATCTTATGATGCTTCTCAGCTCAAAACTGTAAAAAAAATACGGTTTTTGGGAAAAATAGATAGATTGATACTTAAACAAACATATCCCTGCACTATTAAAGGATAAAACAGTTCCGGCCAGAAGCGACCAGATATTTGTAATTATTGCGCCAGTCAACATGTTAAGTCTGTAAATTCTTTAAATTTGCTGTCCCAAGCGAGAATCGCAGTAATGTCGTTGCTTAATGTTCCACACATGCGTCTCCGATTGATGATTTATAGAGCTCCCACGAGAATTCACTACAGAACCAAAAGAGTACGTGAAATTATGAATAGTGAGAGACAGAGAAAGAAGAAATAGGTGAAGGTTGGTGAAAGAATATTGAGAAAATTGAAGATAAATTGGTATTTGGTTATTTATTTACAAACATTCACACATTCACGGCATTAAAGATGTTTTAAGTAAAATACTTGCGACTATACCGAGTACAGGCAGTTACCCAATTTCGTTTTGTGAGATTAAAATAAGAACAATAACAACTTTCAGTTAATATTAGAAAATTTATACTTGTCAACTTAGATAACTTTGAGTATAGAAGATAAAGCATAAAGACTATCGTTTAATCTTAAAAATACGAGCAGCTAAAATGCCGAAAAGTCTAATAATACTCAATTCGGCGAAGTATTTTTCTTTGGTGTTGATGGTGGAAGATCCATTGTCTTGCAAACCCAGCCCGCAATATCAACTTCTTCAGATTCGGCGGTCCTAATCCATGCATGATTCTGCAAATTTAAAAAACGATTCGTTTAAAAACTCCATTCCACCTACAATCACCTAAACAACAGAAAATAACAACTTACAAGAAGAGTCTTAAGATCAGCCCGTTCGTCTGGATTCTTTTTAAGGCAAATATCAACGAAATCTTTGAATTCGTCGGAAAAGATTTTATGTTCTAGTTTTGGTGGGGGTTCATTAACGATGTAATCTAAGAGTTCAAATATTGCCATTGCTTTAGGCTCAACTATTGTTTGGCTGCCGTCTTCACTATTTTCGTCGAAAATTGCTTCTAATGTCTTTGCATCCGGTGGTGGAATGGGGTACATTCCTATGGCCATTTCAACCAGAGAAAGACCTAATGACCAGATATCTGATTGCACTGAGTAATGTGTTCCTTGAAGCCGTTCGGGCTGCAATGCAATGTTTAAATAGTTTCTGAAAATAATTTTGCAATTATCAATTGCCTTACCGACATATAGCTTCGGGTTCCGACAAACGAATTCGCCATGGAATCAATGAGTTGTCCTGAGACTCCGAAATCGCAAATTTTTATCTCTCCACTGCTATTGACCAATATATTACTGGGTTTTACGTCCCGATGCATGATTGCATGCTTATCACGCAGGTAACTTAAACCTTTTAACACAGCCAAGGTAATCTTCCCTAAAATTGATTCAGGAATGCGTCCCGCTCGCTTTAATATCAAATCGAGTGAGCCACCGTCCATGTATTCCATGCATATGCTAATTTCACCGTCGCTATAGAATGCTCCATAGAAACCAACTATGTGCGGGAAATTGCACTGATGAAGCACCTTTAATTCTCGAATAATTTGCTTTTTAATGGCTGGCTTTACTTCCAGATGGATTAGTTTTCTGGCCATTATCAATTGTGTTGGAATGTGTCGAACTTTCATAACAACTCCTCCATTGCCTGATCCTAATTCGCCGAGTTTTTCCAAATCTTCATCGCTTAGCTCACCGATTTTTTCCTTTTGACTAAGAAAAACTTTGATCCTCTTTCTTGCCGTGTCGTCCATTTCCAATTCTTCGAGCGTTTCAGTTAGAGCTTCGATGCTCGTCTTCGGTTTCCCCAGCAAGCTATTTTTTCTTTAATTACTTTAGTGAATTTATGGAAAAATAAATGAATTTTAATAAATGAAATTTACTCTGTGCCCGATGGTGTCTTGAATGGTGGTGTTGGAACCACCTGCTGCGCCGTGGGGTCCACAGATCCAGGCGGAAGTGTCAGGTTTAATTTGTTCTTCGACATTTTTCGCAACAGCACTCGCAATCGGCTTTACTTGCAGTTTTGTTTGGCACTTTTCACTATTTAATCAATTCTCATTTGAAGGATTTGTACAACGTAAACAATTACCCAGGAAAATATTGAATAAAGCTCATTTAGGAAAAATTAATAAATGAGAAAAGTTGGCCCTGCCCCTCAAATGCTTTTGGATGCTGTCAAACAATTTTTTGCTGTGCTGCACAGACGCAGGAGAAAATATTTGCAGAGCCTTTGCAGACTGAGAAGTTTTAATTTGACGGATAGGTTTCGCCAATCGCGTTATATGACTGTCAAGTAAGTAAGATGTCTTTTTGCTGTAAGTGCCCTTTCTTAAGGCTTTTTTGATCTTTTAATAACTGTGTGCAAGTAGAATATCTGTTTTTAGAATAAAAACTAATTATTACGCACATTTTAACACTATAAACGATCAACTGCTTATGTGCGTCATCTATATGCTAGATTACAAACAACTAATTTTTTATCAAATACGCAAGCCAAAACACTTGACAGATCAACATATTCCCAAGTACTGCCAACTTCACGATGCCTCAAAATGTTTCCGTTGGCGCGCTTTTCGTTCTGACAGTTCGGAAAAGTGTTTTTAAGGGGTTTGGGGTGTAAATAAATGCGCGATTTTACAATAATTAATTAGTTTGTGGTGTTGTTTTTATGCCCAAAATTCACTATGAAAGGATCTATAAAGAATAGTCCTTCGGCGAGTGTTGAAAAATCTTCCAGTGGAAAGAAATTGATTCAAGCACGTCTTCCTTTTAAAATTTTGTCCACACCTGTGCCTGCTGCGACATCATCATCACATAATGAGCCAAGAAAACGAAAATTATCGTCAGAAGGTGATTTGCCTGCATCAAAAATTGTATGTACTTCTGAAATTAAAGAAAATATTATTGATTCAATTGTGCTGTCGGACGAGGAACCAGATATTCAAAATGGTATCCCGCACAGTAGTGATTCCGCCCTGAATCCTGTTGTTAAGTTGGACAAAATCGACGATTTTATTAAGAATTCAAAAGATGCTAATGGACGCATCATCCTTTCACCTAAAACACCCAAACCACTTAAGAAATCAATTGTTTTTAGTCGCGCTTCCGGTAGTACCAAATCCTCGTCAGGTAAGAGTAACAAACTAATTATAAAACTTCCCATGAGCAATAAAAAGAAGCGTAAATTGTCCGAAAAGTTGAATGCCCTAAGAAGTCCTGACATTGCCGTAATTGATGATGTATCGGATGGCGAAAAGCTAACAAAGAAATTCAAAGGTCTACTAGAGAAACCTGTGCAAGACGACGTTAAAATTATGGAGGACGATGTGTCTTTAAGTGCGCAGATATGTCTTCACGTCACTAACATGTCCGAAGACAGTGTTCTTGCATCAAAGTCTACTTCAAATTTGATTACTGTCGAGAAATCTCAGCTGCATGCAACCGAAGATATTGCCAACGACTCGGAACTGTTTTCTGCGATGAATAAGGCCAAGACAAGCGAGAGTCCTGTGGATGTTAGAAAGGACAATAAACAGGATTCAATTGAAAGTGAAGCTACTAAGAACGATCTTAGTAAACCAGAAAAGCCTGCCGAAGATAAAGATGAAGATAAGAAAGAGCCATCAAACGATGATGACATTATTTCCCTAAATGATTATTCCGAGCCCAGTCATGACGAAGATGAAGGAATTGTTCAAGAAAAACCGGAAGTAGTACCGAATGATTCAGCAGATCAAGCAGACACGGATGATGATAAGAAACATGTAAATACACCCGTGAAGGGTTTAGAGAGCGCTTCAAAACTGCGACAGAGGATCATAACACCAAAACAAAATCAAAAACAGAAAGAACGTGAAGAAAAACAAAAACAAAGGGAAGAGGAGCGTATTTTCAGACAAAAAGAAAAGGAAGAAAAAGAGTTGCTACGCAAAAAAGAAAGGGAGGAAAAAGAAGAGCAACGGCGGCGAGAGAGAGAAGAAAAAGAGGAACAAAAACGTAAGGAAAAAGAAGAAAAGGATGAGCAACGTCGCAAAGAGAAAGAGGAGAAAGAAAAGAAGCGTCTAGCTGAATTGGAAGCAAAGAATGAGGAGCGCAGAAAGAAAGAAGAACTTAAAGAGGAAGAGCGAAGAAAAAAAGAAGAGGATAGAAGAAAAAAGGAACAAGAAAAGGAAGAGCAAGAAAACAAAAAACGTAAGGCCGCCGAAGCGTTTACAAAATTTTTCGTTCAATCGAAAAACGCAACAAAAGAGCTCGACGATGACCCGAATTCTTTGGATTCGGAAAAATTCAAGAATTCCAACTTTATGCCCTTCCGCATTAAGGGAAATATGAAATTGGCTCCGATATTCCGAAAAACGTTGGATTTCGAATCAAAATCTAAGCTGGAATCGTTTTTGGACAATCAAAGCGAACCAGCTTCACGGGCAGGTTTATACTTGAGTTGCTTGAAATCTGGTAAATATTATCCTGGAAAGGATTCAAAAACATGGCTACTCAGTGATGATGAATCTAACAGTGACTGTCTTCTTGTCGGTAAGTATAATCAATTCTTCTTTTTTGCGTTTTTGTTTTGGGGGACTGAGTTAGATCAATTGGTTGAGCTGCACGACTACCATGGATATTTCACTGAATAGTAAATTAGGTCTGATCGGAATTTTTGCGTCCAAAAGAAATTGAAATGAAGCGACCTGTTGCACTTTGAAATATTGACTTGCAATATGAGTACCGACAAAAAAAATCTTTAAAGAGAACACAAATTATCATCGCTCCACATTAAGGCGGGTCCCTTTTCGTCCCATCCCAGTCTTCCTTAGTGAAGGCCAGCTGAGTTCCTCCTCCTGTTACCTCCTTACCCTGGGTCAGGGCAAGTTTGTTCCTGTAGGATATCTCCTTCGTACTGTTGGTATCTCAGCAGAGAGAATGTTCTCTTTACTGACGCATTGCATTGGCGCACTATTTATGCACCACGAATTCCTGATCTTCCAGGCACAGTCTGCAGATGCGATCTTTAGAAATACGCAGCATTTTTAGGTGACACCCTTTACCATGACCAGTCACCAGCGCTGTTAACAATCTCAAAGTTAGCTCATCCAAATGAAGGATTTGCGCCAATACTGCAGCTGTCAGGCTATCGAAGCTTATTTTGTCGAAGGCTCCTTCAATATCCATTGTGTCGGCCATTCCGATACTCTAGGGATGTAGCTTTTTTGGGTTTTGGTAACACCACCTGATAGCTTGAAGACATGAGTCCATGTTGCACCACAGCCTCCAGTGTTCCTTCTTGGCCCATGCATTAATTAGTCCCATTACCATTCCTTTCCCCAGAGCAGTGAAGGATTCTGGACCATACAAATTAGAGCCCGATTTCTGTTTTGTGGGCCCATCCGCCTACTCGTTCGAATGATTTCAGTGCGACCTTTCACTTAGACGAATAGTAACTAATTTCCCGAGGAACATTCGTTGAGTTTAAGAAGACGCGACAGAAGTGTTGATATCCGTCTTCATCATCTTATGACGGCCTGATGTCAACCGCTATGAGAATTTTCTTCCCCATCACACGCCTTTCTATCAGGAAGCCCAGTGCATCTAAGCATTTTGTGATATCTCTCGATTACCCTTTTTTGCTTATTCCATTCATGGGAATTACAAAATCCTTTACTCCATACTTTATGAGGTCCAAAATTTTTCTATGCCGTAGTATGGTACCAAACCTACTCCAGTTTCCATCATGTTCTATCAAAGAGTTCTTGTTGCTCCTGTTTTTATCACATACAGATCCAACGGTAGCAGTCCTAACAACGTAGGTGAGCTGCGAAAGGCACCTGTGACACTCGCACATGCCATCTTACTAGAAAGTCTTCTGGCAATCGGTCAGTTTGTGTAGCTTTCGGCCACCAGACCACCGAGGCATTACGAGATTATAGTGTAGATCCGGTATGCTGACTTTGGTGAGATACCCCACTTTTTCCACATACTCTACAACATTGCTGTAGCTGTAGCACGCTGTTAACTTTATGAATCTTTTCCTCAATTTGTCAATTCCATGTCAGTTTCGAGTCCAGGAATACACACCTAGATTCCTTGAGCTCAGTACCAAAGGGTGTAAGTGGTCTAAAGTCTAGACCTTTCCTTTCCTTTGTAAAGATTATTAGATCTGACTTGTACGCATTTCCAGGTCCTGTCCTACACACCAGTCGGAGGCCACACCTTATGATGTCTACTGTTGCGTTCATGATCTTTCCCCTAGCGATAATTGCTACGTCGACAGCATAACGAACGTTGAGTTTGCCAATCTGTTAAGGAAGAGGTTCGACAGGGTAGGAGCTGGTACACCTGTTGGTATCTTTCTCTCTCTGGTTCCTTTAACCCCTTGTGAGGCATAGGGCATCTATTACACTAACTCTCCATTTGGTCCGGTTCTGCGACAACGCCTTCTACTGTGACCACGATTTGTTGATCTGTGCACCTTCTCTCTAGACGGATCTC
Source organism: Leptarthrus brevirostris (assembly GCA_964036015.1). NCBI lineage: Eukaryota > Metazoa > Arthropoda > Insecta > Diptera > Asilidae > Leptarthrus > Leptarthrus brevirostris. Next base: position 14,562,961 of record OZ038374.1, read on the forward strand.
CATGTTTTGCGCGGTCGTCCAATTCGGCATCTTCCTTGGATTCCGTGGCGACTCCAATCTAGAGCCTGCTGTTCGATGTTTGGCTCTTTTCTTAGTGTGTGACCTATACATTGCCTGCGAATACTGGTGTCTATCCCGCCTTGACGTGTAAGGCCACAGCCTTAAGGTCTTCGTTGGTAATGACCTCCAGCCAATGGATGCTAAGGATGCGCCGGAGTCACCGGTTGACAAAGGCTTGTAACTTAGAATATATTTGAAAGGTCAGTTTCGATGTTGAACAGCCGTACAACAGATTTTACGTTCGACTATGCCCTTCGGCTTTTAGTTAAGGACATGGTATGAGCGAATCAACTCTAAGTCAGACTATCGAAGCTTATTTTGTCGAAGACTCCTTCAATGTCAATTATGTCGGCCATTCCGATACCCGCGGTATGTAGCTTATCTTCTGCCACCCGCACCTGTAGTGAAAAAATTAACAATTAACGATTAAGCAATTTCTTACATTCTACTATTTCGATATAGGAATACTCTATTTTTTATTTCTTATTTAACAGATGATGAACTTGAAGGGGCCGGTCAGAAGATCGATGAAGTCAGAAAGTCCATGCAAAAGTATCGTGCAAAATTCTTGTATTTCCATCAAAATCAACGACCGCCGTACTACGGGACATGGAGAAAGAAGAGTTCATTTGTAAAGCCCAGAAGACCGTTTGCTATGGATCCAGTGAGTTTTTCTTGTCCATTTCACATATTAAAACGAATTAACACTTTTCCATTTTACAGAAACTTTTTGATTATGAAGTGGATTCGGACGACGAGTGGGAAGAAGAAGAGCCTGGGGAATCTTTGCATGGTAGCGATGATGAAAAGGAATCTGAAGATGAGTACGAGGTTGATAACGAATTCTTTGTACCTCATGGTCATTTAAGTGATGAAGAATTACAAAATGAAGACGAAATAGATGAAGATAATTCTCCTGAAGTGCAAAAAGCTAAGCTTAAACTGCTACAGCAGGAGTTTGCACAAGAAATGAAAAAGAAAACCGAAAAGATTAAGCCTCGTTTAATTGGTGTCGTATGGGCAGATGAATGTGGTAATAAGCCTGAATTATGTTCCACCGTGATTTGGGTGTCTTTGAATAAGCGTGCAATGATTTTTTCTAATCCTCCTGTAATGACGGAACCCGAAAAGAATGAAAATGAAATCGGATCACCAGTACAGGAAAAGAAAATGCCCAAACGATGTCAATTGAACGAAGAGCAAATTAAAGATCTTGTTAAATTAGTACACGGCAATAAACATAAGAAGACATTTATGATCAGAGAATTTCAGGCTTTTATTATGAAACAAGCACCTCCAGAGGAGACTCCAGTAGAGTACACGAAAATTAGTATCAGAGAACAAATTGATAAAATAGCTGAATGGAAAGTTATTGAAATCGAAGGAAAGAAAAAAAAACGGCTCTGCTGGATGGTTGCACCTGATGTTTTAAAACAATACCAGTTGGAGGGCCTAGGCGATAATAATCGATGGGAATATATTATACCACCTAAGCAAACATTAAGTGAAACAAACACAAGTACATCTGAAGGTGCACCTGCTAGAGATGAAAATTTGAATAAAGAAGAAAGCCAACATAAAGTGGAGTCGACTCCAAATAAAAAGAAAAAGAAGAAAAAGACTTTGCCCGTGATAACAAAGTTTACCACGATCATCTCCAAGACTGATGTCAATGATAAAAACTCGACAATTGATATATCGAAACCAGAAAAAGAGATTGAAAAGAATGTAGAGGCTCCTAAATCCGTAGAGAGCTGCAATGATAAAATCTCGACGGACGATGAAGTTTCGAAACCAGTAAATGAGATTCAGAAGGTTCTGGAGACTGCTAAACTCGTAGAGAACTGCCCTATACCTGCCGCATCTAATGGGTCAAAAACGTTACCCGCAATAAAGAAGCGAGTTCCAATTCTGATGTCCGTCCCAAGAGGACAGGCGATTCCGCAAAACACAAAAAGTGCTTTGATAAGTGATTTCCTTAAGAAGAAACTAGATGAGAGCAAGGATCCCCCTGGAAGTAGTACTGCAACAGTAACACCAATGGAGGTAGAGACGATAACAATTGATTAGTTTACATAGGATTTTAATTATGCTTAAAAAAATCTTAATTTATAGATTTGTATATGGTACGCAAAGTAAAAATAGTCTTATATAGAGAATTTTTGTTTTATTTCAGTTTACAGAATCTTTAGCTCGGAAAGATATGTTAGATCGTACTGCAGAAGAAGAGAAATTCGCTAGTAGTATTATAATTTAGATTTTATTTAACTTTGAGTGGATCTTCACTAGAAATAACTCAGACTAGACGAAGCTTAGATCTCATTTTCTGCTGAGCAGTCTTTCGTCGCAAATAAAATTAACCAACTGGGCATCTCTGCAGACTGGCTGATTTAGCGGCAAGTTGGATAGACTCGTTCTTGTGGAGGACCATAAATCTAGCTCTGAATCTCTGGTAGAGAGATCTCATGATCTCTCATCTAGGTTATCCTTTTTGTCAGCTAGTTTCGATGACCTTCTGTCGACGGTTTCTGGTGTGGATGGGTCTCCACCTACACTGGCGACCAACTGCGAGCCGGTGATGCCGATTTTTGATGATCTCGGCCGTTACGTTAAACATATCAGAGCGGATCTTAGTGCCTGGTTAACTGCTGTTAATAGGAACTCTGATCTACTTGGTACCATTTCCTCAGATGTTGGAATTCTACTGTCGAGACTAATGCATCTGCGATTTCACTCTGCACATAAAGTAAGTTGTGTCTAGGAGTAATTCAGTTCTGGGTTATGTCAAGCGGTGGTCAAGGGAGTTTTCTGATCGGAAGACCTTAATTCACTTATATTTTTCTTTGGTTAGACCAATTCTTGAGTAAGCATCTTAGGTTTGGTCTCCCTGCTATGCTGTTCATTTTAGACACATTCAGTTGGTGCAGCGGAACTTTGTTAGGTTCGCACTAACAGACCTTCCATGGAATGATCCACTCAGGCTTCGTCCTTATGTGGATCGCCTCCGGTTGCTTAATTTGTACTCGTTGGAAGAACGACATAGAGTTGCTGACCTAGTCTTTATTCACCAGCTTTTGAACTCGAACATAGATTCTTGCACTCCCGGAGGTATAGTTTCTTATAGACATACCCCGCATAGCTTAAGAAGACTGCCCTTACTGCATGTTGTTCACTCTTGGTCTAAGTATGCATGAGCCTATGAATAGCATGTGTAGAGCCGTGAATATGTGTCCTATTTTTGACCCGGCTCTTACTAAGGATTTGCTCAAACGATCTCTGTTGTCTGCGCACTCCTGATTGTTATGTTGTGCGTAGTCTAGTTTTGTTTATTTATGTTTTTGCATGTTGGTCTGGGAGCCTCATTCACCTCAATATATTATTATATTCTGGTGGATAGGTGAACTGATTCTAGGCTCCTGCCTGAGAAGTGTGCCTTCTGAGTTAGAAGGGTTAATTCTAAATTAAACTAGGAACATGTACTACTACTACTTGAATCTTTGTGCTATCTGCGCTGACGCTTACTACTTTTTCAACTGTCCAATTTCAAATAATTAAAATTTAAGAATATTCAAATTCGACCGTTTACAATAATGTTTCCGGTTGACAGGGCCCCCAAAAACTTTTGCTTTTTTCCCTAATTTTGATGCTTGATTTGCTGTCGCTAATTGTGTGAGAGAAATAGTGCGTTAAAATGTTGCCAGTTTTATGTATGGAACTAGTCCGGACATCAATCAACAAATCACTTAGCACTTTTCAGATGCTTTTGTTTACCTGTACGAGGGCTTTTGTGGTGCACTTTGTGTACTACAAAGTGCACATTTACCTTACAACACCTACACATAACCGATTCGGGGGAAGCTTCCAATTTTCAACGTGATCTGACCGGAAGTACGGTTGCCGATCTTTTTCGGTTGTCGACCCAAGTATACAGTATTCAGCGATCATAAATTTTGATCCGAGCAATTATCTTATTGTGTACGATGAAAAACACTCAACTGTTGGGAAAAATCTTTATAAAAATTGTAAAATGTGATCTGCGTGACAATAGATAACGACACAGTGATGTATGAAGTTCCATACTGCAATCACGGTTGGCTGATTTTGTCGCGTATTTTCACAGGGCTCCAAAGTGATGATGCTCTGAAGGTGGAAGTTTTGATCGGAAGTTGTGAATTTTAGAGCATTTTTGTATGATTCAGTTTTAGTTGAATTCCCGCCCTATACGCATTTCGATGTGGATTTTGGTGACGATTTGATTTAGTCGGTTTTTTTTCATGTGGTTTTTACTCCTTTTTTCTTGAAAGATCAGGTAAGGACCTGCTGATTGTGACGCAGTTTTAAGGATATTTCTAGTTTTAAAAATCTGTTAGCATTTGTGAGGATTTTTTATGAAAAAAGTGAAAAACCATTTGTTTTGAAGAATTGTGGCAAAATTGTTTTAAGTGATTAAAACTGTGAAGATTTCATGCTGACATTTAAAAATAGTTTTGTATTAACAGACGGTAGTTTTCCTTAACTAAATTTAAAGCAATGGTGGTATACAAATGGGGCTTTGTGATATATCACAAGTGATAATTGGAGCCTTCTTAAATGCAAAGTTACCTTACATACTTTTGTTGGCATTACACAGATTGCCGATTTTTCTATCAGCTTGACTGGTAGGCAATGTTAAATGATTAGAAAATTCAGGAAACATTAGAATGAAAGAAGATCTTTAAGGTATTCTATGCTCTAACGTTATTGTCGTTGAAAATGCGTGCATTAGTTGCGTTCGTGGAGATAAAATTACAGTGGCGTGAATGCTTTGTTCCTTTTTACTTCATAGAGATGGAGTTGGATCCATGGATCAATGGCACGATCGCCACGCCATGCGTTTTTCAGTCACAATTGCAATAAATAAAAAATCCTCTCCGTTTCTGGCCTATTGTCTAGCTCGCAAGCTCGCCGTAATGCAAAAAAAGACATTCAATTTTCCCACATTCCCCTTACCTTAATTTCCTTTCCGGTCACAGCCAGGCTAATGCATCATAGGATTGTCCCCTAGGCCAAAACCATGCTAGCGCATCAAAGGGTTGCCCCTAGGATTTGGCGACATCATATATAAAAAAAAGTACGCTCGCTGTTGAACTGGTTCTCAATCTGTCGCTAATAAATCTCAATATCTTTCTGCTCTGTTGTTACATTTCACCTAATCTACCAAACTGCGTTGATACTTAGATTTCATCTCTAATATGAAAATGATATTCTTCTTCTTGGGGACTTTAATATACTTAATGTTCAATGGGAATTCAAAATTGATGACGACCACTTTTTTCCCTCAATCTTTCCCACAGCTAGGGATTTTTAACATCTTGACTCCATCACTTCTTCTGATTTGCACCAATCGCGTCATGTAAGAAATTCTATGGAAAGGCAGTCCTCTCATTCAAGCAACACGACAGTCGATTAGCTTCTAATATTTTGTCCGCTATTGACAGTTTCCATCTGCCAATCTTTGACTCTTTCTGTTATGCGGGTAGTAGTATTGAGGATCCCAATTTGGGATACTTTACTTATGACTTTAGGAGAACGAACTTCTCTGATACAACTTAATGTCCTTTCAGTTGATTTTTCACTTGTGACCAATAACCATATTGATGTCTGTACCTCTTTATTCCATGACAAGATTTATAAATTGTTTGATCCTTTTGTTCCACTCAAACGAAGGAGGTTTTCTGGCTCCTCACCCCGGTGGTACAGTAACAAGACGAACAAACTTTGGAAAAGTTACTTGCGTTGTAAGAGTGCGTCAGCGTATTCTGATTTTATAGATCAATCACGAAGTTATCTGCATACCCAAATTATTTGCGTCGATAATTATTCGCAGCTTATTGAACGGTGTAAGGATTTACTCTTCCCCAATCAGCATGGCTCTTTTCCGGGTAGATCAACGACCACTAATTTGTTGGAATTTTCCTCCCACGTTATCTCAAGCTTCTAACGCGGCATGCAGATTTACACTGCCTTCAGTAAGGCTGCTTATCAAAGGTTAAACTTCGTCACTTCATTATTTTGTTTAAACTCGGGAGGCTGAGCTTGCCGTTTCGTGACTCCACCTAAAGAATTTATAGGGCTTCATCTGGTGTGCCGCAAGGTATCCATCTTGGCCTACTACTTTTTGTTCTTGCAATTGATCACATTGTCTGTCTGATCTCGCACTAGAGGGCTTAGGCACGGTCCTTTGTTGGTGTGGGCAAAATGGCTTTCAGCTCAAGTTTGACAAATGGTCGGTAATGTCTTTTTCCAATAGCCACAATCGACAAGTTTTTAATTACACCTTTGCGGGGATTGGCATCCGTTGTGTGCTCTCTGTAACTGACGTTGGGTTTAAACTCGATAAAGAGTAGATTTTACTTTGCGTGTTAATTACATTGTATCTAGTTTTGGGAGTTCTCAGATCTGCCGACTTTAATTGTTCTGCTCTTTGGTTAGGCCTACCCTCAAATATGCATCTCAGGTTTGTTTGTCCTACTACGCTGTTAATTCTGAGCGCATCGAAACAGTATACAGTAATTTTTTTTAGATTACGTTGCGAGAGCTCTCATGGAACGATCCACTTAAACTCTCGCCTTACACCGGACTTTCCCCCTTTGCTCGATTTGCCCTCACTTGAGGGAAGCACAAGGCTGCTGACTTGGTCTTTATTTACCAGCTATTGTATTCAAATATTGGCTCAGGTGTTCTTGTTAACACAATTTTCTCTAGGCAGGCCCAAAGTAGCCTTCAAAGATTTCCTTTGTTGCATGCTGACCTATAAACCATGTAACTCTTAGCAAGAATCACTGATGAGCTGTATATTCTCTGTGTCCTCGTGATTCTCCTTGTTTTTATGTTATGTTTCCTTTCATCGTTTTTTTCTGTTTCTTTGTTTCTTTTTCTTATGCATGTTGGTTTGGGAGTCTCATTTCATCGATTTGGTGGCCTCAACCAAGAAGTGCGACGCATCCTTGTTTAACTCCGTTCAGCACTTGGAAGGGTTTTGGTAATTTTTCCTTGTGAAAAACTTGGCATTGGGTTTAGGACTCTTTCAAAGATGATGCAATTGCATAAGTCTTTCCTGCCAGTTTCTTGGAAATTTTGCTTAGATCTCCACTGCCACCATGGCAGGCCACTTCTTCCGCCTTTCCTGCTAATGCGTTGATGTAGTTTCGCTTGCTACGTCTTACACTACTTTGGATGCCTGGATGTTGCTTTACTGCGTACTACATTCCTAGGGGCACAATATACAATTGGACATCCGAGAAAAACAAAGGGTTTTGAGGATTCTGTAAGGCAAAGGTAATTCTAAGGTAGACTTAAGGATCTTTTACGATTTGGTAAAGCGGTTATAGGACTGATCACCACGTTGATCACCAACTAAGAAAGTACTTACCAAAAACTGGCAGAGTAACTGTCCCCACCTGTACACTGTGTCTGAAGGAGGACGAAACTCCTGTTCACATCAATTGCGAGTGCTCAGCCATTGCCAGGCTGAGAATATCTTTCTTTGCGAAGCCCTTGTTGGATCCCAGACAGTTGGAGAGCAGTTTGCTGCGCGAGATGTTGCAGCTTTTCAAATGAACCAGCTTGATTCAAGGAGTAGGGAGAGTTTTAGCAATAAGCCTTAATGACCGCTCTGCTTCAGCACCTCACTTCCAAACACAAACCAAACCTTGAAGGACAGAAGTTAGCCTAATTGTAATATTTCTTTACCATTTTAACCAATCTTTATCAATGCTTCCAATTTAATTCATTTTATTTTACAGATTTTGTCTCCCGTACCATCATGGTCTCTTTAGGAACAACACTAATCGTTCTGGCCCTATGTCAACAAACACTCACAATGTACATACCAGAAGACATTGAAATATTGGATGGCTATGATTTGGAAGAACCAGCAGAATACTACCCCCAAGATGTTTATTTTGAAGCGAAAAGTTTATCGAATATAGGTTTAACGAAGGCTATTCGAAATAAGCGATCTCCACTTTATCGTATTTTAGAGTCCCAAGGTCTTCGTAGTCACTTTCGTGGTCAGGACATATCTCAAAGTACAAATGAAGACAAAAGTAAGCTTCCACAGACACCGAACTCGGAACTAATTGCGCCGCAACAAGAACAACAACAAAGTGTTGATAGACAAAAGCGGAGTGACCAAGCATCTGGAGAAGAAAGTACTCCGTCCAGTCTTCCGATACCTGAAAAACAAGTTATGGAGCCTGATTACTACCGAAAGACAGCATGGACCGTTCAGTCGTTTAACACTGACTATGCAAAACATGAAGATGAAGATCCTATTGCTGATGCCTCTAATAACGAAGGACTTAAGGGACGAACCCCGAGAGTTAATTTTATAACACAACCAAGAAAGAACGGAGAAGAGAGTAAGGAAAGGCCTGTTCTTCCAAAAATAACTCCTTCAAAGAATCGCTATGAAAAAATGGAAGCACCTTTGCCAGATATTTACCCGTCGAGATCATATGAGCCTTATTTGCGCAGATATGATAGGTAAACTTTAAATGAACGTGAAAACTATTATTGAAATCGCTTGCTTTTCAGATACGATGATCAATATAACCGTTACGATCCATATTATGAAGACTATTATTTGTACAAAAGACGTTATGATCCATACGATAGTTACAGTCCACGATATCCATCATATCCAGAACCTTATTACGAATATCCGGACAGCAGATTTGATCTTCCAGAACCTAGAGATTATAGGCCAATGTATTCCAATGACATCTACGATAGAGCACCATATGAGCCCAGAAATCGTAGAATAATATACTATGCCCATCTACCTGAAATAGTGAGACCTCCGTCACATGTGGATACCAGTTATTCGTGGTATGGGAAGGATCGCTATGATCCTGGGCATGCTGGTCCTGTGTCTGGAGCTTATCGGTCCGAAAGCTCCAAAAGAGACTCCTATGGTTTTGTTAAGCGGGAGAAGAAGGATTATCGAAATTATCCGTCTACGCCGAAAAGCGATACTTCAGCTCCTAAACAGAACAGGGAGTAGTGCTATGATTGTTTATTTTTTGTACTAACCCTCAGCTACGAGATCTTATTTTGTACTAATTAATTTTCGTAATTTCTTTTAAAGTTTTATAATAAATTTTTGAGAAATTGTATAAGTGGATCAGTTCTTTTCGAAATTTTGGGAGTTTTAAGTTGAATAATTGTAAGACGGACCTAATACTCGGCGCAGTTTAGACAACTCTTTCAGAAAGGCTAGTGTATCAGAGAAAACCAAAAATTTCGTAAAAAAGTTATTCAATGCAATTCTAGTTAATGAAAAACAGTCCATTTTCTGAGTAAATAATTAATATATAATTAATTCAATATTAATAACGGTAAAATCATATTAAGCTGAAAAGTAGCAACATTTTTAACATCGGAGTGAAACTTCGACTTAATGATGAAGCATTAATGTAAATAATAAAAAGAAGAGGACCAAAATGACTGCTTTGTAGTATACCGTACTTTTTGTCAGAAGTATTAAGGAGTAAGTGATAACATATTGGCGCCTTCTAATACGAACGTCCCAAGTTTGAACCCCACGAGGGGCGACATATGTTTGTGTTCTGCTGATCGTTCTAAAAGACCATTGGGAGTGGCAGAGTAGTGATGGTGGTTCGGAAACCGCCTTAAATTGCTAATACACTTTTAGTCGTTAAAGTCTAATCGGGTAAAATTACCCGAACTAGAGAAAGAGATACAGCACTTATGTAAATAACATAAAATAAAAGGACAAATATGACTGCCTTGTGGTACACTGCAGTTGTTTACGCATAACATCCGTGTGAATACTTTTCCTACATATATATTTAACAGAAGTATCCCCTACATATCACAAGAAATATCCTCTACATCCACAGTAGGCTTGCTATATGGACGTACTTTGAGCGAAGTCTAATAAAAGTATGCGCGTTTCCGGATCAGGCTCAGGCAAATGTGATGGATGAACTAAGCGGAGGGGTATGTTGATTCGTTTAAATTAAAACAGGACAAATGCCGCGGTGATTTAGGTCGATCTACTTACAGCTCTTGACAAAATGATTTCATACACGCCAGATGCTGCTGTTTGAATTTTTTCTAGGCTCGCGTAGTCACTTCACTTTCACATTTCTTGCATATAACAACTGAAAAAATAGCGAAAAAAATACAGATGCGAATTCCAAAAAGCAGTATGCAAAACTTGAGGAAATTGTCGAATCAACTCTTTCGGTTTCAGAAAGTTTTTTCGCTGATGTTGAGGTACAATCTGTATCTTGGCCGTATAGTATACCTATTGCCACGAAAGTTACGTTTTCTCGCTCGATGCGGATTCTCGAATTTACTGCCTTTTTTGTCACTCATTTTTATTGCACGAAAAAGTGCTGTTGAACGCCAAGGCGAAACCAAAATCTGCAGATCGTGCCAATTCTTGCATAATCCGGATTAAAAAAAATCCTTCTGCACACACATTGTGAATATGTTCGAGAATCGATTTCTGAAAAATAAAAATTTCCATTTTTTTGACCCATGACATGAGACGACCCCCTTAAGTTCTATGTTCTGCACCTCCGTAAGCCTCGAGAAGAAGTAACCAACCAGTAGAGTACATAGCGAACTGATTCGATTTCCTCCGAATCCCTACAGCTTTTACAGAAATCGTTTGCATCCGGACCCACTCTTCTGACATTGTTGCTTATGGTCCAGTGACCCACACTAGATTCTTGTCGTCGGTGTTACTACCACTAAGCAGTACCCCAGATCTCCTCTTACTGTGCTGTGCTGTGCTGCAAAACGAAATTTGTCCGAATGCTATGCTGTGCTAGTTTTTTTTGCGACATGGCCAAATCCTAGGGGACAACCCTTTTATGCGTTAGCATGGCCTTGGCCGGAAAGGAATGAGGGTAAAGGGAGTGAGGAAACTTGAATGTCTTGCTGCGAGCTAAACAACAGCCCAGAGACGAAGTGGATTTTTATAATCCAATTTTAAAAACCCGCGGGGATACCTGGTCTCGAACCCGGGAACCATGGCATGGTGGTCGTGCCGCTCAACAAATTGATCCAACTCCGTCTCCTATTATATAATTAAAGTAAAATCCTCCTATTATATAACTTGCTTTAATACGATGTGACCAAAGCCTAGGGGACAAACCTTTAGTGCTAGACAACAGCGCAGAGACGGCGTGGATTATTTTAATTTCTTAATAAAAACTCACGGTGAGATCTGGCCTGGGACCCATGGCATGGTGGTCAGGCCGCTCAACGAATTGATCCAACTACGTAAAAATCAGTAATATTTTAGGTGGGGTATTTTTAATAATTTAAGTTTACTAAAAAGACATTATATATATTTAATTTTTATAGACAATTTAAAAAATAAAGAGTAAGCCAAAACATTTCTAGAAGGGCTGCAAAGGGTCAAGTGGGGGTGAATTTGTAAGGTGCTATGTGAAAGACCCTCTTTAAACTAGTTAGATTATGTAAAATAATTTTACTGTCGCGGATTGATGGCATGTAAATGGTAGTGTAAGGCATAACATGTTAACTTTACATCAAAATCCTACTGCGGCAACTTAAGTTGGTTTCTACTGACTTTACTATATGTTTGGGGATTTCAGAATAATTTCGGTGGTTGGAAATTCGTCTTAAGCCTTGCTACTGGTAATCGAAGCTTATAAAAGTCTTCTCCCGCCACAGTGACGATTACGATGATATATAGTTTTACCTGTTCAGCTGCAGCTACGTACATACAAGTTGGCCTCAATTTAACTAAAAACCGATATACAAACAAAACACGAGACACACTCATGTCTTCTCCCATTTTCATAATAAATAATGAAAATCCAAAAATTTACTTAGCTCGAGTGAATTTTACGATTGTCGAGTTCTACTCAAATCATCCTAAGAAAAATTGAATTGGGAACAATTTTCTCGGTAGCACTCGGATTCGCGTAATTTCCTCGGGGATGGAAGCACTTCTGGTCTTCTGGTGTGTCTGGATGTCGAAACTCATCCTTGGCACATTAAAAAGGAAACTCACGATTTTAGCCTAAACCTGTGCAAAGTGACACGGTGAGATGCTGAAGGAGCTAATCTCAACATAAAGTATTTCCCAGGACACCCAAAAATGGAATGATGCATATTCAAACACCACCCCCTTTCGAAAGCATAGGGTATGTGTGTCCTCTGGTAGTCTTACAATTTTTGATCTGAAAAATTTTTTTTAGCATAACATTCCACGGTTCGCTTGCTGATACACGTTTTGTTAAGGATGAGAATCACGTGTGGAGTTGGTTGTCTAATAATTTGCAAAACGAGAAATGAAAACAGCATTCCAAAGGAACAGGCAAATTTTATGCATAAATCATAGGGACGCCCCGACTCCATATATGGATTTGCTGTATCTCGACCTGCATATACCTGTTCTCTGTTCATCGAAAGCAACAAATTCTGGCAAAATTCGTGTATTTGTGTGCTGCAAATATAGAATTCAACCCTCGCCGTGTCGCGATCGGGGTTTGAGACGGTGAAAACTTGTTGATTGAAAAATTCAAATTTAATCAAAAAGATATCGCGACGAAAATTAACTTGTGCCTCTTAAGAATACCTATACATTTACAGCTCCGGGGCGAATCAGCCCGTTCTAGAGGAGCAAGGCGCTGAGAATTGATGGGCAAATGTTTGCCGGCAGAGGATGATGTATATCACTTGCTCCCACTTCACCCGGAATACCGGATCCCTGTACAAGACTGGTGTTCTGTTTGATCTCCAAATTAAAATGGGGAAACGTCTTATTGTTTCGACTGTCATAAAGAATTTTGTCATGGGGTGACGGAAGCTGAGTATTTCCCTGTTCCTTGACTTGTTGTATATCCGTTCCGGGGGCAATGGAAATGGTGGTGCCGGTCGTCTGGGATCATTTATCTCGTGCACTTCTTGGCTGACTGTTACGAGGCTCGATTTGAGCATGAAAATCGGCGGTGGCATTGAATAATTTGTTTATGTTCGCCGTCATCGTCGTCGTCTTCTCTCCCCTTGGAAAAACAAAGGGGGTGAGAGCATTATGGCCAGAGATTTAGACATTACAGTCACCGATATGGAAGACTGATAAATTTTTATTTATTTGACAGGTTAATGTCACGTCCCGACTTATTAAATTTTCTTCGGGTGGCTCTTTGCTTGCTGTTCGGGCGGCTATAAAAAGTTTTAAATTGTCTTTACGGCAATTTCCACTGCATTATGAGGTGATCTGATGTGACATTAATGACGGTTGAAATTAGAAATAAAAAAAAAATATGAAACAATATTGCTGGTAGGGGGGATACCTGTGTAAGTGTTGTTTAATCGCATATTTTAACAAGATTTGTAGGACGACTGATTGTTTCGGAGTGATTACTCTTGGGAACAATTCTTGAAGCATTAGAGGGATGTATACATACATATTGCACTGTGCACCCAGTTATAGGTACAGTCTATACTATAGACTCCCATTTTAAAGATTGAGAGCTTAATGACGTAGAAAATAAAAAATAGAAAAAAGATGAATACCCGCCCTGGGGCCTTTCTATGTATACATATTGGTTAGACGATGGTTAAGATTTGTACGTACAGGGTGTTTCAGATCTGACGTGCCAAAATGAGTGGAGTGATAGATCTCAACTAGATAAACAAAAATGGTATGGCAGGGGGGGGGGCAATCTCAACCGTTTGGAAGTTACAGGGTGATTCATAAATTTCAGTTTTTCATGGCATTAACATTACTTTTTTATTTTTATCTTTTGATCTACCCAACGCAGCGACATCAAACAAAAATGTCAACAATGTTGATCTAACTCCTACTATAGTACGTACAGTCACTTTCAAAAGTTAAAAAAATGGTTTGCGATTACCTAAAATTCAGCATTTTCCCAAATTGTCTGCGAAATTCATGTAATTTGTACACCTTTCCTTTATTTTTATTGGATTGCCCATTTTATTATATTTCCAAAAAGGTGCAACATGGCAAGGTAGACACAGGATTAGAAAAACCGCATCCTTAGAACTCCCTGGGTACATAATTATTTTATTGCACTTTAGGTAGGCAATTCTTTAAATAAACAAAATTTTTAAGAAAAAGGGTCGAAAATATTTCTTTTAGGTTAACAGGTAATTAATTTTAATTATTGCTGCAAAAAAGTGTTATAAAAATGTTAGTGCAATTTTATTTAATTGCCGATATTAGCTTGTGTTAGACAGAATTCACATCCTTGTATCCTGGAGGTCTGTTACTAGTTAAGTTAGGGTCAGTAAGCAAGAATACCTATCATAGTTGAAACACAAATCAATAAGTACGGGTGTTTTTAAAAAATTATTAAAAAAATGGTAGAATTTACATTTGAGGAATACGCGGATATTATTTACATTTATGGTGCAGTTTACCGAAAAGAGAGAGCGGCTGTACTGGAATATCAAAGGAGATTCCCTTACCAGCGAGCACCCCAAAGAGGGGTATTTACACGGACTTTCCAAAGGTTAAAAGAAACAGGAAGTGTAACTTCACACGACAGGGAGACACGACCCGAAACTTCGGGAACTTCTGCCGACGTCGAGCAACAAATAATCACCATCGTGAGGCAAGACCCTGAGACGAGCACGAAATGAGTCGCAAGGCGATTAGGAGTATCGTCATCTAAGGTTTGGAGGGTTATTCATCGAGCGGGATTACTTCCATATCATCATCACCAAGCCCAAGGACTACTGGAAGCAGATTCCGAGAGAAAACTAAAATTGAACACTTGGCTCTGGAACTCGACATTGACGACAGAGTTTTTCTGGACCGAATTCTGTGGATATATGAATGTCAATTCACCAGGAATGATATCACGAACTTCCATAACCTCCATACCTGGTAGAACCCTAACCCACACAGGGCAAAGGTGACCTCATTCCAGCAGAGATTCAGTGTCAATGTTTGGGCTGGTATCATCGGCAACCATTTTGTAGGACCATTCATTTTGCCGCAAGTGCTTAATAGTGAAATTTATGCGAACTTTTTGGACAATACACTGCCAGATCTAATAGAGGAGAACCCTATGGATAAACTTAGGAGAATGTTTCACCAACACGATGGAGTACCAGCGCAAATGGCTTAATTGTGAAGGTAATACTAAGTGAAAAATTTCCTAACCGCTGGATTGGACGAGGTGCACCGATTCCTTGGTCTGCTAGACCGCCAGACCTTACCCTATTGAACTTTTTCTTATGCGGAGCAATGAAGGATGAGGTTTATTCAAGCCCGGTTAACAATAGGGAGGATTTATTTAGCCGAATTGGGAATGCAGCGACGAAAATACGGGAGAGGCTGGCTGCAATACGCCTTAAACAGGGAATTAGAAGAAGATTGTTGAAAAGCATCCAGAGTGGCGGTGGACATTTTGAACGGCTTATGTTACTTATCAAGATTAATTGTAATTATTTTTATATTCAATAAAAAGCATTTTAGATTTAATTTGAGTTTAATTTCTTTAATTTGTTGATTTTTATAATTTTCTTCGATAGGATTTCTACATATTTTCCCTTCGTGGACATGTTGTACCTTTTTGGAAAGTTAATAAGATGGGCAATTCAATAAAAATAAAAGAGAGGTGTACTAATTACATGAATTTCAGAGAAAATTTGCAAAAATTCTTAACTTTAGGTAATCGCAAACCATTTCTTTTTCACTTTTGGAAGTGACTGTACCTGTAATGGTAGGAGTTAGATCAACATTGTTGACAATTTTGGAAATAGTAGTTTTTTAGCGTTTGTTTGATGTCGCTATGTTGGGTAGATCAAAAGATAAAAATAAAAGAGTAATGTGCATTGTGCAAGCCATGAAAAACTGAAATTTATGAATCACCCTGTAACTCCCAAGCGCTTGAGATTGCCTCCCCTCCCCCCCCCCCCCCTGCCATACAATTTTTTGTTTGTCTAGTTGAGATCTATCACCCTACTCATTTTGGCACGTCAGATCTGAAACACCCTGTATACGAAATCGCATCAGCAGATCCGTGCAAACTCTATGCACAAACAATTTGTCTAACCTATACCAATTGTTGAAAAATTATTTCATAGTTTTTTGGCGGATAGCCGAGGATAAAATTTCGAATTATGATATTGGGCCATAGCGGGAAGTCAGAAGGAGTAGTTCTTACATCGCTGTAGAAAACTCAAGCCAAGCGACTGCAAATATATGATCAGATCAATTGAAAATTTATATCGAATTATATTCTATACATGTAATATCATAATTACGACAATACTTTATTATTCAGCAAAATATATTTCTTATAACGGGAGTTTTTACTGTACTGTAAAAAGAATTTATTCCTCGCAATAGTCTACATTCGACTCACCCCCTTTTATTTGATTTCGTAACAAAAAATTTTTTTCCCCAAAAAAATCATGGGCCAGTGATTTTTGTCGATTTTGAGTGAAATTTTTTTTGCAAAAATTTTGATGCCATTCGAAAGAGCATGTCAGAAAATGGTGGTCTAGTTGGTTTTCCCGTTCCCTGAAGCCTGGAAACATGGAAAAAATGACGAAAAACCGTTGCAATGGCCTCATTTCCAGTAAATTTTCAAAATACTCAAAATTAATTAATTCGATGAATTCCAGTAAAATTTCCAGGGCCATTTGAAAGTAGATATTCTAAACTGTGGATTGGGATAATTTTCCAGGCTGGAAATTTCGCATTGAATGAAAAATGACTCATTAATAATTTTTACACTGATTTTCGCAGTAATTTCTTCTATAGGGGTCACTCCGTCTCTAATCGGTATAATTTATAGCGATTAAAAAGCCCTATTGCAAAGTTGCACCCATTCACCCCCTCCCCGGTACATATCCCTGTTTTTGGGAAGTTGTTTAAAAATTAAATAATATTTAGGAAGTTTTCCCTACATACCACAATGATCCACCATTAAAACGACAAAAGTCGTTCGCAGAAAACATAGAAAACTATCTAAACTATCAAAATATAAATTGCTTGCAAAATTGTTTGCGATAAATTGCTTGCGATAAATTGCATACGAGAAATTTATAAGTTATGCGTATTGTTTCCCTCCCCGATGTCAGCTGCAAATTCACAAATCTACAAGAATGTTTCTCTTTAGCCATCACGCGTGCGCAATATGATCATTCTTAAATAGAGAGCGAAAAAGCAGCATGGGGTAGAATGGACAATGCACAATGGTCATTCATGTATGCGAGAGTAAGAGAACGCTGTGGGGTTGAGCGTTCTCTTTTCTCAAGAAAGCAATAATGACATGAACATACCACTGAGCTTGCTATAAGTATGAGATCCTGATCCTTCTCAGCTTATGTCGGGAGCAAGTTCACGCAAAAAATTGTTTGTCTCGTTTGACCACTTGCGTGTCGTGGCCCTAAGCTAAAGCTGAGCCAAAGCGGAATTAGTGGCAGTCGATTTTCATTGAAAATATTTTTTTGCTTTGTTCCATCTCATTCTGATTATTGTGTTCGTTCATAAATGGAAGAGTGAAAAAGTGGTAAGGGGTAGAATTGACAAGATATACGTTCTCTTTCTAACAACAAGAAAATGAACAAATGCACCTTGCTACGAATTTTGAGCTCCTAATCCTTCACGGAATATGTAGACTGCAAGTGAATGAAAAAAAAATATGTTTTCTTCGTTCGACAATATCTGACGCCCATGCTACTTGGAGGGTGGATGGGTGGTAGTGGAATTGGCAAAGTACGCGTACTCAGCTCATGCGCAAAAGTAGTGGCGCACTACCCCATCTACCCATGTCGGCGATTAGGTCATGACATCGCCCACATCCAGCGTACAGTGATCATTCATGACTGCGAGAGTAAGAGAATGCTGTGGGGTTGAGCGTTCTGTTTTCTCAAGAAAGCAATAATGATATGAACGTGCCACTGAGCTTGTTATAAATTATGATATCCTGATCCTCCACTGATTAGGTCGGGAGCAAAGTTAACGCAAAAAATCGTTTCTCTCGTTTACCGAGCCCTAAGCTAAAGCTGAATTGGTGGGAGTATATTTTTATGCTAAAAACAGTTTTTACATTGTTCGATCTCATTCTGTGTTGACTTCATTCGTAATCGTAGAGAGAAAAATGGCATGTGGTAGAATTGACAAGATGTACGTTCTCTTTCTAATAACATGAAAGTGAGCAAATGCACCTTGCTACGAATTTTCAACTCCTGATACTCCCCTTCCTAACTGGGCGTAGACCTAGACAAACGGCATACAATTTTTTCTTCGTTCTTCTAGCGCCCTGTGCTTTTTTACATCTGTGTCCTCGCGGTAGATTTGGCAAAGTAGTCGTCTCCAATCATGCGTAAAAATAGTGGCGAATTTCCCCTTTTTCTCTATAGTCGACGATCAACAATGGCAACCAAATTTTTTACGACTATATTCTACATATGTGTAGCGTACATTGTTCATTCATGAATGCGGGAGTGAGAGGATAGGTGTATATTTTGTGTAAACGCGTTTTCTTTTTATTAAAGAAAATGCGATCATGCCTTGGACATTCCGATGAACTTTCTACAATTTCTGCGATCCTGTTAGTCTACGGCTTATGTCGGGACAAAGTGTACCCTTATTTCCCCTTTTCGGAAATTTCAAAATGGACGAAATTTTGTTTTGCTAATTGAGTGCTAATTATTTTGTGATTAAAAAAATGAATGAATGAAAATTGTACCCATATTCCATTTGCAGTTAATGTAACAATTCCCTCTAATCTGAATTACGCCTAGGACATCGATATACAAAATTATAACTTACTTTCGAAGTAGCGTCAGATCAACACCCCCCCCCCCCCCCACCCCCTCCCTCCCAAGATCAGGACCAGAAGGCGAGACCACCTCTTTACCTCCTCATCATCCCTCTCATGCGCAACCCACTTCTGATATGGACGTTGACCACGTTTCCCATTTCGAATGAGACACGGAAGACGAACTTCTGCGCTCATTCGCTGATCAAAATGTTCGCAATGACAAGGAAGCTTCTGATATCACGGCAATCGAGGTATTCTCTGCAGAACGCAGTGATGCTAAGAATAATTCAGATTAACCAGGTTGGAACATGGACATGCCATTGGAAAGGGTACACCCTTCCCTTAACGCAGCAAAAGTCAAATTGATAGACATTACTCCAACACGACTACGGAACGGTGGAAAAATATCAATTATTGCTTCACAACACGAATTATCTGGCCGGTGCTGAATCATAGCAGAACTTCAAATCTCTTATCCTTCGATAGAAAGCGCATTCGAACACTCGCCGGTGTCATCACCGGGCACTGCCCCATAGGAGCTATGGCCATTAGATTCGGCGTACCATCGAATGAGTTCTGTAGAAGCTGCAGAGATGAAGAAGAAATCGAGTCCATAGTGCATCTGCTCTGCGAATGTTCGGCTTTAAAAGAACGACGACTTGCCTGTTTGGGAGCAAGGTTATTTGACAATTTGGACGACCAAGCTGAGATATCACTGGTGGACCTAAATAGATTCATACAGAGATCTGGGTGGTTTTAAGTTCTGACCATGCTTTTTCTTTTTAAGGGCATTCACAATGTGCCTTCATGGCCTCCGAATGAACTTGGTGCTTCTTAGCAACAAACAGCCCGACTAACCAACCAACCAACCAACCAGGTTGGAAGCTGAACTTCATCTAGTCTTGAAATTCTGGAACTACTGGTTGACGCTTACTTTCCGGGCTGTTCAACAGCTAGCACAGCTGAGTCGACAGAAACTCCGAGTGGGCGATATATATTTTCAAGGACTATAAATCACCGGGCTTAGATGGTATCAGGCTTCGAGATCCATATTCCGTGGCTAATGATCATCTACGAGGTCTGCCTTAACCTCACCTATATTCCAATTTCGTGGATGAAGATAATGATAGCCTTCATTCAGATTTCTTGTCGCGAACGGCGTCCTAGAGGTAAGACCTCCATGGCTGTTGACGGAATTTATCACCCTAAGAAGTTAGCGTCGAAAAATCTTCAATCAAGCGAAAAGGACTAATGTATGGACTTCCTATAAGGAATGCCTCAGTTACTTTAAGAAATTGCTTAGGAAGGCTGAACGATCCTCGTGAAAGTGCTTCTACATTAAAATCGAAAGCACCTCTGAAGCGAGTCGCTTGCGAAAAATCCTCTCAACGACCCCTAGCATCTTAGTCAAACAGAATGAAAGCTAGACCTCATCCAGTTTTGAGACTCTGGAGCTACTGGTTGACTAGTATAGCTAGTATAGCTGGGTCGACAGATGTTCCGAGTGGTCTTGATCTCTTCTACAAGATCCTTAGTGGAAGGAAGCTGAAATGGGCGATTTGTTATAAATCACCTACGGAGATTTTCGGAAAAAATGGCCGGACAACTTTCTATGGATCTCGATGAGGTTTTAGGAACAGGAATAATTTTGGATAGTTTCCAACTTGGACGGAAGGAGCTAGTTAGAAGAATTGTACTAAACAGATGTGTAAGAAAAGGACAGACAGGGTAACATTGGTTTCGTTAAAAGAATACGTAGGGCTTAAAGGTAACGAGATAGCGGACAGTCTCGCTAAGCCAGGAGCTGCTTGAACTTTCAATGCATGGGTGAAAAATGATCCATGGAGGAAGACTAAAGGAAGTGGTAGGAAGTTGAAAATGATGTTGGGAACGTCATACTGTGCTGCCGGCAGTCTAAAATTGGATCGGAAAACTCTGAATTGATTGACGCCACTCTTGACAGGGCATGGCGATTTCGGGTGTCATCTGAAGAAAATAGGGCTCATTGAGATGAGGAGACATCGGGTCATATAGTATGCCAATATCCAGTTTTAGCAAGCATGAGATGTGCTAGGGAAATACTGGTTTGAAGACAAAGAGTTTGGCACATGATTACAATAACCGAAGGAATTGAGGTGAGGATGAAGAACTGGAGCAATTCAGCCATTCTGTGGCAAAAGATGCGGTAAGTGATGAAAAGGGACCCCATAGAGTTCTGTTTCGAGGATCCCAGGGGTGCTTAAGTATATCACACGCTCAGTTGTATAATAGATTTGTGTCCACAATAAATTTGTGTCCAACGTTCAACGGACTTCGGTGGGTTAAATGTGATCACAGTGGACGATAATGATATGTTACCAGTTTCCTTTTGTAGATGGCTTCCACTTTCTTTTGATCAAAAAAATTTCGGTCTTCTTACAAGCAAGCAATTAATTACACCAATTTGTCGTCGAAACACGAGGGTGGCAGACCATGCTGCACATTTTTCCAGTCATTAACCACTCTTTGTACGTGAACTAGTAAATCTTGCGATAGCGCCAAGGACAGGAATCTTTCGCGGTGTCACGTTGTTCCTTTTCTCCTCCTGGTCCCGTCGCCGCTGCTGATGACACTTAATTTGATAAATGGTACAGCTTAGATTAATTTGTACACGCGGTTTAAGATGTAAGGAGCTTTGCTGTACAATAAGCAAACACTCGTATCCTTGAGTATGATTGGGAAGCCGCAATACGATAGACCGGGGGGCACGAACAAGGAGCAGCCCGTGTTTTGGACATGTTATTTCGCGCGAAATCATTTCATCCGCTCTCGTAAATATTGCTCTGATTCCATCTTCAAAAGCCAACTCCTGTCTTTTTCTGTTTCTTATTTATTTTTGATTTACTTTGTGGCTTTGGTTTCTTTTGAACTTTCTGGGAACTTGGAATCTCTCAGAAACAAAAGTTTCATCTTGGGGGGCCCCCGGGATATAGCAGGATTTGAGAAGCGATGGCAGCTAAGGACAGAGCCGGGCAGGCATGGCACAAGGCAGATTTTGCCGAACCAGTTACTGGGAGCCTTTGTTTTTCATAAAATTTTAATTGTGAATTTAATTAAGGATGCCTTCCATTCTTTGAAACAAGTTGGACTTTGTTGACAAAAGAGATAAATTCTCCTTTAAACTTCCACTGACTGTTTGCTCGCCCAGTGCGTCCGGAAGGTTGAAGGGTGAGTTCAGTTCAGTTAAGTTCAGTTCCTTTAGAAGTTTGAGGGTGAATTGAATGAAATGATTTGTAACCGTTGGTTGTTAGCCGACACGTTTTATTTACGCGAGATTAAACAGGGGGCGAAGTGGGGGGGGGGGGGGGTGAACTTTGAAGGACGGAATTTTGGCTCAAATTGGTTGAATATTTAGCATTTTTTTTTCGATGATTAAAAGGAAAGACAAGAGCAAATTTTGCCGCAAGATATTTGTGCCAAAATGAAATTTTGTGTCAACAACGAAAGGCCACGATTGATTTGGATTTTGTTTAGTTTACTCCGTAACAAATTGGTACGAAGTAGGCTCTTCAAAAACGGCCTTTGACCACCGAAATAGCTTGAGTTTTAACAAGTGTATCTAAACATCTTTATGTGGGTGGTTGCAAATTCTTCTGCTTTAACTGGTACAAGCAATTACGTCATTCAATTCCAATTGAGCACAAGCTTTGGGAAACATTTTCAAAGAAAAAATATTGACTAAAGACCTTTTCGATACTGAACCGAAACTATAAATTTTGAACTGACATTATTCACCCGGAAAGCTGTCACATGTTCTACCCTAGTCTCCGGTCAAACAAATGGACGAAACAGATGAAGGAAAAATCTTTAACGTCTGTTGGAATTTCACTCCTAATCTAAGGTAATACCTTTGCGTGTTCATCTCTCATTCAGTTCAAATGAGAAAATGTCCATTTGATGGCCTTATTTTCGAGATAATAAATTGCGTATTTTTGTGCCATTATTTGCTGTCCGGGCTCCTTCACACAGAGGATCCCTCATTGGTTTTCCCAAATGACCAAAACTTCTAATTGACGTTCCTCATTCAGGACGGTTTATCTTTCAAATTTCGTGAAAGGGAGGCGGTTAGTTATCCAGGACGAGGACTATTGGTATTGGATTCCCTAATGGTGTGGCAAGCTACCATCAGAGGGTAAGCTCGTAATGGCCCTAACTCAGTTTTAGGATTTTTGATTTTAGCATGTCAAATCTAATGATTGATACCTTTAACAGTTCTCACGTTATCAGGGCATTGTACAATGATGCGGTTTGTGTGTTTAAAGTAAATTTGGAAGAATGGTGAAATAAGGTAGTGCGTGTGTGGATAACGTGACAGTGATATGAAGTAGTCTTCGTCCTTTAGGATGAATAAGAACATCTGTACAATACCATGCATTTTAAATTAAGTAATTATCTAAAACTGAGGGTGTTTTGAATGCTGGAAGTGAGTGGATCGGAATTGTAGCAATCCTATTTCAATCAATTAACGACTAGTTTTATAGCAAAATTTGTTTACTCCAACATTGAAAGGACATTTTAAAATACTAAAACTTAATTGATAGCGCAGGAATATTAAGAAACCTCACCGAATTCCATGTCTCTATTTAAAAAAAAATCGCTACTACACTTTTTTCGTCCTTAACCTACAAATCCAAACATACATAAATATCACCATACATCTTTCCTGTTTCGGGAAGTACTTATTCCCGAACAATTGTGGGGACGCGTTTCTGGAGATGACACATTAAGCCTCCAGGGACTATAAATTGTCTATGCGTACGTGAATGTGCAGAAAATACGTTCTCGGTTCATTAGTAAGCTTCCGGGTACATTGGTAAATGGGGTATGAATAGACATGAGTAAGATGTGTCGGTATTGTGTTGAAAGTTTTGAAATATCCAAAATATTGCTAATAAGAAATTTCATTCAAAAGAGAAATGGATGGATGATTGCTTGATTAATTTTTAACTATACGTGATCGAATAAAATCTTGCAATGACGAATAAACATAACATCGCTACTATTGGACCTAGTGACGCTCTTAGGGAGGGGGAGTTCAGATTTAAACCCAATCCCCATGAAGACCGTAATATTTCAAGAAGCTTCACAAGATGGCAGATTACCCTTTTCTTCACAACCCCCCTGATACGGGTATCAAATGACGACGAATTCAATACCATAAACTATATGACATCATTATAATTCCTATATGGCGGACGCTCCAAGACGGCGTATTACCTTTTTCTTCACAGCCCCCTTGACATGGGTATCGAATAAAAAGGTTGGCCGAGTAGAATACGATGAAATGCGTGACGTCATTCTTAACCCAATATGGCGGACGCTCTAAGTACCAAATGCAAGGGTTTGATGAATAGAATGCGGTAAGCGACGTAAAGTAATTCTAAAGCGAATATGACGGATGCCCCAAGATGGCGCATATTTTTAGATTTTTAAGTAAGAACGACGCAATAATAAAACTAAAGAACAGTAAAATAATTTGTAGTTTGTAAAAACTAAAAACAACGCCTTTATAAATGTGCTAAAAAGAAAAAAAAATATGCTGCAATTTATCTCGGTCCTAAGTTCTTTGCTGTAGATCAAGTGTTCTTGCTGGAATTCTCTAATTGCTGTATATCTGCCATTGAAGCTTGCAAGCAAGTCGACTACATTTTCACGGATTTTAGCAAGGCTTTTGACGGAATTAACCGCAGTGTTCTTCTTCGTAAGTTATCTTTTCTAGGGTTCCATCAATTTTCGGTAATTGGATTCGTTCCTATCTGTCTGATCGCAAGCAACGTGTTCTATTTCCCGGTGCACTTTCTAATAATATGTGTACCACCTCCGGTGTTCCTCAAGGTAGTCATCTAGGACCATTGCTTTTTATCATTTACATCAATAATGTATCCTTAATTCTGCCTAATTTAAGAATTCTATGTGACGCTGAGGACGCCAACATTTTCTGTGTTATTTCAAGTGTGAATGACTGTGCACTATTAAACTCTGACTTACACGCCTTTCATAATTGGTGTTCTATAAACTTCCTTGCTCTAAATATTAGCAAGTGCATTCTCTCGATCATGGTATCCAGTGCATTTTAACTACACCTTAGACGGTGGCTCCCTAAACAGGCTCATAAGACCAAAGATTTAGTGGTCGTTCTGAATAACAACCTTTTCATTTAAATGTTGGTCAACACTATCATAAACAAAGCTAATTCTGCTCTGGGCTTTGTTAAGCGATGGTGTACGAAGTTTGATGACGCATATATAACTAAACTCCTTTATTTAACGTTCGTAAGACCTGTTTTGGAGTAGGTATGCTAGTCCAATGTAGTCTCCTTTTAATGTGATTCATATTAATTGCATTAAGGCTGTACAGCATAGATTCGTGCATTTCGCGGCTTTCCTTGGACAGATCCTCTTCGACTGCCTCCTTACGCTGACCGATTAAAGCTCATTTCATTGGAGTCCCTTGAAAGTAGACGTGACAACTCCAGAATTGTTTTTGCCTTCGATTGTTTACAAGGCGCGGATGATTTCTTGATCTTGAACTGGTGGGGGCTCTGCGTATTTATCGATTCCTGCTCGCTCCTTGAGGAACCAATTCTTTTTGCATATTCCCCACCACCGCACAAATTATGGTATGAACGAGCCTATTATATCTACCTATGTTTCGTCTCTTTAATAATCTTTTTGAGTTTATTGATTTTCACTTGTCCAGACCTCAACTGAAGAATCAGCTTTGTTAGGGTTACTTTTTGTATTTCTTATGTAATTATGTTGTTATTTTGATGTAGTAGTCAGTATTTTATGAATCTTAATAAATAAAATAAAGTACTCCGCCTTAAGTCGAGTTAGCTCTTTAGAAGGCTTGCAAATTGAAGAACTGGTCTGAACTAAATTGACTGCGAAAAGGCCTTGCAATAGTCATGTTATAAACGAGACAAACCATATATGGATCTGCTATAGTTCAGAAAATAAAGAATATCATGTTAAAATGCGTAAATAGGTACAAACTTAGAAACTCATGTTGTGCATGGTGAAATTAAATATGTAGGTATTAGGTACTGTAAGTATAATTGGTTCTCAATTCCGCAATAGCACTAAAAAATAAAATAAAGTAAAAAAACGTTTTTTATTAAAATAGTTTTAAAAAGTTTGCACCAACTTCAAAATGTCGTAATAGATATGATGCTTTTTAGCGCTTTTCGGTTCAACTCTTGAAAACTATTTTATTTTTCACTTTTTAGTGTCTTCTACCCTGTAAAACAAAAAAAGAACCATCCAAATCCGTCCACGCGTTAAAAAGTTAGGTTCAACGCCCTACCTCCACCCCCATCCCACCAACTACCCCCAACCCCATCATACCAACATTTTTTTTCTCGTGGTATCGACCAGGGAATTAACTCAACGCGTTGCAAAGTTAGACTGCCCCTCCCCCCACCCAAGACCAAATTTTTTTTTTTCTCCTATTAGCAATGGGGGTCATACTCTGTACACCAAAAAAAGAACCATCCAAATCGGTCCGCGCGTTACAAAGATATCAAAGATATTTAATCGTCCTTCCTTATGATCCCGTGAGCTGAAACGTTCAGGTAGTTTTATTTATTAACTTCAATTGTGGTTGGGTAGTTGTTTTGTTTGGTTGATTTGCACCGACTTTAAAATTTCGTAATAGATGCAAATTGAAAAATTGTTTTATGCATTTTACCCCTTTTTGTGAAGTCGGTTAAAAAAATTTTTTTTTTAAACTTTTGTATTTTACTTTTTAGTGTCTTCATATATACGACTCGAAGAATGCTGCTCGTACGACCAAAGCAATTTCAAAAGTTGCAGAGGTAGTGCACTAACAAAATTATCCAAATCCGGCAACATATTACGAAATTAATCCCGATCACCCTTTACTAACCTCATCTTAGAAAATTCTTAACATGACCCTAATGCGCCAATTTTCTCTATACAGCAAGAGAGAATTATCGTAGTCAGAGAATCATTGTAGTCACTTTAGATACAACATTGTTATCATTTATCAATCAGGAAAAGTATTCTGCACAACCGAATTAAAATCGGTCTATGCCTTACTCTATACTCAACTCATATTACTCAAATCTCACTATAAGCCACAATTTATGTCAGAATACAAATAGATACTCTATGCATTCGGAATACCTAATCTAAATCAGTCCATACGTTACAAATTTAGGTTTCCGCTTCCCGCCACCCCAATCCTAGGTCAATATTTTACCATAGAGTAGCAATGGGGGATCATATAATACACAACAAAAAGGAATCTTCCAAATAGGTGTGTGAATTAAGAAATTGTGTAACGCCTCCTCCGCACACCACCCAACTTATAAATTTTTGTCGTCGCATCAGTGGGGCAACATATTCTACACATCAAAAGAAAAATCATCGAAATTGGTCCACGCGTTACGAATTAAGACTAACCCTCCCCCTCCCTCACCCCACCTTAGGACCAAATTATTCTCCTATTAGCAATGGGGTATCACACTCTATACAACAGCAAAAGAACCATCAAATCGGTCCAGGCGTTACAAAGTACGGTTCCACCCCACCCCACCAACATTTTTTTCTCGTGGTATCAACCAGGGAACATACTCTACCCAACAAAAACAGAATTATCTAAATCGGTCCACGCGAGTAGTAGGGATATGGGGTTTCTGGAGCAATGAGAGCACATTAAAAATGGTCAAATTGTGAGGGAAATCGAGGTCTGACGTCACATTTTTGCACATTTCTCATTTGAGCCAGAAACCCCATAAAATTTTTTGGAGAGATAAGGAAATGGCTGGAGATAAGGGAATGGTGCGTGGCCAACACCAACGCCAACACAGTTCTTACCAGGTCTATGAACAGCTCTTACCAGAGTTATAAAGAGCTCTTACCAGGTCTTTGAACAGCTTTATCATGGTGTTGGCGTTGGTGTTGGCATTGGTGTTGGTGTTGGCGTTGGTGTCGGCCACGCACAATTGCAAAGATGTATCCAAAAAGTAAATGTACAAATAATATTTTACTCAAAGTGATGCAACTAAAATAAGACTAGACTACCATATCATATTATATTACACCTCCACCCCGAGAAGCTACATGTTAACCAACGTACCAGTCCCTATCGTTACCTCTTTGTGTGACCTAGGAATAATCTGTGATAGTGAACTAAATTTCCGTTCCCATATTGATAGCATAATTAACAGAGCTAACTCCGCGCTAGGGTTTGTGAAGCGCTGGTCTAGAGAGTTCTCCAATCATTATGTTTCCAAATCTCTCTATATTTCCTTCGTTAGACCTCTCCTTGCATATGCCAGCCAGGTATGGTCACCTACGCAAACAACCCACATTAACAGAATTGAATCTGTCCAGCATAGGTTCATTCGCTTTGCTCTACGTGATCTTCCGTGGGTAGACAGATTCAACCATCCACCTTATGAAGACCGTCTGAAACTGATCGACTTACAACCCCTAAGTAAACGTCGTGATGTTTCCGACGTTCTCTTCATTCATCAGCTACTAGCTGCCTTCAATCCTGCAGTCTTTACCCATCTATACTAACCCTCACAACCTTAGGTGCACTCCGCTTTTCCGACTCGACCGCCATCGCACGAACTACGATCAACGCGAACCAATTACCAGGATGCTAAGAAAAGTCAACGACCTTCCCTCCTTTTACTTCCATCTGAGTAAATCATTCCTACACAAAGCCTTATATCTTTATCCCGCCCATCTTGATCGCCTTTCCTAATTCTCCTTCCTCCCAGTTTATATTTATCATAATCATAGCTCATATTGTAGCTTACATTATCTGTTATGAATTATTGTTTATTTTAGTTTGTAGTATTTATTTTGTTATTTTGTATTTTTTTATGTAATAGCTTGCATTAAGCTTAAATAAATAAAACAGATTTCACTTTTTTATTGTTTTTTATCCAGTCTTGAGATATTGAAAGTGGCCATGGTACCCTAACAGGTGGAACTTATTACCCTGCAATAGAGGTAAAAAATACGAAACGACTTGCTCATTCAAAAGAAATTTGTATCGTAAAACGATCAAATTTTGGTATTGGTACATAAAATCCTGAAAATTCCATGTTTAAATTATCATATAATTTGACCTAAAAGTTTATGATATATTTATTGCAATGCAAAAAATCGCACTTCAGCCCCTATCTGCCCTACTTGACCAGTGAGACGTTTTTTGTTCAAAATTTGTCTCTTCAGTTTTTACTGGAAGAGAATGGAATAGTGAGAAGTATGACTAAGCCCCTCCGTTCATTCACAACATAAGGGCGCAATCACGGCGGCCTAACTTAAAAAAAAATTGCTTTCACCCACAGCCGTGCAGCAGTTCACTCGTCTATGCCAGAAGAATGAATGAGAGGTGACTACGATTGCTTTTTTTATATAAAAACTTAAGAATAGCGACTATACATATACGTTGGATCCTCTTACTACATATTCTGGGCTCCTGATATTTCAGAAGACATGTCAGCTGCTGGCGCACTGAAGAAACAAATCTCTATTTCAGCCACAGCCTTCCAAAGTTTACTCATGGGCGGATAGAAGTTTAAATGGGAGGTAGATATGACAAAATGCGCTCACTGAGTTCATTCATAAAAATGCAGAGCGCACGATAAAAAAAAGATTTATTTAGGCCGTGCAGAGATCTTATTCGTTTACGGGGAAAGAGTTAAAGAGTGAGTGAGAGCGGAATATGAAAATTGTGATTGGAGGTTTCATTCATAAAAACACGATTATGACGTGTTTCTGCATCTGATTTTTCGTGCTGTATATTTTGAACCCCTGTTCCTTCAGACCAAATTTCCACTACTAGTGCACGACAAAAAATTTGTCATTTCAGCCACAAAGGGATGAAATAGTTGATATGTCAAAATGAACAATAAAATATTTTTGTATGCGTACGGGAAAATGCCATGCTGCGATTAAATGTCAAAATCGCAGCCATCTGGGTCCTATTTCATAAAATTACAGCGGTAGGAATTTACCTCGGTAAATATTTTCGTTCATAAAAAGTTATATACCGTGGTACAGTTTCTACCGCAGTAGGTATTTTTGACAGGACTTTAAATGCAATGTTTATTTTTGGTGAGGATTAGGAGCATGGCGAAAAACCCAAAGTAAATTAGTTGTGTTCGAAAAATTCTCTTCCGACAATAACCACGACAGTACACCAGCGGACTATCCTGGAAGTTACCGACAGGCGACCACCAGCTACTCGATGTTTAGGGGGGGGGGGGGGGATTTTATTCGTATGCTTTAACATTCTGGAGTCGAATCGGCTACCGAACTACCTCAGTATAGTAGCAAGTAGAAATCTTGTCCATAAAAACCGTAGCAATACATCTGTTGGTGCTTCCCGACCTACCAGAAAGTCTCTCTCTGCGTCTGGAATCCGTTAAAAAGAAATGACCTGAAAGGCTATTTAGATAGACAATGATAGAGGGGGAAGTTAATAACCTGTCTGATCTCAAGAATTAAATTTACTAAAAGACCGCAATTTTGCTGCAAAAAAATCGCGGCGATGTAAGACATATCAAAGAAATCATTACGCATGCGTATTCCTCCCAACGGCTTATGTAGAAGTTGCATGGGTGAAAAGGAGGTCGGGAGCATACAGCATTTGCTATGTGAATAGCCTGGGTTGGCTAGAAGTAGATGTAAGACGTTGGCTAAACACTTCTTATGTGAACTGAAAGAGGTTGCAACCAGAGCTAAAAGAAATAGCCAGTTGCATAAATTGTTGGCGCTTGTTCTAACTTCTTCCCGAACGGTTAGTGCCTAAACAATTAAGCTACTTGATGATTACTCAAAGAAGGGTTCCAAACGCATGGTATCACAACGGACCAATTCAAGGTCTATGTGAGGCTGACTTGTTAGTCGACATGCAGCTGCTGCTCGAACCTAACCTAGACTAGAGGAGACAACATTAATATTTATGATGAGTATGATTTTTTGAGACAACGCAAATTTTGCATATTTTTTGATTAAACGTGTTATTTTGTACTAAGCTCTTAAAAGTGATTGATGATAATTTGTTCCGTTCTAAGATGGAGCCACGTCCGGGCAGCTTTAATAATTTTTCAAAAAGACTTGGTTAGAGCAGAAAATTATTGCAATTTTCAATGATTAGTTAACGTAAGTTAAAATTATAGCAACCTCCAATTCGATAAAGTTATAAATTTCTTTAAAAAAATGGTCTTGAATTTGGAAAGTCTCAGATCTGAGCAAAAGGTTAAAACTTCAAAGAAAAATTTCAAACTATAGATTTTCTAAAGCTCAAATCATAACACTTTTCGCTCTTAGAAACTACTAAGTGAATCTAATGTAAAATTTGCTTTTAAATTACAGAAAATTCTGAGAACAACCATCTGTTTTTTTGCTTGTTCAAAAAATTCAAGTTTTGCATAAGACTCTCAGTCAAACTTTTAACTTAGCCTTCTCCTCACAGGAGCCTAGATTTCATCAACTTTAATAGATAGATCCTGGGAATGACCTCTTATTTAATTTACTTCGATTTTATTGCTTCCTCTTGAAATCAATACTTATCCCTGTCTGCAAAAAGTCGCTCTGAGTAAAATAATTTTTGCGATTGCCGTCCATTTTTAGGTGAATAAATAAGAAGAAGACGAAGAAAAATAAGAGTAGAAAAAAAAAACTCAACAACGTAAAGTAAAAAAGTCTACAATTTTATTGGCTAGAAATTTGCTGACAATAACCTGGGCAAAGGGACACAATTGGTTTGTCAAAGTGTCCCGAAATGTTTTTGCGCACAGGGAGGTGTCACCAATTCTTTTATAGAAATCGATAAAAGAAAGTCCTGGGTGCTCCTAAACTTGGCACATCCTGTAAAAAAGCTTTCTCTTCGTCGTCTAAAGCTCTCTTGAATGAATCTCTTTTTCTGAAATGGTACAGTAAAAGATGGTTTGGTTGAATTTGTTATGCACACCAGCACGACAACCAGCTATAGGAAGTCCTATAGTAGAATTGGCCATCTTTCATAATTTTGCCTATGTACGTGACACATTTATGTTAAATATATTTACATAGACTATAGCTACTTGAAGGAGGGCAGGCAGTATTTAGACCAGAATACTTTGGTTTAATGTAAAAATTAAAAGGATAATCTTGGATTAGGACCGAACGAATACTTGGAGGGGGTGGGCTCCATTCGACTGGTGCAAATGGAGCATTCGTGGGATACTGCCAGATTTCCCTTTAGTTACGATAATTTGTGTTTTATACCACAAAAACTGTTCACTTTATTTGCATATTTACAATTCTACAATTTTGATTTAACGGCGTATTAATTCCACTAACAATTTATGCAAATGTGTACTTAATCCAATTTCATATTTCGAGGAAACGAATCCTAACGCTGAAACGTTGTTGTTTTTCTGTCTACTCTGTCTTGTATCCTTTAACTTCTAAACTATTGAAGCTAGAAACTCCAGAGTTCCTTTGCAATTAAAGTGAAGTTATTCTCAGTCAAAATAAGAAAAATGTTTTTGCTCATAAAATGGCTCATAAAGTGGGACGCTAAAAAAACTATTTTATGCAGATAAGCTGTGGTCGTTCGAAAACTCTAGATGAGCTAAATATGAAGCGAAAACTTTTTATTTAATATTTTTTTTTTGTGTTTATTTTTACTATTTGGTCTTTTTTTTGTTTATTTCTAGAGACATGAGTCCGGGAACTCACTTCGTTCTTTTAACGACTTTTAAGTTTCGTAAAAGTTTACAAGTTTTACAGTTTGATCGCCAGCTGTAACAACAAACCTTCGAATTTTGACATCCGAAATTTAAAATCTGGAGAAATAATATCTTGGAAAATATAAAAAAATATTAAACATATATTTACAGATGCCCAGGCAAGGATTGTAAAGCCAAACGCCCAGGGTTGGCGCGTATGTAGATTACCAAACTGTGGTCGCTTGATTAGGTATGGACCATGTTCTAGATATTGAATTTGCATTTAAGAACATGTCGCTCACATCCACTGAAGGAGCGGCTATCGATAGAGGAATCGAACTGTTGACGATCTGATGGGCAGTGCTTAACAACCGGAAGTAACGACCATACAGGTGTATTAATCGGAAACAGTAAGGGCCAACATAGAATGCTCACACAGAGCAATCCTTTCCCCTGTGAAGACCTTCAATCAATAGCATATCTTTTGTTAAGACTGACTGATTGATGGAATTCTCAAGTGAAGTCAAATATCTACTATAGGTGTGCTTCTAGACTGAAGATTCGTATGGAATGCCCATCCCAAAAGTGTTACGGATAAGGTTATGACTGCATTGTGGTCCTTTCGAAGACTCTTTGGAAAAACCTAGAGCAAAAAATGGCCCCATGGGAATATCAAGCGACTTTCGTAGGGTAGTCAAAAGCAGAACAAAAGACAGCGCAATCTGCTTTACACAAATTGCAGAGAACAACTTATCTAGGAGTTAGGGGTGTCATGTGCACCTGCCCTAACGCAGCTATGAAGGCTCTTCTGGATCTCCTTCGCTTAAATACGCATTAAAAGAAGGAGGCTGCCAGTGGAATTCAAAGATGATTCTGTAAACGAAATAATTTCAGATGCCACGCCAAAAAGGCACAATTTTAAAATACCATTCAAGGTGATCCTTGAAAGCAGAGAATACTGGCTTAACAATAGCCACACCTTTGAAAAGGGATCTCTCATTTGGTATACAGATTGGTTCAAGATAGGTGACAAAACGGTCATCTAGATTAGCGTTGCATAGAACACCTGGATCTGCACTAACCATCTTTCAAGCAGAGATATTAGCGATTAACGTCCGCGCGCGCGAGATTACTCAAAAATAAATACACGGTTTAATACATATCTGCTGTAGAGTCTAATAGGATTAAGTCATGAATGGTCTGGACTGCCTCAATATATTTAAAGAACTGGTTCAGAGCAAGAAGAATTACGTTCACATGGGTACTAGAGAACGAGGGTGTCAGTGTCAGTTCATCTGACCTGAGCCGTTTTGTGGATACTCGAAATGCCAGTTGACATTGTCATCAGATCAAGGAAGGACAGATGTAAGCACCCACACTGAACAAACACCCCGGGAACGCGCAAAGACTTTCATAACCTACTTAATACAAAAAACGGAAGCGCTGCTCTCACTCAGCAGACCAACCGATTTAAGGTTGATAACTGGATTTTTAACTTGTTGTTGTCTCCTAGGCTACCATCTGAAAAAGATCGGGCTAGCTGAGTAGGAAATCTGCCACCTTTGTTTGGAGAAAGAGCGGTAATCGGAACACATCCTTTGTTATTGTGCGACCGTTCAGCTATGTCTGAAATAGCCCCAAGGTCATTTTGGGCCTAACTAAGGAACCAAAGTTCGAATGGGAGGCTTAAGTTTATATGAGGATTTTGTTACAAAAGATCACTCTGGTCGAAGTGACAGAAGGGTGATATAAGTCCTGAGATCCATATCTAATAATAATGATAATCGGCTAAATTCGGCTTAATATGACATTATTTCAAAAACGATGGTACCCCCTGTGGGGAGAAAAGACATACTGGGATGCGATCTTGGTAATTTCAGTATCGGAACAACTTGGACTTAGTCAAAGTCAATCATTATCATAAGATCAGTGCAAAGAGGCAGTGCAAAGCTTACATCACCCACAACTGAAACCGTGCTGCTTGTTATATGTAGTATACCCTGAAGAGAAAAAATCAGAAAAATTACGTCAGGCAAGTGTAGGCTTGATGATCACAAATGTATTGGTAACTAAAATCAGCTTGAATTATTTATGACCAGTTCCGCTATGCGCCACCCGAGCGAGCGGATACAACAGCTTTGATAAGGCTCCTAAACGTTACATTAAAATAGTAAAGGTGTATCTCAACGCCAAGATTGGCTTAAACAACATCGGCCTGTAACGCGTAATGGGGGAGTTTGTACTCGACCAAAATGCCATTTAATACCTTGGATTTCAAAAGACAGCAGAACTAGACCGACCAGGTTTTACAAAGTTGTAGAAATTATCTTCGTGATATAAGGTCCAGGCCGGGACATCGACGAGATTGGTTCAGGAGAGTCAATTGAACTGTACAGACAATTGGAGGCAAACAAAACAACGTGGTAGTACTTAGATTAAGCAACCCAAGCCAATCAGCGTGTGGCGGCAAAATATGGGAATTGTTCAAAGGTACGGCAAATCGAACGAACGTCCGCTAAACTACCTCAGTGCGGTTTATGTGGCCTGGCAAAAGTACATTATAGAGGCTTGGTAATGTGGGGGTCATCATTGACCATGACCATTGCTTGATGAAACCCAAGGTTGCGCTGGCCCTTTTAATTATGGTATTAAGATGATCCTCGACAGAAAAACGGTAATTCAGCCAGATACCCAGATCCCTTGTTTTCTCAAGTGACATTAAAGGACAGCCATCAACGGTGAAGTTGTACTTTACAGGATTCATTCTTCGAGAGAGGGACATAGGTATGAACTTACCGATGTTTAGAAGGAGGCGGTTGATGGAAGATAATTAGAAATGTTCGCCACAATACGAAATTACTTGGCGTCGTCTGTGTAACAAGGAATTTTACAATGAGGACAGAGTCAAATATACATCATTGACGCATATAATTAAAGGAAATGGTCCGAGATGACTGCCTTGTGGCAACTCAGTGTTAAAAATTGGCTCGCACAGAGCTCAGTGGAACTTAGCGAGTTTAGTTCCGATCAGACATATACGAACATAATCAATTAATAAAAACAGACGTAAAATCAGTAAAAATAAAATGAAAATAAAGGACATCACAAACCATTTAATAACACCTTAGTTTTACTTAACAACGGCCGCCGTACGACCACGTACTGCAACATATAATATGCCATGTCTCAATGTTGAGCTTTAAAAGACTAAATATCCGCAGCGCATATTCCAACGTATTGCGCTATAAAACTGATATACTGCGTCTTATCACAGACAAGTCCATCAACTAAAAAGGGAAAAGGGCGAAGGTATATTTTTCGAGCCGGAGAACCAAATTCGATCATCGACCATCGACGCCACATGTTACAAAATTCAAGAACGGAAACAGATTAAAGACCACATTAATTCTGCTACCGATGTTTCAGTCAACCAAGAATATATTGTCACAGTCTTAGACAACACCTTTAGACGATTATCTCTTCGTCTGAGCCTGAAGAACCACCGGCTGTGTCCAATATTTACATCAGACCGCCGACAAGTTTGCAGGTGGTCGTCACAATAAAGACAATGGACCTTGGTAAGGTCTCAGAGATTGATAAAATACCAGTAGAATTACTTAGGCTTTATGGAGTTGGCGCTGATATCTGCTAGTACCACATCAGACCTAAACTCGAATATAATTCCCGTTGTTTGGGAAGGGGGAATACCGGCCTTTTCCCAATTTCCGAGATAGTTGACTCTCTGGAGCATCCGCGAAATGCCGATTGTCTTTCACTCTTCTATTGCTATTCTTACGCTAATTGTTCTAACGAAATTGCTAGTTTGATTCCTTGTAGACACGTCACAACTAGCAGTACAAGAGCTTCACCCCTATTCCCTCGAAATCAAATTTGGACGTACTCTCAAGTTTCGGGAACCTTTCCTATGGGGAATACTACTTATGTGGAACAGATTACCACCTTTTGTTTTTCCCTAGTCTTATGCGCCCGTACATCGTCACCTTTACTCCACTCTTTTGTTGCTTTTGTTTAATTCTTTTTTGCAAGGATATAGTATAATAGGGCATCCTTTGAACTTTGCCATTATTTTAAGAAAAAATACGGATTCCACCTATAATTCAGGAATATTGGGAAACGGAGACCTGTTCCATAGACTAGAAAAAAGCGTAATTGTAAAGTTTCTAAAAAAAGGTAACCTCAGGAGTGAATAGCTTTTTGTAGGAGAGACACCCCAGAAAAAATTATCACCATCATAAAAGAGTGCTATTAAGGAGCCCAATGTCACGCCCTTTACAAATAAAAACTGTCGATGCCGTACCAAGTGCTGAAAAAAGTCAGTCATGGATGCACACTGTCACCTTTGCTATATTTGATAATTACATATTGTGCTGCGCCCTATATAACTAACCATCGCAAAAGATTAAATGGAATCTTTTTAAACACCTTACGCACCTGAATATGCCGACGATATATGTCTTCTATCCAACAAACAAACTCATGTAGCCTAAATGTCTAAAGCCCTAGGGGATAAGATGACATTTATGTAGAAGACCAGCGAGTAGAACGTGTGGATAAATTTGGTTGTTTGCAAGCATAGTAACAGGTCATCGTTGGATTAAGTGATAATGTGTCGACTTGGAGGTCCAGGGTCAAATCTTATTGTCGGCGAACCATGGTAGTTTTCTGCTGACGACAGATTACGATAAAAAGACCATTGGGGTTTGCAGAGTAATGTTAGTGGTTTGGAATCCACTTTAAGTTATATATCAACTTCCAATCGTTGTTTTTCTCCCGGCCCCGGATTTTGGGAACTAAAGACATAGTAATAGTAGATGGTGGAGTTGATATATATGCTCGCATCAGAAAGGCTTGAGTTGCATTTAATACTTTAACTTTTTTTTATTATGGCGCCTAATTCGAATGTAAAATGTCTTCCACTAGACAGTCTTTGTCAAACGATATCTCCGGCGCATCCTTAATATCCACTGGTCAGATGGCCCATAGACTCACAGGGCAAGACGAGATAGATGTCGGTGTTCGAAGGCGAAAGTGTCAATGAATAGGCCACACGCTGGAACCCACACAGAGCACCCAAGAAACACTCTCAATTAAATGATCGCGTAACACTTGGAGAACATCCAAAAATCGTTTTAGGAGTTAAAAGCATCGACTGCCGTACCGGATAGTAGACGTCCTATGCCCCACAAGGGCTTAAAGGAACCAAATAAAGAGAGAGATATCTATAAAGAGAAATACAATAGCAGGTGATTGATAACACATTTTCTTAGTTCGGAAAGATAGTCTGGAAAGAATTAAAAGTTCATAACACTTTTAAATAAAGTCACCTTTAAGGGCGCACGAGATAAGGTAAAATTAATCAAAGTATGTGGTAAAAATGACCATCAGAAAAAGACGAATATTCAGTACTACGTATTATGACTTGGTAAAAAGGACTTGCTCAATGCTCTAGAACCCTGTCCGCCAACACTGAACACTTTTCCATCGAAGGTAAGACTTAAGCGAAGATCTGATAAGTAAATTCCAAGGTTAAGTAGGGGATTTTGAAAAAGAAAAGCTTTAACGTTACCAAGGTCATCATCTGGGTTCCTGGAAAAACTGGCAACTCCAATATGTATCCAATTATAATTAATGTGTTAAATAGAAATGATTTTACGAGTCTTGTTTTCCTTTACAAAGTAATGAAACGGAACGGGGCGAATAAGTATCATCAATCCCGGGCGATATTGCATTTTTCGGCAAAACAATTAATTACAAAAATTCTTTTTTAAATGTATCTAAGCGAAAAAATCGAGTTTACATAGAGCTTTAATCTATTAAAATTTTCAATACAATTTTTCGTTCGACATTTAGCACCATTAATTGGGTTTCAATTAATTTTGCATCAGGATACGGTTGCAGGTATTGTTCCTAAATTTTCATTGCTATGAAACAGGTGCTGTTCCAACACCTGGTTGATGTAACCCACATTCGTGCTGCCGGCATGTTTACACTTTTTTATGATGCTAATAACAATTCAGGAACACGCACTTGAAATTATACAAATTCGACGAAACCACAATGCGAGGCGGGTTTTATGCAATAACCATAAAAGTTTATTACGACAATGTTCACACCATAGACATATTTTGCGAAATGTCATCTTAAAGTCATTTTCGCGGCTCCTAATGGCCTAAAAATGTAAAAGGCAAACATTAGAAAATGCCAAGTGCCGTGGCATGAATATGAGGTAGAAGATGAGGGTGAGAGAGAGATGGTGGTGCACAAGAGTAATAACGACCAAATGTCCCACGTCAAGCGCGGCCTTGTTTCCTAAAAGGATCGAGGGATGATGCTATTGAATTCACTCCACGACAGGATGATACTCTGCTTTTAATATAGTAGAACTTTTGTGTTCATCTTAAGCACGAGAAAATCCTGCAGCGGAAGCATCAGTACCGGGCTGATTGCTAATCGATAGTCGAGATATAGACGATATGTACCCTGGGCACACTATCCTAACAAGTGGAGTAATTGATTTCGTGATGGAAGTTTTAATTACGATTCCATTCAGACTGAAAGTGGTCGACTTGTATTCGCTCTCATGCATTAACCCTCTTCATTAGGGGACGGGGGATTGTCGTTCAGTTTGATTTCAGGCCTTAACATTCTATAGGCATTCAGATGTTGCGAATGAATCCTTCTTGACATATTGACAATATCTATGTTGATGAGGGGAATTGAGAATGTCACAGCAATATAAGAATAAGTTATAGTGTAAAGGAGATTTCGTTCACGAATTATTGGAAATCATAGAGGATTGAGCCATACTTAATTCAAGGGTTTTTTATCCTATAAAAAAATTAAGACTCACTTTACAGTGAGTAATTAAATCAATGATTGTTTCATGATATAAATTAGGCGTACTTACCAGAATAAGTTGGCGGATTTTCTGAAAAGAAGAAGAAAAAAATTATTTATTTATTTGCTTAGCGTTATAAACTTATAAATACTCTTAGACGCTACTTACAACACCCACCACCTTTAGTTATTGTTCCTAACTTGTGTAGATTCCTACTAATCAAATAATATATTTAGAAAGTCACACCCAACGCTGCTCCTTCTAAATACTAAATTCTGAAGCCTACTTCAAATCTGTTATTTCTACGAGGCCGCGATGGGAGGAAGGTTCCTTCCTTGGAGGGTGCTTCGTTGAAGGAATCAAGGCATCTATACACATATGACTGTCAGTTGGAGGCTAAAGGGGGGCCGAGGTGGCTTTTCGAAACACCTACAAATCTTCTTTCTTATCTGGAAGACAGCGTAATCTTAATTCATAACCGAGGTGCTATTAAATCTCTCATGGGAGCGTATACCTCCAAATTTACCCAGAAATCCGCCCATGAGCTTTGGAGACGACTTGGCACGACTCTACCAGACTCGGATATCTCTCTCCTATTATGCTAGCCACATGTACGCTAAGCATTAAAAAAGCATTCATCAAGAGTGCAAATGAGCAATGACAAAGGGAGCACACATTCTTAATCACCCGGAAAATCTAACTGACCTTCGAAAAGAGCTTATCTTGCTTAGCGAAATTGTCATTGTTTCTTAGAAAGGAACGCTAATAGACTTAGCGCGCCCAAAGTTGGCAAAAGAGGGCATGAATTCTCGACGCTCGACGGATTTCAGACCAATCAGTCTAACCTCGGGCTCGTCTGTACCTAAAACTCCGGAACGAGTCCTAGATATCCACCTCCGTGAGGTCCTTGACGGATTGTCCTTATCCAAATAACAACACGCTTACCTAAAGGACAGATCCACTGAGATGGCTCTAAATGAGCTATAGTGCGAACTGTTGAGAAATCAATTCATAATAAGCAATATACCATGGCGGACTTTTTAGATATTGAAGGAGCCTTCAATAACGTTCGCATTGAGTCAATTCAGGAAGCCCTAGTCGATCTGGGAATTGACTAGGAGGAGGAGGACTGAATCGTTCAAGTGCATCTCGGAAACAGCCATCTGACCAGATTTGTATCTAGAGGTACACCCCAGAGAGGTGTTATATCTCCACTCCTCTGGCTTATGCTTATTGAATAAACTCCTATTGAAGCTAAAAAGTGAAGGTCGCATATGCGGGCGATATGGTAATCATTATATCGGGGTTGTTTCCCTCCGTTATAAGTGAGTTAATAGAGAGATCCCTAAGAAGGATCGGCGTCTGGCCTACAAGTTGTGGTCTGGGTATCAATCCAGGGAAGAACGAATTAATGTTGTTCACCACTAAAACTACAGTACCGAACTTTAAGCTTCCTAAACTGAATGGACAAATACTTGCGCTATTCTCCAGCACAAAATATCTTAGGACGTTTTATTTTGTATCCAGAATAATGGATACAAAATAAAACGTCCTATACTCACGTATGGGTCGGTCGCCTGTAGTAAGTAAGGGATATATTAAAACAAAGCTCAGTAAACTATAGAGAACAGCAGAGTGGGACGGGCACGGGCACCATCTGGTCTTGCTCCACGGACACCTTGAA
Source organism: Leptarthrus brevirostris (assembly GCA_964036015.1). Taxonomy (NCBI): domain Eukaryota; kingdom Metazoa; phylum Arthropoda; class Insecta; order Diptera; family Asilidae; genus Leptarthrus; species Leptarthrus brevirostris. Next base: position 14,604,108 of record OZ038374.1, read on the forward strand.
CTTGATTCTTCACCTTCTACCTATAGACCTACATAGTGCTGAACCGCGAAATAATATGGTCACAGTAACGTACTAAATATGTTGCCAACATAACAACAAACTATATCATTCTAAAGCTGAGGAGTGGAGGGGTGGTGGCAAACTCTGATAAAGAAATATTTACGGACTGCGAAGTCGGCGTAGAAATATACTCCGAATCGCTAAAGGTTTTTAGGTCATACCGACTTCCAAACTACGCCAGCGTATATTAGGCAGATAGGTGCTGGCTATTATGCAAGCGTGTGAGATCTTAAAACAAGAATCAGCAGCGTGCAACGTCAATATTTTATCGGACAGTAAGGCTGCTACTAAGGCTCATGACTCAGCTATTATCATCTCTAAATATGCTACGAAGAACTAACCCGTCTGAGCACCTTGATCTGGGTCCCAGGACACAGGGAGATTAAGGCGAATGACAGAGCTAACAAGCTAGCTAGGCGGGGCTTTGGTATTCTTGGCTCTTTGCGGGGATGATGCAAATTTCGCTTGGGACCGTTAAGAGGAATATCTTATCGTACTTTCTATCAACAGAAACTCCAGAGGAAGAGGCCAAACCTAGGAAGATATGGCCGATTTATGACATAAAAAGAACGAGAGAAGTCCTAATTAGAACCCGATGGAATGTCGCCAGGACAACGGCGGTGTGCACGAGTCATTGGGCAATCTGGGACCAGTCCACAAGTTTCCACAAGTACCAGTTTCAGACACGGATGAGGGGGCGAGGGAAAGTATTTTCCACTTCTTGTGTGAATGTCTGGCACTGGCCAGGGCAAGATATCGGGCATTTGGTAGTCTGTGCTTTAGTGAATTAGGAGAGATATCGGGGAGGAAAATTCGAGAAGTCAGTCACTTCCTGAATTCTACAGGATGGATCTGATAACCTCCTCTCCATCGCTTATATATCTCGACTTATAACATACTTTATCTCCGAATAATCGAGTTTCGGTGGTATCAAAACGGCACATTGCGGGATAATTGGGTTTCCACCACTATTTAAACTAACTTACTCATTAACTACACTCGGTGCGCCCTCAAACGACTTTTGCAGGAGTTACTATTCCATCTTCTCTCCAACTATCCACCTCCAATCGCAGGAGCCAATATTTAGGTTTAGGTTGTTTCAAGGACCTTGCCGCACTGAGATTCGGTCATCCATCGCTTAGGAACTTAGCTCGGTGAAATACGAGCTCAAAGTGATTTTATGTTCTTACTAGTTGTTATGCGAAGCTAGTCCCAACCTTAAAAACTATCATAATGGGTCCCATGACCTACGTGTGTCGTACCTGCTTAGTAAGCTTTTAATTCTAGATAATTTTAGTTATCAAATCAAAATAGTGAGATGGTACCAGATCAGATGCTAAATGCATGTGGTTTCTCGGTTCAACACTGAGATATAGTATATGTACAATGCAAGCTTGTTCAAGTGGTTTTCTATTATCGCATGGTTAACGCCTATCCTCTCACTGATACCCCTAGTGGCCACTAATGTCCGTAAGAAGTCATCATCACGCTCCTTAAATCTTTTGATGCGATAATCATCTTCAAGGCTTTTGGCACTTGACCTTAATTTGTCAAACCACCTTTGGACCGCACGCACTTCAACTTTGGATGGTCCAAAAAAAAGCCTACACTTCTATAATGTCATATGCAAATTCCATAATATTAATAGTGCCGGTCTTAGTCCAATAAATCTAGACGATTCGCTACAGGCACTAATTTGCAAAAGTTTGCCAATTTTAAATTATCTTAGACGAGCGTTTAAAGGACAGATTTTACGTTCGTTACTATTATGCCAAATCTTGTTCGAATTGAAATTGCACTACACCCCACTGGTATCAGTTCAATTATTTTTTTGACGCCATTCATTTGTGATAAGGGAACGTAAGAAAATTTACCGTGAAATTAGCAAGTTATTTTGGTATAAGAGTTAAATTGGATCCTTTGGTGTGAATTATGTCACATGCTCACCCTTACCTTTACCACGGTTTCTCGGAAATTTAATAAAAAACTATTTTCGATGCGATGATGTAGCACTTTTCCCCAATGTTCCTTTATTAAATCGATTGGAAAAGCTTTTCAGAAAAATAAAATTCTTCCGGTTACGACTAAATATTGTGAAATAGTATTGGTAAAAATTGAGCGCAAAAACTTGTCACCCCTAAAAATTGAATGAAATCTACCCAAAAATTAGCAATTCAATAAAACTCCTGACATAACTCAGGGGTCGTGTTTCTTACCTAGATAATACCAAAGAAAACTGCTCATCTGCATCATCAGCCCCGCACTTTGACTAGAGACAAGTGAAAGGAAAATACGATGTCATAAAATTTAATAACTCATAAATTTATGTTACGGGGGTGCATAATGCTATTTGCTCCAAGACATTTTTGCCCCCTGAATGCCTTGGATACTGTGCTGCTTTCACAGTACTATGATAATTGAAAAGTTTTTTTTTACCCTCAACTGTGGACGCAGTAGTCTCCGCAAAGAAGGGGTTAAAGCTTTCCAGAAGGACTGAAACAAATTTTAATTAAGCCATTTAGGAGTTTCAATTTTATAAATTATTCATAAACTTGTCCTGAAGACAGACAAATTCTGCCCTGAGGACTGCTTTTGTTCACATTTTTAATGATATCGTCATGTCGCTAGGTTTTTAACTAGCATGTTACCTGAGAGAATACTTAAAGAAAGTTACAATTTGGTACTAATTAAAATTTTGGGACCAGAAGTGTTATTATGTTTCGGACTGTACTAAAGTTTCTGCCTCTAATTGAGTCAATCTTCAAAGAGAAACTTCTAACGTGTCACTTTCTTTGATTGCGCTGATATGAACTTGCCGACAAACTTTCTTAAAGTGGTCAACTTGCGGCAAACTCAATTTGTGGCATCTTTCAAATCTGTCAGTAAGTAAGTCAAGAAAGATGTTCTCTGGACCATCACAAGACCACTATTTAATTGGTTGTCCATTCGTCCGTAAATTGCGTATTGTCTGATCTCAGGAGGAAAACGCACAAAACCATATCCTGATAATATACTCCCCTCCCCGATCCTCTACCCCGTATACCGTTTCCTTTTAGCTATAGGGAATTAGTCAGAAAAATACTTGCTGAAGGAATTTATCTTGAAAAATAGCTGCCATTCCATTTTTGTTGTTTTTCCTGTCCCCGAACATTGTGTCAGGGTGTGAAAGTATGTGACTTGCAATTTTAGTTCAGTGAACCGAAATAAGTGGGGGAGGAAAACGTGATGAGTAGTGACACAGTGATGTGTTAAGGGCAATGATTTATGGAGGACTACTTCTGATTTTTGCTGCTGACATTTAATTAACTACTCCGAAGAAATCCACTCGTGCTTTGTCGATCTAAGGACAGTTTCGTTTGTGCGCGATGACTTTCAAGTTTCCGGTTCTTTTGGACAAAACATCGAGTCAATGACTATAGTCTTCTTCCACATTGTGTTTAAGACATTTCGTGAGGGTGAATATTATTTTCTTATTTTTTTTTAATTACTTCGATTTTGAGTCGTTACGGAACACTACTCAAAACGTATAAAATGCAAACCCAATCAACACCACATCTTACCCCCGAACAACAAGCCCCATAAATGTCACGTAATGTTACTTTATGTCTTAACAAACGCCCACTCCATTGAGTGTCCTTTACCCTCGACTAATTTGGAAAGAAATAAATCTAGGACTGAAGCTCGTTATTTGTCCATTGTATTTATGGTAACACCTCGACACTAAGTAAAGGACAAAAAAGAACCCACAAATTTTCGTATTGTGGCGCTGCTCCAGTTTCTATTCGGATACGAAAAGGAAAGTCCAGAAGCTCGAAGTTAGTCGACGAGCAGATTCGAGAATTCCATAAAAATCGCGTGCTGACTACTCCCTTAGAAGAGAGAATTTGTCAAATGGGAAAACATTAATTAGAACTTGGGTCGTAACCCAAGACCAGTCACTGAATTATTGTGATCTTGCAGGATGTATGTGCTCCTGGGGGAAGTATTGAATAAGGTACGAATAAGCTTGTATTTGTCTCTAGGTATACCACGAAATGGGGATTATATGGAGGAGTCCATTACTCGTAAAGAGCTTAGACCCATTAATCTAGAACAGGACCGTAAAACAAAAGCAATTATTTCTCCTTCTCATAATATTTATTAGCGCATTCAACAAGAACAAATGGCCTTCTTTTAATTGCTCTCCTGTCTCCTTTCCGGGAGGAATCTAAGGTTAAGTATAAATTCTGCTGGAAACTGCATTGATTTGTGTACAAAGAAAACAGATTGTCATTTAGTTTGCTTACAAACTTACACGGTATATACCTGGTTAAAAATCAGGTTGAGTGATTATTTCAAATTGAAGGGAGTCGTGAAGATAAGAAGTTTCACTAAAACCCTCTAGGTTGTGCGTCAAAGATAGATGAATTCAACTGTATTGCGGTTTGACACAGGAGTTAACCGACTGAAAAACATATTGTTAAGGCTACCTTACACCTCCGTTTGCATGAGGTCCTTTCAACAACATCAAGCACTCCCAGGCCCGTAGCTAAGCAAGATGAAAGCTGAACCTCATCCAGTCTAGAAACCCTGGAGCTACTGTTTGACACTTACTTTTTGAGTAGTTCAACGGCAAGAATCATCTACAGAAGCTTCTGGTCGTAAGACATCGTAGTCCGTAAGATCATTAGTATGAGGAAACTTAACAGTTTAAAGACTTTTAAATTACTTGGCTTGGATGGTGTAATACCTGCCAAAATTCAGTAGGCCAATAAATTTCTTCTCCTTCCTTCTTAAAACTATGGAGAGACTTATTATAGTTAAACCATCCAAGGTGTTTTTTTCTCACTTTAATAAGGATCGTCACAGCCCTGTCTGAACTGATCGACAGGATTGAAAGATCAATCACATTCAGGGACTTCAACGCAGCAACTTTTCTCGATATCTAGGTAGCTCTGGATCTGGAGGAATCACTTATCGTAGTTATAGATTTTATACACAAAATCAGAACCGTAAGTTATAGTTCGGGGGATCTGCCATAAGTACATAAGCTCTAGAATACTCCGGACACGTAAATGACGTTGCATTGTTAACCTCGGACAACCATCGAAATTGTCGTCGGTGGAATAAGGGATAATTTATTGGCCTTCCATCATAAGAGTTCTAGGTTCGAAGGGCCCATGGCTGTTTTTTGCTAACAACATATTACACTAAAAAGTCATTGAGCATTCCAGAGTTATGCCAGTGGTTCGGAATCCATCTCAAATTTGGGTCGCAATCGTTGTCGTCGAATATGTTGAAGTTCTTTAAAGTGTCAGGGCCGGGAAATTTTAGTGTAGGTCTCTATTCGAAACTTTTTTTAAAGTGTAAAATTAATGTTTTTCTTTTGTTATTTTATTTTAAAAATCAAAAATATTTGCTATTTATTTTTATGTTTTATTAAAAGTTCAGACTTACTACTAATCCCAATTCCCTAAATTTTTTTCAGCACTCAATTTCTAAGTTTAATTTTCCTTACAGGCCCTGTTTTAAATTTTACTTTAAACTTTCGTTCTAACACATATAGACAATACAACAAATTTTGACTCTTCCATTTGGGTAGAGAAAATGGTTTATTCAGTTTAGTTGCAAGTGTCTTAACTAGCACTTTTATTGCTTTGAAACCTTTTAGTTTTTATAACTATTTAGCAAACGCAAGTATTCATGTAATGAGGCATCTTTTATTTATCTACTCCTAGGAACGATCAACTTTTCTAAGCAAAATGCTTCATAGTACTTCCAAGTATTCCGGGAACGAAGAGTGTTACTTGTTGAAGAATAGATTCACAAATGAAAGGATTGCCATCTGCCAAGGAACCCTGAGCCAAGGTTGATAATTTACGAATCATCCGTACGTAATTATTACCTGTCCAAGTATTTCTGTCAGGATGTGTTACTATTAAAATTGATGATACGCTCCTCAGTATCGAAGATCACTAAAAGTTCTTGGTAGTATCCGCCAATGATTCTTGGGCCCAGTCTAGTAGTACCCTTCAACGGATCCTTGGACCCAGTCTGAAGAGTTCAGATTGTACACCCATATTTGTACTTATAGACTGTCAATAAAAATTATAAAAACACTGATGCAAAAATACTTTAGAAGACGGAGTTGGATCAATGCGTTGAGCGGCACGACAACCATACCATAGGCCCCGGGTTCGAGAGCAGATCTCCCCGTGAGCTTTTATTAAGAAATTAAAATAATTCACTCTGTCTCTGGGCTGTTGTCTGGCTCGCAGCAATGCAAAAACAAGACTCAAGCTTCCTGACTTCCCTTCTGGGCACAACCGTTAGCAAGGGTTGTCCCCTAGGATTTGGCCACATCGTATAAAAAAAAATTATTTAGAAATAACTACTAGTGTCCAATATCCTCTTAACAAATTGTTTTTTAGAACATTATTAATAAAAGTGTTCTGTCAAAGAGATAAGTTAATTTCGCAGCTGTGGGTTAGTTATATGGGGGTAGCGGTGCAGGGCAGCACTACTATCTGCTCTCGGTCCGTCCACCATATCCACATGACTGGTCCCAGGATCTGATCTTTCTATTTGGAATTCTCATCAATTTCGATCAGATTGAACCCTGAGTTAGTGGATTCGGTGTTCAGTAATGCTCGGTGTAACGGTCGATACACGACAATTTACAGTTCTTCTGGGAACACACTTATACACCCCCACACCGCACAATCAAACGAATTGGGGGATGTAGCAAGTGAAAGTTTTAGTCGTCTCTCTACTAGATATCCTAGCACTGAGGTGATAAGCGTTTTCGTAATGAATCGACCGCCGCACACAGCATTCAGTACATTCACTTCACGTCGGCTGCGCGAGCTCTTCGTAGGAGTAAGTCCCACGAATCCATTAGGTGTTAAGAGATAGCGCGCTCATCTTGGGGTAGACTTGGGAGTAATGTGGACCATAACTAGCATAGTGATCTATAATTATCCGTCCAATTACAGAGACTCTAATGTTGCATTCAAACTGCTTCATCATAGTTCCACAGATACTTCACATGCTCGACCTTGTGCGACATTCATAACTTTGTTCGCGGTATGTGCCAGCTTATCTGCCCCACATTTGGCATAACAAGAAGGTCGTTTTTACCAAGGACATGTAACCAGGTGAATTGCTTGATAAGCTTTATCCTAACATTTGCTAAATCGACAATTCATCTGTACTACATGCGGATCGAGCCTGGGCAATAGCACATTAACCCACAGTTTCACACACGTGCACTTAAGAACCACTTCCTTGCCAGATTGAGGAGGCGATTACGTCTAGAGTTTCTGGCAACGAAGGCCGACACATTCAACTGCACCTGGAAACCTTTATCGTCGGTGTGGGAGGAAGCCTTGTCTTTCACTGGGAATAACAGGCCGAAGACTTGCATTAGTTTGTCAACGAAGCTTCTTTTCGCTTTGGTATTGCTGCAAGTGCTGTGGAATCGTACAACTGGGAAGATGATGGAAGCAGTTTGCAGACTGGTCCCGCGGGACTCTAATCGGTTGGACATTTTTGTGCGTTCGTTTAAAACATGTTTGGATGAGTGTTCCTGGAGGACTTGAAAAGTGGCGAATGGCTCTATAAAGAGGGAATTTGCTTGGTAGCAGTGGTTCCCGAAGTGGGAACTTCGCCCGATGCTGCATCTACCCTCTGGGAAGACAAAGACAATCATGTTCTCGGTTTCGATTCTGTGTATACGTTCGTTTAGGATTAGCTCTACGTTTAGTTACGGAAATTATTCGAATTTTTTGGGAACCTTTCTTAGACCTGGCAATTGCTCCTATTGGCCCGGCCCACCCTAGATCCGGGTCCTGGAAGCTGGTTGAAGTTCGCTTTGGCGTAAGTTTCATCATCTCCATAATGCAGCAATCGAATTTCTTTAGGAAATGTTCATGGCCCGAGGATTTTGCAACTTTTGCATCTTTGCTGGTATTCTGGCCGGTGTTTTCTGAACATGCAAACTTCATAGGCCTTTTCTTCTTTTAATTCGATATACTGTAGCAAATGATGTCCCAACTTTATCAGTCATATCTCTCAACCACTTGTTGCGATTTCGCTTAAAGTTGTCTACCATTTTTTGGGCCAATTTTTAACCTTCCGAACCTGATTTCCTTTCTGACCCGCACTTTCTCTGGACTCTATAACAACCCCGAAATTCACATAGAACATTTTGGATATTTGCCTTCGGTATTTTCAACTTTTTAGCTATGCCTCTTTGATACATATTCGGATTTTCCATATGTGTGGAAACAATTAAATTGCGACGCACTTCTTAGCTGACTTCCATTTTCACTACACAAGAACTTTGCACTTAATCACTTGCAAATATAGATGTTTACCAGCGCTCCCTGATTTCGTTAACCTGGGGGTGAGTAATGGAAGTGGATAGATTGTCGTTTGTTGCTGGATCAGTCTTTATATATTTTCATTCTTTCCAGAAATATGAAATATAAAAAAAATCCTTTCAATACATACCAACTTTTTTAATTTGGCGATAGTCGGGCGATATACTCCGTACAGCAAAAAGGAATCAACTAAATTTGACAACACATTACGAAGTAAGGTGACTGTTCTCTTCACTCTCCATATCACTCTAGGTACAGCATATTTATCATTCATCCTATCATTTTATGAATTTTTTACCTACAACAGAACAGATGCAATCAAAATCGGTCCACGCGTTATGAAGTCAGGTGCCACCCTCTCCCCCACTCCCACTCTATGTGCAACAATCTTCACTTAGTAGCAATGAAGCGGAAATATAAGTTAAATTTATTTAAATTTTATAAAATAAAAAAAACAAATTTTTATTTAATTATCAGCCGAAGCTGGTGTTTATTCACTCGATGCCAAAACCTAACTTAAATTAACTTAAACAGAATAATTCTTATGAGCTAGATTATGAATTGGGTTGCTCACATTGCAAAGGTAACGCAGACATGCTGTCAGCACTTTTAGGCGGTTCATGTGTCGAGTCGTTGACATAGCTTGCGGCTCGTGGGAACTTCTAATCGTGCGAATGCAATTTTTATGTTTTCCAGATTTTAGCTTAATCGGCGTTAACTCTTCCCCCTTTAAATGAGGATGTCCTCATCCTCAGAAATAAGGAATTTGGTTGATCCTTGTGGTATCAGGTAAGGATGATGTTGTCCCATGATGATCTGCGGTGGACTCTACCGTTGGTATGATAGTGACTGTTTCTAGTACAGTGTTGGTGGGTAGATGATTACTTCTGCAATGTTTAATTATTTTCATGATTATTTTTGTTGCCAAAAAAAGTATTATCAGAGTAGTTAAGCCAAAGTTCGTAAAGTATCCTGTCCGGCTTTCATTTTTAATTAATTTTATTTGTCCTGTATTATTTAGGTGCAGTTCTTTCATTGTCTGAAGGGTTAGGATTTCTTCGAATGTCCTGAAGGAGGAGTCGGGTTGTACTATTGGAGGAAGTGGTTTTATCCTGTAGGCTTCTTGGGATGTGTACAGGTGCTTGTTGATCATGAGTGTTGTGTTCTGGTATTGTATCACGAATGTGCCTGTTAAATCTAGGGCCTCGCCGTCGATAAGAATTGTTCCATTAAATTGGTTTAGAAGCAATGTTCCTGGGAAGATTTCCTCTGTAGCCGGGATGTGCCTATTATCAATTTCGGTGCAGTTCGGAGGTTTGCTCGTGAGCAGATTTGGAATGCAGCTTGATGAGCTTAGGTCTACAATATTTTTCCTATTACAAATTGTTAACTTATTACTAGCTAGACATTTTTCTCTTATTCCATACATTTTGTCTTCACATTGTAATACCTTTTCGAATGGTAATTTAACTACAAAATTTTCTCTTTTTACTGGTTTAATTAATATTGATCTACATATTTCATTCGTTGTGCTTGGTATGCTTACAATATACAATAATGTTGAATTGCTTCAGGCGATTTTGATATCGGCAAAGTCGATGGCCTCTTCTAGATTAAGATATGGTACGTTATTTTTTTCAAACAATTCTTTTACAATATTTATTTCACTATTTGATAAAACAAAGGAATTTACAATGCCGGCCTTTGCCCAATGCAAGGCGTAATCAACGTTTATTATTTCTTCTTTAACTAGGTCTAATTTATTCTTAATATTCATTGCGATACCGTTTTTAATATCTTCGACATTTTTGTATGCTTTTAGAATTTTGTTAGTAATTTTGTTATCTCGTTAATTCGATCGATCGTCGACTTATTGATTATCACTTGTTTATTATTGTTTTCCAATACGTCGTCTATTTTGGATTTTAGTATTTGGAAGTCATCATGGTCTGGGCTTCCAGCTAGCCATTTCCATGCACTTCCCAAGAAATCTAGTGATCTCTTTGATCTCGTTTTGGGCTTCAAACAATTAAGCAGAGATATGACCTCAGTGGTTTCAAGTATGAGGAAAGGGTACATGGGGTGATCGCTGGTGACATCATTTTTAACTTTAGCTTCTAAATCATGTAGTGTTTTCTCATAGGCCTCTAGTTCGATAACATGGACTATTTTAAGTGTTCCGGTCTGTAGCTTTGAGGTTCCGGTATTCAGCGTTATTATTTTTGAATTCGAATAGTCTAGGATTTGCACTTCTGCAGAGCAAAAGACAACATATAATCTTTAAAGGAATACTAATTTTTAATATTATTCTTGTGGACAACTTTGCCTGATTCTGTAACTATAGTTTTTGATTTATTTTCCTTAACAGTTTCTTTTCTATATCTTGGGGACAATTTCGAACCTACGCGTTTGTTTAATTTTACGTAAATAATTTCTCCGGGGGTGTAGTCCTTTATTGGATGTCTCTTTTTGTTGTGGTTGCTAATGTCAATTCTTTGCTTTTCCCTTAGCCTGGTTATGTTTTCCTGCCTAGCTTTATCGAAATCGTCAGGGTTTACGCTGACATTCCTACCGAAGAAGACTTCGAGCGGTCTTTTACCCGTAGTCGAGTGTATGGAAAAGTTGTACTCGTACACTGCCGTGTCGAGCAGTTCGGGGAAAGTTCTGGGTGTCCTGTCTGATTTGAGACACCGTAGTATCTCGGTTAGTGTTGAATGGAACCTTTCTACTTGGCCATTAACTGAACTAACATAGGGAGGAGTTTTAAATATTTCGATTCCTAGTTGATCTTTCACCATGAAACTAATTGATGCGGAATTTAGTGATTTCTCGTTGTCGATCACTATTATTCTAGGTACGCCGAAAGCGAAAAGCAGCTCTCGAAGCGGGGTTTTAATATCTTCGATCGCTTTTGATTTGAGTATTTTCACCTGTGCGTATTTAGAGAACTTGTCGATGGCAGTTAGCATCAATTTTTTTTCTGTGGAGTAGATGTCGATATGTAGAATTTCTCCTGGGTATTGGGGGATTGGTGTCTGTTTCAATTCAGGCTTATTAGGGTGTCTATCGTACTTTTGTTCTTTGCAGATGGTACATTGTTTAACCAGATTATTTATTTTGCTGTTCATTCTTGGGAAATAGAACTTTTCCAGAAGTTGAATTTTATTCTCACGCGCATTTCGATGTGCTCTTCTATGTATTTTCAGGATTTCCTCATCCTGTCGGTCTGAGTTCTTAATATCCTCCACTTGGGTTTGCGTGAATCGAATTTTATAATTTTTGAAGTGCGTGGGGATTACCTTTTGGATCCTACCCATTATTGTTTCGGATGTGAGTAGGCCGTTAATGACGCTTGGGTTCAAAAATCTTTTAAATATTGATATAAGGTCTGCGTCGGAATAATTCGGCTGGACAAAAAGATGTCTGTGATAAGTAGGGAATGGGATTTCGAATTTGTAATTGGTTTCGCTGCCTGTTTTAATCATGATCTGATTTTTAAATACATTTATGGGTGCTACTGTAGCTGGTATTAAATCGTGGGCGGAGCTTTCACTACTGTGCTGTGTTCCTGTTACAGAATTTATGGGAGATGTTTTCGGAGGCCTGGAAAGAGCATCTGCTACTATATTTGTTTTGCCGGGTTTATATTTTAATTCGTGGTTATACTCTTCTAGTATAGCCTTCCACCTTTTCATTTTGCTGTTATTATTTTTGCTGCTTAGAGCATAAGTCAGCGGCTGGTGGTCGGTAAAGACTTGGACCTTAGCTTTACCGTAGAGATAGTTTCTTAGCGACTTTAGAGCCCATACGATAGCTAACATCTCTTTCTCATTAGCTGCGTAGTGCTCTTCAGTTTTGTTGAGAGTCCTAGATATGAAAGTAATAGGCCTTTCGTCTTGTGACAATACCGCACCAATGGCATAATCTGAAGCATCTGTTGTTAGTTGAAAATTTTTGTTGAAGTCGGGATATGCAAGCAACAGCTCGTCTGAAACTAATGAGTTCTTTATTTTGTTGAACGCTTCGATTGCATCATTGTTAAGGGAGATAGATTTTTTACTGGAAAGATTTTTAGAAATTCTGCCTCCTTCCCCCCTTAAAAGGGCTGTAAGGGGCTTCGCCAGATCGGCATATCCCTTGATGAATCGGCGATAGTACCCTGAAAGGCCAAGGAACGATCGCAGGTCTTTTAGAGTTTTTGGGCGCGGAAAGTTAACTATCGCTTCGACTTTTAGTGGGTTTGTCTTAATACCTTCGGAGGAGACAATGAACCCTAGGAATTCGACTTCGTTGCGGAGGAATTCGCACTTGTCGAGTTGGACCTTCATATTCGCGTGCTCTAAGGTTTGGAATACTTTTCTGAGATTCTGAAAATGCGAATCTTCATCTTTGCTAAATATGACGATGTCGTCGATGTAAACGTAGCAAATTTTGCCAATGAGCTCTCGCAATATGTCGTCGAGTGCCCTTTGGAAGATAGCCGGCGAATTCTTTAGACCAAAAGGTAGCCTGGTAAATTCATATTTACCGTTATTCACGGAAAAGGCTGTCTTTTCGATGTCCGCTTCTTTAAGCGGGATTTGGTGGAAGTCGCTCTTGAGGTCTATTACCGAGAACCATTTATTTTTTCCTAGTTGTGCTAGGACCTCATTTATCTCTGGCATAGGATATTTGTCCGTGATTGTGATCGTATTCAGTTTTCGGTAATCTACGACCATTCGGTATTTCTTATCGCCTGAGGCGTCGGCTTTTTTAGGGACAATCCACACGGGTGAATTGTAAGGAGACCGTGAGGGTCTAATGATCCCATCATTTAGGAGTTGCTTTACTTGCTTTTCTACCTCATCTTTTAGGGACATAGGGTATGGATAAAATCTTGAGTAAACTGGAGAATCTGAAGTTGTCCGAATTTCTCCTTTTACTACAGTGGTGAATGTTAATTTCTCATCGGGGTCGGAAAAGAGGTTTGGAAACTGTTGAGCCAAATGGTTGATTTTACCTTTTTGCTCTGTACTCATATGGTTGGTTCTTATGTCAATTTTATTGACTGCGTTGTAGGCTCTTTGCTTAATGCGAATTTTTACCCTATTTTTTATCATCATGTAGTTATCTTTTGTATGTATTACGGCCGAAAGTTCTTTTAGGCTATCATTCCCTAGAATACCATGGAACGAATTCAGAGAGGGTAGAAGAAAGAATTTTATATTGGTGTCTTTGAGGCCGAATAAATTTACTATTGTATGGTGGCTAATTTTTATATTTCCGCCTATGGAGTTTGCGTAAAATGGTTCCGCATTAAGCTTGGGATTTGAAACTAGATTAGCCAGTATATAGTTCTTATTGGATCCGGTGTCTACTAGTATTTTAAGAATTTGGCCGCTCTCCGTTCTGCACTCAAAATACGGCAGCGAAGAGCAGTTTAACCTAAAAAATGAATATCGGTAATATCGAGGGGGTTCTGTTCGATATCTTCGTTTTCTTGATATGACTGGACGTATTCTGCTAGGGGTTGTTCGTATTGCTCGTTTTCGGACTCACGAATTTCCTCGTAATTATTTAATTCATAATCGGGAGTTTGTTCATAATTATTTAATTCAGACTCCTGGGGTGCTATGTGAAAATTTCGAACGAATTTGTTTGGTGGAGGTGGCCCTTGCGGCCCTGATGGCGGTCTTTTGCCATAAAATGGGTTTTGTGCTGTACGGTTCATATAATTAATATTCCTTGTTTGCAAGGACTGATCAACATCCATCGGCTCTGCCCTTGGTTGCGGCTTAGGTGCGAAAGGACGAGGGGGCTTAAATGAATTATACTGTTGGGTTTGATAATTTGGGTTAAATGCTGGTTGCCTGGGGAAATTTTGATTTCCTTGGGGATTAGGATTGTACTGAGGTTGCGGTAAGTATGCTAACTGGGGGTAAAATGTAGTTCTGTTATTCTGCACGTTCGGTCTGCTTGGGTTTACCACATTCCTACGAGGAGGAATTGGGGTTGTATTTTGCTTAGTAGTTGTATAGACCGGCTTTTGATGAGAAAAGGCATATTGTGTTCTGAAATTTTGATTTTCTAGCTTTAAGCAAAGGTGCAGGGCTTGCGGCAAGTCCGAAGGTTCTCGTATACCGAGAAGTCTAGGTAGGTCGCCTCGGAGCCCTCTAATAAACGTGTCGAGCGCTTTGTCTCGGTATGTCTGAGTTAGTAGAGTCAGAGATTCGTTAGGAATATCCATGCATCCTATTTTGTTTAGAATTAGGGATAGATGGGAATAGACTGCGTGGTAAAATTCTTGTACGGACTGGTTTCCTTGAACAAGTGAGGTCATTTGATACTCTAGCGTAGATAAGTCACGCTTGTCCGCATAATGCATAGTTAGGCAACGGGCTATGCATTTCCAGTCAGGTGGTGTATTGTATGATTCTAGGACCACATCTGCTTGACCGACAATTTTGTTGCGTATGACGCTAAGAATTCCGAAATATTTGGGGGTACCTTTGATGTTATCGTACAATGTGAGTATCCGATCGACGCTCTTTTTCCACGAGTTAAATTCTCCTGGCTGACCAGTAAAATCTTTCAAGCACCTCACAACATCGGGGATTTTATCTAATTCTCCTATGTTATCTCGGTACTGGGGATCGATAGTTTGGTCAGGGCCGGTGAACTGATCGGAATTCGGATTTATTATAGATTGAAATATTTTACGACCCTCATTTTGGAGAACTCGACTGACTATTCCACTTATTAACCTTTCTAAGGTTTCGTTGGCTAGAACTCCGCCATTATTTGAGGTTTGTGGCGTTTGTACTTGTACTTGTGGTTGTGGAATAGAGCTTTGCCCTGGTACGTTAAGCATTGGGGGTTTAATCAGGTTGTTTGGGTTAGACATTATCACTTCTTCACTATTTTCCTTAGTCGTAGCTAATTATTTACGTAAAAAAAATTTTTTTAAAGTCAGAAAGATATCAGAATTAAAAATCTCCAATTTTGTATTAACACTCTCGCGGATTTTTCTTTTCTTTCTTTTTGAACGCAAGTGACAGCTTCGTCGATTTCGATCGATTGACTATTAATTTATTTATTACTTTTGACTAACTTAACTAAGTTTCGCAGTAAATTTTCACTAAAATTTATTTTTTTCTCAATAGAAATATTTATGTAACCGTAAATTAGTTATATTCGATTTATATTTGATTTTTATTAAATTTTTGAGTAATTTGCCGCTCAAATTAATTTATTTCAATAGAGATATTTATGTTTGATTTCTCTTATGTTAACAAGTTTTATTCGCGTAATTCACTACACAATTCGTATAATTTGATAATTTCTTAATAGTTAAACTTTCACTTTTAACAAAATAAAATCTTGAAATTATGACTTACAATACTACGTGAAGATAGGCTGGCATTCCTAGAAGAGTGGCTGCTGAAAACATTCAACTCCTTTTCTTCCGTAAACGGCTACTCGGGGGCCTTATTTCCTCTTCTTGGTGGTTCAGGACGCGGGTACCTTGATGCTTCTTGAGGATCTTGGCAGTCACAGGTTTTCGGTGAGTTTGTAAGTTGGCGAGATCGATGTCGTGATGCTACTTGAGGATCTTGATGTTTCACTAATGGCACGATCGAACTTCTGGTGCTACTTGAGGACACTGTTCGCGAGCAAAATCAATTTCGCGATGCTACTTGAGAATCTTTGCGATTATTCACTAGTGAAAACGATCGATCTTTTCGGTACTACTTAAGGACCACTATTTTCGCACTTTTACTTAACCGAAATAGACGTTTTTACTTCCCGGGTCCCTGCTCGGGCGCCAGTTAAATTTATTTAAATTTTATAAAATAAAAAAAACAAATTTTTATTTAATTATCAGCCGAAGCTGGTGTTTATTCACTCGATGCCAAAACCTAACTTAAATTAACTTAAACAGAATAATTCTTATGAGCTAGATTATGAATTGGGTTGCTCACATTGCAAAGGTAACGCAGACATGCTGTCAGCACTTTTAGGCGGTTCATGTGTCGAGTCGTTGACATAGCTTGCGGCTCGTGGGAACTTCTAATCGTGCGAATGCAATTTTTATGTTTTCCAGATTTTAGCTTAATCGGCGTTAACTTATACGCTATAATGAAAGCTGCACTTAATGCTCAAGAAAAACAGATATCAGCAACTGAGATCACTATTTGCGTGGACAGTCAATCAGCACTCAAAGCGCTGAACTCCAACGTGATAAAGTCAGAATGTGTGAAAGACTGTATCTGAGCCCTAAGAAATATTTCATACCATACGGTTAGGCTTTGCTGGGTTCTAGGACATGTCGGCATAGAGAGTAACGAAAAAGCCGACGAACTGGCCAAAAACGCTTCAAATACAGACATAGATATGCCGGTGGAAAGGGTATACCCTGCCCTTAACACAGCAAAAAGTCAAATTGATAGACATTACTCCAACATGACTTCGGAACGGAGGAAAAATATCAATTACTTCTTCACAACATGAAGTCTTTGGCCGGAGCTGAATCATAGCAGAACTTCAAATCTCTTATCCTTCGATAGAAAGCGCATTCGGACACTCATCGGCGTCATCACCGGGCACTGCCCCATAGGAGCTATGGCCATTAGACTCGGCGTACCATCGAATGAGATCTGTAGAAGCTGCAGAGATGAAGAAGAAACTGAGTCCATAGTGCACCTGCTCAGCGAATGTATGGCTCTAAAAGAACGACGTTTGGGAGCAAGGTTCTTTGACAATCTGGACGACCTAGCTAAGATAGCAATGGTGGACTTAAATAGATTCATACAGAGATCTGGGTGGTTTTAAGTTCTGAACATGCTTCTTTTTTTTAAGGGCATGCACAATGGGCCTTCATGGCCTCCGAGTAGCAACAAGCAGACCGACTAACCAAACTGCCAACCAGCAATGAGGGAATATATTCCATACAACAAAAAAAGAATCATCCAAATCGGTCCATGCGGAACAAAGTTATACCCGGTCATATATGAAAAACAACTACGGGTCTAATTATGAACCTTTCCTTTTTTGGAAAGTTGGTCAAAAATTAAATAATATTCAAAAAGTTTGCTTACACCACAATAATCCGCCATTAAAACCACAAAAGTCGTTGGAACAAAACATAGAAAACTTAATTAGTAAACTTGGCCACTAAACTATCACAATATAAATTGCTTGCGATAAATTTATAAGTATACGTACAGTTTCCCACCACCATGTTAGCTGCAAACAAACACTCAAAACTACAAACATTTTTTCTTCAGCCATTACGAGTGCGTACTATGATCATTCTTAAATAGAGAGCGAACAACAAGAATGGGGTAGAATTGACAAGATTTACGTTCTCTTTCTAACAACAAGAAAATGAACAAATGCACCTTGCTACGAATTTTGAGCTCCTCATCCTTTACGGCCTATGTCGGCTACAAGTGAATGACAAGTGGAACTGGCAAAGCGCGCGTACTCAGCTCATGCGCAAAAATAGTGGTGAACTTCCCCTTCTACTCAGTGCGTAGTACTCACGCTGGCAATTTGTCAATGACACCGACAACATCCCACTGGATGTACATTACAGTGGTCATTCATGAATTCGAGAGTAAGAGAGTGCTGTGGGGTTGAGCGTTCTCTTTTGTCAAGAAAGCAATAATGACGTAAACATACCACTAAGCTTGCTATAAATTATGAGATCCTGATCCTCTACTGCTTATGTCGGGAGGAAGTTCACATAAAAAATCGTTTTTTTGATTTGACCGAAACTGTGCCGAGCCTTAAGCTAAAACTGAATTGGTGGGAGTAGATGTTCATGCTATAAACCTTTTTTTACTTTGTTCCACCTCATTCTGTTAGTTGTGTTCATTCATAGAGGAAGTGAGAAAAATTGGCATGGGGTAGAACTGACAAGATGTACGTTCTCTTTCTAACAATAAAAATATCAGCAAATGCACCTTGCTACGAATTTTGAGCTCCTGATGCTCCACGTCCTATGTCGGCCTAGCCAATGGAATACAACTTTTTTTCGTTCTGTGATCTTCCTAGTAGATTTCTCAAAGCACGCGTCTTATGCGTAAACATAGTGGCGAACTTCCCCTTTTTCTTTACAGTTGGCGATCAATCAATGAAAACAAAATTTTTTACGTCACCCACATCTAGTGTACATTGGTCATTTATGAATGCGGGAGTGAGAAAGTGGGTGTACATTTTATGTAAACCGAAAGATACGCGTTTTCTTTTTATGAAAGAAAATACGGTAATGACGTGGACATTTAGCTGAACTTTTTACAAATTCTGCGATCCTGATCCTTCACGGCTTATCTCGGAAAGAAAGTTCATGACAAAAAATCGGTTTGTTCGACTCAATACGTAAGCAGCAGAAATTTTCAAAATGAACGCAATTTTGTTTTGTGTCAAGTGGTAATTATTTGTGATTAAAAAAAGTTAGTAAGCGTTGTTTTATACATTTTTGGTAAAATTATATCAAAAGTTAGACCTGTTTCTGTTCCTTTAGGTGCGACGCATACTACCACGCCTCTATCTTTGGTTCTTTCTCGAGTTACAGTCTTCCTACAAAAGATTTCTGTCTAACACGAGATACACGCTCCCAACCCTTCCTCTCTTAGGCTTGGTGATTGCAAGAGCAATGACCCCGATGTGGTGTCCAATAATTTTTTCACCCACTTCTTTCTTACTTCTTCTTTCTTACTTTCTACTTCTGACTGTGATTTTACCCATTTGACTAGACATTTCTCCCTACTCCCCCCCCCCCCACATTTCTGTCGAATCCAAAGACTTTCTTTTAACGATGTTACCGTCACTGATTACTTATCGAATTTGCCAGACGGATTTTCGTGTGACCCCGATGATGTTCCTTCGACGTTCTTGAAAAGTTTCTGCTCATTGGTTGCCCCTGTTCTATGTTATTTGCTTAACCTGTCTCTGCGTTGTGGTCGTTTTCCTCGGCTCTGGAAGGATTTTTTGATAATTTCCCTTCGCATGTCGAATTTCAGACCGATTGCCAGCTTGTGCCATCCTACGAAGGCGTTCGAGACCTTAATCAATGACGTGCTCCGCTTTCCTTGCAGACCCTACATTGGCTCCTTCCAGCATGGCTTCCTTAATAGTAAATCTACCATCACCGACTTACTCGAATTCGTGCATCACTACTTGCCTCTGACTGAGTCAGGGTTGCAGGTTGATTGCATATTCACTGGTTTCAGTAAGACCTTCGACAGAATTTACCACAGGATTCTTATTCATACGCTTCGTCCGCACAGGTTTTCGCTTTTTGTTGATTGGCGGTTATCTGCCCTATCCAACGAAGTCTCTGCGTCTTTTCGGCGTACCTCAGGGCAGACTTCTCGGCCCCCTTCCCTTTATCATTTCTATTAATGATATCTCGTTGCATCGGACTAGCTCTAGAATGTCGTGCTATGCAGCTGATGCCAAAATATTCCGCATCGTCGCTTGCGACGACGACTGTGCTCTGTTGGGCTCCGACATTCATATTTTCATGACTAGTACTCCAGTAACCCTATTCTCCTTAATGATAATTTCTGAGTACTCTTTGGATGGCGGAGTCTTGAAAGGCTTGACAGGGTCAAGGAACTGGGAGGCGGTTCTTTATTCCCGTCTCACGTAGAATTTATGGTGGGAAGGGCTAATTTCACGCTCGACCTTGTGAAAAGATGGTCCAAGGAGCTCTATGATCCCTACCTAACTAGGCTCCTCTTTTGCACACTCGTTAGACCCATTCTGAAATGCGCTTGTCCAGTATGGGATCCTTACTCCGCTGTCCATATCAATCGGATTGAGGCTGTTCAGTGCAGATTCCTTAGGTTCGATCTTCGCGGGCTTCCCTAGCGCGATCCGTTCTCCTTCCATCTTATCCTGGTAGGCTCGTACTGAATTCTCTAGACTCCCTTGAAAAGAGACATAGGGTTTATAAAACCACTTTTTTGTTTGATGTATTGTAGGGGTCGATCAACTTCTTTAAATTGTTGAACGATGTAGTCATTTCCATCCGGGCCCGGTCCTTGAGGAACCTCAAATTTCACCACATTCTGGGCTTTACTAGACGGCTGCTGAAGAGCCAACTAAGGCTAATTATTTGAATAAGTTAGTCTAGATTAACAAAGAAAAGCAGCAGACTACCTATAAGCTGTGGCCCAATACCTACTGATTCTGATAATATCGAAATTTTTGATTTAGAAACCTAAAAGAACAGGGCGGTAATGGTGTTTTTTTTAGCACATTTTTAGCTATGTCTTTTGAGTTAATTCACGAAATGTTAAAAGAAGCTCTTTAAAGTGAAATTTTTGAGAGGACCACCGAAATATATATTTTATAATCTTTGAGGGTAAAAATATGTGTGGGTCTGTTTTTTCTTTTTGAGGTACGGAACCCTAAAATTAACCAAAATTAAAACGGAATTTTATAAACATCAACAGTAATACCCAGGAATAAAAGAGAAATGCATTTTCACTTCTAAGACAAGAACCACAAGACGATGGGACGACAACAAAATAAATCATCTAAAGTGGTGGAAAACTTGGATAAAAATCTAAGGAGTGGACCTAAAGTAAATTTAAATGGAGTGGCTATGTGGAAGTTCTGTGCTCCCATTGTGAGTGAAGAAGAAAAAAATCTGCCATAAAAAATGCATTTACACTAGAAGGACTTAAAAGGGTTACTTTGTAAAGCCTCAAGTGTTTAAGACTAAGGGAGATGATGGCTATATTTAAAAAAACGAGTGCAAATAAAACTGCACACTCTCCTAACCAAAACCTTAAGAGAAATGCTGATGTCATTGACGCATTCTAAGCTGGTTTCGGGTTTTTATACCTCCTGTGATTTGATTCTAGGCTTGTATCTAGAGTAGACTGTGGTATAATAAATCTTGTCATTTATGCACACTCATGTAAATTCTTTCATGATATACCACTTGATCATCAAACTTTTGGAATGTAAACTTCAATGCAACTTTAGATTCATTTCTACCCTACTCCATCCGGGTTCAGTTTATATGCAAGCATATATAGTACGCCTTTTCCCTCTGGAACTTAAAGGGAAATGATTTAATCCGAATAAAGTCGGCCGGAATTTTCCGACGAAATATTCCCTTGGACCTGCTAGGATCGCTTAATTCTCTTTGCCAAATTCATGCATTTTTAATTGAAAAGGGTTGCGCTGTGTGTGCATCACCTTCTCTGGAGATGAGATAATTTCGCTGTTTCTCATCGTAAGCGTGTTGAATTTTAATTATCCTCAAAAGTGAACCAAAATAAAAAATAATAATTAGCAAGAGAACAAAAATTATAAAGATTTCCCTCGGGATAAACTTACCTAAACAGAAAACAAATAATTTGTCATGACATACAGGTATTAAAATTTAAAAAAAAAATTGTTCTGAATGTTAAAACCCCAAAAGACAGATTCGAATAATATTTGCCGAAATCTTTGATGCTATCCCCTTTAAGTTCCTTGCCAATGTCTTCCCAAGGTAAGCCACTTAAACAAACAAACACCATTAGAATGCAGTAGGTGTTTCTCACGAGCTATTTCCAATTAATTGTCCTTCGAAATGAGCAATAATTTACTTTGCTCTCGGACACATTATCTTGGCATTCATTACAAGGGAATACTCGTAAAATCCTATCGTATCGCAAGGAAGGGCCATCTGACGATGAGCTTCCTTTCGTGTCCTTAATTGCCTAAGATGTACTATGTGCTCTATGTGCTCTATGTCTAAAGGACTGACATTATCCGTCATGAGACATCTGTATGTCTACTTTTAATGAGACACGTCCATCATTTGGGGACTTTCCAAAACACTTCATTCACGCGCTGTCTAATTCCTGATTATATTGATTTTAGTACATTCGTGACTCTGATCACGTGTGAGAAATTGAATAAGCTAAAGAAGCATCAAAGGAGGTTTATTTAGGTAATCTCAGGTTATGTCAGGAAAAACTAATCCAATATGTACTTTAACGTACGTAAACTGTAAGTAAACCTGTCAAATGATTTAAGGCGGCACACACTTTACTTTTACGAAAGTTACGAGAATTATTCAGGAACCACTCAGAACGATCTATATGCTTCTGAATTTTGCTTAACTGTACAATATATTTTTCCTGATATTTTTTCATCCATTTGTATCGAAAAAGACATTACGTGACTCTTTTCAAGTTTAAAATAGCAATTTGTGATGTGCGAAAAGGTGAATAGTCTTGATGAATTATGACCTTTTCGTTGTTTCGCAATCAGTTGCTTCGTTGTGCATCATATACGCAGAATTATATTTCTCAGACAAAGTTTAATTTTTACAAAGATGTTAGAAAACCGATGCCTCGAAGATCACAAGGAGTAATTGGAAAAAAACTGATCAATAAATCTAAGCAACTTTGAATATTGCCGTAAACGACAAGCTCATTATTTTTTGTCGCGAATGCTTGGTGAATTGATTCTACTGTCTACTACCTGTCCGAGTAAAAATATTAAAAGCCAAAAAAGACCGACAACTGGCCGGAAGTAGATCAAGAACAAGCCGGAAGCAAGCTGAAAATAAGTCAAAACAGTGGTTTAGGTTTTAAGTAAAAATAAAACAAATTTTTTAGAGTTTTTTAGGATTTTAGTTTTCTATTGTAAAAATGAACAACGAATTGCGATTGGCGTTAATCTTTACGTGACCACCATTAGACACACTCCAGCTATTTAGTGGGTTCTACGTCTAGGGTGTTATATTTGTAGGTTCGGATTTCAGTGGTGTTTCGTGACATAAACTAATTAGGAGTTGACTGCAGTGACGGCTGATAAGGACGGGCAATCCGCCGGTACTGCTCTTAAAATCAGTTCGTTACTCGGTCACGAGCGGAAATTTAAGATGAAAAAAAAAATCCGTAGAAGTACAGTGTAATACCGCCAAGGGGAAGGGCTTTTTACGCTCTATTAAATAGCCCACCAGTAATAAGGTTAGGTAAGGTTAGAGTGGCATCCCATCTCCATAAGTGAAAACCAAACCACTTGTAGCTCTTAATGAACCAAACTACGGCACTGATGTCAGCAGAAAAGGGGAAGCATAATTCACAGGCTGAGAGTAAAATTGACCTACCTACAAAGTCGGAGCAAAAATGGCTTAGAAAATGTTCCGTGCCAAAACGAACCGCGTTAGATTCCGGTCAAAAACGGATCAGAGAAAAACTCCAGGTAAAAACGACTTAACTACTTAACTACATTAACTTTACATTACTTTTTGTAGTTCCTTCTTTTGATAAACTGTCTTTAGATATCGAAAAGATTCAGATATCGATAAAATGCCAGAAATATTCTCTTCTTCGGAAATCGTTCTTGCTGGCGATTTCCCGTGTGGATAGTTATTTGGGAAATCTTTTAGTTTTCAACAATCGGTTCAGTGTTCGACGCGTTTCTCCGATATCATAGGGTACAACGCATAACTTTGGATATTTTTTCTAACATTGCATCCAGACAAGTAAGTAATAAGATCTTAGCTTTCCATCCCGATGGTCCCACCACAATGCCACAACAGCGCTGACCTATGGTTGCTTTCTGTTGACAATAGATTTCGCTAAGAAGCTATTGGCGATTGCACAGTTATGTCAATGGTTCGGAATCCACCATAAATTATAGGTTCCCTTGCAATTGTTCTCATGAATTGGATGAAAACCGCTTCCCGCCACATGTCCTACAGACGAGAACAAGAGATCCAGAGATTCACGGCTTTGGTCCCGGTTTCCTTCGGTAATTCAGATCATTGTCTAATCTAAACCTCTTTTTCTTCCTCGTCTCCGATAATCCCTAATATAAATTCCACCAAGAGATTAGTGTGGACTAAATAAACATCTAGGAGAACTGAACTGATCGAAATACTTTTCCCTAAGAGACATAAACCATAGCACCAAGTATATGTTGTATATCTTATTGCTTGGAATGCATCGTTTTACTCCTCATAGATTCAGAAACGTGAACCCAACTAACAATAATTGGTTCAATAATGAATGTTCTCCGGCCATTAAAAACAAAGAAGCAGCCTTCCAGCCATATTAATTGTGTGAAATTGAGACGTATCCTTAGGCATGCGCGGAATATATGCAAATCGAGCATTAGTCGGGCTAAGTTCAATTTCAACCAGGACGTTAGACGGAAGGTATTTACTAGTCAAAAGGATGTTCTCTTGTCAAAGGAGTAAACAACAATTTCAACAGTTCTTTAATAACAACTCTCTCGTGTGGGAGAAGAACTTCACCCGATTCGACACAACTATTGCTATTAGACCTAAAATTTTAGGTGGATTCTGAACCACCGACCTACTTTGCAATTCCCGATGGCCTTTCATCGTCATCGTTATCACTTACTCCATCACTTTATACAAGTTAATTGGACAAAGCTCACCTGCTTGGTGTTATTTCATATTTTCCACCTCCATCGTAGCATTTTTCGTCTCCATCGCAGTGCACTATAGTATGCAAAAGCTAGTACATTTTCGTACGCGGGAAGTTTTTAAGGTACCAATATCTACGAGTGGAAAATTATTGGATCTGAAGGTTTCTCGCCCCTGGCCTTAGAATAAAGAACGAGAGGAATGGCTATCTTAGGTAAAAACCCTGTACGTGCGATAAGCATTTTTCTTCATGGTCAAGTGGCTAGTGTGGATGGTGAGAATGTCGCCTGAAATGTGAAATTAGACCGAATGTCGCCTTGAAATCAAAGTCGTCTCCATAGTACTGAAATATTTGGGGGCATAAGCAAAGTGTTTTTAAATAGTAAAATTAAGTAAATTAATAAAATATGGTCGGGCAAAGTTATATTATATTAAAAGTGTTATAAGAATATATTTTAAAAACACCTAATTTAAAATATTTTCAAAATGAGTTGGCCCTCCTGTATCCAAGCATAATTTTACTACTTTCATGTTCAAACCGCACACATCGCTTGGGTTCTACTACATATAGCAAAATGCTTACATTTTTCCGAATGATGTCCTTTCCTCTAGTTCTTTATTCTAAGCCCCTGGCTCTAAAATGCTGCTTTTGGGCTTTGTCTAAACCTCTGCCCAAGCTTTTAAACTTGCCATACTCAACATGTGCATGGACATGCATGCGAGCTTTCTAATAACAGACCATTTGCACATACTTCCGTTCTATTACCGCGCTGGCGGCTCAACTGGAGACATAGTAACGACTCTGATGGAGCTTTGGTATCATTGGCCGTTATGCATAAAAATTAGCAAAAGCTTTGAGTCACTACTTTATATGAAAAATTTAAACCGATCTCGAGACCAATCTCACTTTTTCGAATAAAATATGGAGTCTGAGCTTTAGCCTATTTTGTTTGTGTCTTCATACCTTTAAACAATCCGAAATCGACGCTCTTGACATTTCAAAATCTTTTGATAAAGTTTGGCATAACGCCGTTCTAGCCTAACTTCAAGCATTTGGTTTGCATACTCACTTCGTAAAATGGATAAGAAGCTTTTTGACGGGCCATTCAATCCGTGTAATAATACTGCCGGTGTACCTCAAAGGTCAGTTCTTTCACCAACTTTATTTTTCCTTAATGACCTTTCATCTTTTCCTTTCAATCCAAGTTTCATCGATGACAGCACTCTTGATTCCGCGTCCGCTTTCGCTTTTGTAATTAATTATCGTAGGAACTATACAGAAGTCAACTGAGTTGTTTGGATCATTAAATAATGACATTTCTACAATCCTTAGAATCCTTGTTTGGGGTAGAACAAATTGTATTATTTTTAACGCAACCAAAACTCTGTTTAATGTTTCTTAAAAAGTACACCCTTAACCCATTTCCGTCGACAGAGCCCTCTCTAAACATCGTGGGTGTTGAGATATCCAGTAATATAAGCTAGACAGACCATATATTTTCAGTCGAAATGCTTGGTGTTTTCACAGAGATGTTAGAAATAATTCACTTCATCTGACTTAGCGCTGATCTTGAAGTTCCACATCAAGCCTTGACTCGAATATTGTTCCCATATTTCGGCAGGGGGTCGAACTGCCGATACCGCACTGTTCGCATTAGACAAAGTTCGAAGAAATATTGCTAAACTTATCGGCCATCTCACAATCCCTGAGGGCAGTGACTCTTTGATTCCTCTGAAGCATCAACGGAATGTCAGTGGCATTGCTCTTACAAAATTGTTAGCATGGTGCCTTGTAGATGCATCACAACGCGCGATAGAAGAGCTTGAAGTCGATCCCACCTCTATACTCTCGTGGTCAAATTTGGAAGTACCATTGGTTTACCAGCTTCTGCTATTCCCTAATCTAGTGAGCTCGACGATTTTTAAACAAGGCTTTCACCGATACCTTCACTCAACCTCTTAAACCAGTTCCCTTACACAAAATGTTTTTCTCCTACCTCAGGTTTACATTTACGTGACACAGTAAAAAGATTCTCCCATGAGAGAGTTACAAAATATAATGTTTCCGAAATTAGCGATGGGACTAAATAATTTTCTTGCCTTTTGATAGTTTCAAACTTTCATGAAGATTAAGCTCACAAGAGTACTATAATTTCTTAAAGCAAATTTTAAAGACCTTAAAACCTTTGTAATCAATAAGAGAAGTTTGCTTGCATAAGCGAAGCTCCCCTAAGACCATTATATTGACCGAACCCTTATGTTATTTTTCCACCTCTAATTCGAAATTAAATACATTTCCTTCTCCCTCTAACTATAGGATAAAATTCACTGGACCCGGACATGTTATTTCGTCCAAAATGATTTTCCAAGTTGATTGATGGACAACAAAGTGATTGTCAAATGCTATATCTATCCTTAACCGGGATCAACACTTGAGTGCCCCCATTAACGTGACATGTGATTACACGTTTTATGTTGCTTTTTATCTGCAGCAGCAATTGACTTCATCTCCCTCTCTACCCTGTCTGTCACTCACCCTAAACTATGAGTGATGTCAAAAGGACCTCTAAAATAACAAATTGTTCAGGACTGGTTCTATGATTTTAATTGTAAATTCCTTGAGATTAGCCCATCTAATCGAATAAGACAATGGATCGATATCTTTTGTACTATACTGTCCTCCTGTACTTTGCAGTCTGTAGTGGTGGCCTTAATCTTCTTCGATATCTCCCGTCTTAATTTCCTTGGGGACTTGCAAAATTTACGGCTAATAAATGTATGAAAATGGTCGTTTACATATTTTTAGACTCCTTTGACATTGTGCAGCTTTTTAAATTTATATGCCAACATCAAAAGGAAATATTTTGCCCTCTTGCGGAGTATGGAGATTTGACACCAGTCGCAAGGTATCAGGAGATGTGCTTGGGGAGAATGTGAGCCAAAATGTGGTAATGGGGGAGCGTGGAAGAATATATGACGATATAACTCAAACGATTTCCAGTAAATTTGAGAATTATTGGAGGGGAAGATTTATCTTTGATATCATTTTAATGATTTAATAGAGCACTTATCTGGTTTCTAAAAAAATGTGTTAATTTTTTGTTAGCCCGGATCACTACGATTTACAGTATCTTGAGTAGTGGGTAGCATCCAAAG
The DNA here is from genome assembly GCA_964036015.1 of Leptarthrus brevirostris. NCBI lineage: Eukaryota > Metazoa > Arthropoda > Insecta > Diptera > Asilidae > Leptarthrus > Leptarthrus brevirostris. The sequence goes on from OZ038374.1 coordinate 14,632,083, forward strand.
ATGCGAAGGCATTAAAACCGTGCCAGAGATAGTTCGTCTGCAAAAGACGATAGTACCAAGGACGCCTCAAATGCGTTAGAGCTTCTCAAGAAGCAGGATTGGACCTAAACCGAAACCCAAAGGGAAACACTTGACTACATGTTGCAAGTGCACTTCCCTGGATCATCTATAGGACCATACTCAGTTCCCCTTTCAGTCGCAGGGTCTCAGGATTGTCTCGAGTCATTTTTGACAATGACAAGGTTAGGTGGGCAGTATCTTCCCAAAACCTCCTCCAAAACTGCTTAAATGCCATCTTTCTCACTTTGGTCAATTTGTATAGAGTCAGCTATAACTGAGGCTATATACCACTCTCATAGAGGAAAGTAGTTGTGGTATTTATTCCCAAAGAAGGAAACCTTTAGGTCAATCAGTCTCACATCATTCCTACTAAATACGTTGGAAATACTGCTAGACCTTGATAGAAGGTGCAAACTGGACTAACCAACACCCCTTCACACTACCCAGTTTGCCTACACTAAGGCTAGATCAACAGTGACTGCCTTACACAATCTTGTTAGCAAGATTGAGAAAGCCCTTTACCATAAAGAAATGGCATGATGTGCTATTCTGGACATAGGATTTGCTTTCTATAACACAAGGTATGGCTCCATATCTAGAGCTCTCGCACGGAGGGGTTTGCATTCTCATACTCTTAAGTAGGTGGATGTTATGCTAAAGGAGCGAGAAATTACATCCACCCTTGGTGACACGTTTGTGTGCATTAGGGCAGTTAAGGCAAGCCCATAAGACGGTGTACTGTCACCGCTGCTCTGATCGCTAGTAGTAGGCGAACTCCTAAATCGACTTAGTGAGCTTAGTAACCAGGCAGTCGGATACGCGGACGGCTTTGCAATCATTATTATGGAGAAGTTTGACTCGACTGTCTTTAATCTAATGAGATCAGCTCTTCACACGGTTACCAGCTGGTGCAGCACTATAGAAGGCGTGACTATAAACCCCGCTAAGGCCGCTCATGTGCCGTTCTGTTGCCGGAGGACACTATTTGGACCCTGGTCCAATTTCAATTCTAGGCACGTTCATTGAATATTCCACTGAGGTGAAAAAAGATAAAAGATTTGATTGGGCTGCTCACCTTGATTTCACCATAAATAAGGCTACTCAAGCTCTATGGGCTTGTCGAAGGCTCTTTGGAAGGACGTAGGATCTCACCCCGAATTTGATTTCCTGGTTATACAATTTGATTGTAAAACCGATTATTACTTACACCGCCTTAGTTTGGTTGCCTAAAGTTCTACGACGAAAAGCAATTGCTAACTGTAACAAGCTGCAGCGGCTTGCTTGCCTCTTTATAACAGCGCATACCTGGCATAGATGTGTGCACCGTATCGGACCACATGACCAAGGAACTGTGCTTTGGCAGAAAATTCAGATCTCACTTTCCCGAACGAGAGGACTGGGACAGCGGTGGTCCAAGCCTAGTACTGGTGCTGGTGTCTTTGGACCCAAGACTATGGTTTTGATTGCATTGGGTCTTTGGCCTAGTCTATTTCAAGTCGAAAGCAATGCCATCAAAACTTGTGCCTTGTCAACGTCAAAAAAGGACTGAAAGGGTTTAATATAACTATCTTCACTGAAAGCCAAGCAGCGCTAAAGACCCTTTCATCGTGGCGTTTTTCCTCGAGACTTCCGAAGGAGTGCTTCGACACCCTCTTAAAACTGGCCGTCCATAACAGGGTCACCGTTTGTTAAAAATCCGGTCACTCAGGTTTCGAGGGAAGCGAAACTGCCGATGAACTGGAATGGCTCTACCTTTCGGTGCCAAGTATCCGAGACCTTCTGCGGCCTTAGCTGGTCGCCGGCAAGAGCTGCGATTGAAGACTGGGCTAAGGGTCAGCAGCTGTTATACTGAAGAAATGTCCCCGGGCTTACCCACCCTAAGGCAGTTGTTAGGCACTTTGGTTATAATGATACCACTGCCTTAAGTAAGGCAGATCTAGGTTTGCTCTTAGGCTACCTATCTGGCCACCGGGGGCTGAGATGTCATCTACACTGGTTGGGTCTTTTCAGTGAAACGGAGTGCCGGCTCTGTCTGGAGGACGATGATACCACTATGCATATATTGTGGTTTTGTCCGGCCTTGGCATTGACCTTCAGTTGGGAATTCCTGAGAGTCTTTTGCAGTAGAAGAGGTTATGGCACAAAAGACCTCCTAGATCGCAGTTCCCACCATATGGTTAACCCAAAATAATAATATTTATAATAAATTCCAAATCTTTCAAAATTGCAAAAACAAGATCAAGATTTGCTTACTTATTGTCTACACTTAATGACACTTTAGTCTGCCTCAGCCAGAGACTTGAAGTTGTAAGCATTCGCTAATATATATATGGAAGGAATCCAACATATTTTAGGTGGCCTAACACCAAGGGTTTAACATCATTTTCTTCTCTCGTCATCAATCCTACCTTAGCCGGCACGAGTCCACGATTCCAGGTTGTGCAACTGTACAAAAGTACCAAGTATAGTATAGCTAGCCGTAGTACGGCAAGGCTGCCAGACTTCAGTTTTTGGAAGAAATCGGATAATAACCGAATCAGTATATTAAGGTTTTATCCTGAAAACTATTTATCTACACTACTCCACTATTGAGATTTGGGAAAACTTTAACAGTAGGAACCCTAAGGAGAAGGGAATCGAGGGAGGGTTGCGATATCGCCAGAGTGGAGGTATCGGATTTTACCGATAAATCTGAAGTGGACAGCATAGCGGATGCAGGAGTATTCTATTCTTTCAAGCAGCGTCCCTGGCTATAGAAAAAAAGTAGTGAATAAGGCAAAAGTGTAAGCAATTCAGCATAAGGTAAACGCTTATATTTTCGCATTTTCCCTTATTCCAATCTCTCCCGTAATCCCTTCTGCAGCTTGGATAGATAGACGAACTGTCGCCGATTCAAATTCAAACCACCATGGGTCGCCTTCGCCTTGGGGTTCGAATCAGCAAATCTCATATGGAAAGTCAACACGTTATCCTTTACACCAACGACGATTTTCCAATGGTGATACTAAAAACAAGTACTTATCTCTCATCATAAATGTCCAAACTTTAAATTATTCCCAAAATTCCGCTAGAAAACATCCCCACAATTCATAAATTAAAACGAAATTAGTGTTAAATGCCACCTTAAGCATAAACTTAAGAAGTAATCCCTAATTATCCTGGGAAAAATTGTATAATCACATAACGAGACAAAAGAAACTCTCACCAGATGCTGCAGGCTATAAGTTCTGTGCGACCATTCATCATGCTCTATTTCGTCCTTTAGGCAACCGAGCATTACGCGTAATTACAGCTGTCACGTGGTTAAAAAGCACCATTGAATCCCCACGCGAAAAATATTCCGGAAAGACACTTGGACTCCGAAACGAAAAGAAAAAAATATTAAAACGAGATGGCACTTAATTTGCAATTCATTTGGTTTAAAGTTTAATTAGAACTGTAATGGCTGTAATGACGCAATTTGTCTTTTATAATTAAGGTCCAGACTAGAGGAAACAATTTTCCATGAGGGTGACGGGGATTCTGTGCCATGGGGTAGGGAAAAGAGTTTCTTTCGAAAAATATGAAAAATTTCAAATGAAAGTCATTCAAGTTGGTAAGTGTGCACCGAGTGTTGATCGTAAATGTTTCAAACTACAATGGCTCAAAAAAAAAAAAATTTTATGATTACAACCACCCCCTGCAATAGGTAGGCTAAAAGGTCGTTAATTAAATTATACTAGCTGACATTACTCGACTAACATTTGCATCTTTATGCCCTAGTGAGCACACATTACTCAAAGCCAGAAGGAATGAACGTCTTACTCAATTTGTGAATCACAAAACCACACGCACTTATGGTTCACATATATTTACCTGAGGGCCATTAAATCTCCGACCATGATAGATGTGCTCCAGCCGAAATAAAGGAATCCCGCGTTGCGATTCATTCTTCGCCAGAACCAACAATTGCCTTCGTAGACCATAAGGAGGATGCGAAATTGGATCAGAGCACTTCCTTACGACTGCTTACGAAATTTAAGTGAATTTAATCTAGTGACGTGAGGAAAATCCTTGAACTGTTTCATCGAAGAAAGGTATGGAAGTGAAATTGCCTGGCATGTGAAAACCCCGAACTCGTTGTCGAAGACAGCCAAAAAGGATCAATTCCCAGATAAAGGGCTTCAAACGAACAGTTTACATTGTTAACCACCTGCTAATACTTTTCAATACGCATTGACATCGCCTTCCCCATTTCGTCACAACAGCAGGCCTCCGAATAGAGGAAATACAAGATTCCTTTCTAGGCGGCAGCCCTTAGGGTATCATGGGCTCCACTTTATTGTTTAATCTGAGAGACAGGGGGCTGCCAGCATTGATGCTCGGCTTTCCCCCAAAAAAGAAAAAAAAATGCGGTGGTTAACCATTAAGTGTTTTTGTACGTTTGTGTTGTTGCCTCTGCCAAACCGGTAAGGGGGAAATAAAAGGACAATAAAAAGGGAGTCCTTAATGTGTTGGCACTGGCATATGTTCTCCGGGTTCACCCCATTGTCTGCAAGTTCAAATGTTAGCAAATCTCCAAACAATAAAAGTAAATGTCGAATATTTACGTAATGTGTTTTTTACTTTCTCTACGAGTGTTTCTCTATGCCGGCAAGTGGAGCGCTTGTTCATTTATTCGTTCGTCTTCTGTTCGAGTTTTATATGTCGAAGGACCCAAGTGGACAATTGAACTGAATGACGTTTTAATTTTTGACACAACTAGTTTGAGTTAAATATTTAAAGACTGGTAGGTCCTTGTTTGCGGAACATACTGTACTGACTTACTGCTGGATAGAAGGAAAAGTATCCGACTCTTGGAATCCTTTGTACATTGCAAATGAAATACAGTTCCTGTAGTTATCGTAATCCTTTTTACGGGAAGTGGAAAAAAACCACAAAAAGGACCTCGGCTGGATTGATTACGGCTCAGTGTAAATGGACTTACAGCTATTGGTACCTAATCTATGTCATCAACATACGAAGAACAGTTGGTGACCATCGGTAGACTTAAACTTGTTGCTTTCTTAATGAAAGGGCAGTATATTGTCACAGAAACTAAAGATGCAGAAGATGACATCGAAGTGAGTCTTATATGCAATAGAGGAAATATCATTGTTTTAATGAGCGACATAAACGCTAAAATAGGTCCTAACAGGATAATCTTGAACATATATGTTATCAACTAGTGGTGGCGGTAGCACTCACCAATTTATTGTAGGTCTAAACTACTTGTCCCCCAGAGGAAAATTTAATAGAAGACCTGAAAATCGTCGGATGGTAGAATCAGATATACCATGTTGTTGCCAGTCGTAGATAAATCTGAAGATTTTCGATGTCTTAATGAAGCGGCTGCTGAAAGTGATCACTATTTAGTAATAGCAACCCTCTCTTTCTTTTGCTGATTCCTTTAACCCCATGGGGGTATAGCGTAGTGATGGGTCGGTCGCGGACAATCCGATCATTTTGACCGAGTCAATAAAGTGACTCAAAGGACCTGAATCAATGTTTTCCTACTATATCGGTCAATCGTTCACATATGGTACACCAATTCTCTAAATCTCGCGATTGCTTTTAGTACAGTAAATATAGCAGATACCTTCCGAAAAATGACCTACCGGAATTTGACTTGATAACTCGTTAGGGGGGCATAAAAAAAGCTTAACGCTAGATTTCCGAATTGATCCCCCCCCCCTGTTTTTGAGAAAATCCAAAAAAAATTTGGATGCGTTTTTCTCGGAATCTATGGGTTTTAGAGAAAAGTTTATTTAACAAAAAATGTTCAGGACATTGTTAGCTACATTTTTTGTCATTGAAGCCAAGTCATACAACTTAAATTACAAAAGGTAGGTGGCGCTAAAGTATCAAAAAAGTGGTTTTTTGGCATTTTCGTTAAGAATAAATAATTTTTTCATATTAATGTAAATGGGAAAGTTGTTCGTCACAAAAATATCTTAATTTTTTATTTAAAAAATTTTTTTGTAAAACTTACCATTCTCGAGCTGGAGCTTGCCAAAAATCTAAAAATTGTACTTTATGTGCCGCGCCGATGCGTGTATTTCATAAATTTTATAGTAACATTATTTTTCCATTAATAGACCGTAATGTTTACTTGATATTATCATTTTCAACAATAATTTTGATAAAGAAAGTAAAAAAGAAAGTAAAATAGATAGCCCGGCGAAAGTAAAAAAGAACCGTTAACTACGCTGCGCTGCCTCTTTTCGCCTACAGTTCGAGAACGGTAAGTTTTACAAAAAAATTTTTTAAATAAAAAATTAAGATATTTTTGTGACGAACAACTTTCCCATTTACATTAATATGAAAAAATTATTTATTCTTAACGAAAATGCCAAAAAACCACTTTTTTGATACTTTAGCGCCACCTACCTTTTGTAATTTAAGTCGTACGACTTGGCTTTAATGACAAAAAATGTAGTTAACAATGTTCTGAACATTTTTTGTTAAATAAACTTTTCTCTAAAACCCATATATTCCGAGAAAAACGCATCCAAAGTTTTTTTGGATTTTCTCAAAAACAGGGGGGGGGGGATCAATTCGGAAATCTAGCATTAAGCTTTTTTTATGCCCCCCTATCGATTTATCAAGTCAAATTCCGGTAGGTCATTTTTCGGAGCAACCCTATTTTTTCGTGCTATATTGACTGTACTATTTCATCTTAAGGCCAAAGAGTGGTAGACCGTGCACGGTGCACAATGCAATGGGCTATTCGCTTCAGTCAAGAACTGAGAACCAAACTTCTGCAGTTCAATTTTCTGCAGTTCATATAGCTCATATTTCAGGGAGTGTGTCGTTGTGATGTACATGTGATTCCTAAACCTCCCATATACTCATAACGACCATACAGCATTTAACTGTGAGCTGTGAACAGAGTAAAACAGAAAGCAAAGCACAAAGCACTTAGATCGATCTGTTGCGTGAAAAGTTGGAAATGTCTCTACTGGTAGGGCTCAAATCTTGTCTTGACTCTTTGCAGACATATGTATATGCTCAAATGACGCAAGTGACCCAAGTGACCGAATTTTTTTTTTGAGTCACTTATGCCAAATGACTCGCATGACCTAAGTCAGCAAAGTGACCGATATTGCCCATCACTAGTAAAGCGTGACTACCTTCGTATCCGAGGCCTTTCCTTATTTGACGATCTTGCGGGGTCTTTCTTGGGTCCCGTGCCTGGTGAGCGATATTGTTCGGCTCTTTTATCAGTGTGGTCTATCCATTGCCACTTTCGTCTTCAAACACCAATATTTATCCTGTCTTATTGTCTTTTAAGGTCTTCGTTCGTAATGGACTCTGGATACACCAAAAACATCCGTTGCCAAAGACTTCTAGCTTAAGTGTTATTTGAGAGGTCAATGTATATGTTAAGAAAAGGAACAGAGTTTTTGTTCTATTCAAAGTTCCGAAGTTTTGTACAAGAAAAGCAAAGGTGACAGTATGCATCCTTGCATCAGTACGTTCAGTACTTAAAAGGCCTCCAACAGTTTTCCTATGTGAAGGACGTGACATTCTGCTCCTGAATAGGCTTACCTTTTTTTAGATACCTGTTCTTCGCAAAGCAACCCGTATGTACTCGCGATCAACGCTGTCCAACGCCTTCTCGAAATCGCCGAAAACTAGATATAAAGAAGAGCTCCTATTTGCAGAGTGCCGGACGATTATTCGGAAAGCCGGCATGTTCATCGCTAAGAGTGCGCTCATTATTTGCTTAAAATCACGTCGCCTTTTTTGGGGAATCTTCACAATTATGCATTTTTGCCATTCGATCGAACACGTCTCGGTTTCTCTTCACATCCCGAATGGTTGGAAATTCTTCTTCCACCCTAAGTTAATTCGCTGGTATGTCATCAAACCGAGTTCCATCGATTTTATTGCGTCCGCCATAGTCAATCTTGTCTGATGTTGTTTTTGGCCATAACCGGCGGTTTTTCCGACTAAGATAAAGACGTAGGGGTTTTTTAAGCCCTCAACAAAATATTCTTTTCATCGCCGCCGTTGATGCTCTTTCGTAACAAGCAAGGATCCGTGAGCATCTCTTACAGGATGGTTTTGTTGCAAGGGTCTTATCCGCCCTTTTCCGGCACTGTGAAAAATGTTCAACATAGTAAACCGCATAATGTAGTTTTTTGCGAGACAGTTAAAACAGATTGGTCTACATAGAAAAGTGCAAGCTAAATCTTGAATCTGAAAAGACAAATGTCAACAATAGTGGATTTCGTATACAACCATGAAAACATGAAAGCTTTGACTAGGTGGCAACATCCTGAATTTAAGAAAGAATCATTTCTATGTAAACCACTTTCACAAGAGCATGGTGGGCCAATCTTATTGTACGGCTCCTTTTTTGATGTTGTAGCCAAAGCCTTCCTGTTTAATCATTTACATCTACGATGTATCTTTGATTCTATTTCATTCGAAAATCTGTTATGCTGACGATGCCAGGATTTTCCGTGTTGTGTTAAATGATAATGACCGAGCCCTATTAAACTCTCACACAGAGACCTTCCGTAATTGGTGCTCTATCAATTTCCTTCCTTTGAACAATGACAAGTGCACTGTTGTCATTCTCTCGTAAAAGAAATCCTCTGCTTTACAATTTCACTATTGGTAGCCAGAGAGTTGGGCGTTGTAATTAATACTAAATTTTCTTTTGAGGATCATTTTGACGCTATTATCAGTAAGGCTAATGCGAGCCTGGGCTTCGTCAAAAGATGGTCAAAGGAGTTTGATGACCCATACATAACGAAGCTGCTTTATTGCGCTATTGCCCCTTGGAATACGCTTCACTGGTTTGGTCTCCTTTCTATGTCGCTCATATCGATCTTATTGAGGTTGCCCAGCGTAGATTTGTGAGATTCGCCCTTCGCGGCCTTCCTTGTGCTGATTCTCTTCGTCTGCCTCCATATCTAGATCGTCTTCTGCTTCTTTCGTTGGAGCCTCTTTGGGCTAGACGTAACAGGTTTAGAAACATTTTTGCTTTTGAGTGTCTGCGAGGTGTGATTAATTCCCCCGAATTGTTTTGAGCTCTGAACTTGTCTCTTTCCTTGAAAACTCGGAACTTTTTCCATATCCCTCATCATCGCACCAATTATGGAGTGAACGAGCCTATAACTTCAATGTCTCGCTTATTTAATAGCCGTTTTGATTGTATTGACTTTAATTTGTCCAAGTCACAGATAAGAGATCTCGGCTTGTGTAGAGTGAATTTGTTTTTCTTTTCTCTTTTTTTCTTTTTTTTAATCTTATTTTAGTGTTATTTTTTGTTAATATTTTTTTCTTTTTTTTGCGTATTTTTTCCTTGTATTTTATCTCGTTTTTGGTAGTAATATTTAATCAGATGAACATTGTAGAATTACTATTCACGTATAGTAGTTTAAATTAAGATCGGCTTGGTCTAAGTTGCATTTTGGTTTTTTTTTTTTTATTATCTTATATTTTCTTGACTATACTAAATTTGCTACATTTGTAAACTAGGGCTTCACGCTACTCGAGATAATTCTCGCTGCCGGTGCCGATCTCGTGTCGAGACCAATACTATTGGTAACAGTGCGATTACGAGAACGAGATTAAGGTGACGAGAGTGGACAAGATTGTAGTCTTCATCATTTTATTTTGAAAATATTTTTGAGTTGCTTCAGCTTTTATGTTGCTCCGAAAAGTGTCAATTGTATGTTTTATGGGGCATATAAATATGCGCTGCTTTCCTCATTCGCTTCTTCTTATTTTATTCAGACACTTAGATTTTATTCCCAATAGCAAAGAAGAGCCTTTGTTACCTTGTTTAGGGAGAGGGGAATAAGAAGAAAACACAAATATACACAGATATATCACTTGTCCTCGCTCCCCGTTTCCCACCAAAATTCCGAGATTTTATCTCGCCGAGATTGCGATGAGATCGTCTTCACCTTGACGAGACTAGTACCCAGATATTCCAAAGTCTCGGTCTTATCGCGGTGCCGTGAAGCTCTAGTGTAAACTTATCTACTTTTCTATTTTGCTTTTATTAGCCATTCACTTTGATGCTGTAATTTATTTTGATGTTTCATTTTGCGATATATTTACTGTTTAGATTTCGTTAGTTTGTAGTAGTCAGTACTTGGCGAATTTGTAAATAAATAAATAAGCCCAGGGGACAACCCTATGACGGCTATGGCGGAAAGGAAATAAGGGTGGAGAATGAGGAAATTTGAATATTGTAACGTAACTGAGGCTCTTCAGGCTCGACGAGCTAATTAAGACATTTCTTTTCAATCTTTTCATTCACTGCACTGATTAATTCGTTTCATAATTTTCTTGACAATTTTTCTTTACACTATACCGTTTCACTTTACTTATTTACACTTATCACTTCACTGAATAAAAAAAACAACTAATTATTTGCAGTATCACATGACGAGCTAAGAGTAAAAGTTACCTATTTATAAGGTTCGGGCAAAAGTGGCTTAGAAAATGTTCCGCGCAAAAACGAATCGCGTGAGATTCCGGGCAAAAACAAATCGTAGAGAATTTCCGGGCAAAAACGATTTAACTACATAAAGTAATGCAAAGTTAATGCAGTTAAGTAGTTAAGTCGTTTTTGCCCGAAAATTTTCTACGATTCGTTTTTGCTTTTACTCTCAGCCCATCACATATATGTAAACACTTCGCAGTCTAAATCACGACTAAAACTAAACAGGCTGCTAATCAGCCCTATTTGTACTACTCATATTAGTTCTAGAAACTTCAGTCACTTAGTTCTAGATGTTTGAGTTATATATTTTCACTACACTTACTCACCATAGGTTCGAGTCGTCCGTGACTTTCTACATTTGACATTCTCTTGCCTTGATTTCTGGCATTCGTAATAATCGATCACATGGATCAATTGGTTGAGCAGCACGATCACCATGCCATTGGATGCAGGTTCGAGCCTCGGCCTTCCTGTCAGTTTTTGTTGTCTATGTCGCCGCAATTCAAAAAAATAGTAAGTCAAGTATGAACGGTGCTTTGCTCGAGGGTTGCGTACTTACGTTATTTTCAAAAGTAACATTTTTTTAATATTTTGTAGGAATTACAGAAAAGCAAATTACAAATATATACACTCCCCCCCCCCCCCCCCCCCCCGTGTTATTCAAGCCGAGGCATAAAAGTTGCCATAACCCAACAACAGCAAAATCCAAAACCTTACAACGGCAACACTGAAAATTAAAGAATCCGTCTTTACAGACAGACAGACGGATATAACTACAAATTAACGACTTTCGGACTTTTTCCTTTATTTGTGCTGTGAGACCTTGCTGCTTGCCATTTCATAATTCTAGGTCAACGGGAAGTACCCTATAGGTTTTCATTCATTTGCGAGGGTCAAAATATGCGGCGTGCGTATTTCGCGGCATAAATGGTCAAATTTTTTTTTTAGAAGCTTGATTTTTTTACAGCTCTAAGAGAACCCTAAAAGACAAGATATTGTAACGTGCACGGGGTAGGTCACGAAAAGGGAAATATTGAATTACGAATTATCGTAGGTCAAGTCTTAGCGTGTAAAGTTGTTTTTGCGGTTTTTCGCGAACAGTTGTTTGAGTCCAACTAAGCTTAACTTGATCGGCTATATCTCGTAAACTACTTACTCTAGTCAGTCGTGTTACACAGGTCAACAAAAAACGGGGTGATGATTGGTGTTGGGCAGCTGGGGGTCATTTCAGAAGTAATTTGCTGCGTAGAATCTGAATCCAAGGTCAAAATTGGGCTATCACGTCAGGACTTGGAGATATTTGAGGTTATGTACTTAAAAAATGGGTTTTTTTTGGCTATTTTTAAAGTTACGTACAGGATGAACAAACATTAATACCACTCTTACCTTCATATAAATAGGAATATTATGTTTATATGAAATATGAACTTCATAATTTAAAATGGTCGTAACTTTGCAAGAAAAAAATCATAAGGTTAACGTTCAATGGCTTATTTTGAAAGGTAAGAGTAGTATTAAATGATGTAACTAGAAAAAACGACCAAACAATTTTTTTATCCTGTACGTAACCTCAAAAATATCAAAAAAAAAAAACCCATTTTTTGTGTACATAACCTCAAATATCTCAAAATCCTGACGTGATAGCCCAATTTTGACCTCGGATTCGGATTCTACGCAGCAAATTACGTCGGAAATGACCCGCATCTCCCCAACACCTGAAGCTCGTTGACCAGTGTTATTTTTAAAAATAATTTCAAACTACGTGCTAGTATCCTAAGTTTTTTTTTTAGATCATCATTTAAAGGTGATATCGTGCCCGACTCGGAATTTACCGAAAACGACCACTTTGGAGCCGAAAATTTAAAAAATTTGAGATTAATTTGAAAAACTTTATACCTTTTTTTCCATTCGTACACGGAGAGAAAATTCCGGGAAAAATTACAGTTCCACTCACGTAATCGTGGTGGACTAGATGCAACCAAACCAACAACATTTGAGCTTTAGTCGGCAACCAATGGTTGCCTGAAATGTCATTGAGATTTGCACAGTAATATAATTGGTTCGGAATGCACCCTGAAATGCGCGTCCTCTTGCAATCGTTGTAGTTTGATCAGGTGAAGTTCATCTCCTGATCCATGTCACAGAGGGTTTACAGAAACTAGAGTTATTTTTCCGGGTATCATTTCAACCCATACCAAGCCAACTAAATCAAAACCAAAGTCATTTAAAGGAATCTACATATGCCGAAAACGGCATAAATTTACGGTATGGAAACCTGAAGGTAAACGATAAAAATACAATAAGAGAGGTAAGCCTTATATGTAGTTCAATTTTGGGTGCTATTATTACTATATGATGTTGTATAAAAAAAACACGTGATAAACTATTTGTATATTTTGACTACATGCTTAGTCTCGACAAAAACGTTAACTTGTGACTGGAATTGTTTTTTAATGTATGATTACACAAATTTGTCAACTCACGTAAATATATCCTATTGAATCTCTGAGGCACACAATACAACAGAGACAGAGTTTCAAAAATATACGATGTTTGTCAGCTAACACTTGCCCCGATATTTTTCCCGAATGACTCCTTTCTACGTTTTAACGATTGGAAACGCAACTTTTAATTACTCAAACGATTTATCAAAACAAATGTCAACGCTTGTAGTAGAAACGTGAAACCTACAAATGTTTCGAATAGTCCTCTCTCTCGTCTTATCAGCAAGTGCTCCACAAAAGATTCAGTCACACAATTAGGGACAGGGAAAATCTTGTTAACACGCAATTCATCAAAGAAACGTGACGGCATTTAAAGAGCCAAATTTGTGGCAGCAATTTTACCCCCAAATTCACAAGGAGACAAATTGATGTCATTAATTAGACTGGACGGATACGGAACGGATACGTCGAGAGTGAAATTTCAAACAATTTAGCGTTGGCCATTTTTGTCTGTAAAGTACTATAGTATTTGGTTGGGGTATGACAACGACTCCCTTGGACTCCACTGTTCGAGGATATATGGCATGGAAAAGGGGTTTTGTCTAATAGATGTCTTAAAGTTAATTCTTGGAATATTTACAGTCCTGTCACTTAATATTTTGAGATGTACGTAAATTTCTTAAGGAGCAAGGTGAATTCCTTTTTTTTTTTGCTCTGAAATGTTTTTTCTTGGAAATATTAATATTGAGCCTATCATGTGATTTAAAAAAAAAGGAGGTCTCCTTTCGACAGAATTAAGGAAGTAAGCCAAATCATCTTATCCTTGTTCAACTGGACGTGAAACTCAACCATAATTCCCTCCACCTGCATCTTCTTATCATCAGACCCTCTAAAAAACACCAAAAAAACATTATCTTGTGAAATTTATTTGCCAAAACGATCCATTACTGACACTACTTGGAGAGCAAAAAAAATCCTCTTTTCGGCTAAACCGCAACCTAAAAGGATTTCCTTCCTTGTAACCCCCCTCTCGCATAACTTTTTCTTTCCGTTTAAGAAATTGTTTAGAGCACAGTGTCATATTTTCTTCCTTCACTCCCCAGCAAGGAATCGTTAATGTGCGAATTCCATTAGAAGGCCATAATTAAATGTCGTTTACTTTGCTCGCATTAAAGAACCCATAAATTAGGGGGGGGGAGGGCTTTTATCTGTTTATGAAGTTTTAAAATTTTCCGAGTTAATTGATTGAAAAATTTTTCCAAGAAATTTACGTTTCCTTTGTTCCAAGTGAACTGCAATGTCATAAGTCGTTATCAAGGAGAGCGTAAATTGTTGGGAGATTGTAAATGGAGCTACAGATGTCTGTGGGAAAATTTTTCTTATTGTGAAGGGAGTTAATATTGTGTGTGTGCCTGTTAAATAACAAACTAAATTAGACAAAAATACCAATCCTTTAAGGACACGTTTTGTTGCCCCATATCATACAGATGTCGTTCAGGGATCGTTAGGCGTGGCCTTTGTTTAAACTAAAGCTATCCGTCTCCTTTCGGAATACTCCTCATAGTACACCTAGAAGCCTCCTTTAGATCCTTGAAGACTACATGTCTAAGGGTTTGTGTCCTTGCAAGCGCAATTCAATGACACAGAAGATGTTCGATTGTATCCTTTTTGTTGGGTTTCTGGCAGTGTCTGCACAATCAGTGTTTGAGACCAGGATTCTGTGCGTATGCACCCCCGCGAGAGAGTGGCCGGTGTAGATTCCTACCATAGTTTTGCATTTAGTCCCAGTTAGGCTGAGAAACCTCTCTTTCGTCTTCCGCATGACTTTCATGATTCTACACGAAGTGGTCCTTTCTCACCTTTTTTTCGTACGGTACAGCAAGTCGTTACTGAGGTGCCTGATAACAACTTGTATTGGGTGTAGTATTAACTCTGCCTCTTGAGCTTCCAACTGGACCTTTTTTTCCTAGATCGTCTGCCGCTTTGTTCCTACCTATACCTCTGTGGCCTGCTATCTAGTATAATTGCACCTTTATATTCATGCTTAGAATCTGTAATAGATGAGCAACGGCTTAGATTTTATTTCGTTGGGCCCCACAGCTTTTAAAACTACTTGATTATGTCCACGTAGATGTTGACCTTATGTATATAGCCACGGCTTGAGCTTGAAATATGCTACACTAGCAGGGATGTCTGTAAGATGAGAGAGCACTTAGCTCCTGGCAGTACACTCCTACTCCCGACGACGTTTTAAAATCATTTGTATATTACCGATGTTCACAGGTTCCTCCATTCTAGATTCTCAGAGAAGACTGTCTTCGTTCGAACTTCGTCTCTATGTACTCGGTGACAGTGATGAGACTTTCTCACAGGATGCTGTGTCCGTACCCTACCCGTTTCTCAACCTTACAGCTTTATAGAAGGCAATCAATTCCATCAACTGATAAAATAAAAAGCAAGAGACCGAAATGACTGCCCTGTGGTACCCGAGATGTCGTGTAGATTAATCTTAAAGTTAAATTGTGAAAAGAATCCTATCCAATGGATCTACTATTTTGCTAGGGGATGGATTTTTATACAGAAACTTATTATTAAAACAAATGTCACTTTACTTTAATAATAACTCCAGAGACGTGGGTTTTAAAAATCGAATTAAAAAATCCACTCCGTCTCTGGCCTGTTGTCTAGCTCGCAGGAATGCAAAACAAGTCATTCAAGTTTTCTCACTCCCCTTACCCTGATTCCCTTCCAGAAAAAGTCCTGACAGCGCATCAAAGGGTTGTCCTCTAGGCTTTGGCCACATCGGAAAAAAAATAATGAATGTTGATAAATATTATGAACAAATGGTATGGGCAGGTTAGCTTCGACCGGATTTTGAAAATTGCGCGCTCTGCAGAGTGAAAGAGTTTGGAGTGTTTCTTAGTTTTTAGTTTCTTAGAAATAAGAAAAGAGCCAAACTACATCGTCCACCAGGCTCTAGATTGGAATCCCCATGAAATCCAAGGAAGACGCCGGATTGGACGACCGCGCAACACATGGAGAAGATCCATCGAGAGTGAAGATACCCAGATAAACAAATCGTGGCCACAGTTGAATGTGTTGGCGCAGAACGGAACCAGGTGGAGAGTCGGTGTAACAGACGCCCTATGCCTCACAAGGGGTTAAAGGAACGAGAGAGAGAGAGATAACCATGATTTGCTTAATTAATAATAAGTAGCGTTGTTTGTCATTGGTGGAGTAAAAGATAAAGTGTCGGCCTACCATTCTTGAGGTCACTGGTTTAAATTCCGTCGGCCTCGACCCATAATTGTTTTCTGCTGAGAGAAAGAGAATGGAACTAGTGGATTACGTTGCAGGCTTTAACTCATTCCGTAGTTTGTCACAGCCTACTCTAGATACAAGCCCGGAAGCTGACTCGAACAGCTGAGTGTTGGTGGTGTGAACAGACCAAAACTTGTTACAGTAAGGATTAAGAACCCAACTTTTTCGACTTTTTCGTAGTATTTCTCGCAGAACTTTTAAAGCCTCAACTTTGAATTTACTTGACGTAAAGCTACAAATGTTCAGAACATTGTGATTGCGATAAAAAATTACTCATTTACAATTTTCAAGTATTGAGGTTAGAATGCGTCAATGACATCAGCATTTCTCTTTAGTTTTGGTTAAGACAGTGTGCAGTTTTATATGTGTGCAAGGATTGGTTAATCTGTGGTACAACAATAAATGGCCAAACTGTCATGTTTTCCGGGCTTGTATCTAGAGTCGGCTGTGAGTGTGCCTAAGCAGGCAAGTACTTGATAAAATGCAGCCAATTAAATTTAAGTAACTGTAAAAAAATTTCAATGTAATATTAAGCGAAACATCACTGAAAATACCATCGTTTTTAAGTAATTTTTTTGAAGGCTTTTAAATTGCGATTAAATTTCACTATAGGTAATTGGGGAGGTGGAGGTATTGTTATCATCACATGCAAATGAATTGTGTGCTCTCTTTTAACTTAATTAAACGTTAAAACCGCGAACTTATTTCAGCGAAATTTAATTAAAATGAAAATACAAAAGGAAAATTAATAAATCAATTCAGAATATATATAGATGTATTTACTTCCGCAGGAAACATGATAATAATGAGGAAGTGGCTGCAGTTTGTTTTTTGGCGACCGTTGTTTGCATGGGGAAAATGTAATTATTTTAAATTTTTGTTTTTTCGGGTAAATTTTTAAAAAGAAATTTGAAGAACAGTTTGTAGAACAGAAAGTCTATTGTATACCAGAAAATTAAAGGTGAAAATCTCGAATATGAATTTAACGCCTAGATTTATGCAATAAAATGAAAGTGATTTCAAATTTGTTTTATTTTAGTTTCTATTCGTTTTCAAGCTGTATTTAACTGTATTATGGTTTTTTTCGGCATATCGTAGCATATTTTAAATCATTTTAATCGATGATGTTTGATTTGATGACTTTGATGTTATTAGAATAGAGTTTGGCTCCAAGTGATAGTAAAGTTGACCGGCTAAGAGTAAAAGTGACCTATTTATAAGGTTCGGGCAAAAGTGGCTTAGAAAATGTTCCGGGCAAAAACGAATCGTAGAAAAAACGATTTAACTACAAAAAGTAATGCAAAGTTAATGCAGTTAAGTAGTTAAGTCGCTTTTGCCCGATTTTCTACGATTCGTTTTTGCCCGGAATCTCACGCGATGCGTTTTTGCGCGGATTATTTTCACTCATCCACGTTTGCCCGAACGTTATAAATAGGTCACTTCTACTCTCAGCCCGTCAGTTCTCTTATTCGCTAAATTCTGTTTTAATATTTAATGTAAGGAAAACTGCTTGTCCTTACAAGTCCTTTAAAATTTAATTTGCTTAAAAACGCATATCTTGACCTTTCCCTTATCCTTTGCTATGGAATCAAAATTTCTTTGATGTCGAACCCATACCACTTCTTATATGCTCCCTCAAATACGTCATGTTAAGGGTTAAATCTATTTCCATACAAAAGTCTAGACTATAGAAATCCTCTACGTTAAATCGAAACGACATAGGTATTCAGCAACATTTGGCAAACCAGCAAAAAAGAAAAGTTTCCGGAAAAAAAAGCTGTGCACAGGATATCAATCATGTCACAAGTCACAACGACAATATGCTCAATCACACTTTTAAGACTGCCAGAGACACATGGCTTACTGTGCCCTTCCTCTAGGCAATAGCATGTTAATAAACAATCAATATCGGTTCCATTTCGTTGATTAAAAAGGGCGTCCTGAATTAACATTGCGGGTTAGGAGTTTTTGCTGCTCAGTTCTACTCTATATTGTACAAAACCAAGCAAACACAGAAGCCATCGTCCACACCGTTCCGGTACCATTTTAGCTTTCTGCATACTGTAGAGTGTAGCGAGCAGCAAGAACAAATAGCGATGTGTTGTCATATCCGGCGTTAATGGAAAATATAATTGATTGATTGATCCAAGTCTATGTCACCCCACTCCCACCGCTATCACCACCACCATCATCAGATTGTGGCAAAGTTTCGTCTGCACATTGTGATGCATTTGACTTTTTCTCTATATAGTGTAAATCGTCAACGAATGGGGATTTTATTGACGGCACACTGGGCAATGTCCTTATGGGGGGAGCGCACGAATTAGGTCCTATAGACTAGGTTTAATTCGAAAACCTGTCGTTGCGTGTCGGTGTGAGTCATTAGTTTAGAATTTAAGTTAAATTTCTCATTAAGAGTTGACGAGAAAATTACCACGATAATAGGTTTGGATGACTTTAACTCCAACACCAGTAAGAATGACATTGTAGAACGGATGTAGCATTAAAACCAACTTCAGGCATCAGATAAAATGTTCTTGGAAACTCCTTTAATGCAAAAACCTAGCTAATTGTCCCTATAAGATCGTTAGGCTACTAAAGCACTCACACCTCCCCCCCCCCCCTTTTTCCTTTAAAATGTTATGCCAACGCCTTAAAAAATGTTGTGGTGTAAAGTGTGTCAAAGCTTAGGGGAAACCCTATGATGCTGCAACATAACCTTGGCAGGACTATAATAGGGAGTCCGGGAAGATGGGGTTAGGTAGTTAACTGAAAGAGATGACCATGCAAGAAATAAGTGTTAAAATGTATCTTCGTCAGAAACATACAGTGGAGCGTTACCTTGCTGCAAAGGAGCACTTTTTTCTATACGCTGTTCACCTGTAGTTCACTCTTTGTAGGTGTTCGCAATATCTGCAGTGATAGTTTTTTTTACACAGAAGCAACTCGTATTTATTTATATACAAAGACTCATCAAATGCTTGATTACTATAAATTATAAGAACAATGTAATTAAACTTGTTATTAAAGAGACGCGACATCGATGCCAATGGCTCATCCATACCGTACTTAGTGCGACGATAACGAACTTCGAAAAAGCTGGGAGTCCGCAGGGAGCGAGCCGGAACGAAGATATTCAGAGACCCTAGCAGCTCTGGAGAATTTGTTGTGCTCTGCAAACAATCGAAAGCAAAAATAACTTTAGAGTTGTTACGCCTGTTCTCAAGAGTATCCAATGAGAATAATTTGAGTGTATCCTAAAAGGGAGGCTAAACATGAAGATTATTCCAGGGAAGGCCCCTAAAGGCGAAATTCAAAAATCTACCCTGGACGGCGTGGATGGATTAATATCGACCGCCTAATAGGATGACCAAACAGGACTAGCGTATTCCAGAATGGGACTAACAAAAGTACACTAGAGAAGTTTTGATATATCAAACACTTTTCACCATCCTAAGGTCGCATAAGCCTTATTTACATTCCTAATCTATGTGATCATCAAAGGAAACGTGAGTGTCAAGTATGACCCCCAAATCCCTGGTCTTGTCAATCTAGTTAATGAGCTACTATCAATAAGAAAGTTAAAGTGACATAGTGGTGCACTAGAGGATTTTCCGAGGGAGATAGCTAGTAGAACATCATTTATGAAAGGCGCCTAAGTCAGAGTTTAAAAGTATGAACAATTTTAACATCATCAGCATAGCAAAGAATTCTCGAGTTATGAAGGATCATCGATACATCATTGATGTAGGTAAATGATAAAAAGCAATGGCCCAAGATGGCTGTCCTGTGGCACCCCTTACGTGCTAAGTATTTCATTTCCAAGAGCCCCACGAAACAGAACACGCTGTGTACGATCGGACAGATACGAAAACACCCAGTTTACAAAAACAGTAGAAAAACCTAGAACGTGTACCTTATGAATGAGAATTCTATGATTGATTCTTTCGCAAGCTTTACTAAAGTCAGTAGAAATACAATCAACTTGCTTACCGGTTTTAAGGGAGGAAACGCAGTACATAGAGAATTCTAATAAGTTGGTTGTTCATAATACTATGCTGAAAAGAGCCAAGAAATGGTTTACAGTGAAACTCAAAAACATCGTACACTAAATCTTCAAAAACCTTGGCAATGTAATATAAATTAGCAATATGTCTATAATTCATAATGTCGCATTTATTGCCCTTTTTATGTAGGGGGAATAATCACAGAATGCTTCCACGGTCTTGGAAGGATGCCACAGCGAATGGATTAGATAAATAACTAAGAGCTGAAACAAGGGCAGAGCTACATCTTATTTATTCTAGCTGCAGATCTGAGGAAACACGGTGCCAATGTTATGGATTATGGTTAGAGGCGGAAAGGATTGCGTCTCCTGAAGGGGGTCAGGCGGTCTATAAAGTCCTTCGAACCATTTAAGACAGCAGACTTAGATGGTATATTCTCAGTCCTACTCCAGTGGAGCAGTAAGATTGTAGCATCAATAATCAGGAGAGAGGCTAAGGACATATTTCTGCCAAAACTGGGAAGAAGAGAATATACGATTTCTATTCAAAACAATGGAGAGGATTGCGGCTTATCACATCGATGACACGGCGCTCTTGAAGCGGGAACGTTATGCCGATGACACAGCAATTATGGCAAGTTCATACGCACCGTAAAAGAAACCATAAATGGAGGTTTAAGTGGAGCCATGGTGCGAGCAACAAGGGCTCTTCAAAGAAGTCTGATCTTATCATTTTCACTAGGAAAAGGAAGAATCTAGCCCTTAGACCAGCGGAACTCTTTGGAAAAGAAGTGTCCTAGACTCAAGACTTATTTCAAAGAACCAACAGGGCCTTACACCAATATGGTAGGGTATGTAGTCGGAGGTGGGAAATATTACCAAGAGCCTCGTACTGGATTTACAGTATGATGACCCATTACCTCATATGCCTCAATGGTCTGGTGGCCAAGGGCTTCAAAGACCACCTTAAAAGGGTAATTGCGTAGTGTTCAGAGGCTGGCTTGTTTGGGAATAAGAGATGCTTTTCGAACTACACCGACAGCGGCGTTATAGATGCTGCCATTGGACCTTTACATAAAGAGAATTGCAGCTTCAGCAGCTCTTCGCATGGACCGAGGTGCAACCTGGTACAAGTCTAATGCTGACTGCGCGGACATACTAAAGTAGTCCTGGATCCTATCAAAAATAAGATACGCGAACTGGAATGGCCCGTCGACTGTATAAAAAAAGTAAGAGTAATTGAGATATGCAGGGTCAGGTCTACTCGCAAGTTTCAAGTTTCCAAGGTCCGGAACCGTTCACGCGGGGACAGAGGCACGGCACCGCGCCTGTTGGAGACGTGGGGGCGAATTACATCTCCCATAGGTGCTGAGCAGAGAAGATCCTGGGCATTTGAGATGGCTAACGGCACTAGTAACATGACTTGTAAATTTCAGGTGTCATCAAAAGAAGATGAACATCCTTGAGGATGATACCTGTTGCCTCTGCCTAGAGGAACTACTGACGGCGGTGCATATAGTGTGCTAGTGTCCTATACCTTGGCAAGCAGAAGAAGAAGGCTGCTGGGACAACACTGGATGAAGGCTAGTAGGATAGCAGAGTGGTCATATCTAACAGATACGCTTAACATACTCCTAAATCTTATACATCTCGATCTACACATTAAGCATTCTGTAGTCCTCTCAGGCTTAACAAATTAGGATGCTAGATTGCGAACCCCTATGGTCTCATACTACAATCCTAGGCTTCTAATATCACTTTAGAGGTTGGCTTTACGAAAAGGTTTGTGTAAGGCTTCTTATCAGAGTCGGGTGAAAGAAAGGCGGAATAGTAGACGTTTTTGACGCAATGACATTTAAGCTAGAATGCTAATGCTAAGCGAAGAACTGACTCGAATTTTAAAGGTCCGGAACCATATGTTGCCTTAGAAAGAAGTAAGTTAAATGGCCTGGTTGATAAATGGGTTATAGAGGGACACTGGAGACAGTGGGACGAAGTGAAATCGTGTAAACAGGCAAAAATGGTATTGGGAACATCATACTATACTGCCGGGAGGAGGATTCTAAACTTTGGAAGGCCATAAAGTGGTTGACGGTACTCTTGACAGGACGTAATAATTTCGCGTGTCATCTAAAGAAAGTGGATCTTATTGAGGATGACACCTGCATACTATGCTTGGAAGATAAGGAGACGGCGGTACATATCGTGCCAATGTCCTACTTTAGCAAGCAAGAAATGTACACTGCTAGGGAAACACTGCCTATATGCTGAAAGGCTTGGCGCCGTGTTCCACAAACAAATGCTTACAATTACCAAGAAAATTGAAGTGAAGACGGAGAACTAGAAATATCCAAAATTTACTGAGGATAGAGTAAATTGTTTGGGTATAGGTCTGGTTCAAGGGCCACTAAGGGTCCTTTGAAGATTTCTAACTCCCTACGTCAAGAAACAAACAAACAAAAAGGTGTCTTATCCTTCCGGATCAAGTAAAGTTATTAAGGGCTAGCTACCATTTACTCTATACTGCTGGGAGAGTGTTGAGATGTACTTTTACTTTTTGGCAAACATCGTTCTGGCTTCAGTATTTCAGGAGCATAGAACGGGAATCAGCAGGCATCTAGGCTATGCACCATCTGGGTATGCACCTGAACGACCCCCTAGAGGAAACATATCACACGCCGGTGGGGAATGTTAAGGTGCTCATAGTTTTATCTTTTAATCACATGTTCCGTATCTAGAATGATATGGTCTTTCTATAAAAACTGCAAACGATACGAACTTCTTCATATAAACCGTAAGGACATTGTTAGAATGGAAAGAGGGCTAGAGTCACCGAGTTACCAGCCAACCAACTTGCTGAGCTGACTGATATTTTTTAAATCTAAGGTATTATGCTGCGTGCATTGACGCATTATCATAATTAAAGTTTGCGCATTTTGTTGACTGAAACCCACCATCTAAGTATATTAGCCGCTGAAAATGTTCAAATTCCTAAAATTTATCTTTCCAGCATGTTTGCCTTACTAAATCCTTTCAAGCAAAATCCCCAAAAATAGTGTCGTTTTGATATTGCCAAAAAACAAAATCACCCACGCACTTGACCAGTTGACATATTACCTATCGCAAGTGGTGTTTGTCAACATTTATTATTTACTAGACGCACTCACCTATCAAATTCCTGGGAGCTAAACAGATACAAAATTACGAGAATGTGATAAGGTCCCTTCCCTGGCGAATTACGGGATCATAAATCTTTATTGAACTTGTCATTATTGATTTTAGCTTTGGCAAACTGGGAAAAGGGCGGCTGTCGGCTTGGCTGGAAATATTGTTATCCTGATACCTTACTCGCTGGTGGAATGGATGAAGCAATTTCGGTCACTCGCCTCAGTATCACCAGCCAAGAATTATACTTGTCCAGATTGTTGGCCGTAAATCACTTTTTGGTTGTCATAAATATTAAAACATCTTATCTCTGCCCCGAGTACGTTAACTTAGTTAATTATTTATGTTGTTTGGTGATACAAGTGTATGTGCCTATGATATATGGACCCAATTTTTCTAAAGGGTCGAGCGTAGATAGGAAGGCACACGCGGATGACACAAACATACTTGCAGCAGTTGGACTTCTACGTCTACGAATCAATTACAATTTGACGGGGATGAGAAGGGGAGCTAAGGAAGTTGAATCCAAGGATAAAGAAATTACTCGACATTTAAGACAGAATGTACAACTCAGTGTCTTTGTAATGAAAATGACTGTGTAATTGTTCCCTCTAACCAATCCGCATACATCCCTTACCTAACCCGATTTCAATTTCACTCCACTCATGAAATTATTAAGTCAATAAAATTTAATGAAAATGGACCTGAACTGCTTATTTTATGCTCGATAATAACCATGAATAAGCCAGCATGGGAAGATGAAGTGCCACAATGTGGGGAACCCCAAATAAGGCCAATTTGAGACATGTGTAGGGTTATGACATGAGATTTGTCTTTTGCCCCCTTTTCATAGTGTCTGAATATGGAAAACATATCCGGGGACTCTCTCTTTCTTTCTGAATTATGTGCAGCCATAAAATAAAGGATTTAAGGATAAAAGAATTACTTATGATGAAATTATTCATGTAGCAGCAGCAGTAAAGGATGCTTTGCAGCGAAGGAACTCGATACCGATATAGTTTTCTTGATTCTCGAACAATATGTCCAATCGAGAAAATCTATATTTCGGCAAAAGTCATAGCACTAACACCTCGGGGGTAGACCACCATAAAGGCACTAAAGGATATCCCCTTTGCAGCTTGTGTATTTGAAATCGATTTGCCAGGATACACTTGACCAAAACCCCTCCGACAATTCCTCATTCATATCTTAGAAGTTACGGCACCCTTGGGACATCTAACCGATCACTAGCCCTTACAGTCCACCATCCATTTTGCTGCTTTGTATTCTGGCCACGGCGGAGTCATGCATTTTATAAATTTTTCGCCTCCTAACCTTATCGGACCGGACTCTTTCACTTCCAACATACGAAATTTATGTCAGCAATTTTAAAACTGAAATGCCGAAAATGAATTGGCGCCATAAAATATCCGTTTTACCGCTTCGACGGAGTAATGAGGACAATTTGTAGATTTGTTCGTTTCGTCTATTGTGGCTAACTCTCTTTACTTTGCAAGTTTAAAAGGAATCTTATCTCTCAAGGGCTTAGATTAGTGTCTTTCGAGAAAATAAAATGTTCTGTGATCCAATTACAAGAAGTCATACCTTGAAGTTCCAAAATGTGAGTCATACCGATGGTTCGAAATTTACCTTAATATCGGTCTATTTGCAATTGGTGTCATCAAAATGAGTAAAACTCTTTGGCCGCCCTATGCCTCGCAAAGGGTTACAGAAGCTGACGGAAATTTTTGGATGTTTTTTGTTTTTGCCTGATATGCCTTTAGGACAGCAAGCATTTCTTTCTGAAGGATAGTAGCGTGAACCGGAAGGTACTAAGATTTCGGTATAGTGAGTGTTTTCACACGGGGAGAAAATTCCAGGAAATATTACGGTTCCACTCACCGTATTTGTGTTACAAGTAATACATCCAGTAAAAATTTAGGACGCTGCTTTTTACTATTTAGACATCGTTCAGATGAGCAATCACTTTGTGCTTGCGATTGGTTGAAATTTCGTTAGTTACTTAGGTTAATTTCCCCTTCTGAACTGTCAAAAACTCGCGCGTCGTCTTTCGAAATGGGGAAAATCTTGACGCCGTTTTGACATTTATGCGCGGCGCTGTCAAATATTTCGCATTTATTAATAAAATTTTTTGTTTTCACAGGCAAAATATTACCTTTGCTCTTTATAACTTTTATGTCAAAAACAGCTGTGTCGCACTGTGTTAGCATGTTAACACATTCAGAGGAGCAGCTGCTGCGCAGGGTATATACATGTGGGATCGAGGCTTCTCCATGAAAAGAACTTTGGAACGGAGAATCGGCAACGGCGCTGGTGGCCCAGTGGTTAGGGAAATGGAGTATCATGCGCATGGTCTCGGTTCAAACCCAGCTAGACAAATGGTTTTACTAACGCAGATTCTCCGATTCCTACATACATTTGAACACCACCAACTGTGCCGCGTGCCCGAATATAACCGAACCGTGCGCTATGTAACGCTTATCTGAACGATGTTTTACTTCCAGTAAATTTAAGTGTACTCTGGCAATTTTTATGGACCAGCACCGTAAAATTTACGTAACTCATAAAATGTACTGTGTGATTTAGGAAATATTGACTGCTTAATATACAATTTTTTCAGAAATAACTGGCAAATTTGATGGTTCTCCACAACATCAAACAAACTTGAGATATATTGATATTGATGTGAATATTAATAATTAATTAACTATTGCAAGTATCAAGAAATAATGAATTTGTGTCGAGATAGCTACGTGGGTTCTACTACCATTAAGGAGTACCCTAATTTCACTTTTATTGTACTGCGGTGCAATCAACGGTCGTATAATTATGTAAGGATAGTCTAGAGTGTAATATCTAACTATAACGAGGTGTCTCTATGCTCGGTGCACATAGTATTGCGAGGAACCAAAGAGCGGATGAGTTAAGGGGTTTTGAAATGGATATTTTCTTAGCAGTGAAATAAGTGAGGACTCCAATCGATGCCATAAGGAAGGACATCTATAAAGATGCATACAAAAAATCTGATCTCAAGTGGCACATGTTGTATCGCCAGAGAAATATGGCCTGTATATAATGTACATAATAAGAAGAAAACGAGACACTCCTCAGTGGAAATACAAGTGATACCAGAAGTTTGTCCCAGTTAAATGGGCCATTGAATCATAGATAATCAGACAAGAAGACTGGGACTTGTTCCTTATGACTTTTGTCGTAGGAACAAGGATCCGGAGGAGATCGAGTCAGTTTGTCATTGCTTGGTGAATGCCCTGATCTGTCGGTGAGAAGGAAAAGGCTGCTTGGTAGTTATTTCTTTATGAACTTTCAGTGAACTGAGTAATGTAGAGCTATTTTGTATTTTTGTATTTTGTTCAAAACAGGTTCGTCACAAATGACTAATACAGAAGTATATAAAATTATTAAACAAAACAGCAGCCAATTCATATCGCCCGCATCAACCTAGGCGCTGCCTGAGTAAGCCCTTCAGTCGCAGCCTGGGGAAGTCCATATCGAAGTCGACGAAATGTTGATTGAAGAGGCGAGACATCAACGTGATGGGCTCGTGCATCCCATATAGAGTTCGATGACCTGGAAGTCTCACGAAGTCGCGTGAGATTCCGGGCAAAAACGACTTAACTGTATTAACTTTGCATTACTTTTTGTAGTTAAATCGTTTTTGCCCGGAAATTTTCTACAATTCATTTTTGCCCGGAATCTCACGCGATTCGTTATTGCGCGGAACATTTTCTAAGCCACTTTTGCCCGAACATTATAAATAAGTCACTTTTACTCTCAGCCCGTCAATTGGCCTTGCTATTATTATTTATAAATTTTTTTTACTTCATCTGTGCACTACAAGCTTATAAGTAGTACGCCTTGTTGCTTCGAGTACATCTACTTATCCGCACGGGTAAATGCTTGTAAAACTAGTGTTTTGTTTAAATCCACCCTCCCCTAAAATGTTAAAGAGCATTCTCCCCCAAACCACATACCACAGTCGATTTGATGTCCTTCAAAAGTCAAAGGTCATCCTACCGCCAATGTTTGAAAACAATTTAAAACTCTGGCATGTTTGCGACAACTGCCTCAACCCGGGGAAAAACCACGTCAAACATTAATTCTATTTTCCATCAGGAACCTTTGAAACTGCTCACCCAAAAGTGAAAATATTTTCATAACTTTTCCGAATAGTGAAATAAAATGTCCTCCCCACATAATTTTAGAAATATTTTTCCATTAAACGGGGGCAGTGAATCGTGTTAACTTTCCTTCCACAAAACTGTGGCATTTTCACAACAAAATAAAAAACAAAACAAAAACTTTTCAATGTTCATGTACGCACCCGTAACGCACCACACATTTCAACTTTTATCCCTGTTTTAAGGGAAAAACCGCCAGTCGCACACAAACGTCAACTTTACAGTGAAATACGAAAATATCTTCTACACGTGGCGGCACATTTTCCAAAAATTGCCTTACATCGCGTAGGAAAATTTAATAAGTTTTAGCAGGGCAGCGATATTAACTTGTCAGGCAAATAAAAATTTATCAGCGAAATATTGGCTCGTCGCTGTGAGAGGTAAGTGAGGTGGGGGTGAGATCATGGGTCCTGCCCTAGAAGCATCCGGCATAAACAAATTATTTAATGCTTTTGATTCCAGAAGATAAGACAAGGAGGAGGTTGTCGACAACGACGACGACGTTGTGCACATACCCCCCATTGGATTGTCCTTTTTCTCCGCATGACATCGCTTTTCTGGGGAGTCTTGGTGGTTCCTTCCCTTTTTAATTTCATCATCAAACAAAGGAAGTCACTTGTTTTAGGGATGTTTTTCTAACTTATTACGCGTCCTCTTTTGTGTTATTAAGGCTAATCCGACACCCGTTTAGAGGACTTTGATGATTTCGAGGGAGTGGGGAGTGATATAATAAATAATAGAAGCACGAAAGTTAACTGAAAGGTTAAATGAATTTTGAAGGTCCTTTGAATTGATTTTTTTCTTTTGCAAATTAGGAAACATATGCTATTTACCACTGTCTTAAAACGTGGAATTGAAGACGAATGCAAATTTAAGAATTGGAGTAAGCAGCAGACTTGTCTTGGCTTAAACCAAGTTTTGTCAGTTCGTGCAAAATATATGATATTATTGACCTTTGTCTAGTTCCCATAAGCCCTAGTATGCCGTTGCAAGCTTTCGTAAGAGCCTTTAAAAAATCGGTCGGTGCATGTTTTGAAAAACTCGTAAAGCATCCGATCTGGTCCCGGTGCCTTATTTTCTTTAGATTTTTTTAGTAGGTACCGAGTTAGTCGAGTTCACCAATTTAGATTTCACTGTCCAGCTCTTCAATGCTAATTTAATATGGTGCGGAATTGAAAACCGTGTTTGTGCTCATGGGTCGATTTAAAGGCTTCTCAAAATATCTCTTTAGATTCGGTATGCCAACGTCATTACCTTTAATGAAGTGTATATATGTTATGTATGTACCACTAGGCGCATCTTCTTATGCTTCCGAGATTACTCTGGGAAGTTAGAATCTTCCAAGAATCGTACTACCATGTGTTGATGTTTTGGTTCTTTGTAACCTTTATTTTTTTACCGGCTCGGGCGATTAAGAAAAATAATGAAAATGACAACCCTTTGATGCGTTAGCATGGTTTTGGCCGGGAGGGAATTAGGGTAACGGAAATGAGGAAACTTGAGTCTTCTTTTTGCATTGCTGCGAGCTAGACAACAGCCCAGAGACGGAGTGAATTATTTAAATTTCTTAATAAAAGCGCACGGGAAGACCAACAAAATTGGTGGTGTGATTCGTTTTACTTAACCCTAGTAATGCAGCACCTTTAAAATTCAGCTCCGATTCTATAAGGTTTACCCATCTATAGTTCACTTGGTTGGCTGCATCCGTGTTAGGCAGCCACTTACATGTAGCTAAAGATTTATCCAAAGTAGCTTTGTCCAATTTGATCTCCATGTCTAGCGAGCTCAATTGCCATAAAATTCCCTGGAATTTCAGTATTCCCTGAAACCCATTAGGTGGATCCGGTACTGCTCTGCCAGATCATTTATGTCGATGATACAGATTCGATGATGTCGATGATACGCATTCTAGGAATGACACCGCGACTTGTCTCTCTGCAAGGATACAAGTATCCAATTCACATATATTATTCCCTCCCCGCCAAACCAGGTCTTCCTAAATTGCCATGGAATATAGTGCTATAGTGGATCGAAAGTCAGAAGTATTTATCAATCTTGAGTTTCTTACAGAAGACCGCACCCCCACGCTTCCCTTCAGCTTTGAACCGTCCGTGCAGATTTGTACAGATTCGCCTCAAGGCAATGCGTTGCTTTCCCAGTCTTGCCTGGTTCTAAAAAAAGAGGTTACCTGGAAAGTTTACCGGGAGTTTTGAAAATGGGTAATTTAATAGATATCGATGGACCTCAATAGAAATATTTAGTCTCAGTCATCAGTACACATCTATCGTTTTACAGTGTCGTTTCCATTTATAGAGGCATGGCTTCTAATGAAGTAAACTGTTTTAGTTGTGCTAATCCATTGCAAGAAAGTGACGTGATTGAAGTGAAGGAAAAAGGATTGGAGACTTTTCGTAAGTCAAGTAATAAGAGAAAGGACAACAAGGATAAACTTTTGGTGAGACTAAGATCCATAGTGGTACACGATGTATGTCGAAAACGATACAATAATGAGAAGTTAATCGCTGCATCTTTGCGTAGACGAAGCGATGTCACGACTTCTCAACCACAACTGCGATCTACGCACCCAACATTCTCATTCAGATATCATTTTTTTTGTACGCTGCTGAGAAAACAGCAGAGTTTATAGAGAAACAAAAACAGACTACTGGGGATACCTATGATTGGGATCGTCGATCAAAGCCGCTTGACAAATGAATGGCTGGTAAGAACATACCAAATGTCGACCAAGTGGTATGTCAAGTAATGTGGCTTCATGATTTAAATGTTTTTCGAAAAATCTTCGTAAATTTCAAAGACTTCAATTATATATTGCTTAAATTTCATGTTTTTTTTTGTTGCGCTTCCAAAAGCGGTACAAATAGTGAACGCACCGTTCCCGTAAACCGTTTTTAGAGTATAGGGCAAGGTAAAACTGCCCTTGATTCGACCACGGCGATTACACAGGTCAACATGGTTTAGTTGTTGGAAAGCTAAGGGTCATTTCCGAAGAAATTTTCTGCGTAGAATCCGAATCCGGGGTCAGAATTTGCCCATCACGTCAGGATTTTAAGATATTTGAGGTTATGTACCCGAAAAACGGCGCTTTTTCCTACTTTTGAAGTTATGTACAGGGTGCAAAAAATGTGTGTAGTCTGTCTCTCCAGTTACATCATTTAGTACCACTCTTACCCTTTAATTTAAGAGTTCAAGAGATCAATTACGATTATTTTTCGCAAAGTTATGGCTATTCGGAGTTGCTGAGATGAATAATGGCACTCGCGATGAAAATATCCGGACCATTGCGTACAATACAACCGAATTTCCGCATGTAGCGAAGAAGGCTTCAATCCGGAGACATGGGGAGACTTTCCAAGCAGAGTCATTGCGAAAGATAAGAAGGGTAAAAAAATTTTCGCAACTAGACTTCATTTAATCATGTCGCCAATATTGCTTGACTTCAAAATGCATTGCCCAAGCGGTCTTTGAGCTATAACGATGTTTCAATTTGAGTGTTCTGCCTCAAAATCTTCTGATCCTACATTTGGCCGACATTCATTCTTTCAATTCGTTTTCGACAATGACAATTTATGTTAAAATAGGCACGATGTCTTGAAAAGACACATTTCAAGCGATAAGCCCGAAAGCTGACACGAACAGCTGATCATTGGTGGTGTAAATAAACCGAAACTTGCTACAGTAAAGAATAGAAAAATATTGGGGAATTCTACTTTTTCTTAGTATTTCTGGAAGTATTTGTAAAGTCTCAACTCGGTAGTTGACGTGAACCCACAAATTTTCTGAATTGCCTACAATTTTCATGTGTGTTAATAGGAAGACTCGCTCTTGTGTTCGTTTTGTTGAAGTATTAACGTTAGAATGCGTCAATGACATCAGCATTTCTCTTCAGTTTTGGTTAAGACAGTATGCAGTTTTATATGTGCGCAAGGATTGATTAAACTGTAATACAAAAATTAATGAAATAATGACGACACGCTTGGTGATAAAATGGCGGAACTGTCATGTTCTTCGGACTCGTATCTAAAGTATGGTGTATTGGCATGCACTGCAAAACATCGCAGGATGCTGGGAAAGACATGAAAATCTTCAAATTAACGTGCGTTCCCTTGTCTTACGAAATCTATAACTGCAGGCAAAGAAAGATGCAGACTTGCAGACTTTCCAACTGGCGAAGATCGCAACAGAAGGGAATTTCTTCTCTCGACCCCCCTCCCCCCAAGAACTTTTTTTTTTTTTTTTATACGATGTGGCCAAAACCTAGGGGACAACCCTTTTATGCGTTAGCATGGTTTTGGCCGGAAGGGAATTAGGGTAAGGGAAGTGAGGAAACTTGAGTCTTGTTTGCATTGCTTCGAGCTAGACAACAGCCCAGAGACGAAGTGGATTATTTTAATTTCTTAATAAAAGCTCACGGTCATCTGGGCTCGAACCCGGGACCCATGGCATGTTGGTCTTGCCGCTCAACGCATTGATCCAACTCCGTCTCCAAAGAGACGTGCAACACAATTTGTAGTCCAAAACTGTGTAACATCAAGAATTTATTCGATTTTTGCTAATCGACAGTATCTTAATGCTCATCGTCTTATTTAATATCTAAGTATTGACCGGAGGAGTGTGAGTTTGGTCTTATTAGGTTCATCGACCATGCAATTGAGGCTTCTGTCAATGATTTCGGTGTTGTTCATCGTCGGCAAATTTTGTTCGCATTACCAATATCTAATCATGTTAAAATTTACACTGTGATTGTAATAATAATTAATTTTGTTTAAGTCTAAATTTTTCGAAATTGATTTTTGACTCACATTTGATATTTCAGCTTCCGCCATATCGTTTTTTGTGTCTCCTAATATTTCAAGCAAAAAATGCACTCTATAAAACTCCTTCACTTTGCTGAGCGTTTTGAAATTTGAGTACTTATGAACCTACAACTTCAGGGTTTTATAATTAAGCGCAGGGAAGTCCATACAATGGACTCCCTTTAAAAATGGGGGAAAAGTTTTTAATTAGAGTCGTACTTATGGCCGATGAGCAATTTTAAAGAAAAAAAAATGGACCTCAGATTGAAATTGAACATTTCGTCCCTCGAAACCCGTCGAATATTGTTCATTAATTGTGCGTCCAATTAATTTGAATCGCATGTTAACGCAGGAACAAGCAAATAATAACCACAACCGGAATTTTTATTCAAATGAATCCGAAGTCTCCGGAAATAATAAAAGGCTTCTTACCAGACCAGACCATCAACCTGTTCAACGTCTACGTTTCCCACAATTTAATGAGTGACAAAAGTGAAATTAATTAACATTTTATACCTGTTCATTGTTTCTGGTCTGTCACTGTAGTCGGAAATTCTCTTTCTATGTTTGTATGCGTGCGCGGTCCTCGTGTTCGCATCTTTAATGACGCGATTTCTTAACTAGACGCTGCAAGGTGTGACTTATTCTAATTTAAAAATGAACGCACACACATTTGTGATAGTATATTTTCCGGTGACTTTATAATATATTTAGCAGAATATTCATGACTTTGATGGTTATCTATATTCAAGAGTTTTCTTTGCCATGCGAATTTGTCGTCCTCGTACTATTCATGGTTGCTCTGACGGAGACCTAGTTGACTTGGGAACATTCTTGGCCGTCTGGGAAGGTAATGGTAAGTAGCAATAAGTCCATAGAATTAAAACTAATAGCAACGAAGATGCGTCACAAACGTGATAGTCATTGTCATAAATATTCACCGGCGCCGTTATAATTGAGTGAATCGAGCAAAGTGAAATAGAGTAAATTATGGGAGAAGTTGAGAAGCAGAAAAACTTGACACTTTCCATTTTTTTTTTCTTGAGTAATTATTCTGAGATCTTTGAAATGTGCTTCGTTCTACGAAGAGCAAACAAGCAGTCTTATAAATAATCCAATCCATTGGCTGATGTACCGATATTTGTCGGTCTACATTTAGCGAATATTCATGTTTTCAATCAACTGAAATTCTACTCGAAATTTTTATTACCCTTTCCACAAAATATCAATCCCACCAAAAACATTTCATATAAAGTAAGTTGCCAAGACTCACAAGCTCATAACGCTTTCACTGTTAAAAAGTTATCAGATCTCATGTACAACTCTACAAGGCCTAACTCTACAAGCCCCCACTGCCCCCAGATAAAGACCGTAAAGCCTTGACCTGAAGGAGCTTTAAACACTCGCTTAACGAAGACATGATCTCGACGAGACAGGAAAAGATCTGGCTAAAAACGAATTACAACAAAACAGGAGGACCGATTCTTGATAAGAGAAGATATATCAAGTCTCCTTAGATAGGTGAATGTCAATACTATCGGAATAATGATAAAATAACGAGACATTGATTGTAACGGTTCGTGATTGTCATAAGTAGGGATATATCATGGGTTATAGAGAAAGTCATGAATCGAAACATTAAAAGAGCTTAGAAGCTGACGACTATTTATAGATCCATGTAGGTCGGAATTAAGGAGAACACAATTGGCTACGTCAGAAACTATACGGAAAATATTAGCGTAGTTAGTACAATAAAGAAGGCTGGAACCATTCAAAATAGTCGATATGTCATTAATATAAATGATGAAGAGTAGTGGTCCCAATTGGCTGCCTTGTGGAACAGTTGAAGTATTATAGATAATATCAAGGAGAGCGAATCCAAATAAAACACGTTGCTTACGAAGAGACAAGTAGGCTTACAACCAGCCAACAAAACAGAGAGCTTAATTTTGTCGAAGGCCTTACTGACCTATTGCCTACTGCCTCTGAGACTCTTTGTCATCGATACAGAAATTGGAATGCTCGAGTAAGATCTTAGTAATTGACTTACCCTTTGCCGGTTTTGTAGAGTGTTGAAAAGAGCCCACAAACGGTTTGCAATGAAAATAAAGGACATCAATAATTAAGACTTCTAATATTATGTAAAGCGGTGATCCAGGGTGTTTTCCGATCGGATATCCTTAATTCACTTATTCTGTTCTTTGGTAAGACCAATCCACGAGCATGCATCTCAGGTTTGGTCTCGTTGCTATGCTGTTCATTCTAGATGCATTGAGTCGGTATAGCGGAACTTTGTTAGATTCGAACTAAGAGACCTTCCATGGAATAATCCACTAAAGCTTCCTCCTTATGAAGATCGCCTCCGGTTGCTTAATATGCACTCGTTGCTACGTAGAGTTGCTGACCTAGTCTTTACTCACCAGCTTTTGAACTCGAACATAGATTCTTGCACTCTCGCAGGTATAGTTTCTTATAGGCATACCCCATATAGCTTAAGAAGATTGCCTTTACTGCATGTTGTTCACTCTCGGTCTAACTATGGTATGCTTGAGCCTATAAACGCATGTGTAGAGCCGTGAATATGTGTCCTGTTTTTGACCTGACTCTTACTAAGGATCTCTGTTGTCTGTGCACCCCTGATTGTTGTGTGTGGGCGTGTTTTAGTTTTTTGTTTACTAATGTTTTTTTTTGCATGTTGGTGTGGGAGTCTCATTTGCCTTAATATATTGTTATATTCTGGCGATATAAATAACTTTAATAAATGGCAGAGGACAGGGAGAAGAGATGAACTACCGAATGACCAGCCGAAAAACTGGCAGGTAAATTCTTTAGTTTCAAGGATGTCATCGGGAACCTCGTCATGTGAGAAAATCCCTTAAAACTAAAATCGCAGTTGTCTTCCAAGAACTCAATTTGAAAAAGCTACTACACCTATCACCGAGGTGTAATAAAGAAGATTAACCTCAAATTGACAGAACTGCCTAGGGTCGTCAAATCAATCAATCAATTCTACGACGAACAGCGTACAGAACTCCACTCCCGACAGGCAGAATCCTCAACTTTCACACACAACCAGGTCTTAGTTAAGCAAATCAAACCGGAGCCAGCAGAGTTAGTGAAATGGGTAGTCGTGTTAAAGCGAAGTCGAGTAGCGTTCAGATCTCGATGACATGTTTTTTTTTTTTTAAATAATTGGGAATCCTGGACGATTTTGTGAAAAAATTTGCGAGCTCAAGATTCACCACATACAGCATATTGCGAGTTAATTCTTCTACATGCGATTACAGCGTAATGATCTGGGGAGGAATGGCGTCCTGCGTGATGTATCGAATGTTTCTTTCAGGCAGGTGGAAATTTCAGTACGATAACGCGCCTTGTCCTAAATCTAGGTAAGCAGCAGAATACATCTAGAAAGTAATCAGTAGTTCAACATGTGCAGCAAGAAAAAAGTTTAGCACATTCGCTGTAGTTCACGCAGAGGTAGTGAGGGTATACCAATGGGAGGTATTATTTAAAAAAAAATTAGAGGTCTAGAGGCGTTATAAGTTATAAGTGTTCGAAGGCGAAAAGAGGCAATTGATAGGCTGCACATTAAGAAGAGGCTCTATATTAAAACCAACGTGGGACTCAAGGAATACATCGAATTGGGCTACCGTGAAATACGTGAAGATCAGTATAGAAAAGGCAGAGACCCAAATCAAAAAATTGTGACAAGAGTTGAAGGCATTGACGGAGAACAGGACCAGCTGGAGGGTCGATGTAGTTATGATACCTTATGTCTCACAAGGTGTTAAAGGAAGTAGAGAGGGATAATTTCCTGTTGGAATATGTTGTTCCAAACTTATCTCAACTGGTATCAACCGAATAGGGTTGTTTTTTAAAACTATATTACTGTTTTCATTATATACTTCTTGGCCTTTTTTTTTGGGGTGATAGCTAATATGGGCGTCCGCGTAAGGTACTTATATTAGAAATAAAAGCGGTTATATTAAGTATTCTTGCTTAGCGCCGGCTGTAATACAAGATGTGTCAGAGAATCTTCCAAAAAAGAAAAAGATTTATCTGGATCTTACCTAAATTGCTTAAGGGACCATGCTATCGCCGGGAGTGAAGAGGCAGATGCAGCTTATATGGATGCTCGGAAACATATCAAATACTAATTCCATCAAAAGGCGGTGGCGCTGACTTGTTATATTTTGCGAAAAAAAGCTTGGAAAAGACCACAACGTGTAGTTATGTAGATGCAATGATACGTAAAAATTTCCTGCTTCTATTGAATAAATAGTGGTAGAAGCTATCACTATTTTTGAGTAGAAGCTTACACCGGCCACTGAATTACGAGGATATATGCGGCAGAATTTCGAATACCTATCTGTGTTAGTACTTCTAACCTCGAAACTGTAGGAACACCTTACACGGAAAAGATAGATAGGATAGGTAATTAATTTCCAAAGACTTAGAAGAAGCTTCACACCACAGTATAAGAAGAATTTTGGAATTGGAAGCCAAACGGATAAACGTAACTATCTCACGATTGCGAAAGGAGACTTCTAGGATGCTTGGGATCGCATTCCTCAGCTTGAAAAGAGAGCTTTGGGTCTCTGTATATTTTCTGTGGAATGCCAGTATTTTTGGGCAGGAAAATAAGCTCATTATTACGTTACCAGAAATATTAAAAAGAGTTTTCTTCTTTACAGTCTGAACTGGGAAACTGTTTAAGACACGTCTGCAGGCGATACTACTGAAAGTCGACCTGAATGGGATCAGAGCTGTTGCGTATACTAATGACCTGGCAATCCTTTTATCGAGTTAATTCCCTCCAGTAATTAGTTATATTATTGAAAGTTCGCTGAACAAGAACAGAAGATGGTGCAAGGATTGTGGACCGAGCTTATGCTCTTTACGACTAAAACTAAGATAACCAACTTTGCCATGTCGCAATTAAACGGGTATCAACTCTCGTTTTCCTCCAGAGCTATAGAGTTAAGTACTTAGGAGTTATTTTAGACCCAAATTGAAAGCAAAATATAGAAGAGCGAGTCAAAAAGCCGAATTTTGCTCTTTATACCTGCAGCCGCACTATACAACGGTGGTACGGCCTATTCTCACTTACGGCTCCATAGTTTGGGTCATGGGGAAAGGATATAACAGAGATAAATTGGGCAAGGTGCAAAGAACTGCCTGCATTGGTGTTACTGGAGCGGTACGCACTACCCCAACTGATGTTCTCAATGTTCTGCTGCGCCTTCTCTCCGGGGATCTTCACATCATTCATTAGGCGTGTCATCGTGAAGTGTCATCAGAGTAGAAGAGTCGGGATACTGGGTCACCAAACCCTATGATTACATGATACCTTATCTTAACTTTACAAGGAATTTCAGTGTAAGAATCGCAACCAGGAAGGAATGGAGGAGCACTGACTCGAAGATGGACTGTGGTGTCGGGGTGCGTGTTTTCTCGGAAACTTTGAACATATCGAAGTTCTATAGGCTGCCAAACCACGCAAGCGTATTTGAAGCGGGAATTACTTGCGATTTTGAAGGCAAGCTCTCCGATCGGACTCAGTGAATCTCCAATAGCGAACGTTGGTATTTTTACGGACAGCCAGGCTGCCATAAAGGCGCTTGAGTCACCCACCACCTCAAAGGTAATCAGTCAGTGTAGGTCGCTAGGAGGTCGGTAGGAGATCTCAACATCCCCATTCTCTGGGATCCGGGCCACAGGAACATTCCAGGGAATGAGAAGGCAGATGAACTTGCAAGGAATGGTTTTGCTCTTCAGTCATCCAGAGCAGAGGATATTTCGTTTAATTGCTTTCAGCACTTCTTAGCAAAGCTAACCTTAGATTGAGTGCGTCTTCAGTCTGTGCCATCTTTAGAACGACATGGCCAAGCTTTAATAAAAATAGAAATTCAGAGCTGCTTGGCAGGTCTCGTGCTGTAATCGTGAAATTAGTCGCAGTACGCACAGGACACTGTGTAATAGGAGAAATTGCGACCAGACTTGGCGCTCCTTATAAGACACAC
This sequence comes from Leptarthrus brevirostris, assembly GCA_964036015.1. Classification (NCBI taxonomy): domain Eukaryota; kingdom Metazoa; phylum Arthropoda; class Insecta; order Diptera; family Asilidae; genus Leptarthrus; species Leptarthrus brevirostris. Next base: position 14,670,628 of record OZ038374.1, read on the forward strand.
TGTCGCCGTTGTGGCGATGTCAGCGAAAAAGAAACCGTGTTTCAACTGCTATGCAAGTGCCCAGCACTGGCAGGTGCAGGAGGATACTGTGAGATTACTTTCAGGAGAATCTTCAGACAAATTGAGGTGTAAAGATCAGGCAGTTAGCTCAATTTCTTAACTCCTGGGGTTGGCTCTAACACAGTGGTCTCACGCTCTGTTGGATTTCCAATGTTCTACTACCTCTTGCCCAGGACAGGCAGGTGACTAACAACCGGGTTCCCTCAGGTTGTGGCATCAACCGAGTTTTATTTGTAATGAGCATTCCATGGTTGTAACACTTAGGCCTCAGTGCGGTCTATGCGAAACCTTCTCGGGCCGCCACCGCAAACTTTGTAACTTAACCTGATACAAAGCTTTTTTCTTGGTCCTTTTCTAAAAAAAAGCTTTGTAAAGCTTTTATTTTATAGGATCCGATTTGGAAATGAAAAGTCTTCGAAAATAATTTTCTTCAATTTTGTTTCTAATTTAAAAGCTCTTCACGGCTACATTTCCATGCTGGACGCAATTGTATATTTTTCTGATCACAGAAACCTTCCGGTAATAAAACTTAAAAGTGGTCAACTCCACATATCTACATAATTATGGGATTGGAAGAAAATCCTTTCATCATATAGCATCATCTTATGATTAATATCCGTCACAAGTTTCAATCTACCAATCAAGTGAAGTGTATACAAATCGGTCAGGAATTTTGATTACAAATTTCAATCACAATAACTCGAAGCAGCTATCCTCCCTCTCCACTTAACAAGGAGATGCAGCGCAACAGTTCGATATTTTAGCGATTTTCCCTCCTATAGAATTCGGGAATGCATCCAGAGTATGAGGCACAGTACAGACGCCATCAACACAAATGAACATTGGTTGACTTCATACCGCTACAGGGAACAAATCCAAAGAAGAAGCTTCCAGGCAGAGACGGATAAAATGATAAAGCCACAGTACCCAAACATAGTAGCTTTATACAGTCATCATCGGAGCTTTTGTATTAATTAATTTCCACGTGAATAAATTTTGTTTTGTTTTGGATTCATCAAAAGCAGATGTATAGAAACTCTTCTGTACTTTTGCTCCTGTAGTCCCACCGCTATGTAGCTCCTGTTTGCGTCAAGAATGCCTGCCTGCCTGCCTGCCTACTCAAAATCTAGAGATATCGTTCTGCGCTGTGCTACTGTTGTTCTGTGATTGCACGTTTTTGGTTTTCTGTAATTTGTGATTAACATCAAAGGAATTCTCCCGGAGTACACATCGATTTGATTGTTTAATTTAACATTAACATGCTTACCCACAGGTGACTAAACAACAAAGCGGCTAATTAAGCGGCTCAAAGCCAACGAAAACTGCTACAAAATGACATGACTTTTAATTAAATTCAATGCAAAAGGATTCCAAGAGGGATTCATTCATTGAGGGTGGCAACAATCTTAAACTCTCCAATTTGAAACTGTCTTTCTTCCGAGGTCAAGGACTTAACAAATTTGTCACAGATGATGGGAGATGGTATTGTTAGCACATGATCCAGGCCTTTGTCATTATTTTTGATGACTCTGTGATTTTAGCGCATTTTTTTTATGGGGATATTTTTCGTTGGTCTACCTCACAAAATACACGATGTTTTCCTAACATGTCCAGAGATGCTTTTCGTGGTCCAGGATTCTTATACTTAACATCTACTTAAGGCTTATGAAATTGGCCAGCGGCCACCTTCTTGGGATTAAGGCTGTGATTTCTTTCAATACAAATAACAGAACATGTCAGGCAGCAGTAAGGGCAGTTAGACAGACAGAAAGAAGTTCAATATGTTAACCATGCTGAGGATAGGAAAAGAAGAAATATTCAAGAATTTTTATGTGACTTGGACAAGCACGAAGGAATAATCTGAATAAAAGGACGCCAAGGAGTAGACATGAACAAAGGGGTATAACGAAGAAAATGTTAAGAAGTAAAGAGAAGAATGCAAAAAGCGGCAAAAAATGGGAGAAGTAGGAAGTGACAACTGAAAAGAATTCTATTTTACGAAAAAACAAGAATAGGTTAAAGAAATTCTAATAAAAAAGCTGTAGAAAGAAGAAAAAAAAGGCAAAAAGGTTAGGGGAAAATACGAGAGGATAAGAAGAAGTAGATGGGGTGATGGAGGATAACAAAAGATATGAATAATGCAAGATGAATGATACTTTATTCCAACATTTCTAAACCCTACAGGTCAAATTTAGCCAAACCTGCTCTAAATACAACCTACTCTGTTAGAACCACATAAGAACAGCACAATTAGAGTGATTTTAAAATTTCTAATTTCTCAGAGTATTTTTATTTTATTTATTCAAAAATTAGAAAAATAAAATATATATATAGCATGGCGCCTTTTTAGCAGACAAACCAGACTTTTCTTTTGGTCCTGATGGTGTTCCACCTGCATTCTTGAGATCCTATTCTGCCGCCTCACTCACTCCACTGGAACTCATCTTCAACAAATCTCTTCAGGCCGGTAGATTTCCTACGTTATGGAAGAGCTGCTTTATAATTCTTGTTTATAAAAAGGGGCATAAAAACTTAATAACAAATTATAGGCCAATCGCGAAGCTTTCCTCTGACGGCCTGATAAAATTTAGACGTTTAAAAGAATCCTCTAACAGCCTAATGCCGCTTAGGCCTTTAGAAGAATCCTCTAACGATCTGACGATTTCAGGCCGTTGGAAGAATTTTGACGATAAATGATCGAATTCTTCGCCGGCGTTCGCCTAACGGCCTAGGCTTCCGACCGACGGCCCAATTTGTCTAAGGGCCTACGACACATATATATAATTGACTTAAAAATTCAAAATTACGAGACTTTAGACTATGCGCCAACCAACTCAGTCGAACTTGAGATGAACAATGATGCCTGGAGAAGTTCAGTTCTAGGTTGCCGTAGTGCTCGTTGACGAGGCGAGACATCGAAGTAATATGCCCGAGGGTATCATACAAAGTTCGGTGAAGGCGCAGTACAGAAATTCGTTTAAGTAGGTGTCTTCAAGCGACCATCTTTTCACAAACTTCGACGTCGAGTTAGCCTTAACAACGATCGTTACATGATTTTTTTTACGATGTGGCCAAAGCCTAGGAGACAACCCTTTGATGCGTTAGCGTGGTTTTGGCCGGAAGGGAATTAGGGTAAGGAAGTGAGGAAATTTGAATGTCTTGTTTTTGCATTGCTGCGAGCTAGACAACAGCCCAGAGTCAATTTCTTAATAAAAACTCGCGAGGGTCTCGAACCCGCAACCCATGGCATGGTGGTCGTGCCGCTCAACGAATTGATCCAACTCCACCTCCAATCGATCCTCGAAAGAAAGACGTGTGTTGAAAACCGCACCCAAATCTTTAGCTTTGTCAATTCTGTTCCGGACCGTGCCATGAAAATGAAATGAAATGAAAATGCTGCGGGAGAAAGTCATAGTTGTGTGCTTGCTTGCATTTGAGGGAAGCATCATTCACAAAACGTGGCCAAATCAGTGTTCAGTAGACCACCATCGGAGTCTTGCGAGACAAATCGAAATAATTTGGCATCATCCGCATAACACATCCGCGTTGGATAGAAGAAGCAAAACATCATTAACATACAGAACGAAAAGGAGCGTGCCAAGAGTACTGCCCTGAAGTGACAGACATTTGGTGTGAAAGAGCTACCCCGAAGCAAGCTACGTGCGACCAAACTAATAAGAAGACTACCATTCATATTAAATTTCCCATTTCCAATTTGGTCACCCAGACAGGGTGAAATAGCCGCCTAACTGCTAATTACTTCATATCAATTAGTCTTTCCTCTTTTCAAAACATTCGAAAGACTCATAGATGTACACCTACGGGCTCCCCCCCCCCCCCCTGACGGTATTATCAATGCTCAGCACATCTGCACGAGGGGTAGTCAATAAATACTGACCTTCATGAAGCAGTAAGCACCATTGGAAAGACACTCAGATATAAGAATTCACACTGTATGATTTTATGGAAATAGGGGGGGGACCTTAAATAGCGTCAAAACTGAGACCATCAACAATGCAGAATGATCCCAGGGAGCAAATCCATACGTCGGTCAATAGATCAAGGCTAGTCTGAGTAGTCGGCATATATACAAGGGAAACTGGGAAACCACAAGACTGTTAGAGCCGTCTGTAAGGTAAGCCCACAAGGCGACGTTCTATCTCCATTGCTCTGATTGTTCTCTGACTTTAAGTTCTGATTTCGCTAGATAGAATTGGAATAAAAGTGGTAAATTATGCAGACGACCTGGCCTTATTGGTATCAGGAAAGTATTTAAGCACCATAAGCGAACAAACGGAGGTCATAATACATAGATCGGCGAGTAACTGGGTTTCTGTTAACAGCTGAATCACGCAGAGTTGGTGGCAACACCACAAAGGTAAAGACCCAAGTAAAGTATTTGGGTATTATTCTTGACTCAAAATTAAACTGAAACAATATTATGGAGCACAGCTTTGATAGCGTTTTATGCCTGCAAGAAAACCATAGGCAAGACATGGGGCATTAGCCCACATATATAGTTCACTGGATGTATACATCAATAGTAAGATCACGCTCTGGTAAATAGCTGTCACCATGAAAAGCTCGCCAAAGCTCAGAGAGCTGCCTGCTTGGGCATTTCAGGGAGACTAAGTACAAGGCCAACTACGTTGGAGACAATGACTCAGCTATCTCTACTTGAAATCCATGGTAAAACTATAACCGGGCGTAATACCTTTATTTTTTTTTTCAATCACCCAAGTTGGAAATTTCAGGACATGACCAGAGCAGTATACTAATGGCCTACCCGGGAGATCATCTGCAAGCGAGCACTGGCTATTCCGTTTCCACAACAAGTTTTGATAAAGCTTTCTATATAAGAATACCTAGTAGAAAGAAATGTGAGCTAATACCAGGAATACCGATCTTCACGGCTTATACCAGGAATACCGATCTTCAGTGGAGAGTGGTATGTGGCCGCAGAATTTTCTGAATATACAAAACTCGTATTTCCTACTGGAATATTTCAGTGTGTATCAAAGAGAGGTCCTTGCCATTGAAAAGGCGGCTCATATATGATTAAGTCACAGCTGCTACGTAGTTGCAGGAGTGATCCCCAAAGCTTGGCGGCTTTACACAAGGTGATTCTCTGTCATAGTGAGGCATTAAGTAATTAGACGTCCGATATTCTGGCATAGGAAGATTCGTAACCGAGTGCTTCACAGATAGAGAGATCGATCGGTCGACCTTTATATCAGTAAAAGTAGAAATCGACCTGAATGTTGTTAAGCCCGCCGAGCACATATGGAGTGATCTACCAACGACTTCTGCCCTGGGTTGACCAGAAGAAGATTTCAGGCTCTTGACAAACACTTCCTTAGTGGACTAGATAAGTTTACTAGCTTGTTCAATTACTGCAAAGCAGATCTTAAATCGATTCAGGTGAGGTTCCTGTGAAATGGTACCACAGCGGGCCATATAAGAGTCTACGTAAAGCCGACTGGTTACAATACGGTGGCCGCTAACTTACCTATCCTAATCTAGATTAACAATAGAAAAGAATAAGCTGGAATGACTTAGTAATATACAACATCCCCCATCGCAAACTTTTTATAAACATTGAAATGGAATTTCTCAAGTTCAAACTAAAAATAGTAAACAGAATCCAAAGCTTATCATGCTAAAATGCTAAACTCTCCAAAACCTCGAATAATATCAAACTTTTTTGTAAACAAACACGTAAGACCTGCCAACATTATCGCAAAAAAAGTGACAGTTGTCAATCTTATGACAACTTTCTAGCAAAAGCAAAAAAAGAACGCCGTAGGAGTCTGCGCAACTCTTATAGAATCAAGCGGGGACCACATTTCCATCTTGACTTGCTCGATTTCAAACGTAACCCAGTGATGGCGGCCACGACGGGTAAAAAATTCACGGGACATGCTATTAACTCAAAAAAATCTTGTGACATTTCGAAAGACGTCCACAAATTAGTTTTTAAATTTCCGATGTCAATCAAATCGTGTGTCACATTACTAATGGACGACGTGTTTTTACTCAACCTTGAGATATTTTTCGGTTCGTCGTGGACGTCTATAAAAAAGGGGAAAAAGCAAACTGAGATGTTTTGGTTGTCGGTCCATTTATAAATTATTTTTGTCGTTGGTCGCGTCTACTTCTAATGAAGATAAGCTAAGACTTTGTAGACGTAATATAATAAAAACGGAACAGTGCAAAAAGCTAATCTATATCCAGAGAAAAACTTACAAAATTCGTTTTATCTTGTTGCCACGAACACCTTGAACAAACTCAAGCCAATAAAGTTAAGGGTGGCTCTTAGCGCTCATATTTGCCCGGGCAAGAATTATGTTTATTAAAGAGCGCTATGAAAAATTCATAGGGTTTATTTTCCCCGGCATCATTGAATGCAGAATGCATCAATGGCAAGCAGTTTACCACATCTCTTTGCCAAAACAAAAGAAACTGCTGCAAAAGTGGAACTGGAACTGGACCTGAACCTGAGATGTGGACTTTTTGCCCCATTCGGAAGAGGATATAGCACATCGGTTGAATTGAACCCACTGTGGCGGTTAACCAAGTTGTTCCAGGTATCGTGTACTATAAAACACACTTCTCCCCTGGGTGTCATGATCAATAGAATGTGGAAATTTAATGGAAATATGTTCACATGAAGGGAGCTCTCAAGTTCCGATATTTTCTACGTTCGCCCTAGTGGATACATGGGAAATGGCAGGGAATTCTATACCAGAAGCAGGACCAAACGTCACATATTTTATGGGTCGTTTGCTGTTCTGTTTCCTTTTTGGTGTTATTGATAGACCGAATGTGATCTGGTTTGGAAAAAAACCAGCAACAAAGATGGTTCGTTTCACTCCCGTAGTCCGGCGATGATTGGGGACTTAACAAGATTATCCATTCACGAGTCTGTGCAATCCGTGAAATTTTAAACGAATTGCTTGCCCCTCTAATGGACTGAAGAGGATGAGTTCTATCTGTGGTCAGCAAACGAGACATGTTATTCTCTTGCCTTAAATCACTTTCTGGTACACTACTTCCTAATAATCTTGTGTGCTTATTCAATTATTCCCTAATAGCGCCTTAACGAACGATATTTTCTACAGCTTTCCTCTTTAATTTAAGTGAATTATTAATTGCGTCGACTTCGAACCATATGCGTCCATGTTTACTATGTAATTATTGCGAGAAAATAACCGCTTAATTTTAATTAACTAAACATCTACGGCCATCTCATGGAAGATAGATGGGCTGGACGCAATGTCCGAGTATATAGTTTATACAGGAAGTCGAAAGAATCTCTCGTGAGGTGAAGATACTTTGTATAATAATTCAATTTAATGTTATTATTTTCACGGTCAGTTAATTGGGACGTTATCAGTTCCAGAAGACGTCAGATTAAGTGTTACATAAATATTTAGTTTTTCGAGGTTAATCGAGGTTAAAAGTCGCGATAAGCTCAAAAAGTGCTATACTGAAATGGAATTGGTAGACTATACAAATCAGGTTGAATTTTTTCCAGTAAATCTAAGAATAATTGTTAGAACTCAAATTTAAAAACTCCGGCAAGGTATCCAAGAACTCGAACAATTTCAGTTTGGTGGTCGTCGTATGCCTTGTTTTTGGAATAAGGTCATTTTCAGCTATCGCAAAGACCTATATAAACTAACCTAGGAAGATTGTCAGTCGAGAACAGTTCATCATGGCGGGGGATTTTAATGTAATAATTGGGGCAGGACAAGTTTTGGATGAAAGTATGGCAAGAAATGTTTCGGGAATATCAGTTGGTAGAGCTTCTAAAGATGTTATAATAGATAATAAAGGAAGAAGATATTTGGATTTGTGTGACGAAATGGGTAGTTTTATTTTGAATGGACAAATATCTGGTGATCATGAGGGGTGAAATAAGTTTTATTAGAAGAACAGGGTTCTCAACCGTCCTATAATTATAGTACGTGTACTATAATTTAACCAGTTGTACTATCCGCAATCCTGATTCCATTATAGTACGCAAGTGTACTATAATTTCACTTCGTCGAAATTCGCTTTTAAGTTTCACTTAATTAATGCTTTCACTACTTTATATTTTATTCCAAAATCGTTATCCTGATTATTATTTTACTTAATGCTTAGATTAAGACGAGGAACTTCCAATTTTATATGGTAAAATTTGTATTTAATATTGTTTAAGTGACGCGCCAAGAACCCTCTCAAACAAAATAATTTTTGCGGCGCCTAAAATCCAGTTTTACGTAGTGTGTGAAAGATTATCGCACACTATTAAAGTTGGCACGATTTTTCGAGTTTAAGGTCATTTCAATTAGTTTCTTCCTCGTTGTCGTAGCTAGAAATGGGCATTTTTTATTCGAATAAAGATAAAAGCTCAAATAAATTGAAAAATCGAATTAAAATTTATTTGATTACAAAAATTATTTGTTACTTGGAGGATTATTCGCAAATAATTATTTGTTATTTGATGCTTTTTATTTGAATTTCAAATAATTATTTTTTATTCGATCGTGCGTTATTTGATAATCAAAAAATTATTCGTTATTTGATGACTTATTCGCAAATAATTATCTGTTATTTGGTGCTTTTAATTCGAATTTCAAATAATTATTTGTTATTCGATTATTACGTAATTATTCGATAGTTGATGTATCTTGATGGAATACTTATTTGTTTTATGGTATCATTTACTAAAATCTTTACTGTAAAACAGTAAAGGCAAGGCAGCAAGGCAGTTTTAATTTCCTAAATACGAGACACCTTGTGATATTACTTGCGTGTACCAAGAAATAATTTTTTGAAATTGAACTAATGGACACCAACAACAAATAATTATTTCATAAAGAGACATGAACTATCGAATAGTTATTTAATAATCGAATAACAAATAATTATTTGAAATTCGAATAAAAAGCACCAAATAACAAATAATTATTTGCGAATAATCCTCCAAACAACAACAATAACAAATAATTATTTGAAATTGGATTAAGGAGCACCAAATAACAAATAATTATATTCGAATAACTTAAAATAAATTGAAAATCGTTATTTGATTGAAAATTTATTTGAATAATGCCCATTACTGGTCGTAGGTACGTGCCGGTCGAACTCGCACTTGATTAAACGTTTTCTCTTGTTTTGTTTTGTTTTTACCGGAAAAAGCACTGCTGTTTGCATTGGCTACCAAAATATACTGTCAAGCGCGGCACGTGGATTTATTTTCCTCTTTGTCATAGTCATTGTCATTGTCTTGTCATAGTCAGTAAATTGGCACATTCATTAATTTTGCCGTAAGTAGGTATATGTTTTTCTTCAGTGACTAAATTGTGTTGTTTAGGAAAATGCTGAGCACTGCGAGATACCAATATGGAAATGGAAATTACGTTGAGAAGTGGACTGGATAGAACAAAGTTCTTGAATAATTTGTATGTAGAAACATAATATAGTCTGTTTATAGAAGTTTTAGTCGAAAAGTTCCAATAAGATAAAGCATCAAATTGATTTTTACATGTATGTGATTATAGAATTGCCTTGTCCATGCATGAAGGCCTCGTGTAGTGGATGATATTAATAAATCTACGTAAAATACAATTCCAAACTATGAGAAACTGTCAATGTGGCCATAAAATTTGGGAAAGTTGAAATTTTTTGACAATTTTTTATAATTCTTTATTGTGTTCTGACTCTTTTGCAAAAACATATGAATTTCTTGACATTCTTACGACTCTCCAACTTTTCTTAACAGATAAACATTCTGTTACAATTTCATACATTTTTTCCGGGTATTTGCAGGGGTTTTTCATATGTTCTGCAGCTAGACTTTCTGCATTTAAACATATTTTTCTTAAAACTTGATAATGGTTGATGAATCTACTGACATTTCTGCAACAAAATCAATGTGTGCATTTTGCATTTTTTTGCGGTGATAAAACAATTTTTTTAACTAGAAATTTTTTTCAAATGTTATTTTTTTCCGATTGTATGATAAAGGGGGTGTATCGCCACTCTATTCTGGGACCTGCGACAAATATTTGTTCACTCGGACAAATCTTTGCCTGCTCCATCGTTGGCAAATACTTTGCCTGCTCCATCAGCATTACCTCCATCAATCAACGCGTCATCTAATGCTCAACACTTGTACAATTGTATCGAAAAATCTTTTAACGAGCGCGGAATTACATTTGAAAATGTTTGTTGGTTCGGATGGTTGTAATACAATGTTTGGAGATCATAATTTCGTAATTAGTCGTTTTCGTTATAGTTGTTCGGGTCTATTTTCCTCGAAATGCCTATGTCACTCAATGCATTTGAAGCTTGCAAAAGTTTGCCTCAAACATGTAAAGACGTAACTCGAAACATTTTCAATACTCCTTGATGTGCAAATGCATAAAATTTGACATCCATCCCAAAACAAAGTGGCTTTCAGTTCATGATGCTGTTTCACCAATTCTTGAATAATAGGTAGCTCTGAAAGATTTTCTTATGGCAAAGCGAACGACTGAATGTTTACTCGCCATCGACCAGATCAGTTCTACAATGAATGATCCAATTATTCAGTTATTTTTTTCCTTGATTGGGCTCCCCCTAAATTTACGAAGTTGAATAACATATTTCAGTCTGAAAAACACATGATCGCCAACATGTACGATTCCGTTCGTTTAACGTACGAAGAGTTGCTGAAATCTTACATGGATCGAGATTACGTTACAAAAACTGAAACTGCAAGAATTTATCCTTTCGATACATTTAAATTTTTACTGCCACTAAACATGTACCTTGGCGTTATACCCCCCAGGAACTTCTTTATTAGGAAAAATTTGACTGAAATACTAAAAAAATTACCTAAAATGTATATGAAATTAGATAAACATACATTCCTAACGAAGGCGAATAAGTCTCTCCTCCTTTCTTTTTAAAAGTTTGGAAAGACTTTTAGCGGTCCACATCAAAGAAATAGCTGTCTCTCATTCTCAACAGGCATATAGTAAGAATAAGTTGGTTGAGGCAGCCTTTTATGTACTGATCGAAAAGATACAAAGATCAGTCATGTAGAAGGAATTAAGCCTCGCAGCTTTTATTATTATTTTTTTATTGACAGTGCTTTTAACAACGAGGTAATTGCCGCACCGTTAATTAGTTGGATTTAGAAAGTTCACTTATCGAGCTTACAGATCTCATACTCAAAAGTATGATCGTAAACTTCAGTTGGGCGGGATCCCCCAAAAAAAGCTACGTAACTGGGGCACTCCTCAAAGAGGGGTTCTCTAACTGCTTCTTTGAAATCTGATCCTAAACGATATACTTCTAGATATAGGGCACTCCGGCCACAAAGTTATAGTTTACACTGACGAAGTTGCCTTGTTAACCTAGGGTACACACCCAAATATTCTAGTAACATGCGCTCTGCAGACCATTCCTTAACAGCATCCACCATGGTGAAACCCTTCGATCAGCAAAATGCATCCTCAACTCCCATTAGGCTCAATTGAGTCCACACTTGGACACGTACCGACTACGTACATTAAAAATTTCCGGATAAAGGCATAACTAAAAGTATTGATTAAATTATACCAAGCCTTATATCAACACCAATCTCGTCTCCTCTTTTCCCACCGCTAAGAATATGAAGAAGCCGCAATGTGTACACTTTACACTGACGGTTCTAACTTGGAGGGGAAAAGGGGAGGAGCTACTTGGAATACCTCAAACTAAACATTTCTTTTGGTTTGCTAAACTACTGCAGTGTTTCTTAAGCAAAAATCATGACTATAAAGGTAGTTTTAGAATGTAGTTAAGCGATATATGTACGTATCCTTGCAGCCTTTCAGACTATTCTCAAATCTTCCAAAGGAATGTAAATGTATACGACATCTTAAGCTGCTAAAATGACATAGCTGAGGATTTAGCTAATCTGGGATCTGCTGATATGAGGAACCTTGTTCTTTTCACTAGAAGTTTCAAATTTTTTTATATATCTTTTTCATACGGACGGGAATTCAGCCCCAAAGTGGTATCGTAATGGACCATTATTGCCCTAAGTTTACCTTCCCCTTGAAAGGCTGCCACTCTAACCTAACCTACATAGTAACTTTAATATTTTGCTGCAATTTCCTTTCAACTACTGCAAGTCTCTGGACCAACTACTGCATTTGAAATTCTTAAAACGGCAGCACTGGTCAGGAAGCGGAAAGATCACCAGTTAGGTGGTTAGGCGAAGTGGAGAGAGACCTTCGGATGTTGAGTGTCGCGAATTGTAGGGGGATCGTGCCTGTGGATGAGCACTGTAGTGTAGAGTGCTAAGAAAGTAAAGGCGTCGTTTAGGCACGGTTTTTTCTGGAACGTATCAACCATTTGAAAATAGAATTAGGTGTATTTGTAGGTACACCCAAAATTATAATTTGCCTTTTCCAAAATGAGGGGAGGGTGGTATGCGCGGGTTAAAATGGTTGTACAAATTTATACCCTCCCCCGCACTACTTTCCCGTCCCTTACCCTCCACTTTCAAATTTTCAAAGGAGCGGAGGGGCTGCGGAAGCCATTTTTTACCTTCACCCTCTGTGCCTACACCAACCTGCCACCACTTTTTAACGATCAGAATGAAGTCATGAGTAGACGTATGCGTTCGTCTACGCACCATTTCTTAAAGGCAGTGTCTATTTTCTATCCTCACGTCTACACGGAAAGTACACGGAAGTACACGGAAATACACGGAAAGTACACGGAAGTCTTTGGATATACACGGAAAGTTCAAGTAGAAATTTCACCGACTACACGGAACTACACGTTATTACGCGATAAGCGCAAATAGACACTTCTATATTCATATTACTGGTGACAGTTTATCACAGCCTGTTTTAGATACAAACCTGGCGGCCGCCCCACAGGTAATTAAGTAACTAAACGCCTGATTAATACACCTCTTCCTCCCAGAAAGTGTTGCGTACACGTTCCGTCAACATTTTATTAAACTTTCTGGGAGGAAGAGTTGTATTAATCAGGCCGCCAGGTTTGTATCTAAAACAGGCTGTGATAAACTGTCACCAGTAATATGAATATGGAAGTGTCTATTTGCACTTATCGTGGACTGACGTGTAGTTCCGTGTAGTCCGTGCATTTTGTACTTGTACTTTTCCTGTACTTCCGTGTAATTTCCGTGTACTTCCGTGTATTTTCTGTGTACTTCCGTGTGATTTCCGTGTGCTTTCCGTGAATTTCCGTGTACTTTCCTTGAATTTCCGTGTACTTTCCGTGTACACCGAAATTACACGAGGGTGGTAAATAGACACTGCCTTTAAGAAATGGTGCGTAGACGAACGCATACGTCTACTCACTTTCATTCCTTAGAATACTGATTTCGTCAACAAAAATACTCCCAAATCCAATTCCTGCTAAACAAATATTTTTTTTTTGTTTTAATTAAATTATTTTGTTCCTTGCAACCGCCGCCGTTCGAAATACGAGTAAAATTGCATTTAATTTTGTTAAGATCTTCACAATGCAGACAACTTTAAAATGAATCTCTGCCGACGTTCATGGTCACCGCCCCTTAAACATCGACAGAATTCAAGGGTGATCTCAACCCTTCTTCGTAAATTTCAATAAAGCCCTTCAAACTAGGCCGGGGTAGGTAATACGTGCATAAATATGGAGAAAAACAATAAGTTGCTTCCCTGAGTGCCCTGTGCAAGTTGTACCGCCGCTGCCGTCGTATACAGCACAGCAATGGGTGTCTTCTACTATGTGCCCGTGTAAAACGTAGAACGTATCGGATCCTGTCATAATGAGCAAAGACGGAAAAGGGTAAAAGCGGCGTTTATTATTTATAATTATGTAAATGTATACGCTACATAAAGGGTTGACTGGGCTCATGTTGCACTGTAGTTGTATCTGTGCCAATATTATAATAGAGACATTGCCTGGGGGCATACCATATGCTTCATATTTCTTACCGGTATCAGCTTTTCTACAGCAACGATGAATACTTGCGGTCTTTGGTGTCTCTTTCTACGTCAGCTTATGGATGATTCGCATCCATCGTATGGTATCCGTACCACCCTAGGCTCATGCCTTTCATTGATTTTCATAATTTCTCATCCTTTCGGTGCCATTAGAGGGTTTTTGTATTGTAATTGTCGTGAAATTAGGAAGTCCCACAGGGACTTAATTAGGATGACTCGTCGTACTTTTTGGTCTTTGTTACGGTGCGCTGGTGTTTCCTGTTTACGAACCCTTTGCGACCTTTCTTTGCAAAATAATTAGGTAAGCACAGAACTTTTGACTAATTTATTTCAATTAATGACGTTCCTGAGTTTTAAGGGTTTTATTATTTTCAAATAGGTCTGAATACTGTATTTATGTATGAGTAGGTCTGCGAGGTTCTTGGATGGAGTCAGACTTTTTCGCAATATTTATTTTGTCATGTTAAAACCGTAGGATAGGTTAGAGAAGTGCTAGCATACCAGTTTAAGTGCCCTAAGTAAAACTTTTCTCTATTTTAAAACTAAAACTGTTTGTCAACCCTGATTACATGTAATTAAAGCACACCATCAGAATTACTTGACACGAACAATGGATTAACAATTAAAAAACCACACAACGACTACAATTATTCATGTTGCGAGTATATAAAAAAAGCAGTCATCCCAACACGTAGAAATACATCAACAGCCTAACAAAGCCATCGACAGTAAAATTGTGTTGTAATACAAGTCTTTCGACACCTGCCACGATAGGGCTCAATAGATGGATTTTTTACACGAAAGCCCATTAAAGGGCAGTAAATTTGTTAGCCGAGATCTATCAGATTGTACGCACTCTAGGGAGGAATTTGCGGAAACATACGTGCATACCTTCGGCGAACATAAATTTTTCCGTAGATAAAAGAAAAACAACAACAACAAAAAACACGAAAATACGCGAAACAATAAAAGTATTCACGGGCAAGCAAAAAGGAAGGCTCTTCGATTAAGCTGTCAGCACAACAGAGGGATCATAACAGAAGGAGTGTAGGATTTGAGCTTTTTTATTGTCGATTTATTTTTTGCAATTCATTTTCAGAGTGATTTTTAGAATTAAAGCAATTTTAGTTGTTTTTTATTTTAAATTATTTTTTATAATCAGCATTTGAACTCATGACAACAAAGTACAACACTCCCTGAACAATGTTTCCACTTCATCCCCATCTGGAACTCAATAATTCTTCGTTAATTGCTCATTAAGTATTGAAGCAGAACATTTTTATTGCTAATCGCTTTTTGCTGTGATAATTAAATGTCGCACTATTTATGGTCACAAGATTATCGCTGGGAAAGGGCTAAATGTCGTCAAAAGTTAATCGCATTTTATCAGAACTGTCAACTTGAGAATATTTTCCGCGAAGAAGCAATTAAAAACAACTTTTGACAGTTAATAAATGTAGCGTATGTGTTATCAGTATGGCTGTTATCATACGAAAAATAATTCAAAAAGTCTTGTCAATTGTAGAGAAAAAAAAAGAAGAAGTAACACCGAATCTTTTGATATTAACCGACAATGTTGCGTTGGGCTAAACTGACAATATTGAGTGTGATGCATTACAAAATCTAATTAGGAACAATTAGAGCGAAGTGATAGCTCAATTTACCTAGAAAAACATAGTTTTTGAATGGCAAACGAAAACAATATTATTTACTAGTTCTGTTGGTTAATAAAACAAATTTTTTTTTACATTTTAGTATTCATTCTGGGTCAAAAGTTTGGAACCACCCACCGCTGCCTTATTTGTTAATTATAAAAATCCGCTTCTCTCTAACTTCAGCCATTCCAAAATTAACATTAAAATTAATTGGTATTACCGGACTATGTGGGAATTCCCCTGGGAAATTGTACAGTGACGGTATTAAGTCTTCGAGAATTTAGAATTTTGACAGGATAAAAGGGCAAGTGTGAGCAGCACATAATAAAACTCTATCAATTTCGTAGTATAGTCAACTTTTCACAAAGTACTTATGCTACAGTCTCCGTTAAGTTATGTATTCACTTTATTCGTGCGCTTATGTAGGTGAAGTTAAGGTTTTACAATTCCATAGCAACTAGAAAGCATTATAGTTTCGTTAGGCAAAGGTTACTTGCTATTAGATAACCGGCTCCCTAAATTACCAAGCTAGTCTTGAAAAAGTAACACTGCCACCACAGTAAAACGAAATATATGCAGCTTTTAAAGTCATAAGAATCCCACCAAAAACATTTCATGTAAAGAAGGTTGCCAAGACTCACAAGCTCATACCGCTTTCACTGTTAAAACGTTATCAAATCTCATGTGGAGCCAAGCCCCTAACTCTACAAGGATTAACTCTACAACCCCTAACTCTAGAAACCCTACATCTTCGTCAAAAAGTATGGCTTGGCCGTCGTACTGTCACCGGTCTTTAATCTTGTGTCAATGCATTAGATCCATGAAACGCCCAAGCCATACTTATGACCAAGATGTAGGGTTTCTAAAGTTAGGGGTTGTAGAGTTAATCCTTGTAGAGTTAGGGGCTTGGCTCCACATGAGATTTGATAACGTTTTAACAGTGAAAGCGGTATGAGCTTGTGAGTCTTGGCAACCTTCTTTACATGAAATGTTTTTGGTGGGATTTCATTTCTTTTTGCTAGATGTTCTAGTTCTTTTTATTTTTTCGGGCTGTATTTCTTGTACGTCAGGTATTCTTTTTTTCATAGCCCACTCTCTATCGTTGCCTCTTTTCCTTTTGCAATAAGCGATAGATCAGGGTGGTACTTAGCTTTTAACCAATTATATTCAACTATAGCTGACGGTTGTGCTTTATTTATTTTATTTATATTAACTTAAAGGTGGGGGGGGGGGGTTAATATGGTAAATTTATTTTTAAGTTAAGAACATAATAGTACAACATTTTTCAAGAATCTTCTGTTAAATTTTTGGATAAAAATATTGTGAGTTTCTCGAGGTAACAACATCGAGATTTTGTTTTTTTATTGATTTTTCAATTTTTAGAATTAAATAAAGACGATTTTTTTGAATTTTACGAAAATTTATTGATAAAAATCGGCGAATTTGTTGTTGCAAAATTAATTATAATAACAAAAAATACAAAATCTCGACGTTATTACCTCGTTATTTATGTAAAAAAGAAGTGTGCAAAATTTTAGAAGGATCGGATGAGAATTTTTTGAGTTACAGTGATCACCGACTTTTAAAAAGTAAATCTGAGAAAAACGCGTTTAAAGTTTTAACACTGCTCTTTTGTATATGAAATGTATCGAATGGACGGAGACCCGACCCGAGGCATTGTATCTCCAGCAGTTTTCCTCCAATCGACCTCAGATTTTAGCTAGATACTCTTGAAGAGTTGTAGGTACTATCAAATAACAAAAGTATCAAAAACAAAATTTTAATACACCCCCCCCCCCTAAATCAGACTAAATTATCTTTGCGAAAAAGTAAAAACATGTACACTTAACCGAAATAACAAAAAATCTCTGATTATGCTGTTAGCTTCAAGCTGAACAAAACAATCTTTTCATAGAAGCAATTGATTAGGTACCTCCGCAGAAGAAATTTTATATACAGACCTGCACCCCCTTTATGGGGGTTGAGGGTTAAAGTTACAAAATTTCTTAATTTGTTCATTGTTTGTGTACTAATCCTAGCCTGCATATCAAATTTCAGTTTTCTAGAACTTTTGGAAGTACCTACCAATAAGAAATTTTATATACAGACCTGTACCCTCTGTTATGGGGGGAGGGGGTTAACAATTACAGATTTCTTAATATTTTCGTTGTTTGTGTGCTAATCCTAGTCGGAATACAAAATTTCAGCTTTCTAAGACTTCTGGAAGTAACCTAGAGATTTGATGACGGAGGTTTTAATGATCATGAGTATCGAAATCGAGGTATTTCTGATATTAATTAAATCTAAAGTATAAAAGCTAGAGAAATGAAACTTAGTGTGTTTCATTAGTATGGTAACTATATCTTATTCTAAGAATTTGGGCTCTCTGGTACTATCCAGACCGAAGCTATAAGAGTTCAATATCCACGCAAATAAAGAGTACAGGTAGTATGCACTTTTTACTACTGACAAAATTATTTGAGAGAATCACTTAGTCCTGTCAAAATTCTGTTCTCATCCGGAGAGAATCACAGACTCCTGTCAAAAAAGTAACGCCAAATCTTGCGGAAGAATAAAAAAGTACCACCAATAAAAAGAATTCATGTGTGCGTATCAAACTCTCAAACTATCAATGTATTCTGATCTTTTAATGAGTGAAGTACATTTGACGGGCTGAGAGTAAAAGTGACCTATTTATAAGGTTCGGGCAAAAGTAGCTTAGAAAATGTTTCGCCCAAAAACGAATCGCGTGAGATTCCAGGCAAAAACGAATCGTAGAAAATTTCCGGGCAAAAACGATTTAACTACAAAAAGTAATGTAAAGTTAACGCATTTCATAAAGTGAATGGTGTACTGAAAATTTGTTTTTATTTATATAGGTCTCCTAAAATGCAGGTATGTCTTAAAGTTCCTCTCCTACTCTAATTTTCAATTGATGCGAAATATCTTCAAAAATTCCTAATACTAATTCAATAAAAATTATAACGGACGCTGTGGAAAAAATACTTTTCAAAAAATTTTGAAGTAACTACTAAACACTATCATGTGCGTGTCTAACATGCTCTTAACTAATTTTTTTATAACACTATTAATAAAAGTATTAAATAATATTCTAATATTAAAGGAATTAAGGATAAGTGAAATGGGTTAGTAGAAACCACGATGTACGCCTCCTTTAAAAGTGTTTACAAAAAATTAGGCTGGCAATTTCGTTAGAACCTAACTAACTAACTCGGACAATTATTACAATACTTTATTGAAATATTTCTTATAATGGAATTTTTACTCTTTGTAGAATAACTAAGAAATTTTATTCGTGAATCAAGTAAATTCTTTAACTATACTGTAAAAATTACGGGTAGATTTTTCGAAATAAGTCTACATATGACTAGCTCCATCACTCCAGTTAAATATAGTAATTTTTACAGTGATTTTCGCCGTGGATCCGAGCCTAAGTATACTTGCAGACCATAGTCCTACATAGGGATGGAGATCGAACTCAGAAACTCGATTCAACAATGATCGACCTGCAGTTTTATCCGATTTTGAAGATCGATTAATCGCCTTAAAAAGATCGATATCCATAGGTCGAACAGATCGATTCAATTTATTTCAAAATTGTGAAATTACAAATAATTAAAACTTTTTCCATATAAAAATATAGGGCCATTAGTAAATTAATTTAATAATTAATAGAACACAGCTTTGTAGCTTATAAATCTTAACTACATTGTTTCTTAGTTAAGATTTATAAGCTACAAAGCTGTGTTCTATTAATTATTAAATTAATTTACTAATGGCCCTATATTTTTATATGGAAAAAGTATTTCAAAAATGTTGCGTATTTATTCGAACAAAACGAAAATTGTGTGATACATAGAACAGTCATATTTGGAAGTACTAATACTGAGTCGTCTTCATTAAAGGAACAGAATTAAAAATTGAAACGCCAAAAGTAAAGGAGAAGCACACCTTTCGTGTCGCGTATTTGCAAACTCAAAAATTTCGTAAGAAAATACCAAACGCATTTTCTCTCTGTTAAACCTAATCTTTCCTATTAGTAGTAAAATGATCCAGAAACATTTAGGGAATATTTCCAAAAAACGTCCTCGTCTATGCCTAAGGCCAGAAACGTTTCCAGGAACGTTCTCGTAAACATTTTGGGAAAGTTTCTGCTCTCACACATAAGCATGTTTTGGGGACATTTTTTTGAAATAATTCTTAGAATATTTCTGGGATATTTTGTGCTATTAGGATTTGTTCCAAAATAAGGAAGAATTTTGATCTTTATAATCTTAGATCTCTTATAGTTAGAAGTTAAGAGTAATACTACTCAAGATACAAGCCCGGAAGTTGACACGAACAGCTGAGCATTGGTGGTGTAAACAAACCGAAACTTGCTACTGTAAAGAATAGGCAAAGTTTGGGGAATTCTACTTTTTCGTAGTATTTCTCGCAACATTTTTAAGGTCTCATTCTGAACATATGGTCACGATAAAAAATTTTCTCAATTACAATTTTCATGTGTTTTAATGAAAAGACTTTGTGTTCGTTTTGTTAAAGTGTTGAAATTAGAATGCGTCAATAACATCAACAGTTCACTTTAGTTTTGGCTAAGACAGTTTTCAGTTTTATATATGTGCAAGGATTGATTAATCTGTGATACAAAAATAAATGAAATAATGATGACACCCTTGAAGGTAAAACTTCCGAACTGTCATGTTTTCCGAGCTGGTATAGCGCGTTACGAAATTAAACTACACCTCCCCCCCACCCCACCCCCCAAATTAGGACCAAATTATTCTCCTATTAGCAATGGGGGATCACACTATACAACAGCAAAAGAACCATCCAAATCCGTCCACGCGTTACAAAATTAGGTTCCACCCCCACCCCACCAACATTTTTTTTCAACATACTCTACCCAACAGAAGAAGAGTTATCCGAATTGGTCCACGAGTTACGAATTTAGACTACTCCTCCACCTCCCCCACCCTAGGCCAATTTTTTTTCCTGGGGGTTCACACTCTGTAGAACAAAAAAGAATCATCCAAATCGGTCCACGCGTTACTTAGTTAGGTTTCACCCACATGGGTGAAACAAGAATCAAAAATCTCAAAATCAAAATCTCTTTGTTTTTGGGAAGTCGGTTAAAAAGAACCCCTTACCGTCCGACTTCGTCTGTCTGTCACGCCTGCTTATTTCAGAAACTACCAATACTATCGACGTTAAAAATTTGGAATAGTTTTAGATAATTCTTGCCCAACTTTATTGCAAATGAATTTCAAAAGGGGGGAGGGGGGGGGGGTCAAAATTTTAAGGTGCGGTTACTAGGTCAAGTGGGGTACCATATGAAAGGGCTTTATATTACATTACCAAATATATTTCCATTTTCTTTTATGCCGCATAGTTTTCGAGTTATGATGAAAAATGTCTTAAAAATATACCCCCCCTTACAATCGAAGAAGAAGAAAAATCTGAAACAATTACAATTGATAGAGGTTTATGTAAATATTACAGGAAAAATAAAACGATGTTTCTTACTAGGACAGATTTGTTAGAAACCAGCAACCTTTCAAGGTACGGAATATCTCGGTGCGCGAGTCTAACTCGCACTTGGCCGGAATTATTTTAAATTCTCTCAACGTTCAAAATTCGAAGCATTTTGAAAGTTTTTTACTACAATTTCTTAAAAGTTGATGGTCTAATTTACCCAGAAACAATCTTTTCGCATTTATTTATTCGATCCCGTCACTCTTGATTGATCGAAACCATATACACCTGCATCAGTTAAGATCTTCAGAAATCTTGCATACAAAATAGTCCTCGGAACATAGTTTTCAAGACGTTGTGGGTAACTTACCGTGCCCAATACAAATATATTTGCAAATTTGATTTTGAACCAAATCGTAGTAACAGTTTTGAATTATTTTTGTAAGTTCATTTTAGGTTCTAGATAAAGTAGACTCATAAAATATAAGCATCCTATATAACACCACAAAACTTTAAGAACCTTAAAGAAGAGTACTCGATTTTAACCAAATATGAACGTTTCATCTTAATATTTTGTAAAAGTAAAAAAATAAATCAAAATTTGTTTTATACTTAGCATCATAAAGCACAGCGTAAATCTTCCTGAATCTCTCTTTTTTTAATTCTCCTGACGATTTATTTAAAGTAATAGAAATGCAGGACCTCATCGCCTTATCTCTGAAAACTTAAAGATGATTTAATTAAACGCCATTTTACGATTCCGTGTTTCTTCCCACTCAAACACCTCCTCGAACCTACGACCAATCAAAATAAGGAATTTCGGTGACAAACTAGGATTGTCACCACATCCATTTCACTCGGAACATCTTATTTCAGGCAGTTATTCGTTCGAAGTATATCCATCATTACTGCAGTAAAAAAAAATGGCAAAAAATCCATTTGAACGTACTTACAATAGACCTGGGAACCACTTTTCACAGACGGCCTGCTCCAAATACTCGCCCACAGGAAACACAATATTTATTGAAGATGATTGAGGGTCGTGATTTATGGAAGCACCCAAGAGCGCCCTATTGCCTTGTCCGGGAAGGGAAGACGAATAATAGCAACGTTGGGTAAATAAAAAACTCAACGAACAATGAAAGACGGGAACAAGTCCTTATGTAGTCCCTTTATGCAGCATCAAAGCAGCATCGACAGAAAGACTGGATTGGTCCTGCCTCAATCCTCGAGTGAGTTGTATAACATTGTGCAGATGCATTCATCAGTTTTGCGCGGTTATGATCTCTTATCCTGCGATGAGCAAACACTAACTACAGGGGATTAATCCAAATAGAAATTTTTAATCCCTGCATGTACCATCACTGTCAGAGGACTTAAAGGACTGGGATGCGAATATAGGCAGATGCTCTGATCCGTACTTGTTAGATCTTTTCTGTTTTTTTTTCCTTTTTTTGTATTCTACTTTCTCATAATGCCTCCGCAGATATGATTATGATGACTAGTGCTTGCGCATCCCGAACCGATGACTGAGCCTGGATAAAAGAGCTCCGGCATGGATAATATTCATCGGCGCGATGACTAGTCAAGAGTCACCGGAAAATTGGGTAATGATGAATCGTTTTCTTTTCAATTTGAAATCTGTGGAGAAATTATGGGAAAATATTTTAAATGACGCCCTTTGCAATTAAACGAAACGACAACGGTCGATGGGGGTTACCGCCCTGCGGGCTTATTCTAAACTAGTCAGTTAAGACAATTAGGATCAAATTTCCGGAAGTTTCTATGCAAGATGATTTTTTCAAAATGTTAACATGTTTGAGGGGGTCCGGAAATGTTGTCTTTTCAAGACAATCAGTTTAGACCAATTGCCATAGTCGTCTAAATTAACGAGTTTAAGATCATTTTGTGTTGTATTGATTAAAATATATAAATAGCGCTAAATTATTTATTGAATAAGAGACCATCTATATTCATGTAATTGGTTTAGAGTGTTCGATTGGTCTAAATCGGTGGGTTAGTTAATTTTCAATTGGTCTCCATTTTTAAGAGCTGCAATAAAATATTTGAATGTTCGGCAGGGAAACTGGACCAGTAGTTTTGGTCTAAAATTTGGTCTAAACCATTACACAAGTCTAAAATTTCCGCATTTGATGCCCATCCGAAAAAGTATGCCGTCTCACAATCTCCCAATTTAATTCGAAATATTTTAGGGGTGAATTTTCAAATACAAAATGGACCCAAAGTCAATAAATAATCGTTGTGCATATTAAACAGTCCATCACGAGGACATTCAACCCTCTGAAACTAAATGAAACTGCATAATGGACCTGAAGGATTTGCGTTTAGCCCTCTTAACGAAAATTAGCGGCTAAAATTTAATATCACAGCCACTCCTCACGTCTCTGAATGTCCGCGACCATTGCATCGGTAGACTTCGAACAAAGAAGGTCTTCTCAGTCGTCGAATTCGAATGGCGGCCACCACTTAATTACATAAAAGTTGAGAGTTTTCAAAGTACGCTCTCGCGGGAAAGGGATGGTGTACAATGATTCCCATACAAGTTTGATGTTAAGGGTTACGCAAACCCTTCTAATAAACCCTTGACATGTTTTGACGATACATGAGAGTACCGTTGAGTATAAATGACAACATAACCCCATTCGCCCGAACGATAGTACTTATCCCGATGGATTTGTGTATGGGTGGGTTAACGACGGAACAAGTACTTATGACGATGGCGTATTAATTTTTATGTTAAGGACTCGTACGTAGCGTGCAAAGGGGTGATTCTAGGACTCCCGCCCTTATACCATCGTTGCTCAGTGCTGCTGCTGCTGCTGCTGTGATTGGTTTTTTTGGGGTGGCTATCAATCAGTGCCAACATAACAACGTGTGTCTCTTTGTTAATATCAACCCTGGATGATGGCCGATGATTGCAAATTATTGCGTCAGTTCAGCGGTGTACACTTTTCGAGTTATTAAATTTTTTTTTGCTGTGCATATTAAAGTGGAGCCTTTTCAATTCCTTACATTTTTGTCATATTCGTTTCGGAAAAGTATTTATTTCTTAATTATGTAGTAGGTCTGTCTAAAAAAGGTCACAGGATATAGTCAGGATATGATGATTTGGTGCAGTAGTCGTTGGAAGGTTTTTTCCAGTTGGTTATTATTAACATCGCGTTTATGTTTACGATAGTTCACATACCATAAGTAAAACGTAACTGCCAGCCTTCTACAACGACATCATTGTTACCATAGCGGTTATCCAGAGCATTAAGAACTTGTAAGATGGACCTGCGCTTTAGTGGTCATTTAAAACTCGCGTTTTGACGCTTCAGGTGTTATAATTAAAGATTCCAAACATTCGAAGTATGTCCGACAAAACAAAACTAAATAGCTACGATAATACGTCGGCAGAGTAAGTGATAACGTGTTGGTCTTCGATCATGAGAATCCCAGGATCGAATCTAACCGGTGCCGACCCATCTGGATGTTTACTGCTGACAACAGATTACGTTAAGAGACCATTGGATGTTGCAGAGAAATGTCTGCGGTTCAGAACCCACCTGGACTTCTAGATAGACTTGCAATCCTTGAACCGGGTGAAGTGCATCTCTTGTCCCATGTAAATAAATGTTTTCGGGAGCAAGAAAAATTATTTCCGGGTAGTAGGTTTACATTAATGGTTGGAAAAAGGTAGAGACCTCGCTGGAGAGCGTCACATACTAAGACGAGGGCGGTTTGAAGAGTGAAACACAGTTCGAAAACATATAGAAACGACTATGTTTATCGCTCTTCACCACCAAAACCAAGGTACCATATTTTGATTTACCTAAATTAAACGGCCTACAACTCTCACTATCCTCCATTGCCAGGTATTTATGTTTAGTTCAAGATCCCAAACTGAACTGGAAGCTAAACATATAGGATCAAGTTCTAGGCGTCATGTAGTACAGTAAGACTCAAAGAATCTGAGTTCTGGGTTGCTAAGCCCTATGGTTGCTAAGCCCTATGGCCACAGCAACATCCGCAGCTTAGCAGAGGACTGGAAGATGCCTTAACTGCATTACGCCTGCCATAAATTTTGAAAAAGGACTCAGTATCAGGATTCCAACTAGAAGAGAATGGAGAATGACGGAACCGACCAGCAACTATGATACCGTAATATTGACGGATGGTTCTAAGATTAAATAAGGTGTTGGTGCAGAGGATATCCGAAAATTGGCATAACGCAGTATCGAGCTCTGTTCTAAGATGGAAGAAGGTGTTGGAGCAGGAGTTTTCTTTGAGACATTGAATATTTCGATATATCTTATCGTCTACCGAACACATCGAGCGTCTTCCAGGTGGAGGTGCTTGCGATTATGAAGGAGTGTTAGCTGCTTCTGTGTATCCATTCACCGAACCAGAACATCGTCATTTTTACAGAAAGTCAGGCGCCCATTAGGTCGCTTGACGCAGTGGTGGTGCAGGACTGTCGGGAGTTACTGCACTGGGTTCCCGGTCATACGAACATTGCTGGGAACGAGATGACCGACAAACTTGCCAGAGAGGTCGCAGCTCTACAACGTGGTCATGTTGAAGATAATCTTTCTGCATTCATTGGCGCTGGAAAACGCTAGATGAAACGTCCTTAAAGCATGTTGCATAGCCACGGAAACCTGGTGAAGTTATAATAAAAGTAGGACATCCGATCTGCTCAACAGACCGAAAACCATTAGCGCAAAAAGCACTGAGATATGTACGGTCTTTTAGCCGAGCATACAGCTAGGCTGGAGGCCCCTTACAATACACACTCTCGCAGATGTTACGACATGAACGAAAAAGAAACCATTATTCACCTTCTCTGTAAATGTCCGGCTATTGCCAGAGTCAGAAAGAAGGCTATGGGGAAGTACTTCTTTGAAAAGCTAAAGGCAAAGGGGGGGGGGGGGGGGGGGGGGGGGTAAAAGATTAAGGAAATAGTTAGTTTTATAAATTTCTCCGGTTGGCTTTAGTTCCTTTTCTCACAATAAACTCAGCCGACTTCAACCATGATTTCAGATAAGGATCAGGGTTACAAGTGAACTGAGTCCAACAAAAAATCGGGTCTTACTGGTAGTGGCATCAAAATTGCACTATAATAGTGCTAATTGGAGTGTTATCGTGATGGTGACGCTCACCACGTAAACCAACCAACTGTGTTTATATATACAATCATAAAGTTTCGTCGCTATGGTTGGATTTTCTAGAGACGGATCAATTGGTTAAGTGGAACGATCACCACGTCCGGCCATGATCAGGTTCCAGGGTTCGAAGTAGCCATACAATAACAATACATTTAAGTCTCTTCATTCCACATACCCTAATTCCCTTCCGACTAATGTCATTCTAAACGCAATATAGGGTCCCGTGTGCTTTAGATACATCATAAAAATAATATCTCCAATCTAAACATTGGATCACACAGGATGAGCCCCTTATATTAATCCTTTTGGAACGCGAAAGCAATTCTTTAGAATAGAAAAACAATTATGCAAATATTTCGCGACACTTTTGAAATAACTTACAGATCGATTACGGAAAAAATACCTTAAAATGGCCCTTTATACCATTATAATGCGCCGGCGCATTTAAATGGTGTCGCTTAGCTAAAATTGGCTAATTCAAAATTAAAATTATTCCAAATCCACCCTATTTGCGTGATGTAGCTCCATGCAATTATCTAGAGCAAGGCTCTTGGCTACATTGACCTCTTACCTCCTAGAACTGAACCGCTTTCTTGCTACAAGATAGATGCCAGTTTTCGGACAACGAGGTAGAGCACAACCATTTAGACAGTTTTTACACCAGGAAAATTAGTCACAGCGAACTACTATGTTGATGTCAAACCTCAGAGGATATCCTTAATGAATTGTGCTACTTAGGCATAACACATTATAGAGCTCTGTTTGGTACAGCGCCGATCACGGAATTTCCTTGTTCCACCGAAATTAAGATTTAAAACAACGATTGCAAGTAAACCTACAATTTAAAGTGGATTCCGAATCACCCACCTTTTCTCTACAACCTGCAATAGCCGTTTTATCGTAATTTGTTGTCAGCAGAAAAACAATCAAAAAAAACCTTCGAATTGGAACACCGACACGTTATCACTTACTTCACGGGCTACTTAAATGCCGTGAATGATTTACTAGGTAACTGCCCGGCTGTAAATATAAACCCGTAACATACATTCAAAAGGCCTTCCAAGGAAGTTAATAATTTGTGAGCTCTCTTTTCGAAATAAATAAAAAAATATTTCAGAACAACAGAGCTCTCTTTTCACAGACTATTTCACTTTTGTACAGCGATGTCATTGGGGAGACGAAATCCTTACGTATTGATTCTTAATGCATGTTCTGGAAAGTGTAGGGAATGTGTACAGTGTCGTTTAAAATTCTTTCAGAATTCAAGTTTTATTATGCACACGCTGTTGTGGCAATAAATGAAAAGAATTTTTGCTAAATTTACTATCCCTTCATCGTATCTTCCAGTGGAAGTACAGAAGAATTTCTAAAATCACAATTAATATTATAAATACAAAAGTGAGTTTGTTTGTTCAATAGCCGGGTATTATTAACTATCAAGCCAATGGGTAGCACATGGGTCGCTCTAGAGCTTAATTTTATATACACAACTGTGCTGACATAGGTTTTTTTTTTACATTGTGGCCAAAGCCTAGGGAACAACCCTTTGATGTGTTAGCATTGCTTTGGCCAGAAGGGAATCTGCATTGTTGCAAGGTAAACAACAGCCCAGAGATGGAGTGGATTGTTTTTTTAATTTCTTAATAAAAACTTACAGGGAGACCTGGTCTCGAATCCGGGAACCATAGTATGGTTGTCGTGCCGCTTAACCAATTGATTCAACTCTGTCTCCGTCAGCACAGTTCAACCATCTCGCAATTATTATTATCAACTGACACAACATCCAATCAGTTTTTACCTTCTTCACTTTCAATGTGCAGTAAATATTCTTAACGTGAAATCCACTATTCAGACATCGCCCGTGTATCAGGAACCAAACACATATAACGATTTCCTTGAAAGATAGGCAATACCCTTGAAAATAAAAATAAATAAAAATAGCATAGCACCCGACACTACATCGGTGTTTCAAAAAATCTATGCTGTACTGTTACCGCCAATGAGCATAAAGGCTTTTCTTCGAACTTGATCCAGGAAAGCTAATGAAGTTCAACCTGCTCTTGCTCATGAGTGGGCGCTGTATTGAAGTCCAATTAAGTATTTTTTACATATAGGAATAAATCTGATGGTATTTTTTGCAGTAGCAGGAATATGAGAATCCAACTAGAAAAGCTAAGCAAAGCAAAGCGAAGCTATGGATTGAATTAAAAGGGGGAGAAAATAACTCATGAATAAAAATTATATAAATAGAGTTGGGATCAGACTGAACCTTGAGGCACACGGCCATTAATTTGATGAAGATAAGAAATATCACCAGCGGCACGATGTGAATGGGATATATTCAGAAATATTTATTCTACAACTCTATACATCAGAAAAGAAGTAATATACCAACACTCCAATGAGGTGCTAGCAATTGCAATATCTGACTAGCATATTTGCCGCTCTTCAGTTCCTGTAAGAAGAACTTTAACCGTTTCGATGATAACAATTGCAAGTGGATCTGCAAGTTATGGTTGATTTCGGACCACCGACATAACTTTGCAAATCCTACTGACCTTTTCCAATAGCGTAATCTGTTCTCAACAAAAAACAACTATGAGACCCTCGTGATGGAAGGTCAACACACTTACTCTACTGGCGACTATACACCACTTACTGATTGGGAAATCCGTCAGAGATAGTAGAGAAATATTTGACTGACTAATTTTATATTCACTGCAGGACAAAAACATTAGACCAGTCTGACGCCTATTCACAAGTTTCTAAACATTTCTTTGAATAAGATGGAGTGGACCGTAAACCATCACCTGATTACTTTGGGAATCTACTTTGTCTGCTCTTCTTTATTGAAAGAGGGATTAGGGCTTTCTTGCAATCCCAATATGTAATTTTAATACCATCTGGGTTGTAATGTACCTTCTAAAAGCCAGTAAAATTCGCAAACTCACTGCATTGTAGAATCTATATTAATCTTGAGTTGGATGAGCCCATAACAATAATATTACCTGGACAAGTCAAAAGTCGTAAACGTTATCTCAATCTCTACATTTCCTCGCTATAATCTCAAGCAAGTGATCAGATCTCGTAAATGTGAGACATGAAAACAACTTCCTCGACAACAACATTTTACGTTGTCACTTAATGTTAAACGTCGAATGACTAGACCAGCATAGCCTGGACCTAATGACATCCATCTCGTATCAAGGTATAGTTGTATTTCTTGGACATTAATTAAACGAGATCTGAGAGGAGGATGGAAACGCATATTCAAAGAACCGGCGTCAAGTCTACCCGTACGTATGTTGCGGATATGTACCGCACCTGACTATAGTCTGTCCGTGCAAAAATCAAGTCACGCAGAGATGGCATTTGAAAATGTGGAAAAGTTGTTATGCAATTACACCACGCTCACAAAAGTTGTTCCAATGGTAAAATAGTTGGCAATCAAGTAATTGACATTTTTGAACGATTGACGCATCGCAGATCGTGCGACATCTTATTGTATGCCATCAATTATTCTCATTATGCAATTCTTTCTAATTGTCAGCGGATTTCTTTGAAATGTTCGAAGGAATTAAACAATGGAAATGAAAGTCGCGATTTTGAAGGAAAAAAAACAACGAAACAAAAATAAATGCAAAGAACAGGATGTTGTTGCTGGAAGCTTTGGATTTAGCGGTGATTTCATACGCAAAACAATTGCGAAAGAGTTACCATTCAGATAATTCACTAGAGAAGTACTTTGCAAGTAGAAATGACTGTATAGATTCGCTAGCCCGTCGTTCGAACCTTTCTGTATCTTGTTAATATTTTTTAATCATTCCAGACATAATCTATAACCTAACCTAGTAGCGAAAATAGCAATTCCCTGTCCACCTAAAATTAGCTTTTTCTAGCTTTTGGCATTTATAGAAAATTAATGAAACTGTGAATAAAGTTTTGAGTAATCGCGTTATCATGATGAAAAATTATTAGGCATATATTCTTTTTAAAACAATTGTTAACACGAGGCGCATTACTCAAATATGAACTTGATGACAGTTCCTAAAGGTTAGCAAGTGTTTAGTTGAGTGTTATTTAGTGCTGTGAACATATTTCCAGTAACCCATACGCGATTCAGTGACGGATCTAGGGGGCGGAAGAGGGAGTTCCATGAAGACCGTAATTTTTCTTTTTTTTTTAAAGAATGTTTGGAAAAGATGTCATTGGTGAAACTATTTTATTCAAAATATTTAACGTACAAATTTTTCATCAATAGCAACATTTCAACTTCCCGCTAGTGCAGTCTTATTTTTCCAAAAATCTCACGAAATCTCTTTTTGGTAATGTCCGTATACCAAATTTCATCTTAATAGGTGAAAGGATGTGACTTACACACAGGCGGACGACAGGCAAAAACTAGAACCGTAAATTCTAAACTTCATCTGCATGACCTCAGAGAAGTTCTTTTTTCGTCTTTGTCAATGGCAGTGTCTATTTACCACCCTCAAATTGCCGTGTAATTTCCGTGTACACGGAAGTACACGGGAAGTACACTGAAGTATACGGAAATAACACGGAAGTACACGGAAAGTACAAGGAAGTACACGGAAAGTACACGGAAGCACACGGAAAGTACAAGTACAAATTTCACGGACTACACGGAACTACACGTAAGTACACGATAAGTGCAAATAGTCACTTCCATATACTGGTAAGAGCTTATCACAGCTTGTTCTGGATACAAACCTGTCGGATTAATTACAGAAAGTCTAATAAAAATTTAGCGGAACTTGTTGCATACACGTTGCGTACAATTTTTATTAGACTTATTGGGAGGAAGAGGTGTATTATTCAGGCTTTTAGTTGCTTTATTAACAGGTTTGTATGTAGAACAGGCTGTGATAAACCATTACCAGTAATATGAATATGGAAGTGACTATTTGCACTTATCGTGTACTTACGTGTAGTTCCGTGTAGTCCGTGAAATTTGTACTTGTACTTCCGTGTACTTTCCTTGTACTTTCCGTGTACTTTTCCGTGTACTTTTCGTGCACTTTTCGTGTACTTCCGTGTACATTCCGTGTACTTCCGTGTTATTTCCGTGAAATTTCCGTGTACTTTACAGAAATTACACTGCAATTTAAGGGTGGTAAATAGACACTGCCTTTGTCAATTAATGAATTCAAATTAAACAAGTGAGGAAAAGTAATGCAAATCATTAACCTTGAAAATTGACAATGGTTAAACAGCGTCTATGGCTTGGACCGCTAGCACCGTGGCTATTATCGCCATGTGTTTGCATTATATATATTATATGATGGCTTTTTTTTAAAACCGCCCCCCCCCCCCCTTCTCAATTAAAAAACTAGATCTGTGCCCGACACACACAATTCCAATGTGGAAACCCAAAACCCCCATGGAGCCTAGATCCGCTAATGACAAGATTTAAAATTTGTTGATATCGTTCTAGGTTAGGTTAGGCTTAGACGGGTGCCGCTGAAATACCTTCAGCCTGCTTTACTTAGATCCCTAAGCCCATTGTGCCGCATAGATTGATGGGAATCCAAACTTCTGTTTTACCCTGCTCTCATAGCCATTCTGCTTCCCTTAGGAATCTCCGCACTGCTTTGAGCAAACGGTTAAAATTATGATAACATTGACCGTTGGTAATCTGCATTCTTGGGGCGTCCACCATACTTGATTTAGAACGGTATTAAATATACTATATTATATTGTCATCAGAACCAAAGCTGTGTGCAAAATTTCAGATGCCAGGAAGTGGCCGAATAATCGATTACAAATTTTGAACCGGAAAAACATATAAAAGCTTTCAAAAACAATTTTATTTTTCACTTTTTAGTGTCTTTAGATATGCTACTCGAAAAATTCTGCTCGTGTGAATAAAGCGATCGCAACAGAGGAAAATTGAAATCATCCAAATGCGGAGACACATTATCAAGTTAGACTTCATAGCCTTCCCTCACAAAACATTAGATGCCAACATTTTTTCTTAATAGCAATGAAGAAACCTACTGTACTCAACCAAATCGATCCAGGCACTCTGAAGTTTGGCTCCCCCACCCCCGGTCTAGTTTTTGGAAAATTAGTTAAAATGTCTTGTCAAAATCGCAGCATAAGATACGAAGTTAGGCAGTACCCTTCTCCCATACCACCCCACCTACCCATAATACAAAATTCTTATTCAGCTACAAATGAGGCGACACACTCTTTATAACAGAAAGAGAACCATCCAAATTGGTTCACGCATTACGAAGTTAGGCGGCACCCCTACCCCTGGTGAATTGTGATTCATCTATCCACAGAAGCCAAGTGCTAAATTCCAGTCTTCTCCGGAATCTCCTTCCAGTAGTCCTTGGACTTGGTTATGGTGATTTGGACCTAATCCCTCTCCATGAATAACCCTCCAAACCTGAGATAAAGACATTCCTAATCGTCTCCAAGATCTCCGCTTGGAATACGCTGCAGTGGTCCGGTAGTCGGTTCCTACTGCGTATGCTTAGGCAATCCGAGAAGACCCGTGCTCCCACCCCGTCCTCCGCCTTAGACCCATCCGTGAAGACCGATATTTCTGCACCGGTGTCACCCCCCCCTCTTCACTAGTTGGGATTCTTGTGGAGAAGGCCTTCCCAAAACTAAGTAGTGGGGTGGTGTAGTCGGTGTTCACCTGCAGATAGGCTCCCGGATAGGTCCTTAGTATACTGCTATGGCCGTTGTCAGAGCTATTCCAGCAATTGGACTCTTTCAGTCTTACGGCGCTGCGTGCAGCTATACTTTTGCCGTGGACGTCGAGCGGTAAGAGATGGAGCATCATCTCCATTGCAGCCGTTGGTGTTGTGCTTATAGCTCCGGAGATGCCCAAGCAGGCAGCTCTTTAAATTTTGTTTGCTTTCTTTAGATTGCTCTCCTTCCCTAGAGCATAGTTAGTAGCCTGCAGGGTTTTTAGCCTAACAGATGATATTGATTTTTGCAAATATCGTAAATTTTAAGATCAATCTCGATTCGTTGCAGAATTGAAAATTAATGTCCACTAATTCGAAGTGGGTAAAAGGATGATAAATATATAAACTTCGAGGTAATCTTAAAGAAAACTTAAAAATGCCAAAAAATTTAGAAAATAATTAGTACTGCCATATAAAAGCTTCTTCTTAGCCCACTTTTTCATAAGTTCATAAAAGCTCCAAGAATTGCTTCTCCCAAGTCATTCCACTTCTCCTACCTTCCAATTATAACAAATTTATCACATGTCGCAGATAAGATCACTTACGACGTGTAACACTTGCTCATCTCATTAGAGTGACAAACCTTGTGTACCTGTTACCGATGTCCGCACATTAATCTTCTCAAACTCTATGGAAGCCCATAGGCTTGTCGGAGGATCTTTTTGTTGCGGCTTTCGAAAAAGGGACAATGCAGTCGAACCGAATCGGATACACATGTCGAATCGCTAAATGACACAATTTCTGAATGTTAATGGATTCCACTTTGACAGATCTGATTCTTGGATAACGTTCTTGACTTTTGACTGTCACGCTGTTTCATGGACTATTTTTTTTTTGCTTTCCATTTTTGTTAAGGACCCTTAATCGTGTGACCCGACATAATCACACGCCGGGAGGGCTATACCTTATAATTTCGATGGGACACAGATCAACCTGATGACTGTCCATTGTTCGATGATTACAGATCACAAGGAGAATGTCGATCTTTTTCAAGGAGGTCAGTGATTTTTGACGCCGCGTTATTTGAAGAGAATTTTGTTGGAGTAGGGATTGTTGTGTTAATGACATGTTGTCGTAATTGAGCTGGAGTTGTTTCTTTTTTTGTATGGAAAAAGATTGTGTTTTTAAAGGCATTCGCAGGTATTAATAAGAGGACACTTAGCCAAAGTATAATAGGATTTCGTAAAATGTTGCATCGCTTTTGGAAATCCGACAAGATGAAAATACTTAAAATGTTTGTTTTTTGATCATTTTGATTCTTATAAAATTTTTAAGAATAAGAGTACTAGACTAAGTGAAGAGCTACTTGAATTCGCACATAAGGTTATCGCCTATGCTGTTGACGCTGCCTTGCTAACTTTGACAAGCATCCAAACGTCGTTACTAAGTCGCTGCAACACATCTACTCGAAACTATCCTCTTGGATTACCAAGCATAATCCGGGAATAAATCTGGATTAAGTAGGACTGAAGTATAAACTTCCTCCCGCAATACCACACCATTGAATGAGGTCAGCCTAAAGCTAAGTGACCAAATCAAATAGCTGGGCCTGATTATGCATAGGAAACTTAGCTGGAACCCCAAGATACCTGCATTAAAGTGTACGCAAAGTGTTTGCCAGACTCTCTCTCTGGTTCCTTTAACCCCTTCTGGGGCATATTACACTGACTCTCTACCTGCCTCCGACTGTGCCTTCGATTTGTTGATTTGTGTACCACCTATCTCGACGGATGTTCTCCATGTGTTGCGCGGTAGTCCAATTCGGCGTCTTTTTTGGATTCTGTGGGGATTCCAATCTAGATCCTGTTGTGCGATGTTGTTTGGCTCTTTTTTAGTGTCAGGCCTATCCATTGCCACTTTAACCTGCGAATACTGGTCCTCCGGCCAATGGATGTTAGGGATGTGCCGGAGACACCGGTTCACATAGGCTTATAGCTTAGATATTGATTTACAGGTCACTTTCCATGTTGAACAGCCGTACAACAGAACATATTTTACTTTCAACTCGGAAATTCGGAGTTTTGTGTTGTTTAAATGCAACTCAATAATGATACGAGCCTGTACATCAATTTCAGCTCCGCCATCTGCTGTAGCTATGCTTTCGAGATAGCAAAATTCTAAGAGTTTGCTCTTCCAGATAACTCCAGCAGACAACATACAATTTATCTGGAAGAGTAGCTAAGCTTAAGTCATGATTATATATAGATATCGTTAGCAAGTCTGCAGGAAAATGTCGATAAGCTACATCTGCAATTTTTACAGATAGCTGAGGTACTATTAGATCCCTCACGGGGTATACATCACCTCCATAACATAATTTCGTTTAGTTCTGAACGACATAGCTGAGCAACTTTATGTATACTTCACATCGAGACCGGGCCTTAGTGATATTCGGGAATTTGCTGACGATCTAAAGAGACTCCACACCACTCGACTCGGATATAACTCCATCACCCAGGTGTGCTCCCAGCAACATGACAGCTGAATATTAAAAGAATGCAAATGAGAAACGGCAAACGGAACAAACCTGCCTAACCATATGGCAGATTTGGCTAACCTTCGACCTAAAATAGTAAAAATAAATCTTATACCGCGTGAAAAATCATTAGTGATTACTGACATTCCCAGGTAACCACGTCGCTAACAGACGCATCGTGCCCTTAAACTTTTGTATAACTTCCAGGTTGAGAATGAAGAGAAAACCATCCCGCATCTACTTTGCTACTGCCTGGTTCTAGCCAAGCATAGGAGTCGCCATTTAGGCCCCTTTTTGAGAACCTAACCAAACTGGGATCCGCTGATATCAGGAACTTATTTCGGTTCATTAGGAACTCCAAGTGGTTTTATGTTATACTTATTCAGCCTACACCTGGCTTAAGTGTACTTTTTCCCCGAAAGGCTACCACTTCAACCTAATCTAAGCTGGATTCGCATCGTATCATTACAAGTTCTTAGAACTCGATTACCAGTGTTTCTTCTTTTAATCGTTTAAAGTTTCAGTTAGGATACATTTCTAAATTAATTGAATGGTTACATCCTAATATTAACTAGTATAAGCACAAAACTAACAATTTAGACCAATCGTAATATCTTAACGCAAATATTAAAACGACTCCATTTAGACCAGTCACCGTATAGTATTGGTTTAATCTTGTCAACTGATGTTTTAAATACGAAATATTCATTTAGACCAGTGCTTATATATTAATGGTCTAAATGATTATATTAATAGCTTATTTATCAATTATTTAATTATTTCAATCTAGATCAGTTACATAAATTGTCGCATCCGCTGCTTTAATTCCTTGGTTACCACGCATAATTGGTATAATTGGATGTATTAATGCTTTAGTCACCGAATATTGAAACGAGCTGATTAAGACTAATTTCCTTATATTATGGTATGAATTTATACATATATTAACCGTTCAGTTATTAAAATATTAATATTGATTCTTTGACGAATCGACTTAGACCATTCAATTTATATCATTACATTATAAATTACCGAATACATAGCAAATGTAATCGATCTAAACTAATCGTCATGTATTATTGGTCTAAATTGGCATATTTGCTATTAATATCGAGATCTGAGCTTAGTTTAAACCAAGGCGAATAGAAAATCCAATTATTTTTCCTCGGGACACACTAATTGTATCTTTGTCATATTATAATTTTCGACCAGTGAAATTCGCACTTAATTTACAATTAATCAATCTTCACCTTGGTCAGATATACAAAAATGGGAGTAACCGTAACTGCCGACGAAACGATCCGTTCAGGTTAAGTAATTCAGGTGATTTTGACATTAGCATTACATCAGCGGAGAAATCACTTGTATAGCGGTATCATACAATCCGTTTCAGTGCTCATAATCGCAAGAAATCATATTCACGTATTCACACCTGAAAGTGGCTAATCAGTAAAACCAAACGGCAGTCGACCGTAAGTGCGCCCGATATGCTCATCTTGCCCGAATCGTGAAAACTCGAAGAAAATCCAAAAACAGAAGAAAAAAAAACAAAACAAAACAACAAAGTGCCCAAAACGTTGTATTGTGGCACACGCTCTAAAGCCTCATCGGCCGTTAATTTCGCCAGTAAATCACTTAATGATCGGCTCCACTGTAATTAATTTGTTGGAAATTAATTGGCCTAAGTAGCTGGCTTGCGTTTATCTCAGACAAAAGCCATCAGCGGAATTAATTTGTGATTCGCGTTTAATTGAGCTGAACCACAAGCACCAACAGCCGCTGGTTCGCTTTCCTTTCCGTCTTTTGTACGCAGAAGAAAAAAAAAGTCTTCCGCAACGGAATGGCGCTTCCAGAGAGACTTTTTCCTTCCTGACGACAGCGCGTCATACCAATATGATAAAGAAGAAGAAGATGATGAAGAACGACGACGAATCCATCATCAAGTACGCTGCGCAAGCGCACCAATTTTATTTACTGTGAATTTACGGGCTTATTACGTAGACCTTGAATAATTGAAATCTATCGCTTCGCCGACAGGTGTTTCGAGAGTGTGGAGAATTATGAGAAACTTAGAAGTAATCAAAATCAGATGCGAACCGTTACTGTTGTTTTACATTAGTGGAAAGTCGACCATCTCAACGCGATGAATCTTATTAGCACATCTATGCGGTCGAGTAGATTGGTCGCTTTTGCCTGTCATCGTTTTCTTTACCACCCGGGAAATGGACATCTTCTTTAGTGAATGGTCGCGCTTTTTTGTAATTGACATTTTCTCTTCCATTTTGATTTCCGATTAAGGTGAAACTGTGTTCATTCTTCAGCGAAGTTGAACAGCTATTGCCAAGCAAAAAAGGAGTTTCCACAGCCATCGCCTATTTGTTCAGTGAAAATAGCCGTAAAAATTAAATCTATGTATGTTTGCTTTAGTGGTGAAGCGGAGCGCTAGTTTCGATCAAAATGCTTACTTATAGAATAAATCGAAAAAAAGTAAGAAAAGAAAGTAGACGGTAAACCAAATTCCAAAAATTTAGACCAGTTATGTGTGGTGATTGGTCTAATCTGGCAGATTATTGCTCAACTCATAAATTATTTTCATATACTTACTGAGTATACACTATTCCATGTTTGCTTCGCTTTTTGCTGTAGTTTTGGTCTAAAGTACTTACTAAACGTCTAAACGAATTTACCCGATTAATTTAAATCCTTAAGGACTAATTGATTGGGTCCAACTTCTGTGCACTGTCAAAACTTTTGTATTCTTTTTTTTAAAGTTTATTTTATATTGTCCAGAGTTAGCCAATCTCGGTGCTATTCAACATCACCTCAGAATTTTATTTTAATACATACTTAGCTAGTATGGTACCCAGTGCTCAGGAACAACGTGTTGTCTTACTACACGAGAGTGGAAGGTCCGAGTCCCGCTGATTTCTTCCGAGAGCACATAACGCTCAAAGACATAAGGTGTTGCAGATGTTGGTAATTAGGAATCCACCTTAACCTTTAGGTCCAATTTAAATCTTCTTTTTTTATATGATGTAGCTAAAGCCCAGGGGACAACCCTATGATGCATGGCTTTGACTTGAACGGAATTAAGATAAGGGAAATGGGGAAACTTGAATGTCTCACGTTTCCATG
Organism: Leptarthrus brevirostris; assembly: GCA_964036015.1. Lineage (NCBI taxonomy): Eukaryota > Metazoa > Arthropoda > Insecta > Diptera > Asilidae > Leptarthrus > Leptarthrus brevirostris. The sequence goes on from OZ038374.1 coordinate 14,709,328, forward strand.
CCTGCGAGCTAAACAACAGCCCAGACCCGGAGTGGATTTTTTAATTGTGTTTAAAAACGGGGAGATCGAGGCTCAAAGCCTGGAACCATGGTGTGGTGATCGTACCACTCATTCATCGATCCAACTCCGTCAGAGTAGTGTCAGTTATAAGGAATCCACCTAAACTTGTAGGTCCAATTTAAATTTTTATCATCGAATCGGGTGAAGTTCTCCCATAGGGCATCTACTACAACGACCCTCCACCAGTTTCGGTTCTACGCTAACACCTTGTCACAATTTTAGTATGCGGGTACTTCCCTTCTCTACGTCGTCCTCTTTCGGCGTCTTTCTTGGGTCCCGTGCGGGTTCCAATCGAAAAATTGTTGTGCGATGTTTTTTGGCTCTTTTCTCAATGCGTGGCGTATTCATTGACACTTTCATCTTCGAAAATCGACGTCTATTTCGTCTTAACATGTTAGTCTTTATATCTAAGCTTTGTTGAGTAAATATTTGGAGACAGGGTTGGAAGAATTGGTTGAGTGGCACGACCACCATGCGATGGTTGCCGGGTTGAATTAAAAAACCCACTCCGTCTCTGTGCTGTTATCTAGCTCGCAGTAATGCAAAAGTAAGTCATTCAAGATTCCTCACTCCCCTAACCCTAAAAAAAGAATGCGTCGAAGGCAGCGATTTACAAAGGCTTGTAGTTATGGTGTAGTGACAGTCACTTTCTATTTAAACAGTGGTATAACAAAACAGAATTTACGTTCGGTTCAAAGATTAAAGAGAGTTAAACCCGAGGGGACACCCCCATTATACGTAGTTTTGCGTGAGTATGTGTGAGTATAAAATGTCTCTCGCGCCTTGTTGATACGAGCCTATACATATGCTTTAGCTCCGAAATCTGCTGTTTCTATGCTTCCGATATAACAAAATGTATTCACATGATCTATATCCTGTTCATCTCTTCAAGATAAATTTCATATTCGCTTCTGGAGTCCAAGCTTAAGCCCTTCTTTGCGACCTTCTGCATGCAGGGCTTCAGGCATCTGAGTACATGACTCTGACTATTAGACAAAAGACCCGTCAGCATAATCCAGATGAAAAACGTGTTATAAAAGTCTTAAACCAATCTCCCGCGTTGGGTAGTTAGTTGGGGCCCTGCGCAATACGTCTTTAATGAGAATCAAAAAAAGCAAAGGTGACAGTATGGATCCTTATCTCACTTCGGTCAGCACCTCCATAAAGCTTCTAACTATTCGCGATCAATGCTGTAAGACGCCTTTCCAAAATCGATTCTGCAGATTGCTCAAAGAGTGTTAATGCAATAGAAACCCTCACACAAGTCAGCTTGTTCATCATTAAGAGTACGCTCGATTGCACAATTTATTGAAATTTTTGCCATCACTTTAGAAGCAGTAGTCAAAAAACAGTACCATGGGCTGATCGCAGAGATATTGCGGTGCTGCCGAGGATTTAAAGCCCAAGACTAGGCACTGGATTTATACAACGGTGACTAGACCCATAGTTACCTAGGTGTCAATCACATGGTAGCATAAAACTAAGTAAAATGTAGTCAAAGCCAAATTGAGCAGCATACAATTGTAGGCCTTCACATTAAATACGAGTGTCACTATTGCTTTTAGCCCTTGTTGCTTCTTAGAAGGCTGGAGAGCAGTTCGCTACAGGAGTTGTACCTTTTCAAAAGCACAACCTTAAGTTAACGCTCGATGGAATTGCCAATGCTGAGCTCTGTGTAAAATTTGAATTTATAAGAAATGTTCTTCCAAAACTTAAAAAAAAAATCCTAAACAAACTGAGCCAGTTTCACTCCGCTTTTCTTCAATTTTTCAATTTTATCGGCAACCAAAAGAGCAGCGAAAAGGATTTAGTCTATTCATTAAAACTTGTTCTGTTCTCTAGCTGGCATTGTTGGCCAATTACCTGAGGATGCAAATCCCTTCGTCCTTTGGTATTCAATTTATGCTCCCGCGAATACGAAACTCTGTAACAAACTGCTGTTGTGTGGGGTATAGTTAGTCTCGTATAGCGCCATGCGCTCAGAGATTACGTAGATTTCATGGTCTAGAAAATTTCGAACAATTGAAAGTATAAAAACAGAAAATAATAACAAAGGTGGGCAAGACGATATAATAACTCATTTCTGAACCTCTTGCTTGTTCCCTTGTTATGGCAATTTTGCTCGAACAGGACAAAAGGGAAAAAATTGAGCTGCTCAAGATTTTATGGCATGTCATGAGATCCTTTATAATAGTCTACCTGAGGACTAACAGCTTAAAATTAATCACGTAAGTATGTGTCTTCACTCTCCCGGTACGCGTACCTGTTTCGAGCCGAGATAATGTCCTTTGATGGTCCTGTTGACAGTTTGAAACAGAAAGATGAGAAGGGATAGATGGAAAAACAAAAGGATCAGAAACGAATAATAATGGTAAGAAGGCAATCCAATTGTTGTCCTTTGTCGGTATCAAAATTGTAATTTTCAACTCGGAAAAGGAGATTCCCTCTACGAACTCCGACCACCCATTGAGTCAAGTTCAATTTATAAAATTGACAATTGTACGTATCCCGAGGCGGATCAGGACATGCTTTGTGATCCGAAGAGGCTATAGGGCGGCAAAGAATAAAGATTGAGAATTCATTTCTTATTCTTTTAGGCTCGAACTTTTGTCGAACGGAATTACTAATGAGGAGGACAGTGACAAGTGAGTTTTGATTGCCGGGAACTGACGGTTAATTTTTCGATTCAGGCAGGGACCTTTGTTAGGTGGTGGTTTACCATGAAATTATACAAAAATAAATTTTTAACTTCTCATCTTTAGACAGGGACACAACTCTTACGTCTTCGGTCCAAGCGTCTTAACTGATAGTCCATGGATTGTGGGGTTTGAAAGATTGTAGGCTCAGTTAACGCTGCGAAGCTTTTCTTATTCCCCCGGCTCAATTCGTGCGATTAACATTGGTAGATCCCCGCTGGATTACCAATGACAAACGTGCTTTAGGGCTTGATGGAACAGCGACCTAAGTGCGCTTAGACGATGATCGCGGACGCTTTGCAAAAGTACGAAGTTACAAAAAACATTGGAGAGGAAGAGTAGAAAAACTTAGTAAAAAAAAATACGCAAAAGTCATGGAGGGAAGACTCTGATTTCATGGATGGCATAAGCGTGTCTAATAGTCTTAGAACGATCCTTGCAAAAGGCGTTCCTTTACTGAATTAGTGGACGAAACACTAGAATTGCTTATGAGTACATATTTTACCGGTAACTACCGGCGCCTAGATACATCTTTTTATGATAATGCCAAAGCTCAGAGCATGCTCTATAATGCTATAATACAGCATTGGCAGGACGGTAATGTAAGGAAAGGATTAATGGGTTAAGGACCTATTATGATTTAAAAAGCTCGGGGATCTAGTAATTTCTGGATTAAGTTATAATATTCAAAAGCTGCATATTTCACTAGTATGTTGTCCTTGCTTGAAGATAGACAAAGGTTATATCCATCCTAAGGTCAGACAAACTGGCCTACATCACCGCTGGAGCTGTATGATGAGCATAGCATGGCTATGGCCAAAAAGAAATTAGGTTAAGGGGAACGAGAAAAATCGAATGTCTTGTTTTTTGCATTTCTGCAACCTAGACAACAGCTCAGAGACGGACACTCCGAGGTTTGAGCCTGTATCTATGGCGTGGTGATCGTGTCACGCAGCTCCGTGTCATGAGCTTGAGAAATTAATGACAGGCAGAGATCGATATAGTTGTCACGTTCTTCTATTTCGCGGCACCGAGAGATTGAAAGAGATGAGATTAGGATAGTGGCTTATGCAAAGAACGCGGCCTTATTGGTTTCGAAGAAGCATAATCTGGCTAATAGAAAGAGCTTTGGGTAAAATTCACAGATGGACGATCAAATGTGGCATCCAACACCACGCGAACAGAAAATTCCACGAAAAATTACGGTTTCACACGGCCTAATCATGTTGTCAGCAGCTGCATTATAAAATTTTCCTTCCAGTGTTCATAGGCAATTTTTACGAACGGCACCGTAAAATTTACCTGGAGTGAAAGAAAAAATGCTTCGCCTAATATACAACTTTTCCTGGAGTAACCGGTTATATGGTTCTCCACTGTAATTTTCCCCGTACTCTTCTCTGATACTCGAAGCTCATCGTTCAGGAAATTTTCCCAGTGCTGCTCCTTAAAAATTAAGGTACTGAAAGTTGTAACACAATTGCAGTTGAGGGCTGTATCTTTTATAGGAATTTCCAGTTCTCCACCGTAATTTTCCGATTCCTCTTCACTGATATCCGGGGCTCATCGTTTAGTAAATGCTACGGTGCAGTTCCGTAAAAATTAAGGTAATGACAGTCGTAACACGATTACAGTTCAGAACTGTAATTTTAACCAGAATTTTAAGAACTTTTCTCTTCGTGTAAGGGACTCATGTGAGGTTTCTAGGTGTTATACTAACTAAAAAACCAAAACAAACTGTTTTATTACTCGAGCAACGTAAGAAATATTAAAATTTCTTTACACGATCGGCGTTTCTAATGAAGAAAAGTTAAGCTCTTTTGGTTCGTTATCAACAGCAGCACCAAAGGGTTAACTTTTCTTCAGCTGCTGGACGCCTTCGCGAGAAAACGAAAGCTAGATGAAACTCCACAAAATTTGGTGAGCCAAAGGAGCCTCAGCAATATTTATTTAATCCTCCCAGATTCATCATAGATTACTACAAAACTTAAATAGGCACTGTTTGAGCAGATCCTTCAACCGCGGCCTAGAGATATCCAGATCAAAGCTGGCGAAGAGTTGATTAAAGAGGTGAGACATCGACGTGATGGACCCGTGCATGGAATATAGTGTTCGTTGACCAAGGACGTACAGGAAGTCGTGATTCCTCAAGGAGCGCTGCGGGATGGAGATGTTCACAGCCTCTAGGAATTTGGGTGAATTTATCGTTTTCTGCAATCAATCCAACAGAAAAACTTATTTTGAAATATTACGCCTCTTTAAGGGAGTTAAGAGAAATCAGACCCAGAAGGGGGAAGCACCAAAGGATCATTATAAGGTGGTGCGAGGAGAGCAAATCTAAGGAATCTGCGCTGCACTGCCTCAATGCGGTTGATATGAACGGCAAGGCAGGGAGCCGATACAGGACTAGCGTATTCCAAATTGTATCTAACGAAGGTGCACTAAAGAAGCTTAGCTAGGTAGAGATCATCAAGTTCCTTTGCCTATCTTTTGACGAATTCCCGCATCGAGTTAGCCCTACCAATGATTGAGTCCTCATGATAATCGAAAGAAAAACGAGAGTTGAGGACCACTCTCAGGTCTTTCACCTTATCAACCCTATCGAAGACAATGCCATCGACGGTGTAGTCGAAGAGGAAAGGACGTCTTTTACGGGAGAAGGTTATAGCAGTGCACTTGCCGGCATTTAAAAAAAGGCGGTTACGTATACACCAGTCATAGTTTAGGAAACTGTAGTATGATTCGTGGGAAATAGTGCGAAAAATCATAGCATCATCCGCATAACACAGAAGTTTACTACTGCAAAGGAGAAGCGAAACATCATTAATAAATAAGATAAAAAGGAACGTGCCAAGGATACTACCCTGAGGCACCTCCGAGGTAACAAGAATTTGGTCGGAAAGAGCTCCCCGAAACAGGACACGCTGTGTACGACCTAACACGTAAGAGCACAACCAATCGATGAAACAAGAAGGAAAGAGACAGTATATAGACCAGGATTCCATTGTCAATCCTATCGAAGGCCTTACCGAAATCTGTAAATACACAATCCATTTGTCTGCCTATTTCAATGGTCGGCAAAGAATAATTAATAAATTCAAGGAGGTTGCTAGTCGTCAACAATTTACCCTCCAGGAAACCATGCTAGAAAGATAGATTGTCATAAATTTCTGAATTACATTGACGAGATCTCCGTAGTGGTTTAGATTCAAAAATATGTGAATAAACACGTGCACATGTTTACACGGTACTGCACGGATAGAAAAGTTTTGAAATGTTAATACGCAAATTCCGGTAAAAATTACGGCTCTTGACTGAAATCGTACTGCAAATTTTAAGCTTAATTCTTACGGAACAGCACCGTACAATTTTCTGAACAACGATCCCTAAGTGTCCGTTAGGTTTCAAAGGATATGTTGAGCATAGAATTAACAAAAATAAATAGTGAATATACACAGTCTGGGATTCGGACCGTAGTCCTCAGCAGCATGCCCCATCGTTTTTAACATTTAGGCAATCTTCACTTTTAATAATTTGCTTTAAAAGAGAACCGGTTACTGGTTATTCCCGGAAAAATTGTGTGTTAGGTCGGCACTTTTTCCTAAATCACACGGTAAATGTTATAAGTCACATAGATTTTACGGTGCTGTTCTATAAAAATTGTCTATGAACACATTAAAAATTACTGCAAAGACTAACCTTCATAGTGCGCAGCTGCTTAAATTCCGGAATTTTCTCTCCGTGTGGACAACCCAAATGTAGAATCTATCGCAGTGGTTAATCAACAATTTTTGAATAAGCGAGTCGCAAAAGTAATTTTGGATATTCAATCCTACCTTGAAAGCATTAATTTTCTAACATTTCGGAACACTATTAGAAGCAAGTGAAATCCTTAACATTTTCTGGAATTAAAGATGTAGAACGCCATGTCAGGCTACCTCATTGTCGATTGGAACCCACAAGAAATCCATCAAGTAAACAGAACAAAAAAAAATATTACAGGAGCCTTTCGAAGGCAACTGTTTCCGTCTGACACATGTTCCACAAGTGATTTTTTAACTACCTAAGGTGGCAGATATGGTCATATAAAGGCATACTTTTATATCAGGACTCTTAGTAGCTACTCATAGTAGCATTATCGATATACCTACCCAGTACAATTCTAGAGTAGGCTAACATCGAATTTTCGTCGTTAATATTAAGATTTACAAGTAAAGGATCGAGTTGTCTGTCTTGCGGTACACCCAAAGTGTTAGTTGTATCAAAAGAACGTTAAAAATTTGCTATTTTTTTTAGGCAAAAGTGTTTGAAGCCACATAATAAAACAAATGGGTGTAAAAGTCAAACAGGTCACACAAATCAGCATAACATAGATTTCAGCGACTATCGATAAATTGCTTTACACTCAGGCTAAATACTGAGATAGATTTCGTAACAACACTAAAAGCATTGCGAAAATTTAAAGGAATAATTAAATTTTTATAAGCTTTCGACGAAAACCGTTGCTATGTGGCATCTTATTAACCCTTACAATTCATGTACTTACCACTAATGTTAAGTAAGTGCCTAGTGTAAAAAAATTTAAAAACGAAAAAATAAAGTCAAAAATGTTCAAAACTATTAAATATCGCTTAGAATAAAAATAACTTAAAAGAAGTTCAAAATATTAACCTAACAGGAAAAGCTAAATACAATTAGTTTTCAAATGTAAGTGTGAATTATAAAATAAAGACAAATTTGTTCTAATTGTTCTAAATTCAAAGTTCTAAATCAACTTGAACTGCCCTTGTTCTTCAAAGAACATTAAAAGCTTCGTGAGATTAACTTTTCCGTCAAAATCTGCATCGCTATATGTAATTACCACGTGGAAATACTTCAAATAAATTCCAGTAAACTAATGAACGCTGATTTGGAAAATCCTTTAAGAAATTTCTGGCAACTTTAAGGTGCTCGCAAACCAATTAGTATCGATCTACCAATCTCGTTCCGGGGCCCCAGCTCCAGTCACTTACGCTTCCATTCAGCAAAGCAAAATGGGCGAGGGCCGGGAGAACCGGGAGTTTAATCTTCGCAGCTACCACGGCAGATTCCATTGAAATTCATCTTTGGCTGAGATGACTCGATTTAAGTTAAGCGTTGCATCACAAAAACGCTATAATATGATTTTTGTCAATAAATTTTTAACTGATCGGACAGACACTAACGAAAATAATTCTGTCAAATTAACGCCAATCCCACCTTGGGTCTTATTGACATTGTGTGGTTACCAACAATTTTGGTGACAGCAAAAAAACAAAAAAAAAACGTTGTCACTCTAAGCTAGCAGTCTCCGATTGCAGGCCAAACCTACCATCACGGTGTTGATTGGATTTTAAAAAGTGAGCGAAATAGCAGATGTCGCTGAGGTCCTTGTCTGTCGCATGAATTCGAAACGACAGAGAGAGTGTGTTAGTGGGAAATATCCGCTGCGACGATTTCAGCCAATTCCTAACTGGTCACAAGTCGCATGTCACCAGTAGCAAAGTGTCGTCCCACTGAACTCATGGGAGTGAGGAATCAAACGTAACGCACACGTTTGCATACAATATCGAATCGGTGTATTCACATTTGGGTCGAAACGTAGTTGTGTTGAGAGAAAACGAGCAAAGTTTGTTGTTTTGTTCAGCCGATTGTACGAGACGGCAACGAAGTAAACAAGTAAAGTGAGTGAAGTTTGGTTCAAAAGAGCGGGAAACTTGGCTATTTATACTCTTCGTTACTCAAGTAAATAAGAACTGCATTACCGTCCACCTTCTTTTCTTATCGTGCTCGTGCAATTTGGAAACGAGTTCTCTTCGCTAGCGATACTTTTTGTTCTTTTTTCTCTCTCAGTGACACTCGGTAAATGGCTTGCGACGTCTCTTCCAACTCCTTGAAGTTGAGAGCAAGCAAAAATCTCGTCTCGAGAAGGTAAAAAGTTCTATCGAATGCGTGCAGTTGTGTGCGTTTTCTTAAGTGTGGGTTCGGTCCATGTACTTATGGTTTGTCAAGCGAGGTCCCATCGCGCCACGACATCGTGGGCAGTTGCGTTAAACTTGTCGTGTTGGTAGTTTCGTGTGGCTGATGGTTTTGTCACCAATTTTGTCACCAGTGGGACAGAGAGTGGACCGTGGAGGAGTAGACGTTCATTTCGCGATTTAAAGTGCTTTTTCAGTGGGTGTGTCGGACCAGGAGGGAACCCGTCAATTGCGAAATTTTTTAATAATATAACTGTGAAGTGTTGAAATTGATTTAGGACAAAAACGAAAACAATTTTTAATTGAATGTGCGAACACAGTTTTGATGCATTTCATGACATTTTTGTGACATTCTGTGGACAGAAGTGAAGTGCCAAACATAAGGGACCAGACAGGCGTTTCGGAAAAGCTAATTTCAAGGTATTTATTTCACTTTCATATAAAGTTTTTGTGTTTTATCAAAATAGAGTTGTGGTGGTAATGTGCAAATTGTTTTTATAATGGAAAGGTATTATTGGTGTTGATTGCGAGTGCCAAATTCTCACCTACATATACATACAAAACGAATCAATCGTTGAATTTAGTTTTTATGGAAATTAAGAACTTCCTTTAAAACTTACCTTCGGTTAAGTAAGACACAAGTGTTTTGTTATGCGGGTATCTCTCTAAATTATTGTTTACTAATTTAGAAACTCACCAATATTAGCGTAGTGTGCATGTGGTAACTAGTTTTGAGCCATACATTGTAAACCTAAACAATTTTTTTTTCTTTGTATTAAATATGTGGCGGCAAAATACTTGCTAATAAATCGCTCCTCCCCGCCCTTATTTCGTCTTTAATAAACAAATCCAATAAACATTATTCAATTGGGGCAATTAAGTCAAAGAAAAGAATTGTTTTGGGTTGATAATTCTGAGGATTTAATAAAGTCTTTGGAATTGAGGGTACTTTTGACGATGATAGATTGCTGTCGTTGTCATATTTAACGCTGTCATATTTAACGCTGTCATTTTATGTATTGTTAATTAAATGAAGTTTTGTAGTTGATTTTCGGTGACAGTGGAAATTTTGTTTTTATGGGTACTCTCAAATATTTATGTTATGTTAATTGCATGTCGATTGTTGCTAGCTTTTAAGATTTAGTTGTAAGGTAACTGGATGGACTAGAAGTTGAAGGAATTCCTGAGAAGACTACAGCGAAGCGCGATGTCAACTGTGGTGAAGAAAATTGACTTATTTATCAGCACAACAAGACAATTTTTCCAAATCCTTAAAACTGTTGCGTGAGACAATTAAATCGTTTTTTCTCGTAGCGGTTTTAATACTTACTCGTGAAAATATGCAGTTTTATGTAAAACTTTGTGTGGAAATACCCTTAGCAAACAAAAATGGATTGCCGTTTGAAAGTTTAGTCATATTGGCACTCTGCTATGAGAAAATAAGACTCTAGTTGTTAAAAAATAATTTCTAAAAGTACGGAGAAAAATCTGAAGATTTATGAGAATAACTTTCAGGCGACCTCTCTCTTTCTCTCTCTCTCTCTCTCTCTCTCTCTCTAGTTCCCGTATCCCCTTGTGGGGCATGGGGCGGGAGAAGAACTTCAACCGATTCGAGGCAACAGTTACAAGTGTCATATCTTATGCAACTCCAATGCCATTTTTATCGTAATCTGTTGTCAGCAGAAAACAAACATGGGTCGTGGTAGGCTGACACATTATCACTTACTCCACCGACGACTTAAGCACGCGCTTATCCTAAAATCTGATTTCATAATAAAAGTAACAGTGTTCCTCAGGGATCCCCATTAGTACTTGTGTTATTTGTTTGCTCGTCATTGAGCTAACTAACCCAACTTATTCAATAAGAAACCTTTAACACATTTCTTCGTCTTATTTGCCACTTAAACTTTCCCTGTCGGTAACTCGGAATGATTTGGTTCTCTAGCTGCTTGGATTCTCTGTATCTACTATCTCTATCTCTGTTATCTAACTGTCGAAGATACTAGAGACAAATTGTTCTATTTGAACTTATCACTAAGACCTTGTTTTTACATTAAGAGAAAATAAGCGGAGCAAGAATGGTGCTCTGCGGCACTCCAGAAAAGAAAAAATCGAAGCTTGAGAAATTAATACCAATTTGGCAACAGCGCCATGTAAATATAAATAAAAAACGTAGTGGACTAAAAGTGGAGCCCTGAGGTACTCCAAAGTAGATGAATTCAAGGTTTCCGAAGTTATTTTTCATTTGTACAGATTGGGAACCTTTCGATGCCAGGTGGCACATAATTGTTAAGAAAGACGTCTTACCTTAACCTCCATGCTAAATGGAAACTTCAATGAGCACTGTATTACGACATATTATGTGACGTAATATGACACTATTTCTCTCTCTCTAGTTCCTGTAACTCATTGTGGAGCATAGGGCAGGAGAGGAACTTCACTCGATTCCAGAACAACGATTGCAAGTGGACGTACCATTTAAAGTGGATTCCGAACCACTGACATTTTCACTGTAACCCCCATTGTCAGCAGAAACAGTCACGGGTCGCCTCCAGTGGGATTCGAAACTGTGATATCCGGATTGGTAGGCTAACACGTATAGGACATTATACGCAGCCCTTTATAGCGAGATTGTTCTCTTTACAATAAGTAGGTAAATGCCGTCGGCTCTATGTAGTATGAAAGTTATCCCATAAAACGCACACTGAATCGTATAGATTGCCGGGCAATGTTTTAACCCGCGAAAATGAACTGGTAATCTTCTTGTTTTTTGTGTTTTTTCACGATGTGGCCAAAGCCTAGGGGACAACCCTTTGATGCGTTAGCATGGTTTTGGTCGGAAGGGAATTAGAGTAAGGGAAGTGAGGAAACTTGAATGGCATCGTAATTCCGAAAAACGGTGGAGCAGAAGAAGACATCAGTTCCCGAATAAATGAGCAAGACACGCTTATTCCCAACTGTTCCAGACATCGAGATATAGAAAATTTTGCGAAACCAGGTCTTCCCGTGATTTTTTAAAAATTGAATTAAAAAATCCAGTCCGTCTCTGGCGTTCTTTACCGGTGCATTACGCTAAAACATTTGTCAAGAGCATGACAAGAAGGTGACAAGCTATTATAGATAACTACGGGGTGACTGCGCCATATAGCGGAGAACCAGTAAGAAAATTGTTTGAATAAACGGAAACTTATAGAAGGGCCATGCCTATTTTTTCTCGTTGAACAGACTGTAAAGCGTCCATAAACAATGTGGAGGAGAACAATGACAGCGGAGATCCAAGTAACTAGCGAATTCTAGACTGTCGCACAAAACAGAGTCTGTTGATCGGCAACTCTGTTCGCTCTATGTCCCACGATAGGCTAGGGAGGATAGAAAGTAGTAGAGTATTGCAAAGAGTTGGCAATAAATTCTCGAGTTTGCAGACATATTTCGCAACTACTCGAGATTTGAATGTTCTTGATCTTGTTCATTTCCTATAGGCTATATTTTTGCAATATTTACACAAAACTCATTGAATCTCCGACTTTTTTTAATTAACTAGAAATTTCTTATCTAATTTAGATCCTGAGAATTGAAAAAGTAGTAATCCGGTGACAACACCGAGCCTTGAGATACTTCGCTCGCCATTGTTCTTTCGAAGCTGTTTGAGATAGATGATTAGCGAATAATCCAGCAATTTTGTCCGATAAGGATGAAACATGGTCAAACCTTTGTAGTCTGCATACGATGCGAATACAGTCATTAAAAGCTATTTCTATCATCCGTTAGCATATGCTATCAAGTAGGGGATTTGTAAAGCTACTAAGGGTAAAGCAAGGCAGAAGCATTATTTTAAGAGAGAGAGAGAGAGAGAGAGAGAGCAGTGATCCAAAGCCTTCGAAGCCCGGAATAAATCTTACTTTACGTTGTCGTGAGACTTCATATTGCTGTCTAATATAATACTCAGATTTTTAACTTTACTTTGCAAGGCTTGAGCGACACCGCCTAGAACAACTGGTAAAATATCACTTGATCAGGTGTGCCGTTATAAAATAATTATGCATTGAAACTTACCAGGGTTCAGCATAAAACTATACGCCCAATGCAGTGCTGGAGCAAACCAAGGTTTTTAGGTGGTGGAACTGAACATCGGCCGCATACAAATGAATGTTAACATCACGACTGGTTCTAGACAGTTCGTTTATGAACATACTAAATAACAATGGGCTCAATATAGATCCCTGTGGCACGCCGAATAAAAGTGGAAGGGTAGAGGATAAGGTTTCCTTGCTGGTAGTGTCTCCAATGAAAGCGACTGCGAAAGTACTAAAAGTAAAGAAACTAACAAGTTGTTGGAGAAGGATTGTATGTCTAACTCTACACTTTCGAAAGCTTTAGAGAAGTCAAGTTAGATCAAGAGCAGCCTTAATATCGATGGACACTTGCAACACAGCCTACTAGCAATTGTGGTGACGACAGAAATCAAACTGCCAATTACTCAGGAGATTTCCTCCTTCCAGATGCTTTTCCAATACTTTGGACAAAAAGCATAATATGTTTATAGACCTGAAATCAGCTGGTAGCTTTGGAGATTTTTTTTTGGTATTGGCAGTAGGTACTATGACAATTAGGAAATGTGGCATGTATTTAAAATATGAAGGATGACTTTGTCGATGAAAGGGAGGGAGGGACCTTAACTTCGTCAACATGCTCCTGTTGCGAATTACTTGAAGACGTGAAGGGATGTTTTGTCCTTACCAAACGCACCCACCTGTCTTTCGTAGGTTTTGCCATAGGATTTTCGGTTATAAATCACTGTTAAGTTTGTTGAAATATTAATGCTTCGCAGGATGTATTGCGGTAGTGATTCTATTGCCAGAAGCTGGTTATAAGTAGGCAAGCTTTAACGATTTTAAACTGTCTATAATGTTTCCACTGAGTAAACCAAGAACAGCCGATGTCTTACCAAAACTTAGTCTTAAGTGGAACAAATTTATTAAACACTTAACTCATCAAAGAGGTAAATATCTCGAATATTAAATCTCAAAGTAGGTGCGAGCATTCTTCAAATAAAATGCTTATGTCGATGTTTTTGAAAACACGATAGAAATAGTTACAAAGCGGTTAGGGATTAAGGGGAAGTCATAAGAGACAAATATGAGGGCGTAATCTTAATTACTAAATAGGCAAAGTTGTGACAATTTACCTTACCTTCGTCAGAGGTAAGAATCAAATCAAATTGTTAAATTAAACTAAGTCGGGTAAGAATTGATCACTTTGCCTGTGGACATTAACATTGAAATCGCCAGTCACTATGAGATTTAGAAACTCCTATGCATTTTGATTACTTTCAGTGTTTTTTTTTGACGTGGACAGGTGCAAATCTTCAAAAGACAATCAGAGGTTACCCTGATCTGGTGGGAGTATTACCAACTAAATCAACCCCTTGGGATCCTCGAACCAGACTTCTATTGGGTCCCTTTCCGTCAGTTAGTATGCTATTAAATCGTCAATTTAATGAACATGAAGGAAAGTGATCCAATAAAAAATCTCAATAAATTTTTAAAGCTTTGGTTCGAACTATTTTAACAACTTAAACCCAAGTTGCATGCTATCATGTTCGGTTCCATTGAAAACAACACTTCTTTTCGTATAGCATACGCCAAATCCTTGACTATTACCAGATTTCCTCGACATCTATGACGTGACTAATTACTCAAACAATAAGATCATTTGCATGTCCACCTGTGCAATTGAATGATGATTCTCAGATGATAATGATAAAAAGATATTTGACTCCATTCGACGAGCTTCTAGAAAGGTTGTCCTCTTGCGAAGCAGCTGTGAATGCGCTAACGACTTTTGGTGTCAACTAATTAACTTTTGCGAGCGCGCGGCGCGTTTTTTTTTCAATTTAACATTGAGCAATTACAATCGCTGCTAATGTGCAGGTACTTATCGTGAGCAATCAAATTGCATAATTAAATTAGCCTCCAATTGTTAAGGTATTTTGATTACAAAAATTCGCGCCAAAAGGGGGAGGACTATTGCCATTGGGCAGCGTGAATTCGAGTGCGGTGTGTTGTACATCGCTCTGTCTGTCGTCGCCCCGTACAGGTGAAAATCTCCATTTTTGAAGTATTTTTTTTTATTGTTTCGATTTTAATTAATGGGTGTAAGGAGCGTGACTCTTTAAATCTCAGAAGAGCGCGCTGTTGCAAGTGATTAGCAATGAAAACAGTTCACAGCTCATTTAGCAGCAACAACGGCCCCTCAGGTGACATGCATCGCTGACTTTGCTTTTCACTGGCTGATTGGCCCAACCTGGAGACGCAGTGAAGACGTTAGTTCAAAGGATATGACGATACACTGCTTGAATTTGGGGACTTTCGCAATACTTCTGCAACGAAGGATCGATTTTTGAAACGAACGATGATCGATTTATTACTTTCACGGTTGATCCTATATAAAAGCTTTGACCGTTGACGGGTTTTCGCGCTGAAAATCGATAAATAACAGTTATTTTTACAGTTAAGATTCGATATCGATTTTAAAGACACTTATAGCGTGTCCGGGAACTTTAACGGGCCCGGTATTTGGCCACGTAATGTAACGCTAATCAAAACAAAAGACATCTTGAGTTGAAGTTCACAAAGTGCTCCCCGCGTAAAGGCTGACACTTTATAAAAACTCTGGCAAGGCAGTCAGCAGGCCCGCAACCTTAATTTCCCATTAAATTGAAAGCCTGCGCGCCACCAATGATTGATTGACCAAATTGCTCCGATGTCTGATGGCCGCCGCGATGGAAAAACGAACGCAATTATGTTGTCCGCGTCATGTGACCTTCTCTGGGGCTCCGATTATTCTACGTCTCAGCATTTTTTCACCTTCTTTGTGGCTTTTGTGAGCTTTTTTTTCCACCGTTGGCATCTATCAATCTGCTCGCGGTAATTCAAGTGATCGGACAAAAACGAATCACCGCGCGGTCACCGCGAGAGCCAGTCGAATTCTCCAACTTCATCTACCATCTATTCCCTCCGGAGATGCGGAGACAAAAACGAATTAAGTGGAATACCAAAATAAAAGAGAAAAAAAAACAAATCCGAAAAAAAAACCGTGCGCTTCTAATAATGTAGCAAAATGGCTCTTGGTCACCTCAGTTAATGGATCTGAAGAGGAGTTGCGCCGCCGCCGCGTGATGTGATGGCTCCAATAACAAAGGCCTGAAATTGCCGCGGCCCGCGAGTCTAAATGAGAAATGTCACACATGCCAACCAGTGTCCAATTCACCATCCCACCACTGCTGAAGAGTTCACGGCCTGGGGTCCGCGCTGGGGTCGTCAGAGTTTGGGAAATCGATTGGGGGCTCCCTGGGTTGTGTTCCTTCGCCGCAACGACCACAGCAAACGACACAATAAACGTGGACCTGCGCGGCAGCAAAAAACCCGAAGAAAAAAATCATCAAAACCAGCCGAAATTAAATGACAGGCAAATGACAGATCAAAAATTTATGAACATTCTGAGGAAAAGCAATTTCGAGTTGATCTTCAGGTGTTTTCTTACCTTACCTCTTTTATTTATAAATTTTTTGTTTTTTTGTTGTTTTTTTTCGTGAACGTTGAGGTTTTGTGGGTGCTTCTCTAAGTGCGGTTACACCGATTCTTAAGCCCGGGATTAGGTGACACCGTTTTGTTCGATGGACAGCGACAACAACTTATATAGGCAACCGCTTTTGTTCGCGCCGATATATAATCGAAATCCGGGGACTTGTCATTTATGATCGCTCTTTGATTGCCTCCTGTCTCTTGACGTAAAATCCATGCAGCGGTCGTAATCCCGTTCAATGGACCAGTCTGATTGCAGTTGTCCATCGGAAGAGTGTGAAAACAGATTTTATTGCCACTTCGTGCTGATCCTGTTTTATTGGACAGCATTGCCGCTCTTTGTGCTCGAATAGCTGCATGTGCTTGCACCGGTACGGTCACGCTATTTAAACCTGTCCACCATAATCCATCGGTCCCCGTCTTAATGATCGTCACTTCTATTGAAATTGCCTTGGAATAACGACGATGAGGTGCGAAATTTTGTGCAACAATTTCAGTTGGGGGTCGACAATCCGCCGCTCTAACAGTGCCGCGCGCATCCAGTTTTCAGCTATTTCCTTAATAATTGAAAGTCTATCTCAGCCGGTATAGTGGCTGTGTCTAGTCTAGGGGCCATTCCAAGCAGTTGAGCACTACAAAATCGATTAAACTGTCGTTTAGTCATTAAAATTATTTTTAATTGATTAACTGTCGCGTTTTATGGTTCCGAGAAGGTCTCGAACTGCTCGAAAGAGCACTGGTCAAAGGATCCGCGACGTTTCGAATCCTAAAAGCAATTAAAAGCTGAAATGTCAATGTGAGGCTCAGACCCACCTGAATCGGATCTTTAACAGAATGTCAATTAGTAATAAAAGTGGGCTCACGGAAATTCCAGTAGCCGGTCACTGGCCTGACTGACTGTCCTCCAGCTTGTTGTTTGTCAGCCTTCATGGGAAATGGGACAATTAAACTTGTCTCTATTCTCGTATATGTACAACCGAACCACCTTCTGATGGGCATGTTTAATCCCCTTGATGACAAATAAAACTGAAATTAAACAGTTTAACGACGCAAACCTATCGCGCTCAGGTGTTCATCAGCTTCGAAGCAAAATAACCGAATAAGTATGTTTTCCTGTCCCATTCGCACAGCCCTGTCTATACTTTGGTTAGGTTAAAGTGATTAAATAAAGTTGAGCGCAAAGTTGTACAGGTGTAGGCACATTCGACTTGGGACAAATTCCCACAGCCCGATGCGCTATAATTGTCCATCAATTTATCTAATTGAAATCATATGACCGGAGCTTTTTTCTCGTTCCCACAGGTGAGTGATTCTGCTTAATCTCAAGCAACTTAAAACTTGGAAAATTAATTGAAATTTAATACTATAGACGACAGCAATTGATGGCAGGCTCCGGTTAAGAGTTTTTACTGCAAACTTGTGAATCGATTAGTGAAGGTTATAGTGACGATCATTTCGAGAAAAAGTCGTCTACGTAATGTGTCAAATGTCACTTACTGTATTTCGTAATAAACTAGTTTTGCGGTCCATTTATATCTTATCAGTTAAGCTATACTATGAAAGCTGGTCGAAACTACTATCTAACCAGCACTCCTACGGGCTTCCGTTGGTTTGTTGTTGAAGACTGATTTGCTAAATTAAATTTTGTGCTGTTAACAGGCGCATAATCTTGTTGAAGATAGAAATCCTGCTTAATATGATAATTTGATTCTCTGATATTTACGAAAGAAGACTGTATGACGTGTACTTGACAATAGTATGGTTACAGGATTTTTGAAACAAGACTCTCGTTTTAAAATTTGGGAAGATTTATAATTTCCTATCATCTGCCAAGCTTGCAGCTACACTGCAAGTATTTAAAGGTGTGATTGCGAAGTTTGTATGACGCTAAGCCTGATTCACATAGTTCCGCCGTTCAAATAGCGGATTTTAAAACGTTGGAAGCATCTACAGTAGCTTCCTTGCAGGATATCATCGAACTGTTCTCGCTTCTTTTACAGCTTGAATTTGAGTCAAAATAAAAGGGTACTAGAGCCAAAACTGTCTAGAATGGGCGATTTTGAAGAACTGGAACTCCTTTTTTGGGGACGCGATTGTTGCGAAGTGTGCCAATATGTTGTCTTGCTGCAAATAAAAAAAATCCAGTTCGACATAATGCGGACGAATGCGTCCGATTCGTACCGAAAGGCTATCGAGCATTACCACGTAGTATTTGGCAATAACTGTGGTGCCGGGATTAACAAATTCATTGTGTCATCCTTATTTTGGTCACTGCGACGAATTTTGTAGTCATTTCGTCGTTGGTTCATATTGATTGTACTACAATTCGTCAACAGTCGAACTGATTGATCTACATGTAGAACTATTACCGAATACTTAGTGATCTTTAATTCAGAAGCAAGATTCGTTATGCGATAAGAAAGGAACGCCTATTTCGTCAAGTTATAGCCTTCATTTCAACGTCCGTGGAGTAAGTAATAACATGTCGGCCATCCACTCCGGAGTTCCCAGGGTTGAACCTTACCAGCGGCGATCCATGGTTGTTCTCTGTTGACAACCGATTACGATAAAAAAATGACTTGGGGGTTGCAGTGTAATTTCTGCGGATCGGAATCCATCTTGAATTTTACATCCATTTGGCAGATAGGCTTCACAAAGTTTTTTCGTTAGAGCAGGCTGCTGAACCATTATGAGAATTATAATTGGCATCATTGTCACCACACAAAACGTAACGCTAGAGTCAGTCAGAGTATTAGTACTTAAAGATACCGATGTGATGTGTCTGAGATATGGCGCTACTTGTTCGTAGAGGATATAATCAGTTTTGGAGCTTGTTAGACATACCGTGTAGTAAGTAGTTCGTTAGCATAGTGGAAAAATGCATCAATTAATATGAATTGTTTCGTAAAAAGAAATAATTTTCCCACTAGCTAAATAATAACGAAGTACCTAAAGGTTCTACTGTATCCCCACTGCTGGTAAATGTTTCATTCGGTTAATTTGTGGCAGATTAGATTGAGGCGTAGTGAAATATGTTTATATAGTGATAGCGACTACCGAGGCGCTCGACTTCAACACGATTAAGTCACAACTAGTACATAGTTGTCGGAGTGGTCTAGAGAGTTTTGGGGCTGTACACAAGGTGATTATCTGCTGGGTATCCGGTCATAGTAATGTATGAGGCGATTGAGATGAGATGTTCTGGCGAAACAAGATTCCCTGTTGAATGCTTCGCAGATAGACAGATCGATCGACCGGGCTTTAATATCAGTAAAAAGAGGAATCGAACGATAACAATACTTCAGAAAGACTAGTCGGTGGTAACTTCTTCAAGTCACTAAAATCTTCAACAATAGTATCGTAGTAGTCGTTGACTAGAAAAGCAATTTTCAAGACGTCACTAAAATGGAATCACAATAGTTAAGGAATCCTTGCCGACAGCTTCACACATTCTCGAAGTAGACGGATATCCGTCAGAGTTATGGTTTGAATTAACAAAGCGCCAAAGCTGTTCGGTGTCATTTAAAATAATTATTATACCCAACAGCTAAGCAGGAGGTGAACTGATTATTCAAATTACAATATGCTAAATAGTTGGCATCGTCCCTTGAGGAACAAAACCTTCCAAGTTTTATAGGTACTTCATGTTATTCAGGTGCCTTAGGTTAATATGAATTAACGGTTGGCAAGTCCGAGAGCCCTTAGATAAAGAAAGAGGGACACAAATAGTAAAGCAAAGATAGAGAGCGTCATAGAAAGATAAAACGGCTTTGTCAGTATTTCGTTGACTCAAAATAACGCACCAGTCATAACACAAAAGCCAAACTTGTGTGCCACTGGGATCAAAAAAAAACACAAGGTCCAAACATATGCCAAAATCGTTAGACATTCCGCAGGACTGCACCAATCCGGCAGAAAGAATACTGTCTACAAAGGCAGCAGTCGATCCATGAGCGACAGAAAAGAATGGCAGCAAACAATTGTCTCGCTGGAATATCGCCAATAATATATATAAATAGACGGAAGATTAAAGTCACCCAGAAGAATGAGCTCATCATAAGGAAGCAACGCATAAAACACTCAACACATTAGTCAAAGAATTTAACCAATCCGGCAATGGACCAGTTAGATTATACACAGTTTCGACAGTTTCCGCCTCAAAGAAACTCGAAAAGTTTAGTTTCCAGTTAGCGACGTGCTCGTTGAAGAGGCGAGACATCGAAGACATAGGCTCGTGCATACCATAAAGTGTTCGGTGGCGAGGAACGTGAAGAAAATCATGACTCCTGAGGGGACGGTGGCAAGAATTAATCGTTCTCTGCAATAAATCAAAGATAAAGAGGATTTTGGAAATATTGGGTCTCTTTTTAAGGGAGTCAAGAGAGATGAACCGAAGACGATGAAGATAAGAAGGAAGCATGATACGATTATTCCAGGGAAGACAACGGTGTTCAAACCTTAAAAATCTGTGCTGCACTGCCTCGAGGCCGCTGATGTGGGCAGCGAAGTAGGGAGACCAGACAATACAGAATTTTGGTATAAAAGGGATCGTCAAGCTCCCTAGACAATCTTTTCACAAAGCACAGTTTTGAATTAGCCCTATTAACGATCGATGCCACATGATCCTCAAAATAAAGTCGAGAGTTTAGAACCACACCCAAATCCTTAGCCTTATCAGCACGGCTCAAGACAATACCATCCATAGAGTAATCAAAAAGCAAACGACTTCTGTTAGGGGAAAACGTCATAACAGTGCACTTACTAACATTCAAGGGAAGGCGATTACAAGCGCACCATTCACAAAACACAGACAAATTAGTTTTAAGCAGACCTCATTCGGAGTTCTGAGAAACAGTGCTAAGTATCTTGGCATCGTCCGCATAACACACCTCAGGGCACCTCAAAGGTAACACCAGAACACGTTGCTTTCGACTAGACAAATACGAAGACAACCAATCGACAATACGAGTAGGAAACCTAAGTACAGTTATGTAGCTTGTGGACTAGGATACCATGGTCGATCCTATCACAGGCCTTGCTGAAATCCGTGAAAATACAGTCTACCTGTTTAACTGATGCGATGACTGGCAAAGAGTAGAGATTGGTGGTAGTTGATTGACCCTTAAGGAAGCCGTGCTGGAAGGTCTACAGTAGAAACGGAGCACATTACAAATCAAGGCCTCGAAAATCTTTGCTGCATGACACAAGCTTGCAATCGGACGGTAATTACAGATATCGGACTTACTGCCTTTTTTATGAAAAGGGAGAATTAGAGAGCTCTACCAAAGAACAGGGAAGCGACCGAAACAAATGGACAGGTTGAATAACAAAGGATGCGGGCAAGATACTATTGACAATTTTTAAAGAAGGAAGCAGAAATGCCTTCGGGACCCGCGAGAAGCTGTCCGACAGACCAGATAAATGTTCAGTAATGGATGCTTCGTCAAATACAAGGTCTGCTTATCTTACAACACAGCTTCGCTTTAAGTCTGATTGTATTAGAAGACAGTCTCGATTAGAGCTTCATGATCACATAGAACAATTTTTCTTAATTCTGCAGAGTAGCCCCACAGAACACTATAATTTTTGTGTGTTTATCCAAAGCTGTTTTTTTTTCGGGATGCTTCTCTAGATTTTTACAAACTTGAGATATAATAATCCTTCATCCTCCGCGAACACCTTTTATCCTCCAGCTAAAGAACTTTGGGTATGTAAAGAAATAGATGAAGTACTTCAAGGTTCAAGTTTAGCTCCGACTTTTGTTTAAATTTTTACTAAAGAACATTGAGTTACTTCAGTATTGATTCATTGTGAATTTGTGATTATCAAGGAGAAAATATTAGAAAAGAAAAAAGCATCAGGAGTAAGTGCTGACTTATTGTGTAAACCTTAGTCAAGCATAAGTCAAGCATTTGTTTCGTCCTCACTTTCAGACTATCCTTGTCGTTAAAGGTTTGGGAATAAAGCGCCAAGGTATCAAGATAAAATATGTTCGTGGGTAAACAGTGCTTAACTAACATTTTTGTAATCTCTTCAAGAAAGGAGGTGTTAATTGGAAAGAAGTATAATATTGTTACTACTACTGTTAGGGTTAAATCAATTCATATATCAGTATCATGATGCTTCACACTTTGCAATTATTCGTTCAGTTTCATGTGGAGCGTTATCTTGATAAAATTTGTAGTTCCAAAGTAACTTGGTCTTAAGAGTCACTTGAGAGCAAAACCGATTCCTAATTAGATGCTCACAATTTTAAAAGTATAATTGATATTATTTTCGATATATCACCCTAAATATCGATATTATTTTCGATATTTTGACTCAAACTCACTCTAGTACTGTATCGATAGTGTGACACAAAATCGCATAAATAATATGATTGTATGTAAATGTAAAGTGTAATTATTTTCCGCATAACATTATTATACTTCTCACCCTGACATATATTTCTGGGAACTACTTCATAATTTTATAACCGTTCCTCCCCCTCATCGAATGTTTTTGAAATCTAAATCAAAGAAGTCTTAAAATCGCAATAAATAGAGATTAGCGCGTCAACTGAACCGGAGGAAAATCTTGCACGAGTTTCGCTTATTATCGTAAACAATCGCGGGTAAAATGCATTCCATGACTCAATAACACTTAGGAAAAGATATTTTTATCACAATAGCGGTAAATTTTATAGATTTGTAAGTCAATGTCCACCTACAGCATTTAGAAAAATATTGAACACCCCGACGACTACGTCGACGACGATACAGCGGCAATGCAAGCGACGACGACGACGACGACGGCGGTTCGCAAAATCCGTAAGAAAGCCAATTGAAGCCACCGCTAAAATTAGAAATTCCTCGGCATCAGTTTCACTGGACAGAGGACACAGACAGGATGGGAAGCTGGGTAGTGGGTACTTGAACTGGAGCTCCTCGCGGTATAATTTAGCATCAGCACCGCTCTCTCTGATATATATCCCCGAGTAGCAATGAACTGCGATTAAGATGCAGTGACTGCTACACTTTATCCCCATATTGTGGCTGGAAGTAATTTCACGTTATTTACGTGCCTTGCACTCGACTCCGATGTTTTTCTTAGCAAATCCAACTGCTCCACCGAAGACACATGTGCGCCGCATATAAAATCCATACAAGATGCCATACAGCATCCAATATAGTGCTCTCTGTGCCGGTGTTCGCTGATGGCAAATCGATTCGAGGCACTGAACCAGAAATAAAGGCGATCACGCCGTCCAGCCCGACATAACGAGATCTGCGCTTCGCGGTAATGTGGGCTTCATGGCTGTTTAAATTCGTTTCTTTCCGCAGATTGCCATAATCGCTCATTTTAACGAAAAACAATAGCAGATTGCATTGCGGCGCGGGACGATTACGATCTCAAAAGAGAAATTGTCAAACGTAGAGTTTTTCACCTGAGGTATCTATTGCAGTCAGGTTTATCCGTTTGCTGCGGTGAGTGGAATCCGTAGAGTAGAGAGTCAAAGGCCAGATAAGAGACCCTCATTGGAATCGGGTTCTTCGGTTTGGCTCGCAGCGCTAATCGCCCATCATGGCGAGCACGTTGGTAATGCACATGGAGTGACAGTTGGATTAGTCATGCATACCTGGTCTATTAGTATCTGTCCATACTTTAATATGTCGCTTGTCAATCCATTGGGGCCACTGCCGAGCTTTAATTCTTCCTCCTTAGACAGACATC
The DNA here is from genome assembly GCA_964036015.1 of Leptarthrus brevirostris. NCBI lineage: Eukaryota > Metazoa > Arthropoda > Insecta > Diptera > Asilidae > Leptarthrus > Leptarthrus brevirostris. Next base: position 14,733,373 of record OZ038374.1, read on the forward strand.
TTCTTGCCAGGTTACCTATTAAGCTATTTATCACCGTCGCTAATGGATGCTGCGATTCGTCAACGATCGCTAATTGATAATTGCTCCGTCGTCATATCTCACCGATTTGCATAAAATTACGCTAAACTGCCGCTGGTGTCGCCGCCTGCATTTTTCATTTGGTTAGGGTACCGCGCGCGGCGGTTTCGTACGCGGAGGGCCGATGCCAGTGTGCCTGCCAGGTGTTGTCTGATTTAACTGCCAGAAATTATTTATTCACAATCTTGTTTTATTGTTGCTCCGGTGTTTCTCTTGCTCACCGGATATTTTTTTCCTTGCTGTTTGCCGCGATACCGCGATAATATCTCGGTCTTATGCGCTCCATATGCATTAAATTGTGTGAGAAAATTATCGATTATGACGAGCTTTATTGAACCACGCCACCACCACAACCAGCGCCGTCGTATAATCAACCAACAGCCGTTGCCATTGCTGCAATTTACCTGCGGCAATTTGTAATTTGACTTATTTGCGGGATCATTTTCCACCACCAGAACACTTTAATCGTGCAATTGAAAGTCGAAAATTCATTTTTAAATGAATTATCACGTTTGGGGCAAATTTATCGGAAAATGTTTCACTGAACCAGTACGAAAACTTTTTCGGTTTGCTCAGAGTTGTATGCTATGAGGTATTGTGGTACGTTATCGCGTCAAGCCTGCTCGATATCCTATCCTGACCCCTTCTGAAATTTACATTTCAAAAGCGTTGCAATTGTCATACTATGGCTATCTCCACTTATGGATTTTCTTAAACGCCACATCATGTCAACGGATTGGGTTAAGTGCTGGTGTGTCTCGGTCTCCCCGTTATGCTACCAATCCATCAATCACCCGATATCCAAGATATTCGGCAGCAGAAGGCATGAAATGGCACTTCTACTAGAATCAAGGGAAGAAATTTTCACATTAAGGGATCTCAACATTGGTCTTCTCCTGCAGCAGAGTCAGCTTCTCTCCATTCTTGCACCATTACCTGGCTTCCCTCTTGAATTCGAAAGATTCCAAAATTGGTTTGTAGCGAACTGAATCCAGCTTATATAAGGAAGCAGCAAAAAAAAAAATTGTTTTTTTATTTCTTTAAAGAAATCATAATTTTTCCTCCCCTTTGATATTTTATATTATCTGGAGGGGCCGGAAATCCCAAGTGGCGGTCATTTAACGCTGAAACATGTTGAAATCCACACCGACGTCATCGAACAATGGGGTCGTTTGTTGAAATGTCAAGTCGCCTTAAGGAAAGGAAACGGCGATTGCGATTAAATGAAAATGTACGGCAACAAAGGGATAATTTTCGTGTGATATTTATCGCACGTTATGCCGCTTGCAGCGGAACGAAATGAACCAGAGAGATGTGGCCGAACCGACGCGACGGTCCAGACTATGTAAGAACATATGGTGATGGTTTTTGTTCATTGCAACTGTCTTAAGACTTAAATGAAATTACTTTAGTTGCAATCAACTTTTTCTGATTGAGATGAAGGAGAGAAGGGTTTTATCTAGAAGGGTGTCATATATGTATGTGGATAGAAACGGGGTACGATTTTGCTGAGCGAAGTATAAAATTATATAAAATGTTTTTGCTCTGAGAAATTTCAGCAGCGCAGCATAAATTAAAAAAATTCAGAACAAGTTTGGACCTAAAAGGTTCCCTTCCGGTATGTCGTTTTAAATTAACTGCTTTAAACAAGAAAGTTGTAATAAAAGCTGTTTATTTAACAATATTAAGTTAAAATGAAAGAATAAGAGGTCTTCCAAAGAATGGGGTGCTGGGTTAAAGTTTATAATTAAAAAGAAAAATATCTAAAAAACTTTTTCTAAACAGTTCTACTCGTTCCCAACGTAACCTTGGGATAAATTTCCAACTATTATGACGTCCAAGACATCCTAGCTAACGATAACATTGTGGCGCCCAACGTGGGGTAGCGAGTGTGAAATCGATTTTTGGTGATATTCAAGACTTCGATGTTTCTAAATTTCTTCAATGCAAGTATAAATCTGTCGCGCAACTTATATCTCGACGCAAAGCCATTTCTTGTAATTTCGGGAAAACTATAATGCATCAATAAATTTTACACAATTAACAACGTGGCCCAGATACCAAGAGTCTAATTGAATCTTAAAGGCACTGAATTGTCGTCGAAGGAGTAAGTGATATGGTTCCAGCCTCACCGACGACGACCCATGATTGTTTTCTGCTGAGAATAGATTACGATAAAAGGCCATTAGCGGTTGCAAGTTAAGTCTGCGGTTCGGAATCTACCTTAAATTATAAGTTCACTTGCAATCGTTGCTTCGATTCGGGTGAAGGTCTTCTCCCACCCCATGCTCAGAGGGTTACGGGAACTAGAGATAAGAGAAAGTCACTAATTTAATTATGGTTTCTACTCATCCAAGAAAGTATTTTGCTATATTTATTAAAAGAGTGTGGACACTGGGTAAGTTATAGGAAACCAACCATTCTACTAGCTGGCTAAATATTGTGTTTAAAGTAAATGACAACAGAGTGATACAAAAAATATCAGAAAAAAAAACCGATGAAACACAGAACTCTGCGATACCCCGGTTTTGGTGTAATTAATCGGAGTGGCAATTCCATCAGACATTACATTAACTGACAGTCAAAAACCTCTAATTTTGGATATAAGGGTCGTATTTAAAACTGGCCCGAAAGCCTTTAAACTGTAAATACCTTCACGTTATCATTGGAGTAAAATTTTTTTAGAAAACTATGAGTTCTAGGATTTCTCAAATTCAAAATCTACAATCAAGTCCAAGATTTTTCAAAATTATTAAGTTTTTTAGCTATTCTATCTCGCTTTGATGGGTTAAAATGACTTTAGCCGGAAGGGAATTAGTGTAGTTAGTGTGAGTTTTAAAAACCCACGGGGAGACCTGGTCTCGAACCAGGGAACCATGGCATGGCTGCAATGCCGCTCAACCAATGTTCCAACTCCTGTTTCTCAATGTAACGTTTATAAGTAGATAATTGCGTTTACTGATGCTGGCGAAAGTTTAAAAGTGTTTATATGTATATGTACGAAGGTCGATCGCCTTGTCCCAGAAATGACAGTGAGCTAATCCCGAAATTTCTGACGGAAGCAAGAAAAGTTCGTTTTTAACCGTAACATTGTACCCGTTCCCTTTTCTTTAATCACAACCGTAAAAAAATACAAGGATTGTGCTTCCGATTGTTTCAACACAGAATATATTCACTAGATTTGGCTCCAAATGCTTGCACCATCCTTTTGAACTTGAAAAATGACTCGTAGAAAAGTCATTTGGCTCAAATCTTGCAACTATGGCTTATCTTACACATTTAAAGAAATTATTGTATACACAGACAGCCCTGTAATTTTTGAATTGTCTTCGTATAGAAGCCAAATCAAACCTCTCTCGCTGAAATCCGCATCACATTTAATTATTTAACATTTCTATTAGTCTTTAGTCTTTATCCTCCACTTTAAAAGAAATTGTGGTAGTGACAAATATATTTTATACTAGAAACAAACTAGGACCTAAATGGTAAATATTTTAAAAACTGATTTTTCATTATAAGCCTGGAAGGGTACATTCCGCCGGTGGCAGCTAATAATTGTTTTGTGTTGATAACAAAGTTCACCTAAAAATGTAATTCAGTAGTACAGAATAGTATCTTGTGGTTCAGATGTAGGTCTATGTGCATTCTTTGTCAACAAATCGGTTGAAGTTTTCCAGCTGCTCCATAATTAGAGTAATTATGTAACTAAACAAGGCTTTCAATAATAGTTGGCGTGCTGTTTGCAATGTATTTATATAAGAACTTTTTCTACGTCGCGTACTACTAGCTTATAGAAAATGGCGCCCAACGTGAAACTGACAATGGATAAGTTAGAAAAACAAGATTTTAACCCCGTAGCTTCATTACAACCACCTATGTAAGTTGTTTGGACAGGTTGAGGGTAACGAAGCACCATCGTTTTCAAAAGTGATCAAGTGGTTTACGGAATTCGTGGACGTTCGTAGTTTTCTAAAAGGCAAAATTATGTAAAGGTCATCTTGCAACAGCAAAAAATTTCTAGCGAAATTATTGTTAAAAATCGGTGACGGTCAACACGATAAATAGCAGCATTCTTGGACATTGACATCAATCAGCTGTAAAAGATTCTGTAAGAATACCGGATCATCAGTAAGGTTTGCTTTCGATGAATCCCCCCCTCCCCGGGTAAACGAGACTATGAAGGTACATACTAGAAAAATCACATGGTGTTACTAAAGATTTTTAAATCGTCCCTCCCTACTATAACTAGGACCCTATAACAGAATTTTCGTTGTTTCTTTTAGTGTAGTTTTCATGTATCCTTAGTAATAATTAATTATATTTTCTATTATTAAAACCGTTCCTGCACAATAAATCTAATCACTTTTTTCTCTTCTCCATTTCAGACTGCTTGGATTATCACAATCATCAGAATGCGGTCAGATAATTTCACACTAACCTGCACAAATGACAGTAACAGCCTCAAGAGTATGGAGCATATAATGACACGATTTCAATCTCTGGAGAATACCCCAATACAAATAGCATCACCATTTTTAATCAAAAAGCCAGCCCTACAGCAATCCGTGAAACCGAAACGTTGGGGCTCGCCGCCAATTAATATGGCGGGACAATTCATCAATCCGGCCACAGGGAAAAAGCGTGTCCAGTGCAGTATTTGTTTTAAAACGTTCTGTGACAAGGGCGCATTAAAAATTCATTTTTCTGCGGTCCATTTGAGGGAGATGCACAAATGTACGGTGGAGGGTTGCAATATGGTATTCAGCTCGAGGCGTTCACGTAATCGTCACAGCGCGAATCCAAATCCAAAATTACATTCGCCACACATGAGACGTAAAATCTCCCCTCATGATGGACGTACTTCCCAGCCATATCCGTTGTTGTTTCAATCACCTGCCGCTCTGATGCCTTCGAATACGCTAAATCCAGTTTATCCTTTCGATAGATTCCCACCATTAATCGGAGGCTATCATTCTCATACACCAATGTTCGACATTGGCTTAGGATGCTCCGGCATGCCTTTGGGTAGTCAGGCTGCCATGGACATAAGTAAAACAGATGACAACGAAAGCTCAAGTGATGATGGAAAATCCATTAGTGATGTGGACGATGACTACAGAGATTTTAGACCAATGGATGACTGCAATCAGCCTCTAGATTTCAGCATGAAAAAGAAAATCGATGACAGACTTGGAATATCTGGCAGCGATTGCGATTCAACAGATACCAGCGAGTCTAGCTCTTCCCACGAAAAACGAATCATTTCGCCTGCGGGAAAATTTTCAGTAGATTGCTTGTTGGGCAGAAGAACACCAGATAGACGACATTCTGGCGACGATGACGAACTACTTGATTTATCTAAGAAGAATAACAAACGAAATATTGAAGAAAAAACGGTACAATCACCTAATGTGAGCGATAATTTCAACAGTAGACAGTCGGAAAATTTAACCAATAGCAATGGAGCAATGTGGAACATTTTGTCGGAAGTCTATAGGTCGATGCTGATGAATAATAGTTTAAAGGCTCAGTACAGTGAACTTCAAACGAAGACGATATTTGTCTGAAATTGTTTAGTGTTTTGCAAATAATTGTCCTAGTTACATAGTGCTAGCGAATAAGTGCAATAGGTTTTCTCTTGCAATTTAGTTTCACGTTTAAGTTACGCAATTGTTTCCTATTTTATGTTAGAACAAAGCAAATCGTTTTAAGTCTTTTATTGTCTACAGTTTTAGTGTTATGTATTTTAAGCAGCTTTTAGATAGGTAGAGTTATGAAACCTTACAAATGTCTGAGAAATCATAAATAAATTTGAAAATACTTGCAATAAAATTTTGTTTGTTTTTAGTTATTTCTACATCCTCTGCCCTAATGGTTAGTGGATAGTTATTTTCACAGAAGGAAGGAAATTAAGGGAACCGGTGTTTAAGTTCTAACGCATATTTGGCCCAGCTTGGTTATAATTTTAATTTCTGATCGTCGGTTCAGTGATCGCCAACAGTCGTATTAGAATGCTCGATCTGTTTCTACTGGACCCCTTTCTTTCTAGTTCTCTTAACCACTAGTAGCGGGAAAAGAACTTCACCCAATTCGAGACAACGATTACAAATGGACCTACAATTTAAAGTGGATTCCGAACCACTCGACATTACTCTGCAACACCCATGGCCTTTTTATCGTGATCTGCTGTCAGCAGAAAACAACCATTGGTCACCGCCGGGTGGATTCGAACCTATGACCTCTGGAATGGTAGGTCGACACATTATCACTTACTCTACCGACGACTACTGCAGAAGTAGTTGTAGCGAGAAACGTACTCCGGTTAAAAATGCATTGCATTGACAGCAGAATAAATATTGATTTTCAGGTTCCTGGCTTAAGAGAAGTTGTGACGCAAAGCTGCTTACAAAAGGTGAGTGAGAACAATCAAAGATACTACAATGTATCGCCGTGCAGAAATAGATTTCAAGACGTCAGAAGTTGTCTTTAGAAGCTGGAACTAGTACATCCCTTAGCCGCGGAAGAGGATCTTTCGCTCTGATGATAATGTGACAATCCTGCTCAAGTTGTGGATCAGGATTCCCACAGTATCATCAGAGCTAAAGAGAGGAGAAGAAACATTGGTAGTGATATCAACAGAAAAACTAACCAAGATATATGTACGTTGTATTGCGACACAACTGCGGCCTAGGGGTACTGGGCAGAAGCGGGGTGCTGAAGCGCTGCACCCATTGTGCTCTACACCTTAACTCGTAAAACGAATTGCACTGCAACTTTCTGGGATCCAACAAGTGCTGCCCAAAGATTCTACGACTTGTAATGGCCGGGGGAAACATGATGTGAACAGGAGTTTAGTCCTCCAGACCCAGTCTACATGAGGGGACGGTAGTTTTGCCCATTTTTTCTAATTAATTTCTTGGTAGATAGTTATCGGTGATTAGTCTGATGATCATATCCGATCTACCAAATCTAAGGAATTCTTTAGCTTTACTCAGTGATAGAGCTGACAACAAGCTTTTAAAATGAGCTCTGGCTTTTTAGTTCTCGAAAGTTTTTAGTTGTGTCTGGCCCTTTTAGTAAGACAAGCCGAAATTCTGCACCCCAGCTCGAGTTCCACAAGGGCCATGGTTGTGCCCTGTATCCAAACCCAGGTGACTCGATTTGTTCTTTCCAGTTCTTAGTTGGCATTCCCAGCCGAATTTTGATTTGGTTATGTAGGAGCAGATTGCTTTGATTGCTGCCTGACTATGGAAGAAAATAAATATGTTCCTGTTTAAGCAGAGTCTCTTAAGGTTCTCGTATGTACACTCTAGTGCGGCATAAACTTCAGCCTGAAAAACAGTGGCAAATTTACCTAGTGACTTGTTGAATTTAGGAGGCTCGCCACAGATACCCGCCTCAACCACGAGTCGGTTTCCGAATCGGCTAAATCCTTCCCGGGGGATGATGGAAAGCTTCCAGGCTTTACTTTTCTCTGCCCTTATGTTGGAGTACTGAAAGCCTGGTCAATACGGCGTCGACGGCCATATTCAGCTCAGACACCTTATCAAAGATTTCTCTTATAGTCGGGGGTCCTTTCCTAAAGTGACACCTAATAAACCTGCTCCCTCTCCATTTCAATGTTAAGGCAAGAGATTCAGCAACTTTTTAAGCCTAGCAGCCGGTGAGGTGCACGTTGCTTCAGTTATACTCACGGCGGCCATCCATTGTATACTGCTCAATTGGGCTCTTCCCACATTGAGCTTAGACCTGTTCCAGCATGTGATTCAGGCAATCAGGGGTCTATTCAGCGCTGTATATACCCAGTGCATAGTCTTGGACTTTAAAATCCAAGTAGCACCACAAACAAGCCCAGAAGGATTTTATCATTCTCTCGGTTATATTACTTTGGTCTCGGTTATATTACCTTGGTGTGACCTTAGTACGTAGAAAAATAACTAAGGTAATTCGAAGTGGTAGTAGAACTTAGTAGATATCATAGCAAGACATTGGACCTTAGGAAATAATGTTATAAGACGAGGTCGACTATTAAATGATTTTCGTAGAACCTGTAAATATCCGAAAGAAATCAAATCAGTTCGGTACGGTAGTGCCCCATCCTGTTGACCAGAAGAAGAGTACTTGATAACAACTTCTTCTTATGACAAGGAAAACACTGCAGCACACAGCGCTCAAATGTGTCCTGAGGTTATTTAGGGTATCAGGATGTACCTAAAACCTGGAAGACCTGAACGGAAATCTCCAGAGCGCAATTGATTAAACTGGTAGTCCTATAGCAAATTCTGCCCGCCAGGTGATTTGGCACCAGAGATAGAGTTGGATCAGTTGGTCGAGTGGTATGATCACCAGGCCATGGTCGGCCAGCCTACGAGTTTTTCATAAAAGGAAAAAAGGTCTATTCTGTCTCTTTGCTGTTGTCTAGCTCGTCAGAATTCCACAGCTATGCTAAATGCATCATAGGGTTGTCCCCTGGGTTGTGGCTGCATAAAAAAAAAAGAAAAAAAAAGAGAAATCAAGACAGTTGACGAGGATATTGCCCCAAAGAAAACAATGCTTTATGAGTCAGGATTGAGCGTTTTAAAAGTCAAGGAAAACTCATCGAAGACTATAAACGAGAAGGATCGGCTATCAAGATGAATTAATGAAGAAAGGATCAGTACCATGATTGAATTTTGAGATAAAGATAGATCTGTGACGGTGGATATTTTAGCTGGACGTGTGTGGCAATTCTGCATCCTAAACAGTTGATTCAACAAGCACAGCAATCCGCTGAATAATTTCAATAATATGGATGCTAAACCTGAAAAATATTATAGGACCGCTTACCAGTATGATCCTCCTCACAGCAAAAAAATCCGAAGGAATAATAAGGAATAATTACCGAGAGGAGGCAAGTTTGTAATAAAATTTAAGCTTATATGTTTGTGAAGAAGTTTATGGGTCAGCGTTTTTGAATAATGACAGGATCATATTAGTGTATTGCTTAGAGAACCAGGAAATAGTCACAGGAGCCTACAACGTTGAAGGTCTATGAAAAGTGAATGTAGCAAAAGTCCACTTTCATCGCGGTGATGCGGAATCATATCATCGATGCTGGTATGGGACGTATTCAGATAATTTCATTGTGAAAGTCTGTGAGATTTAGGTTCCTACGACTTCTACCCCGAAATTAAAAGTAAACATAAAACGAATCAGGTGCACATCAAGTCAAGAGGTGAAATTAGCCATTTTGCAATAGTTTTCAAAGCAAGACGTATCATTTTATAGGAAAGATGTAGAACAGTGGTGGCATTGGATGTAAAAGTGCTGAACCAGAGAGTGTTCGTATGTAAAAAAATAATAATTTGACTATTCCTCACCATTTGCCTTTTCTTTCATCATTCCGGAAATTCTCTCGTAATTTGTGTAATATATGCATATTACGCCGTAATTGTATTCTGGTAATTCAAGCATTTAACAGATTGCGTGAACCAGATCGGTAAAGATTCGCCAAACTTCGCCGAATTTTCTTCATGAGAATCGAACCGGTTGGTACTCATATTACATTTTCGGCTTCGGATATCACTAAAATAACGACAAGTATGGTGCACAAACGCTAGTGTGACACTTCAAATTGCAAGCCCCCTGCTAACTTCCGTTATCTTGCGAAAATGGTTAAGGTATTGATCAGAAACGTCCTTTTGTTTACAGACCTTTCATGAACCCTTTCCAACGCCATTTCACTGAGGGAAACAAAACTTTCTGTCAACCATTGAAGTTCGTAAGCAAATGGATTGCATATCTGGCACTGGTTATAGAAAGTGCTATGACAGTATTGCTCACACAATATGGAGAAAGAGTCGGATCAATTGGTTCAGCGGCACGACCACAATGCCATGGTTCACGGGTTCGAAACCAAATCTCCCTGTGGGGTTTTAAAAATTTAAAAATTGCAGTCTAGCTCACAGCAATGCAAAAACCAAGTTTCCTCACTCTCCTTGCCCTAATTCCCTTCCGTTAAAGGCCATGTTAAGGCATCAAAGGGTTGTCCCCTAGGCTTTGGTCACATTCTGTAAGAAAAATTGTTATTTAGAATTTTTTACTGTACTGTTTTCCGTCCACCTATTTATACTGCGATTTCTTTAGCTTTTGGGGTGTCCCAAGGCAGTATTTTCGGACCATCTGTTTTTATTCTTTACACAAACTATGTTTCACTGGTTCTTACCAATAATTATAGAATTTTTTATTATATTATGAATATGCGGGATATGTCGGATTGTTTTTGAAAACACCGACTGTGTTAAGGAACAATCTAGCTAGTTTTACGATTGGTATTGCAACAGTCAACCATCTTCCTTTATATTCTTGAAATTATACTACTATAAATTTTTTCTGCAGAGATGCCATGAGTTTTCAACTCTTTTAACGGAGTCATATTGAGTAGACTGGTCAAGACAAAAGATTTGTGTGTGTGAGCTATCCTTTGAGGATCATATTGACGCAATTATTGGCAGCGCAAACTCGGCGTTGAGCTTTCTAAAAAAGTAGTTCCAGGAACTTGACGTGCCCTACCTAGTAAATTCGCTAGACCAATATTGGAGTACGGAAGCCCTGTTTGGGTTTTTCTTTGCAGTGCACAAGAACCGCATTAGGGTCGTGCAACACAACTTTGTTAGCTTTGCATTTCGCGGTCACCCTTAAAGTGATCCTCTCATATTTCCTTAACGTAACAATATTAGAACTAAAGTCCTTTTTCCTTCCGATGACTACTTTCTTTTAAGGTATCCATCAGGTAATCACACAGAATGTTTCTACTCCGAGTAATATACTATAATTTCAGATAAATACAAGTCTACTTCTCCCGATGTGTTTTAATAAGCGCTTGATGGTCTTTTTTTAAACGACGACACCGCATAGTTGAAGAGTTTTTTAACTGACGTTGTGCTATTTCAAAACGTGTAGATGTCCTGGTAGATTCCCTGATTTTTTTAGCAGTTCGAAATGAATTCGAAAGTATTGACATTTCTCGGTTGCTTCTTCGTGCCTTATTTCACCCTTCTTCATAGTTCCTGTAATTTTGCGGACTCTTAAAAGAACTCTTGATTATTCAAAAAACGTCTTCAGTTGAATATTTCCCAATTTAGCGGATGATATATTCCTTAGTGCTTCAATCTGTCAATTTAAATCCGATTATATTCTTTTATCTTTAAAACGCCTCGAAAACCTAATAAATTTGAGAATCCTGAGTTCGCGTCTCTGATTATAAACACCATATTTATATTTGTTAAAAACGATGTGTGAGATACAGCGTTTTCTTGATGAAAATTTACTAAAAATTTTAAGTAAATTGTAAAACAATTTGGACGTTTTCTTATGAATCAAGAGTTGTCTTTCATTTAAATATAATAAAAATTAAGCATAGAACATAATTTTACAACAATTTTGGATTTCTCTGCACTGCTGCTGTAAGTCCGCGTTACGGTAGAAGTCCAAGGAGTCATTTTTGTCAAGTGTCTGAGATTGTTGTATATTTATTAAGTGATACAAAATACTTGATATAATCGCAAAACTTTGGTTTGAAACAGTTTCTTCTTAACAAGAATTTTTGATTTGTTACAGGCTAGTATGCGGGCTTAAGACGCCTCAGTTCGTATTGATAGCAACTAAGCTGTGTGCGGACTAACATGCCTGACCATTTTACGAAATAATTTTAATTTGATAGACGAATTCCTTTCCCTCTATTCCACTTTAGGATTGAAATTCAAATAAGCTTCCACAAAAAATTCAGGATACATTAGACTAATCCACTTTTCTGGTGAAAAAAAAAATAATTCTTTCGAAGACAGTTGCTAAAGACAGTTGGAATTTGAAAAGTACACACAATTCCTGCGCTCTGACAAAGTTAAGCGAGTAAATTGTATGCAATTTAATGACGTGTAATTGTTAGTCTCAGCGCGCTCCACTCAAGCCGAGATACATGTTTATATGACCATAATCAAAACAAGATCCCAATTACGTTATTAAAACTTCAAAATCTGATTACGGTAATTACAACGCGCAAAGACAAACCTGAAGACGATTGGCAAAGCTGGAAGGAAAATCAACTGAACAAGATTGGGGCTCGTTTTGTCATCTGTCGTCAACAATGCTATCTACTTGGAAGCTTAGAAGACAACGAAGTGAATACATAGCCCGGAGGTATATTCCTCAAAGCCACTATGTGTCAAGTAGTGTACCGTACGTCTGACGTTGATGGTTTATGCCAACGCCAATCGAGTCCCCTATCGTATATATGCAGCAAATTCTATAGCTGACTTGAGCGTGAGTAATTGTTTGAATCAAGCAAGTTCCAAGACGACGTCGTTATCCACTTTATAGCCGTCCTTGCCTTAATACCCGACTATATGTATATGTACTGTGCAAAAGTGAAGCGCTCGAAAGGCTGACGTTTTCCGGATTATAGAGAGTAAACATAATTAGAAACCTGTTTCTGGTGGATAATGCGGAGAGCTCACCACACTACAGCAGGCATGGACATATTGCGGTATATTGCAATAGTCCAGGTATAAATATGCATTCTTGATTGCATACAGATGTGATATGCACTCGGGGAATAGCTTACCTATATAGGTACAAAGAGATGGAAGTGAACAGGTAAACCACCGAAGTCAGCCACCTCCAGTATACCTGTGCCGCACACCTCACTTCACTTAGCTGCTTCTGCATCAGATTGCCATAGTATGCTTTTGTCGAGTGACAATGGAGGTGGAGCACAGACAGAATTGTACGCAGTAGGCACCAGGGAACTGCACTCAAATCAAAACTCCACCTATCCGATGCGGCGCAATGCGGGAATGTTGTTTCTGTTTTCGTAAACGTATGGGGGGAAACTCAATTAATGAAAGATGACAAAATCAAAGTTGCACAATATTAAATTTAATTTCTACTTAAGTTGTGTAGGCTATCCTGTGCGACTGTGGACTTCTTGAATGATAAGTACAATTTGTTTCCTTAAAAGTTGTCTATCATGCGAAGTCCAGAGTCGTTAAGCAGAAGCGAAGTAAACATGTTACGAGAGTTTTAAAATAGCGACAAAATCAAGTTAGGGTGTGAGTTGTATCTAGTCAGTTTGTTTACTTCAATAAATAGCCCCTAATTTGGTTTCCGCACCCCTTTCGGAAGATTACAAATTCGGTCAAAGAGTTGGTCATAAGCACCCGTAGGCATTTAAGTGGGCTCCAATGAAGGAAATTGTGGGAATAAACACAATTTCCCAAGTAAATATTTTCGTAAACGGAAGCTAAATAAAATCATGTCCTTTGACATTTCTAATTACTTTTGACTTGGCAGAAATGCCCTGACTCGGAAGCAGATTTTATATGACCCCCCCAAACCCTCTCAGCAATTATTCTTGAATTCACCAGAACGTTGAGGGAAATCTTTTGGGCTGAGATTACACAGTGAATAAGGGCATCAGAAGCGATTTATAAGATATCGGAGGAATTATGTGAAGATATTTTCAAAATTGATAAAATTTCTTAGGAGGGTGTTTTAGTTTGACGGGTACTATTTCGTAGAATTCTTTGGAGATTGTTTTCAAAAAGTGGACAAGTAATTTCGTTATGAAACCTTTTTCTTTAAAAGTAAAGTAAGCGATAACATCAACACCCTCTGAATTATCATCGAGCAATCCGCCGAATGGAGGTCCCTTTTACATCTAATATTCGTCGATTTTGAGAAGGCGTATTCGCGTTGACAAAGGAGTCCTACTCAGGAGTCCAATGTCACACCCTACACAAGAGAAAGCTATCGGATCTCTTCCAAAATGAAAAGAGACAAGGATTCATACTGTCACCATTGCTTTTTCTGATCGTCATTAATGACGTACTGTGCAGCGTCTTAGACGAATACCCATGGCGAGGAATTAGATGGTTTCCAGGAGACAACATGAAATTTATCTGGAAGACCAGCTAATAGAGCATCAATGGCATAATGCAACTCAGGTATCTGATCTGACGCGAAGATATCCTTCTGCACACTTATTATTCCAATCCTTCGTAAAATGAAAAAAAAACATTAATAAAGTTATAGTCTAATAATTAATAAATCACAGAAAATAATTCTAAAAAAAGGATCGGAGATAAGATAGACCCCTGTGGTACACCGGTCTAATTCTGTTTCAAGAAATAAAACGAATGCAAAATATTTAAATTTCTTTGTTCATTGCCTTTCGTACTTAACAACTTGTCTGTGTATCTTCAAGGATTTGGAAGGTTGTTTACAGATGGAAAGCCTCATTTACAAATTTTCAGCTGATTTTTTTTTATCCAGAAAGAAAAGAAGTAAGACCTTAAGTTGTTTTCTTTAAAGTTGGAGCGTCCAAACTTTTTGTCTAAAAAATATTAAATGATAACGAATGTTCAGATATCGTTGAAATTGGCTCACATGTAATTTCTTTTGTGTTTCCTTCCAGATTACAGCACAGCATTTGGGTAATGACATGCAACATTTTTACTGGTTACAGATGAGGTAGGTATTCAAGAAATTGCTTTGAGTTGAGTTTACGATATCTTTACTCAGCAATAATCAACAAGCAGAAATATAAATAACAGAGTAAGATTAAAATGAATAAAATTGCGAAAACACTAAAATAACATTTTCAAAAATATTATAACCTCGATGTAGGTGCATGAGGTGTGATAAAAAAATAACGGGAATTTTTGAATTTAATAGGCTTTATAAATTCGATTTTCAGATAAATGTTTTATCTTGTTCGTACACATCTTCCTAACGTATGTTGACACTTGCAGCCATTTTGAATATTTAGTTTATTTTCGACAGTGGAAAAGGCTACACCTGTTTCGGTGTGCTCGGCGATTTTTACTTACGAAAAAGATAGATCGAATTATTAAATTAAAGTGCAGCGCCGCATTCGAAATGTTGACTGTGGTTATTGGCAAACCTTCTATAAGTAAGACAAGAATTTAGGAGTGGTACAGACGTTTCAAAGAGGGTAATAAAGACGTTGAAGATGACTACCGCGCTGGATGCCCTAGCAGATAAATAACCGATTAAAACGTGGAAAAAGTGATAGAAATAATTATGAACTATCACCGAATCACTATCAAAGAGATTGCCGATGATATCGATATATAATTCGGTTCATGCCAAGAAATTTTTGGGATGTGTTGGGCATGAAACGTTGGCAGAAAAGTTTGTTCCGAATTGCTGAATTTCGAACAAAAACTGCGTAGAGTGGAAGTGGCTCAGGAATTGCTGAATGAACTCAACAACGATCCAGAAGTACTTAAAACAGTCATAACAGATGAAGAAACATGGTAATGTGGGTATGACGTCGAAACTAAGGCCCAATCGTCCCAATGGAAGCTACTTGAAAAGCCAAGACCGAGGAAAAATTGACGAGTTCGATCACATGTGAAGGTTCTTCTTACTGCTTTCTTCGATTTCAATGGCGTAGAAGATTCGCGCCGTTTGCGTGAAGCAATACATGGAAAACGTCCAGAATTTTGACAAAAGCACTCGTGATAATGCTTTCGCTCACACCTCACTGCTTGTTCGTGTTTTTTATTTTGGTCAAAAATAAAACTTTTACTTTGCCTCAGTCACCGTTTTCGCCAGACTTTTTTCTATTCCCGAGGTTGAAGAACCCGAAGATGCAGATCTGCCTTCCGAAGGGTTAGCTGCGGTTAATCCGGAGGGGGTTCCTTGTCCTGGCTCTGGACTAAAGCGTTACGGCCTGGAACCCTTCAATGCCATAGGCAGAGAAGGGGTGAGGTTGTAATTAACGCATGGACCAAGAAGGAACACGGAAGACGGTGGGACAACATGGATTTCTGCAGATAGGCTAGGATTCTAGCAGTGACCCAGGAAACCAAGATTAGTGGCGACAGTGGGATAACTGGATACTCAGTTGTCTCCACTAAGGGAGGGGACGAAAATGGACCCGATTCTATGTGGTCTGTTTCGGCTAATCCCCAGAGAGATGTCTTTAGTGAGCAAGAATGTCACACTTCCGGAGGGCACGGGCTGTCTGGTGTCTTTCGGAAGATGTTCACCTCTCCCGCTAAAAAAACAGACCATATTGACGAAGAAATGCAGGAAAATTCGGAACATAAGAAGAACAAACAGAAATATTTCTAAATGAGAAATATGCCTGGAGAAAATTAACAGCGACAGTCCACAAAGTCTTAAGGCATGGAAAAACTGTCTTTTGCCAATTGGCGAATTGTCGGAAGAAGTCCAGGAAGCCAAAAATAAAGACTACCAAGCGCTACAGGTACCACAACACCAGAAAAACATCAAGCACAGAAGAAAACGTTGATCTCATTGATCAAATATTTTGTTTGAAGTTTTATTTATTAAATTTTACATTTAAAAACTTCAGACTTACCCAATTTTCAAAAAATTCAGAGTATCCTCCAGGCTAAGTTGTCGTCATGTCACAATTTGGGCATCACAAAAAATATCGCGGTTAACACACAAAATCGAATAACAAATTTCAAACACACGCGCGATTTACCTAAATATTTGAATATAAAAAATTTTAGATTATTATAATAACTCGCTTTAATTGTTTTTATTTTTAAATTGTGCTATTTGAGTTTGCACTCAGAAATACTTCCTGACTTCAATTAATTTCACATAAAATTTTCACCTTCACTTGCAAAAGCGTCTCGAACACCGTTTTGATCACAAATTCACATTTTTCATTGCAATAAATCTGTAAAATAAGCAAAAGGTACATTATAAGTGTTTAGAACTCATAAATTTATAGAGATTTACAGTAAAAATATGAAAACTAATTAATTAAACTAAAAAGTTGGGACCTTGACGAACGACGTAAAGCTGAATATTGTAAAAAACTTTAAAATAATTTTTTTTGGTATTGCTTCTTCAATGCACTGTTTTTTTGATAAAACTAAAATCAATAACAACATCATTCTAATAAATATTTCAAAAACAATCATTTCCTGATTTAAACCGATATCATGTTCCTTACTTGAAGAAAGTGTATGAAATCCGCCCATTCCGATATATGTAATACCAACAGTCTCCGTAACCCTATCATAGATTATTCACAAGATGACCCTACTTAAGACAATCTTTGGGTAATGCAATGTGCGTACAAGAACGTCATAAACATAATATAAACCAGGACGAAATAAATGGTCAAATATAAAAGTCTATGATTGGTAACCTGTCCCCAGGGTGTCGTATCCCCTTCAAATATGAATGAGCCGTGAGGTCTTCTGGTCGCCATCATCAGAAATCCTCCACTCAAAATGTATTCTGGGTGTGATATATTTCATTTTTGGATGAAAAATAAATTCATGCGAGATTGTATTATGCATGTAAAGGCCACACCGTAAGACACATGAATGTCCTTCACTTATGAATCAGACCAGAGAAAGGATGAAAGGACCTGTTCGGTTTATGTTATGGCTAGCCTCAGACGAGTGGTTTTTGATGAAATAAGACTTGTGGGCAATTCTGTTGTGTTCATATTCTGACAAAACATTATATTGTGTTCATGGACTTGGTATGTGCTTGCTACTGGCATTGTTCTCTCTGTGAAGTATAAGGGAATTTTAAATTATTTTATGATATGAGATATATTTTATGATATGCACAGAATTACTTCAATTGCTTATGCAATTTTGTGCTATCAAGTGGAACCGACAGGCATCAGAATTTGTACTTAATATAAGAAGGTTTTAGGGTTTGAATTAATTTGCATCCTACAATGTTGGCGGTAGTATGTATACAGTAAAGGAATTATTGGGAAATACTATGAAAGCAAAAACCAAGAAAATCGATTCAATCGAATATTGAGGAGGTTTTGCATAGATTGTAATACCTCATGGCATCCGCTCTAGATATACAAAATCAAGAACAAATAAACTTAATAAAAGAACAATTAAGAAACTCATTCCATACTGTGCAACGCGATTAAACTTTCTCAATCCGACAAACTTTCTCATTTCGTAATTATATTTAAACTCAAGAAGCTTAGTTTCCACCCTCTGCTCCTCGACTGATTTTCTTCTTATCTAAGAGACAGGACATATCGAGTGTCGCTTCGTGGTTCTATCTGAAAAATTGTCACGGCTTCACGACATGAATAATTCGAATTGAAGACTTTTTCGCAGGATTTAAGAGATAAATTGCAAATTGAAAAACCTTTCTTTTTGAACTCCTATCTCTAGTTTGATTGGCTACTAGAGTGTCCGTTTGGATACATGTAACGTCTCTTTCTTGATCAAGTTCTACCCAAATCGTGGGTGAAATTTTATATTGCTCTTTATGTTAGGTTTGGATGGAGAGCCTACCTATAGCTCTCTAAGAGGCCAAACTAGGCTCCCTGTTAACAGTGGAATCTGATTCACGGAGAGGGAGTCAATGTGACTGACCAAAGCAAACGAGCATATCACGAAGTCGGGAACCATTTGGACATCAGTGGAATCTAAATCGGTTAACTCTTTAAAAACGGACAGTCTAAAACCGAGTTTCTGCGGTTGGCTAGAGCCGGGCAATTGTAGAGGAGGTTGTGTATGGTTTCCTCTGCCTCCTCATTGGCAACTCCTGCAGAAATCATTTGAAGGCGTCTGTTGGCGTGTCTACCTATGATAAAATTTCTCGAAATGACGGCCACGACAACACTTATTATAGTTCGTCGAGTGAGATGGGTCAAGACTTGGCCATATCTGCCGGGTAATTAGGCATGTGTGTTCCCTCTGCCATCTAATATTTGCAGTCCTGAGGGATGCTTGTGAAACCTCCAATTTGTATATGGCTAACGGCTTGCCAAGCTGGTGATTATTGTCCGAGTCGAGAAGGGTAGTACCAATTCTCGCTAGCTCATCGCCTCTACACTTACCGGGAATGTCACTATGCCCAGGTACCCTAATGGTTCGTACGTTCAGACGCTCGGCCATGTCAATTCAAATAACCGTTTTGGAGGTTTTATATACTCCCGTTAGGGATTTAATACCAACCTGACTCTGTCTGAGAAAATACAGATGTTATTTGTAGGCAGCGTTAAGAGTTTCATGGTCTACTTCTGCAGTAGTCAGATAAACGAAATGAAATATCGAGGTCAAGGTGTTCCGAAAAGATACCCCCACTCTACCTTCCAATTTTGAACCGTCGCGTCAGTATAAAGATGCACTGACTGTTCCCATTGAGGGGGACCTCCATCCCACTTCGACTTGGTAACGTTAAAGAAAGTCTTGGGTGCGTTATAATCAGCCGCCATGATTTTGGAGTGACCGTAGTCATTGCGTTTCCAAGTCAGGACTGAGTTTAGCCAAATCGAAGCCGCGAATGCGGTTTGCTTCCCAAAAAGATCCACCGGCAGGAGATGGAGAATATTATTTAGGGCTTTAGAAGGTGTGTTTCCTAATGCACCTGTTCTCTCTTTATGTTAAGCATGGTGATCCTTGTCATCCAGTCGAGTTTAGGCGTCAATCTAATGAAGCGGGCCGGTAAATTATGAAATCTTTGTTATTTTTTTTTATCTTAAATTGTTTAGAATAGGTGTAAAAGTATGTGTACAGAATTTAAGTCGATCCGATGAACAGAATAGAAGATATGAGCTGTCTAAATTTGTGCCGGCTTATCGCGTTATAGGGTCTATGTCAACTTTACATGCGATTTTCTCGAAGTCACATTTTTGGAATTGGTGGACAAGATTGCGCCTAAACTACTAGACTGATTGACACGAATTAAACTGCTCATAAATATAGGTATAACGACTGAACGCAGGACGTGACGTCGATTTTTTTTTTTAAATTAAATTATTTTAAAGATGTCGAAAATCGTATGTCTAAATTTCTGGGAAAGTGAGAATAAGATGTTTGCTCATTTCAACAGAACTTTATACTTCCTGCGCTAAGGGTATTTGTCTGCTTCACTCATTTTGAAACAAAGAACATTCTTAAGACTTTTAAACTTTTAAGGGCTGTGAGACTCATATACCAGCCTGACACAACTATATTTCACCTCTTTGGAACATAAGAAAGAAGACAAATTTTCAAATCTATAATCTTTTTCTCCATTAACTGACATTAAAAGTGGTCCAATGTAAGTCTTCATTGCCTTATCTTGCCTTCATTAAATGTCCATGCAAAAGGCACTCATTCAAATTCAATTTACTTTTTATATTGACCGAATATCGAATATTGAAAATCCCTAGCAGATCAAAAACAAATCAACAAATAAATTGGAAATGTAAAGATATCCGCACTAAAGTTAAGCCACCGCGTGTGCATTCGAAATGCCACCAAATGCGGATCAACTCAATGTAGCTCTCCATCTATGAATAGCGTAGTACCATAACAGAAGTATTGAAATCAATATAATTGCTAGCTCGATTGCTGCCAATTAATTTGTAGTCATGGATGGTATCGATTACTTGCATTGCAATTTTATTAAATGAAATTGCATCTGCCGGTATGAGCATGTTTGTTTATATTTGCACTTGTGCTGTTTGTATGTACACATTACACACGTCGTGTAATAATTACTCGACTCAGATACAAACTAAGGCTGAACTGCCATTTGGATGTTCCCAGGTTTCAGCTCGAAACTTCCAACACTCAACTACCAGCTCCCAGCTCTTAACGCCAAACCAAGCATCGAACCGATGATGTACGTTGTGAATTTCCACATTCCACTCAAACTCCGGCAATGTAATCCGCGCACCTATGCATATTAGTGGGGGCTTAAAGCATCGATTCGGTTTTAATCATACCAGGGAGGCTGTTAATCAGCAGTGCATTGTTTTGACTGGCTCTCTGCACCCCAGGCAGTGTCATCTATCACAACTCTAATTAGCTAATGAATATACGAATGGCTTAGAGAGGATTATTGCATGCACAAAGTGCTGAAATTGAGGGAATCCTTCGTGGTGGTTCCCCTCGGACCAAAGAAACCCTGTTCTAGTTATTTTCCTAAGAATCTCTTCTTGTCGCTAAAGTGTCCGAAAATAATCGTCCAAACAGCCAATTGCCATGGCTTTGATTGGGCACTCGATTGAGCTAATTTCTGATGGGAATAAAGTAGTTAATTTGATTAATCTCTCGCAATGAGGGCCAACAACAACCTTAAGCTTTGGGGCCGAATAAAATGAAAACAACACACCACTGGATGCTAGCCATGGACCCGACGATGGGTGCACAAAAATAAATTTCCCATTCAACTTCTGTTTTGTATCCAAATTCAATCCCATTCAGCTGAGCCATCCCATCCAAATCCACTTGTCTGTTATTAAAGAAACGTCAAGAGGGTATCCATCCAGTCAGCATCACACTGGCACGGGTCCTCTTGAGTTCAACTTTGGAGTTCATCATTGGGGCGGATTGAACAGAATTGAAAAATTGTCAAGCATCCAGACTCGATTGTGTACCACTCGATGGACAAGGAGCACCCTTTATGGTATCCCCCGAACCCGACCCCGATCTGACCTTCGGACCAAACTTTCGCATCACTCAAAAGAACAAGCTCAAAAGATGAATTTATTTATCTCGCTCGATATGTCATTCTCGTTCGTCGATTTTGTTGTTGCTCTCGGATACCATCCAAGGTGCCTTTCGAGCTTCAATCGAACTTCTTAAGTTGCTATTTCTACTACTGGAGAAGCGAGCCCATGTGTGCAGTTCCAGCCTCTCTCGCGTTCCTCGCCTTTGAAAAATGGGAATATGTTAATGTCAAATTTTGACACTATAACGTGTGAAAAACGAGCTCAATTATTCATTGTTCAAGATCAACTGTCGAAAATAAAAAATGTAGAGAATGTATAGCCCCGCACAAGAGTACAACTATAGTGTTGGGAGGGACGCATTCATTTCAAGGTGTGTAGATTCGTTTGGCGGGACGTGGGGCATTTTAAACAATCGGTTTTGTCGAGGGGTCGATATCAGGCGTCAGAATACCATGCAAAATTGGATTAAGATGAGTTGTGAGGGTTTTGCGGTTTGTCAGAAACTGTCAAAAAATGATACGATGGAGGACAGATACTTTACATAATTTCAAAGAAGTCGCTCGATTCAATTGAGTTTCGAATTTTATCGTTGCCTTTTCTATTCATAGTTGGCACTTGACATTGTCGGAGCCCTTGTTCGTTTTCGGTTTTGTACATTTGACATAATTTTTCACGGTTTAGAAATGTTTCAGTGAATTTTGTGTGAACATTTGGAGTTGTTCAAATGTTTGGGGATTATTTTGTTTGCGGGAGTGGAAAAGAGTTGAATCCCATTAAGTTTATAGTTGTACTGTTGTTGTAATCCTTGTGGGTATATAGTCTCAAATCGATCGGTCTGTTAAGCTTTTGGTATAAAATATTTGACAAAGTTGAAAGGATAATAGCCGATGTCATTCCCATCGAACAGGCTGGCAACTGAGCACGCCAAAGATGAAAAGTCAGGTCCTATCTTGAACATCCCACATCGAAGATAGTCCGGCGAACGAGGCTAGTATACAAACGCTCCTTTTAATGATCTCGCACACCAAGTCAGTCAATAAACTCGATGTGTCCAAAGCTATTGGACCTGATGGTTTCTCGCCCCTGGTTTCTAAATGCTGCGCCTTTGTTTTGACTAAACTTTTGTGCAAGATTTTCCAGGCTTTCAGTTGATCAAATATATAGAAAATAACCATGTTATTATCCATACTCAAACGGAGACTTAATAGTGGTTCTAACGGAGCGTTGTTTTTTTGTCAGCCCGTTTACTCATTGTAATAATAGATGGAGTCGCATTTGATCACTGCAAAATACCGGTGTACCTTAGGGTTCGGTTATTTCACTAATCTTTTTTTCTTTTTATTAATGACCTTTTATTCCTCACTTTCAATCATATTCATAGTCTCGCCGACGCAGATCCTTCCAGATCTTAATAGACGGAATTTTGAGTAATTCTAGTCGATTAAACAACAGTATGGTTCAGGGTGTAGTACTTGTGCCGATACTTTGAACTAATGAATGCGTGAGAGAGTCACGAAGGTTATGCGAACAATTTATTATCAAAAGAGAACTGACAGGTCATTCAGCTTTGCTAGGAATTTAATGCAGAACTCTGGTAGAAATCTGCATCGACCACTATCTCGCGCATTTGCATGCGCACAGAATTGGTATCTCGAGCACCGATCTGAACAAGCACTTTCAGGAGCCCGACAAAAACGCTCCCCTGCACTTGCAAGAATTATATGCAAATTTCTTGATAAATACCTTCTTCAAGGATATAGAGGAAGCTTTTAAGAACGACATGAAGCTATCCAATACGCACACGGCTTAGTGATAACTACAACACTATCAGATAGCTGAAGCCTAGAAAACTGTGGCAAGCGTGCTAAGACGCTGGATACCCGTTTAGATAATGTAGATTGCCGTTTGTATGCGTAAAACGACGAAAATTTTTACAAACTGAAAATACAGCTTCAAAATTATCTCCCAGAACAAGGATAGATGAGCAATAAGCTCCTTGATCCAGGTACTTCAGCTGCTAACTCCTGGTTGGCGACCTTTAGGTGTTGATTGAGGCTGAACAATGTACCCGAATCCTGGCAACTCTCAATCGCGGTTTTCGGCCCGAAAGCGAGTCAGTGCGGTCACATAAAGCACAGTGACAAAAAAAAAGATCGAGTATAGTGCAGACACCTGAGGAACACCGTACTTCATGTATGCAAAGCAATTATTCTCAACTTAGTATCATCAAATTTAGTCGACATTCTTTCATTTACTTTAGGGGGCTTAAGCTAACCTGTATAATGATTTCAAACTATTTTCTTGACGTCAGAATTAACTCAAATTTCTTAGTAGCCGGTCGAGATGGCAATCTGATTTCAGAAGAATAAAAAGAAAACGAGAAATTCCTTAAATGTCATAAAAGAACAAATTTTCTTAAAATTCTTGTTTTACCTCTTTGAGCTTTTGAAAATCAGACGGAATTCTTGCCCATAATCGATGGGAAACTGAAACAAAAAATCTTAAGAAAAATCCATTCTGTCCACATGCAAACAGTTCAAATATCAGAAAGGATATGACACACTGTAAACAAATAAACTCGGCACATCTAGACTAGACCAAAGAACCTGAAATTAGGACGGTACGCAAAACAAACAGGCTACCGTATTTATGGCCATGGCGGTGTTCCCTTTGTGTCATGACTAGCAAATGTATCAAAATCATGAAAACTGAAAAGTTCTCAGGAAATTCGAAGGGTTTTAAATGGAAATGTAATCGGGTGCAAATGGAATATATCGCTGAGCCGTGCAGGCTGAAACCAAATATTTGTCGTTGACATTTGGCCCTTGGCAGTTTACTGTCTTTGAACTGGGCCGATAGGGTTGAGTCCCAAAATCTAAATGAAGTGCTAATTAGGGTCTCCATGGCTAAGGCAACTTCTTCACTACTTGTCAAAATAAATAAAATTTGACGAGGAAATTTAAGAAGTTCCTAAACGAAGGATAGTCATAAACGTGCTCGGAAAATTTGTCCTTATCGTTGAAGACCACCGCAAAGAATTTCGAAGGGAAGTGTACTCGTAAGTTGCTTCAAGTCCAATCAAGTGCAGATTGGTTTCGTGCCAATTGGAAAAATTGCAAAAGAGCAAGTTGTCGATCGTTTCTTATGTTAAGTGTTAAGGAAGCAACAGAAGAGAATTAAGCAAATCAAGAAAATTTGTTAAAATTGTTCTCGGTTCGATTAAAGTTGTTTAGCGGAGTAAACTTTATCGCTTCCAACTTGAAATTGAATAAACATTAATCGAGCGAACGTAAACGTGTTACGAAACTAAGTACCGAATTAACCAATCCCGATCCGAAATTGTATTGCATCCCAAGTCACCTAGAGGAATCTCTTCACACTCTGGCATTATCAAATAATTACATTTCTTATCACATGACAAGGTAAGCGTATCGTTTCCATCATCTCGATGACCTACAACTAACTATTAAATCACCTGTCGGGGTCCGCGGAGGGATTCTGCAAGAAGCATAAAGCCATTTGACTCGGCGGATAGCCACAGTCAACTCCTTCAATTTCATATCGGTCTAACAGCAAAGTGAGCGAAGCCATCAGTGTACAGTGAAAACTGAAAACTGTGCAACAAGGGAGACCTGAAACAATTTTTGTTTAGTGAAAAATCGCAGCCACATAAATTCCGCCAATAAAATAGTTTCGATCACACCCAGAAACGTGACCGAAGATCACGAACGGATCCACTTGCAGTGCTGTGGTCCGCAACGATCAGGCCCAGTCAACTAGCGTATATGGTCGCTGATCGCATACGAAAGTGCTGGCAATTTTCTTAAGAACATGTTTCGATGGGACAAGACACCACTTGAAGGCTATGAAGGCTATGCAAGAGATGGTGCAACTGCAGTTATCGGAAGGGCAGAGAAATGATCTGGTTAATGAGCAGGAGTCAAAGTAGTTCAATGCAAGTTGCATGTTTTGCGACTCTACTTGGATCGGCATTTATTTTTGTTGGACTGTTAATCATCGCTTAAAGATAATATCCAGCCAATGTATAGCGATTAGAGGCGGCGATTTCAGTGAATGGAATCCGCGCGCATTTTATAATTTCATCCAGGTACATACCACCTATGATTTAGGTGTACGAAGTTATTGTCACAAATAGCAACGGATTGTGGGTAGAGCTACTCCCAGCGCTCGAATCGCTCGCCTAATTTCTGTTATGCGGTAGTGTTATTTTCAGCGAACTGTAGAGTCTATGCGAAGCGTAGGTATCGGCACAGTGTTGCGTTGCACTGTATAATCTGCAACTAATCTCCAAGTAGACGACCGATACTCGGATCAAATGGGTTGCGTTTTACAATCTGCAGTAAAATTTCTACGGGAAGGTTACATAATCGAAAAATTTCATTAAAACTGTTCGGGTACACTAATAATACCCTCAGGGATTTTATCAGTTTCTGGATATAATGACACAATAGTGCGTCGAAATAAAGTGCTTAGTTAGGAAGAGAGCAAGAGTAGATACTTAATGACAGCCTGACTCATACGTCTACCAATAAGTCAGTTCTGGAGTTTAGGTGAGATTTGCTAGATTGACCTTGTCATAGGGTATCATTCCGCTTATTTTATTAACGGTAATATGCCATAAATGCTTATAGAAACAACAACAAGAATTCAGG
This sequence comes from Leptarthrus brevirostris, assembly GCA_964036015.1. Classification (NCBI taxonomy): domain Eukaryota; kingdom Metazoa; phylum Arthropoda; class Insecta; order Diptera; family Asilidae; genus Leptarthrus; species Leptarthrus brevirostris. The sequence goes on from OZ038374.1 coordinate 14,759,605, forward strand.
AGGAGGTACCTGTGTCACGGCTTTAGCTGTTAAGTTGTCCAGCTGGGCCAGATTACCATTGAAACAACATCGAAAACAGTCCACTGCAATATGTTCGACAAGGTTACCCCCTCCCTTCCCCTCCCCCGCCTACCGGTTGGGAACTGGCCCACCTTCTGTACTTCTAACTCAGTTAGTCTTCATAAAAGCAAAGCCTGGTACGAGCTCGACGACTACGACTTCAAGTTTCGCAGTAGCATGCCTTTGGGGTTTCAGCCAAGATTGCTAGATCGCTGAATAGTATTAAAGTCGCTGTGAATGGGTATATTATAGATGTTGTACTCTGTAAGCAAACCATCGAGCATCTAAGCCGCACTACTGTCCAGGGGTCTCTAGTCTCTTAAATGTTGGCGTTAAAATATTTTGGCAATTTTCGTATGCTTGAGTTGGACATTATTTAAAGTAACTTTTAAAGAAACTTTTGCTTGTCTGTTGTTGCGCTCGCCTAGACTGCACCGTGTTCATAGCCCAACCACAGTCAGATACTGATGACCCGCATTTAACGAAGAACTGGTGATCCGATTAAAAAGCTTTAATTTAAAGCGTCCCAATTTCAGTAAGTCTTTTTTAAGGAACTCTATCAAAACCCCTCTTAAAGTGGAGATGTAATGCGCCAACTGGTTTCTTGAAATCCAGTCTAGTCGTTAAGAACGGCAAGAAGATTGGTGGTAGTAGATCGACCGGGGAAAAACCCATGACCCCCAATCCACCAGGTCCAGTACAGGAGGCGAAGACCTCCTGAAAAACGCAATTTTCAAATAAGTTGCAAATTTATATTCATCTAGCCTGCCGAGCAAAGATTCACCACCCACCTCCAAGCCAATGAGTGAACTTATTTCAGACTCTTTTGAACTGTGAGCCGTCTGTGATATTTTGAACAAAGCTTTCTTTAATTTCTAAGCTATAAGAAAAGGTGCAAATTCATCCAGGGCACCTGTATAGCATTGCTTTTTTTTATTCCACGAATCATGGAGATTTCCTGACTCAGATATGAACATAACCTAGTGTGATTCCTACGGTGAAAACCCGGGAAGAATATCTGAATTGTCTCAAAAATAAATTTATTTTTTCGCACGTGCACTCCCAGGAGTCGGCCATATTCAGAAACAACTTCCAAAAATGCATTATCAAAATCGTTGTCAGACATGTCGAAATCTTTGTGTTGACAAAGGTTACGTTAAAAGCGTAGGGTCTTTCTCTCCCTCTTGTTTCCGTGACCCCTTCCGGGTCATGGGGCGGGAGAAGAACTTCACCCGATTCGAGACAACCATTGTAAGTGGACCTACAATTTAAAGTGGTCCCGAATCATCGACATTACTCTGCGACCCTCAAACGTCTCTTTTATCGCAATCTGTTGTCAGTAGAAAACAACCATGGGTCGCCGCCGGTGGGATTCGAACCTGGTCCCTCCAGGTTGTCAGGCCGACACGTTATTAATTGTTCCACCGAAGACTTACAGAAAGCCTAGGGTACTGGAGAGTATATTGTAGGAATTCAGATTTAACCTTGTCATCAAGTCGAACGTAGTTCTGATGCACTATAAAGAATAACAGAAACAAGAGAGTAGCTAGATTTCAGGCGAAGTCTTTCGATCTACAAGTCTTTAACTATTTCTGCTGATTGAAATTGTTACGTGAGCTGTAATGTGGTTTTTGATCCCACATTCCACTTTTCTACGTCAGATGCATATATCCCGCAAGAGCAGAGGTAAGCACCCTGTGCCGCTTCTTACGATTGATTTCTCTGTGCTGATGTTCCAACCACAGATCTAAATACTGGTCCCAAATCAGCGGCACTTCCAAGCTCTCCAATTCTAGCCCAACGGTAATCTACCGTAAGTAAAAGTCGGGCCAACTTCCTCCTGGTTTCTTTCCGTACAAGTAGTCAGCACGACACAATGCCTGTGGCAATTCAAGTAAAAGGAAATCGCTTGGCACTCGAAAAACCCCAATATGAAAATTACGTCACATAAATAATCAGCCCATTTCCTTGTTGTGACATATTTCTGTCCCCCGGCGAACATAAATAAGTTCCCAACCCGACCTGATATCAATTTGCAAATAGTCGCATATCCCTCGAGTGCACCAGAACATCTCATCTGGTATGCAAGCGAAGTGCCAATTTGACTTCACCCCTTTTACTTTCTGTGCCACCGAGTCTGATTCATAGGTCCCAGGGATTTTATGGCTATTACGTTTATAAGAAATGTCTGATTGATAGTCCCCCTTTCCTACGTACTTATTTTTATTCGGAATGTCACCCTGTCAAATGTGACCTGTGTTGTTTGTCTTTTCTTCGAAGAAACTTAAACGAACAGTTTGGTTGCAAACGAACCGGTTACGTAAACTTACTTACCTGAAAGGGGTTCCTTGGAAAATTAACAGGCGAACAATTAAATGTTAAGAATTCCCTGGAGGGCTGTGTCAGCTAAATGGCAATTAGCCAAGTTTGTCTCTGAGGAACAATAACCGTTCTCGGTTCAAAGTGAAAGCTAACAAATATTCGCACAAGTAATTAAGGAATTTCGTGTACCCCAAGAAGTTAACTCTTTGATGAAACACCCCGCGGATATTTCTTATTCTTGCAGACGGAGTTCCCTTATAAATGCGGAGACATAAATTTCTACTGTTTTCTTCAAAAATTTCAAAATTTCTGCTCCATTTTCATGGATAGAATGCAATTTGTATGAAATCAGTTTACTGAACATTAAGACCCCTTCCATTAGTCCTGTTTGGATATCTGGACTACACATGAGTGCTTCTCATAAAGGTTCCGACTATTTCGCTTGTTGGACAGAAAACTCTGCCTAGACCTGTCCAGAGAAAGTTACGTTCGTGCACAGCATCCCCTTTAGCGGAATAAAATTTCATAGACATATGAGCACGGTCATGGGATAACCGAAAACCTTTCAAATTCAGAAAGTATTTCGTGGTCATGGGTTCAGTTTTCGAGTGTCATCGACAGAAAAATGAAAAAACTTTCAGGAACAAAGTAATTTACGTCTGCACATACCAAAATTTCGGAAGTAATCAACACAAATATCCGCAAGTAGCTTGGGATTTCCGTTTTCGTCATTTCCTCTAGATTACCAGCCCCCTCTAACTCCGGAGACCATAGTCGAAACCAAGACAAGTCATCTTAGAGCAGCAACAAGAACTCTGACACTATCGTCATCCCGAAAACTTGTTTTCCTGTCAGATGAAAATTTAATAATGAAATTTCCAAAGTGTCCATTTTGGGGCAAGTTGAACTGTACAGCTCCCCCAGATCAACCCATTTATCCAATTTAAGGAGCACACTGGAGTTTGCTGTTTCCTCCCGACCGTACCGAGTAACGAGCAAGATTACAAACAGACGCCCTAATGGTATTTACATAGCGTTCTGTAAACTTCGCTGGCTTTTAGAGACAGATTTTAATTTATTAAAATATTTGCTCGGATGATACGAGGGCACGGAAAGGGGGACCGGGATCGAACTCCTTCTCCTAGTCTCGTTCCTCGTCCAGGCTCCTCGACAGACTCTTTATCCGACTCCATGCTACAAGTTACATAATTTGCGGTCATGTAACCCTATTTAGGATTATAATATGTGCACGTGAATAAATAATGAATCACGTCAAAATTTAATGCCCCCCTAATTGGGATGTGTACATTGCCATGCAGCCCAATTCGGTGAAAGATTTCAATTAGGTTTAATGTCATATTTGTCTTATCCTTGCGGTTATTCGGCGGTGGCGTAATTTTAAGTGTTTAAGTACTTGCTAGAGTAATGGGATCCTGTTTTGAGATGCATTAGTTAGGTAAACTGTAAATGCACTCATTTTAATGGTGTACCATAGTATAGCCTCACAATTCAGAAGGATAACCTCGGAGACGAAAAATCATTCACTTGCGTGCAACTCCTTTGTCAATCTTAGAGAAATCAACTCCGATTCTAACAGAGAACTTTCTGTTAGTAAAAAAAAAACAATATTATATTGCGAACCCTTACCGCAGAGGCAGCTTTGTGGTTCTGTGCATTGTGTTCAGACTCTCTTACTTGTTCGGTATCAGACACGTTGGATCTACTTTTTTTTATAACATGTGCAATGCTTCCATTAGATGACCCTCAGAGACTCTAGGAGACTTCGCCTTTTAATCTCCTGTTTCGGAATACTTCCTTTTTTTCATTTCTTGTTATTCCTGTTGTGTCTGGCTCTTTCGTTGAAACTCTTTATTATATAATAATATTTATAAAGTTGGGTTGCGAGTGGTATTATTAGAAATATAATTTTAAAAAAATGTGTAGAATTAGGTAGAATTTTCAAACATTATATTTCTTATATACATAGTAGTAAAAAATCCGAATAAGACTCACCCATTCCTAGCCTGAAACAGGCAAGCAAAGCGTTAAAACGCCTGAATGGCCTTCGTAAAAATTATACTTTCCCGAGTAAAAATAATTGAGTTGGTATATTCACACCCAAAGCTAGTATAGACGTTAATATTTTTAAAAGCATATACACGCCCGTTGCGAGCACGCCCACGGGTAGGCATATGCATGCTCCCGCTCCAGGTTCAAAAATCCAAAATACTGCGTTCTGGCTTTAACACATTCGAGCCATCGAGACTATTGCCTCACCGCGTGGACTATAAAAATTTTCGGCCACCTGATTTTAAAATTGTTCCCAATAGCCGATGATTCTCAAAGTGAGTAATAACAATTACGGTTTCCAATAAGTTAATCTACCAAAATAAATTTATTGTTTTTATTTTAAATTTTAGTCTAGAATGTGAGCGTATTGTGCTTGGTTTTGACTATTTCGTGCGTCTTTTATTGACGTATGCCTAAAGCGACCTGGCATTTGGAGAAATATAATGTTTAGTCGGCGTACCGTGCCATTCAGGCGTTTTGATTCTGTGTGTGCCTTATCCGGGCTAGGAATAGGCGAGTCTTATTTTTACTCGGGTTTCGAAATGCCAGCGTGCACGTAACAATAAAAAAAAGCACGAAATAGTCTAAGCCAGGCAAAGTGCGCTCACAGTTTTTCTAAACCAAAATTTAAAATGAAAACAATATCATTTTCGTAGATTAATTCATTCAAAGTAACAGAAGCGTACATTAATGACGGGCATATTTTTGGATTTTGTGCCTGTAGCGGTAGCATGCATAACCATGTGGCGGACGTATTTGTTCGCTCTGTATGCTCGCAACGGGCGCGTATATATTTTTAAAAATATTAACGTCTGTACTTGCTTTGGGCGTCAATAAACCAGCTCACTTATTTTTACTCGGGAAACCAAATTGATGACAATTAAAATTAAATATCAAAGTCAATCACAGGAGAAAAAGTAATCTTTTAGTATTCGTCAGTCTTTTTAAAATGAAAACAATAAGCGCTCGAAACTGTCACATCAACCGGATCGAAGAAGAAAATAACACGAAGAACTGGATAATGAGATCATTCAGGAAGCATAGAGGTACCGTATCGCCTCACCTGAATACCCGTAGGGTCGGTGGAAAAAATTAACTCCACGAACTTACTCGAGTCGGTTAGCACACAACAAGATTGCGCCAAACCAAGAAGAAGCAAAGTCACCTAGAAACAATGCAGCAGATTGGAGAGTGGACGACAATGATGGCAGAAGTTCTTGGTCTGAGCCGAACCTATCCACAGTAGGTAAGTTGAAGTCACCACATAGCAATAATTCTTTTCAAGAGGTCATCATTAAATGAGGAAACTTGTTTCTATAACCCCGGAAAGCAAACTAAGAGGGATATAAACTGAGGCGGTATAGATGTTCTTACGCGGAAGCCGCAGAACAACGTAAGTTCCAAATCGTTGGAGGAGGCCATATCGACGACATTCGAAGGAATCTTATAATGGAAAGCTACCAATTGGAGCACATAGTGTAGAGTGACGGTTGCGCCAAGAGACCATAAAAGCAGGAACTGCCTTACCACTATACAGTCAAAATTCTGTCAAATAGATTAGGTCAAAACAGGAATTGGTCGTTTTAATAAAGAGGCAACACGTTTTAGATCTTAGACCGGTTAACGTACCTTGAAGGATGCAGTATACGAACAGCCGCCACGACTTCCAGGTGGGGTAAGTCTTCAGGCAAACGCATCACAGGAAACACTAATGAGGGATACAATGTGCCAGATGAACTCCTTGAAACAGAAATACAACGTGGGCGGTTGTCATGTCCCAAAGCAATGGATGCAGATAAGGGATTCACGATGGGTCCCATACTATAGCAGAATTCGATGGTGTTACGTCCAAAGTGTGCTGATCAGACATCTGATGAGCGAGATCACTATAAAAGCCGGATACGACGATAGGCGAGTCCGCCTACATCATTTCAAAGAAGGTGAGATGACCCAAGAGCCGGGTGAATTATCCCAGTCACAAGAAGCGACCACAGGTAAAGAATACAAGACCGTTGATGTATTAAAGACAGGTGATGCATAAAAGACAGGCTCATGTTAAGCACCAGGTTGTGATAGATTTTTTTTCCATGAGAGCCGATTATATTAATGAGAACAAAGGTCGCAGAAACAGCAGAAGCCTATATTCCCAGTTCCGGCGAACCTGCACTACGTTGAGCATAATGTCCTAAAAAATTGGAAGGGACCTTCATCCCGGTAACCACGCTCAATGTGTTATGCGGACAATGCCAAAATACTTAGCACCGTTTCTGAGGACTCCGACTGTGGTATCTCAACACTAATTTGTCTGTGTTTTGTGAATAGTGCGCTTGGTGCGCCTTCTCTTGAATGTTAGTAAGTGCACTGTTATGACGTTTTCCCGTAACAGAAGTCCTTTGCATTTTGATTACTCCGTGGATGGTCTTGTCTTGAGCCGTGCTGATAAGGCTAACGATTTTTGTGTGGTTCTAAACTCTCGGCATTCTTTTGAGGACCATGTGGCATCGATCGTTAATAGGGCTAATTCGACGCTGGGGTTTGTGAAAAGATGGTCCAGGGAGCTTGATGATATGATATTTATTCAAAATTCTGTATTGTAGCTTTGTGAGACCAATCATGGAATACGCCAGTCCTGTCTGGTCCCTCTACTTTGCTGCCTAAAATAAACCATTTATTTCAGGCATCCCTTGCCTGCTGCTACGATGTTATCATGTTGACTGAGACTTGGCTTCATTATGGTTTTTGTGATGCAGAGATTCTTTGTGACTCCTATCAGATTTTTCGTAGGGACAGACATTCTGAATCTCTATGTCGGGGTGATGGAGTACTGGATGCTTGCAGATCAAACTTTAACTGCAGCTTAGTTGATGTTCCTGCCTTCTCTGATTTACTCACTATTGAACTCTTGGTTCTTAAGCTATCGCTACCTAAGCTCAATATATTTTTGCTCTGTTGCTATATTCCCCCTAACCTGACAAACTTCGTTGATACTGAAGGGCGCAGTCTTTACGATATGCTAACCCTTAGTTTAGATTTCATCCATATTATGACAAACCCTGAAGATGACATTCTTCTTCTTGGTGACTTTAATTTACCCAATGTTCTATGGGTACCTAACTGTGATGACGATGACTTCCTTCCCTCATGTTATCTCACATCTATGGTCTCTAAATTTCTTGTCACCATTGCTTCCTCTGATTTGCACCAAATGAGTGATGTAAATAACTGTAGTTCTAGTCAGTTCTATCTTGTGTTTTCTTCTGATTCGACTAACACTATAGTTGAATTAGCTTCTGATCAGTTATCTATTGATAGTTTTTATCCGACCATCTTTGTCTGTTTCTGTTACGATGGTACTAGTATTGCGGATCCCAATTTCGAACACCATGCCTATAACTATAAGAGATCGAACTTCTCTGAGATAACGTCTAATCTTCTTTTAGTCCATTTTTCGACATTACTGGACAATAATGAAATTGATGTCTGCGCCTCCCTATTTTATAACTGATTTGTTTATGATTTGTTTAACTCATTTGTTCCATTAAAACGGCTTCATCTGGTGTACCACAAGGCAGTCATCTCGGTCCTCTACTATTCGTTCTTGCCATTGACGACATTGTTCATCTGATCTCGTACTCTAATGTTCTAATCTACGCTGATGACATAAAGATCTTCTCTTATGTTATGGATGGTGGTGACGCCGCCCTTATTCAAAAGGACTTAGATACGTTTCTGGCGTGGTGTGAGCATAATGGCTTACACCTCAATTTTGAGAAATGTGAAACTATGTCTTTCTCCAGGAGCCCTAATAACTGACCTTGGGGTAAAACTTGATAGAAAGCTTGACTTTACTCTGTATATTAACTATATCGTGTCTAGAGGCAGTTTAATCTTGGGCTTTGTTAAGCGTTGGCCTAGAGAGTTCTCGGATATACCAACATTAGTTCATTTGTACTGATCTTTAGTTAAACCTATTCTATCTGCATCTCAGGTGTTGTCGCCATACTACGCTGTTCATTCCAAGCGTATCGAATCGGTGCAGCGTAATTTTCTTAGATTTGCCCTTAGAAGGCTCCCATGGGACGATCCACTTAGACTCCCGTCCTACACCGATTGCTCGGTTTGCCATCGCTTGCGAAAAGGCGCAAAGTCGCTGAATTGGTGTTTATTCGCCAGCTCTTAAGCTCTAATATAGAATCAGGTTCGCTTGTTGGCAAGGTTTCAATCAGACAGTCCCAACGTAACCTTCGAAGATTGCATGTTGAACCATCCACATCAAATTATGGCAAATTATATCAAATTATTTTAATTTAATTCTTAGTAAGGTGTTGTTTAAGAACTATCTATTTTCTGTGCTCCCGTGACTCTTTGTTTGCATGGTGTGTGTCTGGGTTTCCTTACTTGTTTTCTTAATTTATTTTTTTTGTTATTTTTTCCTCTGCTTATGCTGGTGTGGGAGCATCATTTTATCATTTTGATGGAATAGGTGAAGTGATTCTAGGCTCCTTGCCAAAGAAGTGGGTCTTCTGTGTTAAAAGGGTTAATTCTAAGATAATAAGGAGTAACATCTTAAATATCTTGCCAAAAAACAGGTTATATTATTTCTGTCGCCGTCGGTGGAGTATTGGCCTTCTTTCCCGGAGATGTCAGGTTCCAGCCCCACCGGCAATGACCCATGGTCTTTTCTGCTGACATTATAGGTCTTCTTGCTATCGTTGTCTCGGATAGGGTGAAGTACTGCTCCCACCCCATGTTCCGCAAGAGGTACGGGAACGTGAGAGGGCGATAATATTCCCAAGCTGAGTCTCAGTAAAACCTCCCCTGATAATATTCTTACTAGAGTAGAACGGGGCGGTGGCAAACTCTGATGAATAGTCACGGATGGCTCCAAAATGGCGCAGGAATTTACTCTGCCTCTAAGTCGTACCGACTTTCGAAACTATGCCAGCGTCTTCCAGACTGGTGCTAGTTATTCTGAAGGCGTGCGTTGTCTTAATGCAGCAATCAGCAGGGTGTAATGTCGCTGTCTTATCGGGCAGCCAGGCTGTTAAAAAGGCTCTTGACTCGGCTGTTATTACCTCTAAACTGGTAGACACATGCTGCATGAAACTAACCCTTCTGTCTTAGAGATCGACTGAAAGCTCTCTGTAACAAGGCAAGGCTAACGAGCTAGTTAGGTGGGACTATGGTTTTCTCGGTTCCCTTGTTGAGCTAGTGAATATTCCGCTGAGGCTGTTAAGAGGAATATCTTCTCACACAGGTCTATTAACGGCAGACTTCGGATGGAGGGTCCTAAGGGCTTAATTTGACAGAAATAAGTCGAAAGAACTAATTAATAGAACCGGGGGTCATTGTGCAATCGAAGACCATGCAGCAAGACTTAGCATCACTTCTAACGCACCGTATCGCAGCAGAAAGAACGAAAAAAAGGAAAGTTTTTTTCTCCATATAAGAATGCCCGACACTAGTAACGAACTAACTAGGAAAGTTAACACGACCGAAGACTGCTGAAGTCCTGCCATCGACTTCTACCTGCTTTACCCCTAGTTAGTTGAGATAGCCTGTAATCCGAAACGGCGGGACAAACTCCAGTGGTATTAACTTATAATCAAAGGGATCCATATCTATCCAGGGAAAAGGGGAGTTTTAAAATCGGGGTATGTTACGAACCAAGGCAACAGCTATTGAAAAAATAATTTAAAAAGGATATAACTGCAAATGCAACATAAGCATGTCATTTGGGTTCCTCAACGTTCTCTTTTAGTACCACTTCTCTTTAATTTATTAAACATATTGATAATTCGCCAGTTTTAGTAGAAACTTTTATACCAGACCGAGACTTATTCTATTTCAGACTTAAAGTTCCCTCAAATAAAATCACCTTGTTGTAGTCGAAATAACTAATCAGTAAATGCGCATAATACTTCACAGTCCTTGACAGCTATTTCAAAGGTTTCTAGGAAAGTCTCAATATCGACATGATCAAAGAACATGACTCCTTCTTTGACGGTTTCGAGGCTTAAGCAATATGGAAGAAGAAGTTAAATAACAGACCGAACTTCATTACTGCCAACTTTCAATATGATTTAATCACAAATTACGGCGGCCATGGTATTTAACTGAGAACAAAAATTTGTGGTACGTCCTGGTATTTTTTTAATTCTAGACAATCGAGAAGTGTGCTCTGGGTTGGCTACATGATGAAGGTTTAATGTCCACCTTAAGAACGATAGATTATTTTACACTATGCCCCCTACTAACTCATATTCTACCAGCAGATTTCAATAAAAGTCGTCTTAAATCTTAGACATCTATTAAAAAGTGAGTTAAGTTATAAACATAAAACTATGTCAAACTTAACTTAACGCAATGAAACACATAGCTCCCCCTCAGCAACCAAATTGTCACCTCATTTTCTAGCCATAAAGGCAAAACTTTATTGACCGTTTCAAGTTTAATCACGAAAAACAGAAGAAATTCAATTTTCCTCCAAGTCCCATGTGGCCAGTAAAAATTTTAATCAAACCCCTGTCAACAACTGTGGAACGAGTCCATCAATCAAAATCCCAGCAATTTGCATAGCAACATTGTCGCTCGGTCTGTCAACACGGCATTACTTCATGTCACGCATTTATCTCAATTCTGGTGCGGTGTTGGAAGGGTGCCATGAAGTGTGAACACGACTATATGAGCTTCAGCGACTATACGAGGGATGGATTCTTTAATGAACTGAGCCATGTCATCCCAGTGACTTCCTAACTAATGAGACATGAGAAACTGAGACTATTAACAGGGAGCTGTAAGCGGGTACCTATTGAAACTGATCCGATTCCTGGTTAATTGCGTGGAAAACGATGGCAATACCTGCCATCGTAAATAAATAGAGGAAAGTAAAAAAACAAAACATTTCCTCCCCAATTGGTTTTTGAGATTAGATACGGTTATTTGCCGCAATGGATGTCTATTAATATTAGTTATGATGCGGCTATAAACATTGCGAAGCGAAGAGTCTGGAGCGCCTGGACCAGCAATCCACTAGCAAGTAAACTTATAGTTATCGAGCTGCAATAAAAGGAGGCTCTGATTAAAAAACGACGTTTACCGAGGTTGCAATCTTGATAAGTCAGCATACTCAACAATGAGTAGATCTCCAGAAGCACTCACATTTGACCATGTTCTGTAGATTTCCCAACCGTAAGAACCGTATGCGCCTTATCAAGTTCATCTTCATCTCGTGTGCTAAGCGCAGCTCAGCACCAAAGTGAGACCGATCAGAGTGCACTGCGTGCATAATTTCCCCAAGAGATAAGCACTGATCCCGGCCGCTTCAACAAAGAGATAATGCAAAAATCGTGTAATCCATTAGCGTTGCTCTTTGTAAATTGTGACAATGACAATATTAAGATAACACTGGACACTGCCTCCAATTTAAAGCTCATCGGCGCAAAGAATTAATTTGTTGTCACCAATGCATGCATAAATCTTAATACGAGAGCGCATCTGTTCAGGTGGTCTCCGGCTTTGCTTCCACGTACCCTTTTCTGTTGTGTTCCGATACTCTCGACACAAGGTCCATTTCGACCACCTCTTATTTCACCTGAGAGTTCGATGGATGCTGAGAAATTTTGCGATTTGCATAAAAATGTTTTCAATTTTAGTTTGTTTTTTGGAATTTTTGGCATAGGTCAGTTAATCGAACACAGGAATTTTAATGAGAAAATATTGACAATATTCTGCTAGTACTGTTGACAATTCCGAGACTACCATTGTGTTACAGACTCCAAAAATATTAAGTATCATAGAATTACTGTTGAATTGATAATAATATCATCAATATTAATTTCATTTACAATTATCTTCAACAAAAAATAACATTCCAAAACTGATGAAACACTAAAACCTCATCTCTGAAATACATTCAAAAAATTTCCAGTCGGTCATTTTCGATTGATTTTCATCGAACCCATTTCCCCAGTCCGCGTAATTACGTTTGAAGTGTCCTCTATCAGACAATATGACTTTGTTGCGTACATGATTGTCTAAAAATACGCTATTTGTGATCTCCGCAGCTACTTTATTGCGGCAAACACTTTTACGATAAATGCCACGATCAGATTGACACGAACCATTTGCTGGTCCATATTTCAAGATTTCGATGTCGAGATCCGCTATTAGTTCGGTCAATCAATGCGTTCTTTTTCTACGATGGAAAAAAAATCGTTTACTCAATTGGAGCGAGCCAATAATTAGAACAAGCGACGAACATGGATGTGCAGTCATGTTGACGACGGATTAGGACCAGATTTTCTTCTTCTACAATTTGTAAGGTTTACGTAGCTATTTTTAAGCTGAGAATTGAGAAGAGATTTTTAGATTAAATTAAACTTTTGATAAAAACATTTTTTTATGAAAATGCTCTTTTAATTTCTTGGCAAATTAATGTTCACAACATGCACTTTACGGTTATACATATCTTTAAGGTACCTGCACACTATACGATAAAGTTCTTACAGCATATTTTGCCTTATAGCAGCATATTTTGCTTTACCTGCCCTCACTATCGTCTAGGGTACCCACATCGATCATTTTCTATGTTGAACTTCAAGTATATACCTATCTTTGTAGGTCCTAAATCTTTTTATAGTTTTCGTGTTACCACCTTAAATAATTCTTTAATCTATTTTATTCTGTTTTTATGGCTAAGTTTAAAAGGACAATTAATGCATCTTAAAAGTAGTGCTGCAAATATTGAACCTACGGCGACAGAAATAATATAGCCTGTTTTTTGTAAAGATATTTAAGATGTTACTGCGGCCATACGAATTGGCGCTCCAGCACGGACATTCTCTGAGCATTTGGCTGCATTGCCAAACGGAATTTTTTTTAATATGTAGGTCAATAAGAAAAAGGTGAAGAGGCACGTCCAAGGCGTCCGAGGACAACACCGAGTAGCGCTCAAATTTGTCATTCTCTGCACTTTGATGCATCTTTTTCACCGCATTATACTTAAGAGCTAGCAGTGAACCTTGAGTTAATCCATTATTTATTTGTTAAGGCGCTATCATTTTTGTGACTTCGGAGAGTTGCTTAAATCGATTTCTAAAGAAATGCTGATCGACGTTTGGCAGCTTATTACAGCGACATTATCTCCGAAATTGGGATAATATTTTAGTACGATAGTAGCTAGGCTGTATCACAAGCCTGAATGGCAACTTTATTGTAAATACAAAAGCGCTAGCAACTGATCCATTACAGTATTAATTTGCTTAAAAAATTATTCAACTTACCAATACAGAGAAATAGAGAAATAATGCAAACGATTTCGGTTTTGTCGGCGAATAAGAAAACATAAATATAAAAAGAAGAGGTCCAAGAATACTGCCCTGCGAAACACCAGAAAAAGTCACAATCTTGCCCAATTTTAATCGAGGAAAGTAGCCTCTTTGAAAGTGATTGGTGAGGTATGAATATAGTCCATGAAGAAGAACATGGCATCACAAAGCAAAGAGAGAATTTATTTTAAATATAAGGGCACAGGCGGGAAAAAATAACCCAAATTTTTTGAATGAGAGTTGCCATCGGGTTCACAAGGACCAATCAATTCGAGACCGCTTAAACGATTGCTTGTCGAACTCCACAGATTCTTCACTTCTTTTCGCTCAAAACTAAATTTTTATTTTTATTGCAACAGTACTCCTCATGTCCAAACTAAACCCATTCATGTCTACACAATCTGAAATGTCGAAAGGTAATGTAATTACGCTCTGAACAAATAGCCCCAACCTAAAGTGATATTTTTTGTCAAGAAGTCCCGAAGTCACGTGCTATTCGAGTTGTAACGATGTTATTAAAGCACTCGTCTATAAATTTGGACATCTGAGGCTACTTTTACGTGACAAACATTAATTCACTTACAAGAAGTGTTCCCTTTTGCCACCCAGACTCACCTAGACGTGAAGATGATTTCTACTTTGGGGGCAGATTTAATCCCATTTCGGAGTTCCTTCGAGTGACATGTGTTCCTGACTAATGGCGTTATTTGTCACGTCATACACGATTGCTCTATGATTGCGGGTTCAGAATCCCGCAAGCAATAAAATTGTCATCTGTTCACGTTGATGGTTTCGATTAAGTGGAAACAAATAAAATTTGAATTAGCACCCGACAAAGCCACATTTCCTTCTCGGCGGATTGATCCGGCGGACTTATCCATTAGCAGTTTCCATCTGCATAAAAGTCATACGTGCATTATCACGGCATAGAAAGAATTTCATGAAAATGAAACTATAAATAAAGATAGATGGCGCGTGAGCGGGGTCTGTGCGTGGAAAGCATTGCGTCGCCATGTAGAACGGTGCGGTCGACGATGTGTCAGAGAACACTTTTAACGACGCCATACGTCTATTAAACAATGTCAATATGCCCGCACTTTACGCCCGTTATGTTTACAAGAACCCGGTATAGTGTCCCTGTTGGATCTTCTATCCTTCAATAGGCGAGCTTAACATGAGACTCCGGCTGCTGCACGTCCGGACTCGGAACTGTACCGTGTTTATACCGAGGTATCATCAAATGTTTGTTTGAACAACGCTTTTAATTATAAACAGTGCGTGGCTGGTATTTTTGATTACACGTGTAATCTTAAATATGTCAACGGATTGGATGCACGAAGAGCGAGTGACCAACAGTAGCTGGCAGTCCTGAAATTTTGTTGGCAGCCAGAGTTTGTTTTCTTAAGCGGATTTCTTGCATATGCTTTCCGGGAAAACTGTTCCAATTGTTAAAAATCAACTTTTATTGCCCGCTAAAAATAGGTAGTTTTCGGTGTGTTCTGGTACGAAAATGAAAACGAACGACAAAAACACCTTCAACAGCACAAAGGACTAAATGGTGCACGAAATTGAAAGGATCCCCAAACCAAAATTTCTTCTCCGATAGCGTCCTGCCAAAACCAATAAATTCGATTAGAGCTACCAATGAAATTTCCATTCGAGTTGCAATCCTGCCAGTTTGCATCGCCTGTATCCACTCTCTGATTTGAAAGCTATAACGAGGACGAACCCCCTTTCTAATACAAAAAAAAAGGTCAGATTAGCATATTTTCCGATCCAATCGAGCTAAAACGCTCGGAAACTCTTTCACCGATTTCAAGGGTTAAAAGTCGAATCGCTCCCGGTCCCTCTTACATTTATTTAATGATTCCCGGTGAACTTTTTATTTGGTAATCGCAGCACAAACACACCAAACGGCTTCTCCTTTTCATATCCCAGAGACTGCAAAGGACTTTCAGTGATGCGCCTTTTCCCTGTAATCAAAGTATTCAGCTGAAAAAAAAGCATTCGCCGTCCCTACACAAAGTACTCAAATGAATAGACTCCCACATAAAAGACAAAATATAGAGAATGGACTTCCTTTAGTGGAATTGAATTTTATTTTATAACGTGCACGGCGGCATTAGCTGGGTGTGGTGTGGGATCATGTCTCTTTACGTTGATGGTCACTTTAATTAATTAGCTGCGCATTCTCTGCCTCGCAGGAATCTCGTTTTTCTTGTATTAGCACATTTGCTCGTATATAGCTGAGGATTTGGTTTAGTTACGATCCTGTTAAGGGGTCAAGCTATTTGCAGTTTTAAAAATCCAGTAACAGTTTTGGAATTTCCTTTGAAGTAATTTAACCTAAAACTGTTGGTAGCCTTCAGTGTTTTGTATGGAAAACGTTTTTAGTTTAGTTGTAACCTTTTACACGAGGTTCACTTCAAATCGTTAGAAATGTAGTCTGCAGTCTCTACTCTCTGCCATGGTACACTGGAACCATAACCGTGCTGCTCACTAACAGCACTGTAATATGGAAATCTAACAAAAATCATTTAGCCTTGCAAAGGTAAATATTGCGAAATATGAAAGAGAATAAGACTCAACAAACAAATAGCCAATTACACCGTAAAATTGTCCTCAATATGAATTTCGACGTTCCACAAGGTTGTTTACTTTCACCGTTGTTGCTAATTTCACACGCAATCAAGTTGGTGACTGCCATTTCGCCTCAGTGATTTATATTGCACTATGAATTTCTGACGACTTCAGCCCTTCTTCCAACAGAGAATAGGCCAGTGTTAGGCTTTTACGATGTGACAGGATGGGAAGAACTGGAGATGGCATTGCCATTTATACTTTAAAGCGTTATTTTTTTCTGCAGGGGTTTCAGGACTTACATATCGGCAATTGTTGCGGTCGACCTTGGTGTTGGGAAGTGTTTAATATCTAGTTACTATGCAAGCGGCAATCAAGCCCTAGGTTCTAATACCTTTAAGTCTAGAATTGTTGGGGGTCACCTGGCAAAACAGGTGCAGACTCTCAAGCCATCGAAATTGAGCCATTTTGTGACTACTCGTAAAGCCAGCTGCCAATGCAAATAAGTCAGAAGAGGGTAGATGCAAGTAGTCTCACTGGATAAACACACCGGAGTTAAGCCACCCGAAGAAGTTCATTACCTACTCAAACCTGAAAACGGTAGCACTGCTCTCACTCAACAGATGAGATTAAAGGCTTACAAGTGGAAGTTTAACTGGACATTACCCCCTGTGGGCTAGTTGAGGAGGACACCTGTTTGAAAGAGGTACAGACAGCAGAACACGTTCTCTATCGAATCATGCTCGACATCACGGTAAGAATTTTCCATCACCGCCAGACATAACTAAGGCAACCCTCAAGGATATTTTGAGCCTAATCAAGGAACTAAGGTTCGATTCGATAACTCAAGCATTTTATAGCATCTCATCACAAAAGGGTGAAACATGTCCACAGGTCCACATATAATATTAATACTATCCACCAAATTATTTCTCAGTAGGAAAGTGGAATTCGGAAACCCATCCAATTTCTCTCTCTCTCTCTCTCTCTGATTCCTTTAACTCTTTGTGGGGCTAAGGTCGTCACCGACTCTCCACCTGGTCCGGTTATGCGCCAACGCCTTCAACTGTGACCACGATTTATTGATCTGGGCACCTTCCCTCTCGACAGGTCTTCTCCATGTGTTGCGTGGTCGACTAATTCCGCGTCTTTCTTGGATTCCGTGGAGATTACAATCTAGAGCCTGCTGTGCAATGTTGTTTGTCATTTTTCTTAATGTGTGGCCTATCAATTGCCATTTTCTCCTCCGAGGACTGGTGTCTATCCTGTCTTGAACTGTAAGCCTGTTTAGGTCTTCGTTGGTAATGACCTCTGGCCACTGGATGTTAAGGACGCGGCGGAGACACTGGTTGACAGAGGCTTGTAACTTAGATGTTATTTGAAAGGTCACTTTCCATGTTAAACAGCCGTACAACAGAACAGATTTCTGGAGTTTTGTGCGTCTGGAAATATTGTTATTGCGCGAGATCTCAGCAGGAGCATTAAATGAAACTCAAGCCTTATTGATGCGAGCCTGTAAATCAGCTTCTGCTCCGCCGTCTGCAGTAGCTATGCTTCCGAGATAGCAAAATTTATCCACTTGCTCTATATGCTGCTCTTCCAGATAAATTTCACGTTGTCTTCTGGAGTTCAAGCTCATAAGTTTGGTTTTAGCAGTACTGATCTGAAGCCCTAAAAATTGTTTCTGTTACTCACTGCAAGTTAAAGACTCCTAAAAGAATCAGCTCATCAGATGGCAGCACCGCTTCCATAAGACACTTAACACCTTAGACGAAGGAGTTATAAAAATCAGGTGACGAGTCAGGAAGAATATAGACAATGGCGACATAAGTGCGTCTCAGAGGCAAGCTCAAAGCAACACAAAGGAACTCCAAATCTTCAGATCCAGGAACATAGACGCATAACACTACACCCCAAAAGGAGTAGTAAGAGCAGAAGCATGTCGATTGCGACAGAAGACCATGAAGGTAGAATCAAAGAGCTCAGAGGCTAAGATTTCTCCGCATAACCAGGTCTCAGTAAGGCAGACTACATCGAAATCACAGTCAATGGAGCTGATAAAATGGCAGTTCATTTTAGACCGAAGTTCTATTATATTAGCGTAGTAGAAAGACTAATGACTTTTTTGAAGTCTTAGACACAGGGATCCGGGATGATTTCTGCCGATGAACTCACGTACAATCAAATTGGGGCGAAATCACTGCAGCAAACATCACTCCAGGAAGTACAACGCTATAAAAGGTAATACTAAGCCTTTATTTGAATTGGATTGAGGAGAAAAATGAATAAGCAAACAAGCTGATATGTGCCTTTCTGAGAATAGCTTGCTGGTCAGAGTCGTAAAAGCGAAATTCAGGCCGGTATATTTCCTACGTTATGGAAGAGCTCCGGTATAATTCCTGTTTATAAAAAGGAGCATAAACACTTAATAACAAAATATAGGCCAATCGCAAAGCTTGCCTGCATACCCAAGTTGTTCGAATCTGTTATATATTCACAGTTTGTTGGGCAGTGTAAGGGGTTAATCTCATCTAATCAACATGGCTTTCGGCCTGGTAGATTGACGAAAACTAACCTGCTTGAATTTATATGCCACATAATCTCTGCCTTCCAGCGAGGTTTCCAGACCGACTGCGTCTACACCGACTTTCGCAAGGTATTTGATAAACTCCCTCACTCTGTCATTATGCCTAAACTGGAAAAGCTGGGTTTTCCACCTCTATTGCTCGAATGGATCCGCTCTTATTTAATAGATAGGTCATGCCGTGTATCTTTTCGTAACACTTTATCTAGAGTTGTTAGGGCTTCATCTGGTGTACCGCAGGGTAGCCATCTGGGGACGCTGCTTTTCATTTTTGCCATTGACGACATTGTCCCTCTGATTAGGCACTCCAAAGTCTGAATCTACGCAGACGATATGAAGATTTTCTCATGCGTTAGAAACAGTTATGATTCTTCCTGCATTCAGGATGGTTTGAATATCATCGAGGTTTGGTATGCCTCAAATGGCCTGCAACTTAACTTGGATAAATCTGAAGTTATGTCATTCTGTAGGAACCTCAATCAGCTCATCTTTGATTATATGTTTGCGGAAATCACCATCCGTCATGTGTACTCCGTTACTGACCTTGCTGTGAAGCTAGACAAAAAATTCGATTTCACTCTGCACATAAACTATATCGTGTCTCAGAATAAATCAGTTCTGGGTTTTGTTAAACGGTGGTCAAGGGAGTTTTCTGCTCGACAGACCTTAATTCATTATGAACGCATTGAGTCGGTGCAGCGGAACTTTGTTAGGTTCGCACTAAGGGACCTCCAGTGGAATGATCCACTCAGGTTTCCTCCTTATGCGGATCGCCTCCAGTTGCTTAATATGCACTCGTTGGAGGAACGACGTAGAATTGCTGACCTAGTCTTTATTCACCAGCTTTCGAACTTGAATATAGATTCTCGCCCTCTCGCAAGTTTGGTTACTTATAGGCATACCCCCTTTACTACATGTTGTTCATTTTCGGTCTAACTATGGTATGCATGAGCCTATTAATCGCATGAGTAGAGCCGGGAATATGTGTCCTTTTTTTGACCTGGCTCTTACTAAGGATTTGCTTAAACAATCTCTGTTGTCTGTGCACCCCTGATTGCAGTGTTTGGGCGTGTTTTGGTTTTTTGTTTGCTAATATTTTTTTTTGCATGTTAGTGTGGAAGTCTCATTCACCTCAATATATGTTATAATCTGGGAAATAGGTCAATTGATTCCAAGCTGCTGCCTGTGAAGTGCGCCTCCTGAATTAGAAGGGTTAATTCTAATTCAAGTAAAACAAGAAGTAATAAATAAAAATTCCATCATATAAGCATACATAATTATTTAAGTTTCTTGTTAACTAATGCGTTAAAAATTGCTGAAAATGCTAACATTTTTAATTTGCAGAGAAGGTTGGCTAAAACATTGTAATTTACTTTCAAACAAACTTTTGTCCATAAGTGTACCTTCCACGCACGCGAATAGTAGTAACGAAACTTCTTCAAAAAAAAAAAGCAAAAATTTTTCTTAGGGAAACTTTAAAAGATTAATTACTAAAACATATTCTATTTAAAGCTCTTTTAATTTATTTTTATACTTAACAACTCTGTACTTACCGAATTTCCAAGAGACTAAAAGAATTTTCCATGACAAGTTGCCTTCATGGGTCAGTTTGGTTACCGCGACTAAACACACAAAAGCGAACGAAGGAATTTAACACACACACACTCGCGGCTTTCCAAATATTTTTATTATTTGAATTTAAGAAGTTTTAAACTGTAATAGTCACACGTTTTAATTGTTTTTAATTTTATATTACACTTAGGAATGCGTTTGAACTCAGAAAAACTCTCAATAACTTCCCGACGTTCACTTGCAAAAGCGTCTCAGGAACCATTGTGGGTCACATTTTTTACATTTTTCAGCAATAAATCTGTAAAACAAGCAAAAAACACATTATTAATATTTAGAACTTATAAAATTATATAAATTTACAGTAAATATATGAAAACTAATTAATTAAAATAAAAATTTGGGACCTCGACGAATGCTTTCACTTCTTATCTGTCAAAACTCAACCTGCAGCAATTCGTATTATTTGTTCGTCGGTAATGTAGTATAATTCAAATGCAATCAAGCAATTACAGGGTGATTATTGCCAGTTTACAAGTTTTATTTGTTTAGCCTGTCAAAGTCAAAGTGTGAATATTACTTGAGTTGTAACCAAGTGTTGTTTGGAATGTTTTCGTTTATTGTTAAAGATTAAAAAGTTAAATTTCTGTTTAAAATATCAATTTTTTTTATAATGTCAGATCGTTTTTTTTTTGGTTCAGTATCGGACTGTTTGAATCGGCTGCACTCTGGTATGAGGATTGTTTCTATTTGGTAAACTCACTCCACGTGATATACCCATATGTTCATAGCTCACAGCTGATGTGTAATCAAATTTTCAAAAACAATAACAAACTTTCATAATAATAAGAAGCAAAAATTGCAAGCTAGCACATTACGTCATAAATGCGTGCCCGTGTAGAATTTAGAGAAAGTGTACGTTCGTTGACAGGTTATGAACCTTTTCAGATTTCTACAAAAATGCACCGAAATGTAAATCGTAAGCAATATTTGGATATAAATAGGCTAAAAAATATCTTTGAATAAATGGAGGTGGAGCAAGTGATAGCTTGTCGGCCTACTGGGGGTTCCAGGTTCGTATCCCACCGGCGGCGACCCACGGTTGTCTTCGGCTGACAGCAGATTACGATAAAAAAGCCATGGGTGTTGCCGACAAAATGCCATTGGTTCGGAATCTACTTTAAATTGTAGGTTCAGCTGCAACAAGGGGTTACGGGAACTAAAGAGAGAGATGCTAGAAAGCTAGTCTAATAATAGGTTCTATTAAAGTAAAAGCCATCACAGCTTCTTTGGTAACTTTACCACAAATAAATCAAAGTTATAATCACACTTCCTCTCTGGTTACGTTAAGCTCATGATAGAGTTGACCGGCCCTGCGCTAATGCTTTAAACTTTAGCCAGGACCGTGCGCAAGATTTGCTCCTGGGGGGGGGGGGGGGGGGGGGGGGGGGTTATCTAATTTTAGGTTATTTTTTTAGTATTTCAGTCAAATTTTTCCTAATCAAGAAGTACAGAAGATTTTAAGAACCCTCCGGGGGGGGGGGAGGTGTTGGACCCCCAAAACCCACCCCGTGCGCACGGACCTGACTTCAGCTACGATTTTTGGATTTGGGTACCTTCGTTCTCTATGAATAGGATTGAGAGTAAGCGATAAAAGTTTAACGAAGGGGGTGGGTGGGGGGGGGGGGGGGGGGGGGGGTAACGCGAAACGTGTTACAAGGGGGGAGTGGGGTCAGCAATCTTCAAAAACTGCGTTACGTAATATTTGAACGGCCCCTAAAGGTATTAAGCGGTTCTTTATTCGTCTTTATTATTTGTTTCCATTCATCTTTCTTTGGAAAACTTCACAATTAAACCTTCTCCCATTTTCGCTTTCCCAACTTGGCAACTAACAATGATTTATTATTAAACGCTTTCTATCGCCAATCCATTGCCACATTCGACCTTCTATTTGTCCTTCTGAATAATTCGGTATGACCATTTGTTAATTAAAGCAAAGTCCTCAAGTCGAAAATAAAATGTATCCATAAAAATTATATTACAGATAAAATTTGTACCTAATGGTTTCATATAGCTGTGGGTGTCAATTGTGCCTATAAACACTCGTCTTATTTTCTAATCCGATCTTTGGCTCTCATGATGATGTTATTCTTTAGGTACACAAAATATGCGATTGCCTATAAACTTGTAGGAACTTGGTTTATATCACGCCGACTCAACAAAGTCGTTGTACATTTATTCCGTATGACAGAAAAGTGTTTTGTAATTTGAAACCATTTATCATAAAAACAGATAAATTGTGCATCTGCAACTATGACGTAGAACAATAAAAACTGTCGAATTTATCTTTACTACTAATTCAGGGTGTCAATACTCCAGTACCATATAAAATTTTGAAAACACCAACAACTTCCAGTTGTTCGTCCATTTTAATAGCCTTCTCGATACTTATTGCCCGGACCCGGTCGGATGTCAATAACTCGTATAGAGGAAATCGTATTGCAAGATATTCCGTACGGAACGGAACCCGTACCTAAAAATAGACAAGTATTGTATTTTCCAGTTCGTAATTTATGGAACCCAGTGCTCCGAACAATGCTCTGCAATTCTCCGAAGTTGATCTAATTATTGCAAAGACAGATTTTGTTTTGCGATTTTGTCACGTATCGAAGCTATTTTCGCACCATGCCAACTGAATCTTTTACGCTATAGTGCTTTGCGATTTTTGCCGTGAGAATATTAAACGAACAAAATTTTTGAATTTTTATGACAAGATGCATAAATTTATGATTTCAGGAAGTTGTGTTTCAAACACAAGCCTTGGTGACACTCTATCAGGCTCCAAAGTTAATTGAGTTATGATTTAATTGGTGTGCGTACCCTTGCTATTGCAGATTTAATTAACGACTAATTCCAACGAATATTTTGCTGGCTATGTAATCCTTTTGGGTCCCAAACTTCTGTCTAATAACTTTGTCTTAAACAAAGAATTTCGTTGGACCCCAAAGTCCTTCAATACAACCTCACATCAGCACAAAACTTACAGTCCTACCAAACTAAATATAAAAAAAAACTTCGTGTAAATCCAATATTTGTCACGTTGCCATTAGACTATACAATTTTCTTGAGACCAACAAGACTTTATCTCCTCGCAATGGATCTCGCGCAAATAAAGAAAACTGAAAATTAATATTTTGTAATAATCCGCGTCTTCTGGTTGCATTTGAATGCGGCGTCAAGAAGTGCCACAGCAATGCATCATCTGCCATATATTCACCCACGAATTGTCTCAAATTTCAGTTCTCCTTAACCCCAACGTGATGCTATCTCTGTTCAAGTTGCAACTCGAGGTCTTTTAAGAAGCACAATGAAATCCTTTTAAGATGCTTTTCTTTGCCTGTTATGTCGCATTGGTGCAGCTTCCTCAGTGTCTCCATAGATAAGACGATTCATGAGCATGGGTCGGTCCCCATAGAATGAAGAAGCGCAGAATCTCTAAGTATAAAGGCACAAAAGTCACAGACGATTGCGCGACATCGACCGCTATCTTAGTCGGATCTTTTGTGCACTGTTGATGATAATTTCGTGACATTAATCCAAAAGACTTCTCTGTACACAATGCGGTTGTATTCAGTTAATGTGACGGATAGCGATTTATCAGTGAACATGGAATCCGCGTTACGCGGCAAATGCTAACCGCTTTGCCGTTATCTTATACCGCACTGTCATGTGTGGTCACTTTGAATTTTTTATTGATAAAATAACAAACAAACTTCGAGTGACATTTTGGTGATAATATTGATACATGGCCTCAATAAAATGAATGGAGTTACGAAATGCAAACTTTTGCGAAGTTTTTGTGCGATTTGTAAAGTGAGTCGGCACAAGCATGTATAAAAGTAAGGCATGAAGTTAGAACTAGAGAACGCTTTCGAGCAAAAAATTGCCTTAATTCAGTAATCTTAAGGCTTGGCTTATTTACGTAGAATGAGATTGTTCGAATACCCAACCCTGTTTGCGACTTAACCTATCATAAAATCATAACTGCAAACATTCGTGAAGTAGTGTTAGCGTCGAATTCGTTCGGTTCACTAAACCCATTGACTTAGTGAACAAACTAGTCAGATAAGTAACCGTAACTCAAGACAAGTTATACAGATTTTACAGAAGACATACCAGCAACCGTTTAAGCGTCCTCTGCTAGTGGTACAAGACTCAGGGTTGGTCTCTCGGTTCTATCTCAGAACACAAAAAAAATATTCTTTAATGTTAGTATTTGTTAGTAAGATTCTTAGTCTCACAGGCTCCTAGCTGTTGAGGAAAATCTTCCCAAAGACACCAGACAGCTCGTGTCTTCCGGTAGTGTGAGATTCTTACTCACTAAAAACACTTCTCTGGGGATTAGCCGAAATAGACCACATCGAATCAGGTCCCTTTTCGTCCCCTCCCAGTCTCCCTTAGTGGGGGCAATTGAGTATCCAGTTATCCTACTATCGCCACTAACCTCGGTTTCCTGGGTTATTGCTAGAATCCTAGCCTATCTGCAGGAATCCATGCCGTTGCACCGTCTCCAGTGTTCCTTCTTGGTCCATGCGTTAATTACAACCTTCACCCTTTCTTAGTCCACGGCATTGAAGGGTTCCAGGACATAAAGCTTTAATCCAGAGCCAGGACCAGTAATCTCCTCCGGATGAACTGCAACTAACCCTTCGGAAGGCAGGTCTGCATCTTCTACTGGTGCGTGTACCGCGGAGAAAGCCAACTCGTTAGTCTACCTTCTCTACACCGCCGCACCTGAGGAAGTGCTAGTTATTATTTTGCCAATGGCACCTACTTTCAGGACTGCTACAGCACTTTCAACCGGTGCAAGCCAGCCTCCATAGCCGCCGCAGAACTTTCAAGAGGTAATTTTCCCAAACGTGTGGGTACCGTGGGTATACAACCTGTAAGGGTCTACCATACCCTCCACCTCCACTCCTACAGAAATGCCTAAGGAGATGCCATTCGCGACCCAATTACCCCTGGGTCCTGCAGATTGGGGGACACTACTGCAGACTCTCTTGGCATGGCCTACTACAATCTTGGAGTTAGGGGGATTTTTCAGGAGGTTATCTCTTCCCGCATTAGTTACTTGGCTAGGATGCATTGCCCGGTTGCTACCGCTTGGATGTGTAACTAACACTTGAGAATGTCCAGATGAGGATAGCCGTAGCCTAGAAGGCTTTAACTCATCCATCCATTCTCCAGCAATCTGAATCGGAACGTAGTTCATGTCCTACTCCCAATCGATGTTCTGTAGCATACTTCGAGTATTTCAAATTGATCTAAACTAACTTTAGTATATAGTTTATGATATAATTGGGATATACGACTTCTCGCTCCTCATCTCATCTTACAATTTAATGCGAATCGAATCAAGAAAATCCGATAGCCTACCTTCTACTAGCGTCCATATCTCGGGAAACACGTGAACCTTTCGTCCACGAGAGTAACCTAACCAGTGCAATTCGCACTTGCTCGACTCCAGCTATGGAGGTCCTATTAGATCTCCTCAAGCAGGTCTTGGTTAAAATATACCGCCGCACATGTTGGATCTACCAAATAATCGGACTAGACATTAGATGCCCCTAAAAGGACTCTTGAGTAGTCCAGTGAACAATCCGATGTCGAATATCACGCCAACAAACCCCAAATTTGTTTGCCTTGCAAATAACCTCTCCTCCAAAAGAGGATCACTACATCTGCACATCATATCGAATAGGAGCAATAGAGCCGGCGGATTTATGGGTCAAGATATCAGCTGTAGCACTAGGAACTGTACCAAGAAGAGATACATGCTATACGCACGCAAGATATTCATGTTAGTTTGTCTGGCCGCATTTAAGGTAGTTAGAAAGTTTTTGGCATTTTTTATTTGGTTTATATGGAGGAGTAAGGTGATGAAGCGCCGCGGCCAATAAGACCTGTTGAACTGATCCTCCCTAAAAAAATATGTAAGTCAAACTGGTCCCTTTGGCAAGGTATAACAACTCTTAGAGCAAACTCCAACTTTTTGGGATCCTACAAGGGCTCCCAAATATGGGTATTCTGAAGATCTTCTTTCTAAACTAAGCTAAGGTAGGACAAAAACTCATAATCTGCAATGTAGTTTCATCGTCTTCCACAACCAAAATTCCGTTTCAGTAAACAGGCCTAGCCGATGAAGGACTGGAGGTCCGTTTTAGTTAGGGCGGTGGTATAGCGTCTAACAAGTGTCTTGACCTAGCTAAACCCGGGGAAATTTCTCCAGTATAGCAACTGTTGATCTCTAGCCCAATCTTCTATCATAGCTCTTGTTGACGACCCTGGTACCAAGAGGATGAACACTTTACTGCTAATTCATCAGCGATCTCGTTACTCTCGATTTCCGAGTGACCGGGAATCCAATACAGCGTGGCCAGTTATTGAAGAGTGTCTAAGTACTATTTCGTAAGCCTCCACTAGGATAGAGCTACTGCCTATCAGTTAAGATAGTTAGTTAAACCAGCCCCTTTCAGTAACATTAATACGGATGCATAATGGTGTGGATTGAAAGAAACTAAGCTATCTACTCATTCCAATCAATAGGCCATAGTATTGGGTCCAAGGTCACCAGCACAGTGTTTAATTTTTGAGCCATTAGTGAACCATTTGAGGCTTTTAGGGCCCGGGATTGCTCCATTCTGCTCGTTCACGAAAGAAAATCTTGAATCTTCTGCGAAAGCGGAGTTCTTTAGTTATGCGGTCCGTAATAGTACAAACCAGGAATGCGTCGATAGATGCCTAAGCGACCCTTGGCACTAGGCGAAATATTAGAGGTGAGCGGCGCTAATTGAAGCGTGTTTAGTGTTGTCTCTAGATTTTTCACCTGTTCACTAAAGGTTACCTAGCAAGCTAGGTTCAACCCTCTCTCTATTTCTCGAGTCACCCCTCTCTATATTTTTTGTATAGGGAGAGAGATGAACATTCCCCGAAACGAGGCAGCGACTACAAGTGTACCTACAATTTAAGGTGTATTGCGAACCACCGACATTACTCTACAAACCCCAATGACCTACTTTTATTATAATCTGTTGCCAGCCAAAAACAAGCAACCGTGGGCCCCAAGCCTGTAGCATACGTACTTGGGACGTTCGGGATTCTATTCAACACGTTATTAGTTAGTTCACCGACAACGAGATTCAACTAACCCTTAAAAATCCTCTTCCTAATGAATGCATGTCAACCTGCAGGTGGTCAGCAACTCTGTTATCGCCGTCCAAAATTGCCACGATAAGCCTTTCATTGAGCCACATCAGGAGCTCATAAAGCAGAAGGCAGCACAGAAGTGGATATAAAATCTCCACATTGAGAGAAGCCTCTGTCGGCGATGACCAGGTCGTCCATTCTATAAATTCACTGTGAGTTTGTGTGATCTGAGCATTGTGTCTATACATCGGCAGAAGGTCACGCTTAAATTTCTACTCGTCAAAGCTACTTAGGAAGGACTAAAGGCTTTGGAAACTTCCATAGTCAAGTCTAGGCTGATCCGAACCCACTCATAAAACTGACGGAAAACAACAGTATTACATTGATTCGGAAACCAGGATGCAGGAATACATTGATAGTAATGAGATTTCAAATGGTCTAGTAAAGAAGGCGGTTCAGATCCTGGAAGGAAATCAATAATCTTCTCTAAGCAAGCCTTCTCGGGCAATGAAAAGGCCTATCATCATTTCCTCACAGAGGATGAATGAACCAGAACTAAGGCATCTTACTGGAAATGACTGCATGCAGTATCTGCTACTGTGAATACCTTGGTCGTGTTAGCTTTAAATAAGCGGGGATGACGTTTCTATCGCCTAAGAATGTTGTGAAAGCGATACCCACAACAACTGCAGGATTCACGTCGCCACATTCTGATAATTATGATGATAACGTTTTCTACTGCTGGCCTGGTTCGGAGCTCTCACCTTAATCTCCTTTTAAATTTTCCGATTAAATTTAATTTTGGAAGACGAAAACGTCGAAGTAATAGCACAATTTGAAAATTCGTCGTTATTGTGCTATTGCTTCGAAGTTATCGTTTTCCAAAATTGAAGTTAATGTCGTCAGTCAGGATTCGCTTGGACATTTCTAAATAGCAAGTCCTTTCAAATACTGATGACCTAGTGGTGATATGTAGGTAGGACCATAGAGTGATTCCATCATTTTCGAACCAAGTGGTCTTCCTGGATGTCTTTTCAAATTTGGAGATCACCACCCAGAATGAGATATGCACGCTGGTGTTGGTTACGTCAGTTTCTACGAAAAGTCTTATATAAAGAGCCGGTGACAATGTGTCGACACAAAATATCGTTTTACGTATTTCGACACTATTCCCCAAAACTGAAAAGGAACTGTTCCTCAAAAATAGCATCTGTTACAGCTAATCGACAAAACAAACTCGTTTTCAGCATACTTAATCTCTTCGGATTTATTGATATTCAGCATTTAATTTAAGCACCGTAACCCAATACTGCAAATATGTTGAACTCCTTCGCCTTTTCAACGATATTTAATAGCCACTGGAATTTTAACGCTACCAATGTCGACCCGATTAACTATTTACTGGAGATAGGCATTCATCATCGAGTGTGAAGTTATTATGAAGACGGCTAAAGGCAACTACCAGTTAGAGGTTGTGTTTCATAGTTTCGTTTCATCAAAATCGTGACTTAATGTCACGTTCGCCCGTTCCTTTAGTTCCTTAAGATACAGCAAATCATTTTCAGATGAAATGTCTAGCTCTATGTCTACCTGTGCCGTCATCTACGTTTATTATGCTGCCGGTTATGTTGGAAGTTGTTGTCTCTCGCTCTTGCTATGCTATAAGCAACAGAAGTTTCTGCAATCGAAAGATATTTTTTGTTGCTGACAGTATGAACCCCGGCGTTTTTAATTTTCGTTTAATTTTTTACCTCGCAGTTGGTTTTGTTGCCACCATAGGAGTCGATAAGTGTTTTTAGGTTTTTCACCGTGGCTTCCAAGTCCGGTTCTCTCGGTCAACATATGGCGGAAATTGAAAATTTCTTTTCTCAGCAAACTAATTTTATCCAATTTATCGCTATCCGAATTAAACGAGAAATTAGGCGGTTCGGCGGACACCAACTTCACTCCTGTCAGCTTCGCGATTAAGATAATTGTTCTGAGTGCATTTACAAAAGGACTGCCCTTAGGACTTATCCTCGTTCTTTCGGATTTTCTTCAATTTCTTCAGGAAGTGTACATGATTGAGAATAGTCATGAAAGCTTCTACAATCTTTCGCCTGAGTCACATATTTCCCAGAATTCAATTTATATGCATTGACGTACGCCCATTGACAATAAAATTTATTAACAATTTCCCATTATGCTTGGATCGGAGGCTGCAACGGACCAGAGACCCATCTCCGGCTCCGACAAAAATAAATTTTCTCGTAATGAAAATTCGAAATGATCTTTGCATCGATTAAGTCGACGGCAATCGAGATTTCTTTGGTGCACTGTAGAGTGCACATATTTGACAATTGGATGACAGAAATAATGTACGTCGCGACACCCAAGCAATAAATATTTAGAAGCGAATGACTTAAGCCTGCGCAATCCGATTAGTAAAACATACAGTGAGGGGCACGCACAATGCTACAGATAAACAAACAGATGTTGTCGTCATAACTAATTGATGACAAACGATCGGGTTGACAATAATTAGAATTTCCATTTGTTTTTTTTAGATGGGGAGGGGGAGTAGCCTGGTGACAGCGAGCTTGAAAACCATTTTCATGTCTATAGTTGGATACCATCTGGATATGAATATTCTTTTTCTTTAGATCGTGACACATTTGGAAAAAGTGTGGAGTGCACGTGCGGTTGCATTGATTTGGTAATAAGGAAGGAGGAATTGGTAGGTGGTCTCGGGTTTGTTATTTTTTCTTGCGGAACAGGCCTTTAGAGAACTTTTTTTCAATTCAGCTGTTTTAGAGATCTTGCGATAATAAGCAGTTTAAGTTTCTGGTCTTCACTAAGAAAAATGAAATGATCGCCAAAAAACATTTTGCTAAAATTGTCAATCCGCTTTATAGCTTTCTTTAACTCTGATTGAAATATCTCAAAAACGACTCCATTTCGATTTTTTTAACATATACCAATATTAGTCCTTGGGATCCAGGAACACCAATTTTTTTAACTTTAATATTCAATTCAATTCAATTTATTTACAAGCAACAATTAGACATGCCTCAACATAGAGTCCTTCGCCACTTCTCTAGTCCTCCGGGAGAACCTATTCAAACATGTTCTAAACGAACGCACACAACCGATTCGAGTCCCGCGAACCGATTAGAGTCCCGCGGGACTAGTCATTGTCGTCTGCAAACTGGTCCCATCATCCTCTTAGTACTACGATTCCAACGAAGGCTTGTCCTTCTCGCAGCAATACCAAAGCGAAAGTAAGCTTCGTGGACAAGCTGCTGCAAGTCTACGGCCTGTTATTCCCAGTGAAACGTCTTCCGTTCCGCATCGACGATAAAGGTTGCCTGGTGTAGTTGAATGTGTCGGCCTCGGTTACCAGGAACTCTTGGCGTAAGCGTCCCCTCAATCTGGCAATGAAGTGAGCACGTTTGTGTACTTGTGAGTTAGTGGCTCGATCCACATGCAGTAAGATAAATTGTTGACTTAGCAAAGTGTTAAGATAAAGCTTATCAAACAATTTACCTGGTTACATGTCCTTGTCCAGATAAGCTGACACATATAGCGAACACGATTATTAATGTCGCACAAGGGCTGGCATGTCAAGTATCTGTGAAACATGTTTCTTCACCAGCAAAAACCGTGCAGGCTCTTTAAGGCTATGACGGAGCAGATCGAGTGCCACATCAGAGCCTCTGTAATTGGACGGATAACTATAGATCACTCTACCAATACTCCCAAATCTACCCCAAGATGTGCGCGCTGTCTATTAACACCTAAGTGATCCGTAAGAATTACTTCTACGAAGAGCTCGTGCAGGCGACGTGAAGTGAGTGTACTGAATGGTGTGTGCGGCGGTCGATTCAGTACGAAGGTGTTTATATCTCAGGTTTTCTAGTAGAGATATGACAACAACGCTCTCGAGCAATTCGTTTAATTGTGGGGTTTGGGGGTGCATCAGAGTGTTCTCAGAAGCATCATTGATGTCTCCAAGAACTGTAAGTTGTCCTGTATCGAGCATTACTCAATACCGAATCAACTAACTCAGGGTTCAACTTGCTCGGAATTGCTGGGAAGTCATGCGGATGTGGTGGACGGACCGAGAGCAGATAGTAGTGCTCCGTGCGTCTCAACCCCCCATATAGCTTACCCATAGCTGCCAAATTAGGTTATCTTTTTGACAGGACACTCACCGCAATGCCCGTACCTGAAGACAACGAAATTTCTCGACCATGTCTGTAAGACCTAAAACACCCTTCGCTACTGGTCGGCAGAGCGTGCTTTCAGCAACTCATCGTCTTCCCATCCCCCACCCCAACCACCACAAAAGGCGTCAACGACCTCTGCTTGTAGCAGTCTCACGAAGTCACGATGGATGAGGTAATTAAGTAATTGACACGTCTTTTTAGCAAAAGTGGATGCAGTCTAGTCAGCCACGACTTCACAGCTCCGGAGACTTTCCTCGCAGCCATGCGGCCCATATACACCTAAATATTTCAGACAAGTATTCGTCCATTGTATGCCGAGGGGAGAATCTGTTCGATTCCGCCACCTCCCACAACATTGGCTTTTGCTGAGGTTAGCCCCCGCCAATCGCTCATATTGTTTGAAAACTCTACAAGAAACTGGAAATACATTTTCTTTCGTGACGAAAATAGACAGTTCGTCAGCATACGCTAATATAATTGGCCTTATAGTAGGTAAACTGAATATTTCCTCAAGAAGATTTACCAATAGCGGCTCCAGTGGCAGTTCATAAGGCATACCTGACAAGGGGAATCCCTGTCTGATACCTCGACAAAACGGAATAGGAGACAATATATGCCCATGATGCTTTATGAGAATCAGTGAATCTCTATATAGAGCACTGATGATCTCAATCCGCCTTGACGGAACCCCAAACACATTGAGAACGCTGAGCCGATACTCGCTATCAAACGCCTTTTATTCGTCGAAAGAGAGGCCATTTGCGAACCAGTTTTTTTTATGGTAGGAGAAAAGATGCGTCGTTACGGCGATGTTTTCGTAGATACTACGACCTGTAACGCAGTGGGACTCTCACGGGTGTATTACTGAGGCAATCACTGAACGACGTTGAGTTCTAGTAAAATGGCTTGAAATGCACAAGGAGCGTAGGACAATAAAGCTTTTACCGACAATGGAGTTTATTTGATTGTCCTAAGTAAAGCTTTTAGTAAATAATAACTCCAAGATTTTTTAACTGAGTCAATAAAGGGAATATTAGTGTTGTTAATAATAACGGAGGGAAAACCTTCTGTGTTGAGCTCAATGCGATGAATCAGCAGGCATTTTAACTTGATGGGACTAAGCTGTAATTGGTTTAAAACAGACCACTGACGAATTACCTGGAGGTCATTTTTAAAACAGCTTATTCCCAAAGGTCTGTGTAAGTATAATAGTACATCATCGGCATAGAGGCGCAAATTACAATATTTAATCGCGGAAAAGATATCATCAATAAAAATTCAAAAAAGTAAGGGTTCAAGAATAGATCCCTGAGGCACCCCAAGAAGAGATCAGTAGATAAGAAGAGTACCATTTGAAAATACAGCTTGAAGCCTACTTCTCTCTCTACTGTAAATTAAAGTTGCTGATTGACTCGCAAAATTAAAATTTCTTCTAAGTTTATTGCGAAGGAGAAGATGATTGACAGCGTCGAAAGCTTTTGAAAAATCCAAGAATATTTCCAATACTTCTAAGGGATTCTAATGGATCACTTCTTGTCACGGAGGAACATCAACTGCGGAGGTGGAGAGAATATTTTGCTGAAGTCCTAAACAACACCTTTGGACTGTCGAATACCTCATCACACGAACACGCTAATATCAACATCAGAACTCCGAAAACATTATAGTTGGTTGACACAATTAAGGCTGGCTTCCGTGAGGGTTTCTCACGCAGCGCTCACATTAACATCCTCTACTTACATCTAATGTTCCTAGATTTTCAGAAGGCAATTCAGAGCATTGATCATGAGAATATATGGGCAGCTTTACGTTGGAGAGGCGTTCCAGAAAAGAATATCACTATTATAAAGGATTCCTACTCAGGAGCCCAAATGTCCACCCATCGAGAGAGATTAGGTAGAAACTTTTTAACCACCTTACCGACTTGGAATATGCTGACGATGTTTGTCTTCTATCCAACAAGCAGGGTCATGTAGCTCTAATGTCCGATGCCCTGTGTAGAGAAGGTCGCAGAGCAGGTAAAGAACTTTCTCCGATTCGATGATAACAATTGCAAGTGGACCTATAATTTAAAATGGATTTCGATTCATCTACATTAATTACTCTGCGATTCTCAAGGATACATATGTTAGTGTAATCTGTTGTCAGCAGGACGGAATCACTGGTCACCGCCAGTGTAGTTCGCACCTGGGATTTTCGGGGTAGAAGGCCAATGCGATACCACTTACTGCACCGACCTTTTAGTTGTTAGTTAGCATATAAACTGCAAATTTTCGTGAACCAGTGGGCACGCTAAACTATAGATCCGCACTGGCCAGAGTAGTTTTTGACCATTATTTTCTTACTTAAGAGAGCTGAAATAAAGTATGTATGGGCCTTTAAAAACGAAGTGCAACTCCCGGTGGTATTATGCTCGCTCCCGGTACAAGCTCAAAAATTGAAAAATACACCCGCCATACGGGTATGGATGCTTCCGCTACAGGCACAAAATCTAAAAATACGACCTCCATAAATGCAGGCTTCTGCTTTTTTTACGAAGCGACAACCCTAACTTAGCGTAATCTGTTGTCAGCAGGAAGAAAACAGTGTCGATTTTTAGGATTTTCGGTATAGAATGACAATATGATACCACTTAATGCACCAACCTTGTAGTCGTTAGTAATCATATAAACTGCAAACCTTCGTGGGCGCGCTAAACCGTAGATCCGCACTGACCAGAGATGGTTTTTCATTATTATTTTGTTATTTAAGAGAGCTGAGATAAAGAAGGTATTGGTCTTTAAAGAAAAAGTGTCAGCTACGAAAGGGCGAGTAAATTATCTCTCAATAGGGTTCTTACTACGATTCGCAGAGCTATCAAGCTGGAAAACCAGGACCTAATTACCAAAAATGGGACGTACATTAACCCTTTACTTTACGTAGATCACGAAAACATCATATCTCCAGTAAAAAGAAACCTTTCTGGCGGATCTATTGAAACATTATTATCCTCCGACTGCCACAACCAAAAAAGAAAAGAACAAATCTGTTGAAAGTGCCAACAAAAGATTGACCGAAGACAATTCAAATGCCATCAAGCGGTTGGCGCCTGTTCGGGTTATACTCAAGACAAAACCGCAACCGCAACATCAGACGCATCTGAAATTTGCGGTTGAACTCTGTCATCTAACAGTTTCCACGTCGATTATACAGAGGGAGTTGACTTTTCAACACCGACCGGCACAATAATAGATCAAGACAAAACCAAAAACCGCTCTACCAGAAGGTGTTGTAATGACCGGTCATCCGGCAAGAAAAGAAGCGCAATCCAAGTGAACGCCAATTACTGGCGTGTGTTATTACCGGTCGATACCTTATGGACTGTTCGATGAGCGAGCTGGGGATCTTAGCTCAGGTGCCTTGTTCTACTCGGACAATCCGAAAATTCCGTACGAAACGCATTTTCTTCGTGATGACATGATAATGAGTGCGGCCAACCACAGAAAATAAATTAGACCGTTCGACCGCGGCAGGCGTGCACTCGACAGCGATGGCCATTGCACTGCACTTGCAGCAAAACCCAAACCAACGACTTCAATGCACTGCAGTGCAATTGAACACATGGCACATATGCTCAGTGTTGCGCGCTAACGTTACATTGTTAACAGATGATTGATTGCCATTGCAAAAGATGGCATCACCAGTCAGACTGTGTGCGAGTCCGTTTCGAGTTAAATTCTTTTGAAAGTCGTTCAAGTCAGAAGGAACGTAACTTATGGATTCCGAGATGAGTGAATATGCCACGGCTGGGTATTAATGGCATCTATAGTGGCGTGTAACTATTCAGCCAAATATGTGCATTAAATTTGTCTTAAAGGGACTTAAGATGTCGAAACATTTGTAGACATTGTGTGCAACATTTGTCGGGTTTTCTGTGTGTGCTCGATTCTGAGCGGTTGACATCTGTGCGGTTGTGGAATGGCTAATGTTGTTGCAATAAGGCTTTTGTGCTTAGAAATTATTCTGATATGCACATATTCTCAGGTAATAGAGTACCTAAACAATACTAGAACACATAATTGAGCTGAAATTGAATTGCATTTTACAATAATACATGCTCGGAAAATTCAAACCTTGAAAGGAACAATCACTTTGGGGTTAAAACAGATTTTTATCTTCACACAAAAGGAAACTCTTTTACAGCTTTTCGCATAAAGGGGTTATATGTTGACTTTGGGTAAACCTCTCCATCAAGAATTTGATCAAAAGCTGTACAGCTGCTGCGAAAGCAACCAGTAGGGGTTATGGTCCTGCTCGAAATTAAACAACTAACCTGACTTTGTTGAGGGGTGGTTACAATATTCGCGTTCGTGGCGCTTTATTTCCAATGAACAAAGGCAATTGTATTGTATTCAAAGGTAACTTTGGCTACTCTGTTGTCCTCTATTATACTTGTGTAAAGTTGCGCTTTCATTAAAACTTCCTATTTGTGTATTGGGCTGAAATTGGACAATATTCCACGAGGCTATAACGCGCGGAATTTATAATTATCATGTTTTCCTCAATTTTGTTCTATGTTGGTCAGTAATAGCAAAGAATATTGAAAGAATGAAAGAGCTTTACTGTTTGGTGTAGAGGTTTTGTGTTAAGACACACAAAAGTAATGCAAAGATATTATCAATTCAGAAAAATTAAGAAGAACATTTCAAAGTTTTAAAAGAGGGTAAGACATTTGTTAGGTTAAATCACATCTTTCCAAGCTTTGAAAGAATCAATTTTTGAACACCTCTCAATCTGCCCAATAAGTTTTAAAACTCTTCCTTATACTCCTAAGGCAAATGTTTTTAATAAAAGGTGTATGCGACAATTGAGCTATCAAAAGAAGACTGCGAAATTTCAATTCAGAAGATTGTAGTAGTACCGAAAAAATAATTCCCAAGTAAAACGATTTTTTCTCTTTAGAACATTTAAAAATATTTATTTATTTCGTTACTTAATAATAGTGGTCCGAGTATTGAGCCTTGAGATACTTCTCGGACATGTTAAAAATCAAACAAAAAAACATCCTAT
Source organism: Leptarthrus brevirostris (assembly GCA_964036015.1). Classification (NCBI taxonomy): domain Eukaryota; kingdom Metazoa; phylum Arthropoda; class Insecta; order Diptera; family Asilidae; genus Leptarthrus; species Leptarthrus brevirostris. Next base: position 14,796,582 of record OZ038374.1, read on the forward strand.
CCTTAAAATATTTCACAAAAAAAGCTTTAGAAAATTACATAAGAATAGTTCCTGGAGTAATTACCCGATGAGGGTCGTTGCCAAAATTTTAAAAAATTTTAAAATACAATCTTATCCTGTACGATACCACCCGAGTAAAAATAATTGAGTTGCTATATTCACGCCCACAGCAAACACATATGTTAATATTTTTAAATGTTAATACGTGCCCGTTGCGAGCGCGCATAGCGAACAAATACGTCCGGTGGTATTATGCACGCTCCCGCTACAGGCTCAAAATTTGAAAAATACATCCGCCACACGGGTATGGATATTCCCGCTTCAGACACAAAATCTAAATCAAATCAGGCACAAAAAATTTAATCAAATGTTTAAATAAACAAACAAAAAATAAATTTATTTTTAAGTTAACGACATAATAGTACAACATTTCAAGAATCTTCTGTTAAATTTTTGGGTAAAAATATTGTGGATTGAGCGACTGGCAGGAAATCTTCGTATACACAAAAAAAAAAGATACTTTGCGGTGCTCATCATAACTCATTACTGGATCATATGTTGACAAAAAACCAAAAAGATTTCGTTAGTTTATGAGTTTCTCGAGGTAACAACATCGAGATTTTGTTGTTGTAAAATTAATAATAATAATAAAAAATACAAAATCTAGGGTTTGAGTTAACACTGCTCCTTTGTATATGGGACAACTCTAGCTTCTTTTTCATACCGACCTACTTGAATTGTAATCAATAGACTGAGGATTTTGAAGCACTTACTGAATGTGTGGAAAGTATAGCGCGGGATAGCTTTGAAGTGCTAGGTGATCTTAATATGAGAATTGGAGAACTTCAACAAATACTCCCAGAGTTTGGAATAACGAATCACCTGCTCTCTACCTGCAGAAAATCTAAGGATAAAGTCATAAACAACAGGGGAAGAAAATTTCTAGAATTGTGTGAGGAGCATGGACTTATTAATCTAAATGGCCGTACTTCTGGAGACCTGGAGGTTGAATATACATATATCAGCACTAGTGGTGCCTCAACCATAGACATTGTTGCATCCTTTAATTTTATTAGTAATGTGCAAAGATTGGTGGTCACCGGATCGGATCATCTTCCTTTCAGTCTACGATGTTCAGTAAATCATGAGAACAGTTCAATATCTCCACAACATGAAATGAAATTACTTCCAAAGCTTGAATGGAGGAAACAAGATCCTAATAGATACAACGAATAGCTAGAAGACGCAGTGAACTCCTTGCCTGAAGAAGCAAATTTAACTGATTTAATTAACATAATAAAGGAATCATCCAACAAAATTATAGACCGAAAAAAAAGCTGCAGAAAAGTGGTTTGACTTTGATTGTCTTAAAGCCAGGAAAAAGTCTATTAGGTGGCTAAATCTATTTAGGAAGAGCAACACTGACTTCTCAAAAAATATGTACTTGAAGGAAAACAGGAACTTTAAGGAGCTCTGCAGATGGAAAAAAATAACGTACTATGAAGAAGTTCTCTCAAAGCTAGATAAAGCACGCGACAGCAAACAATTTTGGTCTCTGATTAAAGAGCTTCGCGAAATCAAGTTTGTAAAAGGGTGCGATATTACTGTACAGGATTTAAAAGGCCACTTCGAAAACCTGCTAAACGCACAAGTAACAGCTCAGGCGATTTTATACGCAGCTCCTAAAATTGAGGACCCAATATTAGATGGCGAAATAACCATAGATGAGCTATTAACAGTACAAAGAAAAGTAAAAAATAACAAGGCACCTGGACCTGATCGTATACCTTAGGAGTTTTTTAAAAATGCACCTACAAGCTTTCTAATTAAACTATTAAAAATTTTCAATACTATGTACGCAAACGAAAATCTACCTAACAGCTTCTTTCACTCAATTATATTTCCAATATATAAAAATGCAGTGGCAAAATTAATGACAGGTATCGTAAACAACAGGCTTGTTTTATGGGAGCAGAACAACAAAATTTTACATGAGTCTCAAGCTGGATTCAGACCTGGTTACTCAACTATTGACAACATATTCAATTTATGCAACATTGTTAAAATTAAACAAGCTAAGAAAAAGGGATTTAAATCAGCGTTCGATACAGTCAACAGGGAATATCAACCAAATTTATAAGGTTCCTTAAGAGCATTTATAAAAATACTAGTGCCCAGGTTTAGAATGGAGACAAACTATCCGGACGATTTGAGTTCAAGTGCGGAGTGAGACAGGGGTGCACACTAAGTCCTTTGCTTTTCTCCTTTTTCATCAACGATATTGAAGTGGGCATGGACGGAGCAGTAAATATAGACGGCTTGGCCATCAAGACCCTTTTGTATGCAGATGATCTAGTTTTACTATCGGAAAACCCAAATGAGCTACAATACATGATATTTAAACTCGAAGAGTACTGCCAGTCTTGGAACTAGATAGTAAACCTGGACAAATCAAAAATAATGATATTCCAAAGGGGAGGTGGCAGAAGAGCTCGTAATGAAAATTGGAAGTTCGGAGTACACGACGTTGAAGTTGTAAAGGAATTCAAATACCTCGGAATTACTTTGACACCCAAGCGGTCTCGTAAGGTACGCAAGAACGACGTGAAAGTACAGACAAATCCTAGTAAATGAATATAACTACCCAATAATATTTTTTGCAAGCATATTTATGATTTTAAAAGTATAGGATATTTTAACTTTAACTTTAACTTTAAATTTATTGAACTATTGTATATAAATTAATGAAATTGAATTTAAATTGATAGGAATTAGGTTAATATTTTAGAATTTGCCAGCCACGACAGACGGCCTCGGAGCCTTGGTCTTTGTTTATTAATTCTGATTGTGAAAGCCTAAACTTGTCATTTGGAGCTTGAAGAATAAACATTTATTATTATTATTATTATATGGGATGTTTCGACTGGAGGGAGACCCGAGGCACTGTATCTCCGGCAGTTTTGCTCCAATCGACCTCAAATTTAGGGCACCAATTGACCTTAAGGGGACCCGGTGGTCTACAATTTTCAAAAAATCGAATATTTTTTTCCAAAGTATAGTCTTTCGAGAATATACTGTTAAATGTTTATAATAATATTGACAGTATTTTAGTTTCTACAGTCTTTATAGCAAGTAGCGAACGGTTGGCCCGACTCATGAATGGAAAACTTTAAGCTCATTTATCTCAAAACTACTTTTGTCTGCACGGCGTAGAGCAAAAAAAAATACTGTCCATCCGATTGGGCTACATTTTGAATATGTTATTCAGTATGCCAGTGGCTATCGTCGGAACTAAAAATTTTTATTTTAATAACTTTTTGTTTTTTTGTTAAAAAAGTATCGAAAAAAGTCGTACCCAAAAATTCAAAAGTGCACCACTTCGTCAAAAATTTTTTTTTTTAATTTATTTTAGTTCCAACGATAGAGACACTCATATAGATTAATAATCTTCTTTTTTTTCTATTTTTCAAATGACTGACAGAGCTGAAATCATCAACGCCACCCAGGTCGATTTTTTTGAGGGTGTTATATTCAGCTACATTTTTTAATTGGTTTAACCTTAAAAAAATCCTGAAAATGCCTTAAATTTACGCGCGCTAGACCACCGGGTCCCCTTAAGGGGGGAAGTACATGAAGACGTTTTCAAAAATCGATTTTTTTTTATTGTCTTAATCGATAAGTATATGCTCTAAGAATATAATTCCAAAATTCCAAAAGCCTATCTCGAAAATTGTGAAAGATATGCCACTTGAAAGTGGTCGGCGCCGATCCGGCCCAGCGCGCCTGGGATCGAGGATCTCTGCTGCGCGCGTTATTCCGCTTACCGGATTTTTTTCTGCTCTGGAATTTAGAGTGATGAATGCGACTCTGTTAAAGAGCGTTCTCGACGTTTTCAGTCCAAATACCAATTTTTCTGAGAATACCCCGCCCCTCTTACCTTCTCCTTATCTGCATCTTTTTCGTTAGTTTTTCGGGACAAACTTTAAACGGCGTTTTCTCAAAACCATGTTTTTCAAATTGGCGTAAAAGATTACAAAAAAACTAGTGAACCGATTTTCTTCATCCAGCACTCATTTTAAAGGGCATAAAAAACTACTCTAGATAGACTACGGACATAGCAAAAAAATCATTTTAAGACCATTTTTGACGCGAAAATAATCAAAATTTTTGCAAAAAAAAAGTCAACTTTTTCTTTTCATGCCTGATTTTTATAGTAAATGTTCGAATTTCGAAAAGATCGTAGTTTATCTAGAATAGACAACCCCCTCGAGTATAAAAATGTTTGGTTTTTTGATTTCAGATGAAAATTGCGGCCAGGAGAATTTACGCCGATTTCGATGTCAGCCGCGACACGAGTTACGAAACCCACCAAAAGTTGATTAATTTTTTATTTTTCAAAATGTAAAAAATGTTTTTTCTCTTCTTAAAACATTGCTCTAAATACATATAATATCGATTTCACGTGGACCTTTTTCATTTTCCCAAAAATAAATCCCAAAAAAGTACTTTTTTTTCGGCCTCTTCATGTACTTCCCCCCTTAAGACAACCCTATCCGCGTACACTTCTGGCAAAATTTTCTGACAATTTCTATTTGACAAATGTAATACTACAGCAATTTTCAGAACTATATTCGATTTTTTTTTTAGAAAACTGTACACTATTGACGCCCCACGCAAACTCTCCGCCTCCAATGCGACTTCTGCAATGATGATGATGATTTGATTGGCCATGAACAAATTTATGTTTAAATTCTTTATCTCCGAAACGAATGTAGAACCCACTATGAAACTTGACAAGGAAAAAATTTAATTTTAAATATTAATTTTGGTTCTTTTTGCATGAAAAAAAAAATTCTAATTTTGAGTTCGTTACAACGACTGTGAAGAGAATTAAACTTACTCTAAGAATCACTATTTCACTTATTTTTAGATAAGTTTCTTAAGCTGATTAATTGCCTTCGAACTAGGGTATACCTAGCTCTCAGCCATGTTTTCAGAAGCCCCTATGTTGGTAAATAGGATTCGCTCAGATTAACATTCTGAACACCGTTTAGGAAATTATACAGGTCAATTTTCTAGACTAAGCAACGACAGGAAACGAGTTAAGTCCCCCATCATGTTTAGAAACAATTTCGTTTAGCTTTTTATCAAACTTTTTAAGACTTGAAATCCCCTTAACTTAACATACTTAAACTTTTACTAATTGCAATATTTGCACTGCAAATATAAAGTAAATGAATTGAATTTCGTTACTTCATTAAAAATTTTGTTTTTGTTTACTTATTCGCTTGAACCTTTGAATTCTTTTGGAATTCATTAACATAAAATGTTTACCAAAAACTTGTAAATTATTCGGAACTCATTAACGAAATATATCACCAATAAGTTATTAGCAATTTAATTTGTTTCCATACATTTTAGACTTATTCCTCACAAATTTTATCAGCTGAAATGTGTCAAAAAGTTATTTAGCATACCTGGCATACCGTGCTCACTTCGATCATTACTAATGGCAGAGAGTGGCATGGATTAAAATTTACAAAATGTTCGCTCTCTTTCCAACAATAAGAAAAACTAAAAATGTTAAGCTATACCTGCCTGCTATACCAACAAAACAAATTCTCCGTTCGACCCCATCTAGTGCTCTGCCAGCTCTGCGCTACTTTACATCTGAGAGGGTATTGGAAAAGGACGTGTATTCAAAAGTCATGCGCAGAAATAGTGGCAAACTTCCCCTTTTACTCATGTCGGCGGCCAGTCATTGACAATTGACTGATCATTCATGAATGTGGAAAAAAGAGAACGTTGTGGGGTAAAATGAGCATTCTCTTCTCTTAAAAAGCGATAATGTCTTGTAAATACTATTGACCTTACTACAATTTCTGAAACCCTGATCTTCCACGGTTTATGTCGAAAGCTAGTTAGGCCAAAAAATGTTTTCTTAGTTCGACCGCAACTAGTGCCCTAAGCTTCTTTATTACCGGGAGGGTGAAAGTTTGGGAGTGGCTTATTATGCAAAAAAAAATTGTTTACTTTGTTCGATCACATTCTTTCATAAATGAGTGAACGAAAAAGTGACGAGGGGAATTGACAAGATTTACGTTCTCTTTTTAACAACAACGGGCAAGCTACGGATTATGAGCTCCTGATCCTTCACGGCCTATATCGGAAGTAAGGCAACGATAAAAAAAATTTCTTTGTTTGCTCTCATATCTTATACCAGGCAAAACAACCTAGGGCTTCTCAGAGCGTCGTTGGCTGTAGTGGAATTGGCAAAGGAGACGTACTCAACCAACTCAGCGCAGCTCATGCGTAAAAATAGTGGTGAACTTCCCCTTTTACTCACGTCGACGGCACGTCAATGACATCAAATTTGTTTACGTCGCTCAGTTTAAAAATGTACAGTGGTCATTCATAAATACCGGATTAAGAGAAGAGTGTGGGGTTGATGGTTCTCTTTTGTCAATAAAAAGTGATTATGACGTTTCATATTTCTGAGCGTGTTACAAATTCTGAGATCCTGGTGCTGGACTACTTATATTGGGAGCGCTTATGCAAAATATCGTTTGGTTTGACCGCATCCGGGCCGCTAGAGTTTCCTTAATATGTGTGCGAGGCAGTGAATTGGAGATTTCAATCTTTCTCTCTGGTCCCTTTAACCTCTTGTGGGGCACAGTGCGTCTATTACACCGACTCTCCACCTGGTCTGGTTCTTTATCAACTATGGCCACAATTTGTTGATCTGGGTACCTTACCTCTCGACGGATCTTGTCCATGTGTTGCGCGGTCGACCAACTCGACGTCTTCCTTGTATTCCAATCTAGAGCCTGCTGTCGGTTTTTTTTTCCGAGGTATCCAAAGCCTAGGGGGCAACCGTTTGATGCGTTAGCATGGCTCTGGCCGAAAGGGAATTAGGGTAAGGGTGTAGTAAAGAAACTTTGATGGCTTGTTTTTGCATTGCTACGAGCTAGACAACAGCCCAGAGACGGAATAGGAGACGGGAACCGTGGCATAGTGATCGTGCCGCTCCGTCTCCGTTGGCACTTTTCTTAGGGTGTGGCCTATCCATTGCCATTTTCGCCTGTGAAGACTGGTGTCTATCCGACTTTGGTCTATAAGGCTTTGTAGGTTTCGTTGGTAATGACATTCGGCCAATGGATGCTAAGGATGCGCTGGAGATACCGGTTAACAAAGGATTGTAGCTTAGATGTTAGATGTTGGAAGATGTCCTTTTTAATTCCTATTTTTAAGAGTGGCAATAGAAGAGACATTTCCAATTGCAGGCCGATTGCTAAATTGTCCTGTATTCCTAAGCTCTTCGAACTGTTAATTCAATCCCATTATCCGATGTGTGTAAAGGCTTAATCTCCACTCGGCAGCATGGTTTTCTTCAGAGTAGGTCCACGGTTTCAAACTTGGTTGAGTTTGTTTCCTGCACTGTGGGTGGATGGTTGCCAAACTGACTGTATTTACACTGATTTTAGTAAGGCCTTTGATAAGCTATCTCACTCTGTCATTGTCTTTAAATTGGCTAAGTTGGGTTTCCCGCCCTCGCTTATTGGTTGGATTAAGTCGTATTTATCTAATAGGACTTATAGAGTATGTTTTCGGGGCGCACTCTCTGATGATTTTGTGGCTCATTCTGGCGTTCCCCAGGGCAGTCATCTGGGTCCATTGCTATTCATCTTATCGATTGATGATATTTCGTATTTGCTTCATAGATGTAAAATTCTTATATATGCTGACGATATTAAGATTTTTCTCCCAATCAAATCTAATGCTGATTGTGAGATTTTGCAATCAGAGTTGCACATTTTCTATGAGTGGGGCTGTAACAACAATCTTAAACTGAACATTGAGAAATGTCAAGTTATGTCCTTCTCTCCTTCCGTACTTTTCAGTACATGTTTGAGGGTACTGGTATAAAACGGGTGGAGGGGGTGAGGGACTTGGGAGTGTATCTTGATGTTAAATTGAACTTCATCTCCCATATTAATAACGTCGTTGCTAGGGCAAACTCTATGCTGGGATTTATTCTTCGGTGGTCCAAGGAATTTCCCAGCCCTCAAATAAGACTCCATCTTTTTACGTCCCTGGTTAGACCCTTGCTTGAATATGCTAGTCAGGTTTGGTCTCCGTTTTACAGATGCCACATTAAACGTATCGAGTCCGTCCAGCGTAGATTTGTGCGATCGGCCCTGCCTTCTTTACCATGGAATGACCCTCTTATTCTACCACCTTATGAGGAGCGCTTAGGGTTACTGCAAATTGTTACACTCGAGAAGCGTCGTTGGGTTGCAGATTTGATATTTTTGCATCAGCTTCTGCAGGGAAAGGTAGACAGTGTTGAACTAGTATTGCCTAGAGAACTGTCCTATTCCCTACGCAATCGATCACCTTTACAGATTGCTTTTTCACACACTAATTACGGCATGTTCGAGCTTATTAACCGCATGTGTAGGTCTGCTAATGAGATTTTTGATACTTGTGTGGACAAGGTGACACTTAAAAGGAGTATCTGCAATTTGTAATTCATTCTTTTGCTCGCATTAGTTTTCGTTTAATTTCTCGTTTTTGTTTGTTTTGCATTTAGATCCTTCTGTATTCGAATGGAAACACTATTATTATAGAACGCATGTATAGAGTCGTGAATATGTGTCCTCTTTTTGACTTGACTCTTACCAAGGATTAGCTGTAACGATCTCTGTTGTCTATGCACCTCTGACTGTTGTGGATAGGCGTATTTTAGTGTGTTAACTACTAATGTTTTTTTGCATGTTGGTGCGGAAGCCTCATTCGCCTCAATATATTTTATATTTGGCGAATAGATCAAATGGTTCTAGGCTTCTGCCTAAGAAGTGCGCCTTCTGACTCAGAAGGATTAATTCTATTAAAAAAAAACAATGTCTGGGTGACGATTCTTGAAATCCGAATACTAGTCGTCTGTGGCTCTGCCATTTTTAAAAAGATGAGCAATATTATTTTTGGTAGCATATTCATACACCAGTTGTAAAAAATCTGAACTTGTTAGCCCAAAAAATAAGCTGTCTAACTTTTTCAAGTAGGCACACAGTTCCTCTTCTTGTTCTGACGCAAATACTGTTGTAAACCTACCCAATTTCTTTGACTTATTTCCTGACTTTACGGGCCTATGTAAACTTCTAAATGGAATTCCAAATTTGATCGCCGTAGAGTTTATAGACTGCCCTTCTTCTTTTACAGCCGTTACTGCATTCGCAACCGACTCTTCGGACCATGCTGCTCGATCGCTTTTGCGTTTCTATTTAAACAACATCTAAAGAAAGAAAAAATAGTCCTATGTTTCGGTGTGTGGAACTAATACTGTTAGTAATTAACACTATGTACTTCCGTACTACGCACTTCATTACGTATCAGTAAAAGAAATCCCACCAAAAACATTTCATGTAAAGAAGGTTGCCAAGACTCACAAGCTCATACCGCTTTCCCTGTTAAAAAGTTTTTTTTTATACGATGTTGCCAAATCTTAGGGGACAACCCTTTGATGCGTTAGCATGGTTCTAGCCGGAAGAGAATTAGGGTAAGGGAAGTGAGGAAACTTGAGTCTTGTTTTTGCATTGCTGCGAGCTAGACAACAGCCCAGAGACGGAGTGGATTATTTTAATTTCTTAATAAAAGCTCACGGGGTCATCTGGTCTCGAACCCGGCATCCATCGCATGTTGGTCTTGCCGCTCGACGTATTGATCCAACTCTGTCTCCAGTTATCAGTTATCTCATGTGGAGCCCAGCCTTTAACTCTACAAGGCCTAACTATAGAAACCCTAACTCTAGAAACCCTATATCTTGGTCAAAAATTATGGCTTGGCAGTTTCGCGGCCTCGCACAGTCATTCCATTCCTATGGACTTATGGTAAGAAATTAAGACACTGGTCTTTAATGTTGTGTCATGTATTAGATCTATGAAACGGCTAATGCTGACTGAAACTGATTTCAAAGGTCAACTTTTATCATAATGAGTAACGCATTAATCCCAAGGGCTAAAGGATTCAGAATGAGATCATAGTTCAGTCAAGCAGCCCGTCTTCAATTACATAGCCGGACATCTCAATTAAAAACGTAAAACTCAACTCGCAAATTACTTTGCTGCTTTGGCCAAAAATGAAGAAAACGATAAAACCAAGTACTCTCAATACCACGAATAGGTGACCTTGAGAGCACCTGAACTCAACTCAAAACCAACTTCTATTCCATGTCTAAAGTTGACCTTGTCAAAATGGTTAACAAAAATTCATAATTATTACAAAATACCATAAACTTGAGAAGTCTTGATTAATCAAAAAAAAAATTCGCGATTACGTGCCGCGATAATATTTTATTTTCCAAAAGTCCCTCCACCATCAAGCCAAGCATATTACAATGAAAACGGTGCAATTTTCAGGCAGAGCATCTGGGATCTCGCTAGATACACAGAGCAATGAAGAGACAGACATTGAAGATTGAAGTTAAAAACGCGAACATCTTAAGCAGGTGCTAATGACTAGAGCTCACGATTCGACAATGCTTCCTCAGCCAAGTGCAGCATCCAGCATCCAATGACAAGCACCTTTCGGGGCGAACGGAGAGGCAAGGGCGATTCTCAATTAGTTTTTATTAAAAGGTTCAACAAATAAAGTTATTGTTCGTCAGACGTCGATAATTAATATCATCCGCAGGTAAACAAAAGGCTCAAATTGCCTTTGCTGCCCTTTGAATGTCGCTTCTGGAAATTCGCACTTTCCTTAGTATTTACGTGGTCGTTCAGGTCGGTTGCGTTGTTAATCTCAGCAAATTCTGTAATTTGCACTGTTTGTGCTGTCAGTGGTGCTTCGGATGCACAAAACTAGAAAATCTATTTCCAGCTAATTTGAGTTAATTAAAATTTAGCGCCTTCGCCAATAATTCAAGCTAATTTCGCACAAGACAATGTCAATGATAATTAGGTTCGCAAACACCTCATCTGCTCAGGTAGATATGTTGAAGATAAACTCTTAAGTTGACCAGCATATCTCTCAAGACATTAATTCGTCGATCAAAATAAAAAACTTTCCAACATTTATCCGCTGAATTTGCGTAGAAAGCAAGGGAAAGCCGCATATTTTTTTGGTTTCCGAATCTCATGTGAATCATAACAGGGGCAGGAGGGGGTCTTGTTTGGATTCAATTTATTGCAGTAAATCGTTCCTTTAAAGTCCATACGGAGCTGCTGCGATTTGGTCCTTCTTTTTGCAGCATCCCAATTGCATGAGCCCTGCTGCATTGAGACGGATGATTACGAAATAAACAGAAAAAAAAATGTAAAAAGGCTGTGGCCGGTAGACATCTACAAAGATCCCACTCAAAACACGACGAATTGGATGGAATCGTTGGCCTAGCCAGGCATCCTTTGAGCGATGCTGCACAGATTCCGAAAACGTAATCAAGCGTGGAATATTTATTTGAGCTGCCGGGTGAGGCTGCTTCCCTGCTGCATGCTGTCAGGACGATACTATACGTAAAACGGGATAAAATACTTGGCGTTATTACATTCTCCCTGTGTAAACATGATTTATAAAGTGATATTAGATCTATGGGGTATATGGGCTCGTGCGGCCATCTATATTGCCGCCTCATCTTTCCATTTCAGACTATGTACTTTCCTGCAACAGGCTTTTGCCTGTCAAATCTGGGTTATGTATACCGTCGCGCATGATGCATGAATGCATGTTGCAAATTTTTTTTTTAAATTGCCTTTCATTTCAGGAGTTACTACGCAGAGCTCTTTGATGATTTGTATTCCATCGTGCTAAAGTTGTTAGTTTACCAGCACGGATGGACGGGAAAAACTAAAAGATATTTGCACAAGGTGTAAACAAAAAGGTTCTCGATTCAAGAGGAAATCGAGAACGCAATAATAAATTGCCAAAATATATTGAAATTGAAACAACCAAGTCTATACATTCGATGCTCCTTTTATTCGGAGGCTAAAAAATTAAAATCCGACAGCATCAACGAGTTTAGAAAACAAAAAACGAAAAAATATTCCAAATAAAAATCACGACCAATTTTCAATTCATCCTTTTCAATAAACACCGTTGTTTTCAATATTGAAAATGAATTCCAGTCAAAGGAATGACCAATCGATTGGTATGATTGGTCTGGAAAACAGGCTTAATGAAAATAGGGAATTCCCTTCTCCGAAATTGACGCAATATTCTATTAACATAAGGAAACATATATTTTTTCAATTCTCCCACACGAGTTTGCATTTGAAACATTTAAAACATTCAAAACTGCAGACATCATCCTGTAAAGCTCTGAAACAGAGATTCAATATTTTTGTTCACTATTGACAAATGAGGAAGCCAACTATTATTTTCTCTTCCGACAGGCCTGATTTTGTTCTTTATTGAAAAATGATCAATATTCCAGTATTATAACACATTTTCTTTGGTTGCAAGTTTGCTCAAGATAACGCTCCAATTTATATCGCCAGCTTGCAATAATGCTTAATTTTTCAAAGCACGAGGTATGCCAATTAAAAACGATAGTTTATTTTTGGAATATCTCAACAAAATCAAGCATCCATCCTTTTATTTCATCTTTTCTCCTACTTCTGGAAGTACTCCAGTAAATCTGCTGAAATGCATGATGCCCACCAAAACCTTCTTCGTCTGCTGCTGAATGGCCTCAATCGATTTAATGGGATTTTCTAGCTGGAAGGTTAGCCAGAAATTCAGTGGAGCAAGATCAGGACTATACGGAATTGCCCGTCCCTCTAAAAACTCGAGCATGCGTGAGACGTTGTGTGCCGAAGCGTTGTCGTAATACAAGAACTACCCCTCGAGCGACGCGGGCGAACAGCCGCTGCAAAAACCCTTGTTAAAGGTCTGACGTAGCGGTTCAAACTCTCTGTAGACGACGCCGTGCATATCGAAGAAACAGATGAGCATTGTATTCAATTGCGAACGCGGTATTCGTGCCTATTTGGTTGCGCTCGCCGCAGGCCTTCAACCACTGCTTACTCTGTCAACGTGTTTCGGGGTCATACTGGAATACCCAACTCCAGTGATCAGAGTGCACAGCCAGTCCCAATCTCGACCATCCCTTGCAAATCACTCGAGGAAGCCGTCACAAACCGTACGACGCAATTCTTTTTGGTCCGTGATGACCGTTCCGCACAGCTTGGGCATCATCAGTTCTTCGTGCAAAATCTGCATCGACTGAACTACTCAGAACTCTCACTGAAGAGGAAGCTGGATTGCAACAGGTGATATTTATAGCGAACTGGCGTCAAGTAGGTATATGTAGGCGCAAACTGAAGATAGCAAATGTTCGGCTGTACTAGGGAGAAAGGGACTTAAAGCTAACCTTTATTCTAACTACATCACCAACGACCTGGTAGTTGTGTTGTGTGAAACTGGAGCAGATGAGCCACAGTTGCTCATAGCATCGGTATACAGTCATTGGACGATATCAACGCTCCCAATGTAAAATGGGGAAGCAGGAATAACAACAACATAGGTGTGTCACTGCAACACAATATACTGACCACTAACCTAGTCATTGGTAACCGAGTATATATACCAAAGTACAGAGGCGCAACCATTGAAAAAGTTCTCGATGTTACGTTATTTACTGAAGCGGGCAGCTATAACCTGGAAGATTGGAAAATACTCGATAGACCCTCACTCTCAAATCATAGTTACATCAGGTTTAACATTAAGGCAGGAGTGGCAGAAAAGAGTAAAAGGGAAGGTAGGAAGGATTGCCAAGCTGCAATCTGGAATACTCAATACGTAGAATCTGTCTTGAGTAACGTTAGTAAATCTCTAAATAAATCCGTTGTACAAGCCTTTACCACCATTAGCAGGTTCTGAAATAAATCACAAGCAAACCGGTGGAATAGTCATCAAACGAAAGTTCTCCGAGGAGTTCACTCTTTATTCAGGCTCGCGCGAGCGTCAAGTGAACGAGAACTACAGGGTGGCCCTAAAGGATTATTAGAAGAAGATCGTAACAGAAGAAAGGAAGATCTCTAGAAGTCCTTTTCATCCTATAGTACTATACAGCGCAAATGAAGTCTGGACAGCAGGGATACAGTTGCGGTCTTGCTATATACTCATATCCCTAGTTGTACAGATCCAGAACCCTCCAGAAGTAATGTCGATACTAAGCGGTAATTCAACACCGCAAGGATTACTTCCGTGGACAGAGTCAGTGTTGGCGGGGCCAGGCGAGGTAATGGCATTAATGATTCAGAAAGTACTTGATCTGGTAGTTCCCTGGTTAGCGGCAATTTTCAAAGAATATCTTAGGCTGAAGCTGGGAAAAATTGTCACGCTGATCCAAAGGAGTTCAGGATGATAAGCTTGACGTCGTTTTTACTGAAAGCGCTGGAAAGAATTTAAGATTCGTATATTAGGGAGAATCTTAACTACGTCAAAATTTCGGCAACACAGCATGGTTACACAAACGGAAAGGCGGTGGACACAGCTCTGCACGAAGTGGTGTTCGAGATCGAAAAGTCCCTACACTACAAAAAACTTACTTTGGGAACTTTTATCGAAATATAGGGTGACTATAACAATGTAAACACCGGGCTATCGTAAATGTTCTTGAAATGCCTAAGGTGGACAGAACTACATATATGTGGTTGGGCAGATCCTTTACTAAGCAACATAGCGATAACTACAGAGTTGGGCGACATCAGACTCTATTAAACGATACATCGGTGCATACTGTGGCTGTTAGTTCTGAACGAGATACTTGTGAAGCTCGAAAAGGAGATCGTAAAGTTTGTCGCGTATGCCGATGATATCTAGCGGACTCACGGAAAGAGAACTGGGAAGCTCAGCAGAAACCATAGGGCATTATCATGCGTAAAACAAATATGATACTTATCACAAATATAAGGCACCCACTTTTAGAATACCAAGTCTGCACTGAATGCAGATAGAATTCGGATCAAATGCACAATACTTGGAACTTAATTTAGACTGTAAATTGTCCTAGTAATGCAATGTAGAAGCAAGGATTGCTAGAGAAAACAAAGCTTTCTACGCGTGCAAATGACTCTTCGGTATAAAATGGTGACTAAGATTGCATAGTGCGACCAATGCTGCTTTCTAGCATTATGGTTTTGTGGGCAACTGTAGAAAACAAATATCTCTAGAATGGAACATACACATCTGATTGGAAGGAATCGGAAACACGGGTTAGGTAGGGTTAGGGAAGTGAGGAAGTGGATTATTTTAATTTCTTAATAAAAGCTTGCGGGAATACCTGGTCTCGAACCCGGGACCCATGACATGGTGGTCGTGCCGCTCAACGAATTGATCCAACTCCGTCTCCAACTGCTAGGTCATGCGGCAAAAAGTAGGGAAAGGAACACAACATGTAGAATAAATGAAGGTCATGGGAAAGACATATGATCAAAAAGCTATCCGAACTAGGACTCAATGCAGAACTCTGCTAGGAGTCTACAACGGCCACCGTGTGTGCATGCGCACAGAATTGGTGTCTCGAGTAACGTCCTATACAAACACTGCTAGGAGCCCGACAAAAAGGAAACGATGGAACACCTTCTGGGTGGAAGCACAAACTTCTAGACAGGTACTTCTTCAAGGATCTAGAAGAAGATTAGAGCAAGAAGAAAAGTTAACTTAGACAAAGTCGATGATCGCTGTACGAGATATGTAGTAATATAGGACACCGAAATGTGAGATCTCTAGTAATATCGGCACCCCCGCGGTCTATGCGAGGCTTTCTATGCTGCCACGATAACCTAATCTAACTTAATTGCCACACTTTGTATATGTGTTCGAAGCATTTTTGCCGAAATATGCTAAAAAGTAAATTTACTCAAGATAACGCTCCTGTTTATACTGCGGCTTATCGTAAAATCGCTTAATTTGTGTGAAATAAATACTAACTCTATATCCAGTGCAACCTACCAATGACAGGTATGTATCCGTAAATTTAGACAATAGGACTTGCGCACTCGCCAAACGGCCACCGGCTTCCTGGGCTCAAAGCGAATCGTAGTAACTCGCATAGGAGTCCTTCGATTTGGTATTTTTATTTCTCGATTTATTTTTGTGATTACCTAATTTGTTTCAAAAACACGTTCCCATCGATTTTAGTGACTGAAGCGCATTACCTTAAAAAGGGTTATTTTCTCGTTAGTTGAACGACGTCAGAAGCAATCACAGTCGTCCCCAGCCAGGACGCATTTTTTCAGTTAATCGTGCAGGTCTCCACGTACAACAAATGCCCCAAAGCAAGCGATTATTCAACTTTTATTACCATAAAAATTCTCTCGTCTTTCTCCCGATTGGAAAATGATATTTGAGGCCATCTGCCGAAAACGTCCGTTCGTAGGCTGGGACGCAATCGTTTCTTCGAGGGCCTTAAGCAATTCTCAGACACACCTGTGTACAATGTAATGAGTGTATCGCTGTTCGCTCTCCGAAAGAAGAAAGGTGTTCAACTGCTGCAACATTGCAGTCTCTGTTCGAGTCGCATTCGCAGTCAAAACAAAGCGTTCGCCTCGTCCTCGTTCGTAATTAATTTTTTTCCTTCACTCACTCCTTCGAGACAATTTACTGGTAGTTAGCCGCTCTTACGGGTGGTTGGTAAGTTGCCCTCCCGTTCGCTGGATAATTTGTATTCAAAGTAAGGACTCCCTTAATAACCGTTCACGTCATGTTAAACACTTATTACTTCATTACTGTTATTACTCAACGCACTTGTATCCGTCCCTCGACGATTTTTTTTCCCAACGAAACTGGCGGGTTGAATAAATTTCTTCATTAATTCCCAAGGTCTTTTCCCTAGCAATGGGCCCAGCTAAACGCTGGTTGACATCCTCGGGCGCATGTTAGTTTTTGTAATGGCAACAATTACCAAATAATTTGCGTGTCGTCTCGTGATCAGGTGTTATCAAAAATATTTATGAGATGCACACATAATGGGCTCACTTGAATTCTCGCCACCTGATTTAGCGGATCAACCGGATAGGCGTTCACCAGGAACAGAAAATATGACCAGGCTACTTGCAAAACAGGTCAGTTCAGACTTCATTTCGAATGTAAGAAATTATATTAACGACGCGACGGGTATACTATACACAAATCGAAAAATTTTTAACCTGAAAAGATGCCTAGTTAGTCGTTTAAGATTCTCTCGTGATAATGTCCTCGCATTATGCAATATTTACTACATTAGACAGCGTCCGTTCTGTTGTAGGAAACCAGTTGCGAGTGAGTTGGCAAAGAATGTCCGACGTAGATGTCTAACCGCCAGCTCAACGAAAAATCCACCATCTTCGCAGCATCCAATCAAGCAGATTAAGTAAACGCAAACAAATGGAGACATGCTTGGCGCAAGATAATGACAAAAAATGACATTAAGGCGACTTACAGTGACCCCAAATTAACGCAAACAACTGCTCAGAGATTGTTTGACAGCTGATTATCGTTAATCGGCCATAAATGACACATCCCAATATCATTAAGTGTCATTCCAATGATAATTTTAATTAAGACGTCTATAGACGGGTGGACACGCTCGTCGACTATGACATCGATTCCATTTCGGCTCGAAGACGTAACGTAGTTAATCTGAATTGGACCTAGTTGGGCATATAAAAACGAAACGGAAACTATCAACCGAAGACGAACAGAAGGCGATCAAATTTCCGTCTGGTGTCACCTCAGGTGGGAAGTTATTTTTGGGGCCACTACCGCAACTTTGGATGAAAAACTTTTCTACACGCTGGACAATTGAAAGCACCGCGGAAATCTTAAGAACCATCCGTTGACTGCTTGCAGGTTATTAATGTAGTGCAAGTGCGGCCAAATGTGACGTTTAATATTCATGAGGTGCTGTGACTCCCCGTCGTATGAATGTGCTGTCAGCCAAAGATGCCTAGTCGGTTGGGACAATTCTGCATAAAATTTCTTTTTCTCTAAGTCATCTTGAGATTGTGATCTTTGTCTTGGAAATTTAGAATGATAATCAACCTGTTACGACGTTCTTCTTCAGTGAGTCCACGTCCACGTCCACATCCACGTCCACTATGCTATGGCTAACTGAATCATTAATTTCGCTCGGACTTCGGTTAATGTAGGGAGACAACATCACAAAGTGCAATGACATCCGCAAGATCACTCTCATGTGAAAATTTTTAATTGCTCGTTATACATATTATATTTCAAAATATTTAAGGGCGATAGCCGGATCCGGATCCGGTCGGTAGTCGAAAAACTTGTTGTGTGGATCGCTTCAGTGGCTAGTAACCTAATTTCTTTACGTCGTTACTCAAAGGAATTTCAATGAGGTCACGCTAATTGAATAGTTCTTTTTTTATGTCTTTGACAGACTATGCTCCATTACATAATGAAGTTAGTTTTAATAAAGTTGTATTATTCTAGTTATTATTTGATATATCTGTTATAAATCGAAGAAATTGAATCAATGGCAATTGAAATGTAATCACATTGGAGTAGTCTGTCAAGACCACTATCATTGTCCATTTCTTTAAGTCAAGAACACCTTTTTCAAAATCAATTACCAATCTTTACTCTAGATACAAGCTCGGAAAACATTACTGTCCGGCCATTTCACCACCAAGCGTTTCGTCTTTATTTCATTTTTATTGTACCACAGATTAACCAATCCTTGCACACAAATAGAACTGCAAAAACTCTCGTAACCAAAGTCAAAGAGAAACGGTGACGTCATTGACGCATTTTAAGCTCAATACTTCAACAAAACGAGCACAATAAAGTTGTCCTTCTAAAACATATGAAAATTATAAAGAGAGACACTTTTGATCGTGTTCACATGTTCAGAACATTTCTAGGTTAACCTCAAGTAACACCCAATTTGAGACTTCAAAAATATTGCCAAAAATACTACCAAAAAGTAAAATTCCCCAGACTTTTCCCATTTTTTACTGTGGCAACTTTTGGCTTGCTCAGCTATTAAGATCAGCTTCCGGGCTTGTATCTAGAGTAGGCTGTGGGTGCCAGCAAATAGGTCCGATTTTGAACTAAATAATTAGAAGCACATATCATTTTTGATACCCTATAGTAGTCCATGCAAAAGTTGCAGAAAAGGCGAAAAACGCAAATTTTCGACGAATACACCGCAAGATATCTCTCCCGTTTTCGGTGGGAACACGCACTACTCAAAAATCAAAAAAGCCACCGATACGATTTTTCAGTATTTTAAAGGAAATTCGATAAATTAAGTGAATAAAGAGCAAGGGAACCCCCCCCCCCCCCTTAATGGCGAAATATAACAAAAAAACATCGCAACGTTGGCGGGGAGAAATGACTGGGTGTGTTATGGGTTATGGCGGTTGAGCATAACTTCGTAACTCGTGGACCGATTTAGATGGCTCATTTTATAGAGTATGATCCTCCATTGCTAATATGAAAAATAATTTGGATCTAGGATGGGGTGGCGGAGGGGGGGGGAGCGGTATCCTAACTTTGTAACGCATGGACCGATTTGAATGATTCCTTTTGTGATGTATATGTAGAATATGTTCCAACATTCCCACGGCAACAATTTATTTGGAGGATTTGTATTGGGTTTGTAGTTAGTGTTGAACCTAACTTCGTAACGCATAGGCCGATTTGGATAGATCTTTTTTTGCTGTGTAGAGTATGATCCCCCATTGCTACTATGAGGAGAAATTTTGATCTAGTGTGGGTGTAGATAATTCTTTTTCTGATTTATACATTCCCCATTGGTATCATGACAAAAATTTATAGGGTAAGATTGAACTGGGGGGGGGGGGGGGTCGCAACGCAACTTTTTAACGTTTAGACCAATTTGGATGATTCATTTGTTGTTGTTGTTCACCATTGCTACTATAAGAAAAAATGTGTACCCTGTTAAAAATTATATGGTGGAGGGGGAGGAGGAAACCTAACTTGGTATCGTGTGGACCGATCTGGATGATTCGTTTATTGCTGGGTAGAGTATTGTTCCAATTGTATCACGACCGAATTGTGGCTTAATTTTATTTACATTTATTTAACAAATTTCATCAATATGCTGACTACTATAATAACTGTATAAACAAAAATACAAAGTCAAAGAACAAGGAAAGATTTGAGTAGATAGTAACTTCAATAAAGCTCCTCACATGATAGATGAAAATCAATGCGATCGAAAGAGGAATTAAAAAATCGCGACATCGATGTGATCGGCTGCGATGAAAAAGTATCTAGAAGATATGTCAAAACTTGCCAAAAGAAGAGAAGAGTCTATAGACCGCCGGATGCAGTCGAAAGCAAAAAGGATACTGGCGTCTCTATTCAAGAGCATCCAAAAGCAATAGTACAAGTCTATCGATATGAGGTGATAGTATAAGGGAGTTATTCCAAGGAAAGCTTCGAAGAGCGAACCTAACGAACCTCCGCTGAACAGCTTCAATGTGATTGATATGTGTCGCATAGATAGGTGACCAGACTGGAGAGGCATATTCCAAAATTGGTCTGACAAAAACGCAATAGAGAAGCTTCGTGATGTAGTGGTCATCAAACTCATTTGACCCTCTCTTCACGAAACTCCGAGTCATATTAGCCTCCGTAACTATGGTTTCAAAATGATCCTCGAAAAAAAAACTGGGACTTAAGCCAGATGCCCAGGTCCTTAGTTTTTGTAAGTCTAGTTAAAGGACGACTATCTATGGTAAAATTAAATTGAAACAGAGATCTTTTTTGAGAGAAAAACATAGATGTGTACTTGTCGATATTTAGGGGGAGGTCGTTAATGGAGCACCAATTCTGAAAGTCATCCAAATCAGAATTTTCTAAGTTTTTTTTAAATTTTTTGGTAAAAAAGGATTTTTTTTATATTTTTAACGTTCTTACGGCGTAAGTCTGGAATCAATACTCAGACCGCTGTTATTAAGTGGTTGAGATTTATTTTTTAGTTTTGCAGGAAAAAGGGATATTTTTAGCCTGTTTGTTTGTTTGTTATTGACTAAATGCATAAACGATCTGGAGACGGAGTTAGATCAATTGGTTGAGTGGTACGACTACCAACCCATGGTTCCCGGGTTTGAGTCCAGGTTCACCGTGGGTTTTTAAAAATTGAATTAAAAAAATCCACCACGTCTCTGGAAGCAATGTAAAAACAAGACATTTAAGTTTCTCCAACTCTTTACCCTCAATTCCCTTCCCGAGAAAGCTAACACATGAAATGGTAATCCCCTAGGCTTTGGCAACTGTACTCGTTTAGACCCGGTAACAGGATTACAACTGGGTTTTTTACCTATTAGCTGAGCCTATAAAGAAGATGTTCTTTCCCCTTATTTTGTCTTCCTTGGTAAAATTCGTAATTTTATTAAAAATAATTTTTTTTAATATTTATTTTTCTGACCAAGTTAGACGCAGAAACGTCCGATTATAAGCAGGTCTTTGTTGCTTGCAGGAAGATCGATCGAAGTGATGTCACTTCTTCATTTCCTCCTTCAAGCTTTTTCTTTATTATGACTTATATAATACGGCAATTTTATACTTATGTGTTGTTACAGGGTTTTCAAATTAAATTCACTCCTTTGCAAATAGAATTCAAACTATTGCATATAATATTCACACTTTTGCGAATAGAGTTCATTTTTTTTTTGCAAGTAGATTTGATAATTTTGCAAGTCGAATTCATACTTTTGCAAGTACTGATAGTATAATTCGTCTGTATAGGTCACCTTGATACCGTTAGTTCTAAAATCTGCGCAGTTGTTACTATTAGGTATCACATATCAGTTATATGATAATCGCAGAAAACAAGAGAGGACAGGAATAGTAGTTAAGATAAGCATCAGGCAAACCATTCGTTTAATAAATAATTGTGTATTAAATGAATTTTATTTTTTGTAAACATTCCTGTTTTTTCCTAATTTCTATTATTTATGCAGGGTGTTTCACAGCGCGTGTGCAACAATGAAGGATCTAGTAGATCTAGATAAAAAACGAAAATAATGGCTGGGAAGGAGCGGGGAGTTATTCCCTCCCCCCTCCCCCAACAAAGCAATAGGGGTTTGAAATTTGTTTAAAAAAAAAAAACAAGTCTTATATTTTAACGCGGATCTTCTAAAGTTTTAATGCTAGAGACCTTACTAATATCTCAATTCACAGGTAACACAATAGTTCTACAGACTGTGTAATTTGTGTTTTACTGCTAATAGTTTTAAAACAAATTGATTTTCAAACTTAAAATTTCGAAAAAAAAAATCCACTCTTCCATTTCGAAGGGAAATATTTTGAAGAATTGCCCTACTTTTATTATTTTATTTTTCTCTTTCGATGGAAACTTGAAGGGCACAGAAATTTCTTACTATTCTCAAGTTACATCACCAAACGTACCATACCTGTCCTCCTAACAAAAACACTCCACCTGCCTACTAAATTGTTGATCTTTTTACTCTTTGTGTTAAAATTGTGGAAGTCCTGAAAAGGACTAGGTTGTTAATAGTGCTGAAAAAAGGAAGTAAAATTAATAATTTATTATATTTCAAAAATGTCCTCCATCACTTCGAATACACCCAAGAGCTCTTTTCTGCATGGCTCTTTTCAAGTCAATTGTTGCTAGATTTTCTTTTAACTTTATTTCTAGCTTCTAAAATTCTTGTTATGAGTTCAACTCTTGTTGCAGCTTCTCACCCGTATACTATTTTTTTCATAGTCCCCCATTAATCGGTCGGGAGAACGAGCTGGCCAAGGAAAAGTTCCACGCCGCACTATCACCTACGCTTGTAATTACCATTTAGCCACTGGAAAACGTTTCTTCCGCAATGGGCTGTCGCCCCGTCATGTTGATATAACATACTTCTTCGTATTTCCAAGGGTATATCCTCCATTAAGTCGATTAGATCGTTTTGTTTGTTTAAAATATGTGGAACATTGAATACCTACAATTCCTGCCCACAACTTTTTATTTTTTTATTTTTTTATGCCCTTATTTCTCGAGGGAACATAGGGAGTTTACACATGTTCTCCAGTCTTGTCTGTTCTGGGCTCTCGCTGTTACTTCTTCCCATGCAGCTTCTGGGTTTTTCCGTAACGTGTGTCCGATCCATTTCCATCTTCTTTCTGTTATTACCTGATGTATGGGTGACTGATTGGTTATATACCATAGGTCAGCGGTACTGATTCTGTTGGGTCAGAATAGTTTGCATATTATTCTCAGGCATTTGTTCACGAAAGTCTGCAGACTTTGTATGTTCAGTCTTGTGGTTTTCCAAGTTTCACAGCCATATAGTAGGACAGATATAACGCTGGCGTTGAAAATTTTTATTTTGGTGTTGCGTGTTATCTGTGAGGATTTCCATATTTTGAACAGCCTGCCGAATGCCTCCGTTCGTTGTGATTGTGGTGCCTAGGTAAGTGAATTCTTCCACCTCTTCCATTGTGATACTACCTATTGTTATTGGTTTCTGGTCCGAGTCATTGATCCTCATGATCTTTGTTTTGCTGGTGTTTATTTCTAGGCCCACTGTAACTGCTGTGGTGTGGAGGTTATCAATGCTCCTCTGTATATCGCTGTGGCTGCTGGATATTATCGCGATGTCATCGGCGTAGTCTAGGTCTATCAGGCTGCTTTCCCCCCATATTATTCCTTCTGAGTTTCTGGTAGCCAGTGTAAGTACATCGTCAAGTACTATGTTGAATAGTGTGGGTGACATTAGGCAGCCTTGTTTGACTCCTGTGTTGATTATTAGGGGTTCGATGTATTTGCCATTTTGAAGAACTACGTTTTCCGCACTTTCGTATAGAGCTTTTATCCTTTTTCGTAAGTCGGTTTGTTTTGCCATTGAGTCAGTCCGTTTTTCTTTCTGTGCTTGCCTTATTCGAATAATTTTTTAGTTTTTCATCTATGCTGGTGATTAGCGAGCAGTAAACTGATTCTACTGATGGGGCTGCCATCTAGCCGCATGTAGACCTACGGTTGGTTTTTCGGGATTGGGAGGGATAAGGGTTATTAGAAAAGTGGGAATTCTATGGGTATTTGGAAAGCGTGGGACCTTGCTTCTGATGGGATTTGAACCCATCACCCCTGGGATGACAGTCCAAGTACGCTACCTCTGGACCATCGGGGGTTTATGGAAAATCTATTCTAGTACGAGGTCCGTCGAGCAATTTTTCTGGTTTTCTGGACTCCAAAAATGAGTACTATGTAAATTCACATTTAGCGAATTGTGATTCATCTGTCCACAGAATCTTATCCAAGAATGTCCAGTCATCAAAGTCATCAATTACAGAATTCTCTACGGATTAGTTTGCTTTGCGGCTGCCTGGACGAGTTTAACATGGAAAGGATGAAGTCCTTCTCTTCGTAAGACTCTCCATACCGTTGCTATAAGCTAAGTGCCTTGTACTAGTAGTAGGATCAGCTCTGCTTGCCGTGAGAATTGTCTCCTCCATTTTTGATGAAATTAGCGCAACATTGACCTCCGCTTGTGTCGAAAGTGTATGAGCG
Source organism: Leptarthrus brevirostris (assembly GCA_964036015.1). Taxonomy (NCBI): domain Eukaryota; kingdom Metazoa; phylum Arthropoda; class Insecta; order Diptera; family Asilidae; genus Leptarthrus; species Leptarthrus brevirostris. Next base: position 14,821,078 of record OZ038374.1, read on the forward strand.
TTTATAGTTTCTCGAAGCCTTTGAAATGCTCTTTGAAGAAGAACTCTCGACGTTTGCCTTCTTTCTAGGAATTGCCGGTGATATTCACGATCTGCTGCTAGGGAATTTCCGTTGCTAAATCCGTAATAGAAGATTATGTTCGTGTATTCTTTACTATTCAATTACAACATTAGTAACTATCAAACTCTCAAAACAACTTCTCGAACTATCAAAACGACTTCCACTATCAAAACGACTTCTCACTATAAAAACGACTTCTCCCTACAAAAAGGACTTCTCCCTATCAAAACTCTCAAAACGACTTCTCACTTTGAAATATTACGTACTATTAAAAGTGGCACTACATTTGCATCGTATGTTATGCCTAGTGATCATAGGATTTCCATTCCAAGTACAACAGCATCACTGGAATCTTCACGTGCGAATTTAACAAAAAAAAACAATTATTTTATGACCTACAGTATGCGCTTTACTAGCAGATCTACTAATCCATTCGAATTAGGCTTCTTATACCATAAAACAATTTAGGAGGCAGCTGACCGTTTGGTGATGTAACTTGAGAATGGTACAAGGTTTTTGTGCACTTGAAGCTTCCATCGAAAGAGAACACACGAGCCACTATTTTAAACCCAAAAATAAAAAAAATAGGGGCAACCTTTAAGATGAAAAAATTGATTTTTTTCCGAAATTTTAAGTTTGAAAATAAATTTTTTTAAAACTATTAGCAGTAAAATAAATTACACAGTCTTTGGCACCAATTTTGTTACTTGTCCACTGAGATCTTAATAACTTCTCTAGCACTAAAACTTCAGAAGATATACTTTAAAATGTAAGACTGGTTTTTTTCATCGTAAAGAAATTTCAAATTCCTATAGCTGGGAGAGGGGAATAGACCCCCCCCCCTCCCAATCAATTGTTTCATTTATTATGTAGATCCTTCAGTTTTGCACACGCGCTATGAAATAATGCAGAATACAGCACTATCACTATTAATCGGTAATCGACGAAGAGGATTTCTTCTATCACTAAACGTTTAGTGATAGTTAAAATTGCTTTGCACTAAGTAGGAAACTGGTAGTACATGACGCCTGTGTTTGATAATAAGTGACGTAATTGGAGATATGTTTTTCTTAAATTACTTGTCGTCGGTCTTAACAGTTTAAAAGTGCGACAATCAATATGGTTTTACGTCATTAAAACGACAAATTCGGTTAAAAAATTCAAAGCTTTGCAACATTCCGGTAAAGTGCATAAAATAAAATAATGTCTAATCGGAAATCAAATTATTCGACCAAATTTGGTTTGACCTATGACGTCCAAAATAGTATTCTGCTTCTACTCGTTGTTTTTAAACAGATAATTTATACATTTAAATTATTTATTTCTATTTAAGCACCGACTGAATTAGGATGTAAAACAAAATTGGTAAAATAGAAATTTAGATTTACGAATAGGACCGAAAAAAATAGTAAAATTATAATAACACTCCACTCAACGAGGGTGCAGAGTTTAGTTATAAATTTGCGCTTGCCCGTCGCGTGTGTGAACAGTTTAGCGCGTAAGAATTTAAAAAGTTATTAATTGTAAAAAATGGCACTGATCCTAAAAAATATTTATAAGGAGTTTCACGAATTTTCGGAATATGGCAAAGGTACGTATTTAAAGTGGGATTTCTTTAAACTTTGATATCGTGAAAAGTGCAATATTCAAAAGCATTCTTGTGGTCAGCAAGAAAAGCTACCAAGAATGTTACTTCACACTGTGAACTTGAATTTGGCTGTAAAATCCATTAAATCAAAAAATATCTTCTCTGTATATAGTTTATGTGCTCAGCTATACAGGGTATAACTCGACGTTATCCTAATGTAATTATAGGAGGTGACTTCAATGTGGACTTACGGTAGAATAATAGATCAGAACAGTTCACACATCTTATTCAGTCTTTTCTACTTAATGTAGTCAATTCCTACCCGATCTACTTTAATCCCTCCAATCCTTCGATGTTGGATCTAATCCTTGTCTCTGATAGTGACAGGGTGATTTTGCAAGATCAAGTTGACCCACCTAGTATACTCGATCATGACATTCTATTTTACAAATACGACTTTGCGTTGGTTTACCCCCGCTGCTCTGATACAGTCTCCTATCGTGATTATAATAATTTTAACATGAACTCCTTATCCAATAAATGTTCACTTCTTCCTTGGAATTATATTTACGCTACTCCGTCAGTTGACCAGCAAGTCGAAATTCTCACATCCCTTGTGTCTCATCTATTTGTTGTGTGTGTCCCAATTAAAACCAAACGGATTCGGTCGCGGAATTGCCCATGGTTTTCACCTGAGGTGCAAGCTCTAATCGCAGAACGGGAATACTTATGTCAACGCTACAAGCGCCTTAAATCCGAAGAGGCGCGTTTGCTTTACAAAATCGCCAGTAATAAAGCTACCGCAGCAATCAAAGGGGCTAAACGACACTATTTTAGTGTGAAACTTAGGACCGACCTCGGCCCGCGAGCTCTATGGCGTAGCCTAAATAACGCTGGTATTCATGGCAAGGACATGATTCGATGCCATTTTGATCCAGATGAACTCAATTCTGCCTTTACTGCAACCAATGTGAACCAACAAGTATCTTTCCTGCGAACTTGCCTGATGCCTCAGTGAATGATCTTGCTGACCCGCTTTACTTTCGAAATGTAAATCTAGATGAATTACTATCTGTCGTGGGCTCAATTAAATCCACAGCAATTGGACCTGACAACTTATCGCCCCGTTTTATTAAGGTAGTACTTCCTTTCGTTGGCGATTACATCCTCCACATTGTGAACACATGTTTAATGTCCTCTTCGTTTCCTGTAAGTTGGAAGGCTGCCACTGTATTGCCCATCGCTAAGAAGTCTTCTGCAGTAACGGTAACCGACTTTCCAATAAGCATTTTGTGATTTTTCTCGAAAGTACTTGAAAAGATTATGTCCAAGCAAATACTATCTTATGTCGAGGGGAACGTATTCCTATCTTGTTGGCAATCTGGTTTAAGATCTTTTCATAGTTGTGAGACGGCTGTCTTGAGGGTATCCACTGACATAAGAAAAGCCATGGACAATGATCAATTCACAGCTTTAACATTACTGGATTTTTCTAAAGCCTTCGATTGCGTTGATCACAGCTTACTTATTCACAAATTACACACGTACTTCAACTTTAGCTCATGTGCTGCCTCTATGATAGCATGTTTCTTGTCAGATCGTTCCCAAAGAGTGCAGATCGATGGCGTAATCTCTGGTCCATTGGTTCTTTCATGGGGCTTACCACAGGGATCAATACTGGGAACGCTTTTATTTAGCCTCTTCATCAATGATTTGCCAAGTGTGGTGCGTGATGTTCAGATCTATTTGGGTAGGCCTATTGGGCTCCTTGAGGACTGCATCGAATGTATAAATGCCGATCTTGGTAGAATATTTGATTGGTCAATAGCGAACAGATTACTTTTGAACCCCGGAAAATCTCACAACCAAAGTCAACAGCCTATATTATCCCGAGAAGTACTCGTCTGTATTTGGTTAAGGCATTGATACTGCCCCATTTTACCTTCGGTAGCTTGGTTTTTCCTCACTTAGACAGTCACTGTGCACGTCGATTAGATGTTGCTTTTAACGACTTGTTTATTCACGGACTACGAAGATTTGACCATATCACATCACGGCAATCCCAACCATTTGGGAGTTAGAGGGTGATTCTTAAATTTGCAATTTTCATGATATGCTCGTCATTATTTTATTTTTTATTCTTTGAACAACTCAACGCAGTGAAATCAAACAAACGCCAAAACACTACTATCTCAATGTCCTTTTCCTTAAAATATCAACAATATTGATCTAACTCCACTGTACATTTACAATTGTACATTACAATTTTCTCCGAAATGTATGTGATCAATACACTTGTTTTTTATTTTTATTAAATTTCCCATCTCATTACCTTTCCAAAGCGGTACAACATGTTAAAGTCTAGAGAGGATTAGAAAAACGCTTCCGTAGTAATCCCTAATGATTTAATTGCACCTTAGGCAGAAAATTCGGTAAATAAACACAATTTCAAAGATAAAGGATCAAAAATGTTTGGTTACGGTATACAGGTAACTAATTTTACTTACCGCTGCATAACAGTTATAAAAAGTAAGTGTAGTTTATTTTATTGCCGTTACTAGTTTGTACTAGCCAGTGTTCTCACCCAAGTATTCTTGCCAGTAGCGGATCTACGGGGTGATTTTTCCTTTTTCTTAATCAATATTTGAAACAGATGTTATTGGTGAAAGTATTTTATATAAAAGATTTAACGTACAAATTCTTTATCAATAGCAACATTTGAAAATCAGTCCTATATTTCCAAAAATCTCACCATCTCCACAAATCTGTTATTGATAATGTCCGCATAACAAATTCTATCTTAATAGATTTATAAATGACAGGCTGGGAGGCTCTTACTTACAGACAGACAGACGGACGAACAGACAAAAACTATAAAGATTCTTTGTTACTACGGGAACCTAAGACCTAAACGTTACCTACACCCCGCAGCAAAAAAAAGATCGTACTTGTCATTTGATAATAATAATAATAGGGTGAATCAAATATAAAAGAGACTTTTGCTTCTGAGCGAATAAATTTGAAGAAAGTGAGCGACCGCTTCTAGGGGGGCATATATAGGAAAGTTAGGAGAGGGGACTGCGGGCGACCGACCGTTTAAAACCGGTTTGCCAGTGCATCTTATGCTGCACAACACATTATTATTAAATTTCTTACTCAAGGAGTCAACCAGATGACATTTTAAAAGATTGACTGCACAGTTTGGTGAACAATCGCTTTTAAAGGATCACATGTTTTTTGCCATAAGCAGACGTGAACGGGCTGAAAATTAGAAACATGCTCCTCCACGACAACGTTCGGTCTCATACTGCACGTTTAACTTGCCAAAAATTAGAGGAAATAAGTTGGACTTCACTTGAGAAGAACCCCTACAGCCCTGACTTATTGGGCCAAGCAAGTTTTTCTTATTTTATACGATGTGACCAAATCCTATGGGACAACCCTTTGATGCGTCAGCATGGTTTTGGCCAGGGCCGGAAGGGAATTAAAGTAACGGAAATGAGGAAACTTGAAAGTCTTGTTTTTGCCCAGAGAAGGAGTACACACAGCAGAGCTCATGACATAACTGAAAGTTTGTAGGAAAACTGTGTTATCTGCGTACGCTATCATTTTAATGCTTTTATTGATGAGTGATTTAAGAATTTTGTTTACAGAGATGTTCTAAAGCAGGGGTGATAAGACTCCTCCCTGTGGTGTTCCTCTGTTAGCTGTTTTCCTCCAACAATGTTTATATTAATATAATTTTTTTCTGTAAAACGGTTCTAACAGGGATTTCTTGGCCCAGGGGTTCTAGATAGGTGCCATTTCGGAAAAACATCATAATTTTTTCCGTTATACTTATAGTACCTACAACTACAAACCCAAAACTAACTTTTTCAAAATCAAACTTTACCGTATCGTTTTCAAAATTGCTTCTGTCAACTAGAAAGCTGATTGAGTGTTATTTTTAACTTTTAGGTGTTTTAGATATGCTTCTCAAAAAATGCTGCTCGTACGAAAAAAAACAGTTTGAAAACAGCTGCAGAGGTAGTGAACTCTACGGAAAGATAATTAGTCACGGCCACTCTTTCATACCCTCACCTCAGATACAAAATTCTTACAGCACGAGAGAATCATAAAAATCGGGGCTCGCTAGTTCCACATATATGGAACCGACTTCCCAAAAACAAAAAGGTTCTAAGTTCGAAGTGTATTTTTAATTTTTTTGTTTTGTTTTTTTATGTCTGACCGGGCATAACTTCGTAACGCGTCGACCGATTTTCATGATGCTTTTTTTGTTGGGTAGAGTATGTTCACCGATTGGTACCATGTCAAAAAAATTGTTGGTAGGGTGGGGGTGGGGGGTAGGGGTGAAACCTAACTTTGTAACGCGTGGATGGTTCTTTTTTTGTTGTACAGAGCATGATCCTCCATTGCTAATAGGAAAAAAAAATTTGGCCTAAGTGCGATCTAATACTCCACTCATTCTGGCACGTCAGATCAAAATCATCCTGTATACTAACTGATAAGTGATATTTGATAGTAGCAACAATGCAGAATACAGCACTATTACTTTTAATTGGTGATCAATGAAGACGATTTGTTCTATCACTGCGTGTTTAGTGATTAAAGTTACTTTGCACTAAGTAGAGCACTGCAAAATTAGTGCATTACACCCGTCTTTGATAAAAAATTACGTAATTGAAGATATGTTTTTCTAAAATCACTTGTCATCGGTCTTAATAGTTTAAAAAGTGCGACAATCACTTCATTTAAACTTAATGTCCACACGACAAATTTGGTTAACAAATTCAAATCTATGCATACGCTTAATTGCGATTAAGTTAGTTTGATTTGAAACATTACCGTAAAGTTCACAAGATCAAATAATTGCTAATCGGAAATCAAATTATTTGATCAAACATAGTTTATCCACCCTATGACGTCCAAAAAAGTATTATACTTCTATTCGTTGCCTTTAAACAGGGCATTATATATTTAAATTATTTATTTCGGTTTAAGCACCGACTTAATTAGGATGTAAAACAAAATTGATTTACAAATAGGACTGAACCGAACAGTACAATTTAACACTTAACAAAGGTACCAGAGTTTAGATAGAAATTTGCGCTTGCCCGGTTTATTTCAAACGATTTTGAATCGCGTGTGTCAACAGTTTAGCGAGTAAGAATTTAAAAAGTTATAAATATTCTATAACATGGCACTGATCCTAAAAAATATTTATAAGGAGTTTGACGAATTTTCGGAATATGGCAAAGGTACGTATCTAAAGTGAGAAATCGTGAAAAGTGCAATATTCAGAAGCATTCTTGTGATCAGCAAAAAAAAACTATCTGCAGTGCTAGTTATAAAGAGCTGTGAGTTTTTTTAACCAACACATATTCCCGAAAGTTCGAATTATTCCATCAAATGAAATCTCGTTCACTAAATTTTGGCAGCAAGAAGGTATTATTTGACAGCTGGTATGCATTTTTCTAGAGCGTTGAACGACGTAGTCTAGTTCACGATTGAACATGGAAATTAAGGGAGCTGTTCTTCTATTTAATATTTATTCTATGGTTGAGCTCTGCATTTTCTATAGAAACCATACCCAACTTGACGCGCTTGATCATAGATCATCCCCTGAACCTAGTGAAAAAAATATATATAAACAGCCATATTGATGATGATATTTTGAGCGGTTCTAATTAATTAAACACAGAACGTCTTGTCCATAAATATTAATGAATGCTAACTTTTCTAATAAAACAGCAAAATGTGAATTATTAATGTGAAAGAAATTATTGGCACCTCTACGATTTAATATTTTTTACATATTTGTGTTTTAGAAAATCGACGTTCAGTACTTAGTGTCTTTAAATGGAATAGAAAATGCCTAAGTGAAAGCATTTAATGAACTTAGAAATGCTTTAACTGAACGTGCTTAATTAAACGTTTTTGTGTTGTTTCGAAAACGGACTTTATCGTTTTTACTTATTAATAAAACAAGAAGAAGAAATAAAATGATTTTATTTTTTGGCAACACAAAAAAAATATTTTCGCAACAATCTTTCTGAAATTAATAATTAAAAAAGAGTTTGCGCAACTCCGCGAAATGTAACCGCATCGACAGTTCCGTACCTTGGATCGTTGCTGATTTCTAAAAAAAACTGTGCGGTTAGAGACATCGTTTTATTTTTCCTGTAATATATTTATATAAACCTCTACTAACTCTAATTATTTCAGACTTTTCGTTTTGTAAACTTCTATGATAAAGGGGGAGTGGGCAGGGGTTGAAGGTGGGCAGGGGTTGATGGTGGGGTGGGGGTGGGACGATACTATCTTTTTAGACATTTTTCATCATATAACCTAGTAATCCTACCCAACCCCTTTTGCAATAAAAATATTTTTAAAATTTTTTCATTTGCAATAAAGGTGGGCAAGCATTATTTAAATCTATTCCAAATTTCAAGGCGTTAGATGCTGAATTAAGCAGATGTGACAGACAAACAGACGAAGTTGCGCCATAAGGGTTCCTTTTTTTCAATTTTGGTACGGAACCTTAAAAAGAGTTTAAATACACTACTCGCAAAAACTAAGGAAATAGAGAATTTTTTCGCAATTTTTGAAGAATATGAAAAATGATCATATGGAGATAAAAACAAAGAATTTTGAAGATTTTTGGAAAAAAAAATTTATGAACAACGGTTATGGCGCAATCATAAAAAATAGCGAGAGAAAAACATTTATTTTTATTTTTTTAAGGGTCCACGGGCTTCTAAGGGTGACGAGCTTCGAACCCGGCCAATTTTTGGGAGTTAATTTTGAAAAAAACTAAGCGCAATGATAATAAGTTTTTCGTATGTTTTTTCTTGTGCATCTTAAGGAGTCTGTGTACAAATTTGTATTGGCTATGGTGGGACTTACCGGTTTTTTGATTTTCTTAGATTATGAAGAAAAAAATTCAAAAATTTTTCTACCTACTGTTTTAACTAATATTTATTGCACAAGAAAAGATATCGAAAAATTCCTACGTCACGCAGGGACATTATTATTATTAAAGATTGGATTATCCTTCAGTCACTTCGGCCAATTTGATCTTTTGTGATCTGATCCAGGTTCAGTATTAAGCCGCCCCGTCAATCTTTAGTTCCCTTATCAGACCTAAAATTTTTCTGGGGGCTGCCTTGGCTATATCTGATGTTGATGGGAAAGTCCCACCAAGGTGTCTAAGCCTGATACGGCCGAGGGCCTCACAGTGACAGAGGATATGTTCCGCTGTCTCTTCTTCCTCTAAACAGACTCGACAGGTGTCATCATCAGCCAGCCCTAACTTTTTTAGGTGGTAGCCCAGGTGACAGTGACCAGTTAGAAGTCCTGTTATCAGCCTTAAATCTGGTCTGCTGAGTGAGAGCAGCTCCTTTGTTTTCTGTTTTGAGTAGGTTATAAACCTCTTTGCTTGTCTTGACAATGGGATATTTGTCCAGTGTGAGTGCTTACATTCGTCCTCCCATGACCGGATACGCATTGCTATTTGAGTAGCCACAGAATGGCTCCGGTCCAATAAACTGAGAATCCGCACCTTTTTTGCCTTCTCGTTACCTTCAGTGCCCTCGTGCCCTGGTACCCATGCTAGCGTGATGCTGTTGCTCTGGGCCAGTTCTTTAAGAGCAGTGAGACAGTCCAAGACGATTTTAGACTCAAAGGTGTAGGATCGCAGAGCCTTAAGTGCCGCCTGACTGTCGGACATGATATATATTTTAGCACCGCGTATTCCTCTGTTGGTAATTTCACGTGCGCAGATTTCGATGGCATGTATCTCTGCTTGAAAGATGGCGATTTGTACAGCCTTAATCTTGGTCCATAGACCCCGATGCCCGTCCTGTCTTCTATCTTGGATCCGTCCGTGTACCAAACCAGAGATCCCCTTTCAAAGATATGTCTATTATTGAGCTAATAATCTCTGCTCTCAAGGATCAGCTTGAATGGTATATCAAAGTTGTGACTCTTCGGCATTATATCTGATATTGAGTTGATCACCGGATCAGCTATGAATTCTTCAAGGATTTTCCTATAACCAGACCAGTCGCCTGCTGAGAGGAGATTGGTGCCAGTCAGCCTTATTGCGCTTGAGGCAGCCTCCTTCTTTAAATGCAAATGTAAAGGGGGAGGTCTAATAGGGCCTCCATAGGTGCCGTGGGGCATGTGCGTATGGCATCAGTAACTCCTAGACATGCTGATCTCTGCAGTTTTAGCAGTGTGGATCGCGTCTTTTGTTCTACTTTTGGCCACCACACAAGAGCTGCGTAGGTGACCATGTTGATTGTTTCATATGCTCAAAGGGCCATTTTGGGCCTTAGTGCCCAGGTCTTTCCAAAGTCGCAGGGACATATTCCTCTGAATATGTGTATTTAACTTTCAAGTCGATTCATCAATTACAGCTTAAGATATCGTATTCACCGTTTTGAAAAATATGGTTTGGAGAAAAACGCGTTGATAAATCGAACATTAGTTTTTTCAATAAAATTATTAAATTTTCAGATCTAACCCTCAATCTGCCATTCCTTATGCCGGATTTACACGAGTAAGATATTCGGCATAATTTATGTCATAAGTTGTCATTATCGTGTAAATGATTGTTTTCTGTCAATATTTCGGTCATAAAAAATGACGAAAAACGATTTTCACTAAATGTTTTCTTCATAGTGACACCGTATAAATGTCGTGTAAACACGTGTTGTACAGTATGACTGAATAGTGACAGCCTGTAAAAAATGAACAGGGGAAGGGTGGTAATGAAAAAATAAATTATTTCATTTCGGAATGGCAACGATAGCGTTAACTTTGAGTTGTTGGTTATGAAAGGTAAAACGCGGTATATTTAGCGAAAAAGTTCTTCTAGACTGAGAGAATTCTAGTTTGCTATAGTGCTATACAAGTAGGATGGCTTTTTAGTTAGAATTAAATTACGTAGAAACATTATTGCACGAAAATTCAAGTACAAATCAAGGGGACAACCCATCACAGCATTCGAGAAAGATACATCGTCGTAGTCCAAAAATGTACCGCACAGCGGAATTGAAAGCTACATTTGGTTTACGACCTGACACCGAATCCAATTTAATAAAAACTTCAGAACCATATGAAATCAACAAGGATCTCACAAGCAGAAAACGAGTTACTTGAGGCGTTTAAGCTGCAGATAAGGACAGCTAACGTAAGGACCCATATACCTTACCCACGACACTGTTGACGTGACCTGAGCAGCTGACGGACATATTAAAAATAATTCCAAAATTTTTAACTGAATCACTATAGGGAATTACTCCATTATCAAGAATAACACTTGGGAAAGAAGAAATTATCTAAATTAGACTTTTAGATTATAAGAGCGTTCGGTTTGGAGGCATTAAGATTTAAACAATTTTTGCCAGCCCCTAAGACACATTCCTCAGATCATCATTCAAACGACAAATAGCGGTCTAGAAATATACAGCTGTATATCATCCGCATAACGATGATAGTTGCAGTATCGTATAACAGTTGGAAGATCATTAATAAACATTGAGAATAAAAGAGGACCGAGGATAGATCCCTGAGGTACCCCGCTTAAGATAGGAAGATAATCAGATGCAAATAACCGTTTGTTTGCGTCCCCTCAAATACGACGATATCATATTACATGCGGCATGACAAAAGTTAAATAACGAACCAAGTTTCCAGTACAAAAACATGTGATTAACTTTGTCGCAGACCTTCGAGAATTCAAGCAGAACCAATTCTGCAAAATTATCATTGTCCCAGGAAATTTGTATGTCATCACTGATTTTGAGCAAGGCCGTATAGAACTGCGTTTAGTTCGGAAACTTGATTGAAAATCTGGCAATAGGTTGTTGCTTTCAAGACAGAGTATAATCTGCGCAAGAAGTACTTTTTCAAAAGCCGTAGAAGGAAATGGTAGGATAGATATCAGACGATATTCCACAGGATTTGTAAACTTCTTAGGGATAGGCACTATTTTTGAAATCTTTCTTATCTTTGGGAAAGTTGAAGAAACTATAATATTGTTAAATAGATGTGTAAGACTGCGGAGAATGATTGGAAGCAGTATTTTTTTTTATTTGAATGCAGGTAATCCAGTCCAGTTGCATTAGATTTTATAGACATCACTGCAAAACAGACATCAATATCAGTAACTGAATTAAACGAGAAGCCTTCGGAAGGATCACAACCATCAAACACATTATCAAGATTTGTATATGAACTTGTACCAGAGGATCCGTTGGACGTGAAAATCCTATTCAAATAATTTAGATCGTCTTCTATAATGCCACCTCTTGTCTGACCAATACCAATTGCTGACAAGTTATGCCACAATTTTTTAGTGGGCAGCCGAGGATTAAATTTAGAATTATGATATTGGGTCTTAGCGTGAAGTATTTCCCTATTTACAGTGTTGCGCAAAGTACGGAGGTTTTCCCAGAACTCCATGATGCCGTAGAGCCTCCGGAATATGAGAACTAATTTATTCTTCACTACATAAATTGTAATACTCTCTTTCGACGTTCAGCAAACTGCCAAACCAAACTCTTTCTTCGATAAAATCTTCATTTTGTCATATTTTATACAAATTGCAGCTGTTCTTTGTGCTGTCGTTACCAAAATCTTCATTTTGTAAAAATCCGACTCGCCACTATCTGGCATTCGAGTAAATAATCAGATTGCTAGCTTGTCATTATAAAATTAAAATTCCTTTTAAAATTATCAAACATAGCGACAAAGCTCTCAGTCAGTAATTATTTGTCATTAGTTTGCGTCGTGTAAATGGTAAGTCATTATGCAATGACATGAAGTCATAATTATTGACACTTTGTGTCATTCGTGTAAATCTGACATTAATGTTGAAAATTTTTGCAAAAAGTAATGAAGAGATATCCGTGTCCTCCATTTATTGGGACTCCCACTGAGTGTGATTTAAATTTTTTCGCGGAGGCACTTGTTGAAGCAATTTAATTGTCTACCTGCGCGAAAGTTCTTAATTCGTTTAAAATGCTATAACTAGAACGTCTTGTCCATAAATATTAATGAATGCTAAGTTTTCTAACAAAACAGCAAATTGTGAATTATTAATGCGAAAAAAATTGTTGCCACCTCTACGATTTAATACATTTTGCATATTTACGTTTAATTAGACGTTCACAGTGCGATAACCCCTTAAACCAATGCAAAGGTTAGCTTAAATTTGCTTTTTCTTTATTATATTTACATCAATTTTTCGCTGAGATATCTGACTTGGAAAAGGGATCCTCTTGTCCTTGTGACGAGTTAATTCTGTTCGAAATTATAAATGTTTTATAAATGATAGAGACAGGAACGACTCCGATAGAGACTCCTTGCATGACCGTACTATTTCCCAATCCCGGCCAAGTGATAAAATTGAGTACATTCTAGTGGAAATCATTGCAAGTGGTATCAAATGCTTGGTTGGCGCCTTCTATAAACCGCAAAACATATCCTCCCTAGATTCACTCAATATCTTTGCTGATATTTGCAACTTGTACAGCTATATCGTTTTCGCTGTGGACTTTAATGTAAGTCTGTTAGTCTCTAATTCATGTATTAAACGTTTCGTGGACTTAATCGTATCTTTTAATACAACTACCTTTTAATACAACTACGACGTTAAAGCAATAAACTTATAGTGCTTATGAACTGAAGTTGCTTCACTTAGTTGAGACCAAATTTATTTTATGCCATCTTCAGCGAGCAATTAAACCGTACCGAGTTCTTAATAAATTATTTGTTCTACAATCATATTCTACTTCGAACGCGGCGAATTTTCGAAGATTAATTTCTCAGCGTGCTAATGCTTGTGCCAGATGGAAGGGCTTTCGGATGCCTTTGGACTCGTGAAAGTTTTCCTAATCTCAGAAATCTCGTTAATAGGGAAATACGACGCTCAAAAAAATAGTTTTTATAGCACTAAGCTTGATATTAAGCTACCTACAAGCAAGCTGTGGGAAAATCTTAAGGATCTTGGAATGGGACGCTCCAAACACAGCAAAATATCTCGAGATTCAAATGAGCTACTTTTAAATACTTCAAATTCGGAATCGATTGTAATCTAGAGGCATGAAATCGATACAAGCTATTTCCCACAGATTATATAAAACAAAGTTAAAATTCCATATAAGAACACTGTTAAAAACTTGTGAATAATATTTAGGGGGTCCAGAGAGGTCAATGCGGGCCTAGCAGAATAAGATGGGAGGAAAAAAGGATCACACCAGGGATGGCCGCAGAAAGCGAACCTAAGGAGTCTGCGCTGAACAGCCTTGATCCGGTTAATGTGGACGCTGAAATACGGATCCCACGCTGGACATGCGTATTCCAGAATAACAAATGTGCAGAAGAGGAACCTAGTTAGGTAGGGAGCTTCAAGCTCCTTGGACCACCTTTTCACAAAGCAAGCATAGAATTAGCCCTACCTAGCACAAAGTCAATGTGGTCCACAAAAGATAGATGAGAATCAAGAACCACCCCCAGGTCAGTCATGGAAAATCTGAATATCGGAGTTCAACAAAGCACAGTCATCGTCACAGGAAACGAGGCGGAAAATTTTGGCATCATCGGCATAGCACAAAATTCTGGAGCTACGTCAGCAGCAACGAGACGTCATTTATAAAAATGATAAAGAAGAGAGGGCCGAGAATACTGCCCTGAGGTACCCCAGAAAAAGCAGATATTTCGTTGGATAGGGCTCCGGGGAACAGGACACGCTGAGTGCGACCAGACAGGTAGGACGATAGCCAATTAACGAGAAGTGGTGTAAACCCAAGCAAATGAAGCTTGTGAATGAGGATCCCGTGGTCAATTCTGTCGAAGGCCTAGCTAAAATCGGTGAATATGCAGTCGACCTAACTCTATCGGAAGCACGTAGTGACGCACGAATTCAAGTTGGTTGGTAGTAGTGGATTTACTGTTGATAAAGCCATGCTGGAAAGAGCCAATGAACGGTCTACAGTGAAACGGGAGCACGCCACTGATTAGGGACTCGAACACCTTCGCAATGTGGTACAAGTTGGCTATGGGTCTATAATTGGAAATGTCGAATTTGTCATCTTTCTTGTGAAGGGGAATTATAACAGAATCCATCTAGAGCTAAAGGAAACGGCCGCAACACAGAGATAAGTTGAACAGTAAACAGAGAGCAGCGACAACCGACGAGCGGCATCTTTTCAAAAACGATAAAGGGACACCATCAGTACCACACGAAAATCCGTCAGACAAGTTCGACAGGTATTCAGTGACAGTGACATCGTCAAAGACTAAATCTTTGGGTTCAAGGGAAGTGCATGGAAGCTTAGTCAAGTGGCGAAAATCGGCAAAATTAGTACCACAGTCAGAATCGCAGAACGAAATAAGAAAAAAGACAGCGAAGAAATTGGCCATCTCAGCGCGGTCATTACTTTCGCGATCACCAAACCTGAGGGAAGAGGGGTAAATGTCGCTGTGCCGTTAAGAGTTTAAAAACCTTCAGAATTGTTTAGGGTTGGAAAGTGTGTTGGATAGAAATCTATTGTAGGTCGTCTGCAGATCGACAGAAAACTGATGGATAGGTCGTAGTGAGCCTGATAATCTGCGTTGCACCCAGAGGAGTAGTACCTTTTCCAGGCCCTGCTTTTCAAGTTCTTGCGGTGCCTAAGGGAGCAGTCCATCCAGCAGTGAGATGTGCGAGGGGAGCGAGAAAAGGAGACCGGAACATATTGAGTAAAACAGGTGTATAGGACGTTATAGAAAGAGCAGATGGCCAGGTCAATGTCGGGCTCGGCAAGTACATTCACTCAAGTTGGAGTTGGATCAATGCGTTGAGCGGCAAGACCACCAATGCCATGGGTCCCGGGTTCGAGCCCAGATGACCGTGAGCTTTTATTAAGAAATTAAAATAATCCACACTCCATCTCTGGGCTGTTGTAAAGCTCGCCGCAATGCAAACAAGACTCAAGTTTCCTCACTTCCATTACCCTAATTCCCTTCCGGCCAAAACCATGCTAACGCATCAAAGGGTTGTCCCCTAGGATTTGGCCACATCGTATAAAAAAAAAAAAAAAAAAAACCACAGCCCGAAAGCCAGTTGTTGAAGGTAAAGAAGTCGGCCGCCTTGACATTAAAGCCCCCAATGGAGGATGGAAAACTGTCGGTGGTCTCAACATACTGGAGTACTTGGAATGCATTATGGTGGCTGGACTCTGGGATCAAGGTATTCAGGCAATTTCTCACCAACGAGCCACCCGGGAGCGTCGAGAAAACAATGTCAGTGACCATCCCGAGTCATTCACGACATCGCTGCGTTGCGAAAGACCTACGGAGGCGCAGGTGTCAGGAAAAGACAGAACATGCTGAGGAGCAGACGAATAAGAAGGCAATAGCTTATCGGTCTTAGAGGACTGAATCCAACCAATAGTGGGAAGGTTACAGTCGCCGAAAACAACAGCCTCATCGGAGGGCAGCAGGGCATCGCTCAGACTGTCAATGGACGCAGACAGGCGGTCAAATACACCTGAAGGTGAGCCGGGGGGAATGTAGATAGTAGTGACGTTCAAGCTTCTCTGACGGAACTTTAAGGTGACGCATAAGAATTCCAGGTCGTCGAAGTAAGCGATCTGCTTCTTTCTTTCTTCACTTATTTTTATTTTTATTTATAATTTCTATATAAATTTCCTGCACATATTTATAAGTGTAAGCTTAATTATGTAGGGTTAGAAAATTTTCTTCAATAAACTTGAATAAACTCTAATTTAACCAATAACCGCACGAAAAATGAAAGGGCAGTTTTAAAAACTGAAATAAATTTCCTACAAGATCCTTTCAAGATTTTTTGAAAAATAAGTTTATTTTCACTCTCAACATTGATTTGAAAAACATACGAAAAAAGAAATTTGTACGGTTTTTTAGAAAATCTATTGTTTCTTTATAAATATTAATGGGGAGACTAATGTTTTTCGGTCCGTTTTATTGCATAATGTACCCCCAATAGTCCTGCAAATTTTCCAATCGATCCATCAAACCGTTTTTCCGAACCTATGTGACCTATCTACAAGGTCCGATTGAAAGTGGCTTAGAAAATGTTCCGCGCAAAAACGAACCGCGTGACATTCCGGGCAAAAATGAATCAGAGAAAAACTCCACAATATAAATATAATAATGATATGTTAAAAGTATTTATCAAAATAAAGAGCTTGTGAAAGAAAAGTTAATATGTAGAAAAACTAACTTAGAATACTAACGATATTTCCTTTTTAGGATGTCTCGTGGACAACTACTTTCTCATGGGTTCACCGGTTAAAGTAATAAGCATTATGTGTTTATATTTATACTTCGTCAAATCGCTTGGACCAAAACTCATGGAAAACAGGAAACCATTTCAAATAAACAACATATTAATTATCTTTAACATTGCACAAGTATTACTTAATGGATTACTTGCCTTTTATGTAAGTACATGGTGGTTATGAAGGTGGTCTAAGTCAATTTTGGAAGTACTTTAGAGTTTATTTAACAATCTATTTGAAAATATTGATGAATTTTAAATATTATATTGTTTACGACTATCAATTGTAATAATATTTCCAATAAAAAATAAACAATTTCCTGCGTACGATTCTTTGGTACATTTTTTTTAAATGAACCTTAAAATTTGGCACATTTTAAAAGCTGACTTAGGCCACATTATAGCCACATACCTTTATATGATGGTATTAAATTATAAAAAAAAAATATTTTTGTATTTTATAGGCAACTTACGCCGTCATTACACGAAATTACAATATAAGATGTCTACCGATACAACCCCGAAACGATCCTAATGCTCTATTGGAAAACCAGCTGATGTACTACTATTACTTGCTTAAAGTTGTCGACCTATCAGATACAGTATTTTTCATTTTACGAAAAAAATACAATCAAGTATCCTTCTTGCATGTATATCATCATGTTTTAATGACTGCATGTTCATATTCTTACACTAGATATATACCCGGTGGGCATATTATAATGCTTGGAATAATCAATTGCTATGTACATGTAATTATGTACTCTTACTATTTTATAACTGCATTTAAACCAGAACTTAAGACGTCCATTTGGTGGAAGAAACATATCACGCATGTTCAAATGCTTCAGTTTATTTTATTGATTATTCATTTTGGACATCCATTAATACTTAGTACCTGTAATTATCCAGTGATTGCAAATTTTATTCCATTTTCACAAAATGTAGTAATGTTAATGTTATTTAGTAATTTTTACATTCGAGCGTATTTAAAAAAAACCAGTAAGAAATTAATTGATTAGTTAGTGAATACAAATGACTATGAATTACCAAAATAAGTTATTATTAATATACTTGAATTAAATCAATAATAATAATTCATTTATGAAGCTTATGTATGCCAATTAAAAATCAATAAAATATATAATAATAAAAAATATTTATATCTATAAAGAAAAAAGTTAAAATTTTGAAACTTTTCAGATATATTTGCTGATATTTTAAGAGTATAAAAAAGCCTTTTTCGATTTTTATAAGCCATTGCTAGCTATGCTAAGTATGCCGATTGTTGTTCGTCTCCCCTCTAGCTTGGAGCAAAGCGCATTTCTGTCCGCTCTCCGCAGGCATAAAGGCATACGACTATCAGATGTGAAGGGCTTCTCGTCATCCAGCCCGGTTTACATCAACGAAAGCCTGACACCTCACAACCAATGATGGGCATTATTCGAATAAATTTTCAATCAAATAACGATTTTTTTTAAAAATCGAATAAACAATTATTCGAATAGAATTTTTATTCGATTTTCAATTTATTTTAAGTTATTCGCAAATAATTATTTGTTATTTGGTGCTCTTTATTCCAATTTCAAATTATTATTTGTTATTCGATCGTGCGTTATTCGATAATCAAATAATTATTCGTTATTTGATGAATTATTCGCAAATAATTATTTGTTTTGGTGCTTTTCATTCGAATTTCAAATAATTATTTGTTATTCGATTATTAAATAATTATTCGATAGTTCATGTCTCTTTATGAAATTTGTTGTTGGTGTCCATTAGTTCAATTTCAAAAAATTATTTCTTGGTACACACATTTCATATCACAAGGTGTCTCGTACTTAGGAAATTAAGACTGCCTTGTTATGTTTCGATGTTTGCAGTACAGATTTTAGTAAAGGATACCATAAAACAAATAAGTATTCCATAGAGACATCAACTATCGAATAATTACTTGATAATCGAATAACAAATAATTATTTGAAATTCAAATAAAAAGCACCAAATAACAAATAAAAATTTACGAATAATCCTCCAAATAATAAATAATTTTTGTAATCAAATAAATTTTTATTCGATTTTTCAATTTATTTGAGCTTTTAGCATTTATTTATTCGAATAAAAAATGCCCATCTCTGCTCACAACAATTCTGTTCTTCGGGAGGCTTTAAAATTCCGCAAACTAGGAAAGCTTGTCTACGTGCGAACCAGAGGTGGATTAGTTCATGTAAAGCGAAGTGAAGGAGATGTAGAAACAAAAATTGTAAACATTGAACAGCTGCAAACCGTCGCTTCTTGAAATATTGATATGCAGATATTGTCTTCGTGCAGTGAAGTATTGCTGGAGCTGATAACTATGTGATTTTTTGTTTTGAGTAAATTTTTTATAATGAAATGCATCGGCGGTGCGCTTAGTATTTATGAGTATGGATCAGAGATGGGCATTTTTTATTCGAATAAAGATAAATGCTAAAAGCTCAAATAAATTGAAAAATCGAATAAAAATTTATTTGATTACAAAAATTATTTATTATTTGGAGGATTATTCGTAAATAATTATTTGTTATTTGTTGCTTTTTATTCGAATTTCAAATAATTATTTGTTATTCGATTATCAAGTAATTATTCGATAGTTGATGTGGTAAAAAAAATCAAAGCTAGTGCAATTGTGCAAGAGGAGCTTAGACATAATTTCCAGATGTCACAAGGTGACCCTATGCTGGATGCCCGGACACCGGAATATCCCAGGCGATGAGAGAGCGAATGAATTGGGAAGGGTGGTGAAATGGATACCCTTGACGCAATCACCTATGTGAAAATTGCGATCAGCACTCTTAAAGTAGAAATAACCAGTGATACATTCAAAAAGGCTAGTCATCGGCGGACAAACCGGGACATATGTTGCATTGCTGGCAACTGCGGCCTGAGTACAACAAGAGGAGAACGAAGGTACTCCTTAATAGCAGCAGAGCATACACCAGGAATCTAGTAGCGGTATTAACGGGACAATGGACCATAGGTAACGATGTCAGAATGCTGGGTCGAGTGGCAAATAATTTTTGCCGGAGCTGTAGAGATCCGGAGGAAATCGAATCAGTTCGGCATATGTTATGCGAGTGCCTTACACTAGCGGCAAGAAGAAGCAGGCTACTTGGTAGTTACTTCTTCTCAGGGCCTGTCGGGCTACAGAGTATATAGCTAGAAGCCTTGTCGAGATTCCTTAGGGTTCTAGAGCAGGACCTTAAGTAAGACCAGATTGTCATGAATCTATGGGGCATAATGGACCTTTTGGTGGTTTAGTAGGTGATGCAGGCTGAAGATGTTTTCAGCAGCATTTCTCTAACGTAACCTAACTATATCATATTTTGTGTACATAGATTAGATTTTTTATGAAATTAGATAGCCCCCCCTCTCTCTCGCTATGAGCACATCCTGCGCACACACCTTGTGTCAGTGTCTAACTTCGTAAATTCTGCTTTTTGTTATTTGTTTATGTTTCCCATTAGTACCCATTGGTACTATGGCAAAAATGTATAGGGTGTGGTTAGAGTAGGGGAGGGGGTCAAATCTAACTTCGTAATACGCAGACTGATTTGAATGCTTCTTTTTTTGTTGTATACTGTATTTTACTTTGGGTGAAGATGGAGGAAGGGGTAGCTGACTTTGTAAAGCATGGACCGATTTAGATGATTCTACTTTTGATCTATAGAACATGTTCCTACATCATCTCTCATTTCTTGACACCTCAGTATAGCACAAGTTTCACGACAGCGCGCAACCGACGTAAACTAAGTGCGAAGTAAATGATCTGTTGCATAGTTGATTCACTACAAAAGCGTTTGCACCTGTGCTAGTTTCTCTAATACTGAGTTGTTCAAATGACTTCTGTGCTGTATTCACCAGTAAAGTACACAACTGTTGTGGATTAAGAAAACTTTATGCAGTCCTATATCGGCCGGTACATCGAGATTATTACTGGACATCTAATCCACTAATTTAGAGTCCAACAATAGCTAGGAAATTGCTAGCGAAGCTTGCGGTGGTTTTATACTTCCTCGTATCTTCATCGTACAGCGAGAGTAAAGTCTAGGAAAATTTATGTTTCCATCCACCGTAATAGTGTTGCAAAAGCCACATTTTGTCAAGTTTTATGCAGCCCAACTATAAAATTTACGATCTTTCCAGTAATTTTTACTGTGCTCATAGGCAATTATAAATCATAAAATTAACTGTGTGATCGCTCAATACACAATTTTTCCCGGAATGACGAGCAAATTTAATTTAATTTTTAAAGTACTCTTTGCTTATACTCGTTAACGAAATTTTACGATGCTGTTCCGTAAAAATGAATGTAGCTGACACGATTACAGATGATAGTCCGAGAACCGAAATTTTCTCTTCGTGTAGAGAGAGGAATAAGGAATATTTATGAAATTTCCTTCGAAGCACTTCCTTTTCAGCAGACGGGCGATGGATGAAATGTTTGTACGCCCTTATATCCAAAGTACAGCAGCACAGTTTCAAATAGCCGTAATGTTAATTCACTTAAAATGAACACGTTTACCTCTAATAAAGTATTTCCTCACTCTCTCAAAAAATTCTCACGTTCCGTAGTCCTATATTTATAGCCAAAAATCATTGTCCTAAAAGTATTCCGAGATTACCAATAATGTTCGACGTTTACAATGCATCTTGTCTCAAATATACCAATTACAGGAGTAGAGGTGTTCTTTAAGGCATCCTGGACGTCACCGCGGTTATATTTATATAAAGCATTTGGCACTCTCTGCCGTGGGTGGAGTAAGTCATAACGTATCGTATATCCGGAGCAGGCCCGTACAGACGAAATTCGGGCCCGGGGGTACCACATATTTAAAATCTGTCCAGTATATTACACTTTTTCGATCGTGAAAAATTTTTTTTAAATATAATTAAAATGGAAAAAAAATTTCTGTTGATGACTTAGATGACAGGGTCCCTTTTGAAAGCCCGGGCCAGGGGGGTTTCCCCCCTTCGCCCCCTCCCTCTCGACGGCCCTGATCCGGAGGTACCAGGCTCGACTCCCACCGGTGGCGTCCTATTGTTTGTTTTCTGCTGAAAACACATTACGATAAAAAGACTATGGGAGGGGTTAAGAGGGTGGGGGGGGGGGGGTTGTAGAGAAAATTTCAGTGGTTCGGAATCCACTTTAAATTGTATGTCCAGGAAGCTGAGAGATTGGCACTCTCTGAACCGAAACGTACATACATGAATGCTGGTGATCCAAAGGAACCGAGAAAAACTGGCAATTTTATATCGCCACCCAAAACTAAGCTTAATTTTAAACTATGCTAAATTTGCTCTCTTCCCTAGATCACAATATCAGCTGAACTCATTTACAAAATATTTTCCTGCTAGAATTTCGGATTTTTTGAGTTTTTTATGATCCAAAGCTTTCTGCTGGCTTTTCTAGAGGTTATCAGCTCATAAACTGAACCACGTGGTTTTTAGGCGTCCATTAAATTTTTTGCTACCATGATGAAATGGAAAATCTTAAAATAAAATCCATAAAACCGCGAATTACTTTAGTGTGGATCCGATTTTACTTCCATTCAGAATTTCGGGGAAAATATGATTTTGGGGCTTTGGCCAGATTAGATGTGTTTTTGTAGTTACCTTAAATTTTAGCCATACAGTTATTTTAGGTGCTAGATTTCAGTTGTTTGGTTCTCAAAGATGTCTCAACTAAAGCAAATTTTTGTAAAATCATTTTCTTCAAGGTTTTAAGCTCGATAACCTGCAAATAGGATACAATTAAGTATCTCCTTAGCACTGTAATTAAATCGCGTCCATATTTAAGTTATGATATGGAAATAACGTTTTTGTAGCTGAATAACAGACAATCCACTTCTGTTAACGTATCTTTAGGATTTTTGGGTAATCTTTGAATTCTGTTAAGACTTAATAGAATGAATGTTACAGTACTGATTGTTACATTGTTATTCAGTTAATTAGTCAACCTCTGCTCTCTGGGTTCAGTAAAATTTCCGAGAAATTTACCTTTCACTTTGTTCAATTCAAAACTCGAAAATATTTAATATGACGAAAAAATTGAAACGTCAATTAATACCATAAGGCGAAAAACATGTGTCCGGCAAATAAAAGCGACCACAAACCAAATGTTTCGTCCAATCGTTAAATGTCATATTGTGATTGAGGTGCACACGGTCAGCCCCTAATATAAAATGGTCAATTTTCAAGAAGCAATAATAACTATCGTGAGGTCATCAAAACTGTTCTAGGACCATCTGATGGACACCAAGTGAGCAGTTGGTTCCTTTTCTAATAGACGTCCATCGAATAGATACTACCAGCCATATGGCATGTGATATCCAATTCATCATTAAGAATCGCACGACGAATCCAAAATTTATCGATCGACAACAAAGGCTCTGTAAAACAAAGGATCGTCCAGGATCGTTTCGGACACGCATCCTATATTTGCGCAAAGCGTAACTAACTATGTTACAAACTCGCACTGTTTACTTGTTTGGTTTAATGCGATTCTTTTGCCGATCCCCGAATGACAGTCAGAAAATTGGATTTGGGACCGATTCTCGTTAACTCAAAGCATCCTCCGATTGTTTAAATCATGGCAGATAAATCATTTGAAATGAACGTTGCATCTCAAAGTGCAGCTGACGAATCCTCTTTAATGACCTGTCAAAAATTTCGTGAAGGCGCCAATGAAGGGTTTCGTGGAAACGAATGAAAACGGTCGCATTGGGGAAAAGGCTAAACCGTAAATGAGAAAGTGACGAAGACAAAATGACGGCTACGAAACTGAAATACAAGGTGAAGAAAAAACCAGGACAGACAAAATGAATTGATTTCCAATTTGAAATTGGACACAGTTTCCAAAGACGACGACCACGAAGACGCAAGCAAAGCCATCAGGTAAGAAAATTTCTTGTGAGACCTGTTATGATTGCTGCCGATTCTCCGGCTCGAAATCTTATTATCATCGACGACGACGTGCTCTTAAGTGGAGGTTTTCACGCGCCGAAGATGACAATAATAAAAAGTCAAAGTAGTCCGAAACAGCGTAAGACATCAATGTTCTTCGTGCAGATCAGTCCGGTACCTGAAAAGGTAATTATTCTGTGTCCCATTAAACTGGACAAAAGGCGATCTAAATCGTTAGTTTCTTTCGACGGTCAATGGCACATCTGAGTCAATACCTGGTCATTTAGTTTTGGTATGTGGAAAAGATACTTTTTGCCTTTTTCAATCGAATGTTTTTGTCAGCGGCAATAAACAGTGAAAAAATTAATGAGGCAATCTTGGCATAATGTGCCATACAGATTGGTTTTCTTGCAGCGACATGTGGAGCTTAATGTCGAAACGTAGTTGCTTCGTTGTATCACAGGTGAGATTACAAGGGCAATGTGTATTGTTGATTAAATAGACGTCGAGTCGATAAAGGTTTTCAGTTTTCTTTTGAAAAGGTGAAATTATACAGTTGCCGTCTATTTTGTCTTTTGTTCAATCAATTCGATTTTACGTTGAGGCAAAAAATGCAAATTTTCATTAAATTATGTTGAAAGATAAGAGTTTAGGAAAAACCAGGTTGAAAAATCTGGCGATGATAGTGCGAGAGTTGATTACAAGTAAAGAATAAACATCGCTGAGGAATCCCTACCTATCACAAAGGAAATTGTCGAAATATAGAACTTTTGTTGAAGTCCTAAATAACAACAAAAGCCGAAAGCACAATTGATGCAACAGACAACATAGGAGATGGAGGACTTAATAAGATGCAATTCAATCGGCTGATACTCACCTGCACGTCATCTAGGAATGTTGGGAAACCGAAACCTACTTCATCAAGTGAAGTGTTCTTGTGAAGATTTCTAAAAAATACGAGTCGACGAATTGTAACAATTGAAGTGACTTCCGCCCTTCTAATTGCAAAATTTACAGACATATTAATGCGCCATACCATGAACAGATTGATTTTCGTGTTCGTTCTTCGAGCAATTATAACTTAGCCTTCTAAATTATCATCGACAAATCTGCCGAATGAAGATTAGTTTTCAGCTTCGTCGATTTCGAAAAGACAACATTCAGGTATCCCAGAAAAAGTCATACCAAGCACCAAAAGGTCACATTATGGAGTGCAGTGTCACATTCTTTACAAAGCAAAACTATCAAAAACTAATCTTTGTGCTAAATGGATTAAGACAAGGTTGCTCACTGTCACCTTTGCTATTTATATATGTCATATTAAAATCGTCAGACATATTAACTCCTGATTTCCGAAAAAAATACATATTTTACACATCTTCAACATATGGTCTTTTCGACCCCGGTACATATCTTTGTTAAGACATGCACGTATACAGGACCCTCCAGTCAGTGAAGTAAATCTACGAATATTATAAGAACTATTTATTTAACTTCTACACAGAAACAATGGCGCAAACGATCCGTCGACAGTGTAAATCCACTGAAAACACTTTATTATGAAAGCTGGTTAAAACTCTTGGTTAGTTAGAAAACCTTGCGGACCATTGGGCGTCTACTACACCAATCCTCAACCTGTTCTGATTTCGTGCTAACGCTTTCAACTCTTGCCAGGATTTATATATAATTTTTTATTTAGACAAATCATCTATATGAGTTGCATGCTCGTAAAAACCATCTCATTTCAAATTAAGATTTTTGCAGGCTTCTTATTCAGTCATTCTATAAACAAGTTTTAAGTTATAATAAACTCCGCCATTGCCAGCCCCAAGCCCGGTTGAGAAAAGAAAAGGCATGCGCACGAGCAAGCAAGAACACGTCTGGGCTTAGAGAAAATCTACTGTGATTTCTAAGACTACTCAAGGAGTAGCCCTGTGTATGACACTCAACACTATACATGAAGTGAAGTCTACTAGGCCTCGGACTGATTTATTATGACGACCTTTGGCTATAAACATCGGACCGCGATCGGGTTGCGGAATGAGAGAACTCTGTGGGACGAGTGTGAGTACACTAAGATCAGGTGAAACGGGAAATTACCCAGTATAAAATAAACATTTTCGTTATATGAAACTAGTTGGAGGCCTTCTACCAACCCTTTAAGGCTCCTAAGGATGATATCAATTTGAAAAATTGAGAATATCGACCTGGGGCATGTAGTAGGGAAGGTAAGACTCGGAAACAGAAACGCAAATGGAGAATTATTTTTTGAATTCTGTTATTCGCAACAACTTGTCATTTAAGATCCTGGGTTCCTCAAGACGACAACAGAATCAGGTCGACCATATTGGTGTTTAAAAAAGTTGGAGCTTAGGTCTTCTGGATGCAAGGTCCAAACGCCACTCTGATATTATCTTATAACAGCCAAATTTCACCAATGCATGGCAGTAGCACCTAATGTACGTCACACCAAAGTGCAATGCCTTGATACACCGAACATCTACAGAACACCTTCAACGCAATACACCTAAAGCAATGCGTCATAACACCGACGACTTTATTGATTAAATATGGCAAAGGATGAAGGAACAATTTACGAGCTTTGGTACAAGAAAAGAAAGAGGTTTAGATAGCGGACGACAGCAGTGAATCAGTGACGCCACATGGTCTAAAATACAAAAGCGGAAACAGAAAAGACTTCATTAATTCTGCTACTGATGTAGCAGTCAAACAGCATCTCAGAACTGGATATTGTTTTCTACGGAAAGGCTTCCAAAGAAGTGTAAGAATGACAACAAAATCATCGCGCTAGCAATCACATTGGAGCTCTAAACAAGATTACCAAGGAAATGGCAGAGAAGACTTGCAATCCTGTAAAATACAACGAAGGGCGACTACTTGTTACGGAGGATCTCCTGCGGAGGTGAAAAGAATATTTGTTGAAGTCCGAAACTACACTTTTAGACCGTCCAATACCTCTTCATCTGTGCCTGAAGGAACGCGAGATGTGGAGGTGGGGAACACAATAAACTCAGCCTCGGTAGGGCACAAGAGATTGCGGAATAAAATCCGAATTACTTGAGGAGGTTCCCATTAACGTAGCTAATATTCTTTTTTCCGTAATCCAGGAATGTTGGGAAACAGAGACCTATAAAAAGGCATTAATAAGAGAATTCTAAAAACAGGCTACCTGAGGAGTTGTGACAATTGAAGTGCTATCTGGCACTACCTGCAGTCTTCAACATGATGGCAAATATAACATTAATGCGAACAATCGAGCACACTGAGAAGGATAAACAGACAAACTTTCGTCATGGGTTCTCCTGCAGCGGTCACATCAGCATCTTCCGAATTATTCTCCGTCGAATGCAGGACACCTTTACATCTGATGTTCGTCGATTTCAATATGACATTTGACAGTGTTGATTGCGGGTACAAAAGGACAGCTTTATGTAGTATCTCAAAGTATCACAGAAAAAAACCATTACCTATATCGTCCTGTTCAGGAGCCAAATGTATCGCCATTCACCAAACCCTTGGAGCCTTTCCTAATCCTAAGCGGACTGAGACTTTTGCTATTCCTGATCGTCATCGATTACATAATGTCCTAGATATCCATCCATCACGAGGGATTATATGGAAACTATGAGGCATCTTACGTAACTGAGCTACTCAACAGACAGAGTCATTTAGCCCAAATTTCCGAAGTCTGAGCACAGAAGGTTGATGAAGAGGGCTTAAGATCAATGCTGCTAAAACCAAACTTCTGAGCTCGGACTCCACGAGAAAAAATGAAATTTATCTTAAAAAGCAGTGAGTTGAATAAGTGGATAAATTTTGTTATTCTGGAAGTAAAGTAGCAGCTGATGGCGAACCTGAGACTCATGAGCAGGCTTACATCCACAAGGCTTCAGTTGCATTCAAACTTTTTGCTGAGATATGGCGAAATAACAACATCTCAGTCGGAAAAAGGTCCGAACTTTGAATCGAAGGTATGTTTTACTGTACGGTTATTGAACACGGAAAGTGACCTGTCAAATAATATCTTAACTACAGGCTTTTGTTAACCGGTGTCTTCGGTGAATCGTTAACGTCCATTGGCCGGAGTTCAATACCAACAAAGACCGTCATAGACTCATAGGCCAAGCCGGGATAGACATCGAAGCTTGAAGACGAAAGTGTCAAGGAATATGCGACACATCGACATAATATCGCTCAACAGACTCTAGATTGGATAATATTCATAAATAATTGCGAAAACACTTGCTGGAATATGTTTAAAACCATCTTAAAAATTATATATTATTACAGTATTAGCATAGGAACGGACCAGATTGCGAGTCAGTGTAATATACACCCTATGTCCGACAAGGAGTTAAGGAAACCAGCCAAACAATTCCACAAGTGTTTGTCTTCGTAACTCGGAGCATAAATAAACAGTAGTTATTATGTGGGAGAGGTATTGTTGAAAATATTGTCAATATCACCAATAAATCCAACTCGATACTTTCGAAAAATTGGGATTTTTCCATGGGGTGCCACAAGGATGTATACTATCATCCCTGCTGTGTTGAATTACAAATATGAACAAAATGCGTTGTGTACCATGTAGGATAGTTTAAATTACTTACACATCAAGTCAATGCTTTCGGACATTTTCCTTTTGGGATATGACTCAGGAATAGCTTCCCGAGGTACGCTAAGTCAAAAATTGATGGAGGAACGGTAGATCTAAACATATTCCAGTCATGAGGACTTGTTAAGTACACGGACGGGTCTAAGACTGAATGGAATGGGTCGGGAGTTCATAACGGCTAGGCCAGGTTTAAGGTGGCAGGGGCAGGCGACGATATTCCAGGCCATGCTATACTGACTTGCACTTCTGAGAGCCTGAGAGAATCATAAAGACTTAATAGAGATTTAACTAGCAACATAGAGGTCTAATATTTATATATATTTCGTTGGACCGAAAACTTTACATATGTGAGTTATCACTTTTTTTGCTGCCAAACCATCCATTTAAAAGACTTCGTATTATTTTTAGGATGTGACCAAAGCCTAGGGGACAATCCTTTGATGGCTTAGTATGGCTTTGGCCGGAAGGAACTAGGGTAAGGGAAGTCAGAAAACTTCAATGCCTTGTTTTTTGCATTGCTGCGAGCTAGATAACAGCCCAGAGACGGAGTAAATTTTTTGATTACATTTTTTTTGAGCCCACGGGGAGACCAAGTAACATGGCGTGGTGGTCGTGCCGCTCAACCAACTCCGTCCATTGAAAAACAAGTTTATTTGAACAGCCTCATCGCCTCCCGTTTACCAATAAAGACTAGGAAGCACCTTAGTAAGTCAGATATTAGAAATCTTGGTGTCCTGATTACCAGTCACTACTCTCAGCTCAAGAAGAAACTTCCAACCCCTTCTACAGATTGGGTCTAGAGGAGGATGAGACTTCACTACACGTTCTGTGTAAGAGTCCGGTAATATCTAGACGCATAGTCAATAACTCGAAAGACATTAGTGTTTTCTGGTGGGGTTTCTATTTGATTGACTTACTATAAGTAGTTGAGAGAGTTTTCACAACAGGCTCTAGGATGCGTAGAACATTACGATCTGTAATCTGCAAACAACCAAGTCAAGTGGATAATGTTGTGAAAATTGTTGATATTGGGAGATACGGGAAGTGATATGGGAAGATTTAAATAACTTCGAGCCCATTTGCTATCCAAAAAAAAAGAGTCATGATATGAGGAAAATTAGAATGTAGTCAAAAAGGTCAGAGTTCAAATTTCGATGTTAGTCTGATTTAACGGGCCAATGAACAGAATTGTTGAGACCAAATTATCAGTCTTCATCGAATTTCAAAAATTTAAATCAAATTCTTACAGAAAAGCTGTAATTACGGCTTAATTCGTAAACACGTGGAAAAAGACCGACGTCCACCGTCACTACATTAAAGGGCACATCTGCGCTTTTGAATAATTTATGAATTAACCAAAGTAACAAATTTTATCTGTTGGCATCCATCTGCATCTCACGAAATCTTCAGTACGTTTACATTTGGCTCTCTGTCCCAAGACTTCAATCACATACCGAAGTGTAGACGCCGACAATAATTTGCTCCGTCATCATGGGTTTTCTCCTGCCTAACTTACATATTGGACGTCTTATAACTGACTCTAGGTACTGTCTATGCGCCCATGATAACCGTTACCGGCGTTTTCCACTTTTTCTAGCCATCGTTAAACGATTTTTTTGCTGATCATGAAGCAATCTTGTCTTTACTTCGAAACAAATGAAATCAAAGGAAACAAAAAGTCGGACAGCACCGCCAACACCATAAGCGGAGATTGAGAGAAACAAGAACAAAAAAATGAATTCAATCTTGGCCGGCTTTTGACACGTTTGACAAATTGCTTTAATATCCTTCTCAAAACCTTTTCGGTACGGCCGCAAGACGGAGACGAAGGCGGCCAAAGGGAAATTGTGAAAATGAGGCAAAGACACTGGACAAAACGGCCGATCGACGAACTATCAATGTCTTGAGACAAACTTGAAAACTAAGGGGGTGCCTCGAGGGCTCGAGATGAAATCACTTGAAACGCAACTTAAGAAGATTATTCGAAGGGACAATGGAAGGAGGTGGTGATCAGGCAGATGATACAACAAGAAGACGTAAAAACACACAAAACTCGCGAAAGATCATGTAAACAGAAAAACGGATCAGATAAAGCAGCTAAGACGGGTCCAACAGGACGTAGTCTGCAGAGATGTTGTCCAAAGAAATGTGCACGAGGTTGTCAGGAAGAAGCTCTGGCCAGGGAATGCGATCAGCGCCTTTAAGAGCTAAAACGACGACGAGTAAGAAAAATAAAACATTCTTTAAAACGATCATCGATCGGACAACCAAAGTACCCTGTGGTGTATCAAAAAGGGCCGATTGTATTTTTACGACATCGCGGCCATTAATCACATTCCGATGAAAATATTAGTGCAAGGGTACGAAACGGTCAGTCTTGCTGTTCATCCACCAACGCAAACGACATTATCGGTACAACTACAAGGGCAACCGCGGTGTATTAATATCCAATCTTGTTGTGATCTTCGATTCTGCTTCTTTACGTTTGTCAATGCATCCGCGAGCAACAATTTCAGACGATGCCAATGAAATTGATTTGTCAGTAGGATCCGAGTACACCAGCCTCTGTTCGGGGTACTGAAATTACTGGTGCTACCCAATGGTGGCATTATTTCTCTTAATAGCTGGACATTAGGAGTTTTGGTTGCAATGTCTTTGGCTATGTTAAAAATTTCAAGCATTTATCAAAACGAAGCTGTGGTGAGAGAACATTTGCTCGTCTTATGTCTTCAACTTGACTCAAGATCAAAACTGTTCTGTGATTTATTTAAAGTGTTTGCTCGATTTATAGTGAGATTTTTTTATGGTAATGCGAAAGTTCAGGGGATGCCCTATGATGCGAAAGCACTCCCTTGTCAAGAACGGAATTGAGGTTTTAAGAAGGATAAGTAAGCAACCAAGATGCCAATTTTGTTTTTTATACGATGTGACCAAAGCCTAGGGGACAACCCTTTGATGCGTTAGCATGGTTTTGGCCGAAAGGGAATTAGAGTAAGGGAAGTGAGGAAACTTGAGTCTTGTTGTTGCATTGCTGCGAACTGGACAACAGCCCTGAGACGGAGTGGATTATTTTATTTTCTTAATAAAAGCTCACGGGGAGACCTGGTCTCGAACCCGGGGCCCATGGCATTGTGGTCGTGCCGCTCAATGAATTCATCCAACTACAGCAAACTCCGACTCGCCCAATGTCGAACTTTTGGTCTTCAATTCTGTATACTTCCGGAATACTTTGCTCCATTTATTGCGCTATTGTCCAATCCTAAATCTGTTTACACCTTCGTTTTCGAACGCAGGTGTTTATTTCCTCTGTGGAGTGGTTGCGGTGTTGTTGTGATTTCTAGCTAAAAGGTATTTAGGATGCATCCAAGACAGGATAAAGGTCTATAGCTTAAAAGTGATTTCACAGTTTAGTTAAAAAAATGAGGTGAAAGCGATGCTCTCCAAAAATATGCTGTTACTCTGCTATTCACACTCCGTAAATAAAGTAGTAAGCAGTGAGCTTTTGCGATCCCAGAAATGTTCTCTAATTGGATACGAGTGCAGTACGGAGGCATGAACACATTATTTTCAAAATTTTCGGAAATGTCAAAGAGACTAAAGAGTTTAGGAATACGAGGAACACTAACTGAGTTACCTACTTGGCAGTAGACTAAGCGACATCATGGGCACGTACAGGTCACCCCCAAGACGTCAAACTTGCGGCAGAGCAATTCAACGAATCTCTGTTGACGTCATTTAGGCATTGTTATTCTGGAGCTCCATCAAAGGGATGTTACCTGGTGGAATGAACAGACGAGGATCCTGAATTCCATACATACGTGACCTGACCTCCAAAAATCGTGAGTTACAGAAGTCAAAGATGACAGAGCAATGCAGAACATTTGTATGAGCATAGAGGGTGCCAGAGACTTGGCAAGATTCCTCAATACACTCATTAAACGCCACCAGAACACCTAAGATCGCTCAGGAATTCTGACGGATTATTAACCCAAACGTACTCGAGAAAGAGCCCTCGAAGAGCTGATGCAGACACACTTTCCTAAGTGATCGACAAGTCAGCCAGTGCTATGCCAACCCTTGTGACCTATTATTTTAAATACTAACAAAGATTACTGGCGCCTGATCGCCTCAGCCTTCACTTATAAACAAGAATGTCATCTTCTCCTTTAACCCTTTAATAACTGACTCTAGGTACTGTCTGTGCCAGAGACTTGGCAAGATTCCTCAATACACTCATTAAACGCCACCAGAACACCTAAGATCGCTCAGGAATTCTGACGGATTATTAACCCAAACGTACTCGAGAAAGAGCCCTCGAAGAGCTGATGCAGACACACTTTCCTAAGTGATCGACAAGTCAGCCAGTGCTATGCCAACCCTTGTGACCTATTATTTTAAATACTAACAAAGATTACTGGCGCCTGATCGCCTCAGCCTTCACTTATAAACAAGAATGTCATCTTCTCCTTTAACCCTTTAAGTCCCCTAGCACAGATGGAATCTATTCTATTCCGGCAGTCTTACAGGAGTTCCACGCTTTGCTTGCCTGTATTCTGCAAGCATTCCAGACCCTCCTTCGCACTTGAGTTATTTATCGACAGCGTGAAGATCTGTCAAATTAAATTTTGTTGTGGTTCAATGAAAGGAACTCTTACAGAGACCGCATTTTGATCGTGACAATTGGAGACGTCGGTAACAGTTTTACCGAACCTCTGCAATAAACACTAGACGCTATTGACGAATGGTGCCGAGAGGTTGACCATAATATCACTATGGGACTATACTAATCTTCAATGAACCGTTGTTGGAGGTTGGACGGACGAATTGAAAGCCTTCTAGGACACGGCGATTCTCATTTAGACACTCTCAAGTTTTAATTTTACCTCCAACTGATAACAACCGGGCAATGCATCCTAAAACATAGCCAAATAACTAATGGGGAAGAGAACCTCTTGAAGAATTCCCTTAACTCTAAGGTTGTATTAGACCATGCCGAAGAAGCCTGCAGCGTTTCATTCTCTACAGCAACCAGGTATCTCTAATGGTGTCCCCTCAGGAATAGCTCAATCTCCTGTTGTATTCTAGGTGAGTAGTGTGCATATGGGGCAACTCTGCCCACCTGGTGTTATTATTTATCACCAAAATCAAGGGAAGGTTAGAAGGGACACAAACTTAGGAAGGACCATGCGACTATAAGATAAATCTTAGATATGTTGCCTGAGCTGACTATCGCTTGAGGCCATGCAGACCAAGTTTTTAATACCTCGCTTCATAATCAAATTAAAAATTGGTCTAAAAATGGATAAACTGAACAAAAGAAATCGAGTTAACTTGGTTTGGATAACCGGGTATGGGTTCGCCATCACTAAGTAGAGCTAAGGAGCTCCTAAGATTTGGAAAATCGGACGTGGAACTAATCACAAGATTGATCACTGGTCACCATCAACTAAGAATGACCTTAAAAACCCGGTGTAACTAACCTCACCTGGAGGATGTGACTAAACGAGCACGAAACTGCTGTTCACATCATATGCGAAAGCCCGACCATTGTCAGGTGCAGAATATCTTTCTTTGGGAAGCCTTTGTTAGGTCGCGGAGAGTTAGAGAGCAGTTTGCTGCAGAACTTACTGTACCTTTTCAAAGGTTAAGGCGGGTAAACACAGTAGGCTTTACTGGTCGCAGCGATTCCACATCTCATTTGCCAATTCTAGCAAAGCAAAATCGGCAGGACACAGACGTAGAAAGTGATTCATCGTCTTGCTCTTCTCGCCCATTGTGAACATCTTCAACGAATACCAAGGTCTTTCATTCCTTTGAAAATAGAGGGTAAGGGCATCACTCCATTATGATTTTCGAAAGGACAGGCGTGAGTGACTCGCCCAATTTTACAAGTTCCATTTCTATTTGATGAAAGTAATACGACCTCGTAATGGAAAGAAGCAATTTTTGACGAGTGTCTTCCGGCATAATCCTGAGAAATTATTTCATACAGAAAGCCCTTGAACCAATCAACAATTCATTAAATATATTAACTGAAACCTGTACAAACTGCGCACAAAGAAAACACTTTACCAGCGACGTTATTGAGAAAATTCTTAAAATAAACCGCTTTAAGTGTTCTAACTACGTCGCGAGGCGCGATAAATATATAATTGTTCGTGACGCGCAGTTTCAAGTGCCTTTTTTTTATAAATTTGTGATGCAATTTTAATTGATTGATTGTGGCCACGACATCAAATTGGGAAACTGGTAATTTTCCTGTACGATCTATCAAAAAATGAAAATTTCTGTTAAGAAAAAGTTCTCAAAATGCGCAAGTAGCGTGCTAAGAATTGTCATTTGCATAACAATGGAACTTTGTGTTCTTCTCGAACGGCAATTGTCATGGAAGGACAGCACTTCGCCGTGAATAATTTATTCCAGAAATGCTAATCCGAACCGCATTTTCAGCGACAGAAGCACCACCACAAGCCGAGGGAAATTAATAATTACTGCTGTCCGCTGCGAAAGACAACTACAACAGTCGACAAGCATACCTGAGACCTGGCCCGACTCCCATGACTTTGAGGATGACAATTGAACTGCGCGTCCGCACGCTGTGACGTCCTTGCACATCACATCAGTTGCGGTAGCTGATAATCCATAATTATTAGTCAAGACAACTCTCCCCTGCTCTCGGTCAGAATTGAGAAGTAAATTGCTTTGTGGCGACGAAGATTTTACATGATGTACATACCTGGATAATCCCGGTCAATCAAAATCCCAAGTACACAGCAAGTGAAGGAAACCAATAGAAATTCAAATAAGCGGTGGCGGCTGTGTAGCTTCTGGCACCTCAAAGCTTCCTTCAGGTGAAGATTTCTAAATCGCAACCGTGTCCCAAATTTGATTTTCCACTTTGTCAAGCATTCAAGAAAGCGAGACAAGACGGCGGTCGTTTATTGCATTGTATTCAGCGTAAGCACGAGGTTTCTGGTATGTAGTTAGAGGCAGTTGGCCACGGTGGATGCTTTCGTATCATTTGCATTTTTAGTTTATATCAAGTGGTCAGGCTGTGTTGGGAAAGACACTGGCCAAACTGTGACGATATCTTGCGACACTGGCTGATATGCACCTATAACGTGGTAATTAGTTCCACCTCGAGGGTCCACTTCAAAGCCTAATGGCCGGAAAATTCATCTAATTTCGAATGGCTCTTGTTGTCTTCTTGCCAAATTTGCGACCTAATGATGTCTTTTACCGTGTTTTATAGCCTATAACTTGTCTGGAATCACCTATGACACCATTGTCACCACCTGGACTTAAGTAACTGTTTGTCGTGGTCTGAATCTTAGAAGAGTCATAAAACTGAAGGAAAAGTTGAACAAACTGCGGTGTCACAAAAGACATTTATGAGGTTTCTGATAGTTATAAACGGGATGCTTTTATATTACATTAACAAAACGTCCCAAACTTTGGGACATTTGGAATAGGCTGCTGTTCACGTCTGATGAAAATCTTATTAAAATGAGTCAATAACTGCATGAATTCAACAATTACAATTTCAAGATTAAATTAAATCACGATTGCCTTGACGGTTCACAGGTGTACCAATCAAATTTCGGGAAGATTTGCTTTGCTCTAATTGGGTGAAAACTGTGCCCAATTCGCTTTCATAATTAGTTTCGTAGTCTATCATTAAATCTAAGTTCGGTCGAAAATTATACGTTTTGAAAAGCCTAACTACACGTCGAAAATATTTTAAATTAAGGCGACAATAGACGCGACTACAATTATTATCCGAAAACCTGAAAAAAGGCAATCTTCGTCGAGATGAACATGAAGATGAAAAGGAGAGAAAAAAACGGTCATAACAAGACATAATTCATGCGTCAGTAATGATGTGAAATGGAAACGACGGGATTTCATATTTCATCCCGATGATACCGATTCTCTTGGAGAGCGGCCATCCGACTACAAAAATTGACAAATGTTCTCGGTGTGATTGATTTCGGGTCTTCAAATGGACGAGTCATTATGAAAAATTGCTCATCATTAGCTCAGGTAATTTTCTCCTGTACGGAGTTTGGTCGTAGTCGTCGTCGTCGACGTCCTCGTCTTCGTTGTTGTTTGAAAACGGCCAAGGAGCGCATCAATAATAATTCTGAAGTTACAGTCGTCGAGTGTGTAATATTTTAGACTTAAATTGGATTCGTACGGGGGCCGCCCTTGTTCGTCCCCGTCAATCACATGTAAATTATCGAAAGATTAATCGATTGTTTAGTGACTTGTTTGAGATTTTGCGGCTACAAGGATTCAAGCTTTTCAAATTAATTAAAGCAATTTTATCAATCGTAGAGTGGACTATTTTTCAGCTGTCAAATTAATCTCGTGTTTACCACAAAATTCATAAACAGGAGGGCACTGACTCTACCTGCAACCTCTCAATTCAAAATTGAAAATTTCAAAATTGATTTTCTCTACCAATTTAAACGCAAATATCATTTTTCAAAATGAAAATTTCAAACAGGAGAACTCTGGCATTCACCTGTGTTTTTTTTCAACTGTGGTGTAATGCTTTATGCACTTTGCTCGTTCCTTCTCAAAAGTGTCGGACTCATGTGGATCGGACTCATGTGGGTCGGACTCCGTTAGGTCCTTTCCTTTTGACCCTCAGGCAACCACCCCGTCTACAAGGCTCATTATCAAGGTCCTTTCCTTTCCGATGAAGAACGTCTTTCACATACCTCCCTATGCTGTTCCAGCTTTCTTCGATCATTCCCTGATCTATAGTGTCCGGAAAGACCATCCCTCCTAGATGAACTCTCAGCACTTCTCTCTCGGGAGCCCATCTCTGGCACTCAAAGAAAGTGTGTGGTATCAGTTTGGGCTGCGTAGTAGAGGCACGCTGACGACACTGTTACAAATTTAGTAGAGGAACGATCGGAAGTACCCAAGTACCCGTGGCCGGTTACTAACTGGATGAAGTAGTAACCTACTTCTCCATGCTCTCTGTCTACACATGGGCCAAGGCGTATACGCTTTTCTTGTGGCTTACAGCCGGTGTGTCCATATCTGCCTTCCTGAAATAGATTTCCCTTCGTTACTTGACGTTACTTGCGATCAGCAGAACGGCTGATTCGACGACAGTACGGTGTGCTGCGCGCCTTTCCACCAGGTCTGGTCTCTTCCGGTACGACTCTTTATTTAGGGTTTCTGCCGGTTCCACTGCATCAGAGAGAAGGGTTGATTGCACTGTTGACCTCAGAAGGCAGCGTTTTCGGGGTTGCACTCCCCACGTTTACCATCAGCCTGCTGAGCAATGTGACCACCTTTGCTTTATCTGCTGGAAAAAAGTTATGTTGGTGTCAATCGTCACGCCGAGACACCTCAGCGTTGGTTCTGTTTGTATGGTTCCCACGCCGACTCGAACTGAAAGGACTTTAGGGATTTTTCTTTTGTTTAAGACAGCAATCTCAGTCTTGCTTAAGGCCAGTGAAAGGCCGTCATCCAGCTGTTTACGGCTCGCATTATTTAGTTCAGCTTAAGTTCGTGTTGAGATGAGTGCAGTAACATCTTCCGCATATCCGACCAGACAGTCGAAGCAGACTGTCGTAGGTGGCATTCCAAAGGTCCGATCCTAGAATTGGTCCTTATGGTACCCCCGATGTGATCCCTTCGTCGTTGTCCTTCCTTTGCCTCAAACAGCAAGTATTGTTCTTTAAGGTAGCCGTTTAATATCTGCAAAAGGTATCTCGGTATTTGAAACGGGCTTCCTAGTGCTTCCAGCATATCCACCCATCGCGCGGGGTGTTAAAGGCGTTTTTGACGTCCACCGTTATTAAAAGCACCACTCTAGACAAAAAGCAGATATGATTTTCGACCTATTTGACCGCCTCGGGTGACCTCCAAAATCACATCGGTCGTGAATAGCCCCGCCCTAAAGCTATACTGTATAAGATCTCCAGCGTTGTGGATCCCTATGGTAAGTCTCGAATATCCTATGGTAAGTTTTCGAATATCTTTACAACAGTTTCTAGCATATACAAGGGACGGTTGGCAGACGGCTGTCCGATTTAATGCATACGTTGTACGTTGTGTCACGTTGGCCTGGTGACTTCTTGTTTTTCATAGTAAGCACGGCTCCCCCTAATTCCTTTAATATGAGTATCGGAAAATTCCCGACAGATCCCAGGTCAGAGTTGATTCTCGCCGGTTGTGATGGAAGTGGGCATCCACCATGTTCTCTGTGGTTGCGGCCTCCATCACACTTGTGGGTTTTGGGGCTTCGACTTTTTTGGTCACCAGTTTGTACCCGCGACCCCTTAGATCCCTGTTGACGTCTTCAACTAAGTCTCGCTAGCATCGAACTTTGCTTCGGTTTATTGCCTATCGAAGTTACTTTTTCGCCGATTTTTACCTTACAGATCGCAGATCTATCTTGGAACTCCGGGGTCCACAAGTACACCGGTTGATTTCCGTCATTTCCTCGTAATTTCATTTTCTAGGCCGTCGATTTTATCCCGGAATTCTTAAATTAACTCGTTTGACGTTAAGTAACAGCTCAAAAAGCTCACATCTCCGCATTTGACCCAAATGAAGCCTCTTCCCCGTATGTGATTCGTAACCCGAGTCTTTCGCCCATTCAAGAACAGATAAGGTGCGAGGAAGAGGACTCCCTGTCCCAGTATTTCTCGCTCAGCAACAGCAGATCGGCTTGCCTCTCGGATGGTAGATGATATAGGAGATTGTTGGCCCTCCTGCTCCTATTTAAATTTGCCTCTAGTATCCGTGTCATTGCACAAGCGCCTTCGCTTTATCCAGTACGTGCTGGAAGGCGCTGCATCGTTTCACAGCTGCTCTTTATCGCACACTCTGCAGTGAACCTAGCCGATCTTAATGCTCTCCCTCTCCAAAAGTTTCGCTGCTGTTACTTCGCCCAACCACGCAACCCTCTGCCCTATGGGGTTAGCTGAGGTTAGCCCAATCCTAACATTCCAGAGTTCTGATATGTCTCGTTAGAGTGCTACCCTCACTTAGGGCTCATCAGCAATCCAGCTCTCGGATATCGATGGTGTGTTTGGGCTCGAGGCTAGACGCAATAGCCTCATCTCCCAGAATAGTCTTTATCGCCTCCCGGAAGACGTTTGTACACAGTTTAAAAACTAAAAATTTAAAATTATATTTCTCTTCAAATATGACAGCTTTCAAATTTCCGATACCATTTGACCTTTAAAAAGCAAAAGAGCTCTGACTTCAAAAAATCGTAAACAGAACGGGTCTGAATCTGCTGACACTCATTCTTCAAAGCCCTGCAATGCAATCTCTTGAGATTCTTCCGTTCCTTATCTCGAAGAGCTCTTAGGTGGAACTGAAAACAACTCTACCGTTCAAATCTTCAGTTGTCACCGTTTCAAAAACGAAAATATTATCAAAGCGCAATCATATAGCATGGCAAGGAACGACATGGTACATTGCTTCGGTACACCAATTAACTAAGATCGTAAGCGTACTAGAGCATTGAGTAACTACAACGACTTTGACCACGACAGATCCGCAACCGGCGTCGTATCCAAGTTTCTTTTTCCTAATTAACTCGCAATTTTATGCGCGTATTCACTGAGAAAGATCTTTCGCCGTTAATTGTAGCTAAACAAGAAGAGACTCTTTATGAATTATTTTCATGATTCCGAGGTTTCTTCCAGTTGTCTTGCCCCCTTCGGATCCCCTTTCTTTGCGGGACTACTGCAATCCGCGCACCTATTACAATATTATTAAAAATTAGAAATGCGTAAGCGACTGTGCGCACTGAAAAGATGGAATATTCACTGGTTACCTGCATATTGCCGAGTCACACAAAAATTTCTCTACGTCACGCAATGCAATTAACCTGAAAGGAAAAAAAAAATTTTTAGAAAACTGTGAAAACTGTTGGGGCAACACGGACACACTCGGGGTCGCTTGTCTAACAAATTTATTAGTTTACAATTCAAGGAGCGTAATAAGACAAGGTTTCAGGTGGACGCACGGATTGACTATGGATAGACACTTACCTTCGGTCGAAATATGTTTTATAATGAGCGCGAAACGGATAGGCCCGAAGACCATCACTGTATCGCACCAAATTAAAAAGTCAATATTTGTAGGAATTTGGTAATGAGTGGCTATCAAGCGACGCGAAGCAGAAAATCAAATGCCAAAATTTTGTCTTAATTAGAAGAGCGTTGTCTTCAGATTGGTATCTGAACGGTGTAATCTGGACGAATCGGTGATTTTAACAACGTTAATTTGACGGTAATTGCAGCCACTCGATTTGAGGTGGGTGGCCTTCGATGAATAATTATGAAAACTTGGGGAAGTGTACCGTGGAATAATATTGCATCGAAATGGATTGTGCAATTCTTTGATTTCGACAGGGTAAGTAGACTTGAGAGATAGCATGTGATAGCGCAGGTGGCAACCGTAACAAAATAGACAGACACCCATAAGTCGATTAATCGAATTTGTCAGTCATAAGGTTCGTAAGTAGAGTTGCGCAATTTATTGTGCCATAACTTCAATATAGACTTTGTCAACAGTTTGATAAATGTCGATTTTACATGAGCGGTTACTTTACAATATTTGGAAACCACGTCGTAACAGCTTAACGACAATGACTTGTAATGTTATGTTGGAATGAAAGTCTTACTATGACTCTGCCTTATTATGTCGTCTGAAAAACCTAACACAGATGTCGATAATGCCTCCATTTACCTCATTTCTCCAATTAATTGACTACTGTATAATACTACTACTATATAACGGTAGATCCACACCAAAGAAACTTTTGTTGTCGACATGGTCGCCGACAAAAGTTTCAATCTTGTCCACATTAAAGGTATGACGCTATATGATGCTGAAGTATGGGTGGAAGCCCTAAGCAAGGACTCCTACAAGAAGAGACTATGCCAAGTGCAAAGGCGCGCGGTGCTGAGAGTGGCCTCTGCATATCGCACTGTCTCCGAGCCAGCCGCGCTTGTGATCGCCGGATCCAACTGCTTGCAAAAGAGCAATCTACCTTAGGAAGACGCAAGTAGGGAGGGTTATTGCGAGCAGAGAAGAGAGGCTCCATACCCTAGAAAAGTGGAAGAAGATGTGAGACGAGGAGACCAGGGGACGATGAACCGC
Organism: Leptarthrus brevirostris; assembly: GCA_964036015.1. Classification (NCBI taxonomy): domain Eukaryota; kingdom Metazoa; phylum Arthropoda; class Insecta; order Diptera; family Asilidae; genus Leptarthrus; species Leptarthrus brevirostris. The sequence continues at coordinate 14,862,763 of OZ038374.1, forward strand.
TAGGCTTATAAAAAAATTTAGGCCTCTGGGTGGACAGAAAACACGGTGAAGTAAACTATCACCTCACACAGCTGCTGAGCGGGCACGGGTACTTTCGATCGTATCTTTACCGGATGGGGAAGACAGCCTCGGCGGAGTGCATGTATTGCCCGGGAAAAATTGACACCGCAGAGCACACCTTTTCGAGTGCGAGAAATGGGCCGCGCAGAGAAGAGCCCTAGAGGCGGCTCACCCACTTCTCGGATGCGTCCACATCAACTTATAATGCTGAAGTGGACGACAAAAATTTGTAACCTGTAAATGTTTAGCAGTTTCCAAATCTGTCGCTGACAAGGTTTCGTTTTCCCATCTAAAATGGAAAATAATTAGTTTGTCAATGATATTTGTGCGCAACGGGACAAGCAAATAGTGCGTCAGTGTTAATTTGTGTTTTTTTATTTTCTTAAAAGATAGCTTTTGCATATTTCAAAAATAAATGGAGTGGACTGCTGAAAAAACTGTGGCTTTAATTGAGAACTACCTATTACATCCCGAATTATGGGATTGCAAAGAGAAACCCTACAATAAAATGGTTTTTAAAATAAAGTTGAACCGACTTCACAAAAAGCGCTAAAAAGCATAAAATAATTTTTAATTTTATATCTATTACGACATTTTGAAGTCGGTGCAAATCAAACAAACCAAACAAGTACAACAAAAATATTTAATCGCCATTTCTTACGATCCCGTAAGTTGAAACGTTCAGGTAGTATTATGTATTACTTTCAATTGTGGTATTGTAGTTGTTTTATTTGTTTAATTTGCACCGACTTCAAAATGTCGTAATAGATATAAAATTAAAAATTATTTTATGCTTTTTAGCGTTTTATGTGAAGTCGGTTCAACTTTTTTTTTTAAAAACTATTTTATTTTTCACTTTTTAGTGTCTTCTACTCTATACAACGAAGGCACAACCATCCAAATCGGTCCACGCGTTAACCCCCTACCACACCTCCATTTCACTAAAAAAATTTCTCATGGTATCAATAAAGAAACATACTCTACCGAACAGAAAAGGAATCATCGAAATCGGTCCACGCGTTACAAAGTTACTACACCTCGCCCTCCCCCTCCCCCACCGCCACCACCATAGGACCCAATTATTCTCCTTTTAGCAATGGGGGATCACAGTCTATACAACAGCAAAAGAACCGTCCAAATCGGTCCACGCGTTACAAAGTTAGGTTCCACCCCCCTTCTCCCACCCCAACAATGTTTTTTCTCGTGGTATCAACCAGGGAGCATACTCTACCCAAAAAAAAAAAAGAATTATCCAAATCGGTCCATGCGTTATGAAGTTAGACTACTCCTCCCCCACCCAACCCCCCACCATGGGCCAAATTATTCTTCTATTAGCAATGGGTGATCACACTCTATACAACAGCACCCCCCCCCCCCCCCCCCCCACCCCGTAAAAAGTTTTTCCTCGTGGTATCAACCACGGAACATACTGTACCCAACAGAAAAAGAATTATCTAAATCGGTCCACGTGTTACAATGTAAGACTACCCCTCACCACTCCCCCCATCCTATTCCAAATTTTTTTTTCTCCTACTAGCAATGTTAGGTTTCACCCCCACCCTACCAAAAATTTTTCTGACATGGTACCAATCGGTGAACATACTCTACCCAACAAAAAAAGAATCATCAAAATCGGTCGACGCGTTACAAAGTTATGCCCGGTCAGACGCGTCCAACTTAGAACCTCTTTGTTTTTGGGAAGTCGGTTAAAAATGATGCTTGGGTTGAAATGAGTAAATCCCTTGAAGTGGATCGATCAGAACTAGAAAAAAAAATTTAAATTTGTCATTTTAGAGAAAATTTATTTCAATCTCAAAAGTTTATATCAAAGAGGCACAATTTTGGTACTTGACCCTCTCTTTGGACATTAAATACTCTGCAAACTCTGCTCTAACTGCTTCAGCTGAAAACGATGGCTTTCGAGGTATAATTTGATTGATATTGATATTGATTGCAGTGATGATCCATTTCATCTCCAAGAACCGGGCAATATTTCGTATGTATCTGCATCTTCCCTGTCGAAACTCCCAACTGGAGTGTATATGCTTTTCGATGTGTTACTTCTCCTTAAAAAGTTGTGTAAGAGCAGGCAAACTAAGAAAATTTTTTCTGCTGTTGTTGGTTCCAAAAGAAGTGGTTTTCTTAATACGCGAAACACAACTGAAAGAAGCTCAACTCAAGCGATAACTGTATATCCTTTCTTTAGAGTCTGTGGGTTGTCTACCTGGATAAGGTTTCAATATATTTTCCGATAGCGGAAAGGCGTCATCAGCCACGAAAACATAGGGAACTTGTGCTGTTCTTCCAGGTATTTACATAGCTTAATTGAATCGTCCAGTGCTTTAATTATTGCTTCACACACCTCCGAAATAATAAAACTAAAATATGTAAAGCTAGCTAGCTACTGATGAGCTAGCGAGAATCGGCACCTCTCCATTAGATTTGAATATAACTCACCTGCAAGCTGATAGCCACATGCAAGCTGCATATTAAAAGAGCATTCAACAAGAATGCTAATAAAAAATTTCAAAGGCCTTCCTCAAGCCAACCTTCGGTCTAGAGACGCAAAAAGAGCTTATCTCACTGAAGCGAAATATCATTATCGATGTCGAGGATGTCAATACGGGTCATTGCCTCATAGACAAGTACTCTAATAGGCTTTATATGCTCTAAAATTACTTGTACAAGTTTCCAGGATGTGGAAGAAAAGGAACCTATTCCCTATCTCTTCTAGAACTCTCCAGCCCTAATCTCTCTGTTGAGGACTAATTTGGATCTGCTAACATCAGAACTTAGTTTGGTTCATTAGGAGCTCCAATTTGTGTTAGTGCAATGGTGAACCAAGGATTTCACCATGCAGGGGGGGGGGGACCCCTTAGTCTTAGATGTGTACTTGTGGGTACGGGAATCTAGCACCAACGTGATTTTACAATTTGCAATATATTTATTTCTGGTAAACGTACAATCTTTTATAAGTACAAAAAAATACAGGTGGTAAACTAAACTAAAACTAAATTAAACTAAATGAATATTGTAACGTAGTTGGGGCTATCCGGGCTCGGCGGATTAATTAAGACACTTATTAACAATAACAGAAGCTCACAGTGTTTATTCACTTCACTGTTCAATTCGTGGAAGTTTATAATTTCATTCATCGAGACTAGCAGCACAGTCAACTCTGGCACAATGAACCCTCAGACGTTCTGAGGTGAAGAAATCTTTGCTAAAGTCATCGGTGGAGTAAGGCATAGTGAGTTGTCCTTTGATGCGTCATAAGGGTCCCAAGTTCGAACCCCACCGGTATCGACAGATTACGCTAAAAAGCCATTTGGGGTTATAAAGTAATTCGGTGGTTCGGTGTCCACCTTAAATACTAGGTCCACTTGCAATCGTTGTTGTTGAGTCGAGTATAAGGACTTCGAGAGCCCGAGAGAAAGGACCCACTTTTTTCACGGGCCATGAAATGGGACTTACAATTAATGGCAACTGTAGGGGATGTTAAGAGGAAGCCTAGATGATAATTCACTATCGCTATCATTATTTTTTCTTAGCTTTAAAAAGGTTGATTTTATTTTTTTGATTTGGTATTCTGTTTCCTTGTCGATTAGCATGACACAGAGTTGGGTGACCTATATTTAATTTCATGAAAGTATCATGTTGAAATGCTACTTGTGATGATTTACTTCTAGTGGCTACAGCTGACCTAGTTCTCAACAAGCTTTAAAACTTCCTTTAAAACTTCCGTTTTCCTTAGTAATTAAATTCTTCTACAAATACGAGCCTCCTCTCGCAGTTGCAAATTTGAGGCCTCCTTACGTAGATACACTAAAAAATAAAGCAAAATATTCAAAAAGAGAGTATTCAAATTAAATAACATATTCTCCTTCCAGGCAGTCAATCTCTAGTGACATTTTCTCTTCTTCTTTTTTTGTGCATTTCTGACAGTTCCAATTGCCCACGTTAAGAACACTTTTTGGAGCAAAAACCCAAGCTAGAACAACCGCTCGAATGCCTTCTTTGACTTTTATCGCTAGATAATTGCCGTCAAATTACATGCTTGGGAAATTTATTGTTCTAGTAATGAGAGGGTTTAGATCGTGCAAGGGACTGACTTTGCAACGGCCCCAACTATACCAGCGGATGATAATGTGTCGTCTGTCCAAACAAAATTAGAGGTTGCGTAGATATATAGGCGCGGTGGACATTACTTTTGGCCAGTAACACCCACTTAAGGACAATTTCGGGGCAATTTGAGTGGAAAGTGACGCACACTCATATTGACATTTTTTGTCCATTACACGCCCCTTGACAAGATCGTTATCGACTGTTCGACTAATAATACGTTGTACCGCTGCAAAACAATGGCCGTCATAATTGCGACAGTAAATCAAAATTAATTGAAACACACGAAATTTTCCCCAATCACAAGGTGTAAACGGTAATGGAAATTTTAGTTCATGTCAACGTGATGCAATTTTTGGTTGGACATTTCCTGTCGTAAGGGAACCAGGACTAAGTTTATGATATTCGCCACTTTAGTTGTAATCTGCGTCTTAATTAGTCTGAAGTGGCTGCTTTTAACTTATCTCGCATGCGCCCGGACTTTATGCTTTGTAATTATAGTCATGAGTACCAAAATAGCATCCTCCTCACATGATCCAGTCTACAGAGCGTCGACGTAGAAGAAGAAGAAGACGAAAACTGGATATAATAGCCCGGACGGCACTCTTAACTTCCAAACACAACTGAATGACGATGTCCAGAAGACAAGCTGAGACCCAGCAGGTTGTCTTTTGATGTCGATTTCGATGTCGATCGGTTGTTTGATCGAAAGTGAATGCTCATACGCCACACTCGAATCCCATCTATAAATAATCGAACCTAAATTTACGTCTGAGTTTTCTCGCACCGGAGCTCTTCAATAAATGTCATACATACGCCGATTTGGATCGGGCCATTTGGCATTTTCCAGAACGCATACATCACTCTGAGGTCTGTTTTTTTAACAGATCGTATCGGAAATTGCCGTTCGATACTATTTTATACTTGGCGCGATCACCAGACCAATTTCTTCATTTTCTATTATATGGGACTGGGCACGTCTCTGTGCATTTGGTCTCCGATGTTTACATTCGATCCCAGCGAGGTGTGATCTGCGCTTAAGGTGATCTTGTTTATTTGCTGTAGATTCTCTCAGACTTTCCAATGGTCTAATAAATTAGGAGAGGTTGAATTGTACATGCTGTCAAATTCTTTCGAAACTCTATTAAAATTTTACGGTTCCAAAATGAAATTTCTCGAACACCCTGTTCCGTAAAAATACCGAATAAATAAGTATGTCAGATTTGCTATTTTTGCAGATTGCTCTAATAAATACGTCGTAAGGCAATTCTGTACTTTCATAAATAAAACACAATTATATTGTCGTGCTGAGCAATTGCGTGAGAATCGAGCAGCTTGGAAAAGGAGTTGTAACTTCCGTTTCTGTACGGTAAGCGCAGAATAGTATGTGAGGTTATGTTTATTAATGTCGAGCAGGTAAACAGCAAGTTATCAGTAAACTAATTTAACTGCGTAATATGCTTTGCATGAAAATTCTTCAGAAAATGTATAAAATCTGCAAAAACCTGTAGCTGACGAAGCACTCATTAAATCTTTTCAGTTATGTGATCAGATCTGGTTGAAGTGCTTTCTATGCAAAATGACTTCAATCCTAGTCGCGTTGCATGAAGGTATAGTACTAAGTCTTCGGTAGAATAAGTAATAATTTGACGCCTTTCCATCCCGGAAATCCCAGATTCGAGCCCCACCGTCGCGTCGGCGACGCATGACTATTTTCTGATGACAGCAGATTACGATAAAATGGTCATTGGGGGTCGCAAAGTAATGTTGGTGTTACGGAATCCACTTTAAAGTCCTCTTGCCCCACAAGGGGTTATGAGTAGTAGAACAGGTCAAATTATTTTTCTGTCCGTTTTCAGTAAGGTTTTACGGGCAGTATCGAGTAGAAGTATAGTGATACTGTAATAGAACCTTATAGAACTTCATTTAAATCTCTTTGTCCAACTAATCAGTTATAACAAAGCAAGCAATATGTATATAAAAAAAAACCCCCAATCAAGCATGAACGTTGTAAGTGCCCCGAGCTTTCCGTTCTAGTTTTTTCTTGTTCTTCCTCAAGTAAGTAAGCTATATGAGTTTGGTTGGTGTATTTATTTAGATGTGATATATTAAATTTATCAAGTAATAATTCCATACACAATTAGAAATTAATGATTCTTGGAAACCCACCCCGATTTTTCGGAACCCTCCCCAATTTTCTGAGACAATGCCTGTCGAATGCCCGATTTCTTGCCGTGGCCAGTACCGGACATTCGAATAGGAAGTGATAAAGACATTCTTTCGCTCCGCTAAAAGGGATGTCAAGCCTTGTAGCGTAGTCCCCCATTGCCCAATGCTCCGTACAGGCAGCCGTCACCTTGTCGACGTCCCTTCGGGTCCTTAGAGGTTAGACTTTCTTTCTTTTAATGTCAAAGTTTTGCCATATCTTCATACATATGGCCCAGGAAGTTGGGATTCTTCATCTGGTGTCGGCCATTGATAGAAAGTCTAAGAAGATATTCCTCTTAACACTCCAATGATTGCGTCACTAGGAGGCACATTGGTGGTCGCGCTGTATCTGTGAGATACACGATCAACTTTTTATTTTACCTGCAATTAACTGGGCCGCAGAGAGATCAACTTGACGCGAGCTAGGAATAGAAGAGTTGATAGCTTGACCCTCACACGTGCGGGGCCGCCTATTACGAAAATAAAAAGCTATATATCTGAAAGATTTGACGCGACAATAGGAGTGTTAACGGTACAAAGCGGAATGTGCACGACCTCCACAAGGGAGCCAGAAAGACCAAACCACCGCCTAGCTAGCTTGTCAGCTCTGTCATTCCTCTTGATGTCGCTGCGTCCTGGGACCGAGATCAAGCGATGGTTAGTCCATCGCTCAGGCGGGTAAGTTTCTCGTAGCATATCTCTAACTATTTAGAGATGATATTAGCTGAATCAAGAGTGTCAATAAAAAAAGTGTTCGATAAAATATCGAAACTGCGCAATGCTGATTGCTGCGTTAAGATTTCACGCCTTCAGAAAAATTAGCACCTCCGCCTGAAAGACACTCGCGTAGTCTGGAAGTCAGTATATTCCTGCGTTGATACCACACTTCACTTTGGAGGCGTCCGTAAATATTTCTATATCATAGTTTCGCACCTCCCCGCCTCTACACTCCATCCCTAGTTGTAATCCTGATGAGGAAGTCTTTGCTGAGACTCAGTTTTGGAATGATATGGTTTGTTCTTAAAGTAGCTAATAGCTCTGGTTACACATTTAAAACGTTTTTGTGGCCGTACGATTTTGCGGCACAGCACCCAGATTCTCTGAGCCTAACTGCACTGACAGATGCGATATTTTTAAAATGTAGGTCTAAAGACAGAAGGTGAAGAATCATGTTCAAGGCGTCCGTGTGACAAGACCGGACAGCGCTCATGGTTTCCACCCCTGCCGTTCTCTGCATTCTGCTGAGTTTTGTTCTTATATACCTTTACTTACTACAGGCGACCAAACTACATAGTGAGCCACACAGTATCTTGGCTTTAGTGGTGAAGAACATTAGATTGGCCTTTCCTGGATTGATGCCCAGTCAACAAGTTTCCTAGAAGCCGAACTTTCTTAGAGTCCCTTTCATTAACTCGCTGATGACTGGGGCAACATTCCTGACTTAATGATCACCACATCGTCCGCACTTGACCCTTCACTTTCCAGCTTCAATACAAGTTTATTCATAACCATTAGCCAGAGGAGTATAGATATAACACCTGGGTGTACAAATCTCACCACTTTAACGATTCTATACCTCCTCTTCAACTTTCAGGTCGACCAGAGTTCTTGAATGAACTCAATACGAACGTTTTTGCAAGCTCTTTCAATATCAAAAGGTAGTCTTGATACATATATTTCTTACTACTACAATACCTCATGTAAAACCATCTCAGTGGATCTACCCTTTAGATAAGAGTGATGTGATTGGATAAGGACGATCAATCAAGGAACTTTTGTAAGTTGATATCAAGGACTCATGCCAGGGTCTTAAGGACAACTGACATTAGACTTATTCGTCTGCAATCTTTCGCGGATTCATGCCCTATTTTACTAAGTTTAGGGAAAAAAACCACCTTAACTCGTATTCACGACTGGGTGCCACTTTTCAGTAGGAACTCCTGAAAATGACTTACTTCTGAAGCATAACGGCCAGTATGCTATTGATGCCAGGGGATCTATACTGAGAGAAACTGCTTATAGCCCACGAGATCATCTCCTCTTTGAAAATTGATGTAACGCTTCCCAACGATGCATGCTGCACATTCTAAAGGCTTGTGTTTTCCGTGCAACTATATATAGAGCCTGGAAAATTGGTAGTCATTAGTAATTTTTTACAAGGCTATGAAGCTGCAGGCTTTAGTATTTGGAAAGGGTTTTGACGCACAGTCAGACGAATAACAAATTGGTCCTACAAGGGTACCTACGTTGTCTTCATTCTGAGGTAGAAAGCAGTGGCCCTAAAATATATTTCTGTCTAAATACATTCAGCATTAAATAACATAAATATAAGGGATTCTGGCGAAATAGGTGTTCTAGTGAGCCTTAAAATAAGAGGTTAAATCTGCTGACAGCGGTGATAATATTACGGTAAAGAACTGGAAGCTGCAGTCATTCCTGGCGTCCGTAAAGCTAAAAGGCGTCCAAAACTAGATTTTGACACTTACGATATTAAATCGCATGATAGATGTTTTCTCCGTAATTTTAGTGTCCCGGAACCTCCTTTCCTGAATCCTTTAATCCCTTTGGTTTTGTTATTAAAAAAAAGCTTCATAAGCTTAAAAATTGCAGGTTTTATTTGTCAAGGACTATTTTAAAAATTTGAAGAAATAATAGTTGTATGTATAATAGAGTTTGTTGGGTGTGTTAAAATTTCGCATTCTTAACTTATAATTTTGCTGTGTGTTTCGCTGCATGTGGTCGGGCGTTATCATGTTGGAAAATTACAGATTTCTGTTGATTAAAGCTGCTTTCTTTTTTAACACCCGAGGACTTGTTAATAATTTCTGTATACTCAATAGCAGATGGGATCTCACGAAGGATTTTAAAGTGTCATTGTAAAGTCGTCGTCGTGAAACTCTTATGACAAAGCCAGTCATTTCAAAATACAATTCGATGCCTAGTTCTTCACGAGTGTGAAACTGGTAGTAGTGGACTACTTATTAAAACCTTTATCTCGTGACATATATCTCACCACAACTTTATACGTGAGGACTTAGAATAAGCTATACTTTGACATGAGCTGTCTGAAAACGACCTCTCTTGAAATGAATTTAGAAATGTGCGTTTTTTCTTATGATGACGCCAAAGGGAAACTCTGTTATGACGCAGTAGGACGCTCAAGGGAAACTCTGTTATGACGCAGTAGGACCTTGGCAGCTCTGTATAAGGGGTTCAATAAAGTGTGATTAAGGGGTTTACGGCAGTAAATGACCATGCATGTTCCGCCTGAATGCTCTTAGCTCTTAAGAGAGGGGAAAATAGAAGATGGTAAACTGTTCTGGTAACGATGAGTTCTCGAAATTTTACGGTACGGCCAAATTTTACTTGTAGGATCTATGGATAAGAGCGTCGAAGAGAGGGTTCTATATCAAATCAGACTAGAAATTTCGTTAAAACAACCAACGTTGTGCCGATGTTCCAAAAAATCAATCTTCGAAATGATCGTAACATTGCTGATAAATTAAAAGGCTTTTCGTTGACAATGGGATGAGTGCTGTCTCAGCCCAAATATGTGGCTTCGATTAATATCTACAGCGTTATCACGGGATTTCTCTATAGAGCCAAAGGGGTACACCAAATCAAGGATGTTGTCATAAGCGAAGTAAAGTAAGTAATAAAAAGTGTTAATAAATAAAAGAAAAAGAGTGGATAAAAGAACAGAACCCTGCGGCATTAGATATAACTTCATTTAATATTATCTACATTTATCGACGAAATAAAAAGTTTGCAATCCATTGAATTGGAATAGAATCAAAACCGATTACTTGAAGCTTTGCCTAAAGACCATCATGCCAGACTCTGTCACCCGAGGCATGAAGATAACGATTTCAATGTTCGGTAAGAAGATTTAGTAGATCTCGAGTAGAACGGTAAGCATGGAAACTATACAGACAAATCGATTCGAGGCTCAATCAGTTTGTAGAAAAAGAAGATGATGAACAACACGTGAAGATTTTCGACAGAGAAAGTCTAATTTACTAAGTGGGTAAAAGGAACTGAAAGTAAAACTCGAAACATTACAAGGGTGGAGCAATAAGTACCTGTGTTCGAAGAGAGGTGACTTTACTAAGGCATCGTACCATTATGTGCCACCATCTTCAAACGACGCTACACAAAGCACAGGACTGATTCATATGTTACTTTTGCCATTAGTATTTTTCGATAAGTAGAAAATCGACCCGTAATTAGTTTATTCGGATTCCGTACCTAAAAAATCAAAGAACTATTATGATGAGCTTGTTTTGTATGCCTGTCTGTATGTCAGGGCACCCACCTGTCAGCCAGCTAAGTGCCATCATTCAGGGCCGCCGAAAGGGTAAACCCCCGGGCCCGGGCTTTCAAAAGGGGCCCCGTCATCTAAGTCACCAGCAGAAAATTTTTTCCATTTTATTTATATATATAAAAAAAAATTTCACGATCGAAAAAGTGTAATATACTAGACACATTTTAAATTGAAAGTCACTCATTCGATTGTATATGGAACCGCAAACGCTTACTCCCGGGCCCGAAATTCCTTTCGCGGGGGCCCGTATGTTATACCCCCGTGCCCGAATTTTGTCTCTACGGGCATGCCACCATTTCTCACGGTTGACAATAAGCAGTTACGCATATCAATTTCAAAGCACTCATTGGATCTCTTTAAGCCAAATCCGCAGGAGTTTTTGCGTCGAATCGTTGCCGTTGATGAAACCTGAATAGATTGTTATACACCAGGGACCCAGTAACAGTTACAGGACTTTTCCAAACCGATATACTCCCAAGAAGGCAAAGATGGTCGCATCGACCGAAAAGGAAGTGACCACTATGTTTGTTTTTCTTTTTCGAATTTGAAAACCATAATTCTTATAGACTTGTTGAATAAAGCGAGCACCATACCTACTACAGTGAATTAATGAACCGATGCGACGAAAAATTAAGGGAGACCCCATTCGACAACGAAAAAGTGTTGTTCATCACGATAATGCACCAGCCCACTCATCCGGAATCGTCGCGACGAAATTTTATGAATTGCGGTATGAACTGCTGCCGTACACCCACCTTATTCGAGCGACCTGACTTTCTGCGATTTCTCTCGGTACCCCACGTTGTCGAAAGCGTATTATAAAGAAATTGAAAAAAGGGAGGGGGGGGGGGGGAGGGTGAGGTACTTACAGATCTCCAACTAATAGAAATGAAGAGAAATGGATGAATTTATTTTTAAAATAACAAGGTCAGTGGCCGGTGATTTAGTGGAAGCAGATAGATAAAACGTTTTGCCAGAGTATCTGTGAGATCAGTAAAAGAACCGATGTCCAGAACACTACTTAAGTGGCCCGATACGTCGCTACAGTTCGCAAACACAAAAGAGACAAAACTAAGGACGAACGCCGATGCCTACTGGAGAGGAGTAACTGGCGAGGGAAGTAACCGATTTTGTAAAGCTTTTGTAAAGGAGCACGACTGATCTAATTTTTGAATACTAAAATGGAACAGGATTGAAGTCTCACACTGAGTATCCAAACAATTCATCACAACTCCACAAACAATTCGTTGTCATTTAAATTTCAAAAATTTCTCAATCCAAGGATTACTGAAATTAGTTGAAAGGTAAACTCCCTCGGATAAGCAAGTAATCTAGCGCAAAGCAATGTATCCCTTGAACTTTGTGGCATTTTACATAATTTATAGATCCATTGTGTGTCGGAAAAAAAATTTATTTTTTACCTATTCAACTCTTCCTGATTAAATATCGTTTGATGGGCGAATCGAACAATTGGTGATGCCCGGACAGAAAAACAAAAGGAGGTAATGGTCGTTATGCGCCTCTTCTGATGTGGAAAATATAGTCCTCAGGCGACTTATTGTTAAGATTTATACAAAATTTATCGCTGATACTTAATCTATTCGATGGCCACAATGTTGCCTCTCTTGCCTGATGGCCAATTGCCAGAGTTGGCTTGCCCAACTTTTTCCAGGCGATTGTGGGTGTTGTCCATAAGTGAGGCCAATAAAAGTTCCAGGCAAACATAAAATCACATTCCTGCCCAATAAATTGATATCTCGGAATTCAATTCGTTGATGGCGCGATTTACAATATAAATTTTTGTTGGAATGGCCAGTTTTGAATTGGAAACCAGAAAGTGGTTTCATAAATTCAACGGTTTGCCCAGCCTGGCCATTAAGGTGTTGGAGTGTCAAATTTTGTGCAAAAATTTAATAAAAAATATTGTTTTGTTGTGTGGGAGGCGCTAAGTGACCTCAATGATTGATGTTTTCGTGCAAACGCTAAAAGGTTACTTAAAGAAAATGAAATTGTTGTCTTGGCACAATAGTTTCACTCTAGTGCTGACTGCATTTTGTATCCTATGGAGAAAAAAATATTTTAATTTTATCCAAATAGCGTGGTCGATGCATAAATATATTTCACAATGAGTGTGCACACTCCTTCAGATATGGTGCGCATCTTGACTTGTCACAATTTGCATATGGATTCAAATCTAACCGTCTTGGGATGAATCTTATAGTATCCCTGCTCGTGGATAGGTGACTTGTGAGTCATATGAATTTGAAAATAACAAGCTCTACGGATAAACAGAATTTACTCTAAGATCCGGAGGGATTCTTGTGGCCACTTCAAAGAGGCTCTATGTATCCTGGTTTTGTTTTCGTTCGCGTCAAGTGCCACTTGGTGCACTTGAGCTAGAACTATTTCAGTAAATATGACAACCGAACTGGAAATTGAGTAGAGATTAACGATAATCTCAGTCGTCTACAGAAAATATATGTTGTCATGGATAGAAAGCTGACTCAGCATAGTATCGATTTTGTTTTGGTTGGAGGATATTTTTCTTATCCTCTTCGAGAACAGAGATGTGATCAAATCATGGAACCACACACACAATCATGGTACAGTAATATGAAGGGTGCGTAAATTTGCTCTTTAGGTTAGTCTATTTGACAGTGCACTACACTCTTTTAAACCCTTGTGGGACATAGGGTGTCTACACCGACCTTCCGCCCGGTCCGGTTCTTCGCTAACAGCTTGCTCCTAACTTCTACACAATTTTCGAATTTATTGTGCATTTTTTATGGTTGTTTGCATTAACCTCCCACCAATAGAAGCTAAGAATGCACCGGAGACATCGATCGACAAATGCTTAAAGAAGCAAGCCCTTCTCTGGGACCTTCTAAACTCAGCAATTTAGACGTTGCAGCTGCATGACTAAGTTTTTATAAAGGCGGCATATACCGTCAGCACATTCTAACCTACGATCTCATTCGTCGATATGATTACTTATCTAGGTTGCACATTACGTCACTTATGACAATCAAAAATAGCGAAGGTGACAATATGCATCCTTTTGTCAATCCGTTTAGTATTTTAAAGGGCTAAGAACATGACACCGACGATGATAAAATTTAATAGGGACGTAAAATGAGTTGGTATTCCATCATTAGGGTTTGAGGTTCAAACCCCCACCCAATTCTGTTTTCTTATTAGAAGAAATAACAAATTTATATCGTCGAATAAAGAACACTGGATCAGAAAGGCCGCGGGTATTAAGTGAGAGAGTGAGAGACCTACACTTTAAAGTGATCAGTCAAAGAGAAGAAAACCACTTTTCTGAAACTCTCGAAAATTTCTCAACTTTCGTCGTAGTCTCATCACCAGACTGGTCGAATGTTTTTCGGCAGCGAGTATTGGTGGAAGGTTGGTGAAAGTAAGACAGTGTGCTAAGATAAATGATGATTAACGCAAATATCTTGGAAGAAGTACTCATGCGGATTTTGTAAAATATTTCGGTAATTACTCGGAAAACAGTACATGTCGCCGATGTCATTTGAAATATGTCATTTTTGGGGTCATTCATGTATAAGGCGCACTCGAATCTCTTTCATATTTTTTTGAGCTTGAAAATCGCATTTTTGAAACTCCGAAACACTTTTCTTAATGACCCGCATTCTTATTAAAATTAGGGGACGAGACAGTAATATAAACTTTGACTTTTTAATGCGAGGGGAAGGGGAGGGTAAGCTGGCGTAATTGTAAAAATTCCTAAAAAAGGAGACCTGAGAATTTTTTTGTAATTGGCGTGTCTAACTGCAGTCTCCAAATTGATCGCAGGTAGGCTTTCATGAGGGTTTTACCTGTAGCGACCACATCAACACCTTCCACATTCTCATCGGGCAATCCCCCGAATGGATAACCCGTTAACATATAATGTTCGTCGGCAGCGTAGATCGTAGTATGGTCTGCTTTACGTAGGAGGGACACCACGGAAAAAAATCATCACCACCATAAAGGTGTCGTACTCAGCAATTGTTGAGTGAAAAGCTGTTTGAGTCCTTGCAAGTGTTGAACGGTGTGAGAGAAGGATGCATAGTGTCACCTTTGCTTTTCTTGATCGTCATTAATGATGTATTGTGCAGCGCCCTAGATGGCCACCCATCGTGAGGGTTTAAATGGAAACTTTATAACCATGATATACACCTGGACTATGCCGACGATATACATCTCCTACACAACAAACAGGGTCATGTAGCCCAAATGTCCGAAGGCCTGACTTGAAAAGATCGCAGAGTTGTTAAAACTAAGCTTATGAGCTTGGATTTTAGGAGACAACAAGAAATTTATCTCGTAGAATAGCTAATAGAACAAATTGATAAATTTTGTTATCCCGGAAGCATGGTTACAGTAGATGACGGAGCTGAAGCTGATGTACAGGCTCGCATTAATCAGAGGTCATTACCAACGAAGACCTACACAACTTTTCAGGCCAAAACAGCTTCGACATCGGTATTCGAAAATGAAAATTTCAATGGATAGGCCACATATTACGAAAAGAGCCAAACAACATCGTTCAACAGGCTATAGATTGGACCGAAGGAAGACGCCGAAGTGGACTACCGTGAAGTACATGGAGAAGATCAGTAAGGAATAAGAAACCCAGATCAAAAAATCGTGGCAGTAGTTCAAAGCGTTGGCGTAGAACCGGACGAGATGGAGAGTCTGTGTAGTATACGTACTATTCCCTAATAGGAGTTAAAAAAACCAGAGATAGAAGAGCAGAGCCCGTGGAAAGCCTGGTTGTTTTGTAGTAAAGTCTGGTCGCTCAAGAAAAAAGGCATAAATTTCGTTAACAAGTTTTTAGAAGTAGGCAGGTTATGTCCTAACGAATAATACTATTCTGTAGAAGAAGCACGTTAAAGGAAACATAGCAAGAGATGTGTATAGAGGGCCAATTCGAACCGATCCTTTTCACAATAATATAGGAATAAGTGAATCCTACAAATCCCAGAAGTAGGGAAAACAGGGAGTGGGTGCTTTGCCACTCGCATACTCTATCTCTCCCTAATTTCCTAGTTCCATTTTGTGGAGCACGGGGCGGGAAAAGGATTTCACCCGATTCGAAAGGTGAATTTCAAACCACCGGTATTACCTTGCAACTCACAATGGCATTTTTATCGTGATCTGTTGTCAGCAGGAAACAACTATGATCGCCGCCAAACTTACTCTACCGACGACTGTCACTCCCGTAGTGTGAGAAAATCGGCTCCATAGGCCCGATTATCTACAGATTCATGTACTGAACGGGGATACAAATCGCCTGTAACATTACATACCTAAACCAAAAAGTTACAGGGGCCACAATCAGTAGCCGCAAACAGTAAATGCTGTTAAATACCAGGATCTAAACAACATAGCGCACGTACTTTAATGCGATTTAGTTCAACTCTGTCCAAAGCAGATAAAATTCAAATGATGCGAGGAGTCAAAGTGTGAAGAAGGCTAGATGATTTTTTTTTTGCTTTAGGTACCGTAGACCATAAGAAAGCCGACAAGGTGAATGTTTATTTCGAAACCTTTTCAGAATATTTGCTATTAAACTTAAACCCAAAATTGGTTTTTTTTTAAATCTATCGATTTATTAAAGTTCAGACAAGTCTGAAATTATGTCGAATCTTATGATCAGCAAACAGACCTACAACCACACCATTTTCTGCATCTGCCTTAAAACCTAATTTAATGCGTGGAGGCGATTTGATTGCAAAAGGTACCACGGTGGAAGCACAAAAATAGAACGAGAGAAAAGGATCTTTATTAGCTGCCCACGAAAAAAAGTCCTTCGCATTAAATATGGCCATAAGCTAAGGGAAAAAATTCCATTAACAGAGGACCCTCCCATGTGTCATAAGGAATGTTGAACCCTTTTTAATTTTCCGTCCCGTCGCAGTCGCATATCAGTAGGGAACAACGCCAAAAGTGAGCTCAAAAAGAGCTGCGAGACACTATAAAGTCGAATGCGCATCCCAGAATACTTTACCACGAGATGACTGTCTTAATTATACCCTTTGGAACCTATTCGAGAAACGAGAGGACCCGCCAATCTGTTCTGTTCAGTTCAGTTCAGTTATGTTCTGGTCGTTTTGTGCTACACTCTTGTCTCAGTCTATGGGGGCTCAGGCTAATGCACATCATCTAACTGGCGATAGCGACCGGGAACAAAAACTAAAGCACGTCCACCCAGTCTGGACTGGCCCCATTTCATTAAGATTTTTGAAGGAATACATTAAAAGGGTTTTCTTAATGATTGCCAGGTTCCCAGTCCCCAGAGCCTGGCAAAGTTCGGCTTGTGCCTGTGACTTTAATTAAGGTGACTCTTAACGGGCACAGATCATCGGTCAAAGTGAATAAATAACCGCGGCCATTTCGAGAGCAATGCGGTGCGAACCGCACAGTTTTACGATTGCGATCTAATCGCGGATTACAGCTATTTCGCTCGTGTTGACCAGTCCAGCGTGCAGTATGATAATAGTAAGTGCACTAAACTGACCGTATCGAAATTATAAACGTTCATTGCAACCGCAAGTGTACTCGCCGAGGTACCTAGTTTGCGCCAAGGAGCGCGAGTTTTATGGTGCAAGCGTTCGCTATTGCTTGCTATCCATAAACATGACTTACGGCAGCTCTTTTGTAATTTGTTGGCAACTTCCGGATCTACTTCGGCTTAGACAAGTGCAATATTAATAATATGCGACTTTGGTCTTGTGCAAAGCGGATTGGCGCGATTCCAATTTTATTCATTTTAATTAATTTAATTAGCACCGCGTCTGTACAGTTGCCATTTCAGTTTCGTGTATTAATTTCACAGTTCTTGGTCAAATAGCCAGAAGAGGCTCACCGACCGGGTGCGATACCATCTAGCATTAATAAATCTGGGGCAATTAAGCTTTGTAAATGGTCCCGCATGTGTCCAATTATTTTACGGTTGTATTGGGAACAACTTAACTAGGCAAGGACTTACATCAAATCTTTTATTTAGGATAACAAGTGAAAGTTGAGGTCACTATTACGAACTAGGTCCCATCGACTGAATGACGACTATAAAGTTTTATATGCTTTGTTATCGTCGCTTCCATACAAACAATAGGCGTAACCAGCATGTGCCATAACAAATTTTATTACGTCGATGGACTTTGCTTTCCATGCGTGATCAAAAAGACTCTCAATCGAATTCCAATAGGAAACAGAATACATTTGCCGTCCATTAAATAAAATTCAGGTTTTCCCATTGGTTTTTGTGTCAACCAATTGCTGTCCTTTGCGGTGTCACCGCATTGTCAAATGTCACTCTATGACAACCGAAAATGTCCTCCTTTTATGTCTGTTTTATGTTTCCTCTTCCATCCCTAGGACTGATCACATTAAAGAGGTTGCGGATCAAACCAGCTTTCAAACATTAAAGCCAACCTTTTTTTTTGCTGTTCACACAATTTTCCGTCCCCTCAACAAAATTCATGTCCCTTAAAAGGATCGCTACACGAATAATGAAAATAGATCGCCTACTTATCCCACAAAAGGACAAAATGGTTTTGTGCAATTGTGTTGTCAGATGTAACATGGCGCAGATGTGCCATATGACAACTGGAATAGGGGATTAGGTCGAGGATGTGCATTATGTCCGGACCGTGATCAATTTTCCTTCGCATCCCTGATTGGTCTCATCTTGTAAATTTATCCTGCCGATGCTGGAACGAAGGTACACAACAGTTGTCTGAAATATTTGAAACGGAAAATTTAAAATTACTTTTCCCACAGGAATGATGATTTGTGTGATGACACAATTGCTAAAGGATCCTGATGCTACGCAAGAAATATGAGATGAATGGACGGGAGGACGTAATGTTATAGCATTTTTGAAAAGGCCATTGAAAAATGTTTAGATTTTGAAAATGTTAAACAACTGGACTGTGATTGAGGGTTGGTGAAAATTCCACCATTCATTAACTGAGTGAACGCCTATGTATGAGAACATCAGCAACAAAATCCAAATAAATCTTATGTGGTCTCCAATTACTTGTGTTTTTCAAGTATTATTGATAGTTCGCTTTACGCAATTGACTTGCACTGTTGGCTGTGCCTCGTCTAGTTAACTGTAGCTTACTTTAAGATCTCTATAACTCTATAAGCAACTGTGTCTAGCTCACAAATCGAGTTCTTGTAGATACATTATTAACTCCAATATTACCCCTTCTTAGAAGTCGCAGATTTAAGCCCCGCCGGCGGTAACTCATCTTCGTTTTCTGCCACCTTAATTCAAAGATGCGCAGTTGTTATTCGAATAAAAATAAAA
The DNA here is from genome assembly GCA_964036015.1 of Leptarthrus brevirostris. NCBI lineage: Eukaryota > Metazoa > Arthropoda > Insecta > Diptera > Asilidae > Leptarthrus > Leptarthrus brevirostris. The sequence goes on from OZ038374.1 coordinate 14,881,809, forward strand.
GCTAAGAAATCAAATAAATTAAGAAATAACTAATAAAATTTGATATAATCACAAAATTTATTTGTTATTTAGAGAATTATTTGAAAATAATTATTTATTATTTGGTGCTCCTTTGAATTTCAAATAATTATTTGTTATTTTTCGTTTATTTATGAATTATTTGCAAATAAGTTGTTAATTGTTATTCTATTATCAAATAATGGGACCTTAAGTACAAATAAATCTCATAGTAAAGAATTTTAGAAAAGACACGATTTCAAATCCTAATTGGATTTGTCTTGCAAAATTCATCCAAAAGAACTGATCGCATCCAGTTGCAATGAAACAAACATTATTTAATAGCTAGAAACTCTGGGGAAAAAATGGTAATTCCTAGTTTATGCCTATTTCGAGATTATTTAATTTTAGTTATCATTACAAATTATCAATCCCTACCTCACTTTGTTAATTCCGAATTTATAATTTAAATGTGTAAAGTTGTGAAACCACAGTGAAAAATAAAACAAATTAAAAATACATTACGTAATGAATAATTATTTGATTATCAAATAACGCATGATCTCTCTCTCTTTCTAGTTTTCATAAGCCCGTGTGGGGCATGCGGCGGGAGAAGAATTTCACCCGATTTGAGAAAATGACTGCAAGTTGGCCTACAGCTTAAAGGGGATTCCGAACCACCCACATTACTCTGCAATCCCGAATGACATTTTTATCCTAGCTGTTAGCAGAGAGCAACCATGGTACGTCCCCGATTGGGTTCGAGCGTGGAACCTCTGGAATGGAAGGTTGTCACTTACTCCATCGACAAGTTTAGAGCACGATAAAATTCAAATTTATTATGTAAACATACAGAATTGTAATTATTCTTTTCAAAGTATATACACATTTTGCGGAGAAAAGAAAGTTGAGTTATATATTGATTTTAAAAGTGACGATCCTCTTACTATTGCTTATTTCTCTGCGGATTTCTTCCGAACTGCCTTCTGTGATTCTACGAGTACCTGTGATATTTCTTGTTCTGATTTCACCCACTTGACGTGGCTCTCCCGCCTACAGTCCTTAAACCCAGTGACTTTTAATTTGATGACGTTTCTGTTGCCGAACATTTGTTTAATCTTTCGGACGGCTACTCTGGTGGTCCTTCTTCATTCCTAAAGAAATGCCAGTCGTCTCTTGCTTATGTTCTCGGTTATTTGTTCAACTTTTCCTTGCGCTCTGGCCGCTTTTCTGAGCTCTGGAAGACTTCTTTGATAATTACTCTCCACAAGAAGGGTCAAAAGTCCGAAGTTTCTAATTATCGACCGATTGCTAACCTGTGTCATGTCGGGAAAGTTTTTGAGGTCCTTGTCTCAGTGATATACTGCGATTTCACTGAAGGTCTTTTATGAGTTCTTTCCAACATGGCTTCCTTAAAGGCAAATCGTTGACCACCTCTCAAATTCCTTAACTGCTCTATATCGGCTATGGTAAACAGGTCGATTGTGTGTTTACGGATTTCAGTAAGACTTTTGATAGGATCGGCCCCAGAATTCTTATTTACAAATTGTCTCTTCTCGGTTTTTCCTGCCTACATCGTTGACTTGATTTCCTCTTATGTGTAGGGCAGTACTCAAGGTGTCCTATTCCGAGGAGCTCTTTGCCGCATTGTCATTGTTACCTCAGGCGTGCCTCAGAGTACCATCTTTGGGCCGTCGTCATATATATCAATGACGTTTCCCTGCTTCTCTCCAATTTTTTTTTATACGATGTGGCCGAAGCCTAGGGGACAACCCATTGATGCGTTAGCATGGTTTTGCCCGGAAGGGAATTAGGGTAAGAGAAGTGAGGAAACTTGAATGTCTTGTCTTGGCTAGACAACAGCCCAGAGACGGAATGGATTATTTTAATTTCTTAATTAAAGCTCACGGGGAGACATGGTCTAGAACCCGGGACCCATGGCATGTCGCTCAGCGATTGATCCATTTCCGTCTCCGTAGAATTTTGCCAGAATTTTGTGTTATGCGAACGACACCAAAATACTTCGCACTGTTTCTCATGACTCCGATTGTGGTTTCTTGAATTGCGATCTGACTACTTTCTATGATTGGCGTTCTCATAATCGTCTTCCTTTAAATGCCGGCAAGAGCAGGGTTATAACTTTTTCCCGCAAAAGGCGTCCTCTCCTTTTCGATTACTCCATCGATAGCGTTTCCAAGGTTGTTTATGTGAATCGAGATCTGGGCGTGGTTCTCAATTCTCGTCTTTCTTTTGAGGATCATGTCGATTCGATTGTCGGCAGGGCCAACTCGATATTGGGCTTCGTAAAAAGATAGTCCAGAGAACTCGATGACCCCTCGTACCTAACCAGACTTCTTTGCTGTACCTTCGTTAGACCAATTTTGGAGTATGCTAGCCCCGTGCAGCGCAAGTTCCTTAGGTTTGCATTGTGCGGCCTTCCTTGGAGTGATCTTTTTATGATACGTTCTTATGCCGACAGGGTACAACTGATTTAACTTGACTCCCTTAAAAAGAGGCGCGACATTTCCAGAATTGTACTAATCTTCGACTTATTGCAGGGAACGATAAACTCACCTGAGCTGCTGGGGGCGTTGAACATTTCTGTCCTGCTCCGCTCCCTGAGAAGTCATGATTTCCTGCACGTTTACAGCCACCGAACGATGTCCCACCTCTTCAACAAGCCGTTCGCTGGCTTTGACGCAGATTTGTCCGAGCTACGATTGAAACGCAAACTTGGGTCGTGTCTTGGATAAGTTCTTGTGTTTTAGTTATTAAGTTTTAAGTTTACATCTTATTTACTTTTTTGTTTTCATTTTTTTCATCATCTATTTAATCTTTAATCCTGTAGTTGTCCTTACTGACGAATGGACAAAGAATTGAAAGAGCAAGGAAAAATATGGACAGAAACCACGAGGACAACCGAGAAAAGGCAACAATGGGACAACCGATAGCGATAAAAAGGCCATTAGAGACAGCAGAGTAATGTCAGTGGTTCGGACCCCATCTTAGATTGTAGGTCCACTGGCAATCGTTGTCTCGAAATTTCTTCTCCCTCCCCATGCCTCACAAGGGAAGAGATGTGCATATCTTTACTTATCTGGTACGACAACGTAAGACTTTTAAAATCGTCTAGCAGGATAAGGCTTAGTGATGACAATATTAGAGTAATAAAGCTAATCCCTAATTATAGCCAGTAATGCGTGCGTTCGTATAGAGAAGGAATAGGCGGAAGAAGGATAAAAAACACAACCTCTTAGCGTACAACTGTTTTAGTCACGCATTTATTATCATATTTAATCATCGTTTATTGACCAAAGTAACAATCCTTCAACTAGTTTCTTGCTGAACATCCTTCCAACACTGTTCCCTGTGGACCACCATACAAATATCAATAAAGTATCAATTTCCAATTAAAATTAACCACAAAATCTTCAATATGAAATCGCACGATAAAGTCGACCAGTAAATGAGTGTTCTATGACAAAAGCAAACTCCCCCATCAGGATTCAAAGTTGCACTATTGCGTGCACGAATGAATATGGAGATGATTTCTGAAGATTTGCAACATTTTCTGAAATTCTTTAATTAACAATAGATAAGAAGCCTCCGCCAAGCACGGATATTCCCATTAAGCGTCATGTAACCATTTGTGTCCACGTACAGTTCAAAATTGCATGTCGCCATATCGGAACAACACACATTAAGTCTTGGTCCGCTTATTTTCCGTCGTCGAGAAAGGGGCACCTCGATCAGTTGCCGAGCCACAATCAGCCTAGAAACCAGTACAGAGCCGGCTCGGACGTGTTGTTCCCTGGAAGATTAAGATAACACTCCAAAATCCTTATGTGATATTTCTTCAAAACGGCCAAATGGCCAGGTATTAACTGGAACAAGAATTGAAGCCTCGGGAGGCCAGGAAGATGCAGTGGATCCGACAGAACAAGAAGAGGCGTAAGTCCCCCTGGACTAGACTGTGAAAATGAGGATCAATGCCTAGTTGGCGCATAGTGCGGCAAAAAATTTTCCCGTTTCACTCGTAGTGGAAATAAATTACCGATCTGCGGAGCGAAAAAAAAAAATTTTAAAAATGGATCGAGTTGATCTGTTCAGTGCTCAGGTACTGTATGAGCTTTAGTCGAGCTTGTACACCTCGTGTTTTCATTGAGCAGTGTGATGCCGCGGCTAGATCCGAGGCTCGGCGAGCTTGTATTGAGATCAGGCATAATCTTCGATGACTGTGTACGAACGGTCGGAAATTAATGTGATCTTGCACGGCTTATGAACGAGATCATCGGCCTGCATGTTGGCATATGAGTTATGATAGTTGGCTTCGTCCACTTATTGTGCGGAGTGAAATTGAAGCACCTGTGCGAATTGTTATTTCCAGGCAGGTAAATGACTTACGTGCGCGAGAAGGTGATCGTTGAACGTCTGAATTCTCTCACATGCATTGCGAGCGAATTAAACGGGTTTTTCGGAAGACAAAACCATTATCCATAGGCTTGTGCAGCGTTTTCAGTTCAAGATATCCGATCGGCAGCTGAGATCAACCATTGACACAGATGATAGTTCACTTTTCCTCTAGCGAATTTCATTTTCGCGATTTTCTATTTTTGCCTCGATCCGTGTATGTATATCGCCATTGACCGTGAGAAAAGATCTGATTTTCGCATAGTTGGCAATTGCTTTGCATCACGTAATTACGCAGGGTAACTAACTGTATGTTGGAAGTATAGTAATGTATTAGGCGGATGGTTTTCCTTTCTTTAAACTATCGTATGTTGCCCACCTGGAAGCAATTTTATGAAATTTGTGGCGGAAGATGCCAAGGAAATATAATTCGGGGTAATTTGCAGTAAGCGATCGTGTCTGGAAAGTATGGTCGAACGTTATTGATCGATCAATCGAAGCATTTACTGGAAAATTGAGTGGAATTGAAGTAGTTTTGATGTAAGAGACTGGCAAACAAGCAATTATAGTCAATAGTGATAAACCGTCTTACGTAAACCAAACTGTATCCAGTTGAGAGCGCAATTCGTTGACAATCATATCAATTAACTTAACAACTTAAATCTTCGCTATCGCTTCCTATGTTTCATAATTTTCTTGACGTAATTTCTCACAGTATGTGTCCAATTGAAGTCCTTCTTTTTACTTCCTAAGGATAAAGTCAAAGTCGGGCTAAAAATTAGAAGACTCTTGAATGATGCCTAAGTTTATTGTGATAGTTTTGGATGCTACGTTTTGTCCTCAAACCTATACAACATTTTACAAATCTTTAGGATCAAATTTCCTTTGAATTTTCTAACCACATCAAAATGCACCGACGGAGTACTTTGGTAAAGAATTTGGAAACACTAATAAAGGTTTAAGACTCCTTGTGCTTCATAGGGGCTTTATTTCCTGGTACGTATTGCGAGAGAGGACTCTCTCCTGCACTGGTAATAGCAATTGAGACACTAATAAATTTAATTACAGATAAGTACCAAAAATTAACACTTAAATTACAGCACGACAGACAGGCGAGCTAAAACGTTCAAAGTTTGAAAAATATTTTTTGTATAGGTAGCAACGTCAGTTTTATATAGGTGGCAACAGCAATTTCATCACGTTATTACTGTGGTTGACAGGCAAATATGCCAGCACACAAATTAGAGAAGAATTTGGCAGATATTTTTGGTATTAATACTATTTTTTTTAAATATTTGTACGACTTAATGTTCTTGTCCTTATAGGTGATACCGCGGAACAATTAACATGGAAAACAATAAAATCTCTGCTAAATGAAACACTTGGTACAAAAAATAATATTTGCTTTTTTTTTTTTTTTTTTTTTTATATATATGATGTTGCCAAAGCTCAGGGGATGCCCTATGATGCTAAAGCACAGCCTTGGCAGGAAAGGAATTAAGGTTGGGGAAAATGGCTTACCCAAATTGCGTAAAGAAAAAATTGTGAGCTAATATTGTCTGTACGCTAAAGATTAAAAATTCAAACGGCTGAAGCAGCTTAGTTCTCACTTGAGTCTTTTTAGACCCGGCTAAATAACACCGGTTTCTGACGTTTCTTATAAGACGGAGCTGTTTTTCGTTGAATCCCCTGTTAGCCACGGCTTTATTTTAAGTTTCGACGTTTCTTACAAGTCAGAGTTTGTTCGTAAACGCACATTTGCACTGCAACTGCATGATCCGACAATTCACACTGTTATGCTAAACGTTGCAGATGCTATGGAAATCTGTGTTTACTAGCAGGCCGTCACATTTGTTTTTATTTAGGTAAACGGGTCGGTAATATTTTTCTTAATAAGATTGGTCATCAAAAAAAATCACCAAAATATTTAAAAACAAGACAAAAATTAACTCTGTAACAGGATCTGCTTTAATCGCTTCCACTGTAAACACAAAAATTGAGGTTAAACTCGTTTGGGTTCGTCTAAGAAAGAGACACAAGATTTTAGCCGCGGCTTAGTTTATCTAGCTGTCAACAGATAAGTGCGGTTTCGTTAAAAATTTGATAAGAATAAGCCGCAGCTTAAAATGCTGGAGTGAAAATGAACCTTGCAACAAACATACTGGGACAATGAAGACAGAAAAAGACAAAGCCGAATGTCGTTCACGAGACCTAGATTTATTGTGAAACTCGGGAATAAGCCTTCAATAAACCCCGAAATAGACAAGTAAGGCGCAACGTTGCCAGTAGAATCAATGGGTGTAGGAGAAACTAATAAAAATTGCAATGGGACCCATTAAATGCAACTGCAAACTGACGAAATTCCAATTGGAAGGTTGAATACTTTAAAGAAAGACTTCAGCTTAAAAAGGATCAACGGTGGTAAAGCCTTGATTTTGATAAAACCCAAAATTTTATGGAATTAAAACAAAGGACAAAAAGACCACTAATAGAAATAAGAAAGTCTAGGACAGAAAGAATAGAACCTTGTGAGACTCCGATGTGCTTCAGAAATAAAATTTAATTTCTTTTATGATAATTTCAAAACTTAGGGTATACCCTATGATGCTACATATAGCACACCCCTTTAGCGTTAAGTAATTTAGTGGAAGAGAAATGGGTTGAAAGGACTAATGAAGGACGAGACGATGTATGCATCATTTTAAAGTTCTAAGCTCCTAGTTAAGACGAGGGAAAAACAAAAGATCGTAAACTGTTCCACATTCGTGAAAAGATATTAGTATTCCAAATTTTACGAGGGTGGGAGCGTCTAGAAGATATAACGCTCAGTGTGCGATATTGTCAGACTAAAAAATTTCACCAGAACAATCGAACCGAAAAAAATAGCGATAGAAGAGTGAAAGGCAACCGACATTCCGTAGAAATTTTTGAATTTCCAACTTTAATAGTTCCTGCCCACATATGGGAATTGTATTCCAGCTAGGTTGGACATGAGACTTGTACATTATATAGTACATTGCGCCAAGTCAGATGGAGTAAAATATATTTCTTACATCTCTGTAGAAAGACCAAACATTTCATCACATTTCTAGCCACTGAAAATATATGGGCCCAAGATGTTTAAAGAGGGCAAAGTGTGTATATTCACTCCGATCGTTGATAAGACGGTTATTTTCTAGATATTTGATTAACTAAGGATTAGATAGCACCTTACTTTTGTGAATGGTTGCGTTAATTTTTAAATTTCGCATTAAAAATTAAGCCAATCTTAGCAACATCAACAGATTCGGATTCTTCGAGAATTTTTACAGAAAAAATTTGTATTCATATATTTATTTCAGTGCCAGAAATATCTCTAAAGCAAGGTCAAAAAATTATCCTGTGTATAAGAAAATATAGCCCTGAGATCTAATAAAACAGGCCAACATTACACAACTCCTGGGTTATGCATACCCTAGATTGGTTCGTATGAACACAGCACTAAATGGTTTTAAAGCAACAGGGTTTTGGCCATCATAAAAAAAAAATTTTGTAGCTTCAATACATATTGCTGAGCAATCATAATAAGGATCAGTTGACACAACAGAAGAGCTTACTCGAGTTTCAGTCATCTTCTGAAACTGGAGTAAGCCCTTCGACAAGGAATTTCGACATAGAAAGACCTTGGTAAGTGGCATAATTAAAAATCAGATAAATCTACAAAATATATCGATGAAGATTAACTAAATAGGCCGAAGGTCACCGTACTAAAATATCCATTCTTAGGACAATTCTGAAGGATATGCAGATCGTCAACAAGTCATATTGTCACCCGGTCGCCTTTGGAACGTGAAACTCTGTGTGACGACGTGTATATACGCAATGGTCTAATATAAAATTTATATTTTAGGGTTAAGCAAAACTACATAAGGAAGAAGTGGACATACCAAATAGGACTGTTAAGACTATCTTGGCCACACTTTTGATAAGCCTCCTAAAGATGGTATAAAAATAGTTACGGGGGATTTCAACGCCATGATTGGCTGAACAACGTCTTTCTTAAATATGTGATGGATGAGTTTGGGCTCAGTAACAGGAACCCAAATGAGGAGTTGCTCGTTAAATTTTGCACCTGACATCAACTCGTCATGGGTGGTTTTTTTTAAACCCAAAAAGTAGCATTTAACACCTTGTGTTTCTCACGACTTCAAAAATAGAAAACCACCGACCGTAATAACATTTTAAAAAAATTGGGTAAACTGCCTTCTTAAGATAAGATCCAAACGCGGCACTCATATAGGCAGTGATCACCATCTAATAACAGCTAACTTTCATTTGTGAAACCCACAGAACACTGACGACTCCATTGACCAAAAATAGGATAGAGCGGTTAACGAGCTTTGGTACAGAAAACATGGGACGATTATTGACTATAAGACGACCATAGGTCAGTGATGCCACATGATCTAAAATTAATTAATTAATTCTGTTAACGTGTAGTTAAATAATATCTCAGAACTGCAAAAAGGAGTCCAAAGACGGTTAAGACGAGATAAGCGTAATTACATCAACGGATAAGCAGGAAAGAAGAAAACCGAGATGATAGTGAAGAATTGTAGAAATTTGCAGGAAGGTCTCTTGCAAGTGAACATCCTGTGAAAGGCACTTACGGCTCCCTACTTGTCGCCGTGGAGGATATTTTGTAGATATCTTAGACAATCTCTTTGGACAATAACCTGTTGATCAGAGCTTGAACAGCCGGCTACCATGGCCACCATTAACACCAGACCTCCGATAAGGTTGGAGGTGGCGGACGCAATTAATTCAGAGGACTTCGGTAAGACCCCAGAAAAAACACCAGCGGAATTACTAAGGACGGATCCCACTGATTCCTGTAATCAAAGAATGTTAAGAAACCGAGACCTATACCAAAGATTGCTTACTACTAGATAACCACCTGCCTTAATTACCCAGCTTTTTTGGAAAAGTAACACTGTAAAACGAAATATATCCAGCTTTTAAGGTCATAAGAATATACATGCAAATAAAGAGTACAGGTAGTGTGCAGTCATTTACTCCTGTCAAAATTATTTGAGAGAATCACTTACTCCTGTCAAAATTCTGTTCTCATCCGGAGAGAATCACAGCCTTCTCTCAAAAAAGTACCGCCGAATCTTGTCGAAGAGAAAATGTACCAAAAAGTACCACCAATAAAAAGAATTCATGTGAATCACATGACTGAGATAGTTACTTGTGTGCGTAAGAAACTTTCAAACTGTCAATGTATTCTGATCTTTTAATGAGTGAAGTATATTTGACATTTGTAAATGCACATAAGAAAAGTATACTAGTCTCCTACCCACAAACTCTCCCGGAAAACTAATTTTTAGTTCTGACTGTAGGGTTGCCCGATGCGGGAAATATATAAAAGCAACCAAAAAATTTTCACTACTTTGTTCGAAGCCATTTATCTAGTAATAGTAATCTTTGCCTATACCATGAAATGGAAAAAGGTGAGATTGTAAAGATTCCTAAAAAAATACTGGCCAAGTGCGAGTAAGACTCGCGTACCGAGGGTTCTCTACCGCGGAAGGGTGCTGATTTCTTTAAAACTGTGCTAGTTAAAGACATCGTTCTATTTTCCTGTAATATTTACATAAGCCTGTATCAACTCTCATTATTGCACATTGGTATTTTTTTAGACATTTTTCATCATAAGTCGAAAATCATGCGGCATAAAAGGAAATGAAAATATATTTTATAATGTACAAATGGAGCCCTTTCATATGATAGCCCATTTGACATAGTAACCCTACTTTAAAATTTGGACCCCCCCACCTTTATGACCTTATTTTCTAAATTTTTCCATTTGCAATAAAGGTGGACGAGCATTACTTAAAACTATTTCAAATTTCAAGTCGACAGCATTAGAAGTTGCTGAAATAAGCAGGTATGACAGACAGACAGACAGACAAATAGACAGATGAAGTCACACCATAAGGATCAATTTTTTTACTTTGGTCCCTTAAAAGGGACCGGTATTGACTGTCTTAAGTTATAACAATTGGAGTGGTTTCTGTCTTTTAACTGCAGTGCTCAGTTCAGTTTGATAGCGTTGATCGCGAGTACATATGGCTTTACGTATGAAAGGCATCCCTGAAAAAATTCCCACCATCATAATTACTCATTATACTGAAATACTCAAAAGTCAAACATCGAACTGTCGAAGCTCTTCCAAGTGCTAAGCGGACTGAGATGAGGATGCATATCTTTGCTATCCTTTATAGTCATTAATGACGTAAAGTGAGGCTCGATAAATAATCACACATCGCGAGGGATTATATGGAAGTTTTTTATATACCTTATGCACCTGGGCTGGGCCGACGATATATGTTTTCTCAGGCCCGTAGAAACAAAGTTCGGGCCCGGGGGGTATAACATACAGGCCCCCGCGAAAGGAATTTCGGGCCCGGGACTAAGCGTTTAGGGACCCATATACAATCGAATGAGTGAGTTTCAATTTAAAATCTGTCTAGCATAATACACTTTTTCGATCGTGAAATTTTTTTTTTATATATAATTAAAATGGAAAAAATTTTCTGTTGATGACTGTTGATCCCTTTTGAAAGCCCGGGCCCGGGGGGTTCACCTCCTTCGCCCCCCCCCACCCTCTCGGCGGCCCTATGTCTTTTATCCAACATGTAGAATCATGTAGCTGAAATGTGCGAAGCCCTATCTTCAGAAGGTTGCATAGCAGGGCTTAAGAGCAATGTTGCTAAAACCGAAGTTACGTGCTTCGACTCGAAGAGACAAAATGAGATTTATCTAGAAGAGTAGCGAATATAACTTGTGGATAAATTGTGTTATTTTGAAAGCATAGTGGCAGAATATAATAGGACTGGAGATGATGTACAAGCTCACAACATCAAGGCTCGAGGTGTATTACTTATTCTCGCTAAGTTAAATCTGTTCTGTTGTAGGGCTGTTTAATATGAAAACTGACCTGTCAAATACCATCTAAGCTTCAAGCGTTTTTCAACCGGTGTCCCCGGCGTGACCTTAACATCCATCAGCCGGAGGTCATTACTAACGAAGACCTACAGGGCTACAGATCTTCGACATACAGGCCAAGACAGTATAGACATCGGTATTCAAAGACAAAAATGGGACACAGATAGAAAAGAGGTAAACTCTAGATTAGTACCCGCACGGGGCAAAACCGGACTAGTGTGCGGGTCGGTGTAATTAACTTTCTATACCCCACAGGGGGTTAAAGGAAACAGAGAGAAAACCCAATGCATAGCAGAAACACTTAATATTGTGTTTCGCTTAGCAGACCAACACAACAAAGCAAAAACATTACTGCAGCCTGTTTGGTAGGTGAATTTTTGATAATCCTAACGCAATCTCACGGAAAGAGTTTAAGGAAGGAACTTAAGTCCTTATTCTTTAGGATTGTGTTAGGTAAACCCATTTCCTGTATCTACAAAAGAACATTAGGGCAGTCTTAACAGAATAGGTAGTCTGAAGGTGATGCTGACAGAAAACATTACCTAGGCCTAGACTGGTCAATTCGTCACTGCTATTAGCAAATAAATAAACTGAACAGCTAACCCCCCGCCAGCCATTGCAATTTTTTATTGATATGTAACTATCATTATCTGTCAATACACAGCTTACTCGCGATACAAGCCCGGAAGCTGACACGAACAGCTGAGCATTGGTGGTGTAAACAAACCAAAAGAAAACAAACAGTAAAGAATAGTAAAAGGTTGGCGAATTATACTTTTTCGTAGTATTTCTTGCAGTATTTTTAAAGTCTCAACTCAATTTTATATGTGTGCAAGGACTTGTTAATCTGTGCTACAAAATTAAATAAAATAATGACGAATATGAATGAATAATGACGGCTTGGTGGTAAAATGGTTTGTATCTAGAGTAGGCTTTGCAGGGCTTGTATGTAAGGTCGGCTGTGGATATTTCATATAAAAATATGGCCATAACATATTGCAATAAATGTCAAATTTATATTGCAACAATTGCAGACAGGAGGTAACGAAACTATAGGATTTCCAATATATATATATGTACTCGCATTATTTACAATTATGTTGGTTATAAACATCTTAATGACACTAGTAGGATATCACACCAATCTAAGGCAACTTCTTAAACAAACAGATCCACAGGGAAAAAGAAACGCTCTTCAATGCTTATTAAGATATCGTTCACACACGGATCCTAAGAAGTGGTGTTCCTGCTTTTAAATTGCCGAATACAAAAATTTCGATCCAAATGACTACGACCTTAATTTGATAAGTTATTTTTCGGATCCTTGTACTGATGCCCACATACACTATCCTCAATGAGCTTATCGCTGCCTTCAATAAGCGGAATCTCACCAAAGTTTAACCAAGTGGGTTTCGTTCAATAAATCCAAATTAATCCGGACGTCCACGGACGATCATCGGATATTTTAGTAGAACTGATGAGATAAGCGCCAGAGATAAATAGCAAAAAAAAATAAAGCGAGCGGGCTCAAATTTAATCTGAAGATAATCCAATAAGGCCACGCTCTTGCCTGTTTTGTTTTTTAATCAGTGAAAATTTACGTTACGCAGCAGCTCACTTAACGCTCCGCTGAAATAATCGAACGCAGAACACACCAGCTCCAGATATGCATACCTGCCCTTCTTTCCAGCATCCCGCTTCCGTTCACCGATGAAATAAACGCGACCGCATACAACAGTGCTGACAAATTTATTTATTGTGAGATCTTAGCTAGGATGAGGGAAACTCATTAGCGGCACGCACGTCAATTAAAATCGCTTTAATGAGTCGAACGTTAATAGGATCGTTCGGACGGTGTGCGGGCGTATCAAGGAAAAGCAACAAATTTTTTCCATTTGCTGTTTGCTTTTCATTTGCCGTAGAAAAGTGGATATCAGATTCAGGTAGCCCCGAACTATTATTGGCATCCGAGTGCGCCTGCGCTACACACTCGTGGTGTAGATTAGCGACCTATGCAAACCTGCGCGGTGAAAAGTAACGCACTTCATCCATTTGGACGGCTTTGCAGAGCACGACGAATTGCGGAATTTTTGTTTTCTCATTTCCACCCTCGAGTGGGTATTCAGGGGAAAATTTACATAATGCGGTCATGAAATATGCAATGAATTGCGCATGTTATGATCCACCTTCATTTTGCCTGGCAGACATGTGTGATCTTTGCGTACCTCAAGGTAGTAAAACACATGCGCCAAGGCGTCAGATCTTTCAGCCAAGTGAAAACATTCACCGCCTCAAAGGTAAAATTGGTAACGTAAATGATGCTTCCGCGCATGGCAACTGTGCGCGCTTCTATGTACGTTCCTTTTCGCATCCAGTAGAATTGGTTCCATTGCGATGCATGCCATTGCGGAGTGATTACAACGAGAAAGTAGAAAATTAGGGGAAAAGTGTGTTTGGCGCAGCTTTTATTGCTGTGAATGTTGGGGTAATAAAACCAACAGCGCTAATGAACTACAAACAGGTAATTGAAGAAAATTAGCAAATAAAGGGCAAACATGATAGCGCCTGTCAGGAGCCATTGATGATTTTAAATTTTTCAAATGGATGAGTGTAAGCCACAAATGCATTTATTCGTTTTGTTCACATAATGTGAAGTATACAGGGGCATAGGGATGCGCATAATTATCAGTTTAGTAGTCATATTCGAACATATTTCGTTGCCAATTACGATAATACGCGATGTTCGTAAACTTCGTGGGCTGTACACTTGTCCCTGACGAAGTTAAATCAGTTCCGAGTACCGAGAGAGGACTTAAGAAATATCTGCAGAACAAATGACCCCACCTGCAGACTGTGCCTACAGAATGTCTATCTTTAGGAAGCCTTGTTGGATCCCAGAGAGTTGGAGGGCATTATTCCACCTCTTAAAACGGATCAGCTTGACTTAAGGAGTATGAAGGGTTAACGCAATAAGCCTTACTGGCGGCGGCGCCTCAGCACCTCAGTCCACCATACTAACCTAAACTATAAAAGCTAGGGAGGAGCTCCGAATAATGGGATAGAACTCTGTGTGCGAGGGTTTTTAAAATTTTCTAAACTACTTCATTAGGAAAAATTTGACTGAAATACTAAAGAAAATAACCTAAAATGTATATGAAATTAGATAACCCCCCCCCCCCCAGCCCAAGAGCAAATCCTGCGCGAGGGCCTGCTTACATACGCGATCTGTTTTCTGGGATTTCTTATGGAGCTGAGTGCATCTCTTACTTTTGCTATGGTGAACTATTTTTTAGTAATTAAATTTTTGTTTATTCGTAATTTTTAACCGACTTCCAAAACACAAAGAAGTTCTAAGTTCGCCGTGTATTTTTTTTATGTCTGACCGGGCATAACTGCGTAACGCGTCGACCGATTTTGATGATTCTTTTTTCGTTGGGTAGAGTATGTTCACCGATTGGTACCATGTCAAAAAAATTTTTGGTAGGGTATTGGTGGGGGGTGGGGTGAAACCTAACTTTGTAACGCGTGAACCGATTTGGATAGTTCTTTTTTTGTTGTATAGAGTATGATCCCCCATTGTTAATAGGATTGCTTTTCTGTTGGGTAGAGTATGCTCCCTGGTTGATACCACGAGAAAAAAAAATTTACGGAGTGGGGTGGGGGGCGGGGGTGGAACCAAACTTTGTAACGCATAGTCCAATTTCGATGGTTCTTTTTCTGTTGTATAGAGTGTGATCCACCATTGCTAATAGGGGAATAATTTGGTCCAAGGGAAAGGGGTGGTGGTGGTGGGGGGGGGGGGGAGGAGCACTCTAACTTCGCAACGCGTGGACCGATTTGGATAATTCTTCTTCTGTTGGGTAGAGTATGCTCTCTGGTTAATACCACGAAAAAAAAATGTTGGTGGGGTGGGGGGAGGAGGAGGGTGGAACCTAACTTTGTAACGCGTGAACCGATTTGGATGGTTCTTTCTCTGTTGTATAGAGTGTGATCCCCCATTGCTAATAAAAGAATAATTTGGTCCTATGGTGGGGGAGGGGGAGAGGTAGTAACTTCGTAACGCGTGGACCAATTTCGATCATTCTTTTTCTGTTTGGTAGAGTATGTTCCTTGATTGATACCATGAAAAAAAAAATTTTGTGGAATGGAGGTAGGGTAGGGAGTTAAACCTAACTTTTTAAAGCGTAGACCGATTTGGATGGTTCTTTGTTCGTTGTATAGAGTAGAAGACACTAAAAAGTGAAAAATAAAATAGTTTTAAAAGAAAAAGTTTTGCTACTGAAGCCTAGATCGCGTATTTGCTATTACATTGACATTTTTTCACCTTGTTTGCACTGCTTGCGTTCTTCTTTTCCTTGTCGCATTGAGCCTATGCTCACACGGGAACTTTAATGACTAATTCAAGTAATATTTCCACGCCGAACAGAGTTAGATCCTTAATCAATATTTTTTGCCAACAGTCAGCTGGTTTGAACATCGGAAATTTGAAGGCCAGAAGCATCCTTAAGCTTGATGAGTTACGTGATATCTTGGTGGGTACTGATATTCAAATAATTCTGGTATGTGAGACATGGCTTCATTCGCAGATTCCATCCGCCTTAGTTTCCTTGCCTGGATATAAGTTGTATAGGAATGGCAGAGTAGGCCGAGTTGGTGGGGGTGTGACTATTTATGTCAGTGATTGCTTCAACTCCCGAATAATAGTGTATTTTAAATCTGCTCCCCTGGAGTTTGTAGGTGTGAAGGTTGATTTTGGGGTTGACAAGTGTTTGCTATCCTCAGTATATTGCCCACCGAATAGTTTTTCAATTGAGAACGCAGCTGAATTAAGTGAAGTATTCTCTCTTACTAACAACAAAAATATCTTAAGTATAGAACGATATCTTACAGGAATTCTGATGGCATTAATTTGTCCCAATGATGAGTGTGATTTCCTACCATGATACGGTTCAACATCGCGTCCATCACTAGATGACAAAGTTGAACAATTTTATGAAATAGTACATTATCTTCATGATAAGTAGGATCTATAACAATAGTTGCCCCTGGTTTACAGCTGAGATTCGGTCTCTAATTGTCGAACGTAATTGTCTATATCGAAGATATTTAAGGTCTAAAACTGTTGGAAGCTGATCTCATTATTAGTCGACTAGAAATATGGATACTTCAAAAATCCGTGCGGCGGTAATACCTGACGTTTGATAAAAGATTCCTTCGAAGACTCTGTAGAGACACTTGCTTAAGGTCTCTGTTTGTGGCGGAGACAAAGTTGTATGCAGTCTTGATACAAACATGTATTGGACGGCGAACTGCTGGTCATTTCGAGGGTACCTCGGATAATCGGCACATATCTCAACTAGCGCCCTGAAAGTGCATCTTACATCTGATATGCCAGCTAGTGACAAGGGACACATGGGACCAAAGAACTGCGTTTTGGGTCGCATGGGCTCCTTTGTGCATTCCTGGCATAGATGTGTGCACCGTAAGAGACCACATAACCAGGGAACTACGCTTTGGGATGAGATTCAGGACTCCATTTTCTGAGCGAGTAGACTGGGGTGACAAGTGACAAGCCTTAACAGCGGCTTAAAATCATATGCACGTTTGTTAGTCTCTGCACAACCTTTGACGAAGAATTTTCTAGTCTATGGTCAACCCTGAACTAAGACTCAAAAACGAAGGCACTCAAGACTTTGCCGCACAAAATTTTTTTTAAGAATAATAAAACTCATGCAAAGATCTTAGTATTATTAGTGTTATTGATGTGTGTTACGTGCTCTTGGTCAGGTTTCAATATCAGACTTGGGCCACATTTCCATACCAGCATTGAGAAGTAGTAGAAGCTTTGGGCCACCTCTGACTACCAGGGATGGCACGAAGTTATCGTTCCAATATTTTTCCAGACTTGGACCATGCTTCGCTTCACAAATTCAGCCAGGGCTTATAAAGATTGGCACAAGCTTGGGCCAATTATGGGTCTTTTATTAAATCCTACATGGATGGCTTAAAAATGGAATACGCCGCTGGTACTAGTGGGTTTCTGTGTTTTTGTTATACGATGTGGTTCCAAAGCCTTGGGGACAACCCTTTGATTCATTAGCATGGCTTTGGCTGGAAGGGAAATAGGGTAAGTAGAGTGAGGGAACTGGAAAGTCTTGTTTTTGCATTGCTGCGAGCTAGACAACAGCCCAGAGACGGAGCGGATTTTTTAATTCAATTTTCAAAACCCACGGGGAGACCTGTTCTCGAACCCAGGACTATGGCATGATGGTCGTGCTGCTCAACCAAATGATAAAACTCCGTCTCCGGCTTTGGACCCAATACTAGGGTTTCAATTGAAATGGGTAATTGGTCTAGTGTCTCTCTAGCTGGTAAATAGATCTGTCTGTCAGTTGCCTTTAATAATTGCCTTACTAATAAAGCACTTAGAAGAAATACCTACTGCCGACTAATAAAAATATTTTCCCGCACTTTAAATAACATCTATAGCCGCAGGATCGATAACCCTTTTCTTCTCATCCAAAATAAAAAATAAAAATCATAAAACGAGTCGACTTGCACTCGCTGCACCAATGCACAGGTAAAATTTGCTTAACGATTTTATCTTCCATTGTCCGATCTTTCTGATACCTGGCTTAGGTCAATTAGCTTAAAATGCAAATCTTCGTCTTGACATGTCAATCCCATATCCACCCCGAAACGTCTTAAGCCAAAATGATTCTGTTGCTGTCCTTCAATCGCCGATCAAGATTATCAACAACAGAAAAGAGAAGCGCCATGCGCTAGAGGATTATACGGTCCAGATCTTCTTGAGCATAATTTTTGTAATAAAATATGAAACAGTCCTATTTTGCGGTGGGAATCAAAAGGGCAACCTGACATGGATAAACTTGGTTCAGTAATGTGGAAGGTAGATAAAAAGGGCAAGGGGTGTCCTGGGATACCTGTCCATTTGGCAGTTTTAGCGTGAACAATAGTAAGTGAGAAGATATGTATCGGGTGATAGTCTTAGCTTGAGTCCTTTCTGGTTGTTTTTGTTGTTGCTGTTGGTGCTCCGAGGACCCCTTGTTGACAGCAGCACAAAAGAAAATCACCCGCAATTTGGCTGTATACAATGAAAAAGGCTGTTCAGGTCCCTTTGTCGACACCGGCAACCAGAAGGACTGCTCATTTAGATTTTGAATGCTCCGATGACTATTACACTGCCACCCACTGAGCCTAAACATCAGGTGAATAGAAACAAGTGCACAACTGTTGCGTATCCTTTTATTTGTCAGAAATCTTGATTAATTGATTATCATTCGTCACGTGATCTTTTTTTATCGATAGAATGCAGAACAGAATAGTATTCTAAATTCGTTTTTTATGGGAATTGCATTGGATGCTAAAAAGTGGAATTTCTTCGGATAGGACGGGATACTCGAAGACGATTGACAACGAAAAGAAATTTAAACAATCGCAAGTTTCTATCAACCTTACCTAAATACCTAAGTTGTAGCCAATTAGGTACTAAATGCAAAGCTTCTCCGTTTAAGGTACTATCACTTGACATTACACGTGTAATTGACTAAAAATAGTAAGCCCCCCCGTATATGGTAAATGTTGATTCGAAAACATTTGAATTTTTTGGCACGAGCGATAGATCGAATCGAATATCGTGTCCGAAACTAATTGAAAAATTGTCTTCGGGGGGCGCTGGGCAGAGCAAAACAAAAAGGTGAAACGGTCGAGGTTATGCCAACAAGTAAGCCCGCATTTGGGAAGCTAGCCAAACCAGTACAGGTACGAGAAACATTGAATCGTAAATTAAAACTGTCGATTTTGCTCATTAATCACGCGTTGTTTATGGCGTCCTCTGTTGACACTTCCACATACCATCAAAAACTTCACAACTCCACTCCGGTACAGGCAATCTTTGGAGCCATCTACAAAACTACAAATTAAAAGTCTTCTAGTGATTGATTAGTTTACACTGCCCCAAGGAAAGTATCGACGTATCGTGTGTGTTTTTATTTCATTTAAAATTATGATTCAGAACCGTTTTTTTTCATTAACTTAGAATGAGTCGAGACGTTTGGATTGCCTTAATTACCTAGAAATGCTTTTTTGGATTTTTTTCCTAGCTCTGTGTGGCGAGAGATAAGTACAATGATCTAAAATAATTGTCTAAATGCAGAGGACCCAATATTCAACCATATTTCAATCTTCATCTGCGTATTCTGTGGGTTTTGAGGGAAAAGAACAAAAATATGTCCAAATTTTCGGATTTTTGTTAAGGTTGTCGACAAATCGAAGAATTTATGCAATTATAAGTATCTCTCCTTGTAAAATAAACATAAAAGAATCTCACTTTCCTAAACAATAACTCCTTTTTTTACCCTTACAATTCTCTATTGAATTACCATGCTTTTACCTTAAATAAACCTCAACGAGTTAAAAACCCGACGGAGCGGGATATTCCAGGTCCCACAACCTCTGGAAGTGAAGCTACCTCAGGACCAATCCCAATCGCATCGAGTGTAAAACAACCCGTGGGATGGACAGCTGCGGTTCCCTCTACTTCTAGAGATCAAAGCCTGGAACGCACCGCATCAACAACTGGCAACAGGTTGCAGAAGTTTCGAACCGCTCCGGTTCCCTATTGGCATCGGAAGGGACACTTGCGGCGCCAAGCGCTCAGGTGTCTGAAATGAACACAAGCAGGTTCTGAACTAAGGAGGACGAAGAAGCAAATTTGGAAGACCTTCTATGCGGGGATCAATTATCTACCTGTTACAGCACGTCTCCAAAAAGTTCTCTCGAAAGATCACTCCAATGGCATCAGACTACACCAGACAACCATTGGCGTAGCTAGGGAGTTTTCCTAGGGTGGGCAGCCGGTCAGCGGATCAGCCACCGCAAGGTTTCAATTTCGGTAACCCGATAAGAGATCAACTAACTTTATAGTAGAATTGAAAAATTTTGGAAGTAACCAATGAAAAGAGAGATACATAAGTAGTGCCTCGTAATATTGGAGTTTATTCACTCTCCTCATGAAAAGTGGCGCCTTCCTCAACTCTGCAGTAAAGTTGAAAGTCTGACGACGCAGCTAAATATAAAATAAAAAGTGGACTTTGGCTATAGAATAGTTGATATTTAAAAAAAGAAATTAAGAAGCAATCAAGATTTAATATTTATTACACTCAAACGATTAAGCAATACAAAACAAAATTAAAAAACATAATGGTAAACAAAGATATTTTCTTGTTAATTAAATTTTAGTTTTCTATGTTTTTCACTGAACCGGTTTAAGACTGCCTCAGAAGTGATTATATTTTTCACTATTTAATTTTCTATATGCAGCAAAGACATAGGCGAGAAACGATTTTGGAGCATAGTTCTTCTTAACCAGGTTTTTATTCGCCGCATTGCAGGGAAACTCCTTTCACAACTGGCGGAGCTCACTGGGAGAGCTAATGCTGCCTGAACCAGAAAACTCCTTTTTAATATGTTCTTTTTAAATTTTTTATATTTATTTCACAATTTTTCAATTGTAACATGTTTTTCATTATTATGGCTTCGGCATTCATGGAATCAATTTTTAAAATATCTTTATAATTATTAATAAAATCATCTGCATTCCCCATATCTAATTTTAGGAAGGCGTCTACTGCATTCGCCAATGGAAGGTTTTCAAAGCGCCGTTTTAAGTTGACAATTATGTTTTCTATCACCTGGCTATAAATATTTATCTTCCAGTAGTCTTCGGGTTAAGTGTCGGTCGGCAAATCCACGGTGTTACTTTTGCCAACAGTTGTCTCTGTATAAAAATCCTTTTGTTGACGCCTCTTTTTTGATACTCTGACAGGTTCTACGAAAATTCCATGCTTTTCAGCTCGATGTCTTTCCAAATTTTAAATTCATTTCTAGTTGCATCAAAAGTACGAGTATAGATTGTACTTGCTATTAAATCACTAGCCTGAGACAGAGTTGCATTTTTGGTCTGAAAAAATTTACTCAGTACATTCACTGTAGTGAGAACTGAGTGAAATATATGAAATGATATGATAAACTCTGGTTTAGTCATAGTCGTAAACAATCTCAGTGCTTCTATGGCATGTTTGTAAAGATTATCCGCGACCTCTTCATCCAAAGCCAATTTATTGGCTTCATAATTGGACAGCACTGTTTTACAGTTTTCGAAGCGGCAACTCCATCTTGTAGTACTTAGACCTCCGATTTCGCAACTGGTCCTTATTCCGAGAGATTCTTGTATCTTTTTAAGACTGGCATGATGACCGGGCTGTGAAAAATGAATGTATAACGATTCGATTCCATTAAAAAAAGGAATCGACAACCACCAAATTCACTTTATGCGCTAAACAATGGATATATATGGCGTGAGGGTGAGGGTGAGGAACATCGCCCAATTGGTTTTTGTTCAGTGTCTCCGAAATCTCTGTCTCTAGACGTCGAATAATTAATAAAACGACTTAACTATTTAACTGCATCAACTTTGCATTACTTTTTGTAGTTAAATCGTTTTTGCCCGGAAATTTTCTAGGATTCGTTTTTGCCCGGAATCTCACGCGATTCGTTTTTGCGCAGAACATTTTCTAATCCACTTTTGCCCGAACCTAATAAATAGGTCACTTTTACTCTCAGCCAGTCAAATATCTTTACGAGGAATGGTATCGAATGTTTTTCTGAAAATAAAAATAATGAAAACAGT
Source organism: Leptarthrus brevirostris (assembly GCA_964036015.1). Taxonomy (NCBI): domain Eukaryota; kingdom Metazoa; phylum Arthropoda; class Insecta; order Diptera; family Asilidae; genus Leptarthrus; species Leptarthrus brevirostris. The sequence goes on from OZ038374.1 coordinate 14,903,917, forward strand.
ATATTTATTCAAGCCAGTCGATTTTTCTAGGGTGGGCAATAAGCTTTGTAGGGTGGACAGTGCCCACCCTTGCTCCCCCCTAGCTACGCCCATGCAGACAACTGACGGGTCCTATACCATCGACTCAGAGAAACATTAAAACTACTCTTGGAAACACATTTCCCTGAGCGTTTAGAAATCGAAGAACCTAGAGGCACTCAGTCAACTAGCGCGTACTGTGGATCAACACGTCGACTGAGGAGCATCTCGGAGAAAATATTCACAGCTGGGAAAGTAAAGTGGGCCATCAACTCCGGCGAAGGCATCTTTCCACCTCTTCTGCAGCAGGGTATAGAGGATCTGTTGCAAATAATTATTAAAATCTGTCTAGCTATCAGCTCAGCTGTACCTCTAAATTATGGATAGAGGTAAGCGTGGCCTTTATACCCAACCGTCGAGGGCGACCAATTTCCATCAACTCGCTCATGGTACTTAGAAACTTTCCTGATACCAGTAAGGCCAGGTCGTCTGCATAAGCCACCACCATTATCCCATCTCTTTCAAGTGAGATCAGGATATCGTTGACCACTAGGAGCCACAATAATGGGTGTTCCTCTGTCTACGGAACTGACTCTCTCGTGTTTGCCCAGTTTTGTGTGGATATGACGGCTTGATAACATTGCACCAATCCACTGGCAGATAGAGTGGTCTGTACCGTGAGACATAAGGGCATCGTGAATTGCTTCAGCGTTGACGTTGTTGAAAGCCCCTTCAATAACAATAAACACCCTCAACGTGTATTCCCTGTTACTAAGTGACTGCTCAACCGTTCTTACTACTACATGCAGCGCAGTTTCAACTGACTTCCCCTTTGTATATGCGTGCTGGGAGCCACTAACCCCTCTTGGTAGAATACGCTCACTAGCGATTATGTGTCCACTTTTTCCTGCCTTGGGGATAAAGATCACCTTGACCTGTCTCCAAGCTAGAGGGACATAGGAGTGGAAGAGGCAACTTTTAAATATCACCCTAAGCCACGGAATAACTGAAGCCTGTGCTTTTTGCAGCATGATAGGCCCGATCCCGTCTATTCCTGGTGACTTGTATGGTGCAAAAGTCTTAATTGCCCATTCAACCCTGTCCTGTGCTACTATGTAGCTGGCGGAATCTAGGATTGGTAGCTCCGATTTAGCCGGTCTACCAGAACAACTTGCCGCCCTATTTGCGTCCGAGTTACCGGGAAAATGCGTGCTCATAAGCAGTTCCAGTGTCTCCTCTACCGATTCTGTAAAGGAAACATCGCCCGGCATCAAGAAAGAGGGAACACTGGGACCGCTTGCGAGGGCCTTCCTGAGCCTAGCAGACTCGCTTGCACTCTCAATGGACTCACAGAAAGCCCTCCATGAAGTGCGTTTGGCCTTTTTAATGGAGTTTTTATACTCTTTTAGACCCCTTTTGTAGGCGGTCCAATCCTCAGCTGTTTTTGTTGACTTAGCCCTATTGAAAAGCCTCCGCGCCTCCCGTCTTAACGCGCTCAGGCTCCTGCTCCACCAAGCAGGGTAAGACTTCTTGGGTGGTCTGCTTAGCGGACAGCTTTCCTTGAAGGCGTCAGTACACGACAACCATTGGCGTAGCTAGGGAGTTTTCCTAGGGTGGGCAGCCGGTCAGCGGATCAGCCACCGCAAGGTTTCAATTTCGGTAACCCGATAAGAGATCAACTAACTTTATAGTAGAATTGAAAAATTTTGGAAGTAACCAATGAAAAGAGAGATACATAAGTAGTGCCTCGTAATATTGGAGTTTATTCACTCTCCTCATGAAAAGTGGCGCCTTCCTCAACTCTGCAGTAAAGTTGAAAGTCTGACGACGCAGCTAAATATAAAATAAAAAGTGGACTTTGGCTATAGAATAGTTGATATTTAAAAAAAGAAATTAAGAAGCAATCAAGATTTAATATTTATTACACTCAAACGATTAAGCAATACAAAACAAAATTAAAAAACATAATGGTAAACAAAGATATTTTCTTGTTAATTAAATTTTAGTTTTCTATGTTTTTCACTGAACCGGCTTAAGACTGCCTCAGAAGTGATTATATTTTTCACTATTTAATTTTCTATATGCAGCAAAGACATAGGCGAGAAACGATTTTGGAGCATAGTTCTTCTTAACCAGGTTTTTATTCGCCGCATTGCAGGGAAACTCCTTTCACAACTGGCGGAGCTCACTGGGAGAGCTAATGCTGCCTGAACCAGAAAACTCCTTTTTAATATGTTCTTTTTAAATTTTTTATATTTATTTCACAATTTTTCAATTGTAACATGTTTTTCATTATTATGGCTTCGGCATTCATGGAATCAATTTTTAAAATATCTTTATAATTATTAATAAAATCATCTGCATTCCCCATATCTAATTTTAGGAAGGCGTCTACTGCATTCGCCAATGGAAGGTTTTCAAAGCGCCGTTTTAAGTTGACAATTATGTTTTCTATCACCTGGCTATAAATATTTATCTTCCAGTAGTCTTCGGGTTAAGTGTCGGTCGGCAAATCCACGGTGTTACTTTTGCCAACAGTTGTCTCTGTATAAAAATCCTTTTGTTGACGCCTCTTTTTTGATACTCTGACAGGTTCTACGAAAATTCCATGCTTTTCAGCTCGATGTCTTTCCAAATTTTAAATTCATTTCTAGTTGCATCAAAAGTACGAGTATAGATTGTACTTGCTATTAAATCACTAGCCTGAGACAGAGTTGCATTTTTGGTCTGAAAAAATTTACTCAGTACATTCACTGTAGTGAGAACTGAGTGAAATATATGAAATGATATGATAAACTCTGGTTTAGTCATAGTCGTAAACAATCTCAGTGCTTCTATGGCATGTTTGTAAAGATTATCCGCGACCTCTTCATCCAAAGCCAATTTATTGGCTTCATAATTGGACAGCACTGTTTTACAGTTTTCGAAGCGGCAACTCCATCTTGTAGTACTTAGACCTCCGATTTCGCAACTGGTCCTTATTCCGAGAGATTCTTGTATCTTTTTAAGACTGGCATGATGACCGGGCTGTGAAAAATGAATGTATAACGATTCGATTCCATTAAAAAAAGGAATCGACAACCACCAAATTCACTTTATGCGCTAAACAATGGATATATATGGCGTGAGGGTGAGGGTGAGGAACATCGCCCAATTGGTTTTTGTTCAGTGTCTCCGAAATCTCTGTCTCTAGACGTCGAATAATTAATAAAACGACTTAACTATTTAACTGCATCAACTTTGCATTACTTTTTGTAGTTAAATCGTTTTTGCCCGGAAATTTTCTAGGATTCGTTTTTGCCCGGAATCTCACGCGATTCGTTTTTGCGCAGAACATTTTCTAATCCACTTTTGCCCGAACCTAATAAATAGGTCACTTTTACTCTCAGCCAGTCAAATATCTTTACGAGGAATGGTATCGAATGTTTTTCTGAAAATAAAAATAATGAAAACAGTATATTTATTCAAGCCAGTCGATTTTTCTAGGGTGGGCAATAAGCTTTGTAGGGTGGACAGTGCCCACCCTTGCTCCCCCCTAGCTACGCCCATGCAGACAACTGACGGGTCCTATACCATCGACTCAGAGAAACATTAAAACTACTCTTGGAAACACATTTCCCTGAGCGTTTAGAAATCGAAGAACCTAGAGGCACTCAGTCAACTAGCGCGTACTGTGGATCAACACGTCGACTGAGGAGCATCTCGGAGAAAATATTCACAGCTGGGAAAGTAAAGTGGGCCATCAACTCCGGCGAAGGCATCTTTCCACCTCTTCTGCAGCAGGGTATAGAGGATCTGTTGCAAATAATTATTAAAATCTGTCTAGCTATCAGCTCAGCTGTACCTCTAAATTATGGATAGAGGTAAGCGTGGCCTTTATACCCAACCGTCGAGGGCGACCAATTTCCATCAACTCGCTCATGGTACTTAGAAACTTTCCTGATACCAGTAAGGCCAGGTCGTCTGCATAAGCCACCACCATTATCCCATCTCTTTCAAGTGAGATCAGGATATCGTTGACCACTAGGAGCCACAATAATGGGTGTTCCTCTGTCTACGGAACTGACTCTCTCGTGTTTGCCCAGTTTTGTGTGGATATGACGGCTTGATAACATTGCACCAATCCACTGGCAGATAGAGTGGTCTGTACCGTGAGACATAAGGGCATCGTGAATTGCTTCAGCGTTGACGTTGTTGAAAGCCCCTTCAATAACAATAAACACCCTCAACGTGTATTCCCTGTTACTAAGTGACTGCTCAACCGTTCTTACTACTACATGCAGCGCAGTTTCAACTGACTTCCCCTTTGTATATGCGTGCTGGGAGCCACTAACCCCTCTTGGTAGAATACGCTCACTAGCGATTATGTGTCCACTTTTTCCTGCCTTGGGGATAAAGATCACCTTGACCTGTCTCCAAGCTAGAGGGACATAGGAGTGGAAGAGGCAACTTTTAAATATCACCCTAAGCCACGGAATAACTGAAGCCTGTGCTTTTTGCAGCATGATAGGCCCGATCCCGTCTATTCCTGGTGACTTGTATGGTGCAAAAGTCTTAATTGCCCATTCAACCCTGTCCTGTGCTACTATGTAGCTGGCGGAATCTAGGATTGGTAGCTCCGATTTAGCCGGTCTACCAGAACAACTTGCCGCCCTATTTGCGTCCGAGTTACCGGGAAAATGCGTGCTCATAAGCAGTTCCAGTGTCTCCTCTACCGATTCTGTAAAGGAAACATCGCCCGGCATCAAGAAAGAGGGAACACTGGGACCGCTTGCGAGGGCCTTCCTGAGCCTAGCAGACTCGCTTGCACTCTCAATGGACTCACAGAAAGCCCTCCATGAAGTGCGTTTGGCCTTTTTAATGGAGTTTTTATACTCTTTTAGACCCCTTTTGTAGGCGGTCCAATCCTCAGCTGTTTTTGTTGACTTAGCCCTATTGAAAAGCCTCCGCGCCTCCCGTCTTAACGCGCTCAGGCTCCTGCTCCACCAAGCAGGGTAAGACTTCTTGGGTGGTCTGCTTAGCGGACAGCTTTCCTTGAAGGCGTCAGTACACGCTTTCGATAATTCCTCCACTGAAGCATCAAGGGAGAGGGTGTTTTCGAGAATCTCGCAAGTTGGTGCTGGTACGCTTTGCGCTACTCGTCTTTTAAACTCATCCCAGTCTGCTCTGACCTAAAGGGGATGCGAGGCTCTGGCAGGAGGTTGATTCTGAATCGTATCCAGCAGTGATCCGAAAACGACCTTTTTCCCGATACTCTCCAGTCCTCCACCTTTAGATCATTTGACTCCGTTACGAGTGTCATATCTAAAACCTCTTCCCTATTTGCTGTAATAAATGTTGGCCTGTTGCCCCTCTTACAGATACTAAGTCTAGAATTTTAAATGAAGTTGAAGGGGTTATTCCGTCTCTAATCGGTTTAATTTATACCGATTCTTGTAAATAGTAAAAAGTTCGGCCCAGTTGCAAAGCTGCACCCATTGACTCCCCCTCCCCCTACCCACTCACAAGGCCAGGGTACAAAGTTATACTCGGTCATATATAAAAAAAACTATGGGTTTTATTGGGAACCTTCCCTTTTTTTTGGGAAGTTGTTTAAAAATTAAATAATATTTAGGAAGTTTTCCCTACATACCACAATGATCCAGCATTACACCGACAAAACCGCTCTCAGAAAACATAGAAAATTTTTTTAGTTAATTTCATCACTAAACTATCCCAATATAAATTGCTTGCAAAATTGTTTGCGATAAATTGCTTCCGATAAATTGCTTACGACAAATTGCTTGCGATAAATTGCTGGCGATAAATTGCTTGCGATAAATTGCATACGACAAATTTATAAGTTATGAGTATTGTGGCCCTCCCCGATGTCAGCTGGAAATTCTCAAATTTACAAGATTGTTTTCCTTTAGCCATCACGAGTGCGCACTATGATCATTCTTAAATAGAGAGCGAAAATGCAGCATGGGGTAGAATTGACAATCTACAATGGTCATTCATGTATGCGAGAATAAGAGAACGCTGTGGGATTGAGCGTTCTCTTTTCTCAAGAAAGCAATAATGACATGGACATACTACTGAGCTTGCTATAAGTTATGAGATCCTGATACTTCTCTGCTTATGTCGGGAGCAGGTTCACGAAAAAAAATCGTTTTCTTCGCTTGACCGCTTTCGTGTCGTGGCCCTAAGCTAAAGCTGAATTGACGGCAGTCGATTTTCATCCTAAAATTTTTTTAGCTTTGTCCGATCTCATTCTGATTATTGTGTTCATTCATAAATGGGAGAGTGAAAAAGTAGTATGGAGTAGAATTGACAAGATTTACGTTCTCTTACTAACAACAAGAAAATGAGAGCAAATGCACCTTGCTATGAATTATGAGCTCCTCATCCTTCACGGCCTATGTCGGCTGCAAGTGAATGAAAATTGTTTTCTTCATTCGACAATATCTACCGCAAATGCTACTTAGAGGGTGGTTGGGTGGCAGTGGAATTGAGAAAGCACGCGTAATCAGCTCATGGGCAAAAATAGTGGCGAACTTCCCCTTCTACTCATGTCGGCGATTAGGTTATGACATCGCCCACTTTCAGTGTATAGTGGTCATTCATGAATGCAAAAATAAGAGAGCGTTGTGGCCCACACAACTTGTGGGGTTGAGCGTTCTCTTCTCTCAAGAAAGTCATAATGGACATAAAGCTGAGCTTGCTATAAATTATGAGATCCTGATCCTCCACTGCTTATGGCAGGAACAAGTTCACGGAAAAAATCGTTTCTCCCGTTTGACCGACTGTGCCTAAGTGCCTAAGCTAAAACTGAATTGCTTGCTGGGAGTCAATTTTCATGTTAAAAACATTTTTTTATTTTTTTTCTATCTCATTCTGTGTGTTGAGCAAATGTACCTTGCTACGAATTTTCAGCTCCTGTTGCCTCGTCGTCTAGTCTAGAGTGGCATACAATTTTTTCCTTGTACTTCTTGCGCCCTGTCGTTTTTTACAACTGTTGCCTCGCAGTAGATTTGTCAAAGTACTCGCCTCCAATTATGCGTAAAAATATTGACGAACTTCCCCTTTTTCTCTATAGTCGACGATCATCAATGGCACATTGGTATATTGGGCTGGTCATTCATGAATGCGGGAGTGAGAGAGTGGGTGTACATTTTGTGTAAACGGCATCGTCTTCTTTTTATTAAAAAAAAAAATATGATAGTGACGAGCACATTCAGATGAACATTCTACAGGTTCTGCGATCCTGTTCCTCTACGGCTTATTTCGGGGGGGCAAAGTTCATGTCAAAAAATCGTTTTCTTTGACAATAGAAATTCATGAAATGTGGAAAACCGATGGAAAGTGTACCTACCCTTATTTCCCCTTTTCTGCAAATTCAAAACGGGCGGGACGGGTTTTGTTTCTAAAAACAGTTAATTATAGTAAGCATTTAAAACAGGGTGGAATTTAGCTTGTGAGTATTTTCCTGTTTTATACTTTTTTGTAAAATGAAATCAAAAAGATTAGGATATACAAAATTCGACTTACTTGCGACGTAGGGTACTGTACTGTACTGTAATTTTTCTTTTTTATAATGAATGTTCGGGAAACATGTGATTTGTAAACGTTGTATAATTTTAATTTAGGAACATTTGAACTTCTCGTCAATTCAGTCTTATTTTGCCAATAATCACATCAAATCTCTTTTTGTTAACGTCCGTATACCAAATTTCATCTAAATAGATTTATGAACTAACAGACAAAAAACACACACGGACAGACAAAAACTATACAGATTCTTTGTTGCTACACCTCCTCCCCAACCCAGCACGACTCAACAAAAACCAACATCTGCTGCGCCTAACACACACAATGTCTTAATAATAAGTTTCGATGTAGAAATACAAAACCCTCTGACCGTTCCAGAAGTCCAAACGTATACTTGGACTTTCCACGGCATGGGGCTCTACCATGATTGACCTCACACACCGCAACTTATCTATAGACCATGAGTTCCGCCTTGTCGAGAAAGTGGTCGATTATGAACAGTGTGAACTATTAAAAATCTCGCCTCGGATAAAATTGTGGTCTCTACAGCGCCCACCCGGAATGGGAGCCAACCCGCCGTCAATTCAGAACCAGCCCACCTTCTGCTGCGCTCCATTAATTCTCAGACCAGTATAGCGGTTCCCACTAAGGAGCCCTATGTACCCCCTTATTCGAGGAACAAGCATGCCTATTCCAAGGTTTCTATACCTGAATGCAGCCCCTCACTCCCTCAAACATCCACAAAACTTTAGCATAGTGCGTCCAACCAGCCCGTCTTTCAGGACACTTCTATGCAATGCAGCGACTTCCAAACGGAGTGTTAGCACCTAAGCGGCCTATAGTGAAAGATAGACTGCCCAAATGATATGCGTATACTGGACACCGTCTCCCAGGGGAATTTTGCAATAGGTAAATAAAATTGTTTGCCCCCCCCCCCCCCCCGTTAACTCCGAAAATGCTGCGTTCGCCTAACGAACTGCAGTCATCGACCAAGAGAGTAAAGGTGGCTTACTCCTTTTCCTATTTTCCAAGTCTTTTAGCGATGTCGCAAAAGAGAGTTCTGTTTGGGCGGTCATTGACCGTAGCAGCGCGGATGGTTCCATCTCACTTGATAAGTGGAAGATGGTAGAAGTCGCGTTGTTCAAGTTTTATTTCGAGATTCTCTCAAAGATCTCTGGCCCGTCCCCTGTTGGCTTGATGCTGGTTGGCATCAAGGCCATATTATGCTATATCGCCTGCTCCGACCAGTGATCTGCGGAGCTTCTTAACAAGGCGATTTCCCTTCCGGTGAAGTCTGACCAGATCGACGCTGTTTGTAAGGACCAGATCCAGAATAGATCGAGATCTGGAAACTGGATCCCGACGGAGCTTTCGGATCCTGTAAAAATCCTGCAGGTTATCCAAATAAGCAACTCGTGGCTTGGATGGTAGCACAGGTCAGTGAGGTCAAGGGCAACTCAAGACAAAGTTCTATCAAAAGGACCAGAAGGCGATACCACCTCGTTAAAAAAGAAGAACCACGGTGCAACGGTTGTTCCCGCCCTCGCTACCTCCTTACCCTCCCTCAAGGGGATGCTAATGTGCAACCTACTTCTGATATGGAGGTTGAACCCGTTCCCCATTCCGGACGAGATGCGGAATATGAACTTCTGCACTCAATCTCTGATGAAGATGTTCGCAATGACGAGGAAGCTGCTGATATCACTACAATCGAAGTATCATCTCCAGAGCGCAGTGATTCTAAGGATAATTCAGATTAACCAGGATGGAAGCTGGACTTAATCTAGTCTTGAAACTCTGGAGCTACTGGTTGACACTCACTTTCCGGGCTGTTCAACAGCTTGCACAGCTGAGTCGACAGAAACTCCGAGTAAAAATGATCTGGTCCAGAAGATTCTCAGTAGGAGGAAATCGAAATGGGCGACATATATGCAATGACTATAAATCACCGGGCTTAGATGGCATCAGCCTTGGAGATCCATATTCCGTGGCTAGTGGTCATCTACGAGGCCTGCCTTAACCTCACCTTCATTCCAATTTCGTGGATGAAGATAAGGATAGTCTTCATTCAGATTTCTTGTCGCGACCGGCATTCTATGGGTAAGGCAGGACCTCCATGATTGTTGACGGAAACGCTTCAATCAAACGAAAAGGACTGATATATGGAATTCGTATAAGGAATGCCTCAGTAAATTTAAGAAATTGCTTAGGAAGGCTAAACGATCTTCGTGAAAGTGCTTCTACATTAAAGTCGAGAGCACCTCTGAAGAACGACCCCTAGAATATTAGTCAAACAGGATGGAAGCTAGACTTGATCCAGTCTTGAGACTCTGGAGTTACTGGTTGACACTCACTTTCCGGACTGTTCAAAAGCTAACACAGCTCGTTCGATAGTGGTTCCGAGTGGTCTTGATCTGGTCTACAAGATCCTTAGTAGGAGGAAGCTTAAATGTGTGATGTCTTATAAATCACCGGGCTTAGACGGTATCTTGCCAGCTGAACTTCAAACAGCCTTCGAAATCTTTATTTCGTGAGTGAACGTCATCTCGTTAACTCCAGCTTGAGAGGATCCAAGATACAAAGAGGTATCCTCTCACCGCTCTTGTGGAATCTGACGAGCTACTAGTAGATCTGGAGCATTCCGGCATCCCTCCTATAAATTGCCCTATGCTAAATGCGGTCAGGCTGAATCTAGATGACCAAGTTAAATATCTAAGCCTTGTTCTGGATAAGAAACTCAGCTGGAAACCTAACATCCAAGAAAGAGTAAGTAAAGCCACAATAGCGCTGTCCTTCTGCAAAAGGGCTATAGGTAAAAATGGGGTTTAGAGCCACGGTTCTACACTAATGTTATGCAAGTCATACTTATGTACTTATGGGTTGGTAGTATGGTAGCCAGCACTGGATAAAGCGACCCACTTGAAAAGGTTCATAGGATGGCAGCACTACTGATAGCAGGTGTCCTCTGAACTACACCTTCTAAATCCAAAGTCCTCAATACAATTCTCCACCTCCTACCGATGGATCTGGCTCGCAAAACAATCGGTACGAAGAAAGTGAGCCAGAGAATTGTCTTGAAAAATTACGTCGTTTTCAAAGGTGATTAGGTGATATTAATGAGAAATGTACAGACTTTACAGGGGACCCGTTTTATTACATACTATTATTCGGATTAAATTGATAGCGGGTTTTCTCAAGCAAATTCATCCTCGTGAAAAGTACGCCATTAACAGAAAACTGTCGCTTCGTGCACATTTCAGAGTAAGCCTAATAATGCTAATATCTTTTCCCATTTCACCCGCACGCGATTTTGTGGAACGATAAACCTATTAAAGTATTGTTTCTTTCACTATCCTATGTAAACGTATCCAGTGCTAACACCACCAGCCCTCGACAAGGCCAAATTGTATCATTTCCGTCCCAAAATCGTCCGTAAGAATGGCAACGGCCTAATTATCGCCGCATTTCTGCTAAAACGCATCGGTCCCGCGATCTTTTTATTCTCAGCCATAAAACACGGCAAGGAGCAATTAACAAGTCCTTTCCCAACGTGCCAAAGCAATGAAAGGAAATCGTTTTGTCGTGTTCACATTTTGCCATGAATCCAATAACAAAAAAAGGCCAGAGCGGAACAATCTTCCATTTATTTTTTTGGTGTCGTACTGTCTTCAGCTTGTCAAATGCGGAAAATTCAAACAAAAACAAAAAACCAAACGAAAGCAAAACCTAAGAGAAGACGAAAATAAAAACAAAACCGCGCTCCTTTCCTGGCCTCCAATTTGCTCGGTGGCCGACGAAATAACGAGACAAGCCGGATAATAAAAGCATCATCCGGAGCCGTTGTCTATTCATAAAATCGAGGACAATTTCAGTGATTCCATCATTCGACCGAAAGGGTTAAATGGATTTTTTCCTCGCTCACAATTTTATCGCTTTACAGCCGGGGGTAACAAAACGAGCAAAAGAAAGGCGGCAAAGAGATGCATGCAATAACGGCAGCAGCACCGGGGGAAGCAGCGAAACTGAAACCGAAACCGAGAAGTGCCTCCTTCGTCCCGGTCTCTGCCAACCGTCCGTATGATCCATGTTCGTTCAGCTACCTGCCGACAGGCAACCTGTGAACCCGAGCCAGAGCGAGCATCGTTTGCAGTCATCCATCGCCTTCGTCTTTCCCAGCATCTCGACGGGCCGGCAAGGCCCCAAAAACTCAGGCAGTCTTCCTGCCCAGCCATATACTGTCAGATTAAATAACAAGGAAAGAAGGAGGAGGACACGTTTCGCAACGAAAACATCACACCCGACCCGAACTCGACCCATAAAAAAATTCCCAGCTTATCGCCCTGTCAATATGATGTCCCCTGTGTCACATACATGTCCTTCTCGTAATATGAAACCGATCTGTCGCTGTGTTGGTCACATAGTGCTGCGACTTTCTAGGAGGGGATAAACCGAATTAGCTGTCCCATTCTGTCGTACACCAAAGTCCGTATCAGACCTTTTCAAATAACAAAAGCGGTCACAGGTCGCATGACTCCGTGAGTTGGTGACGTCCCACAAAAGCAAACACAAAGGCTGAGAGTCTCCCATTCGTCCCGGCTGTCGCACAAAACCGCACACACTACCAAGCCTGCCTTCTCGATTGTACATAAAATCATTGCTAGTGTTCGTTTGTCGCAAGCTTGGTTTGGGGAGAGAAAATGTCGTTGCTGCTGCAAAATGTGTGATTGCTCTCTTAAAAATTTTCTAAGCACATAAAAATTACCTGCCCGTCACCCGAGTGCACACAGCTTGGTTTTAAACTCGATCAAAGTGTGCGATTCATGTTCGCACATGACGTCGTCCCCGTTCCCACAGGAGCGTAAGTCCAGCTAGCTTAGCCGAAAAAAGAGTGTGTGTGTGTGCGAAACCCGACTCTACTTCGCCCACCAGTTAACGCCATAAGAAATTGTCAATCCTATCGGTTTTCGCAGTGCTACTTTACTTGCTTCTTGCTATTGCACGAGATACGGTGAAATGTGCGGATGTGGTCATGGCCAACATAGGCTCCTCTGTACATAGGACATCACCGGATAAGAGAAACGAGTCTCGGTTGTGTTGAACTGCATTATCTGCCCAAGTTTGTTGGATTTCTCTTAGCTTCAACTTGGAATTGACTGACACTTGGTAAATAGCACCGATATGACGCTTAAGCTCTCTATATACTGTGCGATGAGGTTATGTACGTTTTGCGTGGAGACTAGATTTGTGGCGGTGTCAGTGTCGCTGGTTTATTTGGCTCAGCATGGGACAAGTTTGGAGAAGCCACACAAAGCCAGCACGAAGCACATGGATCGGACCGCATTAGGCTACCGAGCGAAGTCTTGTTTGAGCCGTCGTCGATGGGCGGGTGAATGTGTGTGTTTGTGTGTTTAGATTGGCATCCGATAATGTGTTGGTAGTGTATCGTAGACATCATCGTCGTCGTCGTCGTCGTCGTCGTGGCCGCCAGTAACTAGCTGAACACTTCTGGGCGACACCTGACTCTGGCTCTCTTCGCGCGTACGTCACATCTATGCCCGTGTTGTTCGACCTTTTGCGCCAAACGCAGTATCGATGAATCCGTTCGTGGGGACAGCGTCGTGATACAGTTTGTCGCCGTCAAACCCGTCGCATTTTCGCCAAGTTTTGTTAGAAAAAGAGCACTCAGTCAGCCTTCTACCTAATACTCACGACGACTTGTTCTTGTACGACTGCTGCTGCTGCTAGTGCTTCTTCTTCTTCTTATTCCTTTTGCCCCGGTTCGGTTTGTCGCTGAGTGTCATTGGTCGAGACTCTTCCTGCGAGAGGCCATTCGATGTGAACTAATCCTGGAAACTGGGAGGCGTGTGTGAGTTGCATTTGCTTTTGCAGGCGCCCAACGGCTAACGAGGTCCAACGATTAAGTGCTGTCCGTGAATCCTTGCTGGGGCGATCATCGTCGTCGTCGCCCGTAATTAGTGACCGACCGATGATTTGTTTTTGGTTTTTTTTTTAAATAAAAATGAATTTTGTGTGAGAATTTTTTTGGGTTTTTAATTAGCGACACAAATCACAATTGAAAGGAAAATATTATAGTGTGACCATTTACCTACAGTGAATTTGAAAAAATTTTGGTGTCAGTGCGCTTAAAGCGACCAGTTGTAGTTTTGCGAGTTTTTAATTTTTTTTTGTTTAAAATTTCATTAATTTTTATGGAAAAATGATTTTTGTGAAAGTGTTCGATTTGTGAGAAGATACTTAGGCTGTCAGCAGAACAAAAGGATAACGCAAGACTAGCAGTCAGCTCTTTTGGATTTTTTTAAAAGGTACCTTAATAATAATTTTAGAATTAAAACATTTTTTTAATTACTTAAAATTACTTTTTGTATTTCTCTGTACTACAAAACAATTTTTTCTGTTATTTTTTAAAATATTAATTTGATTTTTAAACAAATATAGTTCTCTACTATCCCTAGACTTTAGCTCTAATTTATTGTAGGTAAACTAACAATTGTAACATACTTTATTCATTGTATTTTAATTTTTAATATATTTTTTAAAACTAAACTTAATTCTATTACAAAACTCTGTCCATTTTGCATGAATCTGGAGTCTATAATTTTGAAGCTGTTAAAATTATAAAACCTTTCATTTCATTGTAGACATTTGTAAGGTTTAACAACCGCATTAAGTTTTTTTTCTACTAAACTGAACTCAGATTGCACAACGAACCTTTAAAGTTGTACGACTTGCGTCCCTTTCTTTCCTATTCTATGCGTTTACGTAAGAAAAAAAGTTTTAGATAGTAATAGAATTTAGTCCAACCCATTCCCGTATTTTCTAGTGTGCAACAACACATACATTTAATTTCTTTTCCGCTTCTGATCCTGATTCAACTAATTGCTTGAATGTCCAAAAAAGGAATCCATCGTAGAATTGTTTTCTGAGTGTGTCCTTCAACTATTTCCAATAAGCGTCAGAAAAAATGCAACATAATACAAAGATTAGTAAATCTCAGTGCCTTCATTGCCATAGTTAAACCTATTCAGCATAATTTGTGGAAAGAAGTATGCAATCGTCATTAAAACAACACTCAAAGCTTAGGCCCCTATTGAAGGCTTTTTTTAATCTTCCTGATAAGAAGCAAAACAGCTTCCACTTTTTACAACAATTCAAGGTCCTTCTAATCTAAGACTTTTATACCAGTTGCGGTAAATTGGGAAGACCTGGTTTAGAATTGAAAAAAATTTTCTTGAATTGCTATAAATTTCCATTAATTAAAGATTTTTTTTTGTTAAATCACCAAATAACTTCAAAGGGGGCCTCTTTTGTATCTACTCCGGTATCCCGCAAGGTTCTATCTTCTCATCAAATCAGTTTTTTTTAAATTTTTCTAAAAATGATTCCTTTTTTATTAATTTATGCTATCTACTGCTTTGCTGACTGCAGTAATCTTAGCCTAATATACCTTTATGGCTCAGTAGATGATTTCTATGAAAATGCAGGTTGACATTGATTGACTGCTTACATCCCAGTACAATTCTAAAGTCAATTGCAATAAAAGTTTGTAAAATACGGGTGGGAGTATTAACATCTTACTTTAATAGCCTCCATTAATCCTTTGTAGAACATAGAAAGGAAACAATTGCCACCCAATTATCTCTGTTTTCTGCAATAGCTTTTAATTCTGTCCAGAATATTTCTGCTACTAACATGGTTATCCTTCGCCTAGCTTAAGTTTTGTCTACTCAACAAATTTTCTAGTTAGTTCAAATCGAGGAATTGTTTGACCCCATCCAGTTCCATTTTTTTGCCCTTCCAATTTTATGGTCGCCAACCAATACTTTTCTGGAGGGCATAAGACATATCATAGACACCGCACCAAATTGCAAAATGTGCAGCCTTGGAGTAGTTTAATTTTATCTTAAATCTACGGCCAGCTTTATTTTCGTTCCTCGATTAATTTATCCGAAAACTGTCAACTTCGTAAGCTTCTCTATCTTCCATGCTAAGATAATAAAGCTACTGAGCTAATATTTAAACCACCGCCACATCTAAGCTGTCTATATATATAGCCCCTTGTTGGCCGATCTACTTTCATAGTAATATATTTCATAAATCATATTTTTTAGTTCTTTGATAAGCTCGTTGTCATACTCTAAATCTAGGCACACCTATTGTAAGATAAAACTGAGAAGCACGTCATTTATGTATAACGATCAGAAAAGGAAGCCGTGAAAGTAAACAACCTTGCGGAAATCCGGAATTCATTTCAAAGCTGTCGAAGAGTCTACTGATGTGAAGAACTCTGCATTTAGAATTTGGTAGATTTCTCTATAATGATCCGTCAGGAGTTAATGTGACAAAAGCGGTGGAGTAAGTGATAACGTGTTGGCCTATCAATCCAGAGGTTGCAGGTCCCACAGCCGGCGAGCCATAGCTGTTTTCTGCTGACAACAGTGGTTCGGAATCCACTTTAAATTGTATGTCCACTTTCAACCGTTGTATCAAATCAGGTGAAGTTCTTCTCCCGCCCCCTGCCTCACAAAGGGTTACGGTAACTAGAGAGACCCTATTACCTTCTTATCTTCCCATTGTTGCATCCTTAACCACTTCTGGTTCTATTGCATGCTAACGCTTTTAACTTCCTTGTTCATTAATAATATTAGCGGAGAGGGGTGAGGGGCAGAATTTTACTGAAGTCATCGGTGGAGTAAGTGATAACATGTCGACCTTCCTATCCTGCAGGTCACAGTTTTGAATCACCACCACTGCAGCGATTTATGATAACGTTCTGCCAGGCCCGTAGTGACAAAATTCGGGCCCGGAGGTACCGCATACGAGCCCCCGCGAAAGGAAGTTCGGGGCTAAGCGTTTACGGGCCTATATACAATCGAATGAGTGACTTTCAATTTAAAATCTGTTTTGTATATTACACTTTTTCGATCGTGAAAATTTTTTTTTTATATATAATTAAAATGGAAAAAATTTTCTGTTGATGACTTAGATGACGGGGCTGCTTTTGAAAGCCCGGGCCCGGGGGTTTACCCCTTCGCCCCCCCCCCCTCGGCGGCCCTGCGTTCTGCTGACAACAGCCTACGATAAAAAGGCCTTGAATCCATCTTAAATTGTAGGTCCACGTGTAATCGTTGTCTCGAATCCGGTGATGTTCTTTTCTCCTCCCATGCCCCAAAAAAGGGTCCATACCCTAGTGAAATCTATTAGTTGCCGCACACATAGACAATACCAATCACCGTAATCGTGTTACAAGTAACACATTCTGCCAAAATATTGATATAAAACATAAACATATAGTGTGGCTGCTTAACACTATAAAGTTTCCGATCCTTGCAGTGATTTCTAATGTGTTCATAGGCAAAAATTAAAAAAATTGTTTTGCCTCACATAATTTACTGTCTGATTTAGAAAACATTTACCGCCTATTACACAATTTTTACCGAAATAACCGGTTTTACGGTTCTCCACCGTAATTTTTCCAGTACTCGGGGCTTATCGTTCAGTAGATTTTACTGTGCTGTTCCGAAAAATTAAGTTAGTTGACAGTTGCAACACGATTACAGTTGAGAACCTTAATTTTTACCCAAATCTTAATATAAAAATTCCAGGGCTTTCCTCTCCCTGTACTGTTGGGTCCTCTTTTTCCGCTATTTTAGCTACCTACCGTTTAACCATCCGAGAAGGTACTGATGTTCCATATTATTTCCAAAATTTCCAGCTGTTTCATCTTTCGCTGTTGCATGAACCGCAGTTATTATTTCTGCCTTTGATGAAATTATTACGGGTTGCACATTTATCACATTCCTTTCTTATTTAAATGATCGATGTTTTTGGCGGCACTTGTTAGAACGATTTTGTAAAAATCTGGGTTTGGTTTTTGTTTTTTTTAACACGAAAACGCTTTCTTCTTGTCCTACAAATTTATTCAAATTAACTATTTTTCCTGCGACGCGTTTCGTCTCCCCTCTTAACAACAAACTTTTTAATATGTAGGTACACGGAGAGAAGTTCGGGAATTTGTAGGCGAAAATTCCCGGTAAAAATTACAGTTCTCATCCGTAATCGCGTTACAACTGTCAGTATCTTAACTCTGACGGAGCCGCACCGTAAAGTTTTCTGAATGATGAGCCCAGAGTTTCATCAAAGTTTATTAGGAAAATTACGGTGGAGAACCAGGAAAAATTGTGTATTATGCGGTTATTTTTCTTCTAAATCACACAGTAAATTTTACGAGTCACACTATGAACACATTAAAAATTACTGGAAGGATCGTACAACTTTCTAGTGCGGCTGCATACATTTTAGCAGAATGTGTTAGTGCTTTTTCGAGAGCTGTGTAGCATTTCGGTACAGTGCTTTATCGTTATCTGGTTTTTTGTTGTGCATTTTCCCCTTGGTGTATTTCGATGTAAGTGCGAATATTCGTTTGGAAGTTGTTGATGCCACTTCACGTTCAATTTGTTTGATATAGGTAGCCACTATATAGCGACTTTTGTTGTCCTCTTCAATTTTTTAACATTTCCTTAGAGTCGTTTTGCTGGTAAAGGAAAGCCCAGGGGTTGCCCTATGATACCACAGAACAGCCTTGGCAAGAAGGGAAATGGGAGTTAAATGAAGGAGGTGTTTATGTACGCCTCGTTTGAAAGTTTCGGTTCAAATAAAATGAGAGGTAAGATGGTAAACTGTTTCACAAACGTGTTGTTCTGCTTAGAAAAGATTCCCGAAATTTTACGGTATGTCCAAATTTGACCTGGAGCGTATAGGGGTGAATAGCAATCTTGTATCGCGCGTTGTGATGTTACTGCAAGGTTTTGCTGGAATATTTCAGAGTTATCGATCTTTTGCTAGGTTTCCGCAAAAGATCTACAACCATTATGATGTTATGCTAAATGTTTTATACATTGGCGATTTTAAGCCGAATAGTCGCTGTGGTGGTTAGATTCAGTATCTACTCTTTAGAAGCTTCAAATATTTTCAAGAATCGTCCTATATCTCGGCACACTTGATAGCTACAGTATCTATCTAGTTAATCGTACTAACATCCACTTTTTCGCAGATATTCACGTCCTTTTTTTTGTGGCAGCTGTGGGTTCCTATCATAATTTGGTAAAACTTTCAAATAAAAACACCTCACCATTACCGCTCATAAGTTGACAATATTTCTTTACATGTGTTGTTGAGGGTATTTCAGCCTTTATGTAACCGAACAAAACAATGTTATATTTTCTAGAAATGGAGAGGTATACCTCATTCAATCACATGTAGGACTCATCTAACAGCTTCTGTGACTTGAGTTGAATGACATATGATTCTTTCTAGTTCCCGTAACCCCTTGTGAGGCATGGGGCGGAATTCGATTCGAGGCAACGATTGTAAGTGGACCTACAATTTAAAGTGGATTCCAAACCACTGACATTTTCTCTGAAACCCCCATGTAATCTGTTGTCAGCAGGAAAAAAACATGGGTAACCGTCGGTGGGATTCGAACGTGAGACCTCCGGATTGGTAAGCCGACACTTTATCACTTACTTCACCGATGACTTAAAGCGCAGCGGTAATACTCTTCAAATCTGGCGACCGATTAATGATACTAGCACGGTTTCCTTTAATCAGTAGTAACGAAGCGACGGGAGGGAAAGTGGTAGCATGATGGCCTTCCGTCCTGGATGTTCCGGATTCCTATGCTTGTTTTCTACTCACAACAGTGTACGATTACAGGTCATTTGAGGTTTCAGAGTAATGTCAGTGGTTCGGAATCCACCTTAAATTTGTAAGTCCATTTGCTTGCCAAAAACTTCTACCCCGCCCCATACCCCACCAGTGGCTGCCGAGCGTCACAATATCTATAGCTATATGACTTTCTTTCATTGAAGGAAATATGATCGCCGTATCGTTCTGGTCGTCTCGCTGAGCCGGGCGACCTTGACGTTTTAATGGCTTATCTCGTTCAGAATGACTTATACATGTGGGATCCAGGCTTCTCCATGAAAAGAACTTTGGAACGGAGAATCGGCAATGGCGCTGGTGGCCCAGTGGTTTGGTGAAATGGAGTATCATGCGCATGGTCTCGGTTCAAACCCAGCTAGCCAAATGGTTTTTTAACGCAGATTCTCCGATTCCTACATACACGTATGTATGTAAGGAAGCACAGTTCTTACATTACATGTTCCAATTTGAACTCTTGATTGCAACGTAAAGGTTGTCATGGTGTTCTTGCAACGTTGTGTTTTCCTCTTCGATGCAAGGAAGATTTTAAAGTATAGGTTTGTCACGGCGTTTTCAGAATTTTTTTTCTTCTAAAAAACGGTATCCCAGAAGCACACCGTGGAGAGATGAAATAAGGCCTTGTTTATAAATCTTCTGAAGTGTTCCACTCGCAGTGAACCCTTTCTGTAGTTTTATGGTGCTTAACAAATATATAATAACTGTAGTGTTATTTTATGTCCAACAAACTGATAGGTAAACTACAAAATTCATTTTTTGTTATTATGTAGCCAAAGCCTAGGGAACAACCCAGAAGGAAATTAAGGTACGGGGAAAGAAGCAAATTTAATGTCTGGTTTTTACATTACTGCAAACTAAACAACAGCCCAGAGACGCAGTGGATTTTTTTTTATTTATTGCAAATAAAGAATACGTGATGGCCGAAGTTCGAATATGCATCCATGGCGTGGTGGTCGTGTCTCTCAATCATTGATCCAACACCGTTTCCAACAAACAAAATTGTCGAATCGCCAGTAAATAGAATCGATTAGAATTTAAAATAACTAGAAAAGGTGAGGTAAGACGTGACTACACCGAGAGAAAATTCCAGAAAAAATTGCGATTCCACTCACCGTAATAGTGCTGCAAGGAACACATTCTGTCAAAATTTAAACAGCCACACTAGATAATTTACGATCCTTATAGTAGTTTTGGATGTATGCATAGGCAATTTTTACGTGACTCGTAAAATTTACTGTGTTATTTAGGAACTTGAAATGATTTTCTTCGCTGTGTGAGACTTAGTTTTCTATATTTCTGAATATTAATGAAAGTTAATCAATTTGTTAACTATTGAAAGTATCAGTAAAAACTGAATTTATATAGAGGCAGCTTCAGTGGCGGATCTACAGGGAGTTCGGACGTTCGGCATAACCCCCCGACCTCTCCGCTACCAACCCAACATGAAGACCATAATTTTTTTTTCTTTAATGAATCTTCGAAGAAGATATCATTGGTGAAAGTATTTCATTCAAAATACGAAACAAATATATTTTGCATCAACAACAACATTTAAACTTCTCGCGCGAGAGGCACTTTTTATGTTTTTTTTTGTAAAGATAGTAGTAGTAGGAGCTCTGCTGACCGCACTCCAAACGTTTTTAATCTACGATTTCCAAGCTTCGAAATAAACTATACCTACTCGTCTCTATCATTTGTTCATAGGATCCACCGAAATAGAAGTAGTTTATTATTGTTTTAACACAGCCTACACTAGATACAAACCCGGGAAACATGACAGTTCGGCTATTCACCACCAAGCGTTTCGTCACTATTATATTTTTCTTGTACGACAGATTAACCAATTCTTCTACACAAATAAAATTGCACACTTTCCTAACCAAAACTAAAGAGAAATGCTGATGTCACTGATGCATTTTAAATTCAATACTTCAAAAAAACAAACACAAGAGAGAGTATTCCCTCTAAAACACATAAAAATTAAAAATTAGAAACTTTATATCGTGACAAATGTTCAGAACAAATGTAGGTTCACGTAAAGTACATTGCAAATTGAGGCTTTAAAAATATTGTCAGAAATACTACGAGAAAGTAACATTTTCCAACCTTTTCCAATTGTTTACCTACTGTGGTAAGTTTCGGTTTGTGTACACCACCAATGCTCAGCTGTTCGTGTCAGCTTCCGGGCTTGTATCTAGAGTAGGATGTGGTTGCAGTAAAGCGAACACTTGTTTTAATAATATTGTTGAATATAACACTAGATCCTAGATCCGTCACTGTGCAGCCATTTTAATCTTTTAGGAAGTGAATTTTTTAAAGTGAATATTGGTTTAGTGATGAAGAGGTTGGAGCGTAGGTACTGTTGAAACTAGGATTAGAATCTATGTACATTTTTTTGCTAAAGGTGAATTTATTTGATAGCTTTTAAGCCTTTTGAATTATTTGCTCGGAATATCCTTTGAAATCGCACATACACTCGGGATTCATCGTTCAGAAAATTTTACGGTGCTGTTCAGTAAAAATTAAGATACCTAGTAGTTGCAACAAAATTATAGTTGAGAACAGTAATTTTAACCGAAGCTTTATATAAAAATTCTAGAACTTTTCTCTCCGTGTAAAAACGTTCGTTCCTCATCCGTTTTTAAGAGCTCTGTAGGAAGATAGTGGAATCGGAACTTTTGTAGTAACACATAAAATGGCTTATTCGTCCATTTACTGGTACCTGGATTTAGAAACTTGAAAGTTGAAACCTCAATCAGAGTCTTACGGTTGGCAGTTAATCTAGTTGGTTTCTTTTTTATTTTTGAGAAATATATTTATTTTTTGAGGCAGGCATAACTTTTTTTTATTTTTATAAGTTGAGTATCGTCGCTGGAGTAAGTGATAACGTGTCGGCTTTCCATCCCGTAGGTCCAAGGTTCGAACCCCACAGACGGCGACCCATGGTTGTTTTCTAATAACATCAGATTACGATAAAAAGATCATTCGTAGATCTTGTACTGACTATTTGACGCTTGGTCTCAGTTTACTCCACTTATTCTATGTTTGTCCCGTATAATGGAAAGAACATGTTCGGAACCAAACGGCATATTCGGAATGAATAAATAACCGCATTTTGGTGCGTTCCGAACGCTCGGAATAAATAAACAAACACTCCCATTATACAAAATTTTTAGGTAATTGCTTAATCAACTAAATGAGCCCAGTTTGAACTCCCTATGAACAAAACCCTGTTTACCTTTAACATAAAATTATCTGCCATGACATGGGATATGTTGACATTTGTATCCAATTGATTTCAAACAATAACGTTGGGTGTTTACAATAATTTGTAATTCTGTCCAAAAGAAACAACATGTTCCGTCAATAGCAATTAGTTTAATCACGAAAAGAAATTAAAAGGAAAGAAGATTAAATTAAAATTTTTCTATCGCGTTTATATCACCTTCACTGCACACTTTTTGAAATTCGAGGTTGTGTACATGGCTTATGTGACGATATATCTGAAATCTTTTGTTTACATGTAAAGTTCATGTCGTATGTCTTTTGCTCCGATATTAATGAGAATCGAAAAAACGAAAAAAATTATTAATTTATTTATCAATATTTATTTTATTTCCTTCAAAATACTGCTATGCCACCGGTTTTACACTTTTTGGTAGGTATGCTTTGAGAGCTTGCAGCGAATTGGATCTTTTGACTTCAACCGAATCAAAACAGCGTCCTCGGAGCGGTAATTTAAGTTTAGGGAACAGGAAAAGTAACACGGTATAAAGTCAACCGAATGTGGTGCTTGTGGATTGATATTGATGGAGCTTTTAGACAAAAAGCTTCGAACTAACAACGAAATATGAGTCGTCGCATTATCTTGATGGAAAAACGAACTATTTTCCATCAACAACTCCTCCTCTTCTAAATTCAAAATTTTTGGTACAAGTAAAGTTACGATGTGTATCATTTCCAAAATCTAGATCATAACAACATGATAAAAGTTTATCGATACACCAATTTCTTGTGCTAGCTCCCTTATAGACACATGGTGATTTTTGAGCACCAATTCATTCGGTTTCGCTACGTTTCTTCATCAGTTGTTATTGATGTCCGTCCAGATTGATGTTCGTCTTCAACACTTTTTGGGCTTTTCTGACCAAATTGTGCTACAAATAAACATAGTGATTGAGAATCCTCCGGATAGATTTTCGAAAAAGCGCCATAAGCGGGCCCTTTTTTTTGGTGTCAGCTTTACCATGATACCCTAAGCTCGTATTTCTTTATGAGGAGTGGGGTGAGAGAACTTACCCAATTTATTAGATAAAAGTTGTAATGTTATGTGGATTTCAAATCAATGACGGTTAAGATTAATCTTTGTCAGCAGAAAAAATGAATGGGTTGTGATCTATGTTTCGGTATCCATGCAAGGTGTACGTTTATGTCGTTCAAAGCTAAGCAACATTTTTGGCCAGTTTTGAATGTCCCGTAAGAAATTTAATAGCATCTTGGCTATGTGAAAAGATGCAGACGACGCTAAGCGACATTGTTCTAAACTCCAGAAATGCTAGCGCTACCTGTATGAGTTCACCTTTAAAAACACTGCAGTAGCCTGGCAAGCGAAATAAATTTTTTAGGTTCATGTGTTCTGAATAGACACCTCCACTCATTTTATCTTTCAACTTAAAGCCAACAATATACTATATATGTGGATGTACAGATCTCCCCCGTTGGCGGAAGCCTTCATTCCATTTCTTCTTTCTAGGAATAAAGGACTCGAACTTATTATTGAAAGTACACTTGGTTATAGTGTAGACAATGCTTTTTGGGATACGTGATATACGGAGAAAAAAGTTCTGGAATTTTTATATGAAAATTCCGGTTAATATTACGGTTCCCAATTGTAATCGTCAATGTCAGCTGCCTTAATTTTTAAGAAACAGCACCTTAAAATTACTGAACAATAAGTCCCAAGTATCAGCGGAAAGTATACTAAGAAAATGAAGGGTAAAACCGTAAAATTTACCATTATTCCGGGAAAAATTACGCCGTCATTTTTCCTAAAAACACATTTAGTAAATTCACACATTTAGAAAATTTTTCATAACCACATTAAAAATAACTGAATGGATCGTAAATTTGAAGGCCGTATCAGATTTTTTTTACGATGTGACCAAAGCCTAGGAGAGAACCCTTTAATGCGTTAACATGGCTTTGGCCGGAAGGGAATTAGGGTAAGGGAAGTGAGGAAATTTTAGCCTTGTTTTTGCATTGCTGCGAGCTAGGCAACAGCCCAGATTCGCATCCGCCAATAGGAACACTTTGCTGTCACGTTCGCTGTCAACTGTCGTACAATCTGATACGGCCGTTATAGTGCGGATTCTTAAATTTTGCAAAATGAATTGAGGCTAACAGTGATGGAGGATGTCGCGTGCTTCTCAAAGCGTTCCACTGGTGTTGAAAGAGGATAGTGTTGTTTTAAGGACACCTGTGATAAGTAATGCTGCCTCTTCTGAATTTCTCTATTGCCGTTTGATGGGTCACATTTTACAGTGCGGGCCATCATTCAACCACCTCGTATGTAAGTATAACCCTGATTTTGCTGACTTAGAGACAATGCACAATTTGGAACTCCATGCCCCATTTTTTGTCTATTGCTTTTTTGCACAAGTACAAGGCAGCCGCCACTTTCCCTATTCTTTCGTGAATGTTTGGTTTTCAGCTAAGTTTTCTATCCAGAACAAAGCCTACATAATTAATTTGGTCCTTAGGTTTTGATTGAGCTAATTTAAAATTGGGGTGTGGAAGGGAGGAGCTTTTGACTTCTCTAGCTCTGCTTTATCCAGGCTTATATCAACACCATACTTGGGACTCCAAGGGGTAGGCACAATTTTTGAAATCGTCCATATCAATATATTTTTTTTAATAATGTTAAAAAGTGTGGACAATAAGGGGGATTATTGGAAGTAGTATATTGATAAACCTTGGATGCAAGAAATCCAGTCCAGGTCCTTGAAAACCCTATTCAAACAAGTTGTCTTACCTATACCAATTATTGTCAAGTTATATCACAATTTTTTTTATTGGGCAGCCGAGGATTAAATTTAGATTTATGATTTTGGGACTTAGAATGAAGTATTTCCTTATTTACACAACGCCAAGTCAGACGGAGTACTGCTTATACCTCTGTAGAAAAATCAAACCAAGCGACTGCAAATATATGATCAGTTCAGCTAAGAATTAATATCGAATTTTATTCTAAAAATGTCATAGCATAGTTGACGAGCTACTCTCAGCCCGTCAACTATGCTATTAAATTGTGAACCTAATTATAAGGTTCGGGCAAAAGTGGCTTAGAAAATGTTCCGCGCAAAAACGAATCTAGTGAGATTCCGGCCAAAAACGAATCGTAGAAAATTTCCGGGCAAAAACGACTTAACTCCTTAACTGCATTAACTTTGCATTGCTTTTTGTAGTTAAATCGTTTCTGCCAGGAAATTTTCTACGATTCCTTTTTGCCCAGAATCAAACGCGATTCATTTTTGCGCGGAACATTTTCTAAGTCACTTTTGCCCGAACCTTATAAATAGGTCACTTTTACTCTCAGCCCGTCAGTTACGATAATACTTTATTAAATAAAATATATTCTAAGTGATTTTCGTCGTCATTTTTAGGGTTCCGTACCTTAAAACGAAAAAAGGAACCCTTATAGGATCACTTCGTCGTCCGTCTGTCTGTCAGGATACCTGTAGGGTACTTTTTGTTGACCTAGAATCATGAAATTCGGCAAGAAGCAAGGTCTCACAGAACAAGTAGAGGAAAAAATTCGAAAATCGTTACTTTATCGTTATATCGCCTGAAAAAATATTACGTAACCCTCGGTGCGTGAGTCAAACTCGCACTTGTCCGGTTTTTCTTATACGGGTCATTCCGTGTCTATGGGCTTTAGTTTATAACGATTCTTATAAATCCTCTGGATCCGTGCCAAGGTTAGGTTAGGTTAATGTGGCTGCCGAAGAAGGTACACTCAGGCCAAGGAGGCCCGTTGTGATACCACAAATTGAGGCTACAACGATTTTTAAAACCCCATAAAAATACCTAGAAAAGAAAAGAGTGAACCTGTTACCCCCCGTGTGCACTGAGCCAGTTCCCTATCTCCAGTAAACCAGTTCACGGGGAGTCAAAATAAATTTGGCTACGATGCGAAGGTTGCTCAGCCTTAACCCGTCATCGGGAACCATTTGGAACTCCTGAGAAATCGAGCTAGGACTCTAACGTCAGTGGAGCCTAATTCAGTTAGCTCTTAAAAGAAGCAGGAGCCCAAAAACCGGTTCCTACGGTTGACTAGGGCCGGGCAGTTACAGAGGAGGTGGAGTTTGGTTTCCTCTTCCTCTTCGTCATGGCAACTTCTACAGAAGTCGTTTAAAGGTGTGTCTAGTCTATCGGCGTGTTTGCGTCTGAGTAGAATGAGCTCTCTTGACCGTTTCGGGTCAAGTTTTGCCCATATCTGTCGGGTAATCAGGCAGGTGTGTTCCTCCTGCCAATTTATATTTGCAATCCTGAGAGATTCATGTGAGAGTTCCAGTTTGCAAGTGGCAAGCGGTTTACCCAACTGGTGGTTAAATGTCCGAATCAGGGCGAGTGGTACCGATTCTCGCTAGTTCGTCGGCTCTACAGTTATCTGGAATATTACTATGTCTAGGCACCCAGATGAGCCGTACTTTGAGGTGTTCAGCTATGTCCTTAAGAGCTAAGTGGGAGCCTAAGTGGGAATGTTAATGAAGTTATGTAAATAATAATTTCCCTTGCCTAAGAGTACAGTTGATGTGGTGCAAAAGAGAAATCAGTTACTTTGCCGCCAAATAAGGTGTTTTCGAATACCTTCCTAGCGACCGAATTTTGAGACACGTCTTAAACTTGGTAATTTTGAACCACTTTTGGTGACACCAAATGTCATTAAATATTTTCCGATTTGTTAACGTCTTCACATAAATATTCGGTATTTCTCGTTGTTGTTGACTATTTTTACACATATTTGCTGGGTTACAACACTAAGTTGAAACGGGTGTTGTACCACATATTCAAACGGGCTCATTCAGTGTTTTTGTTGCTAAGCTAAACGTATGTATAACACAATTCGAACAATTTGCTGTGAAAGTTCATGATTTTCTAGCAAAGCCCTGAAACTTTTAACAATACTCATTTACTGTCTGTTACGATAAGAGGATCGCCCACGAAATTAGCATTTTATAACATTATAATAAATCTCTGTTTCTCCTCCCATTTCCTTTTACAAATTGAAAAGGTGTTAAACGATGCTTAAGTATAGCTGTGGATCAAATCAAACTGAACTTAGGTTTTTCAATGCGAAACTAATTGAAGGTAAATACACGTGTGATTCAGTAAATACAGTGTTTAATTGAGTAGTAATGAAAAAAATGTATAATTTTATGTCTGGTGACTTTTTTTTAAATATAGTTCAATTACTATATAGTGACACGCTTGATCGACGACTTGGCAACACTGGTTGAAAATCCAATATTGTGTCTTAAAAATCTGACAAAGTATCGCTGAAAGACACGTATCAAAACAGTGTTCTGACACAAACAATCCGATATTAAAATTAAATTTGTGTTAACTACTTCCATGGAATCATTATTCATATAATAAATACCGCAAGATTGCCTGTGAAGTATTCCAATGAAAACTGCAACTTGTAGGTACTAGGAAATAGTAGTTTTCTGAGAGGTCCATGATAACCAGGAATTCAACAACACTAAGCGATAATTTTAAATCATTCTATTCTGTCGCTCTGCGATAAACGACTGTAGTAACAGTTGAAATCGTGTTCTTTCGAGTGTGTCTATAAAACTGTCTGCACTTTTAATAACATTCTCTAATTTGATCCGCATTTATCCACTGTATCAATACAGTCTTTATCTAAAATTTGTTTCCGATTTTCTCTCATAACTGAAAAACCTGGACAACTACAGCATACGCGAAGAAAAAACTGTTTATGCGAGGAGGTTTACATAACATCGTTGCAATAGAATTTCAGTATTTAAAATTACAGAGATTCTGAAAGTCATTTGAACAGTGTTTTGGGCGAAATGAAGCAAATTTTGAAAAACCCACTTTAAGATATGGGTTCGAGTCGTTTAAACTGCAAAACAAAAAATAGCTCAGATTTTCTAATAATAGTCTCTTTTGAACTTGACGTCTCTCATCAATTTTTATGGAAATATTATAATCTTGCTTTACAGACATAATTCTGCTAACGTCATCGCTATTGGAAAAAAGCAATCACCACATCAATTAGATTTTGGGATTTCTTGATTTTTGGGGGCTATTAGAAATTATGCGTTGTTCCTGATTCATGTTCTTATGCTGTATTTTGTTTACACACCAGTCTTCAGGTGCAAGCATAATAATAGAAGTTTTAATGTTCTTGTCGTCTGTTTTTTTAAAATTTGTTGAGCTTTTCCACGAAGCTCAGAAGGTTTAGAAGCAATCGACAATATTAAAAACCTTCATTTTGACGCATTATATTGCTAATATAAACTTTTCTGATATAGCCTTTATCCTTAATTTTTTCTTCACTTAGGTGTCGAACCCAAAATAATTGATCATGTGTAACTATTTCTATTTCCTCCATCTCTTAAGTCTCAAAATCTTCTTTTAGATATTCGAATTCATCCATAGAAGAAGCTCCAGGTAATTTTCTAT
Organism: Leptarthrus brevirostris; assembly: GCA_964036015.1. Classification (NCBI taxonomy): domain Eukaryota; kingdom Metazoa; phylum Arthropoda; class Insecta; order Diptera; family Asilidae; genus Leptarthrus; species Leptarthrus brevirostris. The sequence continues at coordinate 14,932,918 of OZ038374.1, forward strand.
TTGTTCACAAATCTTGCATCGTAGACTTCTCTACTTTAGACTTGAACCATTCAAGGTAATACACCTCTCAAATTTTTATAACAGTTGTTGTGCTGAGGCTTGTTGCAAGGTTTGCGACATTTGAAGGAACCATTTTTACGAAAATAATGAAGGTATAAAAAGAATAACCCGAATCTATTATAATACTGAAAAAAAACAAGCTTTTCGCTAACTCTAAAGGACTCATTATTTATAAAACATTGTTAAAAACACGAGGCACTAAAGTACCAAAAGGACTGAATTCTCTGTAAAATGTAGCCAAGCATAAATTAACACCTTGAAGCAGAGATGGGCATTTTTTATTCGAATTCAATTTCAATTTATTTAATTACAAAAATTATTTGTTACTTGGAGGATTATTCGCAAATAATTATTTGTTATTTGGTGCTTTTCATTCGAATTTCAAATAATTATTTGTTATTCGATCGTGCGTTATTCGATAATCAAATAATTATTCGTTATTTGAAGACTTATTCGCAAATAATTATCTGTTATTTGGTGCTTCTTATTCGAATTTAAAATAATTATTTGTTATTCGATTATCAAGTAATTATTCGATAGTTGATGTCTCTTTATGGAATACTTATTTGTTTTATGGTATTATTTACTAAAATCTTTACTGTAAACATCGAAACATAACAAGGCAACTTTAATTTACGAGACACCTTGTGATATCAAATGCGTGTACCAAGAAATAATTTTTTGAAATTGAACTAATTGACACCAACAAGAAATAATTATTTCATAAAGGGACATGAACTATCGAATAATTATTTAATAATCGAATAACAAGTAATTATTTGAAATTCGAATAAAAAGCACCAAATAACGGATAATTAGTTGATTATCGAATAACGCACGATCGAATAATAAATAATTATTTGAAATCGGATTAAAGAACACAAAATAACAAATAATTATTTGCGAATAACTTAAAATAAAATTTTAATTTAAAATTTTTTATTCGATTTTTAAAAAAAATCGTTATTTGAATGAAAATTTATTCGAATAATGCCCATCACTGCCTTGAAGTACACCTAGAAATTGTTTTTTTCTCATTAATATTTCTTATTTATTAACTTCCCAGTATATAGGGAAGTTATTATAATAGGTCCGAAAATCGAAATCGAAAACAACAAATTGCAGTGTATTTTTACACTATTTTAGGAAGGAAGTATATTTATTTAATTTACTTTTATTTATTTAGCAACAGATTCGCCCAAAACTGGCTACTACAAAGAAAAAATATTTACTAAAGGTATAGGACCAATCTAGCGGGATCCAGGCCGAGCACTAATTAAAGAGTTGTGACATCGACACGATAGGCTTGTGCATTCCGAAGAGTGTTCGGTGGTAGGAAAGACGCCAAAATTCGAAATTCCTCAAGAACCGAACCAGGATGAAAATGTCCACGTCGTTAAGTAATTCGTCCTCTACAATAAATCGCACAAAAAAAACTGATCTTATAAATCTTACGTCTCTTCTCAAGAGAGTCGAGAGAATTCAGAACTAGTCTAGTAGGATAGGATAAAAGGGAGAAGGGATCACGCCAGAGAAGGCCGCAAACAGCGAACTTGAGGAATCTACGCTGGACGCCCTCAATCCGGTTGATGTAGTCAGCAGAGTAAGAATACCATATCGGATAAGCGTATTCCAGAAGGGGTTTAACAAAAGTATAGAAGAGGGGTTAGTTAAGCAGATATCGTCGACCTCCTTAGACCAGCGCTTCACAGGGAATTAAGGACCATTTCCAGGTCCTTGACTCTATTAAGCCTGCTCAAAATACCTTCGTCCAAACAGCAGCCAAAGAGAATGAGACATCTTCTGCGGGTAAAACTTATTACGGTGCATTTATTATTTTTCGATTCTTTGCGTAAGCGATACGTCGTGAATCGATCTTTTTGCCTTCGATTCCCGATGTTTAAAAACTTTTCATTTTAATGAATTTTACACTTTAAAAAAGGTTTATGATATGTATTTTTGAAACTTAACAGTGTAAAGTGCGTTGCGCATAGTGATTTTTAATTCCAATGTTATTTTCTTTACAACATCAGGTTCGTACCTACGGACATAAGCCTAGGGAGAATGTTACTGGTAAAAGTTACAGCGACTTTAAGTTCACCTTTGACCGCGTTCTCCAAACAGTCACATGATATGCGCGCTTAAAGCAAGATGAAAATATACACGAAAACAGTACACAATATTTCGAGGCAAGAGATTCTATTCTATTGGACCCAGCTCGTTTGAGCATTTGCTATTGCTGATGACTGTTACTTCGTGACTGAACATTTTCTATCTAAAAAAAAATCTCTTATTACGCAACTACACTACTCTTACTCAATTTTTCAAGATTGCAGGAGCACGTTGTACCTCCTCCTGAAATTACAAAGAGAAGCACTGAAGATCGATATATTTTTCAGAGCACTGAAGTGGTGATTAAAGTGGGACCATGGGTACAAGCATTCTTAAGAACACAGGTAAAGTGAATTTGAACATCGATTCTTCTCGAAGGAGATTAATCATGAGCAACATTTATTGTAACTCATATCCTCAATTATTCCCTGCGTTCTCTCCTCAGTGAAAATTTAGACCAGAAAGGTTCCCTCGTTGCCTACACTCGGAAAGTCCAAGACAATGTGATCAAGGAGTCCGCTGCTAGCAAACTAAATGAGTCTTACTCTGATCATGCGAGAGTTGTGAGCATCGGCAAGCCTGTTGAAAAGTTTCATTAAATAGTTAAGTTTGCAACATGAGTTTGAATTCCATGAGCTTTAAAAAGAACGAAAAATTTTTTTATTTTTTATCAGTTTAATGTTTGTTTCCCCCCTTTTTAAAAACAGGATACAGCGATATATTATTATTAATAATATTTTAATGTGAATAATAATTTTTTATACTTTAGAAATTTAAAACTTTTTTCAAAAAGCCAAGATCGGAAGATCGATCTACTGAAATCGATTTTTGCAACGCGATAAATCGATGCTTAAAATCGTAAAAAGGTAGAAAGATCGATCTTTCTCAATTCGATACCTAAGAGAATCCCACAAATGTCTGTCCCCCCCCCCCCCCCCTCCGCCTCCGTGCGATCATGACCCTTAGAACGACGACATTATATTCCACAGGAGTGGGCTCAGCATCGATCCCTGCGGCACTCCGGCGGCTTTGTGGTTTTCCTTGTGGGCCTTCTTCTGTGTGATAGAAGAGCTTTCTTTAATAAGCCCGATAATATACATTGGGACATCGAGCCTTTGCAGAGATGTCATTAAATGCTACCAATTAGCAGAGTTGAAATTATTTTTTACATCGAGAGTGATAGCGGTATTGTATTTCTTACTACCTCTTTTCCACCTCTATCCTCTCTTTTGCATTTTCAGCCAGGTTAACGATGCTGGTGTCAATTGCATCAATAATGAAACGATCCACTCGAAATCCATATTGATGTTCCGACAGACCTTTTGCTTCTTCCACGATCGGGAGGAGCCTGCCGTATATGATTCTATCAAGCAGTTTCTCAATACAATACCAACAGACATATTGGGCGATATGGAAACAGTTCTACTGGTGGCTTTCCTCCTTATGCCTGGGTGTAAATAAGCGCGTACGTGGCCATGTCACTGTGTTGTTTCACCTTAAAGCGGTGCGGCTTTTAGATTAGCTATGTGAGTATTCTCGATACCCATCTTTTGCACTAACTAGAATATTCTTTAATTTAGCTTGGTGGGGATAAACTTTAAGCATAATAAATGTGTCATCTCTAATTACAGATCCATTGCTAATTTTAGCTACATTGCTAAGGGATTTCAACCGTAGTTGTAGGTAGGATGTTCTTTATCAAAATTGCAAATGTTTTCTTGATCTTTTTCAGAATGGTTTTGCAAAGGGGTAAATCCACAGTGACTAATTTGTTGGAATTTTCAAATTAATGTATTCACTGATTTGAGTAAATTTTTTTAACCAAGTCTTTCATAAGATTCTTATTGAAAAGCTTTACGCCCTTGGATTCCCTCCTCATTTCGTGAAGTGGGTATCTTCTTATTTGACTGATCGTACTGAGCGTGTACTGTTTCGCGGCATCCTTTCCGATGATATATGTAATTCGTCAGGAGTTCCTCAGGAGAACCATTTGGAACCGCTGCGATTTATTATTTACATCAATGATGCGTGTACTATTCTGACAAATTCGAAAATGCTGACGACGCTTAAATATTTCGTACTATCTCTTGCGATGACAATTGTACTCTTTTAAATTCTGACGTGAATGCCTTCCACAGATGTTGTTCTAACAATCGACTTTTCTTGAATATTGACAAGTGCACTGCTATGTCGTTTTCGCGCAAGAAATCGTCGTTCAATTTTAATTACTCTATTGGCGGATGCTTATTAGCTAGACTTGGCAAAGCCAAAGACTGAGGTAGTTATCCTTAATACGCACTTTTCATAAGAAAGAATTATGGAATACCCTAGGTTTTATTCTCTTGTCCTCCTTCCAAGTTCATTTGAATCTTAATATTTGGAATCTATTCTTTGGACCCTAAAAAACCTAAAAGCTTACCACATCGAAAAACTTTAAAACGATACAGTTACATAGAAACTGATTTTATATATTGGGACCTATACTGCTAGGACACTTGTCACATTTATTAAATTGACCATAAATATACATAAATAATTCAGAATATTAGCTTTAGTGGACTTAAAACTCATATCGGAATTCGTAACAGCTCCTCCTTTTTGCACTACACGAAAAATACCAAATAATTTATTCCACTAAATTATATTAAATTAATTAATCGAATGACATAATCTGACAGAAAATGAACTTAAATTTTTCATCGTCACACTAAAAATTCGTCGTAGCGTGTTCGATGTCTAATTTATGAACGGAAAGAAAGCGGTCGATTCTGAAATCGTTGTCTTTTTCGGTTATATTTTTTCTGTTACCATTGGGCAATCATAAGTTCATCCGATGGCATTAAATTCCACCATAAAGCTGAGGAGATAATCGTTTGGATTGTAAATCGCTATATTTAGCGGTTTTTGATGGAAACCAGACCTCCCATCGTCACGACAGCCAAACACGTCAGGGGCCATGTGACAAAGAGTTGTCTCGGAGCCCCTGGAGCTCGACTAGTTATCAGTTTGTGAACAGAAACGAAAAGAATCACAATTTTACTTTTATCAGTGAAATTCGATATAATAAAATTGGCAGAAGTTATCGTATTTTGCAGACTGTGGGAAAGTCGATAGCGGATACTTGGAACGTTGACGAATCTAAACGCGTTTTAGGTTAATGGATAGATTACGATGAAAGCTAATTTTACAGAAAACTAAAAAAAGTGACGTAACCATCCGTTGTCGGAGGATATTGACGGCACTTCCTGTTTTTTTTTTGAAAGTTATATAGTTTTGACCGACTTTGGGTGTGTAATAATTAATTGATTCATTACAAATATTCTCGTCACATTTCGATACAATTTCCTTGATTTGCTGCATTTCGCTTCATATAACATTTATAGTGAAATCAGAACACTTAAATTTAATGAATTTTAATTTATATAATGGTCAATTTAAGATTTTTTGTAAAGTAGGTCTTAAGCTGTTATACAAAGTCACTTTTTAACTGTTATACAAAAGAGCTCTTTAATTGATATACATAGGAACTGACTTTCAACACTCCATACACCCATAAGAATGGAGAAAAGAGAAGCCTGGAGCATTACCACCATCCTCCAAGAAAGATTTGTCTGTTACACGGACTTACTATTCGAAAACCGATGCGTTGGTAGAGGCGGGAATCTAGTACAAGTCTATTTAATACATGATGATACATGATGGATTAGGGTGATCCTTAATAAGGAGCTTAACTGGAAGGTGCACATTAAAATTAAAGCTGTTTGGGCAATAAACGTCTTCGAGAAACTGCCATTTTATCTTGGTTATCTCTCTCTCTCTCTCAAGGTCGCGGACTCCTTGCGGGCATGGGGTGAGAGAAATGCTTTACTAAATTCCATGACAAAGATTACAAGTGGGCGGGAATCTAGTACAAGTCTATTTAATACATGATGGTAAACTTACCACTTGTTTTTAGTTTTGACAGTCAGACTGTTCCTTTACAATCAGTTTAAAATTGGTCTGGGAATGTCAAGAATCTCTATTTGTACTCGGATAATTTGTTATTGGGATACCGGCAACCCTGTTCGACCTGCAGCACACACAATTGCATATCTGAACAGTACAAATACTATTAGGGATTCTTCGTAGGTCAAGGTCATTCTAAAAAAAAAGCTTGATCACTGAGCTAAGAAACTCCTAAGGTTTGATCATCGGGTACTGTCAACTCTCAAAGCGCAACTGACCCCACCTGTAGACTGTGTCTGGAAAAGTATCAGACTTCCCTACACAACAGATACGAGTGCCCGAACAATGCCACGTGAAAGAATATCTATATTTGGAAAGCCTTTGTTTTGATACCAGAGAGTTGAAGAGTTATTGTACCTTTTCAAGGGGATCAGCTTGACTTCAGGTTTACGGAGGATTAGCCGATTCTTCACTCTCACCAAACCAATAGACCGGTACATATACTGTTATACTAAGAAGGTATTGAAATGTTACGCAAAGTAGCTCTTACGTTATTAAACAAAATTAACTGGTATACAGATTAATTTTGGGGTTATTGGTACTTCGAATTCTATACAAAATAAGTCTTATGTTTAAGTAACTTGTGAACTTTTATACAAACATATTTTTACTTGTTATACAAAGACGTTTTTGAACTGTTATAAACTCAAAAGGTAACTCATAAACTTTTAACCAAAAAAGGCTTTCTACACAATATTCGTTAAACTGTCATACAAAGAAACGTTTCATTTGTTTAGGATTCCCTTGGGTATACAATAAGTTGCGCATTGAGCCTCTAATTGTCGAAATGCTTAAAATTCATGTTATTCATAAAAATGCCCTTGACAATAACTTTATCTCAAAAAGCAAGCTAACGGTTCCTTTGAATCTTCCCTTTACATGAACACATAACTCTTAAACTTGATTTCATTATTATTTTTTACCTTTTTTCGTGAAACCTTCGCTTGTTTTAATCTTAAGCTGACGTTTTACGAAGAATACGTGGGAACATGAAACGTTTGTGATATTAGACGACATTTTAAACGATGGGAACAAGCTAATAATTGTGTTGGAAAGTAATTGCAGCTATCCCACAATCATGGGAATACAAATTCGTACTCTAACATCGCCTAAGGCGTCGCTAGTGATTGTCACGCACGCGTCAACTTCGTCCAAGCATGTCACTTTTGTTGAATAAAATGGACTCGGGCCGCAATTGGCGAAACAATTTAACTGGGCTGACGCTGAATGAGGGAAAAATTGCTATTGGATGTGTCGCAAGAGCCCCATTCACTTCAATCACGTCTTTAGTTGTTCTCACGTCTGCAGAGAAGTCTCTCAAGCTTGAGGGTTCGATCGACCTTTATTATAGTTTTGCAGCTAAGCTAAATTCACGAGATATAAAATAGCCGCAATAAGTAAGAGAAGAGTCGCCGCCATCATACATTGGACATTGGAACACCTGAGTGGACACCGAGCCATATCACCGAGCCCAGCACTGGCAGCACCGATAATGCCATAAACGTGGAGAGTTATTGGAAAATAAAATTAAACTGAAAGAGGCAACGAATGACTTTGTGGACGTCGTAAAATGCGGAGCTCTGTCATTAAAAATTGTCGGCGATGAAGAATGTCAATTGCTTGTCACACAAAATCGTCATAAAATGCGGGGTCCGTTCACTATCTGATACCTACCACTTCTGCCTCGGAGGCTTCAACTGTGACGAGTTAATAGGTTTCCAGATTCAGATGTGCAAATTTTTCGCAAAGCATACCATCGTTGCCATAAACCTACTACAAAACATCAGCATTAGCCATCAGAAATCAACGGAGACAGGTAAGGGATCATTGCTCTATCTGCAGCTTGATCTTTATTCGCCAGGCCATACAGGCTACGGGGAGCCGTGTCAAGTTAGATTGCATGTGTCAGCTGAGGTCAATTCGATTTACTGCTATATGTAGGTAAAATTGCTGTCAACTATCACTTTCCATGATTGACTACGATATTCCCTTCCATCCAAAGTTCTCACATTTCATATCATATCACGTATCCCGAGGTTAATAGAAAATCTCTGCCTACCTCAAATAAGAGAAAAGTGCTTGATAGCATTCCTCCTTCTTGGACAAGTCTTTCCTTATGCTGACGGATTCTTGCCAAGGAGCCAACCATTAGCAATTTATTGCGGTTACTCTGCATTTATCCCCCCCGCCCTGTTCAAATTACTTCCATTTACTGAGAAGGAACAATATTTTAAAGAAAATTACAAAGTTGCATTCGAACGCTCTATTTAGCCAAGGAAGAGTTTACTATGAGACAGCAATTCTCCGGTGTCTGGCTTTGGTAAAGGGCTGAGGACTTCCTCAATAAAGTAGTCTCAAATATATAGAAACAACGAAAACTGTAATTCGAAAAAACTTTTTAGTTCTCAAAGTCTACGTGTGCATAGGTACCTTTAGGTTTAAATCGAATATTATAAAATAAAACTAGCACTGTATATGTAGCTCCTATAGATGAAAAGGATGTTAATTTGTTCAAAATAAGGAACTCCTTATATACATGACTAATAGATCGAATGCTATATGTGACTAAGTGATAGTTGGTCCTTTAAGAGCTTTTGCAGATATCGAGTTGGCGATTGTTTTAGAAGAAAGCAGCAGTCCTGACTAAGCAGATCCACTCTAGATGCTTTCTCAGAGATTACTTTTTGCAGACTACTGTCAAGGATAACAGGGTCTGCCTACAACATTTAGCTTTTCAGTTGACCTTTCTCCGTGGATACGCTTCTGAGTGAGTTGAAGTCTCTTATGCGCAAGAATATGCTGATCAAGTTCCTACACTAGCTTTTATAGGGGGAACGTTAGAGATAATATGCAGATTATTCTGGACAAAATCACAGACTGATGTAAAAGACGCGAACTAAGAGCCGATCCTGGGAAAACAACGCTTGTTTTATTTTCATTAAGTGCTGCAGAAGTTCAATGACACAAAAATTTAAGAAAAATATTATTAGGGTGATCCTTAATAAGGAGCTTAACTGGAAGGTGCACATTGAAATTAAAGCTGTTTGGGCAATAAACGTCTTCGAGAAACTGCCATTTTATCTTGGTTATCTCTCTCTCTCTCAAGGTCGCGGACTCCTTGCGGGCATGGGGTGAGAGAACTGCTTTACTAAATTCCATGACAAAGATTACAAGTGGACTTACAAGTTAAGCTGTATTCCGAACGACCGATATTATTCTGTAACCCGCCTTGGTTTTTAAGTCTAATCTGTTTACAGGACAAAACGACCGCCAGGGATATATGAACATACGACTCTCGCTTGCAAAGTCGACATTTTATTCCTTAGTACACCGACGGGTTGGACATATAGAGCACTTATCAGGTCCAACCTAGAGCAGGAGTTAGGTCTTCGATTACTGTCTTGAAAATACTGCAAATGATGTGTGTATTTGGCACTACGGTGACACCTCTGATGCAAAGCTTGTCATACCCTCGCCAGATATTGTAATAAGGGGGAGACAATGAAAGCCTGGTTTAAGAAAAATGTCTATGTTATCATGTAGGTTAGGCTCGGAGATGAGTAAGAGTTCCCTTCTGGCCAAAAACATGCTAACGAATCAAAGGGTTGTCCCCTAGGCTTTGGCAACATCGTATAAAAATAAAAAATAAGAAAATGATTGACGTAGCGTCTATTACACTGACTCTCCACCTGGTTCGGATCTGTGCTAACGTCTTCAACTCCTGCTTTGATTTACCATCTTTACGGATTTTTTCCACCTGTTGCTCAGTCGTCCAGTTCGACGTCTTTCTTGGGTCCCGTGCGGGTTTTAATATAGAGACTGTTGCGCGATATTGTTTGGCTCTTATCTCGATGTCTTCTAATACCGACGATTATCTTGACTTGGCATAGGAGTCTATGTAGGTCTTCGTTAGTAATAAGATCCGCCCAATGGATGTTAAGGATGCATCGAAGACAAAGGCTTGTAGTTTAGATGTTACTTGACAGGTCCTGTAAATCAGTTACAACTCCGACATCTGCTGTTACTATACGTCCGAAATAACCAAATTTGTGCACATGTTCTAGTCGCTAATCTTCTTGAAGATGTTCTTATCTTAATAAATTCCGTCTTGTCTCCTAGATCCCAAGCTCGTTAGTTTGCTTTTGTCAGTATCGATTTCAAGCCCTGCATTACGATGTCAGATTTGAGCTACATTTTAGTAAGGTCTTTGATTACGTAGATCACAAGTTGGTCGTCTTCAAAATTACCATGTTTGGTGTCCTTCTCCACACAATCAGCACGTTATTGATGCAGGTTCGAGCCTCGGCTTGCCTAAGAGTTTTTCATTTGCAATTGTAATAACTAAAAAAAAATCCAAAATCTCTGTGTTGTTGTCTAGCTCGCAAAAATGAAAAAACCAAAAATTCAATTTTCCCCATTCCATTTACCCTAATTCTCTTTTTGCCATAGCCATACTAATGCTGCACAGGCTTGTCCCCTGGGCTTTGTCTACATCATTACAAAATGGATAACTTTCTGTCGCACATTAACACAGCGTGTTCCCTTTCGTGATTCTCTTTCTAATGAAATACCAAACACTTCTGGTGTACCACAGGGAAGTCTTTTGGGCTCGCTTCTTTTAGTTATTTTTATCAATGGCATGGGTTCCACCTTGATGAACTCGAATTTTGTATGCTATACTGACGATGCTAAGATTTTTCGTCTAATTTCTGATATTAATGATACACAATACGTCATTATTAAGAATCAAGGATTACAAAGGTGACAGCATGCATCCTTGTCTCAGTCCGTTCAGAACTTGAAAGGGCTCTGACAGTTTTCGTGAAGAGTGTGACGTTGAGCTGAATAGGATACCTTTATATTGGTGAGAAGTTAATTTTTTTTTTTATACCTTTTCTACTTATATACATAGGTACTCGCGATCAACGCTGTCAAACATGTCTCAAAATCGACGAACATAAGATGTAAAGGTTAACTCCTTTCGGTGAATTGCTAAAAAACCAAGAGGCTATGGTACATCAGAAGAAGAGATGGTTCGAGCTCGAGCTATATAATACGTAAACCTGATAAGATCAGACTAAGCAGGAAAAAAAGAAGAATACTTGTTGGGTAAATTATGTGACACTGCATATGGGAGAGCACCTGTGCACTATAAGACTTCTGTATTTTCAACGCGTATTATGACGAAAAGGTTGGAGTAGGGTTGAGATTTGCTTGCGTACGCAGGACTTATTCCCCTCCCCACTAAAATTGCTTTATATATTAATACCCTCTCCAAACTACAAATTAGTATCGATATTTATCTATCGAAAATTCGATATTTTAATTCGATGTCGATATTGATATTTTCCTTTTGATTTGTGTAGGAGAAGAACATTTTTCATCGCTAGAGAAGGGACAACGACATTTTCCTTATAACTTTTATCGAACATCGATGATCAACGATATCGATTTCTTTTCGAAATATCAGATAAACAAATGACCTTGAATTTAAAATATGAAATCACTTTTTTACCATTTATCTTAAGCTGAAAAATTCGACTTCAGCCCAAGATAATGCTGCACTTTGACGGCAAATATTGCGAAAACAAGAAACAATTAGAAAATCATGTTCGCTAACTAATTAAATTAATGCAAAAAAAAAGTATAATAATTCTAAATACAGATATCAGGTGACAACTACAATATCGTTGTTAGCATTTAGAGTGTGCGATTTGAATTAATTAAGTTGAAATAATAAATGACTGCGTTTCTTTGACATATCAATTAAGTCCAGTTTTATGCCAGCAATTAATTACAATATTGTGCTAGTTACACTATAGTTAGACGTAAATAAGTTTATAGAAAATTTCTAGTGATCACCGGAAACATGGTAGTGTTTCGATTACTTAACTGCTCTGTCATTTTATATGCAAATTAAAAAAAAAACTGAGTCTGGGATTTACCTGAAATTACATAAGTAAAGAACACTTTAGAAGCTATGTAATTGTGTGATGGTATTAAAAAATTAAAAATTATATTTAGAGGTTGATGTCACTCACTGAACCTTTCCTGAGGAAGAGGTTTTGTTAAATAGAGTGCTAAGAAACTTATTAATTAGAAGTAAAAAACAACCGTTTTTACCCGGCTATGGCAAAAAAAAAGGGGGGTATGAGTTTAGCAGTCTATGTATGTATGTATACGTAGCTCCTAAACTACTTATTCGATTTGAACAAATGAGGTGTCATTGGATTTGTATAAATGCCCCGCGTAACATAGGCTATATGGTGAGCAACGCAGTTGCGGAAGGGCAGGGAGGGGCAGGTTGTGGCAGAGTGCCGTAGGTTCTCTCGTAACTCCTAAACTATACTACTTATCAGATTTGGACAAAACAGGTGTGATTGGATTTGTATGAATGCTCCACGTAATATAGGCTGTACGACGAGCAGCGCAGCGGGGAAAATAATCGACGACAGAGACGAGGTGAATCAAATATAAACGAGACTTTTGTTTCTGAACGAGTAAGTTTGAAGAGAACGAGCGGCCGCTTTTAGATGGCATAGGTAGAGATGTCAGGAGAGGGGAGAGTAGGCTGACGATCAGTTCAAACCAGTTTGCCAGTAGTTGTCACAATGTGGGAGCAACAGGTGCATCCTTCTGCTGCGCAACACATTATTATTGGATTGCTTAATCAAAAAGGAGTAAAACCAGTTCAAATTAGGATAAGATTGGCTGTCAAGGGCTCGCATCTTTTTTGGTATAATGACTTCAAGGAAAGGCGGCAACGGGTTCAAAATGCGACAAATGCTCACCAATACTCGGCTGTCATCCGGCAAAGTACTCGCAAATGTTTTTTTTACTGGTGTGGCGTTTTGTACATTGATTCCTTGCATGAACATCGCACAATAAATGCTGATTACACAGGCCTGCGAAGTTTTTACCCCTGGACAATGAATAGCTGTTTCCGAAGTTATTTCTTCTGCTGAAACCGAATCCGGGCTCAGAGTTACTCTATCATGATAGGTTTCTGAGATATTCAGACCTAAAAGTGTAAAAACACCGTGATGTTTTTTTTTCAAAAAACTATGTCTGTGATCTGATAGTACAAGTCTTCCTCTTTCAAATGCCGTTGAGTTTGCTTAAATATCTTTTTTTTGCCGAGATATCGCATTTAAAAATTTTCATGTTCATGAATTTCTCGGTATGGGCTGTTGTCTAGCTCGCAGCAATGCAATAAACAAGACTCAAGTTTCCTCACTTCCCTTACCCTAATTCCTTTCCGGCCACAACCATGCTAACGCATTAAAGGGTTGTCCCTAGGATTTGGCCACATCGTATAAAAAAAAGTATATGGTCCCCTTATTCAAGTTCCAGTTAGAGGAACGCTTATCGTTCGAAGCGACGTGACCAACCGATTCGAAACTTCATTTTCCTCCACGACAACGCTCGGCCCCGTACTGGCCGTATAACTTGCCAAGAATTAGAGGATATAAGGTGAATTCCACTTGAGCGTTCTCCCTATAGCCCTGATTTATCGTCCTGCAATTTCTATCTGTTAGGGACAAGCACTCGGAGGGCAACGATTCCAGAACGATGTGTTGAATGGAGACCTTCGCACGCAATTGGCTCCTAATACAATCCTCTTGTTTTACGATGCCGATGGAAAAAATGCGTTTCCAAAGCAAGCGATTTTGTTGAAAAATTATGCGTGCTTGGCCATTGTACTAAACCAAATTACAATTTTGTATAAATAAAGTCTCGTTTATATTTGATTCACCGTCGTACAATTTAGGGTGGATTTCGAACCGCGGATATTACTCCTAATGGCCTTTTAGCGTAATATATTGTTAGAAGGAAAAAATCACCGTTGGTCGCTTATGTACAAACTGGGGATCCCATATGTTATCACTTATTCCACCAATGCGATGCGTTATCTCGACGACTTGAAAGCGGTGCTTCAAAAAAGAAGTGAGTTTGGAGTGGAACTGAGAGAATGATGGGAGCAGTTTGCACACTCTGCAAACTGGTCCCGCGGGACTCTATGCGGTCAAAATTCTCAGGCGTTCATCTAGAGCAATTAATGCTGAATGTTCTCGGAGGAGTAGAAATATGGTGAACGTCTCTGAGGCGAGCGTTTCTGCTTGCAAGCGTCAGCAGGTTCTTGATTTAGTGACTTCGCCTGGTGCTGCGTTTGTCCCTGGGGAACACCCAGCAATAGTGTTCCAGTTATCCAAAATTGTTGGTAAAATTTTTTTAAAAATTGTGTCAACATTTAAAGGAACTCTTTTTACAGTTACAGCTTGCCCAAAACCTAAGTATAAAATTAGAAAGCTTTTCCGATATTCTATAGCTGTCACAATAAATGAAGCTCTGAGAAGACAAGAACGATTTTTTCCGGGTATATAACAAAATTTGCGCGTTTATGATTTAGCATTTAAGATTGCAGGTTTTTAAATAATAATAAAAAACAATCAATTTCAACTAATTTGACAACAAGCGTGTAAAATTAAAAATGTTTTTTTTCATTAAAGAACAAATCTAGTTGAGTTTAGGAAGCTGTTTAGATAATTTTAACAAGCTACCAAACGTTTCGACTAAAAAACAAGCAAGTCGATCAGAATTAATAGCATTAGTCACGCTAATCTGATTTTAAGCACGCCAGATGTTTTTTTTTTAGAAACGCGCCAAGTATTTACCGGCAGCGGTTACACTGGTACCTGTCAAGGCTGTGCTTTAGCATCCTCTGAGCTTTGGCATTATAATAAAACAAAATCATATTAGTCCTTTTAAAGTGAAGGTAGGCACATAGTGTTTTTAAATGAGGTATAGGATTTAAGTTCTTCTATAAAGATAAATCGCATGCCAATATTCACTAGTTTATTGGTTTAGACCAATCACTTATACATTTGGTCTAAATTTTGAAATTCTGGTAAATATTGAAACGTGATATTATCGAATTTAATTAAAAATGGTTGAGTGTAATCTTCTCGTGATACACTTAGTATTTATCGCCAATTGTCAGACAAATTCGATGCAAACTCAAAACTTGTCCGATCCTTCAAGAAAAGCATGTTTAAGATCGACAATACTTTCAAACACATTTTCTAGTCCTTAAGTAATCCGGGGCCCAAAATATGATAATTCCGGATTTGCCATCGAACTGCTATATTCGCTATTAACAGGACAACATTGCAAATTATCACGTTGGGTGATAATTACTATTAAATATTGATTTTTTCCCACCCGTGCAGCAATTACCTTAGTTAATTAGTTACACCAAAACATGGTCGCTGAGATCATCGGATAAAATGCAAGTCATTTTCAGTGTGCAAAACTTTGCTAAATTCTGTTGCGGTGCGAGAAAAGATCGCAGAAAGCGACAACAAAACGATCATTTGGAAAATCTTTCAAGGTCCAAGGAACAACATGTGAAAACGACGAAGACCGATGTACAAAAAAGAAAAACCACTAATCGAACGCCTCGAGTTCTGATCTGTTATCTCTCTTAATCCAATACTCCGATCCCCCGATTCGATCTTCCGACCAGAAGTAATAAACATTTTTCTCGCGTGATTAACGCTGTCAAAGCAATACAAATTTCAATAATTGTAGCAAGAAGCCGTTGTAAAAAGCGTTTCCAGAAGTGCACAGTTCCAAGCAATAATAATATAATTGAACCCAAGCTCTATGGAATTCTAATATGTCTCGAGGGGGATCCAGCATCATCAGCTTCCTCATCGAATTTGCTGTTTGCTGTACCATGTACTGTGCCGGTTTTATCATTTCGATTTGATCTGTCATGAGATGGAAGTCTTTTAAGATTGCTTTCTTCTTAAACCGAAGATAATTCAGGATAGGACGGCCGAAATGACAAAATCATTTCGAGATTTTATGTCACCGGCTCTGTTGGACTTTTTATGACAAAGTGGTCACTTTTTGTTACTCTGACTGAAGTGCTTTTTTTTTTACCTTCTGACAATTCGAAACGCTTATTATAAAATTTGTGGTCGACTTTTTTGCGTTTGACTCTTTAATTACGGAAAGGTTAGACTTTGTAGTTGCCGCACTAATCAACTTTATTCAATCAATCAATTTGTTGCTCACTTGGCGAGCACTTTTAATTTCAATTTTAGTTCTAAGAATGAACGAGTCACAGGTGAACTATTTGATCTGATTGTGTTAGGTTTTGCTTTATATTTTTGGAGGTTATAGTTTATAGTTGTGTAGTTTTTCTTACAAAAATTAAATGTTTTACAATGTTAAGGGTTCGAGACTTACACATAAGCTTTTGAACAGCAATTTAATACCGGTCAAATGCGACCTGGAGTCGCGCACGGAAGGCTAGATCAGACCTTCTATTAGTACAAATTCTGTTTTTTTGAAGATATTTGCCCCCCCCCCATCCTATTTAAAAAATATATATTTCTGAAATTCTTTCACCGAGAATAGATGCGAACAACTGACTTTTACAACTGTGCCAAATTTCAAGTCGATTGCTGCAGTAGTTACTGAGAAAGTCAGCTGTCACATAGAAACAGACAACAGCTTACTCTAAATACGAGCCCGGAAAACAGTTTGGCCATTTTACCACCCAGCGCGTGTCGTCATTACTTCATTTATTTTTGTATCACAGATTAACCAATCCTTGCACACATATAAAACTGTACACTGTCTTAACCAAAACTAAGGAGAAATGCTGATGTCATTCTAACCTCAATATTTCAACAAAACGAACACAAGGGAGAGTCTTCTCATTAAGGGGTCTACCCTAATTAGAATATTCAAAATATCGATTTTTTCTTATTGCATTTTTCGAAACTATACATACATATTTAAAAGTATCATACTAAAATTTTATAAAGATCCGAGCAGTCTAAGTGTACTTTTGAGCGACGTTTACTTAGCTACCTGAGCTAATTTTTCACGATTTTTCGTTGAAGTTGAAATGAAGTTTTTGGACGGTTTGTTGATAAAATCTCCGAAACTATTCAACCGATCCTTACCAAAATTTTACCACATGTTCTTTATGACTACAGCTATAGCGCATATCATACGAATTTTGAAATTTTGAGTGTAACTATTTTTTTTTTGCAAAAAACGATGAAAAAAACGTGCTTTTTCGTAGTTTTTGGAAAAATGGCCGCCATTTTGTCATTTTTGAAAAAATCAAAAATCGTATGATATGCGCTATAGCCATTTCCCTACTGAATCTAAAACCATTTTGCTTTTTTTTCAGATCATCCATTCCACGGATTTTATCAACAGCGCACACCCATCTTTTTTTTGAACCTGTTTTCTCCATTTTTCTGTATGAAAACTGAGTAAAATAAATATAAAAAATTTGTATTCTAAGAGTGTATTTTTTAGACCTAACACTTTTTATATCCATATTTATAATTTATACCTGTCAAAAAAAATCGTGAAAATAGCTTTTTTGTCCCTTAAAACACATGAAAATTGTAAATGAGAAATTTTTTATCATGACCACAATGTTCACAACACTTGTATGTTCACGTCAAGTAAATTCCAAGCTGAGACTTTAAAAATTATGCGAGAAATACTACGAAAAAGTAGAATTTCCCAACCTTTTCCTATTCTATACTGTAGCAAGTTTCGGTTTGTTTGCACCACCAATACTCAGCTGTTCATGTCAGCTTCCGGGCTTGTATCTAGAAAAGGCTGTGGAGAGGCACTAAGGTATTACCATAGGAGTTTTTTGACATTTTAGGTATGGTACGCAAAAAATTATCCGATGGTCTCCTGCAAGGTTCAAATCTAAGACCACTACTTTTTAGATTTGTATATAAGTATTGCAGGAAGGTGTATCGAAAAGTTCCCCGAACCATCTAAATAAACGATACTACACATTTGTATTTTTTTTTAATTTTCTTGTTCTTTATATTAATCTTCTACATGAACTCAGTTCTACATGCAATGTCGCTGTCTAAGCCTTTCCCTGTAGAACAGAGCGTTTGTACAGCTACATTTGGAAAATTTAATTTAGCATTCCCTCTATAAATAATTTTATTTTAGTCCAATTTTTTTGCTGAATATTAAACGTTATGCGTTTAGTTAAGAAATTGTACAAAATTTGCTTATTATCTTCTTCATCTTAAAAAAAAATACATGATTATTTCCCCTATTATCTATTACCCTGTGTAAGCATTAAGCATTTGGAATCCCATGCGCGGAATATCCTTTGAAACCGGGCTAATCATTTAGAAAATTTTACGGTGCTATTCAGATAGATGACAACACGGTTACACTTGACAACCGTAATATTTACCGAACTTATCGCATATAACTTCTCTTCTTCCGTGTAGTAATTGAACGCGTGCAGTCTGGTCACCCTAATGTAAGAGTTGTAGCAGAAATGGTTTTAAGCCAACGGAAGAAGGGAAAATTTTAAGATGTTCGTAAGAAGGGCTAAAAATGTCATTTGAACCGTTTAACTATATCAACTTTAAGATATAGTTAAACGGTTCAAATAACATTTTTTTAAACTGAGGAAATATCACGGAAGAAAGGAAAATGAATATCTTAAAGGGAAGATCGGTTTTTGTAATGGTTTATTTTCAAAAACCGTTTTGACAATTTATCCCAATCAAAGAGTGAGCTTAGAGGGGATTAGAGACAGAATAGTAGATAATAGAGGAAATAATAGCATTGTCCTATTTGAAAACTTTCTAAAAATTTCATTTATTTCAGAAAAATATGTTTTAATATAATTTATAATGGCTAGAAAATCGAAGTTTGACACACATATTGTTACAACGACGCTATGTTTGAATTCACCTTTATACCCAAATTACTAAATTAGCTTACAGTTCAACTAATTCTTATAAATTTTATTTGTACAAATTTTACTTTACACTTGTTATTTGCAGTCAAACTAGTTTCTCGTAGCCAACCTTTATGGATTAATTAAAATTTATTATTTGTGCTATTGATTTATGCGGTCTGACTAATGATTTGAATGTTTTCTTTGCATTTCCAGACAGTGTAGTGCTCACGTGTTATACCTGATGCATAAATATGCAATATAAATATTATAAATCAAAACCAATTTCTTGACTACTTTATTGTAATTGCACAGTCGACGCCCATTCTATTCATAAAATACTGCAAAATGCATTGCTTGCTACAACGGCATACTATATTTTTGTTTTGAATTGTTTGGACTAATTTGCCTGATAAGAACCAGAGGATTTGCACCAGTTGTTCAGTGAAACTAATAGAGATTGGTCACGATTAAATACATTCAATATTTTAAAAACAAAGTGAATATCTCTAGTCTCATCACTATCTTCTCTTCTCAAAATAGTATAACACAAAGTCGCTATCCGCGTCTGTCTGTTTGTACGCTTAGTTCTTCTAAACTACGCAAGAGGGATTTTCACTATCATTTAGACGATTTCTCCCTGAAGGTTTATACAGGGTGTTTCACAGGGCATCATGTGCAAAAATGAAGGACCTGGTAGATCTAGATGAGAAAGGAAAAAAAATTTATAATAGAGGGGTTTAAACAACACCAAGATCCTTCACTCTATTCAGTCTTGTTAACAAGTTACCACTAACAGAATAATCATAGATCAATGGATCCTTCCCTTTAGAATGCGACCTTTTCAACGGTACACCAAGAATTAAAAGACTGAAGAGTTCAGTGCAGAACAAACACTAATATCAGAGACAAAACGAAAAATCTTAGCATCGTCAGCATAGCATTACATTTTCAAGTTCGCGAAGATGAAAGCCATGTCATTGATAAAAATAAGAAATAAAAGCGGGCCCAAATGACTATCCTGTGGCACACCAGAAGTAATTGATATTTCACTAGAGAGAGTACCTAGGGACAGTAAAAACACGCTGTGTTCGATCTCAGAGATAGGAAGATATCCATTGAACGAAAGGAGATGGAAAACCCAACCTAGTAAACTTGAATTCGTCTTGGATCACGATCACCACGCCATGATTTCAGGTTTTTTTTATCCCTATGAGTTTTTAATAAAAATTAAAAAAATCCGTCTCTGCACTGTTGTTCAGCTCACAGGAATGCAAAAACAAGCCATTTAAGTTCCCTCATTCCCCTTACCGTAATTCCCTTCCAGAACAAAGTTAAGCTAACGCATCAAAGGGGTGTCCAGGCTTTGGCTAAATTATACAAAAAAAGGACTTACTAAGATCGGTACAAATACAATCAACCTTCAGTTTTGACGACAGAAATACAATAGTTTGAGAATTCTACAAGATTACTAGTCGTTGATGAAACCGTCCTGGAAGGACCCCAAGAACGGTTTACAGTCAAAACTAAGGACATCACATATCGAAGAGCTTCGCAATGGCAAACAGATAGACATTTTGTTTTCTAGCATCAGTTTATAGGCGGAAAACTATCTTGCTATCAGTCAAGCCTAGGTTATCTTGTAATGATTTAGAGCGATAATAAAAGTTGCAGCTATAATCTTCTTAAGGCAGATGCTATAACCCCTTTCAGTTCTGTCCTACACAATAATTTCGATCGAATGATGAAACCTACTTAACCACCCACCCCCCCCCCCTCACCCAGGATGAGATTTACATCCATAACCCTCTGCAACAACCCTTAAAATGCGAAAAACCAACGTATTTCGTGATGGTTTCGAGAGGTGGGTCAGTCGCTACCCTAGAAACATCCACCTCAGACCTGGGAGGTGGAAAGGATTGTTTTTTTTCTTCTTCTTGAATTTCAAATTTTCTATCCATTGTCGCAGAAAACTGACAAAACTCCATACATACCAATATCAAGGCTTTGATAACTTGTACGTAACTACAAACCTAACCACAAAAAACTCAATTCAAGTATGTTCTGCAAGTTATTTATATCATTACTCGCTTAACAATACAGGAGCACTATCGGATACACTATCCTGCAATTTGGTCTATTACCGTAGTTTTATTTACTCGGCTTTTATACTACGGTATTCTAATTTTTAAAAAAGTACGTAATGGTAAACGTCGCATGTAATTCCACTTAATTTGTGGCTAGTCAAGAGGTTAAGAATGAGCTTATCATTGAGTTTGTCTTTATATCATGAAATGACGGAGGGGGCAATTTTCAGTCCTTCTCTTTTTAATTATTTTACATTTCTATACTGTTTAAATAGTTACTATGATTATTTTTAAGTGGAACAATCATATCAATACTAATGTTAGCAGAATCTATGGAGGTATTTTATTTTATGTCACTTCAAGCCCTTCTCTACTTTTATCACTTCTTTATCCACGACATTTTCGTTGCTATTTAAGCTTTAGTCAAAAGTCTACACTTTCTGAATTCAAACAGCGATGATGGTTTTAGGCAAATCCAATTTTCGCATACAAAAACTGGTCAAAACAAGCATAGTCTTAACTAAAACTATTTTTATAAACAGGTGCACGTACTCCGTAAAAACAAAACTAAATAAAAAACTTCAAACCAATCAACTAACTATCGATCTCCCTTGGATCAGATAATTAAAAGAATCGAATGATCATAAATCTTAATCGATGCGACAAAATGCTTGACATAAACAAATGATCGGGTACCTGCAAAATCATCATTAGCCTCAAAACACCATAAATCATAGTTGTCTCCAAAAAAATGCAGTAAATTTTCTGATTCTGTGTCTTTCGCAATACCGGCGATTCACAGCGCTCTCAATCATCGGTGTTTTGTGCAAATATTCGTGCGCAATAAAGACGCTATAATTAAGCCTACGCATGCTAGCAAACATAAATTTGTCAATCGATCGAATACCTAAATCGCATCTCGTTTCCAATTAACTCAGCTGTGTGCTCAGTTAGACAAATGTTGCGGCCGCGGATCTTGATATCAGTGGGTGCCAGAACGCCCAGTTCTTTCCATTCTTAACACTTTCTCCCGCTATTATGCAGTCTTGATTGCAGGTTAATTAGAATAATTTGAATTTTGATTTAATGCCAGTCGCTCCCAGTGTGGTATAATATCGCGGGAACAGGTCTTAGTCTACGGAGGCCTGCATGTGATAGCACTCAGTCCCAGAACGAGACTCACCAGACTTACCTGAAGCTTTCCGTCGCATTAATTAATCTCTGTTTGATTGCAGCTAACGATTTCCAATGGACACGTAAAAACTGCGACTTCGCCTAATAGTGCTAAGTGAAGTGTAAACGGGCTGGCTAGTTTAGCGCTTTTTATAGTCGTCGTTGTCCGATTATTTATTTACCGCCACACCGGGGCACTGGCTCGAAAAGTCCACAGGAGGGTCTGGTCCGGTCGCCAAGTCTTGTCACGCTCGTTATTGTCGTATTAATGCACCTAACAAATTTGAGGACTGCGCTAACAAGATTTTCGTATCTGGGAACCGACCAGGCAATCTTGTGGACAATGGTTTAAAGTGAATAGCATCAAGCCTAGCCTGTAAAGTGTTCAAGGCTACTCACACGATTTGTCAACCAAAAAAATAAACAGAAGTGCTGCGTCACTGAGATAGCTGCTCACGGTATGGTGTCACATAAACGTGCGAAGTATTCACCATTTCAGTAATGGTCAAAACGAACGAGATCTCATGATTATGATTCTTTTGATATCGTCTTTATCCGAGATCCCTCTGGCTGAGACCTGCGATCGAAATCGACATAAAGAACAGATCGTGATGGCAAATGCGATATGGTAACCCACCCAGGTAATTGTTCCTCTCAAGGCATAAACTAATTACGCGGGTTTCGTACGTAGTACACTTCGTGGTGCGAAGTCAACTACAGAGATGAGTTGGAGTTCCCTCCCAGCAGCGGTGATGATGATCATGACAATGTGCCGGCTTCTTTCATGTCATAAGAAAGGTACAAAAAAAAACCAGAACAAGTCAAACTAGTGAGGATTGTAAATTCAACGAAACTTCAGAAGTTACTATTTCTAGCACACGCTTGTAGACATTTCTATCTAATTTGCGGTATTAGCATTTTTTCTTTATTTGTTCTAGAGCTAGAAGAATCGTTGAAATAAGGCTGTGAGAATGTTTTATTGCCTGCGAAAGGCTGCTTAATTTATGAGACTCTTTAGTATTTGAACTTGATGGCATGTCCGTGATTTGGATGGCAAACGAAAAAAGAATTTCTAATTTGGTCGAAATATTGACGAATGGTATAATGAGCATTTTAAGGAGCATTGCAAATAAACTACAGCTTCACTCAAGATGCAATAAATTTGCTTTTGAATATTTTCTGGTTTAGGTATTTAGGTTTAGGCCAATACGTATAGTGGTATCTGGTCTAAAAAGTTGAATTGGTACCTCCGTTATGGCGATGAAACGCATTCTACTTTATTCTGTTTGGGTTTTTCTATTACAAAACAAAGCGTTCTTCGTTTTAATGCTTTATACCATTAAACTGAAGACAGAAAAAAGGTCAACGATCATTAGAGCAAACTCGATTACTAAATTAATTGACGGCCCTATTAGATATGTCTAAGAAATTGCATTGAAGTTAATGGCTTGAAAAAATTAATCCGAATTCAATTACTTTAACATTTCAGAAATTATGTTTGCCTAATGATTCTGATGAGCTCATTTAGACCCTTTTTACCTGCGATTCAGATATTCAATTTGTCAAGCTTACAAAACTATCCACTTCTTCTTCTTATTATTATTATCATTTCTCCTGGAAAAAATGTCACCTCTTTACCTGGCACTTCACCAACGACACCTGTCATCTTCATAATTCACAATGTCAGAGGACATTTCAGTGGGTTTACTGAAAGGATTATAGCTCCCAGTGAGTATCCCATTCAACGCTTGACGTCCTCTTGAGCGGCAAAAACATCAATAACGTTCCCGTTCAAGTTCCTTAGCGGGTCATTGCTTGAACGGATAGGGACTTGGGAAAAACACACATGCACCCACTCAGACTGGACTGGGCTCGAGAGATGTGGATACCCTCAAGTGGTCATTTATGTGTTTCAGCCTGTCCACTTGACGTTCAAAAATGTCGCATCATTATTGTTCTTGGTGCTTGCTCGAAAAATTGACTCCGAATGAATATCGTTCGTAGAAATGTCACTTGTCGCTACTCAGTTAACTCAGGTGACAATAATTTTACCTGAAGTATTGGAGACCTTTTGGAATGCGAATGTTTTCTTGGCGTTAAATGCAGTGCCAATTTGTACATTTGCTTGAACCTACGACTAGTAAGTTATGGCATCTCATAAAAGTAGTTATATTGTCGTGGTTGAAGCAAATTAGTTTTTACATTTCTGCTCCTGTAAGTCACCGTTTCATTAGACCAAGACGTTCCAATAATGACGGAGGTCCATCCATAACTCAGTCGGTTAATTGTTTGGACAAGTTTTTGCTTCCAGTCAACGAGTTTATGTACACATTCATATTTAGTGGATTTATGGTTCCTCCTTTAAGTCAATTAAATGATTTTATGGTTAAACCACACATACGGACCCCAAGATTTTCTTCGGCTTCCAGCAATGTGACTGTCTTAGCTGCGGCGTGACTATACTTAGGCGTCTGAGAAAGAGCATCGTTAATTGGATTTTACGTTCAAGACATACATCAATTGGGCTCTCCTACTCATTACGGGTAAATCAAATTGATCAACTCGTCAGCATTTCCCAGGAGAATATTGCACGAACAGGTCATTCGTGATGGTGATGGTAACTAAACTCGGACCATGGATGGATAGATATGTCTAATGGCAAATGGCATAGCATTCTGTGTAGCCCTCAAGTAATTCAATGTCTGATACATTACCCGGCACAGCACTCAGACTTTGTGCGGTTTATTTGAGTTAAAATTTCCATGGAATTGAATGTGAAGGGTTTTTACTAGAAAAGAAATATTTGCTTTGTAATCAATATGGGGGAGGGGAGAATTCGTACTCGTTCTTGGCTTAAGGTTATATTTAGGGTGAAAAGGTTTGGTTAATGCCGCCGGGTAGAATTTTACCCTTTCGGGTACTAATTTTATGAGTTCTTTCTGTTTTTGTTAGGATTTATGTCAATAGTTGGTTCAATATTAATTGGAGAAACCAAGAGTTTCGCAAAAAAAAATATGGAACGTTCGTATGTCCAAGGAGAATTAAGACGTTTAAATAAAAGTGCATAGGGTAAGGTAGATTAGAGTAGTAATCTTCCAGGGCGGAAAGTAGCACACTTAAGCCATGATGGCCTACAAGAACTGTACCAACATTAACGATGATAAGACACCCTGTTGTATCCATACCAACCGCTCTCTAGGCTTTCGACAGCACTGTCAGATTATATTTTCCCTTGAGTGCTGTTAACCAGCCTGTGGATGCATAGCAAAGAATCAGATTGACTATAACGGTGCACATCCACTCTGCTGCAGCCGATATATGTCCGGATATTTAAGAAAACGTATCTTCTGTCCAAGTTGTCATTCTATTGTTGTTTGTGAACCTTATTATGTTCCAATCCAAGGTCTCCTCAAGCTTATTAAAATTCACATTCTACCACGTATTCTGGCACGCTGCTTTTGTAGTCAAACTTCAAGCATTTATGCATAATCTAACCGTTTTGAAACGGTTTGAAAATTATTTAACTTCTTAACACTGGTGTACCGCAAGGTTTAGCCATTTCGACTATCTCTTTCCTATTTTTGTCTATCTAATCTCGAAATTTTCGAATTATCACTATAGCTCTGCAGATGAGAACACATGTTACCAGAACTTGTTAAGAGATCCTCCTTTTTACAGTTATAAAGTATTATATATAGTTAGTTTGGAGTCTCTAAAAGATAGTTAAATGGAAACGTGCTTTTTGATTTGGTTTCTGTACAACTTCAACCTATATTCTTACAACATAAGCATACAAAAACACCAAATTTAAGCAATTTGTAATGGTGTTCCACAAGAATCGATACTAGCACCGCTAGTGTTTGGCGAAAATATGAATAGGAACATAACGATATGAAAAAAGCGAATGATTTCTGCGGAAATTCTTGAAGAACCTTGAACAAAATATAGCTATGTTTACCATAGCTACTACAGTGACTCGATTTGATACCGTGATTTCTTTAAGAGTGCGCCAAAATGGATATATTAAAGCACTTAAAAGTTTCGAAAAATTCCGGGCTCTCTTTAAAGCAATGAATATGAAAGCCATTCGCTGATTTCAACTACTTGTTTGTAAATAATGTGAAAATCCAACTTGAGAGAAGGTAAATTCTATAAATGACATACTCAGAGTTAGTCTTACCGAGAAAAATATGGAATGGATTAAACCACGAATTGATCACCTCTCTCTAAAATGTAAAGGTGCCTTAGGTCGACAGGAACGGTCCACTACCTCCTTCCAATTTCGTTCACTATACGAATAATCACTATTTTTCGAAATAGATTAGTGCTGGCATATTTAGAGTGTTAACATCATCATGTCAATTCCCAAGAAAGTCAAGGCAAGCAATCTCTCAAAAAAGAAACCAATTGCCACGGTTCAATGTAACTTTCAATGAATTTAGTACAAAGAAACTAACCACCTCTTCAGTGGTTGCCGTTGTGTGGCTGCCCTATCGAAAACGTGTTAACATTTCTTGTAAGATGGTAGAACTATTTAGCTTCTTCATAAATGCGTACTTTTGCAACTATTCAGCTACACCTTGTCAATTGCAAGTATATCGCTGTTATTTGTATTGAGCAACTGAAGGAATGTTGGTCATTCCAAAATCTTCGTTTCGGTTATTTCACAAGCTTTTTAAAAAGTTTGGCCAAACTTCAAGTGCTAAGTCCAATCCTCACCTTTATAAATGAATTGGACGCTTTTCTGCAACCGCTGATTCGATATAAAGAAAGTGCAATGCTGGTGTGCCGCAAGGCTCAACTCTATCAACAGCTCTATTTTTTTCTTCTTTTTTTTCATTTACAACCCTACTCAGAGTTTTGCAGAGGATGCTGCCATTTATTTAATGAACATCTTTGTTTCTGTGTTGAAGTCCGTCCAGAATACTACAGATTAATTAACTAAGTAAATTTTATTCACTAACCGCACCTCACCAGTCTCCTTAATCCTTGGTGGAACATAGGGTGGAAACGGATCTCACAGTTGCCACTGCCAACATCATTCTCCTCTACATTGCTCGGTTCTGGTGGGTTCCAATTGAGAGCTTGTTTTGCTAGGTTATGATTATCGCGTTTTAGGGTATGATCAATTCAGTTTCACCCTCTTCGCCGAATCTCGTCGTCAGTCAGTGTTTGGGTTAATCCGGGTCTATATAGGAGCGATCTTTCCTTAACCTGGCCTGCTGCCTTCTAATCGTTCGATCTACTGCCTCCGTGATCCTCCATAATATTACATAGTATTACAGTTGATAGTGGACAGACGAAGACTGAGTTGGATCAATTGGTTGAGTGGCATGAACACCACGACATAGACACAGGTTCACGTCTCGGTCTGCCTACGAGTTTTTCTTTTATAAAAAAAAAATTCACTACGTCTCTGGGCTGTTGTCTAGCTCGCAAAAATGCAATATAAGACATTCAATTTCCTTCATTTCCCTTCGTCCTAATTCGCGGCCTTCTTTGGTTCCTTCAACCCCTTGTGCGGCGTAGGGCGTCTACTACACCGACTCTTCACCTGGTACGGTTCTGCGCCAACGCCTTCAATTGTGGTCACGATTTGTTGATCTGGGTACCTTCCCTCTCGACGGATCTTCTTGGTGTGTTGCGCGGACGTCCAATTCGACGTCTTCCTTGGACCCCGTGGGGATTCTAATCTAGAGCCTGTTATACGATGTTGTTGGGCTCTTATTTTTGTGTGTGGCCTATCCATTGCCACTTTCGCCTGCGAATACCGGTATCTATCCCGCTTTAAATTGTAAGTCTGTAAAGGTCTTCGTTGGACCTCCGGCCAACGGATTTTAAGGATTCATGTTGAACAGCCATACAACAGAACAGATTTTACGTTCGACTCGAAGATCCGGAGTTGAAGATGTTGTTATTGCCTCCGGCCATAGTCATGCTTAACACATCATAGGGTTGTCCCCTGGGCTTTGGCTACATTAATTTAAAAAAAAGTTATTGCACACCATGATCCCTTCTGTTCAATCATTCGGAAATATACAGGTGTTCCATTATTATTATTTTATTTTCAGGATTTGGTGCAGTGCATCTGCTGAGAGGCTTGAATCGGCTTTTAATAATTCGGGCGGGATACTATCTTTACCAGCTGCTTTACCGTTGCCGATTGCATGAAGTACTATTTTTTTCTGTGCTGGATGGAAAGTTTATGGGTTTTAATTCTTATAGGCGCTTATTTTTTCATCCAGATGCATTTGGAAGTACTCGTCTGTAGTTGCGGACGTTATACTTGTTAACGCTGTTTTTCAGGGCTCTTCTATGTTTTTTAGGCGTACCCTATTCCGACTCCTTATTAGTGAAGCACACTTTTTTGTACGATGTGGCGATTTTAAGGTGAATAGTAGCTATAACCAAGTGATGGTCACTTTCAGTGTCAGCTCCCCTAAAGCTTCGGAAGTCTACAACAATCTTTCTCCAATAAAATCTGAATGTATTGATGAGATTACGTCACCTATAAAAACAATGACATCTTGGACATTGAGATCACCGGGAATTTCAGCTGATTCAATCATATCTGTCCGCTCTCCTCTAGCCTTTTGCCTTCTTACAAAAATTAGGCGTCTCATATCAGTTCTTGACTTAAATATAATTTCTATCTTTGGCCAAGAAATGACTTACTGCATTGTTAGCGTTAAACAAAGTTATATGCGACTTTCGATTATTCTCTGGAGAGTCGATATAATGTTTGCTGCCTCTCACTCCTAATAAAATCTGAGGTATCAAGACTCATAATCTTGCCAAGCGATAACAAAGTTAGCGAACGCTCATAAGTCGATGTTTATACTTCTCGATTTTTACTACACTCTTTTGTTAATTTCTCTCCGTGATTAGTGTTTACTATGCTATTCATAAGCAGGCACAGATTTCCTTTTCTAAACACCCCGAAGAGTCAGATTATTTCCACCGAAAGGATATAATTAAAATTTTCTGCATTTGATTACAAGTAAAGAACCAGTTCAAAGAACTCCATTCATCCAAACACTCCCCCATAGTTGCCATCGATAAAATAATCGATTTTAGCCGTTCGTAGAAATGCAGAGTTCAATTTTAGACACGAAAGGCATGTCAACATTTGTCCAATGTTTCCCGTAGAATGTTTTGTTTAGTGCATGTAGCAGCACTTAATTTTTTATCGGTTCCGACATTTTTCAGTTTTTCCAGTAGGTATAATGTCGTTGGCGTTGTTGAGAACTGGTATAATTAGAGATGTTATTTATTTATTCATTCCGGCGATTGTCGCATCCACAACAACATGATTCGTGTTGTCATTCTCGTTTTAATCAGGGCTAGAACGATATCGATATCGTGCCCGTAGTCAGCAGATTTGTGTGAATTTGCCTGAATCTTGAAAAATTATCTCTGTGCTGGCTGAAAGTGGTAGCTCAATTTTATGACGATGATAGCAGGCAATTTACTAACGAGACGACTTCTTTTCTGTCCGGGTGATAAATTTTTTATGGAAATCTTAAGAAGTTTTATCGTTTCACAGAATATCGCCTTATTCGAGCTTATATTGGTCGCCTTTGGGTAACATTGTAATAATTGGGTGCTGATTCTGTTGCGAGGTCGGCGAATTATCTTTTCTTCAATGGTCTAAGAATTGTCTTTTATGAGATTAAGGTTCGCTAAATTATGCAGATTTATATGATATAATGCGCCGTGTCTGACGGCATTACTCGGGTGTTATGATCGAACGTTAAAAAAGCGAGTCAACGAGAAATGACTCTTATTTTCACTGAAATTTTGGTCTTCCGTACGCAAATGCAAGGCTAGAAAAGACGGGATGGTGTGCTTCTATTAACTTGAATTTGTAAATTTTTCTAGAAAAACCCAATCCACATTCAAATACTAATCAAAAATTTTCTCTTATTTTTTCAGATCTTCAGCATTCTTCCATTTAATGAAAATGAAAAAACAAGAAACACAATCTAAAGAGCTTTTTAATGAGCACCAATCAGAAGATCCCGATCAATAGAAGTTATCTCTTAGGAGGAACCCTGGAGAATCATAATTGTACAGAATTGGGTCATTCCCATTCGAATCATCGCGGCTTTCAACGACAGTCATCAGCTGCGCTGCAAACCGCACAGATGGTGATGTCTCCTAGTAGACGGCCATCGCCACCACGAGCAGCAACACATCCAATGAATATGCATTTGAGCTCATTGGCTCATGCCCAAATGCAATTTCAATCACAAATTCATCAAAAATTAGTTGCAGGATTGCCGCCAAATCATATCAGTAATTATTTTCGGAGTCCACCGTCACCGTGTAGTCAAAATACGTCGCCGAGTAGCGGATCGAGTGCAGTTTCATCAAATAATCCACTAAATCATTTGCAGAATATGCAACCGTTCGACTTTCGTAAAATTAGTTCAGCAGCATTAGGCTCTTTTCCACCTGTGATACCTAGCTCTAGGATGAGTCCAGATTTAGCTCAACACCACTTGCAGCAGCAAGCTTTAGCTCAAGCGCGACGAAGAATGTCCGAGTCATCGCCAGTGTCAAGTGCAGACAAGAATGTTCATCATGCCAATAGTCTATTTAGTATGGCAATGTCTGGACACCATCTACCTTTTCATCTACCACCACCACCTCCGCCGCCGGCACCCTTAACCAACAACCAGGTTGCAGCTATGGCAGCAGCTGCAGCTTCCGGAAATCATATACCGCCAGGACTTCTGTCATCGCACTTCTCAGCACTAAATCCAAATGTAGGTCTTAATCCAGGCAAGTCACCCTCAATGGGAGATCACAACAAAGATCCAAGCATGAAGCAGAGCCACGAGGACAACAAGTCTTCCTCGCAGAGCGCCCTAAACTTAAGTCGTGATTCAAATGCCAAAAGTCCTCAAACAACACACCAAAGTCAGCACATGTCTCGTTTAGGTCCAAATCCAACGTCTATGTCACCTCAGGGCATGCGAAAGTCTCACTCGCCTGGCAAACGGAATTGGGGTTCGGTTCCTGTTAATCTTGGGACGCAATTCATTAATCCTGTGACTGGAAAAAAGAGAGTGCAATGTAATGTTTGCCTCAAGACGTTCTGTGATAAAGGAGCCCTTAAGATTCACTTCTCAGCTGTTCATCTGAGAGAGATGCACAAGTGCACAGTAGAAGGCTGCAGTATGATGTTTAGTTCTAGACGATCCCGCAATAGACATAGTGCTAATCCAAATCCCAAACTTCATTCTCCTCATTTGAGGCGGAAGATTTCGCCGCATGATGGTCGAAGTGCACAACCTCATCCGCTTCTGTTGCAACATCCAAACGGATTGATGGCAGGTGCTTTGAATCCTCTGAATCCATTCAATTCGTTTCCACTGCTTACTCCTCCACCAGACATGCGGCACCATGCTATGACAGGGTTAGATCTCAAGCACGGTACAGATTACCATCAACGAGTGTATATCGACGAGGCTAGCAGAATGATGAAATACGACGAAAGGATGATGCAACAGGACGATGACGACGACGATGACAATGAAGGAATCGTTGTTGTAGGCGAAGAGGCGGATACTGTGTACGAGAAAATGGTTTCAGACGACTATGCAACAGAAAGTGAAGATCAGCCAGCCGATTTTAGTATTGGAAAGAGAAGAAATCCTTCTGTAGGACTTTCGGACTTCGACGATAACCAAAGCAACACCGAGAGCAATGATGACTCTGTGAGTGTAACTGACTCCTGCGGTGTCAAAGAGGAACAGGAAACTGCGCCGCCTTCCAGTAAACGAAAACGTAAAAGTCAAAATCCAATTCGTTGTAAGATACAAAATTCAACTGAAAATTCTTCGGATGAATTTGATGTGGCTGATCTGTCTTTGAAGTCAGGTGGAGAAGAAAAGGCTCCAAATATTACAGAGCATACGGCAAAGTCAATAGAAAAGCCATCCAGTGAAACGTCAAAAGTGCTTCCTTCTCCTCCACTGACACCTTCGGTTACTGACGTATCAGATAGGCAAGTAAAAGCTGAGTCGTCTCGCGTCAAAGAGGAGCCTATAGACAAATGTGTTAATTACGACGAAGAAAGAAGGGAAGACATGTTTGAAGATTATCCTGAAAATTTCACGTTGGATTTGTCGAGAAAACGAAAAGATCCAGAAGAATCCAGTCCGAAGCAAGAAGACATTAGAATTAACGACAAAGAACCGGGTAACAACGAAGATATGTGCTCAGTTAAGGAGGAGAAATTAGACCAAATGGACGCGCAAGAGAGTTCTAGCGACCCTTCTCCTAAGGATATTCATGCGAGATATAAAGATTTCTACTACGAAGACAATGCTAAAGGAGGGGAAGTAGATTTCCCGCCAAACGCTTTGAAACGATTGGAGAATTTTTCTCAAGGAAATGTCAAGGACATCCATTCATCACCTCCTTTTACATTAAGCACCCCGAATGACTTCAACGAATCAGGAAATACTCGTAGCCCTACCAAAGCGCTGGAAGCATCTTCACCCGATGGACCATGTCAAGAGTCCGAGGAGTTTAGCGATGACAACTACGAAAATGGTGAAGACTTTGGGGAGGACGTTCCCATAGACAAAGATAATCCAAGAAAATGCACAGCTTGCGGAAAAGTCTTCCAAAACCACTTTGGTGTGAAAACACATTACCAAAATGTTCACCTCAAGCTCTTGCATAAATGCAATATTGACGGCTGCAATGCGGCGTTTCCATCCAAGCGAAGTAGAGATCGGCACAGCTCAAATCTGAATTTGCATCGTAAACTGCTCTCGACAAGTTCAGATGATAATTTTGACGAACCGCCGTCTAACAATAATAAACCGTTTGGGAATATTCCCAGCTCAATTCAGGCAGAATTTCTTGCACGACTATATGCAGGCTCACAAAGGATACCACCCATCAACTTTGAAGCTCTCAAAAACCACTTTCCGGGTTCGCAACCATTTGCCGACGCATTTTTGGGTAATGACCAACGATTTTTTGGCGGAGTCAATCATGCACCAAATCCTCTACTCTTTCCTGCTCTTGGAGGAATAGCAGCATTTCCAGCACTATCTTCGCTAGCACCACACTTGCTTCCAAATCCTTTTAACGGATTAAATCCGTTCTGTCGACGACAGTCTTCCGACTCGAACTCACCAATTTCAGCTTGTTCGCCGCCACCTAACTCATCTACACCACACAATAGGCCACATGTTCAGTCTCCGTATTCACAACAGAACTCCGAAGAGGATCGTGGTACTCCGTCTCTAGCCGAGGATCTTCACAAAACCCGATTCACTCCCGATCGAATATCATGACCGTATCCGCCATCCTTTAGCGAGCTCATCTTCTCCAGATATTCATCGCATTAAGGCTATCACGTGAGTGCTCAAACAGATTTCGGCGCGTCACGTCGTACTATGTGAACTAGCTCATTTAAAGAAAAGTGCAATATTCTGCGGACTTTAAGTTTTAAGTGTAGATAGTGTGTAAGTAAAGTCATGCTTTCATCAAACAAAACTCTTCAAGAAACAGGCGAACAACTAATCGTTACTTAGCCCTCGTTGGGTGTGGACGTCATCTTCGTCTTATCTTAAATCCTCTTTACGATGTCGGGCGCGCCGATACAGAACTTGTGACATGAAGCTTTCAATTGATCACGCCAATACGCGAAACGATTCCGATCAATTTGTAAAATATCAGGGTCAGTTTGGGTCACGACTTCAATTTCAATTGGATCTCAAAAAGCGCTATCACGCTGACACTAACTTCAAATCGAGATTGAGTGAAAGACATGAGGAAGTGATTGCGGCGAAGGTGAAAGCCATATCCACATGGTCAGTCGTCAATCAATGCGATGAATCTAAAAACAAGTACCGCGACAACATATCCAGAAATTTGTAAAACATTTTAGAAATACTATAGAATTTTTTCGAACGCATTGCGATATTTTCTAGAACTGAATAATTGTAAATAGGCTTTGGAAGCTTTTTGCCACAAGTTTGTTTTTCGTGATATCTCCTCGTTTTACTCTGTTCCCGGTCTCATTATTGTGACATGGGTAACTATCGATTATTTTATATAAAAAAAAATCTTTGTTAGAAATTAAATTGATGAAAACTGTTGTAAATACATTGTAAGCAAAAAGTATTGTATTATAAAGTCTATCTCTAGTTAAAGAAATCCAGATGCTCTCATTGAATCTATGTTTATTGGACCTCATTATCTTATACACGTAGCAAGTGATGCTGCATTATTTTATGCATCAAACGTAAAGGAAAGTATTAAGTTTAATCGAGTAAATAAATTAAAGAAATTTAAGTAAAAATTATAAAGTTAAAAGCAATTTAAGGAAAATAAAGGAATATCTGATGTAAACATTTGTGGTGATTTTCTTTTATTTTTTAGAAGCAGTCGTTGAAGCTGTGTTTGATTATGTTTTGACAGACAGGAACGGGGTGCAATGTGAGGTAGACGTAATAAGTTTCCCTAAACAACAGTACAGACAACATTCATAAATTAAATTTTTCTACTTCAGACTCATCTGAAAAGAGTGTGGTCCTAGGATTGAAAATGTGGTCATGCGAATAATACTTTAACTAACTACCGGTGATTTTTTTCTGTTTCAGAGTTCCTTGCTAAACAAACTACCATCCGGCATAAATGTTAAGGCATGTGTGGTAACAACAATTTGATTTCAGAAGGATTTTTGCACATCGTACAATTATTCAAAGCTGCAAACAGCAGAGAGGTTTAATGTACAGATTCAGCCCAGGATTTTTGCAAACCATAATGCCTTCTTTTAGGTGAAGAATGCAAATATTTGACTAGTGTAATGCTGGCAGATCACAAGGTGCAAAAAATTGTTTTGCTTCATTGGAAACAACACTTTGTTTCCGTCACTAAGTTGTTCAGCTACCAAAAATTCAAACAAATCAATGAAATAAACAGAAATCCATTTTTTTAGTCTAAATGTTTACAGTTTTGTTCCACTTGTCTTAAGATGCATTTTAGGAGCACATGTGCCTCAGTTAAGGTAGCTATGAGTAAATGGCCATCATTTCAAGCTGCACTTTTATTTCAAAGAGTGCAGAGGCTTTTAAAAAGCAAAATGTTCAATACTAAAATTGTGAAAAATACAAGAGGTAAGTAATAAGACCCTTGAGGGACATCGTTTTCGATTGAAGAAGCTCAAAAAAACTAAGTAGTCAAAAACCTAAAACGAATCAAGCATTTCTGATTAAGTCAAAGGAAGTTATTTTAAGTTTTTGTCGAAAGCAACATCAAGAGATTAGCTTTTCCTCAGTTGCTGACAGTGTTCGAATCAAAATAATCTTGGCATCCTTGTTTGAGCAGTTACACTTGAATATTCTTAGTTTTATTACTCAGTATCCTTACCAGCAATAACAGCAAACAATTAAGAAGAGGAAAGATATTTTTACAGGAAAGATTATGCAGGAACAAAACCATTATTGATAGAACCATTAAGGATATGATCTTTAAGTCCTGAAGCAGTCGCAGAAAAATATAAGAACCTCACCTGAACTGAACCAGCGACAACGTAAGGTATTAAAAACCCTTACTCTGTTTCACAGACAGTTTCAAAAATTTAGAACGTGTTTCTGTGTGAACTCTAGGAAACACGTCACGAACCAAATGTTAAGAACTCGTTATCTATTAGTTATTTTGAAGGATGGGGAAAGATAACCTTAAAAAAATTGTTGCCTTTATTTTTTTACATGATGTAGCCAAAGCCCAGAGAACAACCCTTTGATGCCTATAGCATGGCTATGGCCGGAAGGGAAGTAAGGTGAGGGGAATGAGGGAATGAGGCTAGACAACAACCCAGGGACGGAGTGGTTACTTTTATGAAAGAAAAACTCGGAGGCAGCTTGAGGCTTGAACCTGATCCATGGTGTGCCGATCGTGTCACTCAACCATTGATCCAACTCCGTCTATTAAAAATATTGTACGTTAAAAACGAAATAAAATTATTCCAAGTAAGATTGGTGGCAGCGCTCCCTATAAATTCTCGTGTATGGTAGATTTGGTTATGTCTACCAACTTAATTTAAATTTCAATCCCTCTTCCTTTCTTATCAGTTTTATTATCAATTCTTCCACTTTAACTATGGCAAAGATCTATGCTTGGAAAACTGTCGCCAATTGTCCATCTATCCATTTAAAAAGCAAGCGCCATTCATCCGAAGGATTTAGAAGGGCCCTTCTCAAATATCTCGCTACGTAATTTTTGTCGAACATCAGGATTATTTTATCCATTGGTCTGTCGAACAATCCACATTGTACATGACGTCATACCCACTATTATGTTCGTCATTTCAAGTTCCACTTTTTTTTAAGGCGACATAAAGCTTTCATTGCTTATCCGTGAATTCGGGTATTAAGAGAAAGCAAATCAATGATTTTGCGAAAGGAATAATTTGCCACATTATGAAAAGCACCCGAGATCCCCATTCATACGGGCACCTGGTTCTCCATTTTATTGTGGAGAAGTAGTAGTAGTAAGTGAATATATGTATGTAGATCCGATGACTGCCATATAAATATAAGTGAAGTACGGGTTTAAAACTCTTCGTCTTTCCAATAGTTGCTCTACCTTACTAGAAGGTATTTATTGTGTAAGTTTAAGCTACCTTTTCAGCATGTACCTTCCAGTTAAGCTTCTTTTTTCAGATTATTCCAAGATATTCGGTCAGTATTTTTACTACACATAAAAATAGGAAGGGCAAACACCAGTCTATGCGGGGGATGTGGGGAAGAAGACGAGACCGTATTACACGTTCTCGGCCAATGCCCAGCCCTAACGCAAAAAAGATCTATAATCTTAGGAACATACTACTGCGAAGATTTAGCAGAAGTAAAGAAATCAGGGTATAATCGAATTATCCAATTCGTTACGGGGATAAGTTGGCTCGACAGTGGACTTTAAGGAACGAGCAGGGGGCGTACAACGGGCCACTAAAGGCCTCAGTGCAAGGTAGACATGCATCTTTCCCCCTTCGAAAACCAACCAACCAACCATTTTTACTACAGACTCAATACAATACAGCTATGTATCGTACTCTGTTTCCCAAAAATAATCGAAAGATCTAATTTAGTTTCCCCAAAACATGAGAGTAGTAGTAGCGAGTGATTTGCAAATTTTTGAAAAAAAATTAATATCTTGTGAAGACTGTGCAGAAGCGTTTTCATGCTGGAAAATTCATTATCTCGTTTCCCTACTATTTGGGATTTTTTATTTTCGTTTATTCTCCTGACGCTTCTATTCCATTTTTAAAAAGTACCCGTCCAGTGGACTTGCGCAATTATTGTTCCGTACCAGGATTGCTTTTTAAAATAAAGATAATAAAGCGAGAAATCAGCGAGTTGACGTTATCACGCTTCATTTTCTCGGTCGTGTCGAATCAGATACAGCCACGCCACCCTTGCTTATTTTTTTTTTGTATCAAATAAATTATGCATTCCTGATAATTCCCGTAGGTGTACCTTATGGAAAATATAAAAAAAACAATTTAAAACTTTTTTTGAGTTGTACCTACTCTAAGAGATAGGGTGAGGGGACAGCAATTTTTAAAATTAATTTGAATAAAAATGTGTGGCTAATTCAGCGGTCAGCAAATTTTTTCATTAAGTATTGCCTCACAATGTTCGCAATATGTACTGGGGCTCAATCGTGTTGCTTAAACATTATCCTGTCCTAAGATTATCTAGAAGGATGTCCTCTAGTAGATTGAGTAGTGTTTTTCGCAAAAAGTCCGCGTAAATTTGGCTTTTAAGCACTTGCGGCAATGGGTGCCGATGATACCAGCCCAAACAGTGGATCAGAATTTGGGCTGGAAGTAGCTTCGCTTATTCTATGTGGGTTAGCATCTGACCAGGTATGAAGGCTGTGGAAGTTTGTGTACCCAAAACATAAATTTTGGACCCTTTGTCTTAATAATTTTGCTTATTTAAAGAATTTCCTACCTAAAGTGCAATAAAATAATTCGGTAGTCAGGGTTTTCTAAGGATGCGGTTTTTGTAATCCTTTCTTTACCTTGCCATGTTGTACCGTTTTGGATAATATAATTTAATAATAATAAAAATCAGATGTACCTATTAATTACATGACTTTTGCAGAAAATTTGGTAATTTCACAAAATTTTATTTCACTTTTGGAAGTGAGTGTACCTGCAATGGTAGGAGTTAGATCAACATTATTGAGAATTTTGGAAAGGTCATTGGGGTTGTAGTTTTTTAGGTATTGTTTCATGTCGCTGCGTTGAATAGATCAAAAGATGTGCATACCATGAAAATTCCAAATTCATGAATCAACCTGTAACTCCCAAAAGGTTGAGATTGCCATACAATTTTTTGTTTGTATAGGTGAGATCCATCACCTCCTTTTATTCGATCTCTGCGCCTTTATGATTTTTGTTTTATGAGAGCTTACAATTAAATCGCAGATTTTTTCGACATTATCTCATGAAAAGGGACTTCGACAACCCTTTCTTATTATTGGATAAGACAAACCAGATTCCGCTAGATTTTATTTACCATTAACTCTTTCTTCAAGAAGTACAATACTTAATGCCCGCCCTATTTTATACGTTCCGAATTTTCTAAAACCTTGTCTAATCGACTAACAGTAGATAAATGAAACTTTGAGCAAAAGAATGCAGTTTCAATATTGGAGTGGTATAAAGCTCAAAATCCGATAAAAAATTGTCAATCCACCTCCGCGGTAGGGGATTTCTGAGACCATCTTAACCCGTAGAGCCAGTTACAATATTTGTCATCAAATCGAAAAACCTGGCACAACCGTCATCATCGAATGCGCTCTCAATAGGGAGATGTACAAAGGTAACGCCGTGTGCAGTTTACTTACTATCATTTTTATCAGGCAGAAGCCGCCAGAAAACCACTTCTACGCCATATTGAAGGTGATATTAATGGTGAAGATTGTCGATTTTTCTCTCCCTTACATATCAAATGGAGAAGTGTGAATCAAATATACATACGATATTCAAAGAAGGACTCATAGATGTCGTAAGCAATCCCACAATTTCTAAAAAAAAGAGGTACGTGCAATTTCGAATCAAATCAAACGACGTTGCATAATCAACATATCAAAATAAATTGATCAAGCAGAGGATAATGCGCATGCGTCGAAACAGCATCAGAAAGTAAAATTATCTTTTGATTTTTTTGGCTAGTTAGCGTAATCGATGACAAGATTTCATGTACACAACATTTAATGTACACAGTTTACTTCGACGGTAACAACATATTACTACGTGAGAGTCGTCTATGTAAATCGGTTAGGTTTGATATGTTGGTTAAGCTATTTCTATTAAACGAGGTACGACTTGATCAGTTCATTAGTATAAAATGGTCGAAGAACATATCTCGTTTAGTTTAAATATCGAATTTTTAAAATCTTGATTATTCAATATTTTCTTCGAATTCATTATATCACGACAATCCAATAAAGTTTGCCAATGCAAATTAGGTAATGGGAGGACAGATGTAAGCACTCACACCCTTCGTGGTTAAGACAAGCGAAGAAGTTCAGAACCTACTCAAAGCACAAAACGGAAGCGGTAGTGCATCCCGCTCGGCCCTTCTCTTCCTATTTTCTGCTGTAACTTATTCATTTCCGGAAACTTTGACTTAAACCTAAGCACCTACTTGAATATATGTACCTACTTTAAAAAAAATTGAATGAGCCTCCCAGTTATTAAAGCAAATAAAAGCCTGATTAATACACCTCTTCCTCCCAGAAAGTCCCATAAATTGAACGGGACACGAAAAATTATTTGGAAGTATCAATGTCAGAATCTGACACGGAGACAACACGCGCACTTAATCTCCGAATAAGTCCGTGTAAGTCCATGTCAACGGAGAGTACACATACACAAGGCGCACGAATAGACACTGCCTTTTTTTCTTGGGTATAGTATGTTCCCCGATTGATACCATGTAAAAGAAATGTTTGTTGGTGCGGCGGTGGGGGGGGGGGGTGATCTTTCACTACTACTTCTATTCAACCTACTTGGCAATTAAGTGCCTTCCGAAAATGCTACCAAATATCTAGTGGGTTTTATAGTGCTTCGGAGAGATTTTTATCTTGACGATCTCATCAGCAGCAGCAACACTGATATTCTAACTACTGCCAGGGAGATTCAAACCAAATTTGATCTTAGGGTTGAGTGGGGAGAGGGAGAGGGAGGGGGAGGGGTAGTCTAAATTCGTAACACGTGGACCGATTTGAATAATGCTGTCTTTGTTGTATAGAGTATGATCCCTCACTGCTAACAATGAAAAAATATAATCCTACGGTGAGGTGCGTCGAGGGAGAGGTAGTCTAACTTCGTAACGTGTGGACCGAGTTGGATAATGATTCCTTTCTGATGTATAGTGTATGTCCCCTCATTGGTACCGGTGGGATTGTATTAGGAAATTAGTTGTATGTCAACTTATTAACGCGTAGAACGATTTTAGTGATTGTTTTTTATGTTATATAGAGTATAATCCCCCATTGCTAAAATGGAATAAATTTTGCACTAGGGTGATGGATCATAACGTGTGGACCGATTGGGATGATTCTAATTTGATGAGTTAAAATGTTGCACGACAAAAATGTACGGGGTGGCGTGGTGTGCGGAGAACGCGTTACTCAATTTCTTAATACACACACTTGTTTGGATGATTCTTTTTTGTTGTATACAGTATGATCCCCCATTGCTACTATATGGAAAAATTTTGACCTAGGGTTGGGGTGGAGGAAGGGATAGTCTAGCTCTGTAACGCGTAGATTGATTTAGATGATTCTGAATGCATACAGTATCTAGTTGTATTATGACGAAAAATGTGGCTTGTGGTGATAGTTGATGAAGGGCCGGCGCCTGGGTTCATTTTTTAAAAACTATTTAATAGAAAATTAATTTTAATCGGAATCAGAAATACAGAAAACTATGTCTCAGAGAGCGAAGAAAATGATTTCAAATTTGTTTGAAGTTGTGGAGAACCGTAAAATTTGCCAGTTATACCGGGAAAACTGTGTATTGGGGAGTAAATTTTTCCTAAATCACACAGTAAATTCGGCAGGGCAAAATCTGAACTAATAATAAAATTTAAACTAAAATAAATAACTCAGTTAATCCGAAGACAAAAGGAAATAATCGAGTTCTTACGCCAATTTCTCACTACGATATGATAGATGGACAATAACCAAGAAGTTATTACGAGCTCAAGATCAACACCATCAATCGATACTGGACACAAATAGAAGATTTTAACTCCAATATTTTGGAATCTGGCAGGAGATGATATTGATACATATGTTCAATTAGAAGCGGAAATGCAAGACCAAGTGACAAACCAGGAAACTTGACAGACAAGTGGAACCAGTTTATCAGGTATCTAAACAAATAACCACTAGAGATCACACTGGCAAATTTATAGTGGGTTTAAGTTCTCAGATGACCCAAGGAAATTAGGTGAATTAAGAAATGGCAGATTAAAAAGATGTTATGTTTTGAGCGCAAACTAGCCAAATATATTAAGCTTAAAAGACAGAACGTTGAATTGATGTTGAATACATCCTAAAATGAAGCCGGACAGCAGCAACACAAAACTACGAATGGTTTCCGGCGTTTTGGCAAAAACGTCATCAAACATCTTGGTTAACTATGTCTTATATGCAGTATCCGTTATACACCTATTTTGCGGATAGGCCCGGCCACTTGTTCGAAGCCATATTTTTTTTGTTTAAGTTTAAACTGAGAGACTAAATTATAGTTTTTTTTATTTGCTTATTACAGAAGGTTGTTAAAATGCCTAAGTTTAAAAGCCGAAGTACAAATCGAGGGGACTGGAGCATAGAAAATATGAAAAGAGCAAGAGGTTCTTGAAGATAAATGTTCTAAGACAGCTGCTGTAGATAGATTCAATGTTCCACCCACTTCTCTACAGGATCGTACTGAAGATGCAAAACAGGGTGATCAAATTAGTCTGAGGCCAAGATAAGGGCGTTTTCAACAAACATTTAATCCTGAGTTGGAAAAACAGCTTTGTGAGCATGTAATTGATCTTGATAATCGTCTTATGCCACTTACAAGGAAAGAATTTTTACGACTATCTTTCGACTTAACAGAAAAACTCAAAATTCCTCACAGATTTAACAGGAATAAAAGGAAGGCCAAGGTAACTTTAAGAAGAGAAACCCAAATTTAGGATGAAGAACGCATGAAGACAAGCTTGATGCGAGCTACAGGCTTCAATAAATCTCAGGTTGATCGGTTCTGCGCTCTTCTCCTTCAAGAACAGTTTATATTTCAAGCTTCTCAAATATATAATACTGATGAAGCTGAAGTTTTTACAGTGCATAATTGTGTATTATCAGTGAAAGGAAAGAAACAGGTTGGGAAACTCACGTCGGCAGAACGAGGTCGTAATATTACTGTTATGCTTGCAATGAATGCTTTTGGCCATCTTGTACCACCTATGTTTCACCTATGTTATGTTTTTCCCAAGGATAAAAATGGACAAAAGTGGTTGCTTGATGATAGGTGCTCCTTCAGAAAGCATTGGTGTACACTGTAAAGGTGGTTGGATGCATGTTGACACATTCCTTCAGTGGCTAAAACATTTTCAGCAGCATGCACATTCATCTGCAGCTCGGCCGATCCTTCTGATATTGGATGGACATGGAAGTCATAAGAAGCTGAACTTGATTGAGTTTGCTCGAAATAATAACATGCATATGCTGAGCACCCTTCCACACAC
This sequence comes from Leptarthrus brevirostris, assembly GCA_964036015.1. Taxonomy (NCBI): domain Eukaryota; kingdom Metazoa; phylum Arthropoda; class Insecta; order Diptera; family Asilidae; genus Leptarthrus; species Leptarthrus brevirostris. Next base: position 14,975,907 of record OZ038374.1, read on the forward strand.
AACTCATAAACTGCAACCACTTGACTGTGTGTTCTTCAGACCTCTAAAGCAGGCTTATGGACCAGCAGCCGCATTATGGATGCGTCAAAATTCAGGTGCTCGACTGACAGATTACGACGTCGTTGGATTGGTCAACACAGGATTTATCAAAGCTGCTATAGATTAGAAATAGCCCAAAATGGATTTCGCTGCATAGGAATTCACCCTTTTAATAAAGACGTTTTCTCAGATAAAGATTTTTGGGTTCTGCGCTAACAATAATTCCATTGGGTTTTTTTTTTGATACGATGTGGCCAAATCTTAGGGGACAACCCTTTGATGCGCTTGGCCGGAAGGGAATTTAGGGTAAGGGAAGTAAGGAAACTTGAAAGTCTTGTTTTTGCATTGCAGCGAGCTAGACATAAGCCCAGAGAAGGAGTGGATTATTTTAATTTCTTAATAAAGGCTCACGCGGAGATCTGGTCTCGAACTCGGGACCCATGGCATGGTCCGTCTCCGCGAAGAACAACAAGCTGACCTTTCAGCAAACGAAGCTTCATGTCCTACAAACCCTGATAAGGTACTACGAGTATACAGCCATCGACTAGTGGCTTACATCGGAGCTTAGATTCCCTTCAGGTGGAAGTTGCAAACCTACCACCTATGGTGAAAAAGTTAGTGACGTGCTTAAGGTCTTATCACCTCTCCCAGATGCTTCAGAAAAGAAATTGGCCGTAAGGAAAAGAAGGACTCAAAAAAGAGAGATTTTGACGTCATCTCCATATAAAAATGACTTGGTAAGAGGACTTGAGGAGAAAATCATTAATACTAAGAAGACGCCGAAGATGAAAAAAAGTGTGAAAAACAGGTCTAAAAAGAAAAAATAGGACACATAAACCCCATTCGCAAGGACAGGAAGCAGTATGCATCATTTGCGGCGAAACATTTGAAGAGGATTGGATTCAATGTCATAACTTAAAGACTGGGCTCATGAGGCATGTGTAGATATATATCCCGTTGATTGTTTTGGTGTAGTTTTATTTATATCCTTATGCTCTTAAATAGTCGTAAATTAAAATTTAAAAATGTGGCTGGGACTACCCGCCCCCTTTCCCCTATTCATGCCAAAACAAGTACAAAATTATACATTTTTAAAGGTATACACGCATAGCGCGCAAATGCGCCTGGTACAGGCACAACAAATGAAAAATACGCCCATGGGTATGCGCGCTCTTGGTACATGCACAAAACTCTGAAAATACGCCTGCCATAAGTGCACGCTTCTGTTACTGCGTTCTGACTTTAATACATGCGGTGATAGGTTTATTATTTCAAACGTTGGGCTGGTATGAGTTAATCTACGAAAATAATTTTATTGTTTTCATTTTAGAAAAAGTGTGAGCGTACCGTGCTTGGTTTGGACTATTTCGTGCGTCTTTTATTGATACGTCCCTGCAGCGGGCTGGCATTTGGAAAAGTATCATTTTTACTCAGGCGTACCGTGCCTTATTTAAATGCCATTCAGGCGTTTTGACGCTGTGCGTACCTGTTTCAGGCTAGGAATGGGGGAGTCTTATTTTCACTCAGGTATAGTTCTGAACTATTGAGATCGTGTTCACTAGGTAAATACTAAAAAACGTTGTATGTCAAGTTAAAAACAAAATCAGAATATAATTTCTCCAAAAGTTCTTAAAGTTTAATGTGTTCTACAGGAAAATAGGCTCTAGAAATTCAGGATTCTCCTTCCAGGCAGATCACGACAAATAAAATAAAATTTTATTAATTAAAAGTATATGAAGATCTCATTGGAACAGAACCCTTTTAGCAAACTTCCCAAATATGCTCAAAAATCACCAATTTTCCTAGAAATTAACAAAAATTTGTTTATCTTAAGAAATTTCGTATTTTACTGATGCAGGACAAAAAAAAAATAAGAACAAGAAGCAAAAAAGCAATTTACTACATTCTGTGAATTTCTGCCCCATTTGTTGGTCATTCTGGTTTTCTCCAGCATCCGCATTCAATGGAAAACCTTAAGATGTCTGGAATGCAATTTAAGACTGTAAAGATGGAGAACAGCAAGACTTCAAGTAAGTTAGTAAAAGCCGCAAAACAGGGTAGTCTGTGAAATTTTCACCCAGAAGATGTAGGAACAAAACGACGTCTCCGTTTATTGATTTTACTGAGCTGCAGCAAAAATTGCATAGGTTAGCCTCGCCCATAAACAAAACTGTCAGTGGTTAGGGGGCTGAAAATAAACAAGTAGAATCCCTTTAAAGTCACCCACTGTCGGATATACAAGCCAGAACCAGCAGCAAGGTAAACTTATCCTTATTCTGGCGTAGTGATATAAGTATCACCACCCGAAGCCGAAGGTTTGCTTGTGTGAAACCGCTTGTGTTGGCTACAAGTCTCACATCAGCTTACTATATGACATCCATCTGTGGGTACATAATCCTCTCTTCTATGTGACCAACACATAGCGAGATATGTCAATCGAATTATTTGTCACCTTCTTGTCCATCGCCTCCAGGTAGATACTGAGCTGGTTTTGAGTCTCACGAATTCGTGGTACTATGCACCGGTAAATATACAACAGGTGTGCGTTCGCTTGATTGCCATTGCGCGGTTCTAAAGTTTCAGCAGACTAGGTAAGAGTTGATTCATGTTGGCAATGCAGAAATGTCAGGCAGGCGTCCATAGCGCACTCGGTCGCCTTGAGCGACACCAACCGAATTCCGAATAGCACCGTACAACCGGATCAGATTACTACTCGTTCACGGCTAATGCCTAGTCTAGCGCTAGCCCAATATAGTTGGGGCGGGGCAAGTTGATACATTATAGATTAGCTCCACCCACGTAATTTTTTAATTATTTTAACGTTTTTTTTTCTTAAACGGTTTACAATTTTTTTGATGCTACTTTAGCTTGGAACCGGAAGTAAAGACGCGACACTAATGGGGTCAGTAAACCTTGGGCAAAGTGGATTAAAAAGCTTTTACTCCTCATCGCGTTCTGTTGCAATCTCTGAAGCTGTTTTCGTGTTCAGATTTATTTGCAGTACGTAGCAAAATTTCAATGCGAATCTTCTTAGATTTTAAGTCGTTAATGGCTTTTGTGTGGATAATTTTGGAAAATTAACTAAAAATTTGTGAACTTGTGTAAACTTTGCAATAATCGCCACAAAGTAGTCAGACAGATTGGGATAACATTTTTCATGTGGAAAGGGATTCACTTCACGTTGTTTAAGGGCTCTGTAAGTTAGGAAGGAACAAAACATGTGGTAAAAAAAAGCTAACTTTCGGAATAAAGTAGGGATTCAATCTATGCGAAATAGAAGAATGTTTTCTGTGGATTAAAACGAGTCGGATGCTGATGTTGTGGGCACATGATAATTAATAAAAAAATATATAACAATTCAAGATAGTCTGCCTGATTCCATCAGAATAATTAACGAGCACGTCGAGTTGTACCACTTAATTTCATAAGTTACTGTTTCAAAGTGCACTGTGCTAATTAAGTAGGTTTGATAACTATTTGTTTATTATCATGTACACTAACCTTTTTAGTATACCAATAAAACTTAGTTCCCTTACCGTTAATGCCTTTACTGCTAAGGCTGTGCTTTAGCATCATGGGGCAGCTCCTGAACTTTGGCATTATCATATATATAAAAAAAAACAATTAATGGTTGCTGTAGGATGTACGGAAGCATAGAAAGCCTTCCGGTGATTCTCATCTGGACGTACTCAAATGTTAGTTACACAAAAGATAGAAACCGGAAAATGCATCCAAGAACCTTACTAAGTAACTAATGTGGAAGGAGATTACCTCTTGGAAAAATTCTCTAACTCCAATGCTGTAGTAGCCAATGCCGAGGGAGCCTGCAGTGGTTGTATGCATCCACACGGTCATTTTAGGTCGCAGTCGCCACTGTCTACCAAGAGTGCAATTGGAGGAATAAAGTGCCAAGCTTGCAATTTTGACTTGTTCTTTTATATTTTGCTTTCAGTTCAGCTTGGGGTCGAAAATAAGCCCCAGGTACTGAACCCAGGAGAAAAATATGAGTTGATGCCCGTTTAATTTGGGTATGACACACGGAAAAAACAAATAGCAAATGTAGTTATTTTTTTTACATTGAATTAGCTATTTATATAGTGAGTATCAGGATAGAGTGATATTCTCGCTACAGTTGCTATTTTTTATAGGATAGAATTAATAGAATATTTGTATTATTTTCTAATTAATTATCTCATAAATTTAGCAAACTTTGCATTAAATTTTTAGGAATTGTAGCAGTAAATCCAATATTTAAATAGCTAGAATTGCAACATAAAGCAAATTGTGCTATGTCCGGTTATTTTCTATCTGTAATGCTTAAAAGCAGATTTTGTTACATTTAAAGCAATAATTCCTATTTTTCCTTCCGATATTCTGTACAATTTTTCATATATATAGGTAAGAACTCTTTTATTAGTTACAATAGCTTGTAACAGAATTTGAATGGTTTTTTGCTGATGTAGCAATGCTACTTTCAATTTGTGTAACGATTAATTGCAAAAATTCGTTGTACTCTATCACAAAATCGGTTAAAGATATCATTATTATTAAAATTGATAATAGTATAATTTGCAATGTTTTTTGCTCCTGGAGAACAACAATTTGGAATAATTGAATTATTTCTTATTTAAATTGGTAACATTTTTCACACATTATGCTTAAGTGTATACGGCATTTTGTAATATATGGAAACAGGGGGTAGCAACATATACCAATTTAAATAACAAGCAGATAATATTAAATTAAGTTGTTAATCGTGATTTAATTTTCAATATTTCTAGCCGTTTTTATGCGGATGTCCTTCCACCCTGTAAAGAATTTTAATACAGTAAAAGTAAACTTTCGTTTTCATAAAATAATACCGGTATAGTGGAAAGAAGTATATAAAGCACTATATTAGTATCAGTCTAACATTAGAAACAACTAATGAAAAGCTTCAAATGAAGAATGGTGTAAGTGGCTATTCGGAAAAGTTAAAATAATTTTATGTAAATTCAGTTTATTTTTAATTTTTATTTGAAAAATTTATTAAATCTGGCGAAAGGATGAGTCATTTCCTCAAAACTTGAATAACAAATAAATCCTTTTTTAGTGGGCGTTATACAGACCTGTGGAAATAATAAAATGAAAGACAGGTTTGAGTACACTTGTGATAATTTATTAAAGTGAGAAAAGCACACATTATCCATTATTGTCATTATGCATTACATATATTAATGAGACAAGAAACGCGCTTATTTACTATTATTTATATCAATTTGTTTAGAGTACTAATAATTGTGATTTTAACTGTATAAGAGAATAGACTTTGACTATTTCTTTATGTAGATAAAAGATTGATTTGATATCAGTTTTTTCTACAACATAACAACACCGATGTGCATCAAAATGACAAGTCTTTTGTTTCTCGGTGAGTAAAACTATTTGTTCGTTAGCCGATTGCAGTATATATTTAATTACACCAAAGACTGGATATTCCCCATTATATTCTAGTTCGATAATTGAACCAATTTTAATCTTACAGTTATTGAATTTTATCCACTTAAAACTTAATGCTTTACAGATATCAAAATTGCAAGAGTATAATAATCGGTCGTGCTCTGTAAAAGAAGTTAATAGCTTAGGTCCGAAACATTCTATATGATCACCCAGATGTATATTAACTAAAGAATTTTGATGCTTAAGCAAAAATCGTTCCATTATTGTATAGCAAATATTCTTTCTGGATTTGGTCGAACGTGCTATTTCTTTTAAAACTTTATGTTTCCCCTCAAACCGCATTGACCAAACTTGAGTTAGTGGCCCTATTTCTTCCATAACTGTAGAATAATGTGTCATAAAGTGATGTTTAGGTTTTAGATTTCTTTGATAAATCTGCATGAATAATTTATGATGTTCAGAAACTAAAACTTTTAAGTGGTTCACTAGTCCCTTATTTATTGTATCGCACATCACAATATCGACAATTTCTCGGAATAAAAGAAATAATTGCCATTTTTCGTTATTTATTTTAACCCAGTCGCCTACAAGAATACCAAGGAATTTTACTAACCACATCATTTCCGAAGCTGAATATCTTAATTTTTCGGATTTTAAGTGATCCATACTTATTTCTTGTGGTTTATTAATGTTTGCGTATTCACCGTAATTAAACACATTAACCCTATTATTAAAATCGTGTAGAGTAAAAAATTTTTCATTTTGTATGAAGCTGCGTAACATGAGAGCGATTTCAAAATTAAGGACCCCTTCAAATATATCATGCATAATATCAACAACGGGATTCTCGACAGCGTGAAAATATTTTAAATGATTAAAAACGCATTCTGATACTATACCAGTTTCTTTCACAGAATTTCGTTCAAGATCAATATTATAATTGGTTACATTTCTCAGCAGCGAGAGATTTTCAGACATAGCCTTCTGAGTTAATTGTTTTGGCATTTTGCACAGGCGACAAAAGTAAATTGCAGCAAAAGAGTCTGTAAATCCTAGTAATGAATTAAGTCCTTTGTTGTCACCAACACAAGCTGCTAAATGGAAATAAATAATTTCAGAGCCAGATATATACAAACCATTGGTTTCTAAATCTCTAAGATCGTCTAACAATGGTTGGAAAATCCTATTTTTAAATGATTGTCTATCTAAGCTATTAAATAAAAGACATGGTAGTATAAATTCAAGTTTAGAGCGATATTTTCGTGGAACAAAAGGAAGGGAAAAATATATCGCCCCCAAATTTTGAAGTCCTGCTCTAGAACCTAGAGGGTTATTCGTTTCAAATTCATCAAAGTATAATATTAATGGTAAAGTAAGTTGGTTTGCATGAAAACATTTAGATCTCCAAAAATTAGTTTGCATAATGTTTGAAATGCTGTCAGAAGATGTGCTTTCTAATTCTTTGATATAATTAAATACTCTCTCTCGAAACTCAGTAATTTTAAAAAGACATAATAAATGATCTTTAAGTGGAATGAAATTTTCAGTTACATTAATTGGTTTTAAAACCATTTTGGAACCACATCGAACAGAATCAAATCGTTCTCCCAAAGATATTGTTTGTGATTTTAAATATGTTGGAATCTTATTTCTCATAAATCCTAATCGCTTATATTCGGTATCTACAATGGCTAAACTACCCCTTAATTTCTCAAATATCTTCATTAAAAAAGAAACATCATTGCTGTCTACTTTATCTAATACTTGCCTTATAATAAGTTGTTCAACAAGTATGAAAACATTACTATTGAAATAATTTTTAAGGATTCCAATGACTTTCTGAACAGAATTTCGGCAAATAGTATGGTCTTGATATATTGAGCTAACAAGTTCGCCAACTTTAACGTCAATTTGACACTGTAATTCTTTAAGGGGAGTCTTTGATATTTCATTAGAATAAGTATCATAACTGCTATCGCTGGTTAGTGCCAACTCTATCATAGAAGTATTAATAGTCCGACTAATAGGCATATCTTTTGATTGACTGACCTTAACGCTATCCAGAAAATGACGGTCAATATGCTTTTTAAAAGAGTTATAATTCGTAAACAAACGCGTTTCTTCACATTGTCTACATTTGAGCACTTTTAAGTTGAATTTGTGAAACAATTTTATATGATTTATGTACTGTTTTGAAGAAGTTACTTTATAATTACATTCAAAGCAATCCATAGTAATAGTAAGTATTTAGCAAAGTTCTTCAAGTTAAAATTAAAAAGTATATTATTTACCTAAAAATTATGAATAAGGAAGCAAACCTATTTATGAAATATTAATATTTCAACAGTTCACTGTATAGACTTGTTACACTTGTATAATTTTTGTCGAATTTCGTGGTGATCTTATAAATATGTTTTTGTATAAAAGTCCAGATGGCCCTCAGTTCGGAAGAATATTCACACCGCAATGCTTGAACAATTTTAAAACATCCATCTACTGATGCCAATGCGCTGTCAAATTCATAAATTGTGTCGTTAACTATGACATACGAACTGCATATGGAGTCTGAAGTAAATAAGATTAAGGTGAAACACCGAATAAACATTTGATTGGGAAAGTAACAGTTCAGCAAATAGTTCTGAGAACTGCAAGAATACTTTCTTTAAAACTCACCATAACTTTCTCCAACTAAAATTACAGATGGTTGGAGTGTTGTTTTATTTATTAACGCCTTATTTCTAAGTTTTAATACATCTTCTTCTAAAAGATTTGCATCCTGAAAAACAGTTAATTTATAAATAAGTAAAAAAAACATCAAATTGAACCTTATCAACTTACCGTTATAAGATATAGAAATGAGTTTTCGATTTCTTTGGTCGATAGCTTTTTGCGTTTTGCTCCTTGTCCAAACGATGACTTATTTCAAAAGTGAGGAAGAAGCAGAAGACCCTTGAAGTCACAGTTGGAATCTAAATTTAAGATTTCTGCTATAGGTCTTTTAGTTTGTGTCAGGAAATCTGTTGCAGGGGAGTCCAAAATTTCTTTAAAAGGTTTCTTGATTTTTATTTCGGCGTGTTTGATGAATTTTTTTTCAAAATCCGGCCACAACGAAAATAATTTATTAGTATTCTCTTTATACAGCTGATCGAAGTCTTCAAGTAATAACAATGAACCTTTCTGCATGCCCAATATTGCAAACTTTTTTATGTATTTCTCCACAGAAATGTTGGTATTTAATAACGAATTCCTAAACTGAAATGTCTCAAGCCAATAAGTTTTTATTTTATCCCAATTCGATGTATTTTTTTCCAAGTATTCTAGTTTTTCTTTAATATCTATTTGTATTTCATCTTCTGTTGGCGGTAATGAAATTTCAAGTTTTACGTACTTATTTAATTTGGCCTTAAAATGATTGTAAAAATCCCATAATTTCCCCGTTGCATTTCGATGACTAGCTTTGTCATATGGATTATAATACAAAGTTTCAAATTGCACTTCGGAAGGAAATTCTGCTGTAATTTGGGACCTTAATTCTAGGAAGCGTTCTGATGAAATTTTAAAGTTAGGAGGAAAATTCTTGAATTCAAATTCTTTATGTATTATAATTTTACTGAGCAGCGATCTATTTGGACTATCGAGGCAATTAAATTTTTTATAATGTAGTGTAACCAGCTTGCCTTCCGCACAAAGTAGATACTGTTGCATGGTTCCAACCGAAATTATATTTGAAGCGTCCACAAAATAATTATTTAATGCAACTGTTGAGTTTAATATATTTGCTTCTTCAATCAGCTAAAATAAATATGAATTGTCATATATAGAAATTTAGAGGCGTGGGGCTACGTATTGCAACAGTTAAAATACTATAAGATTTGAGATATTTTCTGATTATTAAATTTGGGGACACGAAATGACCACCGACTATAGCAAAAGTACAACTATTAAAGAATTATTTAGACTATTTTTGAAGGATATCGTTACATTAAGCTAAACAGTGTAGTATGCTTAAATTAAAACAAAAACGCGGTGAAAAAATAACAATAAAGTAACATTGTGCTCGGTTCGTACGCCAAGCTTCGAATATCATATCTTATTTCTTATATGGTTTTTAATTGCAGTCTTTGTTTTAATTCAGTTTAATAAAAACTGACTAACTAGTCAACTTAAGCGGGTATAATTAAAAACTTCACTTAATTGTATTGCAGAAAACAACTTACTTGCCCTAAAGGTAGAACATCATCTGTATCGTACGAAATTTGACTAATGGCGGTTTTCCCTTGAACGCTGGCTGCGGAGGTATGCGTAACTGATGAACAATGACTAGCAACGGGGCTTGGAGGTCTTGCTGATATGTCTTCCTTCTGTACAACAATTATTCTATTAAAATTTCATCCGATTAGATTAACACAGCATTCGAACTCACTTCATTGATGAAATCTTTAAATCTCTTCCAAAATACTGTACGAGGTCCTTGCTTTTTAATTAGTTCAGAAATTCCCAAATAGTCCAGGCTCAAAAAAGATTCTTCATTAAACTCAGCTTCTGAACAAAATGGTTAAATTATCACACTGTTGATTACAGTTTAATTATACAATATCTCACTAAATACGATCTTATTACAATGGCCGCTTGAAAGAAACTGACGCAGAACCAATACAAAGTGGAAATGTCAAATTATTATAACTATTGCGATAAAAGTTGCACTATTTGTCACATAAACAGCAAATGTTATAAAAAAATGTTCAATAAAATGCAGTGCTAATGTCAAAATTTCATGCAATACTTCTCTGAAATTGCGATGCATTTGGCTATATATGTAGATACACGTAGCAAAACGAAAAATGCACGTAGCAAATTCTGCAATGTTTATTGTATATGTAGCAAGCACATTGTGCAATTTTGATTAACAGGCTAACGAGAAATTAAATACAAATAAGATAAATGAAGAAGAAAATCGCTTCAATATAATGTATTGAAATATGTTTAGGTACATATATTATTATGTATCTACACATAATATCTAGTTAAAATATGACAGTACGACCAAATATACCTAAAAATTACCTTGAAAGATATTAATCAAATTTGAAAGTCCCCAACTTGTTAAAATATTTTTTATAAAGTCACTTTCTGATGATTCTGCCATTTTTACACTGCACTTCTATTTTAATTTAAGTAACTATTCACAGTAATTTAAAATATCACCACTAAAAAGTTCGTTTCTACGAATTTAGAAGCTGACTGGATAAGAACCATGCCGGACCCGCGGTGCTCTTCGACTGGAACACTTATTGTCGTGGTGTTTGTGTGTGTGTGGTCCTTTTACGCATAGAAATCGAATAGTGCACGGCATAGTTCCTATTATCTCCTAACACCGCTTTACTGGAGGCAACGGTGCCACACGTTCAATTATAAGTGACATATAATGTAGCATATTTTGCTAAAAACGACAATGTAGGATAGATTTATATATACGAGGTTTTGCAATGTTGCTTGGTATATTTGTTACTCAGAAATTCTCACATAAACTATAGTAGAAGCTGTAAATTAATATCGCAGTAAATGTAATACAAAATTTTGCAATCTTAGGAAGCATTTTTTGGTAGTAACATATTTTATTTTGCAATAATTTCACCAATTAATGTAATAAATTAAGTCAGATTTAATTACAAACAGCTTGCTATATTTTGATACCAAAATTGAAACTCAAATTTTTTTCCGTGCAAAGTTGGCTATTTTGGTTTTTGCTCGGCTCAGTTTTTCCCAAGATCACATATAGTCCACAATCTCTGCACCCTTTGTTGACCTTGTTCAGTAGATTCTCCAGAAATATGAGAAGGAATTTCCCCGATACTAGGACTATCAAATCAACAGCGTAAGTAACAACCTTAATCCTATCCTGGTCGAGTTTTCTCTCTCTCTCTCTCTAGTTTCCGTTACCCCCTGTTGAAGCATGGGGCAGGAGAATAACTTCATCCGATTCGAGACAACGATTGCAATTGAAAATACAATTTAAAGTGGATTCCGAACCATTGACAGTTTCTCTGCAACCTCACGGGCTTTTTATGCTAATCAGTTGATAGCAGAAAGCAACCATGGTTTGTCGTGGGTGGGTTTCGAATCTGGGACATCCGGATTGGTAGATCGACACATTATCACTTACTCTGACGACGAGTCCAGTTTTAACAGTATTTAACTCATGATCATCCGCCAAAGCCTAGACCCTCTACAGAAGTGCTTTGTAACACAGCTGCTACCCTGTACGGACCATATTACTATTTTACGCCTTACTCGGCGAGATCCTCAAGGATGGATTCAGACCGAACGTTATAAAAGGCCGCTAGAGTGTATTTCTTGTATTTGACTGAGTATTCAATAGTACGCACAACTTCGTGAAGAGCATTCGGAAGCTCATGACCCTTTTTACCGACCTTAGGGATAAACCTAATCTTGACATTTCTGCAGGTCATAGTTGAAAACAATACTACCCTTAAAAGTAGCCACCAGTCACTTCGCTACTAAGTTCTGCAGCATGGTTGGAAGGATTCCATCGAGCCCATGGGGTTTTTAGGGGACGGAAGTGTTTATAGCCAAAACAGTTCTTTCTCTGATGACAGAAGATCAATAAGAAGCTCCAGAGTTGGAGCCGAGGATTTCGTTTAAGCTCTGTCTGCTGCTCTTCTAAAAAAGGAGGAGTTAGTAAGCCCTTTGGACAATATCCTTCTGAATCTGGCTGATTCCCTAGAGCTTTCAATATATTAGCAATACTTTATCCAAGCCTGATTCTTCGCTTCCCTGATTTAGTTTTTTTATGGCAGTGTCTATTTACCACCCTTAAATTGCCGCGTAATTTCCATGTATACAGAAAGTACACGGAAAGTACACGGAAATACACGGAAAGTACAGAGAAATACGCGGAAAGTACACGGGAAGTATACGGAAGTACACGAAAAGTACAAGTACAAATTTCAGGAAGTGTCACTCAACATTTCTACGGACTACACGGAAGTACACGTAAGTGCACGGTAAATATAAATAGTAACTCCCATATTCATATTACTGGTAGTAGTTTTTCACAGCGTATTCTAGATACAAACCTGACGGCGATAAAGCTACTAAAAGCCTAATTAATACACCTCTTCCTCCCAGAAAGTCTAATAAAAATTTGACGAAACGCGTTGCGTACACGTTCTGTCAAATTTTTATTAGACTTTGTGGGAGGAAGAGGTGTATTAATCAGGCATTTAGTTGCTTTATTCCTAGATAGGCACGCATAGCGTCAACACGATTGAATGGCACTCAAATAAGGTATGGTATGCCTGAGTAAAAATTATACTTTTCCAAATACCGGCCCGTTGCGGGGACGTATCAATAAAATCACAAAATTGTCCAAACCAAGCACGGTACGCTCACATTTTTTCTAGACTAAAATCTAAATTGAAAACAATAAAATTATTTTCGTAGATTAACTAATTCGAGACCGACGTCTGAAATAACAAAATTATCTCCGCAGTAGCCGGCGCCGTTTGTGCAGTTGAGTCTTATTTTACTCGATTATTATAACTGAAACTGGCGATGACCCACATGACGAACACGCATCTAAACGGGTGAGATTTTACATAATCCACACGGTGAGTCACCGGTCCCGAACCTGTTATATCCATAACGTAGTAACAGAAGCATGCATTCATGGCGGGCGTATTTTTAGATTTTTGTGCCTGTAGCGGGAGCGTGCATGCCCGTGTGGCGGGCGTATTTTTCAATTGTATGGCCTATGACGGGAGCGCGCATAATACTACTAGACGAATGTCTTCGCTATTCGTGGTCACAACAAGGGCGTATATACTTTTAAAAATATTAATGTTTATACTTGTTTTGGGCGTGAACATAACAACTAAATTATTTTTACTCGGTTCGTTATTCGACACGAGTTTTTTATATTTTTAAACTAAAATCTACAACAAGAAATTGAATTGCAAAAGAGTAAAGTATGACCGCTGAAGACGATCAGTTCTAAGGCAACAACAATTAAATGATTTCCTTGTTTCACATTTTTTTTCAAGTTGGGACATGACGAGTAGCCACTTCTTCATAGAATCAAAAATAAAATTACGCAGCAGCCGTGGGAAATCATCCAATTTAATTGTTTGCTGCGGTAATGTTGTTTTTATCCCCAAAATAAGAAAATATCAAATCGTCAGAAAAAACGTTAATTCTTGTGATCTTAGGTTCCATCCAAGCCTACCAAATGTTCAATTTTCAGTTTTTATTTTACTAATTTGCGATAATTGAAAGCCTCAAATCTTGTATGGCTTCGAATTGGCTATCGCTGTGCGCAATTCTTATGCACAACATAGTTGCACGCCCATCACGGATTGGTAGTTAAGGAAAATGCCGGTTGCAATTCACGAAATAACGCGCACCTTAGTATCTAACGCCCGTACGTTGCGGAACAGTTGCGCTACGCCAATCTTGACTCAACGCTAAATAAAGTTAGCGATCGAAATTAAGGTTCACTAATTTACCAACAGGTGAACCGATCCCTCATATGATCATGTCATTAGTTCGCAACGCTTTGGCCAGGCTCAATAATTATTTTTCATATTTTTGCTCTGTCTTTCACGGTCTGTCTCCCATTGGGGTCTTCTTCATAATTTTTCTACTGTACTCGAACCAATTTCGTGTGCAATCATCAATTACCAATATGCACATGCGCAGGTTGCTTAGGTTTGCACGGGCACCGTATACCAGAACCAGAATATCAGTCAGTTACTAAACTTTGCGACTTTGTGAGCGGGCATTGGCGATCTTTCTTAAAGACATATCGTTCGTTCGTCAAGAGCTCCGGTTCACATAGAAATTGCGAATCGAGCAAAATATTGGGGCATGTCAGTGCACGATCCGCAAAATGATGCTTCCGAAAGTTGCACACTCCGTAATTACGGATTCCAAGCTAATCCAGTCGTAGTGCTTGCTCCCTTCGCTTCTATCCTATATATTCACCAGAGGCCAGTGCTCTGGAATAATTTTTCTACGCTTTTCTAAAGATGACGATTACCTACCTTGCCTGCATGTACGGTTCATTTAATATGCGCCAGTGCTCATATATGCCTGGCCAAGGCAGCTACCTTGGCAGCAAGTACAATAACGGGGGGGATCCGCGGCATTGGCGGAGGCCAGATCACGTGTAATTTATGTGAGGCATGCGAGTGATCTTCATACATGTGTTTAATCATCGTTGGTCGAGTACCAATAATGGAGCGCTCAGAATTGTGATCTCGGATCATGGGAACATGGTACGCATCTTTCTTATTTTGATGCAAGAATTGTCTTCTTTCATAGGATTCTGGGAACACCTCGCTCCGTTCCATTGTATTTACAGTATTATAAAAGTAACCGGCAAGCAATTTGAGGTTATCTGCAAAAACAGAATCGATTGAAGGAAAGGGAGCTCATTTCGTTACAAGTAAATATGCAATTATTGGACATATGCGATTAAGGGGCGAAGATCTACAGCAAATCCAAAAGGAAATTGCCGAAAGTATTGAACAATTTACAGAAGGGCCAGCCGGATTGTTCGGCCATGGTATTTTTTTACACTCGACATGGACATGCTTCCCGCCATGGTGGATTTATTGCACGCGCTCTGTTTCCCTTCGATTTAGGCATATATTGTGGGCTGAGATGCTACTTTCAATTAAAACACTCCCTGCACGATTTCACCTGCTGCTTTTGTAATTGTGTTGTACAACACGATAATTTATTTGTAATCCATGACGGAAAATGTTTCGGTACCACCTTTTTTTTTGGGGGTAACTGAAAGGCATGTGTCCCCTCTTTCATTCGATATTCGCATGACACTTAAAATTTCTTGCAGAAAAACGTAATTATAACTGTGTTGGGAATAATAGTATATCGACAGACGTTTTTATGTTGGTTGAATTTGCGGTCTACGCCATGATTTAACTTATTTTGAAAAAATAAGAAGGAGAAGGCAATGGCGGAAGGATTGAGAGACCAGCGAAAGGCAGGAAGTTGGATGATCTGTTTATGTATAGTAGATACTATTTTACTGTTTTAATGTAAGACTACAAGAAATGGAAGGGGTTATCATCTGATTAGCAACAGTAAATCACAATAGTCATGCGAATCAGGATTGCTTAAGTTTCTTCCAGGAATTCGAGGGCTTTTTCAAAAATAGAATTCAAGAAAAGTTATATTTTTTGATCCTCGACTCCTTGCACTGCATCTTTTGTAATCTTGATTATGAAATTTTTGTCAAATAATTCTTCTGATAGTAAAGATAGTAGCACCGAAATGACCAAAGTAACACGAAGCGCACTCTTGATGTCAGAAAAAGAATTAATTTAATTTCTTGATTCTTTTAAGTGACTAACTAATACAAAAAATTTAAACCATTTTAGACCTATAACCGATAGGCTATTAAATTATTATGTACCGAGAAAGGGTGAGTAGGAAGGAGACCAAACAGTTTTGCTGCCAAAACTCTAGGCGACGAACCTTGTGCTCATTAACTCATGATTCAGTGGGGCCTCGTTAAAAGGTGAAGGTTGTGAAGGAGACCTCTCGAAGGTCTAGCACTTTACCCCAAATCGAGAAGCAGAATCCGACCCCAAGGAAGGTAGCTGTAATATCTTAACCAGTCTATAAGGGGTACTGACCCGGCGGCTTGGAATAAATATAAGTCCAAAGAACGCTGAGTCTTCGGTGAATTAAGTAATAACGTGTCGGTTTTCCATCCGGAAGGTCCCAGGTTCGAACACCACCGGAGACTGACTTGAGAGAGAAAGAGAACGCTGAAGAAGACTACGGAGAAAGAAGAAGAAATCATGGGGAGAGTTCTGTTCGGGTACTAGGAACATTTCTAAAGCTTGTCTAATTCGGAATCAAAATGGTCTCGAATGATCTAATTTCGAGTGTTGAACTTGTCCGTGATGGTAGATGACGGAGAATTGGAATCAAACAAAACCGGGAGGCATTGTGTAAATTTATTGATATGAAAGTAGATAGGCAACATGTTAAAACTTAAAGCGATTAACATTCAGTAGAGTGAGTGAAAATTCCGTGTTTTGCGTGTCCAGAGTGGGGAAGGGGGAGGAGGGGGGGGGGGGGGTTTGTTATCACCTGTACTGCGGAACATAATTGTGGACTCGCTATTGCGCAGATACGAACGCGAAGTAATCTAATATGGAGTATATTACGATAACATAGCAATTATAGAGAGGGGGAAGTTCATTAACATCGCAGCAGACATAATGAGGAGGGCCCGCAGAGAAATGGTGCAGTGGTGTTAGGAACACGAGCTCTAGCTAAACACAAATAAGTCGGATCTGATAGTTTTCACCAGCAAAAGAAAGACTCTAGAGATAGACTTTAGACTGCTAAAACTATGTTGGTAAGGTCCATAATCTCATAAGCCTCGGTAAGGAAATTGAGAAACGTGCAAAGGTTGGTTTGCGTTGGTATTACAGGTGCATTTCGCACCACACCAATGTACATACATACATAAGTCAGACAATAACCACGGGCATGAAAAGATACTAGGAGCAGTAAAACGTACAATACCGGGGCAGGAATCTACAGTAGCGAACTAAATCTGGAATGTCATCTAAGCCTGGGAGATTACACCTAGGTATATGAAGCTAAGATGTTGATCCTATTATATGCGCTGACTTACTTGAAGGAAAATCAAGTCATGAGCAGAAACGTGCTCAGCCGATGCTTAAATGACCGGAACAACGAACAACACATCTCGCCTTAAATGTGTTCTAAAACTCAATAAGGGTAGCCTAGTAAACATGATGAAACAAGCTTGGGTAAGAAACACGTAAGGAGTGAAGGCAACGACAATACGGATAATATCGCTCGAACTTTTAAAGTACGGAACCAGATGCTGTCAAGGAAGAGAAAAGGTTAGAGGCCTGATTGAGAAATGGGCCATTGAAGAAAACTAGAGACGTTGGGTACGTCATACTGCGCTGCAATGAGAATTGTTCTTAATTGGGACTGAAATACTCTGAAGTAGTTGACGGCACTCTTAACAGGATATGAAAATATCAAGTTGTTATCTGAAGAAAATTGATAATCATTGATGATGACATCTGCGGATTATTGCTGGAGGATAAAAACACTGGCTAGGAGCTGAATAACTTAACAGATCAAGAAAATTTTGGTAAAAATAAAAAAATGTAGAAATTCAGCCAATCATCAATAATTTGCTTACAAAAGGAACGAAAAGGTACCCAATAGAGAACTGGTTCGAAGATCCCGGGAGAGGCGGTTTGAATGGATTATAATTTGGCACACTCAGGAGTATGAGCCTCTAAGTGCCTTTTGAAGATATCCACATTACCACGTAAAACAAACAAAAACATTAAAGTATGCTCTACATTTCTTGTAATTTGTCCTGATGCCAGTGATCTTATTTATTGCACGAGCAAGAATTATATTTAGAATTTCTTTTGAAAAGACAGCGAAAAAGAAACTCGCTATTTTTTTTAGAACAGAGGAGGGGAGAGAAGAGGGGGGATAGAAGAGGGGGGAGAGAAGAGGCGGGGAGAGAAGAAGAGGAGAGAAGAAGAGGACAGAAAAAGAGGAGAGGAGATGAGAAAGAGCGAACAACACTAAACTGTCAAGGAATTGTCAAAGAGGTTCGTTGTATACACAAATCCGTTCGGCCAAGCCGCGATGGCTGGATAATGTTTCAAACATAGGTAGGTTTTGTAAACGCTATAGCATTAAAAACGCATCGAATAAATGATTCGCCAAGCTGAAAACCTAGATATACATTGCAGTCATATAAGGACTGACACCTAATACCTCGTTTATAAACTTTATTTTATTCAATGACAGCGAGAAATATAAGCCAGGTGATAGCATGCAGCCTTTTCGTACTCCATTTTAGAACTCGTAAAGTGCACACATTTACCGATCACACCTTAAATTGTACGTCCAATTGAAATTATTCTCATCAAATCGTCAATGTCCTTCACCCATCCCGCGGGTAATGGAAACTAGAGAAAAATATACATGACATAAATATTATGCTGTTCTTCTACTAAAGGTGACAACTTTGATTGTCTTGGCTTACTAAGACCGTCCCGGAATTAGAAGCACTCCATGACTTAAGTAATAATTTTCAAGTTTCGAATAATATCAACGAAAAACTAGTATCATTTCCAAGGATAAATATAATTTGTTTACCGTCCATTAACAGCTCTCCTTTCACATGTATTATAATGGCCGTCAACTATTGCGGTGCAGTTACTTGCGGCTGCTATCGCAACAAATGAAGCAATTTGGATGTGGAGTAAAACAAGTGCAAGTTAATTGCAAATAATCGCAATTTCTGCGATTCACCCTGCCTTCATTACCACAACCCTAGAACTTTTGCAGATTGTGTTCGTGCTAGATATATGCGCTCGGTGCAATTTTCCGCGCTGTGATTATTGGCACCGTGTGATACTCCTCCCATTCCACCTGGGAAAAAACAAACGACAAGAGGGTAGATAAAATACCACCAAATGCAAGTGATTTTGATGAACACGCGCTTTACATGTGTCTTCCGGGAGACTTATACTATGCAAATTTTCCTTACCATCACAAATTAGCCATCGCTGATGCAATCGCGGCCCCAAAGCAATTTGCAATTTGTAGTTTCATTGTTTGTTGTCTTATCGGTCGAAATGCTCCTCGTGCAACAACAAAGGGATTTTAAACAAAAGTACACTTTCTAGACGCACCATAAACTAAGTCCTTCACAATACACAACCCAGACCTGCCTAAACCTTTCTGGCGTCGTACCTATGCAATTTGCAAAGGAACTTTTGAACTTCCGAAAAATTAACTATCGTGGAAATTGTACATTGCAATTTTGCAACAGAACCCCGAGGTGTACAAATGTGCTTAGAACTTTACTGATTACTTCCGGAGGGCGAAGAAACAAATCGCACGGCAGCGAAACTGTGACCTCGAAAGGTAAATCAATTTTTCACATGTACTGAGCTCATCCTTGAAAGTCTTTTGCTATTCAACGAGTGTCTTATGTTGCTCTAGTTGAATGCTATTGAAATGCATTCAGTTCAACTCCAATTTTGATGTATTTGTGGTTGAGTCAATTTAATTGAAGAGTTTCATGTAAATTTGCTTTTTAAATCTGCGATTGAAATGTAGTTGAATAAAATGCGGTGTGATATGATACATTGTACTGATGATAAACGGCTTCTTTGTATTTTAACGAAAATGATTGTTAATCATTAGTTAATGCACCATATGCAATTACAACAGAATACTACTGTTTTAAAGGTGCATTTAGAAAGCCACAAGGCTATCTGAAAACTAACTCCAAAAGGTTTAGTACGCCTCAGATCCCTCGAACGAATTTTGTGATGACGACCTTCGTCTATTAACATTGGAATACGATCGGGCTATGAGAACTCTGTGTGACGAGTGGGATACTCGAGGATCATGGAGGTGGAGGGGAAAATGGTCCAGTGTAAAATAAAAATCTTAAAGTTAAGCAGCTATACACCAGATACCGGACCAGGGTATTAGCAGATTAAAAATTACTTCTGTGCCGATTTTTCAGTGCAAGGCGTGGCAAGTGCAACTACATCAACGCTATAGCTGAAAACGTAGAAGAAGCGTTGATCGCCAATACAAATGGACAGCTTTACGTAGGAAAGACATTGCAGAAAAAATTATCACCATTATCAGGAGCCCAATGAATCGTCCTACACAAGGGAGAACTGAATGGAGTGTGAAAAGGATTCATGTTGTCACCTTTGCTTTTCTTGATCGTTATTAATGGCGATGTATGTCTTCTATACAACAAACAGAGTCCGATGGCCTAAGTAGAAAAGGTTGCAGAGCTGGGCTTAAGATCGAGCAAATAGAAGAAGTGGATAGATTTTTTTATCTCGGAAACCTGAAGCTTCAGCTCGCATCAAAATTGCCCGAGTTGCATTTTATACTATTGCTGAGGTATGGCGCATTAACAGAATCTTCAGGCACACAAAACTCCGATTCAACTTCGAATCAAAGGTAAAATCTATTCTGTTGTATAGTTATTCAATATAGAAAGTGGCACACTAAGAAGACACAGAATTGCACGACGACGCATCACATGGAGAAGACCCGTACAGAAGAAAGGTACCTGGGTCAATAAATCGTGGCATTAACGCAGAACCAGACCAGGTTGAGAGTCAGTGTAGCAGACGCCCTATGTCCCATAAGGGGTTAAAACAACCAGAGTGGGACCGTTCGATGAGAAATTCCACATCCTGGAATATGACACATTCGATAAATATAGAAGTGCCTTACATTCCACAGCACCTTTTCAATCGCAGAGATGGAATTGGATCAATTGGTTGAGTGGCACGATCACAATGCCCCATGATCCCAGGGTTCGAGCCTGGTACCTTTTTATAAAAAAAAAAGTAAAAAAAATCTGCTCCACCTCTGGGGCTGTTGTCTAGTTCACAAAAATGCAAAAACAAAACATTTTATAGAAAGGTTAAAGTAGCGTTAATTTTGAAGGGCGTAGGGGCGTCAACTATCAAGCTGAAAGCGTATCGCCCCAAAAGTCTTTATTTCTTCTTTTTCGAATCCATAGAAAAGGTTATCCATCAGTATATTAGATACGGTATCCTTAAGGAATCACTGCTGCAATCTACGATTAGGCTACTCCATTATACGTCGTTAGAAAATTGGACAGTATTGTAATTGGCAATTTGTGGTTCTTTATGGTCTTCAAGGTATTACAGGTCTGTTTCATAAAAGGAGCAGCCATAAGAGGAAGATCGAGCTCCTAAAAAGTTCTTAATATTTATGGTAAAATTGTCCAAACA
Organism: Leptarthrus brevirostris; assembly: GCA_964036015.1. Taxonomy (NCBI): domain Eukaryota; kingdom Metazoa; phylum Arthropoda; class Insecta; order Diptera; family Asilidae; genus Leptarthrus; species Leptarthrus brevirostris. The sequence continues at coordinate 14,997,254 of OZ038374.1, forward strand.
ATTTAAGCAAAAAATACTTTAGAAGAAACACTACCTACTTCTTAACTAAGCCAGTTTAATCCTTTCGAAAAAACAAAATTCTGACCCGGCACACCAGGTGCCACCACTCTCTATCGATTAAATCCCCAACGACATTTTCAACGTCAGATGAAGACTTATAAATTTATTGCTGGGGTACAACTATTTTGAAAAAAAAAATTAATAAAAAAATCTCAGCAATTAATGCGGATTGAGCCTAAGGCAACATAGTCGCCGTTGATGTGTCTAACCGCAGCTCGCAGAGATAATGTCATTTTAATCGGTTGTCCCAAAAACCGCAAAACGACAATCCTTCGTTTTACAGTAGAATCGAGCCGTGTGAGGGCAGGCAGATGGGGGACCTTTCGGTCCCCTAACATGTCATTATCGACCGCACAGCCACGAGATCCTAATTACGCTGGAATGTGAAAAATGCCTCCTAGTCTGTTATTACTTACATGAACATGACCGGTGGAGTCAATCTCAAAAATCATTTCGAGATCAGACATTTACCTGGAGCTAAGCCGAGATTTGATAGATTGGGAGTGAGCAGTTTGCTAATACCGCACGTCTTCGTCTGAAGTGGTCGGGATCTGTAATTATTGTCTGCAGGCGGTAAATGACTTTTTGGGCCCGAGTGTTGACGAGTTGAATTGTTGTCATTGGGGACTGGCTTTTGGCTAGTTTGAGTTTCTATCTGGCGATCTGTCGTAATCGTAAATGACTTCTCCTTATAAAAGTGCTCCGAGCGGTTCTACTTGCTCTCCGAGTTTAATGATGCGGTTTAATGGGGAGTTTGGATACATTTTTGGAGTTTTTCAATAATTTCACGAGTCTATAAAAACGGCTAATGAAATTTTTTTTACTGCTGTGGTAATTCTTGCCTAGGTCAATTTATTGAGTGTTTTTCGTTTTTTTTTTTCTCTAATTTTGAGCGAGCGACGCTTTCCTTATAGCTTTTATTGTAATTTGAGCTGCGAACATTGATTATGCCCAGAAGGAATGCTTATTATGATCCAAAAATGTCGATTTCTTCTCAACGTTTTAAACCAAAGCCCAAGTTGTTTAGGGTAAAAATTCTGCGTGCTTTATTCAAGGTTAACATCCAGTCTTATGGTATGATTAGATTGACCTCGTTCAAGATTTTTCGACGTTGAATACATTATAAAAAACGTCGAAGTATTAAGAAATAATATCACGGTTCGGATCCTATTACTATCAACAGTAGAATGCTCAGTTTAATCCCCTGTTAAAGGTAATATGTCATCGTATGTAGTTCTAATTTTCCTTATTTACTATAAATTACGAGTTTGCCTTTTCCTACGTAATGTCACAAAGAGGATGAAAACAGTAGTGTACTTACTTTAAAAAATCATATCAAGTGTATGAGGATAGTTTACAGCTTGACGGAGTAAACCTTAGTTGTTACAAGCACAGTCTTGCAGAAGACTATTATCTAAATTTCTGGCAGCTGTTTAATTAATTTTGTTTTTGGTCGCAAAGAAAGCAAAATTCATCGTGATAACATAGCCGCTTACTCTTCTTGTATTACCAAATTATATAAATTGTGCTTGGAATTAGTTCCGCACGCATCGTATTCATTAAATTTACTCCCCATTTGATTGCATGTGTAGTAAATGTTGCTAAAATATGACTGCTTTAAAAGATATGTCAAGAAGTTTGTCATTAAATATGCTGTGAACTTTCCAAACTACCTACCTGGGAATAGTAGTTAAATATGCTGTGAACTTTCCAAACTACCTACCTGGGAATAGTTTTCGCTAAAAAAACGCAAAGGCTAGATGTATATTATGTATAGATTTTAAAGCAACTAAGTTACTAAGTAAATTATTAATAATTTGATCCTTACACCTTCGAACTTGATATCCGACGACGAAGCAGAATAACTGGCTGTGGAAGCCTTGTCTTATAAGCACCTATAGCTCGGCAGACACTTTCTTGCTCGTCTATGTACGGGAGATAAATTAACTCGTCACTTACAGTTGTTGTTGGCCACTTTCTAGACAAGATCTCATTTTGAGACCTACTGTGTCTTGCAGACTGAGGATACCTAGTTTCCAATAGAATATTGGACTCCTCCACCTCCGCTTAGTCATTAACAGTATCAACCACTCTCTTCTTCAGAATTAACCTTCTGTCCTTCTGTTAACTGAGAAAACGCTCAGAGGAGGGTTTCTTCTTTTGCACTATAACTGGTGGCCTTTAAATACCTTAAACCGGGGGATGAAGCAATTGCCATTACACTTCACAACGCCTTCAGAGCTTGCTTTGCACATAACTATATACCGAGTGCATGGAGATCTGTCAAATCAACCTTTACTTCAAAACGAGGCTGGGTAGACTATGCCTCGCTAAGGCTTATCAGAAGAGATATCTTTACTACTCTCCGCTACACTTCCATTAGAAAGCGTACTAAGCTGGGCGATCTACGCTTACAAGACTTCACAAACTGATAGAAGGAGCTGTTTTCAATAAAGAAAAAATTTTAGCAACTGTCACTGTGATACCAGCGGAGCGTTTTATAGCACATCCTTCGGGGTTATTACACAAGTCTTAAAAATAGGAACTAAGCACGATGTTCTGTCGATAGATAGACAACCTGCTCCGATCACGCAAACTGAAAGCGAGTCTTCTAGAAAGGACGATCCGGACCACCGCTGACGAACAGTTGGTGTACCTCAACGAAAGGAACTCATTCGCTCAGAACTACACTGACATTATTATGATCGTGAAAATTGGAGATGCCGGCAACAGAGTTACCGAACCTCGTGAAAAGCACTAGACACGGTTGAAGAATTGTGCCGGGAGTTAACGGTCAAAATTAACCCCGATAAAATCGTATTCATTACTTTTAACAGCACGAGGATTTTGGAGATGTTATTTGAACCTAGCTTGCTCAGGAATACACTAAACTTCACTGAACAGGTACATATAATACTTACGGATAACATTAGACTTCAAACATTATAGAACCTAAACCTAGAAAACTGAAACCGACGCTGAGAGAGCGAGACAATCCTTCTGGGCTTGCCGCAGAGCTTGCGGTGCATCCTGAATTTACACAACGGTGCACTGAATTTACACAACGCTGATTAGACCCATGATTACCTATAGTGTAATAACATGGTGGCATAGACCTAAGCTCATTCAGTAAGCAACATATAAAGCATGGCCTACCTAAGTATCATTGGAGCAATTAGCACCTCACCGACTTAATGCTGTGTTGAACTTCTTACTTCTTCACATTCAAGTGGCGATGTGGCAATCAATTCTACCTGTTGCCTTGAGGGGAAAATTTAAAAAAGGGTCACTCGAATATTAGAGAGATCTTAGATAATAAGCTGCCTAAGCTATGACCTAGAGTGCCGTGACGTTCAGGCTTTCAACAAACCAACCACCCACCATAAAAATAGAGAAAAGGAGCCCTCAAGGAAGATTTGTCTCTTGCAGAGACGGTTCGAAAAGCGAGAAAGGGCGGGCATCTGGGATGAATCCCCTAAATCTAAGACATATCTTTTCTACTAGGAACAATTGCCACTGTTTTCCAAACTGACGCTTTATCCAACTGGCATGTTCATACGAAAACCTAAAGAAGCCTTCCTTACGTAGGAACATATTCATTATCTCTGACAGTATGGCGGCAATAAAAGCATTGGGCTCCTCCATAACCAAATCAAAATTAGTTTGGGAATATTAAGAATAGGATGGATGAACTGGGAAGAACAAACCGAGTCAATGTGGATTATATACCGTGGCATCGAAGACTCTTTGATGACGAAAGGGCGGATGAGCTGGCTAAACAGAACCTTTGCACGACCCTTGTGGACTCCAAGATGGCGTGATTTCTAACTACATTTCTAAACTTAATTGGACATCCGAGAAGTTCAAATGCTTCTGAGGATCTTACGTAGTCCAAGTTCATTCGCCAAGCTAGACGTTAACTCCATTGCCAAGTAGAGCTAAGAAGCTTCTTAGATTTCGCAAACCGGATGCGAAACTGATCGCTGTCTGATTACCGATTACTGTTAACTAAGAAAGCACCTAGCAAAAATCGGTAAAACAGCTGACCTTACCGACCTAGGCACAGAATATCGACCTTTTGGAAGCCCTTGTTGAATCTCATACAGTTGTAGATCAGTTGGCTCCACGAAAAAGCACAACATTTAAAAGGGACCAGCTTGATTTAAGGAGTAGGGAGAGGTAGGAGCAAACTCCTCCACACATAGCTAATACCAAACGACTGGTGACTGTATCAACTAGTTGGCAAATTATAAGATATGTTTAACTAAATGACGCAGGCGTAGTATGTTGGTATGCGTCAATGCTTAATCTTCGTCATCGTATAAGTGATTCATCTTCGAAAAGGTTCAAAAGGTAGACATAGCCATACCAAGATATAGCGCATACAACTTACTTTGCCCGGGACCATTAAAGACCAGTTTTGTTTACTACTTACTAAAAAGGAGATGCTAGAACAACAACAAGGGAATGAAAATACTAGAGATATTGCTAATACTCGAAGATGTGGGTAAGTATCAACTGAGATCAGCTTAACGAGGCAATGTCCATGTGTTTCAACACCCAAGCCAGTCACCTATCAAATTCTTGATTTAATCTTAACTGTACTCAGGCAACCCCAGGACAACAAAAACATCCTGGTAATTCTGGAGAGGTAATATGTGACAGACCACATTTTATTTGGGTCCCTTTTTGTCGGTGGGATTCGAATCTTTGACCTCCGGGATGAAAGGCTTACTACACCGACGGCTTATCACTTACTACACCGACGACTATTACTAGCAAACTAGAAAGCCATTAATACACACGGACCTGTGCTAATTCGAAAGCTCATCTGCTCCGGTTCTTAAAATTCGACGTGTATGAATGAATTGTAAAAGGTGAGATAATTGCACTGATGACCATCTTACCAATCGTCATACTCGACATCTCGAATTTATCAATGCAAAAGTTGTCGTTACACGATGTCTGGCCCTGGCAAGTGCTGAACATCTACAGAGATAGTGAGCAAGTGCTCCTTTTCGCTATCATCCCTGCAAGTGCGGCAATGCATTGAAAAAAATACCTAGCCTAACACTGCTTGATCTCTAACTGAGCAACCATACGGAATTGCCAAAGTAACCCTAGAAATGTTTTTATAGGCTCCGTTAAGAAATTCGTAGCTTTTACACTTGCTGTTAGAAGTCATATTATTGTTGTTGAAGTTGGCCAAATACCTGTATAGGTAGTACAAAATATATGACTATAGCAACTCCCAGTGGAACGTGAACTGCTTCCGCAAGGAAGCTTGTGCTCCGAAAAAACAACCCATCTACCCCGCTCGTTTCTATATGGGCTACTATGAATCGGGTAGTCCTTGTGATAGGCTTTTCAAAAGCCAATCAGTTCTTAATAAAGGGGAATCCGGAAAACGGTATACTGAAATAAATTTTAGACCACGTTGCACTCATGATTTAAGTCCCTCGCCGTACCAGTAAGAAAATAAACTGAACTGGCTATTCAAACTGACATTTTTGTACGGAAAAAATTAAATTGTGTTTCGTGGTGCAAGCCTGAAGATTTTGGTGACCTACCAGATTAGTTAATATCTGCTCTATCAAAAATCTTTCGAATTCTTGTACGTGTAACATGGTGCAGCATCCTGCTGAAAAACGACAGAAACTAACTTTTCAATGTATCTAACAGTAATTGCTCTAAAACCTCCCATCAACTTGCAATTGACACGAATCAAACTTGAGTTCATTATGGTATATCACTTTAAAAAAAACATATATGCAATTTCCATACTCGATCTTTAAATTACTCAGGTTTACTTTGACATTTCTTTGATTAGCTATGGTATTTGCATTACGAATTAATACAGCGAAGCAAATCGTTTCTTCACATGATTAATGAAGAATTTACCTCGAGTAACCACATTTTGTTGAATCCTAACCAAAAAATAAAACCAGTTATCGTAACAAATTCTCTAAAGAAAGGGAAACTGTACATGTCATTTAATATCTAAATATCAAAAGTAATCAGGCAGCACATTTCATTTTGCAATTCGCAACGGATCTCGAGCACTTCGCCTGCAGCAAAACATTTTCATTACAATAAGAACGGCTCCAAAACTCGAAAGCAGAAGAAAACTCTATGCAAGATGACTTGGGTAAAAATACTGAACGATAACTGATTCGTGGCTCAATCACAGGATGCAATGAGTTCCACAAATGGACTGGACGAAATACGTTATATTATTTAACTGGAGGGGTTGTAACCATCAAGAATAAATGGGAATGATGTTGCGACTTCTTGGCATTGCAAAGATCCGCTCAATGGAAACGGCGGCTATTAATCTTATGATTAACTTGTCTCCGAGTGCATTTACATATGTGAGCCCCAACAACAGTATTAGACATGGTGACTTGTTTATGAGATCATTTTACATCGAGTGTAAGTTCGAATCAATAAATTGATAAATATCGCTATTGACAATATTTAAAGCAAACCCATTACGAAGTGGAGTTCTTGGCTGGTATGGTTGGCATGTTGGTTTCGATTTCCTTTGTGGACTGAACCGGTACGTGTAAGAGAGAAAATTTGAATGGAGTCACTTTGCTTGGTTTCAGTATAAAAAGAAACATAGATGGAAAGCAATCGTTCTACACCACAGGTTATATTATAGTTTATGTATCTAGGTGGATTGATTGCAGCGTGAGAGACTTTGAACCAACCGACTTTAAACAAACTGCAATACTGTACTAAGGAAGTACATTGGGTGAAACATATATTTAGAGACTAAGACCTGTTTTATACATTTATCTCTCTAGTTCCCGGTACTCCTTGTAGGACATGGAGCTGGAGAAGAACTTTGCCTGATTCGATTTTAACGATTGTAAGTGGACCCACAATTTTGGATGGATTCCAAACCACCGACATAACCCTGCAAGACCCTATAAGCCTATAAGGGTTAATTGTTAAATCAACCATAGCGGGGTTCGACCCTGTAACCCTCATATTGAAGGTCAACAAAAACATATCTGTAGAGTAAGGGCCACAAACGACTTATTTCAGACCATTGAAGTATCATTCTCCCTTTTTCATTGTTGGTAAATATGTAAAGCGTAGAATAGAGTAAAAGCGAGATTGGTATACTCCAACAAAAGAATGCCCTTATATTATAGCCATAAGCCTCAATTTTAGTATTGCCAGCATAACATAGAATTTTTAAGTTGCTCCGAGTGACAGTAATATTTTTGATTTAAAAAAATTAAAAGCAGTGAACCAAAGTGGTAACCTTGAGGTATTCCATAGGTGTGACTTATGTTTTAGCATTAGATTATAACTTGTCAACATAGTCACCAATAATTTCTATGCATTTTTCCAACCAATAAATCCATCAATGCAAAACTCAAAAACATGTTTTTCAAGCTTTTGGAGCTGCTTGTTTACTGCAGAAATGATGTCCTCCCGCGCTTCAAACACGTTTCCCCATCTTCGAGAAGAGCCAGGAATCACAGGCGGCAATCAGGAGAATAATGTGCTGGATTTATTTTATTAATCCCGGAGTCGGCAATAAAATCCGATGTACTTTTTGCACTATGAGCTGGTGCATTATCGTGGTTTAGTTCTTTATTTAGACTTCCCTTAAGAAGGTTTTGAAAAATTTTTGGAAGACAAATATCCTTCTACCAGTCAGCATTAACAGTCGCATTGTGCAATAGCGGGATTGTAACAATCAACTAAGGCAGCAAGAAGAAAATGGCGAACATGATATCTGTTGCTGACTTTTGTTATTTGAGTTTAAGAGATGTTTCTGCTCCATACCATTAACTGCTGCTTCGTTTCCAATTCGCTCTTAGAAAACCATGGTTCTTTACCTGTTATAAAATTTTTGTAGTTCGAAGAATTGCCATAGCCACAGTTTTCAAGAAAAATTAAGCGGGACGTACTCGAGCCTCTATTTCTTGTTTCTTAAAGATACGCGGCATCCATCTAACTGATTTCTTCGTATAGCCAAGATGATCTTGTAAGATTTTTGATATTGCCATGGCATTTGTACCCAGTTGTACTGTTATCACCTCCTGTATCCTCGGGAATTGTTGTCAACTATTTTCTTTACAGCGTTCACATTTTGCTCATCAGTTGAAGTTGATGATCGTCGTTCTCGAGGATCATCCTATACAGAGAAATATCCTGTCTGAAACCTTCGATGCTTTTTAGAAATTGTTGTTAAAGTAAAACTGATCTTAGCTTACGTCGAAATCCATAAAAGATGACATACTTGATTTCTTCCTTGCTCAGTGGTGGATTTTGCACTGTTTTACGATCACTTAATTATCTCTATCTTGCAGTCAACTTCCACTACAACTTTGCAATAACTGTTACAGTTTCAAAACATCCCCTATTATTAACAACCTTTCACACTCGTCTCTTTCCTATCTGCAAATAGGTGACTGCATAAACTTACGTTCTCGTATGAAAAATATACACATGCTTTAGGTGGTCATTAGCAATATTCCAATGGCTTTACTTTGAAACACTTAAAAACCTTGGAGTACAAACTATCCGTTAAAACGAATGAAAAGAAAGCTGTATGCTTGTCATTCAGAATTTGGACGCTCACAAGCGTGATTGTTTGGACAGAGATAATAAAAGAATTCTTCAACAGTTCAAGGAAATGTCCGCTGGAACAAGATACCCAAGGGGACAGCCAAGGTGTCCCAAGAAACCTTCAGCAACGCAGCCGGGATATCATCAGGACCCGAAGAGTAGCTCAACTTAATCTGTTGAAAAATAGATTCCTCGCTGATCACTGGCAACGCGTCGAGGCTACTCGAAGGGCCAATAATATGTCCAAAGTAAAATATGTTACAGATGTCGGCAAGATTACTGGTTTTAGATCCCAAGTAGGACTTAGAGAAAGAGTAAAAATCAGCCTTTCTTTTCATGCTAACACATTTTAACAAATGGTTCATGGAAGTAGTTACTGTGTAAAAATAAGACTCGCCGATTCCTAGCCTAAAACAAGCACGCACAGCGTCAAAACGCCTGTGTGGCACTCAAATCAGCCACAGTACGCCTGAGTAAAAATTATAATTTTTCAAATGCCTGCCCGATGTAAGCACGTATCAATAAAAGACGCACGAAATAGTCCAAATCAAGCACGGTACGCTCAAACGAAAATTTAAAATGAAAACAATAAAATTATGTTCGGGGATTAACTCATTCGAGAACGACGTCTCAAATAAAAAAACTATCTCTGCAGTAGCCGGCAACGTTTGTGCACTGAAACTGAAAAATATATAAGAATAAAAATAAAAAATTTCAGATAATCGCTAACATTATTATTGTGATGACTTGTGACCTTGTGAGTTATCGGTGTGTGTGACCTTGTGAGTTATCGGGTATTGGAAACAATTTTAACATCGGGTGGCCGATAACCTATACCGTAAACATGCGTCTATACTGGTAAGATTTTACATAACCCATACGATGAGTCACCAGTATCGAATGTTTTAAAGCCAGAACGCTGTAACAGAAGCATTCATTTATGGCGGGCATATTTTTAGATTTTGAGCCTGTAGCGTGCATACTCGTGTAGCTGGCGTATTTTTCAAATGTTGGGCCTGTAGCGGGAGCGTGCATATTACCACCAGGCGCATTTGTTCGTTATGCGTGCTCGCCACGGGCGCGTATATACTTTTGAAAATATGAACGTCTGTACTTGCTTTGGACGTGAATATACCAACTCAATTACTTTTACTCGGGCTTTCACGAGTTTCAGCAGTATATTCGCTGTGCAATGATGCGGATGACAACTTGAAGTCATTTAAGCAGGCAACAAAGTCAGAGCAAAGCAAGTATTCTCACCTAAATTGTATTCTGCTATTCCCCTCACCTTAATAGCACTGAATGCACAAAGTATATGTATTATATTTTAATTGCAAACACGTCCAGAGTAATCCCTAAGACAATAGTGTTTCTCCACTCCACATTGTGCTCAATAAGTTCTTTTACTAAATTTGTTGAAAAAATGTCCAAATAAATCCGCATTTCTTAGGTTTCGTTCCTATTAACTTATAATTACAACGACATGTCCCCCTGGCGATATTGCTCACTTTCATGAAATCGAATCCTCACAACATTATTTACGCCTACACTATTGCTCCGAGATGAAAATCATTTTTACAACGCAGCTGCTATTTTGCGACCTGACGACAAGGTTCGTTTGTTTCGAATTCGATATCGAACCTGAGCATATATAAAAATCGCGAAAAGGTAGTACTTTTGAATACCTGTAAGTTACGACAACATTTATTGGATTGTTGTGCATTGAACGCGAATGCAACGCTCTTGTTGCGTCGCATCCATTTTTTGAAGCTGGTCAAGCCAATTTCGATCTTCTCTTGCCGACAAAACAAAACCAGGACCATACTGTGAGGAGACCAACTGAGAATTTCAAAAACAACGCTCCAAACAACAACAACAACGATAACAACAAAAACAGAAGAAGACACTATAGTCAACCGCCCCTTCTTTGCACTGATGGGATTCGATTCAGGTGAGTAATGCAATCCCAGACCCTGGGCGTATTATTGCGTGCTTAGAAGCAATGACAGATTTTCCATTTCTCAATATTTTCATATTGTTCCATCTTCCCGATCGGGGCGTTTTCTTAATTTTACCTGAGACGGTGGACATAAATCACAGCCCGAGAGCGCTAGTCTGGTTATCGCGAAAAGCACCGATCGGGATTGTGGCCAAACTAATGAACATTGTACAATACTCCCATTGCTCCCGACGATGGAAAAGTGCAAAAACTTGTTAGGTGTAGGCGTAATTATTTCTGAAGATATTTTTGCGGTCGCCTTCACCATTTTATTTCCTTTTTTTTTCGGTCATGTTTGTGCGCAAATTTAAACAGGTGCATGTAAGCGATGTACTGCGGCTGCAATAAATCATTTATCTGTGAAATTTGGTCAACACCGAACGAGCCACGGAGGGCATAAATTGTACGAAAGTTGGTTGAGTCTGAAAGGATGACATGCACAGGCCAAACTTAATTTGGTGTTTATAGTGAATTACAATCTCATGATTTTTTACCCAAACGTAATTTATGGTCCCAATTTTGAGCGATATCTTTAAGCATTTCTCACTTCAAATGAATAGTTTTGGGGATGCAACATTTAAACGGCAAAATCGTCTCCAATTAGAAATAATTCGCCCCATTCATTTGGATTTCAAGTTGAGTTTCATTCACATGTCCATTGAGCAGAAGTCGGTTGTAAAACATCTCAGCATCCCATGGACCGCTTAATAGCAGGCTTTAGTTACGAATGAAGGATTCCCTCCTCTTGCAGTCATGAAATTTTCTACACGCCTAATATTGCCGCAAATTATTTTTTGTCCTTCCCGATTATTTCGCTTTCGTGCCGGACCGGGACCGGGACTTGGGCTGAACTCTTGGACTCCGTACGGTCCCGTCTCCTCAAATCACTCATTTCATTTAACTCCTGTCGGCATCGGCTGTAAACTATCCCACAATAAATAAATAAATGGCCAAGGAAGGAAAGGAGTTGGTAAACGAAATTAAAAACCTAATGGGAAAGGTCTCTTCACGCAACCAATTTACAAGTATGTTAAGATCTTTGACTGGGTGTCCATTCCTTCAGTGTACAGTCCGTGGGCTCGCCACTTGGCCATAACTGCTTAATGTTGATGGAAGAAGCGTCCCGTCTTCGTCGCGTTTTTTCTACCTAACTAAACAAAAAAACAAAAAAACTGCAAACAAGACAGAAACTCCAGCCGAGGATGGAGCCCTGGAATTGATCCATGTCTTAAGGGGGCAGCAAAAACCTAAAAATCGATATGCTATTCAGATGTTGAGTTTTCTGTACCACAGGCAAAGGAGTTCTGGAGCGGATGCACATTACATACACAGGCCGAACTTAAGGAGGACTATTCAGGTGTTGTTTTGGTGCAATTTATGTGCCTTATGCACCATGAAATAACAAAATTGATGCAAGAGCAACTGTTGGCAACTTTTAATTTTGTTGGGTTCAAAGTTAAACAAAACCGACAGTAAGTCAATCATCTTACATCAGCATTCTATAAAAACGAAGAAGTATGTCCAATTCCTTGACGTAAAGTGCAGGATTCCCTGTAATGAGTTTTCTCTTCCTCCCATGCAACCATTCAATTTGCATATACTTCTACTAAGTGACTGCAAATATATTTTCCTTGTTGTCGTTGTTTTCGTTTTTGTTTTTGTCCAACTCCCTCGAACTTTATCGTCTTGAAATTATTAAACTTGACAGCGTATACTGGCGATTTTGGTTTCGGATTAGAAACACTTTTGTTATGAGGATTTGAAATTATATACCATGACGAAATGTGAACATTCTGTTCAATGTAGAGGATTTAATGTCATATCCTTGCAAAGTTTGTGAGTTTATTGATTAATTGTTGAGGATAAATCGTTGACGATTAGTTGTTTGCGCGATAAATTAGTTGATCGCAAACATATAATTGCATTTCAACAATGAATTGTCAAATTTTTAGTCACAACAAATTTCAAAAATTTATCGTAAACAAAGTCTTGCTAGAAAGTTATAGCTTAACTCTGCCGTAGTCGGTTGAAAGCAAGGTTGTGAAAGGATAAGAGTCAGAACATCCCGGCCTAAAAAGAACATATTTCCTCTCTCTAGTTCCCTTAACCCCTTTAGGAACATGGAGCGAGAGGAGAACTTCACTCGATTCGTGACAACTATTGCCCGTGTATCTACAATTTACCATGGGTCATTGCTGGTGGCGAACCTGGGAATTTCGGAAGGCCGATACGTTATCACTTATTTTACCTGCGACATAAAAAAACCTAACCGTTATAAAAATGCACGATGACCAGTGTAAAAGGACTGAGACAAGGATGTATACTATCACCTTTACTTTTCTTATTCGTTATTATTGACGTATGGTGCAGCCGCTTAGACGATAGCCCATCGACAAAGTCATGTAGTCCTAATGTTCGAAGCCCTGAGTAGAGAAAGTCACAAAGCAGGGCTTAAGATCAATGCTGCAAAAACCAAAGTTATGAGCTTGAACTCCAGGAGACAAAATGAAGTCTATCATGAAGAGCAGCAAATATAACAAGTGGATAAATTTTGTTCTTTTAAACACATAGCTACAGTAAATGGTGGAGCTTAAGCTGATGTACAAGCTCGCATCAACAAGGCCCGAGTTGCATTTTATACTCTTTCTGAGATATGGCGCAATAACACCTGTAGATGCACAAAACTCCGGATCTTCGAATCGAACGTTGTACGGCTTTTCAACATGAAAAGTGTCCTGTCAAATAAAATCTAAGCTACAAGCCTTTGTAAACCGGTGCGCCGGACACATCCTCAACATACATTGGCCAGAGTTCATTACCAGCGTAAAACTAAACAGGTTTACAGGTCAAGATGGGATGGTCATCAGTGTACAAAGGCGAAAGTGGCAATGGATAGGCCACATACTAAGAAAACAACCAAAAACATCGCAAAAAAGGCTCCTGATTGACACCCGTATGGGACCCAAGAACGACATCGAATTCGACTACTGCGCAACACATGGAGGAGATCCGTAGAGAAGCAAGGTACCCGGATCAATAAATCGTAGCAAAAATTGAAGGCAAATGAGCACTTCTTTGTTGAATTTTTATAACTCACCCCAACCTTGCTTAAACGAAAAAATTTCATTTAATATTCTTGGTTCCCCCAAACGGCAGTACTGAGAGCCACATCGATAAGAATCCTGTTTCATAAAATTGAAGCAGCTTCCTTCTTTAATAACAGTTAAGCTTCGCCTATGAACGGCGGCCACGTAATACAAAATCTAATGTGCCACAGCTCAAGGTGTAGGAGTTTAAAACATAGAATATCCGCGCTGCATGATATCACCAACGATTCCGTCGACTAAAAATGGGAAAGGGCGAATGCTTTACGAGTTGTGATATATAACATGTGGAATGGTTTAGAGAGCGAAAGACGAACATTGATCAGTGTGGCCACATGGTCCAAAATACAAGAACGAAAGCAGATTAAAGACCGCATTAATTCTGTGTCGATGTTGAAATCAATCAGCATTTTAGAACTGGATGCCGCTGTCTAACAGAAAGGCGTCCCAAGTACTGTAAGACGTGACAAGTAAAACTGTACCCACGCGCTAGCCGAAGAAAAGACGCGGCCCACCACGACGACAGTGGAGATCTATAGATTCAAAGCCTAGGAAAGACTTTTGCAAAAGAACTTCCTCTAAAGGACACCGAGAGTTTGCTATTTGTTACGGAAAAGCATCAATTACGGAGGTGGAGAGAATATTGTATTGTACCATCTAAGATATAGCCATCCACTGAAAGACTTACACAGTCTAACAAATACTGACCGTATTTCCATACGAATACAAAAATGGCAATGGATGGACCGCACACTGAAAAAAAGCCAAAAAACATAGCTCAACAGCCCTGTACTGGAACCGGAGGACCCAATGACACAGTGAATTGAACAACCCAAGGGAAACGGTGAATTGAACGACCAAATTGTATCTTAATAAGTATATAAATGAGAGGAATGAGTATTACCAAATCTATCACTGAGCATAGTATAGTTCCGTGTGCCTTAAAAACTGTCTTGTAGTCGACATTGCACGACGTAACTATCCTCCAGTTCCCTAACCTCTGAAGATCTCCCTTCTTGGGTATTAGACGCATAACGGATCTCCGCCAACATGATTGCAATTGGTTATGTCCAACCACTGCAGAACTGAAGACATTCAATAGGTCTGGAATCAAAAGATTCCTCAAACGCAGACAAAATTCTGGAGTTAGACCATCATAACCAGGAGAAGTATGACGGCGAAAATTCTTCGTAGCGGTGAGCATATCATCGAGGGTTAGCGCTCTGTTGAGGAATTCCTTACTTTCATCAGAGAAAAGAGGAACGTACTGGAAGAATTCATCAGTGGATGTAGATGTTGGCAACGTCGGTGCAGCGTATAGACTGATTTCGTAGCACAAACTCCAAGCTATGCTTATAGTTTGTATTCTCAGCCGTTCATTTAGTCTCTCGTAATGCGGGAGTAATTCTGGTTGCGCGGGCAGTAGCATACCAATCCGGGTGACTTCGGCCGTCAAATTCGGTTCTTTATACCTGCTTCGATTAAATCTCGTCTCGATAAATGGGCTTATCTGAAGCTTTCCAAAATTAAACCAATCTTTTCTTTCTTTCCATTGATGACAAACCTGAATAAATTCTTCAATGAACTGCTCTGAGTTCAACAAGTTATTGTTGAAAAGCAATTCGCCTTTGGACTAGAGTGCTAGTCGCCACAACCTTATTGTTCACGAAGTGAACACACTTTATGAGTGACACTAACAAAGTAACTAAGAAAACTAGACGAGTCGTAAAGTCTGTCTATACTCGAACCCGAAAGGCTGCCATGGACATTTCGGGAAACCCTTGTATATGACCTAGTCGGTGGATTAATCTAAAGCTAGACATCCACAAGGTTGAGCTGTCTTACTAGGTTCCGTAATCGTCCTGCGTTCACTGGTTTGCATTCAACTGCAGAATGGCGGTCGAGTGCAGAATCCAGTGTGTAGTTAAGTTAACCGCCGAAGTTCGCAAGATGCGACCGGACAGAGTCCATTACCTGTATTGCGATATCCTGGTACACGTTTACACGTTTATTATCACTAAAAGTTGTTCTCGCAAAACGAATTCTAAGGAAGACACGAAACCTGAGCAAATGTGTGTATATACAAGAGACTGTAGTGTAAAACTGTTGGACACAACTATTGCCACACCAGATCCTCTACACGGAGCTAGTGTGACAAAAATTGTGCAACCTTTGTGTAAGATAGAATTTCTTTCTAGTTGTGTAAAAGTGTATAGTGTAAAGTTAGTCTCCTGTAAGAGTTCGATGTCAGTGTTTCAATGTTTCATGTCTTCAAAAATACTATGCGAACGTGTAGGTGGACTTAAACTCTCAGGATTAAAAGAGGTTATCCAACACATTCAAGGGAAAGACATCAGAACTGAATTTATGATAGAACGACGCTATTGAAGAAGAGTCCTGACCAAGGCGTTGCTCTTCGGGGGCATCTGTAACCTTAGTACAGAGGTGCTCGAACCTCGACACTTCTTTGTAGGAGCCCCAAGCTCTCGCTAAGGATAGTCAGGGAGGCTATAACATGAGGATGGACAGATCAAAACTACGAGGGTTCCTAGTTTTCTATGGAACCCTAAACGTGGTACACCTGCTAAATTGGTAATATCGATATATCGTATAACAAATTATCAACAAAAATTATCCATATCCTACAGTAAACATCGATGTTCCGACGTTAAAATTCACCTGAACACCTTCATTCCATTAGTATATGAAAGAAGCTCGATAACATTTTTGTGGACCCAAAGGACATTATTAATTAATAACTCTTCTCCGACCGCAAAGAACACTTAGTTTGTTACGTTTTGAGTAGTAAGACCACTTGTAAATTGAATTGAAAAACTAGCTAATATACGACAGAAAAACAGGCATATTTCATACACCAATCCTTGGAACATTTTTGAAATGTTTGTGCCTTTATTGTTCTCGAAATCCAAAAACTTCAAATCAAACGACATTCTAGTGTGTCACATGCGCAAAAGACATAAAAACTCATTCGACGTGAACTCCATTGAAATAATTGAATGCAGGTAAGACTGCCATTGTGTCACAACAGAGTTATTTTTAGATTGAACGACAAATAATTTTGATTAATTATTTATTTAAGGCCGTCAAGTTACCCGTGAACGGGCAACTATAATCATGCAACATATTGTGCAGTAGTCTCGTCTGTTCATTCTTTTCTTTGGTCGATTCAACGAGACCTTGAGTCAAGGTGCCTCACAGAGTAACAAAAGAGATTCGGTCCAGACTCAGTGTGTGTTCCAACTCAAGTATATGAGGCTCTTCTTGTTGATGATGATAATGCCCGGGTCCGATGATTAACTTTTTCCTCACCCTTATTGAAGTGTCATGGACTGATAATAAAAAATGACTTTACGTCTGCGCTCAAGTTGAATTGTTGTATGAACATTGAATTGAACACCTTGTGATTTTATATTGGAACTCGAAGACATTATGCGATTGACTGTCTGTCTCGTAACGTATTGAAATTAATCTCGGATTTAAGTGAGTTGTTGATATATCTACGGTTTTGGAGTGAATTATGATTGTCACACGTTTTGAAAAGGGTTTTTGGAGGGAATGAATTAAGGTGAGAATGTCAGAGAATTCCCACCTGTAATATTTCGAAATTTTGTTTAAATTACTTAATTAAAAATGGATACCATTTTTGTGTTGTACATTTGTATTTTCGGACCTCTTTTTTGCGGTTCCATTTAGCTTCCCTTCCCTATGTTTTTAATCTAACAAGTTTTCTGCGACCCTTGTTGCTTTTACGGTACAGAGAATGGAATTAAAATTTTTTTGAAGTACATAATATCATATATTGAATGATACTGAATGCGTTAGACTGAGCTTGGAACATTTTACTATCTTTCTAGAAACACAACTTTGAGGGAAAAGGACCGGGTATGTAATATATCCCCTCTCCCTCTTATTTTAGTTTTCTTCATGTCTTATCGAGACTATACTTGTATCTTTTCTACGAATAGTCTCCACTTATTATGCGATTGTCCAACGCGGCATTTTGAACTACTTTTCAGTGTTCTGATGGAAAGATTATATTATTCAACTAAGGTATCGATTGTCAGGGCCCTAACTTGTACAAGGGGAGGGGGAGGGGTGGGGTGTGTGGCGACAGGTGCCGCCTCCAATCATATCCTTTTACATTGAACAGATACTCGGATCTCATCGTTCAAGAAATTTTACTGTGCTATTTCGTAAAAATTGTGGTAGTAATAGTTGCAACGCCCTTACACGACCAAAATTTTCAAATACAAATTCTAGAAGTTCAGTATCATAGTTGTTATCGAAAAAAGCAGTCCTGAAAAGGTTATGAAAAAGTTTGGAATTGCTAGCCGGTCAATCACACCGACATAACTTCTTTTCTTTAATTTAACAAGATTTCAAACCTTCTTAGGCTCACGTTAGAAAACGGTTGTCAGAACCAACAAGTTCAACATCTGCAGACAAACCACATACAACGGCTGTGTCATTAGCACCAGAGAAGAGGCTGGTTGCCTTAGAGCGAAGTCCGGTATTACGTCTGTGTTGTAGCAACCGATTTTACTTATGAGTTTTTGTAATCGAATCATTACATGGAATAGAGTTCACGGACTATGATATCATAAGAACAAATCGTTGCAGAAGTTACAGGAACAAAAAAGCTTTAAAAACCTTTGATCTACCTACGTGTCCACAACCAAAAGAATGAAGAATATTCGCAAAATTTTATAAGACGTGGCAAAGACATTATAATAAATGATGCCGGAATGAATGCCAAAAAGGAAAACACAGGCGGAATGATAGCAGGCTTAAGAATCAGAGCATGAGGATTCAAACCAGCATTCACAGTGAATTCAGATGGAGCAGGACACTCACTATTACGAAATTCAACCCGATGATGAGAAATAAAAACCGTTAGCAAGTCACATGCAGACCTAGGTGATTAAGAATTGTCAATCCCTTGATGTCAAACTCTTCGGTGGAGTTAATGATAACGTGTTGGCGTTTCATCATAAAGCTGAAACAGATTGAATGCGACAGTGCAACACGGCAATGAGACAAAAATTTATAAAACATTGATTTGCACTGGTTGGCACATATTAAATGCTACACGACAGTGCGACAAACATTTTGTCGCATACTCATTTCTATTTCGAAAATCTGTCGGTCGTACTCAGTGCTGCCAACAACGCAGTAGGTATTTTGCTTGGATCGTCATGTTATTCAAACCGTCAAGGTTCTCGTCGCATTTCCTGTCATGAGATTCCAATCTGTTTCACAGCGTATGAAAGAGCCATTTCGTCACATAGTTCGTCGCAACGTCGTGTCGTATTGTCGTGCGCAATCTGTTTCAGTTTTAAAAGTCACTGGTTCGAACCGCAAAGGCGGCGGCCTATGATTAGTCTCTGTTGACTGCGTGTTGGTGTTTCAAAACTTACCATAAATAATTGTAGTTTCATTTACAATCACTGTCGTCAAATGGAGTGAAGTTCTTCTTCCGCAAGTGATTAGGGGGAAAAAGATAAATTGACTCCTTTGATAATGATGCCCCATGACATGGCAGAGTGCGTCTAGATGCAGTGAACTACTGGCTGGCAGTCTAAGTGCACACTCGAAGCAGAAATAGAAGAAAAAGATCTCGAGATGTAGAAGCTTAAAGATGAAACATCAAGTAGCTGTCAAAACAATAGAGTCATCAGAAGCAGTTCTATGTCCAGACGTCAGAGGCAATGGTGTTAATTCCATCCAAACCCGCTTCTAGTTACCTTAAACTGAGCCTGCTGTCCTCGACCACTGGCAAAGACTGCTGATATATTATGAAAGTATGAGCGCCGATTATCAACAAACAGCTGATTCTGACCAAAAGTGACAAAACAAATTCTACCCAAAACTCATTAGACTTTCTAATTAAATTGTGCACATTGAAGTTGAGTAAGAGCAAGCAAACCGCAGAGCCACGTTTCGTCAAATTAGTAAAGGAGCTATACCGAGAAGCAATTTCATTGCGAAACGAAAAAGCTTTTAAAATAATAATTTTGAAAGAAAAAAAAATCCAAGTCCCCCCACTCAAGTTTGACAAGACGTGTTGAACGACCTCTTACTCGTTGGTGTCAGGGGAGACAAAATAAAGCACAGAAGGAGCCCCAGCATTAGGAGTCGATACAGTACTCACAGTGGATTCATCATCGAAATGTAGAAACCGTTGACAGGTTGTATTTAAATCCAGGTGATTAAGATATGACAATCCCTCGATGAAGATACCCCTTATGATATGGCAGATGTAGCGGATGCCAATTTGCACTTGTAGCAAAACATCATCTGACGCGAGAAAATCCGCTATACCGCGTCAAATCCTGGACCTCAGTGTACACAAACGCTGAGTTAGCAAAGCCAGCAATATACAATGAACCAAACTCGATTTTATTTGCCGTATACCACGTTTGAAGTCCTCAACCTCCGGCAAAACTGGCGCAGTACTGGCTCACAATTAGCGTGTTATCAAAAGATGAGTGCCGACTTTCAACAGAATCCAATAGATAGCCAAGCCGGGAGCAAAACTAATGATACTTCTCATTTAAAGAGGTTGAGTGTCTCAGATATCACCAAAAAACAGCAGGAATTATGTGTACTTGACAATTACTTCAATTTTTAATTAAATTTAAAAAAAAAAAATCACAATTGTAAGTGCAGAGCTGCTCTGCTCTATTTAAGAATGATTACTAAAATGCTTGCAATATCAAGCATGCACCATTTGAAGAGCACTACCAAAAGAGTCTATTAAAAAAAAACCGAAAAAACTGCCCTTAAAAACAGCAACATATGTACATATCTTCATATCTTTCCAAGTGCAGACCTAACAACACTTTGCCCGAAGGTAACAATTTGCTCCTTCGATTGATTAATATCACTAGACCCAAATCCCCATTGGATGAATCCTCGGTCAAAAGTAAGAGTTCGTCCTTTTTGATTGGGATAAGCCCCAAAGTAATTTAATTATTTTTCTGGGATTCCTGTGCACTCACTATATATGTATATATACCCCTTGCAGGTCCAGAAAGTCGTCCTTCCCAATTATCCCAAGTTCGATTCCCTTCCAATTCCAAGTGTCTTCTAGGTTTCAATTCTTTCTCAACCAAAAAAACCCAATGGAAGTCGTTGCTGCTGATGGTCCAGACCAGATCGACCAAAGGTGTCGGTAAATTGAGATTTATCGGGGATAATTTGCAGAAATTGACAGTGATACATAGAGAATATATATAATTTGAAATTGATCAGTCAAGTTGATTTTTTACCTTGTTCCAGTACAGCGGAAGATGCATGTCTTTCTCTTGAATTTGTTACCCGATGTCATTTCAAATTACATCACGCCCTGAAAATACTCGCAGTGTTGGTTGCAAAGTTATTCAGGGAAAATAAGATAGCTGCAGCCATAAATCTTGTTATCGAAAAACGTTTTAAGCAAATAAATTCCCCAAATAAACTCTATAAATTTCGGATAGTCAAAGAATAGAGTAATTATACGAAAATGGATGCAAATTTTTGAGAATATTAAGATTTAGGAGATCTTCGGTAACCAATCTGTGCAGACTGTGTGGAACTTGCCTGAAGTCAAAAACTTCTGCATTACAATTATAAGCGGTCATATTAGTCCTCTAGTCTAGTTCTAATAATTTAATGTTGTTCTTAACTATATAAAAAAAACGGTTTTACACTTTCAAATTAAATCGAAATTTATCAATTCTCGCTATCTCTGCTGTTGTGGGAACTTAATCGCGCACCAGCATATGTACGGCAAGATTTTCAAATATTTCATGTCTGTGGACACATAGTTATTAAAAATGGATTAAGAAACCCCAAAAAAACCCATCACGGGTAATCTGCTAAACGAGTGGGCGTTACTTCTCATTACTTTACTCGGTTTTTGGGGTGTAATCGCGTCTTCTATCTATCTTTCAGGTGTTCGGCGATTTCCGCTCACGGGACCCTCTTTTCGTTTTATTCTCTATGTCCGAAGTCTCAACATCTTATACCATACCTTTCAAAGTAGAAACATTTGTTTGACAAATTTCGTAAGTGTCGGTATCAGTTGGGATGAATGATCAAATTAGGAACGTTTTTAGTTTAAAAATTGATTGGGGTAAGAAATTGAATTAATGCGTGTAAAATGCAACCTTGTTAGATGAACTCTGAAGAAAACTGAACGCTGCAGAAACGAAATGGTTTTAGCTGCGGCTATTTTTGTGGCCGTGTGGTTGTTGTTCATGTTGGTTTGGCGTAGTTGTTGTTATTGATGTGGTGGTGAAGGATGTCGTTGTTCTTGTAGTTGTTGTTGCTTTTATAATTGTTGGGCCTATTTCAGTTGTTGCACCTATTGTAGTTTTTTTTATACGATGTGACCAAAGCCTAGGGGAAAACCCTTTGATGCGTTAGCATGGTTTTGGCCGGAAGGGAAGCTGCGAGCTAGACAACAGCACAGAGAGGGAGTGGATTATTTTAATTTCTTAATAAAAGCTCACGGGGAGATCTGGTTTTGAAACCGGAGCCCATGGCATGGCGGTCGTGCCGTTCAACGAATTCATCCAACTCCGTCTCCACTACTATGTACTACTTTGCGCCTATTGCAGTTGTTGCGCCTATTGCAGTTGTTGCGGCTATTGTAGTTGTTTCCGCTATTATACTTAGTAGTTGTGGCTACTATATTGATGTAGTTGTTACGACTATTAAGGTTGTTGTGGCTAATATGGTTATTATTGTTGTAGCTATTGCAGCTATTATGGTTGTTCTATCACTAAAGCTAATGAAGATGCCACTAACCAACCTTGGTTTGACAGCTCTTTGAGAACATCTAAAAATAATCAAGAATAAGGCCAGAAAGAGGTTCTGTTCCTCCAAGAGAAACATAGACTACTTGACCTATACCAATTAATATGATAACTTCATTTCGGCTCCAGTATCTTCCTTCCACGATTGCATTTGCAGAATGAAGGCTAGCTTGCGTGTTGATCGAAGCGGTTCTGCTGGTTTGTAAACTCTAAGATGGTTACCCAACTTCCCTGTCTTTTGAAGAATGCAATGGCAATGAGCCTATGCAATTTTTTTAAAACTGCTTTTACCTATTTGACGAGGCTTCTGCTGACTTCTCTTGAATCCAAAGACCTTTTTGTTTCAAGAAGTCAAGTTCTTTAAGCAGATTTCTTCCCTGGCTGATAGCTTCTCTGTTGGCCCTGACAAAATTCCTGCATCATTTGTAAAGAGGTGTGCTTTGTCTCTTGCTCCAATTTTGTGTTATTTATTTAATTTATCTCTGCGTTGTGGTGTTGTGGTGTTGTGTTCCCGAATACCTGAAAGCTCTTCCTAATTATTCATTTGCATAAGAAAGGCGACAAGTGCGATATATCTAATTACAGACCGCTAATCTTTGCTGTATCTCTAAGATATTTAAGTCCTTGGTCTCTGATGTCCTTTATTTTCATTGCAAACCGTTCTTGCAATTTTTTCAACATGGCTTTATGAAAAGCAAGTCGACCACCACGAATTTGTTGCAATTTTCCAATGTCTGCATACCTATTAATGGTGGCAGGCAGGTTTTTGCGGCTTTATGTGGGTTTTGTCACTATTGTGATATTTGTGGTTGTTGTTCACGTTGTAGAGGCCTTGTAGTTTTTTTGGTCATTGTAGAAGTTCTAGCTATTTTGAATACTGTGTTTGTTGTGGCAATTAAAGTGGGTGTAGTTTTGGTGGTATTGTACTTAATGGTTGTTCTGAGTTGTCGTGGTCATTCTGGCTGTTGTGTTTGTTGTGGCTGTATAAAACTGGTTAGTTCAAAACGTCGAAGGACTAATTTTTAAATACTAGTCGCACCATCAATCTAATTGGCACAGAATCAGCCTTCAGTACTTGTTTTTGACTAACGAGGAGTACTTTTAAAACAGTGAAGATTTAAAAATTGCCTGATTTCGTGATGTGTGAAATTATGATGGAATTATGATTAGTAACTAAGCCGCCGTTTTTTGTCTTTCTTCATTAACTGGGTTTGCTCGTATTTATATAATCGCATTCAGAAAGTATCGTTTCGTGGTTCTCTTTCCAGGAACATACGGAATACCTCTGATGTACCTCAAGGCAGCCATCTTGGTCCAGTCTTATTTATTATTTACATCAATGGTGTATCCTTTTTTTGTCTAATTAAAAAATTCTTTCTTATGCTGACGAGACCAAAATTGTCTAGGTTTTTTCCTCCACTCATGATTGTGAAATGTTAAGTTCCGACTTTGACTCCTTTCAAAAGTTTCCGATAAACTACCCTCCCCTTAATTTTAGTAAGTGTACAATTTTCCCTTTTCGTCGAAACGAATTCAACTTGACTTCAACTACACTATAAATGGTTATATTCTAACAAGATTTGACAAAATTAAGGGCTTGGGAATCTGGTTGAATAGTCGCTTTACCTTCGACGACCATATTAACGAGAATAAAAGCAATTCCGACTTTGGGTTTTCTGAAAACGTGGGCTAAGGAGTCTGATGACCATTATACCACTCGGCTGTTTTATTGTTCGCTGGCTCGACCAATTCTTGAGTAGGTATGCTTTGGTTTGGTCTCGATTTGACAATGATTAGTGTCGGTTTGGGCGATTCGCTATTCGTGGATTACCTTGGAACAATCCACTCATATTCCCCCATTTTATGGATAGATTCAATCTTTTAAAACTCACTTTTGTCGAAATTTGACGAAATCCAAAACTGTTTTTGCTTTGGATTCGGGAGAATAAGTTCACCCGAGTCGAGGCGACTTTTACAAGTAGACCTACAATTTAAAGTAGATTCCGAAGCACTGAAATTTTCTATGCAACCCTCATGACCTTCTTATCGTGATCTGTTGTCAGTAGAAAACAACCATAGGTCGCCGCCGGTGAGATTCGAGCCTGAGACCTCCGCATTGATAGGCCGACACATTATCACTTACTCCACCGACTTCCTGTAGTTACTAGTCCTATGTCCTGTAGTCTTCCGTTAATATCTCAGTTTTCTCTCGCTCCTCAGAAATCGCGACTTTTTTAAAATACCCAAGCACCGCACTAATTACGGTTTTCAGGAGAATTTCACATCAATATCTCGTCGTTTCAATATAAATTTCGATAAAACTGATTTTTATCTCTCTAAAAATTGTATTTGCAAACTTTGAAGATATTAAAAGGAATTGTTGGATACAGAAAAAGATGACTGTCTTCAAATTAGACCAATTACCATACAAAATTGGTCTAATATGATGACTTATGATTTTTTTAAGAGTCCTTTTGATACCAAATTGGAACTTTTTGTTAATGAATCCAAATTATTTGAGAAGAAGAAATTTTGACAATTTAAAGCTTAAGACTCAATTTTAAACAAAATTTCATAGACCTGAACAGTTTGTATTATGACTTCAAACAATATTTTAGTTCTTGTACGACATTTAGCTCACCACATTTTCAAATAGTAAGCACATCATGGCAGTCTACAAATACTTGAAAAAAAAACGCTTGAGCCTAGTACTACCGAAAGAGCTGAAGATAACCAACAAATAAACAAGAATACGACAGTTGTTTTCAGTTTGAAATATGAAGAAAGCGTGATTGTTTCGGATGTGAAAAAAGGATTTCAAAACCTAAACTAAGAATTACCAGCGACATCCTTTCAATTCACATAGATCAAATTTCAACTGCCAAAAATACCAGCCTCATAATAATTTTGTCAAATCGTCATCTGTCTCTGTCGTGAAATCTGTAAAGGGTCAACAATATGCAATCTTTCAATGGGACAACCTCTTTGCTGGAGGATAATGGAGCCGATTCCTAATAACTTGTCTCCGGCCTCGTTGTTGAATCCACAGACGACAGTTATGATCGTGTGGTCTCAGATTTATACCAAGGAGACATGCAACTCAATTACTCGCGTTTCTTTATACCCATCTCTATACCTCCTTCTGCTCCTTCTGCCTAAACCGTCTCGAATTTGATTTGGTGTGATTTATATAGCCCCATGGGGTAATATCTGGGGATCAAATATTTATATCGATTAAAGACCACAAATGGAAACGGGACTGTTTGCGTCTCCATTCTCATTTCGGTTCATATCTTTTGACAAAATGCCGACTTAATAACACACTTCGGTTTATTACATTCCGTCGTCTTGTCATTTCCTCTACTCACTCCAATTGGATCCTCGAATCTCGGTCTGTTGCCTTTTTGGCTGCTCATCATCAATTTGAGAGCTTGCTCCTTGTTCATTTGTAGCAAGAATGATTAATCATTTCTTTGATTTCCTTTCGTTGTGGTTGCATCCCTTCATCTTATTTCCAACTACTGACTTGATTACATTTTTCATAATATGAAAGGAAATTCTTGGTGATTGTAAGTGCATATATCTTTGTGGTTTCGGGATTTTCTGAAAGTTTTTGGTTGCATGCACTTTGCTTAAATATTCAGTCAAAAGTGTCAAAATATTGTGGGGCTACTCTGGTAGGAGTTTGACATGGAAATTCTCAAATTAGTTAACTTGTTACAGGGGTATGTAAGGGAGGACCCGATTCAGTGAGGTACTCTATGTAAAGTAATGAAGAAATAATAAAAAACTGCATTCATAATTCTACAAAAATTGCTGCCACAAGTACTGACAACTGCTTCGTAAAAAAAAGAGAAAGTTTTTAAGACCAAACGGCAGATGTGATCGCTGAAATGGTGTGGTGTTGGATCCGGTCCATCTGACAACAGAACAAAGTAATGGCTAAAGTAAATGCCCTAAATTAATCCACTCAATTTGTAATTTCCTAAAGATTAATTCCGTGAAATTATCCCCATTTATGGCCTCCGTCATTCTGAAATGAGCCTATATACCCCTGCCTGAGCAAAAAATTTAGACGGGACGAAAAGGTAAGATATGGTCGGCAAAGAAGCCACACATCCGCAGCCGCATCCAAGCATCTTTTTTTATCTTCTAACGCATAATTAATAAAGCAATTTGCATTTTCGTTGCCCTTTAAAAAAAAAAAAGAAGTGGTGGGGATAAAAAATTATCTACGCCAAAAGTTTGTAATTGCTGGCACCTGTGCTTAATTCTCCTCTAGATTTCTTTGCTCCTCGTCTTTACTTGTTTGTGTTTTTTTTCTGTTGTTCGAGGCTCCAAGAAAAAATCTATCAAGCGACTTTCGTTACCCCCACCATTGCTGTAAGCCCATACCGTCGCCGTCGTCGTCGCTTCAAAAAGCGACCCTTCCAGAACTTTTCGTGATTAATACCTGCACACCACACGAATTATACGCCACTTAAGGTAAGTTCTCCTTAGACGGAGTTTTGCTAGCTCTATAGGCTTTAGTAGTCTACCCCGTATGTGTCAGTTTGAAGAAGTTTTCGTTGATAATTTCGCTTTCGAGGAAATTCAGGACATTTTCATGCGTCACGCGAATTCAGGAAACAGCACCCTTTACAATCAGCTAACAATTTGACTTCTGCTCTATTCTTTCACTTCCTTCGTCAGGATGTTCCGGTTTAGACGACGGCAAGCGAAAAGAAAATGTTGAGACAATTTATGTTAATTATGGGCTATCAAAATTGACGCGTACCTTGAGAACTAGTCGTTGACTGCCATTTTAGGACAATTTTTTTTTAGAAAAGAAAAGGGTTGAAGACGATATTTTCAAAGTCTGTTCATGTCTCGAAAGGGATCAAATTAGGGTGTGACTAGATGATTAGACTGAGCAGGAAAACTGAAATAAAGTACCCTAAAAAAATGTTGTTGATACTGCAATTTGTAGGGCGTCTTTTAGGTAGAAAATTTTGGGTTCAGGAAAGTAATACAGTCGGAGCTGGAGTACAAGATCACCATCACTTAGGAGTTATCAACATCTTCCTCTCATTCTTATCATCTTAAGTATTTAGAATCTGAGCAGCATTCTTTCTTAATAAAAATTTTTTGTACATGAGCGCAGAAGTGTTAGAGCCGGCTTCGCAGGAGAAGAAGGCCGGCAGCCAATGTGAAATAAGCCATTCACTTTCGTAGTTAATTGGATTTGAATCAATAAATGAGTCGTAGTTATTGGAAAATATTCACGTATTTAAAAAATTTTTTAATTGTCACGTCCGATTCAATCAAATAGGACTTACCAAAATCCGTAGTAGAACTGCACTTGGGTAGCCGGGCAGTTGGTTAATTTTCTTTTATTGATAGAAATTACTTACCTGCAACAGAAAGAGAAAAAATAAGAAAAGCCATGTTTTTACGAAAACAGAAATACAGAACTTACCAAAAAATTAGAAGCTTAAATCCCACTGAGACCTCGGCTGCATATTAAGAAGAAATTCAAAGGTAGAACAGATCCTGCTACTTGAGGCAACGCAAGAAAACGAACGTAAAGGGCAAGAAACAAAGAATACTAAAACACAAAGATCTTCGACTCCACTTACCGATCCGCGAGCCCCGGTTTCACAAACAGTCAGACCTAAACAGGTGGACCACTTGCGTTCGTAGTAAACTGGCGCTAAACCGATACGCGGGCCTCAATTCCACATAAGGTCAGACCTAAAAGGTGAACCACTTGCGTTCGTATAAAGTGGGGCTTAAACGACACACGGGCTTCAGTTTCACAATTAGTCAGACCTTAACAGGTGGACCACTTGCGTTCGAAATTAACTG
Organism: Leptarthrus brevirostris; assembly: GCA_964036015.1. Lineage (NCBI taxonomy): Eukaryota > Metazoa > Arthropoda > Insecta > Diptera > Asilidae > Leptarthrus > Leptarthrus brevirostris. Next base: position 15,025,678 of record OZ038374.1, read on the forward strand.
AAGCTAAACCGACACGCGTGCATAAGTTTCGTAACCGGTCAGACCTAAACAGGTGGACCGCTTACGTTCGTAGTAAGCTGATGCTAAACCGATATGATGACCTCAGTTCCACAGATGGTCAGACCTAAACAGGTGGACCACTTGCGTTCGTATAAACTGGGGCTTAAACGACACACGGGCTTCAAGTTTCACAATTAGTCAGACCTTAACAGGTGGACCACTTGCGTTCGGAGTTAACTGAAGCTAAACCGACACGCGTGCATAAGTTTCGTAACCGGTCAGACCTAAACAGGTGGACCGCTTACGTTCGTAGTAAACTGATGCTAAAACGATACGATGACCTCAGTTCCACAGACGGTCAGACCTAGACAGGTGGACCACTTGCGTTCGTATAAACTGGGGCTTGAACGACACGCGGGCTTCAGTTTCACAATAAGTCAGACCTTAACAGGTGGACCACTTGCGTTCGGAGTTAACTGAAGCTAAACCGACACGCGTGCATAAGTTTCGTAACCGGTCAGACCTAAACAGGTGGACCGCTTACGTTCGTAGTAAGCTGATGCTAAACCGATATGATGACCTCAGTTCCACAGATGGTCAGACCTAAACAGGTGGACCACTTGCGTTCGTATAAACTGGGGCTTAAACGACACACGGGCTTCAAGTTTCACAATTAGTCAGACCTTAACAGGTAAACCACTTGCGTTCGGAGTTAACTGAAGCTAAACCGACACGTGTGCACCAGTTTTGTAACCGGTCAGACCTAAACAGATGGCCCACACTACGTTCGTTGTAAACTGGCACTAAACCGATACGCAGGCCTCAGTTCCACATATGGTCAGACCTAAACAGATGGACCACTTGTGTTCGTAGTAAACTGAGACTTAACCGACACAAAAGCCTAAATTCCACAAAAAAAAAAAACTCGCACTTTACCGACACGCGAGCCTTAGTTCCAATACAGTTCCACAGACGGTCAGAGCTAAACAGGTGGACCACTTGCGATCGTATAAACTGGAGCTTAAGCGACATACGGATTTCAAACTGGGGCTCAACCGATACGCGGACCTCAAATACGTCTGAAATTAAAATTTAGAAGATTAGAATAGGAAAAGCTGCTCTTAGGTTTAAGTAAATTAAGGCGTATATCACTTTAAAGAAATTAATACAACAACCGATAAGCTATATATTTGTCTCTGCGAACTTAATTCCTGGTCAAAAAGTGAAGACGTGCATTTGCAAAACGTAGGTTAGTACTGGAAAACCAAAAATATCAACATCTGCGCCAAAAAGGTGAAGAAAGTGAAGAAACAGCCAATTACATTGTTAAAATAACAAAATCGAAGAAAAATACCATTTATAGGACGCGGAAGATCACGGCATGATCACACGTCGCTATTGCGACCCAATCAACTATCTGGAAAGTTCTTCCTATTCGCCAGACGTGAATACTTCTGGCTATCACCTGTTCCGATCAACTGTGACACACGCTCAGGAGTATGGCCCTCTGAATTTCCTTTAAAGATTTTCACCTCCTCAAAAAAAAAAATCGGAGCTAAAAGTCCCCGCGGAGGTTTACCTAGATTTGAAGCTAACCTGGGAACGACATGTCGATGAGCAGCATCGGAAAGAAAAGATAAGGGATTCAGATGACTTCAGTAGGTATTTATACATGTGCATCTTTGATCGACGGCAAAACATTGTGTTGGGAGACCTTCTCGAAGGAACTGAATCAGTCTTTCTATGTAAGCTAGGCACATATGCGTCAGCATACCAGTCCAGAATGTTATAGCTGATACGAACCGTGGACCAATTAAAGTACGGTCAATTGAAAGCGAGAAACATTTGGACAATTAAGCAGTGGTCAAGCGAATGAGTCCTACGAGGACCAGGACATACTTCATGGTCAAATATGCCAAAAGTTTGCGCAAACGATATGACGATATCTTTGGTTAGTGAACACATAATTATAGAGGAAAATAAAAAGACGGACACTTTAGCCAAATAAGATTCAACCCTGGAGTTTCGGGATTCAGAATAATTTTTCGCTATTGGAGGTTTTATTGGATATTTGGAGAGTTTTAAGCATGGGCGAGAAACTCTAAGATGGCAGGTAACCCTGCTTAGAGGATAGGTCAATTTCGAGTATCATCAGGACAGGAATTCTGGAAAATAATACCTAAAATGACATAGCTCATTTCTCATTGAATAATTTAAATTTGCCCAAGAAGTATATTCCATTTCCCCGTCGGGATTTATAAAATTTTATTTTTCCGGAGTACTTTCGTGTAAAGTTCGTAACGTTTCAGATTTTTTTATTAATAGGTTTTAAGGTCCTCTTTCCACCCTTTCACTAAGTGACCATTATTTAGATCATCGGTAACGCCCATGCTCTAACCGTAACCAAATAAGTACTTCCATAAAACATGTTTGACTTGTAACTTGCCCAAAATTATAGATTCGGTTCCAACATTTGTCAAGAAAGCTATACCTGCAGATATTTAAACTCTTGTAACATTCACTTAAGGGTTATCACTTAATATCCAATAAGTCTTTAAAAAACCAATCCCAGCCCTTTACAAATGGGTGCCACTTTATTCTTCATTAAAACACCAACGAAATCACTCAAGGCATGACAGTCATTTTTTGGGGAAAACATTTGCAATCTCCAAAACATCTGTTCCCATGTTTCACATGTTCATTAAAAATTAAGAAAAGGTGTGGCCGAAATCGGGTCCGATGGCAGTACACGATTGTCGGCTAATCTGACATGATAGAGAACAGTTTGCTTCATCCCCTGCTAGGCACAATTAAATGATGAAATCGGAAAACCCGCAGGGAAGGACATTTCCATCAATACTTTCGGTGCAACTACAATAGAAGGTCGACTTGATGAGCTAAAATCAAGTGACCCCTCTCTGATCAGAGCCTAGGACCGACACATTTAGTGCGCAACCTTTTGGTGCCACTCATTTTGTGTTCTTCCCAACAATTTATCAAGAGCACAGAATAGTGACAGTGATGATCCACTAGCAACGATGACGTTGGGAAAAATTTTCAATGTCCAAAGAGTGATCGAAGCACCTAGGCACCATGGCTGAAATATCGAAGTCCACATGTGACGAATCCCGACAACTGAAGGAGAGTTATCTCCCACAGCGCTTCATCTTTTGCACAGCGACAGAGTGATTAAGACAAAGCTGAGCGTGTCCAGAGTAAAAAATAACCGCCAAGGTAGGTATACATATTATACAGCATTGACCGCTTTAATTGTTTTTAGTTCGATGCGCAGCGGATCGCAGAGATTCACTAACAATTGGGTCCAGCACCGGATCCAGCATCTGTAGGACTGACCAACAGTTTTTGCTGGCTGCTTCCCCAATGATTTTCTCTCGGCAAGTATTGCACGATTTTTCTTGGATGCCCATTGGGGTAATGGCAGCGAATATCACGCATGAGTCTTCAAGCACTGTGACAACCGTGACAAGTTCTTTGAGTGGCTTTTATTTTTCTTTGGCTTGAAAGGTCGTAGATGACAGTTCGATTATTAATTGCTCTTCAAATTTATTGTTGCCCGGTCGCTCACTGCGTCAGTACATGAGAATCAAACATGATTGTAAGGTTAGAGGAAAAAATGAGGTATTCTCTGCAAAAAGTTTTAGAAAAACGTTCGAAATTAACGACTTTTTGTTTAATGACAGTCGAAAAGGAAGTGAATATTGGTAAAGTTTAATACGATACTATTTAGAAGGGGGCAACATGTGTATAAGTTTTTATGTACAGAAGTTATAGAAGTGACCGCTTTGAAATATTATTGGCAGATACATACTATGGAAATGTTATTTAAAAAAATTTCTCTGGAACTGGTAAAATTGCTTTTAAAATGACACTGATATTAGTTAAATATTTTCTATGTACTTTGGGTCACTGTCTTGCATCTTGTTTTGTATTGTCTAGAATTTCATCGAAGATTAAAGAACATACTTTACTGTAAAGGAATTTACGCCAGACTTATCAGATCTAGGCTTGAACTCAACTTTTTTTTATGATAAGGAGTAAGCCGAACTGCATTAGTTTTCAGGTAGTATACCATCCAGCATGGAGTCTTTGAAACACCAACGAAGAAGTGTTATTTCTTCCATGACATTGTTCTGAGAAAATGTTTAACCTGTTAACTATTCATTTTGCAATGCGCAATCCTACCACATAATTTCGATGACATCCTTTCGTCCTTAAAATCGAATTCAAGTCATGACAATTGACCATCCACTGCATGTGTCCTAACTACACTCATCATGTCGATGGTGTTAAGATGTTGAGGATCTGGTCAATTATTTTGTCACTTACATCCGGACTAGAGAATTGCTTCAGATCGAGACACAGTACTCTCACAACTCTTTGGTATCTTATCGAAAGAGTTGGGTGCAACATTAAGGTGAGAAGACTTAATATTTTATGTTATCTTGATTTCCCAAGACTCGGTTCATCACGGTGTGATACACACTAAATTAGAGCCACAGTTTAATTTCTCCAGCTCAGCCGTTACTTTTATGCGTCCTTAAGTTACTGGACGGTCACAAGTTACAGTCGATAACAGTAACTGTTTTGGGAGAGTAGATGTAAATGTGGGTGTCCCTCAGGAGACAATACTTGGTCCTATATTAGTTATAGTATACATTAACGAACTAAATTTATCCAAAACTTAACACGTATTAGTTCTTCGAAACTCGCCAAAAGACGCTCTAAATCTAATATAAAGATCCAGAGTATTGCATTATTCAACATCTTACTACGATTATACTACATTTGAATCATGTTCGTGTCAGCTACATGGAAACAGTTAAAAATTTAGACAAGACCATCGAACCGTAATACATCCGTCACAGTCCTACTACGTTCCAGGTCGTAGTTAGTACGACACATTCGTCGTAGTAAAGCAACTTTACGCCTACCATGAAAAGTCTAATTCGCAGATGACCATGATCTCTTTAGATCAAGAAAAGGACTTGTCTGCGTCTCATACGAGTACCTATTGACCATTCTTGATATGTTCGGGCTTCTGTCCGTCGAGATCACCACTGGTCTGTATAGAGATTCCATGATTCTCGTAAAACATCATGTGCATATACTGTCTCCTTTTCTATTTCGTCATGTTATCAGACAGGGATACCTTTTGTCTGGTGTGCTTTACGACTTTTCACAGGAGTAACTATTGGCGAATCTAAGAATATAAGATCTCTTATAATAGCGTATGCTGACGATCTGTCTATTTTCGTTACGAAATAGAATGCATTTCAAATTTTTCATATTTTTCGTAGTACGCTAAAATAAAGCCTCTAATATGCTGTGGTCTCCCTCTCTAGTCCCCGTAACCCCTTGTGGGGCATGGGGCAGGAGTAGAACCCCACAATATTCGAGACAACGATTGCAAGTGCAAGAACCACCACATTTCCTCTGAAACCGCCAATTGACTTTTTGTCGCAATCTGTTGTCAGTAGAAAACAACCCTTGGTTGCCGCCGTTGAAATTCGAAGCTGGAACCTTCGGGTTAGAAGTAGTAAGTTATCACTTACTCCACCCACGACTCGATCGTAAAACATGTAATAGTCGCATGGCTCTGAAGAAATTCTCCAGAGCAGTAAATTCGTGGCGGTTTCGATTGTATCCTCTTTCGCTGGAAGGACGTCCAGTCGTTGTCAATTACCAATTACTTGATTACCTTGTCAATCGATGAAACGTCTGCAGACGGAGGTCGCTGAAAACACGTTCTGTCGATGAATAGCGGAGGGTACATGGTCGTGAAATTTAGTTTTTGTTAGTGAAATTTCGTTTAGGTACGGGCATTCCAGCAACAGTTCTGCCGCGAGGATAGCTTAATTTCGCGACTATGGGTAAGTTTCTTCGGATTCGGAGGCATCATTAATGCTTCTGGAAACACACTGATATACCCCACACCGTCTTTCTACTAGGGAGTCTAGTATAGAGATGATGAACGCTTTCGTACTGATTCGACCGGCACACATCACGCTCACTTCACGTCGGCTGTACGATCTCTTCGCAGAAGTAAGACCTGCGGATCACTTAGGCGTTCATAAATGGCGCGCAAATCTAGGGATAGATTGGGGAGTAATGGGGGACAATAACTAGTACAGTAATCTATAGCTATCCGTCCAACTACAGAGACTCTAATGTAGCTTTCAGACTGCTCCATTATGGCCTTATGCATACAAAACAGTTGACATATATCGATCGACGAAATCAAAGGTTTGTGGTGCCGAGGAGCCTTAGTTCTACCCCGACTTTGTGCGGCATTTATAATCTTGGTTACATGTTACGAGGTGAATTCTTTAATTGGCGTTGTCCTAACACTTGCTAAATCAATAATTCTTCTGTATTGTATACGCATCGAGCCTGAGCAATAGGCCACTGATCCACAAGTATACAATTGTGCACTCTAGAACAACTTCGTTGCCAAAGTGAGGAAGAATGGAATTTGTGACAACGAATGCCGACAAATTTAAGCGGCAACTTTTAGCCTCAGTGCGGATGTGAAGCCTCATCTTTCACAGGCAGCAGAGTTGCGGCAACTTGTCAACGGAACTTTCTTTGTTTTGGAATTGTTGCAAGTGCTGCGGGAGGGACAAATTGGGATCGTAGAACTGAAAAGATTTGGTAGCAGATTGCAGACGTTGATAACTCTGCAGACTGGTCCCGCGGGACTCTAAGTGGTTTGGAAAATTTTGTACGTTCGCTTAGAATATCTTTGGAAGAGTATGAGGACTACAAAAGTTAGAAACGGCTATATTAAGAGTGTTACTGCTCACGACCAGTGGTTCGTGAAGTAGCTACTTCGCCCGGTACTGCATCTACCCTCTGGGAATACTTAGCCAAAAGTTTTTAGCCTTTGCTCTTTAATTTCCCGGTTTAATGTCAATTTTTTTGTTCTTTTAGATTTAGCTCTAAGTTTAGTTTCGCATTTTTGTCTTTGTTCCTCATTTTTAAAATTATTTTGTGAACTTCTATCAGAGCTGCCACTCATTTTTTTTTAATTTTTGTGTTTGTTTAACTTATTTCTGTCTTCATATTTTTTTAACCTTTTCATATTTTGTGTTCTGTTTGGAATAGCTTTGCGTATCTTTTGTTATTTTGAGCTAAACTTTTGTAGAATTTTTACCTTTATAACGATGAGGCTAATAATAAAGAACCAAATTTAAATAAAAAAAAAACAATCATTTTTTCTTCCTGACCCTACTACCCTTTAAATCTAGGTGGGGAATGCACCGTAGCGTATCCCCTGAGCTTAGCATCGCCACAAAGAAAATAGGACGCCTAAAGCAGGTTAGGAATCATAATACGTAAATGACCTCAACCTAAACTAAAGGCTAAATGACCAATCGGTGTATCTTCAGGAAATTAATTACATTATGTATAATCAGAAGACAACTACGAGTCGCGTCATCGGGATTCGAACCTACGACTTTCGTGCAGAAAGCCAATACGTAATAACTTATAACATAAACGACTTAACTACAATAGATAATGAATGTAAGCCTAAAACAAAAAATATCTCAGAGTCTGTAGTAGTGTGCGTCGCCTATTTTGATTTTCATCTTCAAACAATCTTCAATTGTTCTTGTAACCTTCTAATCACCGTTCTACTTTGGCCTCCATGCTTCAATGATATTAAATCAAAAATTGTCGTATCAAAAAGTAGAAAACTGTTGCGATGTCCATCAATGACCGTTTTTAGTATATTTTCCCAGCTAGAAGCCTTCTAATAATCAAATTGCGTAGCTTTAGCTCAAACAATTACAATTCACCTCATTGCGATTTAATGGAGCTCCAAAAAGACATAAAGACATCGACCAATGTCATAGCCTTCCATTCGAATTACCGCGACGACTATTTGTGGGCCTTATAATCACAATGTCCGCAAAAGACGATTAACGATTGGACATGTTCAGTGGGCTACAGCTGACAAAAAGTGTTACGCGCCGAAATATTAAACACAGGTATGTTCTGAAAGTAGCTAGGTAAGTACCCGACCACAATTTGAGTACGTATAACGATGAATATATTCTATGCGAGTGTAATGGTTACATAATGATCACTCGGAATCAATCAGTTTCATCAAACATATGTCAGCCACGGTTTGAGTCTAGTTGAAATGCTGCAAAGTATAGTTACCACGCTGAATGTATAGTTACCACCTCTACCTTTACCCAAATGACATTGGAGGTTGGCTAGACTGAGTGAGTGGCAAAGAAAACCTGAAATTAGTTTCCAATTAACATGGCCAACATTAAAAAGTTATTCGTGATCATTGCGCTTCGATTACTCTATCGGTCGAGCCATCCACGTAAGTCATTGACATTTCATGGGAAAATTTAACCAGAATACCTACCTGCCTACATAAATCGAAAAGATTTAACTTGCAGCTAGTGGAATTCTGGGCTACTCCGAATTGAATTTGGAGGAATAATGTGTAAATGGTTTTCCAATTAAAAACAAACGACTGCTTTTACTCGCTTTTCAAACAAAATCATACCTCAGACCTATATGTGCAGCACCTGCAATTACATTAAAGAATCCTTAACCAAAAAATTCAAGTACTTTTGAAATTTAAAACCAAAATTGCTTGACTATATATAAAAGCGACATTTGTAGGCATTAACACCTACAAATATGCACAGTAGCGAACAAATCAAACTCAATTCCACCGAGTGGAAAAAGAGCCTCCGCAGTCCATTATAAATTTCCCAAAGGACTAAATTACCATGATTGATTCTCTCTGAATTTTTTATAAAATTCAATTCCTCAACTATTTCGGCATCAAACACACAAGATATACCAAAGTCTGTAGGGAAAAATATATGGTGCGATGTGTCAGCTGATTTTTAACAGACAGTCAAATTGAATTCGAAATAATATCGTGTGTGACCAAAAATAAAAATGTCACAGGCCACAGTTATGAAGGACTGCATGCACTCGCACTGTATGAAAACGCAAGGAAATTCCGTACGTGGGGAGCATCTCATGAGCAAAATAACAAAATATCAATGGAAGTCTGTTAACAACCGAAGATGATTTATCGTTCACATTCATACATTTACATCGAGATAATATTTTGTCGCGGATTTTAATTTATTTCATTGATGTGATTTTAGTTGTTCATCCCGATATGAGAGAGAACATTGGTCTGGCTGTAACAAGATCGAAGCAAGAGCATAAATAGGGTCCCGCAGTGTCTCGAAAAGGCGCCAATGTCTCGCACTCCATGGGGTTCTGCAAGATCCCTTGATCGTCGGCATATTTCGCTTGTAAATTTCCCTCCAGATAAGGTCAATTCGCAAATTTTTCTTCGTCTTTTTTAAGAAGGTTTGTCGCAGCACAACACGCAGGTATTAGGTAATGACTGCTAAATGACAGACTTAAAAGACAATTATGCCCAGGCACGATAAAAGGAGCAAAACGTCAGCATTTACCACCCTACAGTCTTCAGACCCACCGCGATGAGTTGCATTGAGATCATTAATAACTGTCAGAATGGGACCACTCTGCGCTGAAAAAAGACATTTTAACCTCAACTCTGATAAATTTCCATCGATATTTTATCTCAAGCAAATAGTCCTTAACCGGGGTACGTCAGACGCGACTGCTTGGACCCGATTAACGTGGAGTGGAGGTGTGACTTTTTAGTCTTTTGGAAAAGAGCTAGTTTGCTAGTTGCTCCCAATCAATTTTCGCTACGCAATACAGAAACCAGTACCTGTTTCAGAACTACTCAATCAAAAGGCTCGACACGCCTGCACGTCGCCAACCTGGGAAAGGAAACCATCATGGCATATATTCCAGCCATCGTGCAACAGAATGCCTATATGGAATCCCTAGATTGCGTGCTATTTGTCACCCCAGTCATCACATGTCACAACGTCCACTTCATTTCGTTCAATCCTATGTATGTAATGTATTAGACCTGAAGTGGTGCTTGGGTACTGAAGTAATAAAAGCCACCTTGGCACAGGTAACCAACCCGTAAACCCTGTAAGTGTGATACTTAAATCATTCGAACAAAACTGAAATGTCAGGCGATATAAATAGAGGGCGGAGTTTTGAAATTTATACCGTCCGTCAACTTACCGTGTCAGGGCATAAAATATAAATAAGGACTAGCCGTAGCGGCGAGAGACAGTCCCGTGACATGTGTCTACTTTTACTAATCGAGGGCTTAATGAATGAAAATTACACAAAATTACAAGGGTGGCGGTGGCGAGCTTCGCGCAAAGGAAACAATACCTTTTGTCCGTTTACATGCAATCAATGAGCTGCACGCTGTTTCATGGAGAAATTATCCTTTGCAAGGGATTATGGGCCGAATATTTAACAACGAGTGTGTACTTAAATCCTTTCTTAGCATATAAGAGGCAGAGGTGTTTCTTTGTCATAAAACGAAGACGGGAGGGGGGGGGGGGGCATTTAGATTTTGTTTACATTAACAGAAAGGTGGTAAATATTGGGATACTTTAAAATTTTCTTAAATGTTCCTACAGGCAGCTGCACGGTTATGTTGGACTTAGTACAGGCTTCAATTAAGAAATATATGTATGTCAGCGATTTAGACGTCGTTCAAATCTAAGCAATTCATATTTCATGTTGAATCGTCATTAATCTTCCTCAACGAGAAATTGCATTGCAATACTGCATCGTGTTATGGTTAAGTTTTGCTTAGTAGGCACCATCAAGTTGTGTTGAAAAGGACTCCTAAGAGACCTGCACTTTAAGCAGTGCACATGGCTTACTAAGGCCTTAAACATCTTCGAAATATGGCTATGAAGAACTATCCTAAGTCCAGTTTTGGGGAAATCTTTGATCTTAATGCCTAACCCAAGTTAGTTGAATGACGAAAGTTTTGGTGTGAACAGGGTGGCTTTATCTCAAGCGGTTTTTTTTATATGTCGTGTGCGCGAAATAATTGAATTTGGAAAAAAAATTTTCTGGAAAAACAGCCAGCAAACAGAAACAAATTCTCTCTCTGTAGTTCCTGTAACCCCTTGTGGAGTATGAGGCGATTCGCGGCAACGATTGCAAGTGGACATGCAATTTAAGGTGGATTCTGTGTCACCGACATTACTTTGCAACGCCCGATGGTCTTTTTGTCGTAATTTGTTATCAGCCGAAAACAGCCTTGGAATCTGCGGAATAGAAGGCTGACAAGTTACGACTTGTCGTAACGTTTGATGATTTCTAGAATTCCGTAACAACTAGAAACCATTAGTTTCGGACAGTGTGTTTGTCTGTATGTCACAGCCGTCCCATCCTCTTATTTATATACCCAATAATATGAAATTTGGTATATGGAGATAGTTTGTTGACCCAAAAACAAAAATGATGAGATTTTTTGATCCCCCTCCCAGTGTATCCAAAATATGTATTCACCCCATTGAGAGGAGCTCTTTAGGTAGGTCTCCTAAAAACGAGATTATTGTTTTAAAATTGTTATCAAAGTGCCCCTTCCTCTCTTATTTCTATCTATTGTTAGATTGCCCCCTCCTCTCCTATTTATATCTATCGTTAAATCGAAATTCAGACATGCATTAACAGGCCTACATAAACGGTTAATTGGTTCATGCCTGTTATAATTTGATCTGGAGAGGTTAACATGCAACGAAGGAAGTCTTCGAAGACTATATTGGGACTGCTAAAGGAAACCTTACTAACAAGACTACCTGAGTCACTTTTTAAATTCAAGAGCTGGTAAATAAACCCCAAATCAGCGACTTTGCGCTTTTTATCAAGTGAAGACAAACCGAGCAAATGGAGGAGGTCGGTGTAGGGCGGGAGTCTAAGCGGATCGTCCTAAAGTTGCCCTTTTAGCGAAAATCTAACAAAACTACGCTGCACCGATTCAATATGGTTGTAATGAACAGCGTAGTAGGGCGACCAGACCTGAGATGCATACTCTAGCACAGGTCTAACTAAGGAGCAGTGCAAGTGCATCAAAGTTGGTAAATCCGATAACTCTCTAGACCAAAGCTTTACAAAGTCTAAGATTAAACTGGCTCTAGACACAATATAATTAATATGCAGAGCAAAATCAAGTTTCCTATTAAGTTTTACCTCAAGATCAGTTACAAACAGCACGCGACGTAGGCAATTATCCGCAAGAATTGTGAATTAAGGATGCTGGAGAAGGACATAGCATCACATTTATCAAAATTGAGATGTAATCGATTATGCCCGCACCAATCCGGAAACGTGTCTAAGTTCTGAGTCCTTTTGAATGAGGGCAGCGTTACCACTAGACATAATATAGGAGAAAATCTTCATATCGTCAGGGAAGTTAGAGTGCGAAATCAGATGGACAATGTCACCAATGGCGAAAACGAATAGTAGAGGGCCGAGATGGCTATCTTGCGGCACACCAGATGAAGCCCTGAAAGTTCTTGAGATAGAATCAGAGAGCGACGCTCTTTTAGATTGGAAGAAAACCAGTCGAGAAGCGAAGAGGTGAAACCAAGCCTCTTGAGTTTAAGTATAATTATGGAGTGAGGAAGTTTATCAAAGGCTTTACTAAAATCCGTAAATGTACAATCCGTTTGCATGCCTCGTTGGAAGCCTGAAATAACATGGGAGGTAAATTCTAACAAGTTAGTAGTCGTTGATCTACCGAGCAAGAACAGTTGGTTGTAAAACGGCCATTATATATAAAACGACCTGATATTTTGAAAACAATCATTTCTTGAACCGATTTTATATTCATAAACTCAAGAAATTGTATGAAATCCTCTCATACCGATCTTACACAAACTGCCTCTGAACACAGATTATTCACAAAATTACCCCGATTAAAAATAATATTCGACCATTCCTAAAACAGGCACGCACAGCGTCAAGACGCCTGAATGGCACTCAAATGAGTCACGGTACGACTGAGCAAAAATTATACTTTTCCAAATGTCAGCCCGCTGTAGGCACGTATTAGTAAAAGATGCATGAAGTAGTCCAAACCAAGCACGGTACGCTCACACTTTTTCTAGACTAAATTTTAAAATGAAAACAATAAAATTATTTTCTTAGATTGACTCATTCCAGATCGACGTCTGAAATAACAGAAACATCTCCGCAGCAGTCGGGAACATTTCTACAGTTTAGTTTTATTTTTACTCGGGTTAATAAAGATTATATAACAAACTGGAAAATAAATAAGACTAAAAATATAAAAGTTCAGGTAATTGTTATGATTATTATTGTCATGAATAATCTTGTGAGCCATTAGCTATTGGAAACAATTTTAATGATGATCCATACGTGAACGCACGTCTATGCGGTTGAAATTTGTGAGTCACCAGTCTCGAATGTATTAAAGCCAGCACACAGTAACAGAAGCTTGCATTTATGGCAGGCATATTTTTCGATTATTGTGCCAGTATCGGGACTGCGCATACCCTGTGGCGGGCGTACTTGTTCGTTATCCGTGCTCATAACAGGCGCGTATATACTTTTAAAAATATTAACATCTGCACTTGCTTTGGGCGTGAATATACAACTCAATTATTTTTACGCGGGACTCTACTTCAAAGCAATCACCGCTGGGTTATATAACGTCATAACCATATTATATACAAATCAAGAGGGAATAAATTGACAGCTATAAAAGTCTAATTGATAAACCTCTCCCCAGAATCCCGTACTCCTTTTAAATATGAATAAGCGCATCTGGTCATCAGCATCGCAGATTCAGCACTAAAAATATGCGTGCTATATTTTATTTTTCCAAATGTCACCTCTCAAAGAGTTTGAATTTTTTGTAACTTCAAAGAGTTCGAACACCAAATTTAAAGTCTCCAGAACGCTTAATTCAGAAACAGAAAAATGTTGTAAAATCAATTGATGATTGATTCTTGCAATATTTGCTTTTAGAAATAGCTGCGGTGAAGCAATGCAGGTTGAATTTTTCAGAAATATTTTATTTCACTTCAAGCAACTGTTACGAAATTAAACTTTACTCCTCTTGAAAACGGAAAGCATCTTCCCAGCATTTTGAAAAATTTGTTCACCATTCCATAAAACATAAGATTTTCACAAAATTTCCACTCCATCGAATTCCCACATACTTAAAAATTGATAAGAGACCAAAGTTCGATCATGGATTCCCCGGATTGATTTATATACAAAAGTAACCCCAAGATATTGGGGCGAGATATGAGCAGTAAAACTCACAGAAGCGTTAAGGAAAAGAGTTGGCTACTTTGACATAGAAAAGAAGTCTTTGCAAAGATTTACATCAAGTCCTGCGATGAAATCTGCAGAAAATACAAACAGAAGGAGGAGTGTAAAACGTCTTACACTTCAGAATGACTTAGTCGACGTCGGACAACAAAGCATAAAAGGATTTAAATCGTCCGCAGCTAAATATTGACAAGTGGGTCAAGAAAAAAGGTTCTCTACAAACCTTCCATTTGTCGACTTTTCGATAAGGGCTTAGATTTGATAAAAGAAAATCCCCCAAAGGATAGACCAACGAAATTAGAAATGTGTGAAGAGCCCTGTGGTTTTCTGACATGGGTTTTGTTGAAAATGTTGTTGTCGTCGAGTGAATCTTTAGGTAGATGTTTGCGGAGATAACGTTTGTTAAAAAAGAGAGTTAACGGAACGAAAAATCTTTCGATAAAACACATTGGAAAAAAAGATTACGTCAAAATTCTTTGTCAGTCCACTCTCGCCACATGTGTTGTATTGAAGTATGTCTCGCAAAGGAAAACGCATAAAAGTCAACTCTTCTCGACTGTTCAATAAAAATTTGTCTCTGATGGATGAATCATTCAACCGTCTCCAGTATTGAACTGCAGTCAGAGGCATCTGTGAAATGATGAGCTATTTATCATTGCCATCATTACTTACTCTTGCGGCACAAGTGGCTAATACTGAAACGAATCAGCGTAACAAAATACATCTTCACTTAACTGCAATGATTCTTGCCAGCACCAGCACGTTTTCGAGTTTCTCGGACGTAGATGTCCGGTGCACCTCAAGGAATTGGCTGGAAGTGAAAACTGGTTGGTCGGTGGATATCGGTGCAGTTCTCATGTGGTCATGATATATTTTATGGAATGGCCTTGAGCCCTTGACCCTTCCTCGGACAAAAGCATGAGCTTCTTAGTGAGAAAAGTTATTGAATGGGCACGTAGAGGATAGGATACCTTCTTCAGATACCTTCCATACTAGCGTGACAAGGTTACATGAGATTATTTTGCTATTTTAGGTGATAACAAGAAATTAACAAAGGAGTTATGTGCTAAAGTTGTTCATGTTTTCCATTACGGTGGAGTAATGGAGGTGTAGACGAATTATCCCAAGTTTTAATGATCCGTTACATCGAAGCTCAAACTTAATAGTTTCCAAACACTTTAACGAATTTTAAAACATTTTTTAGTATTTCAATTTTTTTTATGATAAAGCGTAAGCTCAGGTGATGTCCTGAAAGGAATTGTGGCAAGCTGGTGAAGAGGTTGAATGAAGGAAGCGACGATCACGATATACGCTACTATTGAACGTTTGGGAATTGTATGTGGCCCTCATTAAAACCCTAAAGTAATCCGCTTCAAAAATTTCATTTTTTGACATATTTTCCCAAAAATTAAATTTTCTTGCTCGCTTGATTAAGCAAAACATTTCAAATGCATACGGTAAGGCTTTCACCCACATATGCTCGATATGGGGAGAACCGGACAATTCCATGATAAACGAGAAGTCCTTGATTATCGTCTGCTCCTCTTCTGGCAATCATAAACGAGATAAGTTGACGACTTAATTAAATTTAGCAAATCATGTCTGTGGGCATGAAGGGTTATTTGGCAGGAGTTAGTTACTGACATCACAATGAAATATCCTGCGGATACAAGTTCTTCGAGTGTTTCTCTTCTTTTATTGGGACATGGACCAGTCTGTGCACGAAATCGCCATATGAGAAGTTTGGCCATGAAGTCTAAGTCTGTTGTATTCTGACCGAAAATCAAGAAGTTTCTCGTAAAGCACACATTTCCTTGAAATAAACGAAAAATGCATGAGTGGAATATTAACGAATCCTGAAAGGAGCGTAAAACTTTTTCAGGAGTTTATTTGCGCTATGCCGTGTTAATGGATATTACTATGCCAATGTTTTATTTTAGAGTTGTTTTGTGCCGGTCATCGGGTCATGTAGGAGAGATAAACAATTTCATTAATAATGGATCAATGTTTGATGTGAGGACTCAAGTGGATAGTGGATAATATGAGACTGCTGTCGAAAGAGTTCAGATTATTGCATTAACGTGGACATTAAAGGGAATCTTTTTCAATCCGAAAGAGTGGATAATATTTTTCTATTCTTAAAGGTTTATAGTTTGCTTCGAAGAATAAGGACTACGTCAGTTAGGGCCACAATGTGAACCCAAAACAATTTCATTGAGTAGACAGTAGAAAAACAATGCGAAAAATTTAAAGAACCTGAACCTAAGCTATTGCTTAAAAAAGACTCCGTTCGAGTGATTAAGAAGTATCGTAATCTAACTTAAGCAGTCGAGAGGAAAGGCTTGAAATATAGCTGTGATCGAAGAAGTTGACCCTGCATTTGGAAGGATTAACAAAAAAGACTAGCACATGGCCACTTCAACTTATAGATTAGATATCCCGGCACAGATGGGATCTATCCTGCAATCTCTTACAAAAGAGTCACGGTGTGCTTGCCTGCAAGTTTTTCAAAACATCCTTCGCACTTTTTTATTTATAGACTGCGTAGAGATCTGTCAACTAAGATTTTATTAGGCTGGGCAGACTATACTGTTGGTTTAACCTCGGTTCCTTTAGAAAATTATTTATTGAGCAATTAGGCAAAAAAATCTTTATCCGTTTTCCCTAGTCTATCGTCAGCTGTGCGAGCTACGCTATCATCACGTTACGACCTGATATTTGAACTAGAAGAAGAATGAGAAGCGGTGGCGACTTTTTTTGAAATTAAGGGAGCGTTTGATAACACATCCTTTGAGGCTATTACACGAGCCTTAAGGGATAGGACATCTGATGAGCTGCTACACGGGGAGGAAAGCTCTGAAATTTTTATACAAATATTACGGTTTTTAACTGTTGTCGTTTTGCAACTGTCAGCTGCCTTAATTTTTACGGAACAGCACCGTAAAATTTCCTGAACGATGAGCCCCGAGTATAAGCGAAGAGTACCTACTGGGAAAATTACGAATCGTAAAATTTGCCGGTTATTCCGTGAAAAATGTTCTGTGGCGGTTAGTTTTTCCTTAAACATCATAGTTAAGTGCTTGAGCTGATACGCATTGCCAACTGGCTTTTCGATTACCCATAAAACGGTTCGGGTACGATGAACTGAGATTCCGCGCCTTTTTTGCCAGGCGATCCGCTACCTCATTACCTTCAATGTCCTCGTGCCCTGGTACCCAGGTCAACGTCGTTCTGTTGCCTTGTGCCAGTTCTTTGTGTGCATTGAGGCAGTCTCTCAGACAATTCTAGACTCAAAGTTATTAGATCCTTAAGCCCTGAGTGTCACTTGGCTGTTTGATATTATATGTATATATGTTGGCACTGTGTATTCCTCTTTGAGTAATATCACGTGCGAGTTCAATGGCATATCTTTCTGTTTAAAAGATGGTTGGGGCAGATCAGTCTTATAAAGACTTAGTTCGGGTCCATAGACTCCGATGCCCATTCTGTCACCCATTTTGGTACCATCCGTGCACCAAACCAGAGATCCTTTTTCAAAGATGTGGATGTTATTAAGTTAGTTGATTACAGGATCATTCTTAAATTCTATAAGGATTTTCCTGCGACCAATCAGATTGCCTGCGTTGAGGAGATTCGAACTATGCAGCCTTATTGCGCTCGAGCCAGCTGCCTGTTTTAGGTATACATGTAAGGGAGGGGGAGGGGTCCAGTACAGCCTCCATAACTGCAGTATGGCAGGTGCATATCATGCCACCCGTAATTCCTGGACAAGCTATCCTCTGCAGTTAATGCAGACAACGCTATCTTTAGTTATAGTTTTGGCCACCATTCGAGAGCCAGATAGGTGATTCAGGGTCTTATAATCGCTTGATACGGCCATAAAGACACTTTAGGTTTTTGGCCTCTGGTTTTACCGAACAGTCTGCGACAGGACCAGAGTGCAGTCATAACCTTCTCTATAACTCTTTTCAGAAAAGGATTCCATGTTAGTCTGTGATCTAAAAGTACACTTTGCTATTTGACCTCACTTGAGAATTCTATCCGTGTTCCTTCAAGGATAGCAGTTTCTAACCTGTTGTTCATTGTTGGTGTAATAGGAAAAGCTTGGGGAACTCTACAAGGGAAATCGACAACCAAATCAAAATTGGTCTGAGAATGTGAACTGAGATTTCAACCTGCGTTACTACAACGGCTGTATACAACTGGGCATCCGCACAAATGCTGCTAGAGATCATTTGTGTGACAAGTTCATTCTAAAATCTCAATGTCAGCTCCATCATCGAGCAGAGCTATGGAGCTCCATAGATTTGGCAGACGGGGCAAGAGACTGATCGTCAGTCTTGTCATTATCACTGTCAACTACGAAAGCCACTTAGCAAAATTCGACAGAGCAACTGACCCCACCTGCATGTTGTGTCTGGAGAAGAACGAAACTCCACTTCACATCATATGCGGTTGCCCGATTAGGCGCAAAATATCTATCTTTCGAAAGCCTCTTTTTGAACCCAGGGAATTGCACAACAGTTCTACTTTGTCTACTTTGCATAACTCTTCTGGAGAAGCCAACATGTTTTCCTTAATAACTAATGCCTAGTTTACTTCAGTTTATTTGAATTGGTTTGCCTCGGTTGTCTTAGATTTTTAATCTGTCGATCGTGACAGGTTGGTTCAATTGCTGTGAACCTATCGTGGTAGTATATCACACGTATTTTGATTTGCACAAAAACTTTTTGGTTGTATACTTATTGCTAGCAGATATTTGTTAGGATCATAATGCATTTTGCAGTTGCTGGTCGACAAAATCGCATGGTACATGTTACATTGTTAGTGTAAAAAAAAGAACAGACAAAGAATAGAACCTTGTGGAATATTGTTTTTCAAATGCTGAAGAGTTACCTCAATTCGTTAAAAAATTTAAAGACCTAAAATTGATATCACTTTGTTGTATTCACAGTCTTGGTAATCTACTGGTTCAATTACCAAATTGCGAATTCTCCAAGCTTAGGTAGGTTTCCACTTTCTAAGTAATACCAAACATTTTGTATAGATTTTCTTTTATAAGATTTGAAATAACTTATTAAATGCCAAATCCTCTATACCGCATTAACAACTAAAACTCTTCGATTATTTCTTTGTTTAAATTGCGAGTATAAGCCTCAACACACAGTATCGTTTGCAGCTACTCACTGCGAGCATGCATAATTTCCAAGCATAAATTAACGAGTTTTCTCTAACGCGAAAAGAAATCACTTGGTCGTTATCTAACTGTTGGATAAAATACTCATTTGGGGCACACTATATCGTTCTACGAAAGAGCAAATATATATGGCCCCACTCACATTAACAACCACTGAACTAATTTAACTGCGGGAGACTACAATCTGGTAATTTGATGCATTTAAAGTAATTGTCGTTCATTTTATCGTCCAACATTTCTGCATAGTGGTTTTCACTCGAACCGAATACACTAGATAGCATAGAATTCGTTCCAAGGGTCTTTGTACATTATTCGACCCACCACGACGGCCCACAGGAAACCATATTACACCAGTGTTACACTTTCCTTTATCTATAACGGATTTCATCTAAGCAAGAGCTCAAGTTAAACACGGAGAAGCACCAAGGCGACTCTAATACGAAGAAGACAATGAACTATATATTGCCACAATGCAAGGAGAATTAGCAATCCACAGGATGTGCCTGGCTCTCCATAAGAAATGAGACCTTCTCACGCTACGGATCCTTGCTTCTCGGTTGCATTAAAATTGCAAATTTCAAATAGGGGGGCTCTTTGAGGTTTTCTTACGGTGTCACAACACTCTAATTTAGTGATATTTATTACGACAATAAATTTTAAATACTGTCTTCATGCATATACCGTTATGTATCTATGTCGTCATGAAAAATGTATTTATCAAGGAAGTCGGGGAACGTCTTTTGACGATTTGTGATTGTCTTCTAGAAATAATGTCACAATCAATTTACTTCAATGTTGCTAAGAATGCCTTCAAGTGACCAGTGACCGCTGAAATCATATGTTTACATTAACAATTGTGACACTTCGCTGACATGTGTCAACGAATGCGTTGAAGTAATGGAACGACATTGGGTACCCCTTGAATTTATACTACGATATTCCAAGAATGACACACCAATTAATGTTAACTGATTAAGTTTATAGTCGCTTTAAATAATAATTTTCGGTGCGATCCAATAAATTATTATAAGTGACACCTAAATCACTCCTCCCGGGACCTCTGAACCGCTTTTATATAAGCTTTTTTCGCAATCTACCCAATAAGAGGACGCGAAGGTAACCATATAATTTTCATAATTAATTTTATGGCAGCTAATTGTTTCCCTGGGAACCTACCATTTCTGACTTACCGAAAGGTACGAATCAACAATGTAAACTGGTTGAATAAAGATAAATTGTAAAATGAGTGCTAATACTGCCCGGGAGGCATTTTCCTTCTAAACGAAACGCGACCGGGCCGAGTTTCGAGTTCGGTCGAGTGCTGGGAACTTAACGTACAAGAACAAGACCAAAGACGCTTCCAATCGATATTCGTTAAGGGCGCCTCACTGAACAGAAAAAGGCCGGACAAAGTTTCCGAATTATAATAATGCCAGGATTTTAATAAAGTATGTATGCAGCCTCCTCTGTACGCGCATGCTTCGTAGAGTGTAATTACCAAATGATCTGCTTCTGGTCTTGAGCATCGTACAAGGTATCATACAAGTAGGCAATACCTTTTGAAAATCCAACTTTGGGCATGATCTTGTGCATTTTATCTTCCCGGCGGCGATTTCATTTTTCACTGACGGATCGATCGACAGGCGAACCTCTAACTTTATTAAGAATCTTTCGCGCCTAAGAAAACGATTCATAAATACTCATCGCACTCCGCTGGCTCGGGATTACACGGCTGTGCAGCTTAATTTGAATTTTCCACTCAATTAGTAGCCTCTTAACAAATTACTTATTATGCAACCGCACATAATAAAATCAATTTATTATCGGCTAATTGGAAATTTACTTAAGGAATGTTCCGTGACACTTGGTTGGAGCGATGTGACGATCGAGTTTATGGGCCTTGGATCTGTTCGGAATGGAAGGTGGAACATTTTTGACATGTGAATGAACGTGTTGTGGTCTATGTTAGATTTTAGTTTGAAAGACCAGTGGGATTTGATCTTTAAAGAATTGAGTAGTGGATGTTACGAGCTGAAAAGGTTACGGATTATATCCAACTTCGTATACTGTCTGTCAAACCAAGCCCGTTTCATTGACATGTTCGAACTGTATTGAAAGTGATAAAGCACGTGATAAGTTGAGAATTTAATTTAACAACGGCAAGGAGTTTGTTATTGGAATGACACAAACAACAGCGTTGCCACTAAGAGTTTTATTTAAATCCTTGGCAATAAGGTCAACAAAATAACTGCAATGAACTGGATACTGCTTCACTACAAACTAATAACTCTTTTTGCAGACAGGACATGTTTTCTCATGGCTAGCAGGTCTGAAAATTATATTTGCGTATTGTGTTATGTAATGAGAACCGTCCCTACTCCTTACGTCAAGCTGGTTTCTTTAGCAAGATACAACAGCTCGCAGAGTGAACGGTTCTCCAACTCTTCCCAAGCATGTGACATTAAGTAGAGTTTCGTGCTCCTCTAGACCCATTACAGATACCCTCACCAACCCCTGCATCAGTTTCGAACCGGCCTTATACCAGACAAGGCCTCCCTGGGGGATGGCTGGCATAGCGTCGGAGGCCATAGTCAGCTCAGGAGCCACATCTAAGATTTCTCTTGTAGGCGTGGGGTCCTTTCTAAGTTCGCGCCTAGGACTCCTGCTTCATT
The DNA here is from genome assembly GCA_964036015.1 of Leptarthrus brevirostris. Taxonomy (NCBI): domain Eukaryota; kingdom Metazoa; phylum Arthropoda; class Insecta; order Diptera; family Asilidae; genus Leptarthrus; species Leptarthrus brevirostris. The sequence goes on from OZ038374.1 coordinate 15,047,776, forward strand.
TAACCTATAGCCGGTATTGATATCCACACCCTGCGCCTCAATGTGAAGAGTTAGGAGGTTCAGCAAGGTCTTAAGTGCCGCAATGGCTCTGATCACATTGAGCTTAGCACTATGCCACCATATGATCGCCCCATAGGTAATCATGATCGTACAAACAAAAAGTTTTAGAGGGAAATCAGACTAAGCCTAGCAGGATAGGGAGGCCATGAAGAGCGAACCTTATTAATCTACGCTGAACTGATTCAATCCGGTTAATGTGGATTCCAAACCGGGCTAGTGTACTCCAGGATAAGTCTTACGAAAGTGCAGAAAAGAAGCCTCGTTATGTAGGGATCGTCAAACACTTTAGACCCATCTTTTAACAAAGCCGAGCATAGAATTGGATCTGCTAGCTAAGAAGTCAACGTGGTCTTCAAACGAGAGACGGGAATTGAGAACCACTCTCAAGTCATTGATCCTGTTGAGCCTGGCCAAAGCGTAGCCGCCCACGGAGTAGTTGAAGAAAATGAGACGATTTCTACATAAAAAGGTCATAATGGTGCGTTTGCTGCCATTCAAGGGAAGACGGTTGTAGGAGCACCAGTCGTTAAACAGAGCGCAGTCATCATCGCTGGAGACCGCACGGAAGATTTTAGCGGCGACAGCGTAACAAAGGATTCTTAGGCTGGGCAGAAGCAACGAGACGTCATTAATATAAATTATGAAGAGGAGCGGGCCAAGGATGCTGCCCTAAGGCACACCCGAAATGATTGAGATTTCGCGGGATAGGGTGCCACGAAACAAGACGCACTGGTATCAACCGGACAGGTAGGATAACAGCCACTCAACAAAGGGCGGTGGAAAACCGAGTAGGTATAACTTTATGAATGAGGATGCCATGGTTAGTCCTATCAAAGGTCTTGCTAAAGTCGGTGAATATACAGCCGACCTGCATATCTGATTAAATCACTGGCAAACACTGATTCACGAATTCGAGTAAGTTCGTGGTGGTTAATTTACCCTTAATGAAACCGTAAAGAGCGCTTATTAGAGTTTCGAAAGCCATCGGAACGTGGCACAAGTTGGCGATGGGTCTATAATTAGATATATCTGCCTTATCCCCCACCTTGTGAAGGAAGAATATTTCCAAAGCCCCGGAAAGCGGCCACCGCGGAAAGATAGGTTGAACAAATAACAGAGGAGCAATCGTAGAGCAGCGCCTTCACAAAAACGATGCGGGGACCCCGTCGGGACTGCGGTAATCGTCGAAGACCAAATCTTTGGGAAAGTCAGTAAAAGCGATATCACAGTAAGAATCACAGAATGCGGCACTGAAGAAGTCAGCGAGCAAACGCCTGTCAGGGCAGAATCTTATCCAGGCCTTGCTCCTTAGATTTCTAAGGTGTCTCAGATTGACCATCCATCCAGGGCTGAGACGAACATGAGAAGCCAGAAAAGGAAATCGACACAAACCGCATAAAACAGGTATAAAAGGCATTGTGAAAAGAGCAGTCCGGTCGATATCCCGTTCAGGCAGTACATCCGACTAGTTGTAGCTAGAAGGCAGAGAAATCAACCACCCTAAAGTTGAAGGAGTAGCCAGACGAGAATGAAAAGCTTTCGGGACCAAGAACGACCCACCTAGGTTGGTCGAGAAAACTAGGTCAAGAAACCTACCGGAATCATTAGCAATGCCAGTGCACTGTGTGAGACCAGTAGAGGCACAAGTGTCCCGGAGTAACAACACATCCTGCGGAGCTCCTGAATAGGACCGCATTAGCCCCTCAGGTTCTGAAGATTGAATCCAACCAATCCAGCCAAAAACGGCAGCCTCATCGGAGCACAAGGGAACCAGGAGGAATGTAAATGATGAAGAAGTACAGAAGTTTATGGAGGAAACTCAACGCGACGCACTATAGAGTATGGGATGCCGGTTGTGACAGCGTACAGCACCCCTCCACCACCCGGTTCACACAGATCAAGATGGCGATCGCGCACGAAGCTCTGGAACCCAGGTCCAAACAAATCAGCGTCAGCTATGTACCACCACATAGCTTGTTTTCGGAGAGACAGATGACGTCAAAATTGGAAGCGCTAGCAGCGGAGGATATTTGCGTTTGATTTGGAGCAAAAGCCGGTTACGTTGGCGTAGTAGAGGAAACCTCGCTGACAAGTTTTTTGAAGACTGCGCCAAGCCGGGGCGTGCCCTCGCGACGATAAAAATAGTCTTCGGTAAAGAGGCTGTGAAAGCAAGTTCACCTGGCAATTTCACAATGCTAGGTTCTCTCTTGTTCCTGTAACTCCTGGTGGGCGTGGGACCAGAGAAGAACTTCACCCGATTCGAGACAACTATTGCAATTTAAGGTAAATTCCGAACCAGCGACATTACTCTGCAACTCCCAGTGGTCTTTTTTATCGAAATCTGTTGTAAGCAGAAAACAACCATGGGTCGCCGCCAGTCTGGCTCGATCCTAGGACATCCCAGATGGAAGGCTGATACGTTATCAATAGCGACTTTTTGCTAGGTTGCTCAAGTAAAAGAATATAAGCTGGTTCACGCACCCTTCAATATTAAAGCTTAGTATTCACCCTAGAAAGTTTCAGATTTAAGATTGCCCTTTCAAATCGACACGCTCTGTATTTCGTGTGAGACCAACTATAATAGTTAATCCATAGATGGATATATCCGGAATACTTTGACGACCAAAACTTTAACTCTTTAAAAGAGAATGTCTTTTTAGATAAATTTCCTTTTCACCAATACTCGAAAAATCCAAGAGGTGTAATGATAGTTGGCGCAAACATAATTATATAAAAATATTTTAATTAGCATTCGAATTGCATTTATAATTAAGATCTACATCCCGTGCACTTCTATACCTTCCCCTAATGTATTCAGAATAAACAGAGAAAATATTGTGGGTATTGTTAGTGGAGAGAATCCTATTCACGGCAATGATCATTAAGTGCTCGGTATGTCTCAAAATTACCATGAGTTGGTCATCTAAAAATTGTTTATCTTTCTGAAGATTCTATCTGTGCTCTAGAACCAGCCTGATATGTGTCCGTATAAGTGAAGCTACCTAATTACAATAAAGTTCATTGCTTCGTCTGAAAATAAGGCCAAATTATCGACGGAAACAAACTTTTGTTACTCTACGTAGACTTTCCCACGATTCGCGCGGTGTAATAATTTTTTTTTCTCGAAAATCAATAGACATCAAACTCGGCTAATATTTCAGCTTTTGACCGCTGGAAGCGATAATGACTCTGGAAGTATAGAATCACCATTCAATCAGCGATGCTGCAAAAACAGTGTACGACAGAATAGGCGGACCATTGCGTTTTACTTGGGCTTAGTCACTTGGCCCGAACCTGGTTCTGGAGCTCAACTGTTTCGAGAGAGATACAAAAAAACGAAGAAGAATTCGATAGCTAATGGCTGTTCGATACGAAAGAAACTCTTGCGTAAGAATTACTGTGAGTTAGAAGTCGCAGAGATAAGAAAACGTGATGTAGAGGAGGCAAATAATTAGGGCAAAACTTGGGGATATGGGTAGTTATGGATTTTTATGAGACTCACTGTGCCCGGATCCCGACATCAATACCGTACAACATTCAATGAGTTTTTAATTACCTTTGCCGTATGGTAGACGATGCTCAAATGCAGGGCAGACTACGTCTGATTTAACCGATAATTAATTAAATTGGAAGCCATTGGATTTACGAGAATTAGGCATTCCCAGTGAATTATGTATTTTATCGATTTATCCTGAGGCTTCTGATTTCGAAATCAGGACAAACAGTCCCCAACAGTAGTAGGTAGGAAACACTTTCATTGAGATTTTATGGGCAGTGTTAAAGTGTTTATGTGATATGTAGACGACGAAAGGTTTTTAAAAACAACAGCATCTACTACTGGTTACGTTATTACTGAACTGTACTGAATCCTATCCACTTAAGGAGGACAAGACACATCCTGAACCTAACCATACAACAAAATAACAGCAAACTTTTTCAAAATTTCCAATAATTAAAACTCGCTATTTAGAGAAAACCGAAACTAACATAAAAGTCAAGTTTTTTACAATTTGAAACAAAAACCAAATTATTCACCTGAATGCGGCTCATTAGCAACTATTTGAAAACGTTCGTGTAACGCAAATGATGCCAATTGGTTTTTGTCGATAATCTCCTGGGGAAATAGTCGCAGTCCGCGGTACCGCAGAATCATTTCATAATTATTCCTTACGCGCGGAGATGATTGATCGTTTAAGTTTTGCAGTCCGAGTTCTCTAGTTTAGTGTCAATTTGCATAAATTATTGGTTTTCAGTTCGGAAAGGATTAGCATCTCCTGAATCTATATCTAGTCGAGCTTGACAAAAAAGGCCGGCAAATGAGCAGATTTTTTTCATTTCGCATTGATGCCTTAACATAATATATTCTGTCTAGACAGTGAAAAACTGTCGAATATCTGATAAAATGGCGCTTAAACACACCAATCAAAAATTCTGTTAGATCAGTAATAATAGACCGATTTGAATTTTTTTGGTTATCGTGTAAGGTAAAGAGTGGTTTGGCCGAGCTTTTCTCTTGTAATTAACTGCGAAGAGTTTATTGCTAAAGTTGAATGATTTTGGCAAATATCGGAATAGATAGGATATCTAGATTCCACTAATTTTTGTTGTAGTCAAGTCAAGGTAGTTGACATTAGCATGTACACTAGCGTCCTTCTGATAGTGAACCGGAGGCAGAGAATGCCTTTGAAGCATGTTTAGACGGTTCACTTATTACCAAGCTTCCTATCTCTGAAGTTTTTTCACAGAAGTCAAAATTAACATAATAAGGTTAACAGAAAAAGTAGTGATTAAGGATTTTACTCATGAATACATTCAGAGCTTATTAGTGTCTAGTATCTGTGTAACTGGCTAATATCTTAATTGTTGGCATCGTTGCCACCATTGCCCAGGTTGAAGTTTCAGGCAATCAATCACAATCGGCATCCTTGTCTCACTCACTTGGAAGGGCTCCAACACTTTTCCCTTGTGTAGGACGTGGCATTGGACTCCTTTATAGTGGTGATAATTTTTTCTAGGATGCCTCTCCTGCGTAAGGCTGCGATATGTATTCGTGAACAACGCTGTCGATCGCCTTCTTGAAATCGGCGAACATCAGATATAAAAGGTACCCCGATTCGGCGGATTGCTCGATAATAATTCGGATGGTGTTCATGTGATCGCTGCAGGAAATACCTTCCCAAAAACCTGTCTATTACTCGTTAAAAGTGCACTCGATTGTTTGCTTTATTCGAATTAAGATAACGTATCGGCCTAAGAACCCGGAGGTCCCCAGTCCGAATCCCACAATGATTGTTTTCTGCTGACAACAGATCACAATAAATGAGGGTTGCAGAGAAAATGTCAATGGTTCGAAATCCACTTTAAATCCACTTCGAATCGTTGACTCAAATCGGGTGAAGTTCTTTTCCCGCCCCATGCCGCACAAGTGGAGAAGGAGAGATAGGGATAGGTCTCGGTTGCCTAACATTCCTGGATTACGGGAAGAATAATATCAGCCGCAGCAATGGAATCGGTCTTAAGTAATTCCGCTGCTGTTCGCCACAACCAGCGGTTCTTCAAGCTCGGATGAAGAGGTAGTCGATAACCTGAAGGTACTGTTGAGGACTTTAACATAATAGTCTCTTCATGTCCCCAGTTGGTGCTCCTCCGTAAAAAGTACGGATCCGTTGGTATCTCTTGCAATATTTTCACCCGTAAGAGTTTTTCGCCAGTTTCTTGGCAATCTTATATAGATCTCCTCCTGCCTTTTCAGCTAATGCATTGATGTTATTGCATTTGTCACGTTTTGCACTTTTTTGGACGGCTTTCTATAAAAATGGGTATTCTGCTCTGAAATGTTGTTCAACTGCAACTGTAAATAGTCCCACGTGTTCTGTACCGGAGGGTTGCAGAAAAAATGTCAGTGGTTCGCAATCCACTTTAAATTGTAGGTGCAAGCCTTGTCTCAAACCGGGTGTAGTTCTTCTCCCGCAACTTGCCCCATAAGGGGTTACGGGAACTAGAGAGGAGATATAGGGATAGGTCTTGGTTGTCTAACATTCCTGAATGACGGGAAGAAGAATATCAGCCGCAGAAATGGGATCAGTTACGGGAACTGGAGATAGAGAAGTAAAAAGCCCGCAAAATTCAGACGAGTTCAAAAGTTGCTCTTTGTTAGAACATTCTTAAAACTTTCGTTCCCTTTTTTGACTCCATTAAGGCAGTATTCTACTTTGGGCGCTCAAAAAAAGGCTATTTTTATGAAATTTTTGTGAGATTATGAATGAATATATTGATGTAGGGTTTGTAAGGCTTAATAAACAAACTCTTGAAATATATTTAAAAAATTCTTATTATATTATTATATATTTTATGCATTTTTAACGCACAAAAACACCATTTGAATACAACGCTTCGATTAGTAGGTGGGTCTTCGCTGGTGTATAAATTTTAAAAATGAGCCATCTAAAACAGAAAAATTTTAAATTTTTAGATTCAATATATCCCTAGCAACCGACTGAATTGGGATTTTTGATGTACATGCAAAAATAACAAAATCGCGGCGGAAAAAAGAAGAAAGATAAAAAATTGAATGTTTTTCACTGCTTTTTGCCATAAAAAAAAATAGTTAAAATCAAAATTTTTAAATAATCCTAGTTCAGCCGGCTGCTATAGGTGTGCAGAATATGTGGTTAAAATTTTATTGCAATCGGTTCAGTAGTTTCGGACATTTTTGCAACAATCGGTGTAACAAAGTAGTTTTGAGATAAACGCGTTTAAAGTCAGCGAGTGGGTCACTGCCTCGAATTAGCGAGCTGAGGTAGTTACGTTTGAGGGGCGGATAAGTATACTTAGACTCCCGGTCAAAATGATAGCACATGTTATATTTTTTGTTATTCGAAGGAAATGGATCTATTTAAGGTAAGTATTATGTACCACATAAATGCATACCTGAAAGACTAATACCACCACACGGCAACACGGTTCTAGCCTAATATTCCCGGAATCGAGAAAATATTTCTTTCTTGCCTCGGTCAAAAATATAGCGCACATGCAGGTTGTACACAACACTCTGAGTCGTTCAGTTGGTGACGACCAAGGGCGGATTGGGGGGGGCACGTCCCCCCAGGCGGTCACAACCGACCATTCAAAAAACACAAGGAGATTAAAATTAGGTCCCGTAGGCGCAAATTATCGCGAGTTGCAAAACCTCCGTAAACTACAAGCCATGAAGTAAGAAATTCTACGCACACACATTAGGGCCCAACTGGTCTGAATTTCCGAAAAACTTACATTGCTTTTTATAGCAGCCGGGGGTGATTTTTCTTAAAACTCGTCCTAGCGCCTAAACTATTACTTATATGAAAAAAATATTTCGTTCTACTTGAAGCACACAAAACCAATCTTTCTAATGAAGTAAAAATATCCACACTCATTTTTGGTCAAAACATAGCTCAACATATTTTGCAGGCGTTGGAAAACCTAAACCTGGACATAACATTGTGCCGAGGTCAAGCATACGATGGAGGAGCCAACATGAGTGGTAATACAGGGTGTTTCAGATCTGACGTGCCAAAAGGACTGGGGTAATAGATCTCAACTAGACAAACAAAAAAGTGTATGGCAGGGGGGATGCAATCTCACCCGTTTGGGAGTTACAGGGTGATTCATAAATTTCAGTTTTTTATGGTATGCACATTACTCTTTTATTTTTATCTCTTCATCTATTCAACACAGCCTCATCAAACAAACGCTAAAAAACTACTATCTGAATGACCTTTCCAAAATTGTCAACAATGTTAATCTAACTCCTATTATTGCAGGTACAGTCACTTCCAAAAGTGAAAAAAATGGTTTGCGATTACCTAAAATTCAGCATTTTTCCAAATTTTCTCCGAAATTCATGTACTTAGTACATCGCTTTTTTTATTTTTATTGGATTGCCCATCTTATTACCTTTCCAAAAAGGTGCAACATAGCAAGATAGACAAAGGATTAGACAAAGCATTCTTAGAAATATGTACCTAACTACCTAATTATTTTATTGCACTTTAGAAAGGAAATTCTTTAAATAAACAAAAGTTTTAAGATGTAAGCTTCGTAATCCTCGCTGATATTCTGCGAATCACACTCGCTTTATTTCGATCATTGCAAGCCATTGAAATTGATATACTTTCCGCAATTCAGCTTGTCGATACGACCACAGCCAGCCTGCAGAGGCAACGTGAAACTAGCACGGATGCATTCAAAAAACTTTTCAATAAGGTTGAGGCCCTCGCAAATGAAATTGGAAAAGAAATAACTTTTCGCAGAATAACCGAACGTCAAACAAATAGATCGGACATTCAGACTCAGTCTGTTGTAGAGTATTACCGACTTTGAGCTGGAAAGAATCGGACAATTGCAAAAGTTTCTATCCCATAACTTTAGTGACGAAGATATAGAGGATCTTTTGCAAGGTGCTGAAGTATATAAAGAGTATCTTCCTTGTTTTTTAGCTACAAATTTGGTAACAGATGAAAGAAAATGTTCCAAATTCTCCAGCAAATGCCTATAAAACGGCAACGGCGCTGCCAAATATTAGAACCCTGTGTCAATTGTTGTGCACGTTTTCTGTGACAACTAGCACTGCCGAGCGATCTTTCTCCATCTTGTTTGAATGGGCTAGCTTTAATGCATATCCATCAAGACATTGCGTCAATGATGAACGCTACAGAAGTACTTGATATCTTCAGCAGAAAACATAAAAATACTATCATTATTAAACATGTTATTTTTCATTATTTTCATTATTAAACCTTTATTACAAGTATGTCATTATTTTACAATTAATCTCAAAGATAATGTAATCTTATGAGGACACTCCTTACCCGTCAAGTCCTTGTGCCCCTCCCAGAAAAAAATCCTGTATCCGCCCCTGGTGACGACGATCGTATTAAGAGCACTGAGGAAGCGAAGTGTAACGTGCAAATTCATGATAAACTTTTAGTGTTGTTTACCATAAAAAAGTAGAAATGGGACGTGGTAAAATGTTGGACGAAGGTGAAATTAAAACAATTTTGAACCTTTAAAAAGAAGAGTGGTCAGTGGCAAAAATATCGAGATTTATGAAGAGAAGCAGGATAGTGATAAGTAATTTATTAAATGATCCCGAAAGTTATGGGAAAAAAACGTCCTGGTCGGCCAAATCTTATTTCTGAACGTGAGAAACGATTACCTACTTTTGAGAGAAGCTTCAAATTCTTGCTTTTGCGCCGCACAAATAGGTAAAAAAGTTGGTGTTAAAAAAAGTTCCAGGACAGTACGTTCATGTCCTTCCTTAAAACGAAAAAAACTGAAAAGAAAACCACCCCTAACGAAGCGACACACAGACATGAGAATGAAATTTGCTACCGATCACGTGCAATGGAAGAAAAAGTGGAGAAAAGTTATATTTTCGGATGAGACAAAAATAAATTTAGATGGTCCCGATGGATACTCCTTCTACTTTCATGATCTACGCAGAGAAGAGAGATGTTTAAGCATAAGACAGTAGAATGAACGCTAACAACTATTTAGAGTCAATTAGGGAGCAATTAAACGCGCGCGCAAGTGAAATAGCAGGACATGAGTATATTTTTCAACAAGATAACACTGCCATCCGCACCGATAATGTAGTGAAAGACTTCTTTGCATCGAAAAATGTGAACGTCCTAGATTGGCCACCCAAACTCCGGATCTAAATATTATAGAAAATGTTTGGGGAGATCTCTCGCGAGCTGTTTAAGGCAATTTGAGAACGTTGAAGAACTTCGTCAGTGCATTAAGGAAGAATGGAATAAATTACCTCAGAAAAATATCAAAAATCTGTACAGAACTTTACCAAAAAGAATGATTGAGGTTATTTTTAAAAAAGGGGGTGTTACTCATAATTGAGTTAATAAAAGTATTTTCTATAAAATTAAATTACTGTATAATTTGCAAAAAATTGGTGAACTGTGCTATGTTTTTGACCCTGTAGACGATCACCTGGAGGTCCTCCAAAAAAAGTGTCTGGCGGTGAACACGATATCTCCGGTTTGGATTATCCAAAATAAAAAACCAAAAGGATTCTATTAGTGAATAGATAAATCTAGGTATTAAGCGAAGGAATAGTCGAAATTTTGATTTTTGACAAAATGGCGGCTCAAAAAAGAAAAAATTCCTATTTTGACCAAAATTTTTTTGTTTAATTGTTTAAAAAAATAGAAATACTTATCGGAAATAGGTTGTGTTAAAATTGCAGACCGATCGGTTGAGTGATTTTTTAGAAATCGTGCTTACACCGACTTTGAAAACACTGTTGTGAGAAAAACGCGTTGAGAGTTTCACTTGTTTCACTCTTGTTTAACGAAATTCACTTGTTTGGTATACGCCTACTACTTTCTAACGCTCCGAAACGTCCTTACAAATATGCATGTATCTCAAAGAATATTTGCCGGATAGATTTGAAATTTTCAGAGAATATACTCAAATATACCCCTCCGCTCAAAATAGCAGATCAGATCAAATAAATAAAATTGTTTTAATTTTGATTCGAATTCATTGCTAAAAAGGAATAAACAATGCAATTTCATATTTAAAAATTTAGAAAATCAGAGCAGTTTTCAAATTCTTAAACACCTTACAGAGAAAAGACGATTTACTACCACCTACCTTGAAATGCCGAGTAAATTCTAACTAATTAATTTCATAAAACGAGTAAAGCAGAACGAATATCATTATTTAGTAAATAACTTACCTCGATAATAGTTTAAACAAAAAGAATATTAAAAAATCTCATAAAGCACTCGCGCACTTAATTCAATCACGAAATGGCTGAAATAAAAACCAGTACGGAACACGACTTTGAAGAATAATTTTGTGATATGTTACGACTGAAATAATATGTGTTCCCTTTAAAGTCAAATATAATTCAATACATCACGATGCATTTATTTATTTTCAATGTAATTGGAAAAGTTATTTTCAGCGTGTCTTCCACAATAATTTGAATATTAAAAGTGTTAAAACAAGTGATCACTAACGGTAAATATTTTAAAACGCACCTAGCGCCAGAAATATATTGCGGTGAATTGTATTAACTAAAATTTTTATGAAATCGCAAAATAATCTTTCTTGAATAAATTAATACTTGAAGTGAATTAATAAAACAATTTAAACACAACAGTAGTTTTCTATTACAACTAGTTATGTGAAAAAAGCATAAATTTTCTGTAATTTAAAAAAAAAAGTCTTTCCAAGCAACTCATCCATGCCTCAAACCATCCTATAAAATTATGTATTCTTTCCAATCTAGCCACTGTAATCGCTGCACTCGCTTAGTGACGGCGCAGAAGCAAAATCAAATAAAAACAAAACTTTGACTGTCACTGCGGAGCTGCGAGATTTTTTTCTGACATTTCAAATTAGAAGTTTAGAAAGGGCAGTCATTTCGAAAGCAGACAGTGAAGCAAATAAATTTTTGGCATAACATATTTATCTAATTTGAAATACAAATTATCTGTAATAAATTCAAAATTTGCTGCAATATTATTTTTAGTGTACACAGTGCTTTGGTGTTTCTGGTTTTTTTATAAAGAAGAAAAAAATTTGCACCATCTCATTCCAAACGGAAACAAATGTGTAAAATCTTAATATGTGAGCAAATTTTTTAACTTTTACTTTTAACAGATTCGTCCTACATTCAGTTGGTCCATTCAGTGCGATTTTTATCTAATTTGCTCTTGCAGCAAAAATCAACTTTTGCTCAATATTTGTATGTGGTGGTTGGGTCACTTAGAATTTTTTTAATCAATTTTCTATCCGAATTGTGCGAGATTTAGTCTAATTTTTTACGTTTTACGAGCATTGAACTAGCCACAAAAGATGCTAACAACGTAAAAAACTCCATCAGGCCACCAGATATTTATTTATAACTTGCCTTTGTTCATCGTGGCTAATTAATGGAATTAAAATATTACTTTGCCATCCAGGTACCAATATAATTTTATTAAAAGCTTTCTATATGAATGGCAAGCTCCCACAAGCATAATGTTATCATTTACAACTTTACTACCATAACGGAGATCACAAATTAGCATGCAAAATGATAAACTATATTTCTAGTTATCTTAAAAAAGTGTTTCGCTTCCCATATAAACGGTCAAGGTCAACATAAATACTAGACAAACGACGAGAAAATTAATTTGTGAACTCAAAAGCTATTAGTCAATCAGTGCCCAGCCCGGACTTATTGAATTGTTTGCGAATGATTTTTCACGCGGAAATTTAAATAAAAAGAAACAGGTTCAACGAAATTTAATCGCTTTATTTAAATGATAAGGAAATAGGCATTATATTGCTTTTCTTGAATGAAGTAATTATATTGCAATTCAATGGGGAAAATTTCGTAAGATGCAATAGATGCTGAACTGACGTGTACTTCTAAGTAAATACAAAAATGATGTCGCAAATGGAGACTTGTAATTGCATTCATATAAGACCTAGTGAATTCTAATTTTAGAGTTGCATTTTAATTTAATATTAATGGGCCCATATATTGGATTAGTTTTGAGTTTTTTTTTTGTGTAGAGTATAGACAGGAAGTGAGGCATCGAGTTGGTATTTCAAATAATTTAGACTACTTTGCTTCCTTAAACAGAAAAGTTCAGAAATTATGGAAATAGTTTCAATTCGACATTCCCCTAAAATGGTTATATAATTTGAAAAGCAATGCAAGAAGAGTGTCGTAGTAACTTTAATGGATAAAACTAAAATAGTTTAAAGAATTTAAGAACAAAAGAGGAGTGCTGGCTTCTTTTAGTTTCTCATATTAAAGACAACTGAAATTCTTCTAATCAGTCCTTTATCGTGTTTTGCTGTATAAAGCGAATATTATTGCATTTTGGTAGCATATAAAGTGGTAGCAGACTGAAAACCAAATAATATTACTTAACATTAATATGTTTCCTAATAAACTAGTTTTGTTAATAATAATAATTTTTTTATGTGTATATGGATGGCTCTCTATTTGGCTCATCATTGTTATAAAGCGTAAAAATCCTAAAAAACCTAGCTACCCTAAAAATTGCACAAACATTAAAAAGACAAAGTAATAAGTATCAAAATGAATATAAAAAAAAGGAATCAATATATTACATTACTGTAAATAAGTTAAATAAAAGGAAACTTCTATCTGAGCACTCATCCAAACATGTTCTAAATGAACGCACAAAAACTTTGAACCAATTAGAGCCCCGCGTGACCAATCTACAGAATCATTGACGTCTGCAAACTGCTCCCATCTACTTCTACGATTCCAACGTGAGACTTGTCCTTGCCGCAGCAATACGAAAGCAAAAGAAGTTTCGTGGACAAGCTAGTCTGCAAGTCTACGGCCTGTTATTCCCAGTGAAACGCACCGACGATAAAAGTTGCCAAGTGCAGTTGAATGTGTCGGTCGGGCCGGTAGATAAATAATAATAATAATTTTATTAGCACTTAAGGGGCCGTTCAAGTATTACGTAACGCAGTTTTGAAGATTTCTGAGCGTTACCCCCCCCCCCCCCCCTCTGTAACGTGCCATAACGTTTAGCGTTACACCCCCCCCCCCCCTAAACGTTACCTAACCCTCAGATGAATATTTTTACCTAAAAATGTGAATTATGTTGCGCAAAATACCGGAAAACCTGACATTGTCATCATAAAGTTTGGCATTTCTAATGGTAATCGTACTCAGAACGTTTTGTCATACGATTGCTATTTGTGTTGTTTCTTGGAATTAAATCGTGAACATTTTAGTGCGATGATTTTCTATGACTTTCAATGTGGATTAAACCACCGCAATGTGCCAATCAACTCGCTTCAACTTTTCGTAATGATGCACAATCTCGAACCACCATGTTTCGCTGCTTTTTCGAATTCAATCGTAGTCGCACTTTGCTACAGGACTTGATTTCGTGAAGGTCGTCCTAAATCGGTCGTTGTGCCAGAAAAAAATCGATTCTATGCGTGAACTGATATTCCCAGATCGTCATGTGACCGTGAAATTGAGGCATGCTTGGGCATAAGATTCATTCGCATACATTCAATATTGCATGAACATTTGGCCGTCAGAAAGATTTCTTCGCGTTGGATACTGCATACTGGAGGACCACCGAAATCATGGAAGATAAAACACAAAGCCTAAAATTAATAGAGACATACCAGCAAAATGTGTGTTATAGTGGTAAAAGCTTAGGGAGACTTTATATTATATTTGGAAGCATGTGTCAGAAGCAATAAATTCTGGGCCTGGAAAGTCCTTGAAAAGAAAAATTGGTTAAGCAATGAAGCAAGGACAAGTTTTATGTAAGACGGCACATATTATCATACCGGTAAAAGAGTAAAAGGATTTCTTGCAAATTAAAGTACAAAGTCCTCTTTTGATTTGAAAGGATCACGACAGGGACTACTTTGATTAAGAAATTATGTTTTGCTGAAATAGTAACGAACTCCTTAAAGAAATAATTAAATCGCTGTATCGATAAAAGACGACATCCAACAAAATATTAGCTGTAAGAAACAGTGTACGAGGATTAGTTAAAATTTAAAAAAAATTTTTAATTTGGTATAAATGTAGACAAGGCACGTCCCCTTATTCTTTTGTGAAAAACTTTTGGTGCAAAAATGTTCTCATATGGTGGGAGTAAACTTGGCCAAAAATCAGAAAAGCAAACAAGAGGAAGACAATTCTGACATTTAATACTTGAGGCAATGTTTTCAAGCCAATCGCATATTGAATTTTTGTTAGTTTTACGTCCTATCAGTGAAATGAAAGCTTTAAAAATACAATTAGTTTCAGTTATACCACAGCCTACTCTAGATACAAGCTCGGAAAACACGACAGTTTGGCCATTTCACCACCAAGTACACAAGGATACTGTATATTTTGACAATCGCTCTAAAAAAGGCTCGTGTCGATTGGTTCAAAGAAATGTTGAAAAGATTCAATAGCGGTGCTTCAAAAGACATATAAGATCGTGATAGGCGACGCATCATGGATATATGCATATGAACCCGAAACTAAGCAACAATCGATTGCATGAATCTTTCAAGACGAGCCAAATCCAATAAAAGTTGTTCGCGCACGAAGCACTTCGAAGCAAATGGTCGCCTGCTTTTCGGAATAATTGGACATGTCGCCACCTTATATTATATTACAGCAACGTAGAAGGTCAATTCTGAATGGTACACCACCATTTGTTTGCCAGAAGTTTTCGGAAAAATAAGAGAAACCAGAAAATCGAGCATTAAGCAAGACTCCGAACTCTTTGGATTTGTCAAGTCTATTCAAAGAGTGTCCATTCATGGAGTAACTAAATATCAGAGGATTTATTTTACGTGAAAAGGACATGACAGTGCATTTGGTCACGTTTAAAGGGAGGCAGTTGATGGAATACCAATTGCAGAAAGCGTGCAAGTCAGAATTCGGGAGGCGGCAATCAAATTCGTTCAAAATTTTCGAGTGTGATGAAATTAGGTATACATCATTGATGTTAATAATGAACAGTAAGGGACCAAGGTGACTACCCTGTGGCACCCCAGTAGTGATACGGATCGGAACCGAAAGAATTCTACGTTTTGAGCGCTCGGATAAGTGCGAGCGTAGCCAATGAACAAAACCAGCAGGAAAACCAAGAATGGCCAATTTATGAAGGAGAATTTTATGGTTGATACGATCAAAAGCTTTACTGAAGTCGGTAAAAATACAATCAACTTGATTAGCACTTCCAATTGATGTTATGCAGTAATTCGAGAATTCCAGTAAGTTAGTTGTTGTGGATTTTCCTTTAATAAACCCATGTTGGAAAGAAGAGAGGAAGGGTTTACAATGAAAGTATAGGACTTCACATACAAAGGTACGAGATAGTCCTATAATTAGAAACATCACACTTATTGCCCTTTTTACGCATTGGAATAACAACGCAGAGTTTCAAAGACTGAGGGAAAACGCCACTACGGATAGATAAGTTAAATAAGAATGAGAGGACAGAGACAAAAGACATACCACAACGTTTCACAATGGCAGTAGGAATGCCGTCAGGACCACTCGAGAAACTGTCAGACAATTTCCATACCATCGTCAAAAACAAAATCCTTGGATTGAAGAGAAGTCGGCGGAAGTATGTAAAATCATTAAAGCTAATATCAGAAGAGTTATCCAAGAAAGCAGCCTTAAAAATGTTATCACAAAGACAGTAGAATATGAAGAGTTACGCTCTTTTTCAAAAATGGTTTTGATATTTTCACATGGAAATGCCTCTCAGAGAGGGTTTTCAATAAATAAAGAAATTTTAATTGATAACCTTTCCGCATCTTTCATAGCGCAAAGACAGCCATAGGATGCAATTGTGTACCATTGTGGGAGACAAAAAATTTAAATTACTGAAAAACTTATTCATGCGGCCCGAAATGTATAAGCTCACTTACAGGGCAAAAATGATCAATATAAAGAGTTAACAATTGAGAAATTCTTGAGAGTCAACAGTTGTTGACAATTGCTAGCTACCATAAGTAATTATAGTCATAAGTTAATTACTTTTTGATCAATGAAATAAATCTATGTATCTCTCGTTTTCTATAAAACAACAGTGTTTTTCTATAATTCCGAAATGCATGCTAATATCTGATCAGTTACGTGATTTACACATTATAAAAGCATAAAGTCAAGTCAAGTCAAGTCATGTCCGCGCGTTTTTAAAATATTGTTAAATTTTTAATCTTTTCCGATTTCGGTTTGTTAATTCCCACGTAGAGGCTTATCTTCGGCCTTCTGTTCGATTTGTTGTCGTCCTTCGTTGTCCTTCTTCGATGTTTGTTTCCTGGTTAAACTTCTCGTTGATTTGTCTTCCTTCGGTACGGCTGCTGCGCTACATCAGCCGTAGGTTTGTCTTTCACTTTAAGTGTTAGTTATTAAAAGAGGGTGAAGGAATAGGATTTGGGAGGGATTTGGGAATTTGGAGGATGCTTAGGGTCAGTTGGGTCCTAATTTTTGGTGAGCTTGGTGAGACTGGGTAGACTACCCTCGGTAGTGAGTTCCTTTCACATCGTAAAAGGTTATTCTTCCGTTGTGGAAATAAATGTCGGAGTTTTCGGGCTTCGTGAGAAGCAGTGGTGAGAGGTATCTGTAGTCTTCCGGTATGAGAAGGTCCGGTAAGTTGTTTATGAGGGAATTTGG
This sequence comes from Leptarthrus brevirostris, assembly GCA_964036015.1. NCBI lineage: Eukaryota > Metazoa > Arthropoda > Insecta > Diptera > Asilidae > Leptarthrus > Leptarthrus brevirostris. Next base: position 15,065,033 of record OZ038374.1, read on the forward strand.
ATGTAATGGAATCTTCTCCATTTGTTTTGTTGCTAGGTGGACTAGGTATTCCTTGATAGGAGTAATGTTTGCGGCTTCATAAAGCTCGCTATTGGAGTAGTATTTGTGAGGCTCCTTTCTGTAGAGTCCCGTGCATGCACGGAGAATTTTCCTCTCGAGATTACCGAGGCGTTGCATATAAGTTGGAGAGATGGTGTGCCAAATAGGGAAACAGTACGTAATGACGGGTCTTATAAGTTGCTTGTACAGCAAAAGTTTGGTTTTGATTGAGAGTCCATTCCTGACATTAATGATTGGGCTGAGCAGGCTGTAGGCAAAATTTGCTTTGTTAATAACAGCTTTGGCATGAGCATTGAATCTTAGAAGTTCATTGAAGTTCACTCCTAGATATTTTGCTTTCTGTGACGGGGCAATAATTCCGCCATTGTAGGCGGCTTTGATTTGCCTGGATTTTGAGACTTGCCGGTTTCGCCCGGTTGAAGGTTTTCGAATGCAAATGAGTTCAGATTTTGAAACATTTATTTTGATTCCCCACTTTTTATAGTAAGTTTGGAGCTTTTCGAGGTGGAGGTTGACCTTATTTACGGCCAAAATCGGGCAGAGTGATTGGGCATATGTTATAGAGTCATCTGCGTACAGAAGTGTTGTGCAATTTTCATTTGCAGGTTGATCAGACGTGAACAGATTGAAGAGTATGGGGCCTAAGATTGATCCTTGTGGGACACCTGCCTCTATCGGTTTAAGTGCTGATTTTTGACTATCTAGCTCCACGTAGAAGTTTCTTTCCGTCAGGAAACCGTGGATTAGTTTGTTGAGGTGCGGTGGGAAACCGAATTGGTTCAATTTGAAAATTAGACCATTGGTCCAAACAGAGTCGAATGCTTTTTCAACATCGAGAAAGCAGCTGACTGTGCATTCATTTTTGTTTAGAGCACGAGTAGCGTCAGTATGAAATTTCAGCAGTGGGTGTAGTGTAGAATGTTGTGGCTTGAAGCCGAACTGAGATTCCTGCCGAATATTATTCTCTTCGCAGGAGTTTGTGATTTGTTGCTGGATGACTTTCTCAAAGAGTTTTCCCACATTAGAAATTAGTGAAATGGGTCTGAATTCCTTGATGTCCTTGGATGAAGTTTTCTTAGGAATGGGCAGAATACGGGACGTTTTCCAGTTTTTTGGAAAGTAACAATTGTTTATACAATTGTTGAAAATCGACGAGAGAAAGTCGTGGGCTATTGGTGGGAGCTTTTTCAAAACAGCGTTTGAGATTTGGTCAGGGCCACTCGACTTTTTGCTGTTAATGGTTTTTGTGAGAATGAAAAGTTGAAGAGGGTTCGTGAAAATGGATTGCTCTTGTGGATGAATTGCTGGATTATCCACACTAAAGAACGTTTGAGGTATGGATTCCGTATTATCCAAGAAGGTGTTAATACGTGTATTCACTTCATTGCAGAAGTCTGGTTCGCTCAGGCTTGAGTTATCCTTGAACGTTTCTTGGAAGTATGTTGCGAAAGCATCACACTTTTCTTGTGGGAGAATGAGAATTTCCTCGTTGTTTGATACTGTTTTGGGAAATTTGGGCTTCCTACCGCAGACTTTGTTAATATTCTCAAATGTCTGGGCATTTGGTTTGATTTTTTCAAGCCTTTTTCTGAATTGTTCATCACAATGCAGTTTGGTTTGTTCATCAATAATGATTGATAAACACTTGACTTGGGACAGCACGGACTGGTATGCTGAATTTTGTGTATTAAGGGTCCTATGATAGATGCGGTTGAGTATTTTCCGCAGTTTTTGCCTGTATTTGTACAGGTCTTGAAGTCCAGATGGAAGGTTCTTGTATTTGTGGTTGTTTGCAGGAATCGTTGTGGAGAAGTGGTTGATGTTGTCCTGAAGGCAGTGAGTGAAACGCTCTATGTGGGTTTCAATTTCGGAGTTTTGGAGATTCCTGTTGTTGGGCGGAAGATTGTCTTGATAAAGAGCTGTCAGTCTATTTTGGAACTCAGTCCAATCAACATTTTTTAGGGTGGTAATGGTGGGAAGACTTATAGTCAATATATTAACCGGAGAATTCCGATTGATTGTCAGTTCAACCACTAGATGGTCAGAAGAAGCATGGTGAGTAGCGCAACTGTAGTTGCTGATTTGCGGTAATAGGTTTATAAAATTTGAAGTGACTAGGTAGAAATCGATGTTGGAGCCTGAACGAGGGAAGGTTGGGGTGTTTGGAGAGACCACTAAGAAATCGTGGTTGTCCGAGTTGTTTGTCAGCCAGCTATAAATTGTTTTCCCGTGGCTGTTCTCGAGTGTGTCATTCCACATCGGGTGTCTGGCGTTAAAATCTCCTCCAATTACCGTGTAGGTGTATTCTTTGGAAAGATTGTTTATAATTTCCAGATTTCGTCGTACTTGTGCGGCCGACGCGCCACACCTGTTATACAGCGAAATCAACAGGAGAGATTCCTGGGAGGTAAGAAAGACTTTTACAGCCGTGCATTCCATATTGTTAAGACTATCAATCTTAACTTCTTGGAATTTTAGGTGTTTTTTAATAAGGACAGCTGTTCCTAAGGTTGTTTCCGATTTATCATTTCGGACTGTTGAGAAATTCTCAAAAACTAAATTGTGTCTGGGGTTTAGATGCGTCTCTTGTAGGAGGACGAAATGGGGGAATTGCTCACCAAGGATGGAGTTGAGGCCTATTCTCTTGTTATGTCGTACTAGGGAATTACAGTTAAATGTTAGAATTTTTAGTCTTTTTAGTTCCCTAGACATAGGTTGAACGCAAATTGCAAATAAGCACTTTGACGTTCCGCGAGGGTGGTAAGTTTCCTGTATTGAGGAATAAAATGATTTATTTTGCCCATAAGGGCGAAGAGGTCGCATCCGAAGAGAGCTTTCGCCTCTTGGGTGCAGAAGTTGTCCACGTCATTTTGCGACGTTTTTGGGGCGATTTTAGGTGCCTCTTGCTGGCGAACAGTTGTTGGGATTTGAGGAAAGTTAGTTTTTGGTGGGTTAGTTTTGTTAGTTTTATTTAATATCTGTGAAAAAGACATACCTGGCTGGATGTAGTTCCTGGTGGATTGCCTAGCGAACTGCTCTCTCTGCTTCTGCTGTTCCTTCTGCTGGTTGCGAGTTTCTATGATGTCCTTGTATCTGGGGCATCCTCTGTAGCTGGCTGGGTGTCCTTCTTTCTGGCAGTTCACGCAGAAAGGTTTTGCTGTCTCATCGTTCTTGATGCGGCGGCACTCTCCTGGTCCGTGGTTTTGCGCACATTTCACGCATCTGTAGAGTTGAGCGCAGTTGCTCGCTACGTGTCCGAATCTCTGGCATCGTTTGCACTGTGAAATCCCTTTCACGTTGTGTTTCTCCCAGTGCACAATTTGGTTCATGAGACGGTCCATCTTCATGATTTGGTCGACATCATGCTTTCCGTCAAAGGTGATAATAAAAGCATTCAACTGCTTTCCTGCAGTTTTGCTGCGTGGAGTTATCATTCTCACCACACTCTTGATTTTGATACCCTTGTGCTCACGTTCTAGGGCATCCTTTACATCTTCCTCATCAAAGGTGTGTTGCACACCTTTGAGGACCAGCGTCGTCTTTCTCTCCTCTTTCGGTGTGAAGGTGTAAGATTCCACCTTTATCTTGTTTAGGAGTTCAAATATCCTTTTTCGGTCTTCCTCTGTCGCAGGCTTTATTGTGCATTTACGGCCGCTGCTCATCTTTATGAAGAACTTTGGCCTGTTCGGCATCGTGTCGAGTGCCTTGTTGAGTTCTTTATAGTTGAGGCCATGCGCTATTATTGGCGGTGGCCGTGTTGCCGGTTTTACTTTAATTTCTTCTACTGCATGTTTTTCCTTGGGCGGGACGATGAATTTGTTATCTACTTGCAGCGCCTGATAATAGTTGCTGCTCTTTCTTGGGTCCCGTGGTGTCGCTTCTTTGGGTTTCTTTTTGGCTGCTTCCTCCTGTGGCTGCGCGTCTTTCTTAGGTTTGCGCTTTTTATTTTGTACCAACTCGTAGTCGCTTCTTTCGCTTGAAGATTCTGGAAGCTCGGGAAATTCTTCCTCGCTCATGGCTTCTCCGGCGTTGTCGCTGCCGGTGATGCTGGAACCACTGCTGCTGCTGCTGGAACCACTGCTGCTGCTGCTACCGCTGCTTGTCGAATTTGCCACATTTAGTTTCCCGTTTAGTATTCGCTTCGCGATACTTTCGACGATGTCCTCCGGGAAATGCGTGATATTATTATCCGCGAACGCTTGAAGCACATTTAATTTCACTTCACTAAAAATGTCTATTTTGCTCACACTTGATTGATTCATTGTCACTAATGTCTGTAATTCACTGCCACTTTTATAATTTCACTGAAATGCCGTCGGCAATTACTTAATTAACCACTTTAAAATCACTATGATATTTTGTTTTTGAAAAGAGTCTCTTTCTCTATAATTTTAATCATTTGCTTATCACAAACACTTCACTTTGCTATTTTTTCGCACGTATGTATTTGCGGGAACATTTCCTACACCACACGTAACTTGTTAAGCTTTCCACTTATCTGTCGCACAGGTCTTACCTCTTTGACTGACAAATCGAAAGCATAAACTTTTTTTAAATTCTTTATATAGTTTCACGATACAGCGTAAAGTCATGGAAAACACTCAAATATTATCTGGAAAACCGGGAAATGTCAGGGAAATTTGGTTTTGAGAAACAGTGGCCACCCTGAACAGCCATGGATCGTCGCCGATGGAGTCGAACCTAGGACCTCCGGAATGAAAGGCAAACACGTTATGAAAAAAATAACAAAATGCCGTTAATCAGGTTGTGCGTAAGTAGTCTATCGTATGTTGTCATTTTGACAATAGCTCCCCGTGCGGATTAAAATTTCGCGCAATTTCGTACAACTTTTAAGTCTGCAAAAAGATTTTAGCTATGACCGACGTGGCTCACGTGAGATTTTTGACATTTTATCAAGACACTTTTGAAAATTTTAAAACGACTTTTCCTTGAACCTGCTTCCAAGTCCGGAAGTTTCCGAACACTTTCGACGGTTTTCTTAGAGGCCGTCTAAGTTCCCTGAACTTTTTCGCACAGAAGCTTATTAAACAGACCTATTTCTGCGCAGTGCAGTCAGATCGGACTGTTTAGTAAAACACGACATTGGCACATTAAAAAAATTGGTGCTCTAATTTCGGAATCCCTTCAAACACGGCGAGTTTGTTTGCGTCAATATCATCGTCTCAGGTCCATTTCTCCAGTATTTTTATTTACAGAAAAAGAATAACCACGCATGGTTTTAAATTAAAGCGAATTTTAAAGCCTGAAACTCTGCTTTAGATGTTATATGTAGGTGATGTTGGTGAGCTTTCTCATTGTAAGGAACGCATTAAAAGTCTGAATTGTAGTCTTTACATCGTTATATGCAGATTGTATCATATGTTATGGTTGTTGTACCATTTCAAACGGACGAACGTTATTTAAGGGGTCGGGAGGGTAGCATAATACGAGTATCACTTACTGACTGTGGCGCTTAAGCATCTCACTCCTCCGCATTAACCAAAACCAAAAAAGAATCAATCAAGAATCAAGAATCAATCTCTTAAGTGTCTGCAGTTCGTTCGTTAGAATTTATTTAACTTATATAATCTTCCAATGCAATTTAAGTTGTTTTCGCCGGTTTTGACTGCGAAACTAGCCTTTGGGTTTGTCTATATTTTGCAATCAAGATGAACCACATCTCGTGTACAAGAACAGACCCTTTAGCGAAATGGATTCCAACTTCTCTTTAAGTTTAAGGCACTATTAAGCTTTGAAAATTCATAGCTACAAACAATATACCACAAACTAGTCACCGCCTTTAATACGATCATTTTTACGCTTATTTGTAAAACATCATACTTTTAAATTCAAAACCATAAAACTCACTAATTGATTAGCCAGTAAAATTGTGCAATATAACCTTCTTTACGCTTGAGTAAGCCGATCAATTACACTCAAATATTTATCAATGGAATTTTTAATTTACAGAAAATCTATCATGGAAAGTGAAGATAATCGTAGTAAGGCTGTTGATCCAATTGCATCAACAGAATCACTTACGACGAGCATAGAGTCTGAATCATTTGAAACTTGGACTCTAGTGACTGAAAGTGCCAACAAGAGGCCGACTAAGACTGCGCTAGAAACGCAATATCCTTTAAATGAAGAAGATCGAATTGAATTAATAGAGAAAAATGAAAACAATAAAAGGTGAGAGTGAGCAAATAGTTTAAGGTCTTACGCAGCCAATACACGTGACAAAATTCTTCAATTGATAACCATATTTGGTTGTTTATTTAAATGTTTACCAACAGCAATGTTTTCGGATTTAATTCAGTTAAATGTTTATTTTGAGCTTGTGCTGGCTATATTGAGTCTATTTATATTTGCATTGTGAAATTGCTTGAAAACTTTAGTCATACGAATTGGAAAAAAAATGTTTTTTTTGTAACATTTACATATTTTTAGGGAGAAGGAGAATTTAGATGATTTGTCCGACGGCATATCCATTATCAGTGATAATGAAAGTGCAGGAAGAGCGTCACCTCCCCCTCTTATTTCGGATTCACCATCTTTACTAAGCGAAATATCTTCAACTGAATTCGATATTCAGAACAAACACATGCAATATGAGTCACTTACTCCACCTGAAAACCCCAAAGAAATGGAACCTTCCTCCCAAATTGAACCCCTACCTGATAAACACACAGCAGACAATCAAGAGAGTGAGTCCATTGCAGAGGAAATTCCACAAACATTTTTGGGTATTGGAATGAGAGGAATCTTCTATATAAGTATATTAATAGCTCTTGCTGCTTTTATTGGCAAAATGAAATACCCAGAATGGGAACAGATCTCTGTTTCGTCTCAGTTATCACCTATTAATGACAGAATAGAAGACCTTGAATTGCAAAATAATCTTTTACGAGCAGAAATTGATTTGTTAAACAAACAGGTGAGTTACTTAAATCAGCAAAAAGATAAGGTAGCACCAAAAGGCGAATCTAAAAGTTCGAACAAACAGGAACAAGATAGAAAGCAGTATAAGAGCCCCACAAAAGATCGTCCGACAAAAGATCGCCCAACAAAAGAACGCCCAAAAATATGGCCTGGCGGTGGAAATATACAATTTGGGGAACCAATTGAACCTATTTATATACCTGCTAGCAACGGATGTGATAAGTCAGGACGAAAATTTGATGCCAAGCCAAGAGAAGCTCCAACTAATCAACAATTTAAAAGAGAGAAAATGGTCAAGCAGGAAGATGTAAAGAAATATCCGAGTTCAAAGGAATATATTGATCAAAGACCGGTAAAAGATGAAAAGAAATATGATAAAGAGAAAACCGCATACGAAACCCATCCAACATATCCCAAAATCAACTATCCACCAGAAGATGAAAGATTCGAAAGGAAATATTCCAAACACGATAATGGCAGGAACTATGATCGTGAAACTCGAAAAACAGACCAGAAAGCCTACAATTCTAAAGAAGATTTTGAAGATGATAAGTACATACAGCAAAGGAAAAGACGTTGGGAGAATGATTATCCGCACGAAGAGTACTCCAGTAAGAGAGATAAAAATTTGAAACATAATGATGATTGGCATGAAAAAATGATGCAAAATAGGGAAGATGTTCGGAAAGAGCGCGATCAGCATAATACCAATAATTGGTACATTGAACGCGGTAATAGCCGAGAAGAAGCGCGAGTATTTGTTAAAGGAGATCGCTTGAAGGGTGACAAGTGAGTGAAGCATAGATTTTGGACATTGATTTTAAGCACGAAGTGGTCAAATTTTACCTCTTAAATCCATATTTTCTGGTGTAGACCCAATTTTTTTTTATACTTAATGGTCTATTGTACTAAATGTGATACTCTACACCTTTTGTAAATTATGAGTGTACCTTTCAATAAAAATATAGCTTGGTGGTTTAATTAATGTTAATCCGCATTTTTTGCATTACTTGCTTTTACGATAATCCCAAAACTCAGACGAATGTCCTATGATGCAAAAGCACAGCTTGGACAAGAAAAAGGTAGGAATATGAGTTAAGGGAATATTTAGAAGAAGGGCACGCTTTATCTGCATAAATGGAACTCATCAATTGAAAGAAAAACAGAAGATTGTTAGTTGTTCAGACATAAGTATTTTTATAGATCCCCGAAATTTTACGGAGACTGATTTGAATAAATTGGTTGAGTGGCAACTCCGTGGGTTTTTAATAAGAAATTAAAAATCCTCTGCGTATCTGGGCTGTTGTCTAGCTCGCAGCAATTAAAAAACAAGACATTCAATTTCCCTGGTTCCCCTTACCCTAATTTCCTTCCAACCAAAGCCATGCTAAACGCATCATAGAGTTGTCCCCTGGGCTTTGCCTACAACAGAAAAAAACGTTTCCCGAAATTTTACGGTATGTACCAAATTTCACTGCAAGGTTGTAGAGATGGGAGCTCTATTTGCTAGTTGTTTAATGATCGATTCCCCATTTATTATTACACGAATTGATCTGTTATATAAACCACACTCAATCCCTTCTAGGTGAGGGTCTAAACTGAAAGGCAGCATGCTACGCTAAGGCGTTTGAAATATCTAAAGCAACAATTTCATACTCATGGAAACAACGAGAGCTAATTGTGCAGCTGATGCGCAAACCTCCATTTATGAGTAGACCCATAGTAATACTGAGACGTCGGCGACTACCCCCCTAATTTTTACTCTTGTGATTGCTTGAAGATTCTGCAGCAATTAATCTCCCAGTAACTTTCTCCTAGTAGTATCTTCGTAACGAGAGCAAGAGAGATGGCACAGGTTGAGGCAGTACTCCAGCTAAGCTTCGCCTTCACTTAGCAGCGTTGGAAAAGTTCCCGTTTAAGGGAACGGCTTCGGCTCTGAAGTAGTGGAGGCAACGTCGTTCCCCACGAGTTCATCAGCACTCTTATTGTCTGGCATGTCTTTCACGAGTTCATAGACAGTCCACAATCATTGCACCATCTGCAATAGTGTCTCTGGTATTTCTTACTAGTTCCTGAAACCGCTTGCATGGGGTGAGAGAACAATTCACCCAATTCGAAACAACGATTGCAAGTGGACTTACAATTTAAAGTCGAGGCCGAACCACTGATATTTTCTCTGCAACCCCCAATGCCTTTTTATGGTATTTTGTTGTCAGCAGAAAACAACCAAGGATCGTTGTCGGTGGTATTCAAACCTGTGACCGCCGGATTGGTAAGTTGACACGTTATCATTTACTTCACCGACGACTTGTTTTTCTGTCGACGCACTGTCACGCATTTCGTCTGCACCCTCACCACATGCAATAGACAGAGAGCTTTTCGCCAAGCCGTTTAGTCCGTGTAATAATATACGGACTTATGCCTGATAACTTTGACATAAATGCCGGTGTACCTTAGGGTTCAATTCTTTCACCAATCTTATTTCTTCTATTTACAAATGACGTTTTGTCTTTCGAGACGAGCTCGGCACGAATCAGGGCACTACCTACCTTTTCTCGAAGCGCTTCGTCGTATTTTCGAACCCTAATATCTTCGGCCTGCATAATACTAGAGAGTTTAAATTCTCAGTATAAGATGTAGTTTGTAGACTACAGAAACGCACATTTCATTTGTCTAGCTTTTTTACTTTATATTTTATTAATAACTAAAATCCATCGACATCGTCATTGACTCAATCATGATCATAAAAACCTTCACTGACTAACTCATGATTATTAAAACTTCAAGGGTACTTTCTGAAGTCCTAGAAAGCTGAAATTTGGTATGCAGTCTAGAATTAGCACAGAAAAAAACGAAAAAAATTAAGGAATCTGTAACTTTCACCCTCCAACCACCAATAAAGGGGAGAGGGGATAGTTCACGCGCAAGAAATACAGGCCAAAAAAATAAAAAGAACTAGGGCCACTTACACAAATTAATCAATTCCCAACAAAAACATTTCATGTCAAGTAGGGTTTCAAGACTTACAAGTTCATAACACTTTCACTGTTAAAAAGTTATATTATGTAAAGCCAAGCCACAAGTCTACAAGGCCTAACTCTCCAAAACTAACCCTACATATTGGTCGAAAAGTATGGCTTAGCCGTTTCGCTGTCATCGCACCGATACTCCCATGGACTTATGGTTAGAAATTAAGTCATTGGTCTTTAAAATTGTATCATGCAGTAGTTCGATGAAATGGTCAAGCCATACTTTTTGACCATGATGCAGTGTTTGTAGAGTTAGGGCTTGTAGACTTAGGCTTTATAGAGTTAGGCGATCAGTAAATCACCAGTAACTACCAGTAGCCCAGTAAGAGCCAGTAACCACCAGTTTTCACCAGTAATAATAAGTAAAAAGTATTAAATACTAATTTATCGACCAATCCCGATGAAAAATCCATGAATTATTATTAAACTGAAGGCAAATTTTTATTACTTTACGAAAAGCAATTGTTCGTTCTTTATTCCATATACATAGAATTACGATAATCCTTAAAAAAACTAATTCAAGTATCTGTAATTGGCAATTGTGTAGCTTAAATGCGCGGTGACTCTTATACGAATTTTCCCAAATATTATGAAAGTTGAAGAATTTCATTTAAAACACATTTAGGGTTAACGTTTAATTGCAAATATTTTTGTTAAGTAAATGGATATAAAAATTAGTCTTCTGTTTAGTAATGCATGGATTTTCACATAGATATTTATGAATAATTGATATTTACTTCTTGTTGCTGGTAGGTTACTGATCTACTGGTACTTACTAGTGATTTACTGGCGTTGGCCAGTACCAATTTATTTACTGGTAATGGCAATTTTTAAGTACCCGTGCCTGTTATACAAATTTGCAAACACACAAACTGTTCCAGTCAGTTAAAGTGCTCAACATTGACTATGTCTTCCAAGTAATAGCTGTTTCATATGAAATGTAAGTAAATATTTATTGTACAACAACATTTATGGACATACAAAGTTATGTTGATCGCGATGATCTAGTTTTAAAGCTTTGTGAGTCTGATTGGGGCCGGCAAATGGCGGCTAATCTACCCTAACCTAAACTTATTTTGATATATAGGCACTCGTAAAAGGTCTAATACGAAATAAGTTGTTTTAAAAATTATGTATGATTGTTGGAATGTTTCAATTATAACAATGTTAATAAAACAAATTTGACCACTCACCTATAAAGTTTCAGGTTCTAAAACAGAAATAGTCGAATAAACACAACATTATCAATCACAAGGGTACTTTAGAATAACATACTGAATGTCAATGTACTTATAAAAGAGGTAAAACCATTCGTTAAATTATCTTGTTAAAGCACTTGTGAAATGACAAAAGCTATGCGGAAGTAGACTGATCGAGAATAACGGCACTATAAATAACGTCCCCTACCTTTGAAAAAACGTAACACAAGCCCACAAAGCAATAACGACTAAAATAAATAAATTTTTAATGTCTATCTTATGACAAATAGTTTTAAATAAACTATTTTTATAAATCAATTCGCTATGAAAATTGTAAATATAAAAGAAATTCCTTTAAAATCGCAATTTTTATTCGCAAATTCCATTTCAATGCATATTCAGCGCCACCTCGTATCCATTTACGTTAGCAAATTTTGACTTTTGATTTTGACATTAAAAAGTAGTGAAAAAACCATGGTGTAGCAAGTTGCGTTATTGTATTAAAATTGTTTCTGAATTATGGCTCAGAGGAGTATTTATACGTTTGTAAAGAAAATTTGTGTTTCCAGTTCAACAAAAAATTTCTTTCTTATAAATCGCACATACGGAAAATATATATTATCGAATCCAAATAAAATTTTAGTTCCAACTAGAAATTTTGCATCAGAAAGTAAGGTTAAGTTTTGTATAATATTTGTGCCGAAAATAATTATGTTTTTACACAAAATAAGGTAATGTCAAGCAAACAGATAATAAAGAAGGTTCTCCTCAAATATTATCAAAGTTATTTCCCCAAACTGCTCAACCAACTTCAGAAGAAATTGAAAAAGAGCGAAAACAACAGGAGGAAGACAGCCGAAAAGAAAAGGAAAATTCATGGAGGCGAATGAAAATTGGGTAAAGAGATTACATTTTTATCAATTTAATTGTTTTCTAGCAATGTATTTACAGTTTTGCTGTTTTTGGAGCATCGGCAGCATTTCTAGGTGCATGGGTAATATATGAATTTGGGTCACCCGAAACAGGACCAGACGGAAAAATTTTAGAAGATGAATTTAGCAATATGCCATTTATTCAGCAATACTTTAAACGGATGTGGAGGTCTCTTACATATTATCAAAAGGTATTTAGTTTTTCATTATTGTTAGCTCCAAACGGACAGATCCCTGGCAAGTAAGCTCAGGGAAATTACTCTGTTTTAATCTCTCTCTAAACAATTTTTTTCCCTGCTGCTTTCTTGTTCCACCACTTGTTTTTCCTGTACCGTCCCATCACTTTATGTACTTTTATTTACTACTAAACGGCGGGCGGAGTTAATAAAGGAACTAAATACCTGGCTTCCCTGCCAGGGATCCGTCCGCTTATCCACGTCCTTAATTTATTAAAACTTAATGACACTTTAGATGATCCAAGAGCCATCACGAGAAAAATTGCTGCCTGATCCACTTAAGCCGCCTTATGTGCAGCCACCCTATACGCTAGTACTTGAAATGAAAGACGTTCTTGTCCATCCTGATTGGACTTATCAGACTGGATGGCGGTTCAAGAAGAGGCCAGGCGTTGACCACTTCTTAGAACAATGTGCAAAACATTTCGAAATTGTAGTTTTTACAGCTGATCAAGGTATGACTGTGTTTCCTATTCTGGACGCCTTAGACCCCAATGGATACATCATGTATAGGCTTGTCCGTGATGCAACTCACTTTGTTGATGGCCACCACGTCAAAAATTTAGATAATTTGAATAGAGATTTAAATAAGGTAAATAATTGTTTTGAGTATTAATTTAAGTTTAACTTAAAATAAACTTTTTTAGGTTATCGTTATCGATTGGGATGCTAATTCAACAAAATTACATCCACTAAATACTTTTAATCTCTCTCGGTGGACTGGCAACGACGACGATACTGCTCTATACGATCTTGTTGCATTCCTCAAGAGTAAAATAATTGATTTGTTACTTTTACAGAAAAAGTTAATGAGAATATTTTGTATTTCAGCTGTTGCCACGGCAGAAGTAGACGATGTACGAGAAGTTTTAACATACTACAAGCAATTTGATGATCCCTTGCAACAGTTTAGAGAAAATCAAAGAAAACTTTTGGAACAAATGCAAGAAAAGGAGCGTGAGGAAAAGCAAAAGCAAAAACCTGTTGTTAAGAAGTGGACCCCAAGTTTTATGAGTCGTACAACGTAAAATTGTTTTGTTATATTTTGTTATGACTTGAAACTCTATTGTAATTATACAATTTTTTTTTTTATTTTAAAACCATTTATAAGAAAGTGTAAGCTCTTTTCATATGGCAGGAATTCTATCGTCAAAATTTTAGTTAAAACACAATAACATCAGTTATGGTTGTAAAATGTTTTACTCATCGCGCCTCTTCCATAAAGAATTATAACGAATAAAAAATATTAGGAAAGATTAATATTATTTTACTTTATTTAGTGTTTAAATGGTTTATGGGCATGCACAGATGTACCTTAGTTGGACTAATCGAAGACTGTGCGCAGCGATTAAATGAAAATCTGCAGCGAGTGTATAGGTGGTCAATATCTAATAAGCTATCTCTAAACCCATCCAAATCACATTGTATTGCCATTATAGACGAAACATTCACATATGCATCCTGCCACCAATCACCTTTAACAATTCCGTTATAAATTATGTCGATTCAGTAAAGAATTTGGGAGTTAAATTGAATTCGGAGTTCACGTGTTGTAGCCATAATCGTGAGCAACTCAGAAAAATCTATGGGTGCCTTAGGCAGTTACTAGCTAGTTTGGACGATTTGTCAATCCTCCTACGTCTCTAATAATCCCGCATTTTACCTATGGCAGCTTTATCTTTATGGATCGGGCTGCCTGCACACAAACTATTATTGAGCTTCACGGTATTGGCTAAAAATCTCAGCAACATCACTGCTAGCCTCTCGGCCTTCAAGCAGTATTTGATGATTTTAGCATGCTGAATCGAAAATTTGATGACCTGTTGGCCTCAGTAAAAAGTTCTGGAGCTAGCTATGACCTGCTGCTGGATAAGTCGCGAGATATCTCTTATAAGATAACTATTTTGTCTAGCTGTATTGAGGACATACATGGTGCAACTGTTCATTGTGCACCCTATGCTAATGCTGCCGCAAATCCTGTTCTTCCTATTGATGGTATTGGGAGTAATTTGAAGCTTGTCAAAAAGGATGTGGAATCGTTGTCATCGGCTGCGAAGGGCAATTCTGATCTCATTCAAACGATCTCGTCTGACGTGCAGTTCCTGCGTCGCAATTCTGATCGGCCTGCGGCTTTGGATGTCGTTAGTGTGCCTCTCGATACGGAGCGGGCCGATGGAGGAGCTAATGTGGCTTTGTGGAAGAATTCAGACGCTGAGTACTTCGTTTTCCGCCGTCACCGCCATCTTTCCGCTTCTGATGCTCCGGTAGAAGGTGGTGTTCTCTGCGCTGTCCGCCATGACATTCTTTGTATGTTCGTTGATGTTGCGGGATCTGATCCCCTAGAATTCATTTGTGTGGTTCTCAAGCTTCCTCATAAGAACGTATACATTGCGACGGTCTATATTCCACCTGAATCGCCCTCTGATTGTTATGAATTGATTTCTACTTGTGTCGAAGGACTGGCTGATTTGCTGCTTCCGTCAGATGATCTTATACTTCTTTGAGATTTTAATATGCCTTGGGTCGGCTGAGAGCGCTCCTCGGACAAGGATTGCCTTTTACCATCTCTTGCGGCTACTCCACAGTACATTTCATCTTTCACAAATTCCATTGCCTCTTGCGGTTTATCACAGGCCTGTGATGTGTTGAATGACTCAGGCAAGTTTCTGGATTTGGTGTTCTCATCTGACTGCACGAGTACTGTCGTGATGCACTGTCTCTCTCCCTTGGTTCCTGAGTCTCGTCATCATCCGGCACTGCATATCATTTAAAAGAGTCATGATATGAGGAAAATTAGAATGTAGCCAAAAAGGTCAGAGTTCAAATTTCGATGTTAGTCTGATTTAACGGGCCAATGAACAGAATTGTTGAGACTAAATTATCAGTCTTAATCGAATTTAAAAAATTTAAATCAAATTCTTACAGAAAAGCTGTAATTACGGCTTAATTCGTAAACACGTGGAAAAAGACCGACGTCCAACGTCACTACATTAAAGGGAACATCTGCGCTTTTGAATAATTTATGAATTAACCAAAGTAACAAATTTTATCTGTTGGCATCCATCTGCATCTCACGAAATCTTCAGTACGTTTACATTTGGCTCTCTGTCCCAAGACTTCAATCACATACCGAAGTGTAGACGCCGACAATAATTTGCTCCGTCATCATGGGTTTTCTCCTGCCTAACTTACACATTGGACGTCTTATAACTGACTCTAGGTACTGTCTATGCGCCCATGATAACCGTTACCGGCGTTTTCCACTTTTTCTAGCCATCGTTAAAGGATTTTTTTGCTGATCATGAAGCAATCTTGTCTTTACTTCGATACAAATGAAATCAAAGGAAACAAAAAGTCGGACAGCACCGCCAACACCATAAGCGGAGATTGAGAGAAACAAGAACAAAAAAATGAATTCAATCTTGGCCGGCTTTTGGCACGTTTGACAAATTGCTTTAATATCCTTCTCAAAACCTTTTCGGTATGGCCGCAAGACGGAGACGAAGGCGGCCAAAGGGAAATTGTGAAAATGAGGCAAAGACACTGGACAAAACGGCCGATCGACGAACTATCAATGTCTTGAGACAAACTTGAAAACTAAGGGGGTGCCTCGAGGGCTCGAGATGAAATCACTTGAAAAGCAACTTAAGAAGATTATTCGAAGGGACAATGGAAGGAGGTGGTGATCAGGCAGATGATACAACAAGAAGACGTAAAAACACACAAAACTCGCAAAAGATCATGTAAACAGAAAAACGGATCAGATAAAGCAGCTAAGACGGGTCCAACAGGACGTAGTCTGCAGAGATGTTGTCCAAAGAAATGTGCACGAGGTTGTCAGGAAGAAGCTCTGGCCAGGGAATGCGATCAGAGCCTTTAAGAGCTAAAACGACGACGAGTAAGAAAAATAAAACATTCTTTAAAACGATCATCGATCGGACAACCAAAGTACCCTGTGGTGTATCAAAAAGGGCCGATTGTATTTTTACGACATCGCGGCCATTAATCACATTCCGATGAAAATATTAGTGCAAAGGTACGAAACGGTCAGTCTTGCTGTTCATCCACCAACGCAAACGACATTATCGGTACAACTACAAGGGCAACCGCGGTGTATTAATATCCAATCTTGTTGTGATCTTCGATTCTGCTTCTTTACATTTGTCAATGCATCCGCGAGCAACAATTTCAGACGATGCCAATGAAATTGATTTGTCAGTAGGATCCGAGTACACCAGCCTCTGTTCGGGATACTGGAATTGCTGGTGCTGGGAAAGTTTTTTTGTTCTGAAGATGATGCGTGATATTGTAGTCAACAAACAAACAAAACTTTCTCTTCTTGATGCTATAGAAATGATATCGACAGCTTGGAATCGAGTCAGCCAACGTACGATTCAGAATTGTTTTAAGTATGCAGGACTAGCAGTAAAAGAAGAGACATCAGAACACCATCACGACGATTTTGATGAGGAAGACAACATTCCGTTAGCACAAAAGGGTACGGATTTATGGTGATGTATTAAACTCAGAGAATTGGGATGATTTTGTATGTGCAGACGCTGAGGTTACTACGGCGAAAGAGTTAACAGTAGAAGAAATTGCAGCAGAAGTACTGGAAGATAATTCGGGGCGCATTGGCAACGATTCCGAACCTGATTTTCAGCCACCAACAACAGCTGAAGTTTTAACTGCAGTGGAAACAATTAAAAGATTTGTCCAGTTTATTGGACACGATGAGGACTTGTTAAATGAGGTTTTTAATATTGAAAGGAAAATAGAAACTTCTTATGTCCTTCTTCTTATGTAAAAGACAAACAAAAATATGTGATATTTTTAAAACTTCGTAGATTTATATCTACGAGTAAGCCTAAAATACCTTTATTCTTAAAATAAGTGTGAATACGAAATTAAATTAATTATTCTTTTGTAACTTTATATGCTATATAAAAGTAAGACTCTAACCTAATGTTGTTTTCCTTCCCGATTTAAACGCAAATATCGAGTCCTTTTACAGCGACATCCGGTTATTACGTCGCAATGCTTTCGGTTTGGCTGTCGTTTAAAGTGAAAACTACTTTACCACCATAGAATAATTTAGAATAAAGAGATTTCCGACATTAGTATAAAAAAGCACACTTGTTATAAAAAAATTCATGTTGACAAACAATTTTGTTAATTTTAAATTTAAACTAAATTACCCAGTTTCCAGCGTTCCATTTTCGAACGACCGAAACAAGTAGAAGTGGGTAACCAGCTATCATCATTTTCTCAATCTGACACCGGTTATTTAAGACTGTTTCGGTTAAAGAGTTTTAAACGTGTTTTGAAAGGGTTTTTTTAGTTTATTGCGAGCTGAAGCGTTAAAATATCTTAAATTCGATACACTTCGGCGTATTTTAAAAGTATATCCAGTGCGGGAACACTAACAGTGGCAAGTGTCAAAATTGACAGCTATCCCATTTTGCCAGGAAAGGTAATGGCTGCCTTTGGGTAAATTTTTGAGTTGATTGAAGTTCTTGCGGATGTGTACAGGAACATAAATCTTTGATTTTAAAAATTTTTTTCTCCAGTAATTAGGTACGGGAATAAACGTTATTTTAAATTCGTTATATAATTAAGAATAAAATATGGACGGTGTACGGACAGTAGATTTGGAGTGCTCTCCAAGGACATACCAATTGGTGCAAGACAGTAAGTAAATGATTTGAAAAACTTTTATGTAAATAAACAAATTTTGTTTAAATACTCAGACCCTGAAATGATTGAGCAAATTTTGGGAGTACATCATCAGGTTGAGTTACAAACATCAGGAAATCTACTTTCAACTATAAAATGCGAAAATGACGATGACGACGGTGGTGAGTTTATTAAGCGCATGTAAAACGCAAAAAAAAAAGAAACAAAATATCGTTTTTAGGCTTAATAGAAACCGATTGCTATACTAAAATAATTTGGCATGAAACACCCGTTCGCCTTATGTTGACGCTCGTTAAAGAGCTTCGCAGTAAAGTCGGAAAAACGGCGAGACTAAAAACAATTAAAAGAATGTGGGAAATAGTTAAGACTCGAATGCAAGAGCAAGGATATGATTACACTTCAACACAAATTGAAAATAAATTTCGAGGAATGGAAAAGAAATTCAAAACAAATCAAAGTCTAAAAGCCAAGGGTATAAAGTACAAACCTTTTGAATACGAGAAGTAAACGCAAAACGTTAAACCAAGCATTCATTTAAAACAAAATTTATTTCAGAGAATTGGCAGACATATTAGAAGGGGAATCATCAATATTTTCCTCTCATGTAACTGGAGAACACACGTACACAATAAAACCAAAGCGAAGAAGGAAAAGGGTCGAAGAGACTCAAATGCATCGAGAAGGCTGCAATGTCGCAATCTCGATGGAGACAGAAAATTCAATGTTCTACGAATCGGAGTCTGGAAATCACACTTCTCACGAAGTTTCGGCTTCAACTTCATCGGCAAATAAAGATTGTCCTTGTACTTGTCCGAAGAAATCTGTAAAACTTGAAGATTTGTTAAACGAAATACAGCTAATGCGCCAATCAAAGGAACATTTTCACGAGCGCGTCATTAAAATGATGGACGAGGGCAACAAGAGAAGAGAAAAACTTTTACAAGAAAAGAATCAGATATATAAACAGATTTTGGAAACAATTAATAATGCAACGTAATAAAATTAAGTTTCTTTAAAATAAAATCGTTTTTTTTCTTCCATTAAAAAATGCAATTGGTGTATTGACACTTGCGCGGTAAGCAACAAGTGTTTCTTGGCAGTTGCAGTAGGGCAACTAGTTTCTTTAGGGTTCATGAAAGGTCTGTTCCCTGATCAGAATTTGGGATACCGCGGAATCCAGCATGTGCACGAAATTAGGTCTGTTCACGTACTTCAGCAGTTAAAAATTCCTGCATTTTCCTTCTTTATGTGGTGGGTGTACCGTTGTCAAAAGTACAAAAACATTTTTCTGAAAGTTCCTGAAAAATTAGAAGAGTATTTCCCTTCCATCGCGTTTCTTGTCAGGCAAAATTGCGGAGAAAAAATCGACGTCACATGTTCGCCTACTGCATGAAAGTACCCAAACTTTTTAGCTGGTGCATGATCGGGCATCTTTTCTTGAAAAAGTACAAACAGCTGTACGGTGTCTTTGTTTAGAAAGCGAGCTTAGGTTGAGTGATTGTTTCATTGTGAATTAGTTGCATAACATTATTAATAAAAGGCAATTTGATGATTAAAATTGATTAACAATTTATAATTAGAAGTACAGTTTAAGCACACGAAATGTTCCGTGAATTTTCTTGATTTTTACGAGTTTGCATGACGTTTTTTTGGTTTGTGGACACTTTCTCCCACTATATGAGTAAGTATTTACACTGAAAGTTTATGTACGAAAATCGGTGGAACAGACCTAATGCAATTGCGTAGCCTTCTCTAGATACAAGCCCGGTACCTGACACGAACAGCTGAGCATTGGTGGTGTAAACAAATGGAAACTTGCTTTAGTAAAAAATAGGAAACGGTTAGGGAATTCTTCATTTTCGCAGTATTTCTCGCAGGATTTTTAAAGTCTCAACTTGGAATTTACTTGACGTGAACCTACAAATGTTCTGAACATTGAGGTAACGATAAAAAATTTCTCATTTGCAATTTTCATGTGGTTTAATGGGAAGACGCTCTCTTGTGTTCGTTTTATTGAAGTATTGAGGCTTCACCATTTCTCTTTAGTTTTGGTTAAGACATGTGCATATTTATAGGTATGCAAAGATTGCTTAATCTGGTGGTCTTGGCAGGAAAGGAATTAAGGATGAGGGAAATGGGTTAGGAAGTTGAGTAAAGGAGCTGTTGATGTTCGCCCCGTTTGAAAGTTTCGGGCTCATATTTTTTTTTTTTTTTATACGATGTGGCCAAATCCTAGGGGACAACCCTTTGATGCGTTAGCATGGTTTTGGCCGGAAGGGAATTAGGGTAAGGGAAGTGAGGAAACTTGAGTCTTGTTTGCATTGCTGCGAGCTAGACAACAGCCCAGAGACGGAGTGGATTATTTTAATTTCTTAATAAAAGCTCGCGGTCATCTGGGCTCGAACCCGGGACCCACGGCATGTTGGTCTTGCCGCTCAACGCATTAATCCAAATCCGTCTCCAAAACGAAGGAAAAACAAATGATGGTGAACTGTTCCACATTCGTGTTGTTCTGCTTAGAAAAGGTTCCCGAAATTTGACGGTTCGTCCAAATTTGACCTGGAGAGTAAAGAATGGGAGCGACTTGTAGATTTTGTATCGAGCGTTGTCATGTGTCTACAAGGAATTAGGCTATTCGAACAATACCCATGGAAATAGCGATAGGAGAGTGAAAGATAACCGACATTGCGTCTATGCTCCAGAGAGTCAAGGACCTCAGAGATTGAGGAATCGCCAATAAGTTTAAAAGCCTTACGCCGGACTTTGTCTAACGCAGACAATGCTGTGTGCTCGGGCCCTGCCCAAATACGGGAATTATATGTAGATCAACGCTAAGTCAGATGGGGTGAAATATTTCTTACATCTCTCTAGAAAACGCAAGCATTTTATCGCACTTTTAGAGATTGCAAATATATGATCAGTCCAGCTAAGATTGCTGGATATCTGAATACCCAAGATGTGTAGGGAGGTCGAATTGGGTATATTCACTACATGGACTGAAATGGGTTGGGGGTGAACTGGGCGTTTTTTAAGAGATATTAAACAGCATTGAGTGTTGGATTCATTAAACGAAACATGATTTGCCCTGCCCCAAGCGAGGATCGTAGAAATGTCGTTGTTTAATGATGCAAACATGCGTTCTCGATTGACTTCTGTAGCATTTCCACGTGAATTAATTACAGAATCAAACGAGTACGCGAAATCATGGGTGCTATCGTCGGCGAAACTATGAATAGGATTGAAAGTAAGGGAAAAAAGATCATTAATAAAAAGAAGGGTTAAGGTTGGTGAAAGAACTGAACCCTGAGGTACACCAGCATTTATTTCGTAGGAATCAGATGTAACTCCGTCAATTACTAAACGGATTGAAAGATCTGACAAAAAACTCTCTATCCATTTAACGAGGGTAGGGTGCAGACCAAATGTTTGAATTTTGGCTAAAAGTTCAGCATGCCAGACTTTATCAAAAGCTTTTGAAATATCAAGAGCGATGATTTCGGACTCAGCAAAATTATGGAGACTCTGATTCCTTCAAGCACGGCAATCGTACTGGCAATCGTAAATAAGATGGTTATTTTCTAGATATTTCATCAACTGAGAGTTGGTGAGTGATTCAAAAACTTTACTGACCGAAGTTAGTGCAATTGGTCTGTAGTTAGACGGGTCGCGTGCCTCTTTTTTAAGTATCGGCTGGACATGAGCAAGTTTCCATGCACTTGGAACATTCCTGTTGATTATGACAGGTGAAAAAGTTTGCGCAGAGGTTTAGTCAAAGCAGAGGCGCAGCATTTTAAAACCAGGGGCGAGAAACCATCAGACCAAGTAGCTTTGGGCACCTCGAGTCTCGAAAGTACCCTAAAAACTTCCCGAGTGCGAAAGTGTAGTAGTGCACTGTGATGGAGATGGAAGTGGCTGCGATAAAGTAGGCAAGTACGAATTAGTAGTAAACAGTTTGGCCTTGTCCAATGAGTCAATAAAATCATTCTCATTAAGAGTAGTGGTGTTGACGAACAGGTGAAATTTTTCTTTACGGTTTTTACTAGAGTAGAAAATACCTTCCGTCTAGCGCTCTGGTCGAAATGAAACTTTGTCCGACTAATTACTGAATTGCAAATATTCCGCGCATCTCTATAGGTATGTCTCAATTCCTCTGAAGAACACAATTTATATGCCTGGCAGGCTGATTGCTTGTTTTAAGTGGCTCCGAAACAGTCGTAATTGAACCAATTGGTGTCAGTTGGTTTGATGTTTTTGAAGCTATGAGGAATAAAGCGATGCATTCCAAACCATAGGATGTTCAAGATATAATCGGTGCTTTTGTTAACGTCCCCCCAAAGAAAAGCAGTCACACCAATCCAGCTCTCTAAGATATTTATTAAGTCCCGCCCAATCAAGGTAGGAATTCTCAGCCAATTTGGCTGCCTCCAGGACAACCAACCGTTCCTCGGAACTTGCATCTAAATCCTCAGTCGCCAATTTGGAGGCTGGCGCGTGTGAGTAAACATTTTGTAAAACGGTTTTGGCATTCCCCTTCAACCGATTGAACACACACTTGTTAAATTCAACCTCTACACATTTTTACATTTTTGCGTACTTACAAGGCAACCAGGTTGTCTGAAAGCAAGCAATTTTATGAGAATTCCTACCTTTTGGTGGAATTTAGGTTAGTGGATGTCAAAGATGCGATTAAAGGACTCACTAAATAACTCGACGTGTCTTCCAGACAGGCTTGTAGTAGAAGAATGCCTGAGCCACTGTGTGTTGTGGACGTTGAAATCGCCAGCAAGAACGATTACAGAAAATGGAGATATTTCCTAAATCTTATCAATATCGGAAGACAGGTTATCGAAGGAACACACAGTGTCAGTCTCAAACATATTCGGGCGACGGTAAAAAAAGCAGAAGTGCATGATATGCCGATAGAGCTTAAATCTAATCCAGACATAATTAAATTCTGGATTAGTAGAAGAGCTTAGTGCCGCTATTCTCCCCTCTGAAGAGAGAAGAGCGGCACTAAGTGATATAAAGGAATGCGAATGCGATGAAGTGGCAGTAAACCAAAAAATTGTTACTGAATGTTGCAAAAATTAAATATGTTTTTTTGTTCAGTTCCAGTCTTAATTTGCCCAAAGCAAAACAAAACGTACACCGACACAAGGACTGACGAACAATACGAAATAGCCAGCAGCAGTGTTATGCCTGTGCTGAACTTTGATCTCAACGAAGGCAGCCAAATGCTCATTTAAACTCATTAAATGAAGCACCATTGTACTACATTGAATGTTAGATGGAAATAAAAGATATAAAATGGAACGGACACAACAGAATGTGCTTTAAATAGAACATAAAAGCCCTTCCCTTTGGCGAAGATGGCACTGGCACTTAATAACTAAAAATTTTATTTATGATTTTGCAACTGAATTTCATTTTTTTGGGGACCAAGACACGGCAGCACGTCCGTCCCGTAGTTCAACTCAAACCATGGTATAAAAATAAATGAAATAATGGCGAGACGTTTGGTTGTAAAACGGTCGAACTTTCACGTTTTCCGGGCCTGTTTCTAGAGTAGTTTGTGGCAATTGTTATACTTGTGTGGTAAGCAACAAGTGTTTCTTTAAGTTGCAGTTGGGCTACAAGTTTATTTAGAGTTCATCAAAGAATGTATTGCCTCGTTAGTCTAGTTCGGCAACCGACTTAGGTTATTCATTTTTTATAAAAAAACAAATACTTAAAAAATAAAATGTATTAAATAATTACATTAACTGTTGATTACTCGCTATTAACTCTTCGCATATTGCATCACGAGCCGCTTTACCCTCTGAATCAGATAAATCATCGTTTGAAATTTGATTATCCATTTCTTGATCTGTCTCCGTGGCATCGGGAGCATTATCAATGGCTACATTATGAGCTACGCAACACGCACGAATGAAATTACAAACCTTTTTTACACCTTTTAATTTACAACGATGTAATTCACCAAATCTTTCTCTTAATGCTTTGAAAGCCTCATCTATAACTGATTTACATTGTCTTAACTGACGATTATATAATTTCTGAGCAAATGTTAGACATTTATCCGAATATGGAGTCAGCAAATTTTTCATACAGGGATACTGTGAATCGCCCACTAGAAAATATCCTAAGAGTTAAGAAGATATTCATTATTTGTATTATAAAATTGTTAACATGCGATATACCATACCTTTGCAAAGCTTATCTAAATCGGAATAAATGAAAGAATTCTTAAAGATCGTACTCTCCTCGAAGGATCCCGGTAAACCAATAAAAACGTCTATAAATTTCCCTCGTTCATCACATATAGCTTGCAAGCATACGCATATTTGGCCTTCACTGTTTCTGTAATCCTCACTGTATTCGCCCTTTACTGATTCAATTGCAATACGCGTCACACCAATAGCACCTGGAAGGCAACACTATGTAAGCCACATATAAATCAAATTACGTCTGTTTTAGGTTTTCTAACTCTCAGTAAAACAGCACTTATTCTGTTAGATTCTTATTGTAGGTAAAACAATGAACTCAACGTATCACCTCTTAAGTTATAGTGAAAGTGTGTCTAAGTTCTGAAAGAATTTGGCAATATAAGTAGTCATTTTCTGAGAGTAAAGGAAAATTAATAAGAATAGCGTTAATCAGGATAGCTTCTGAATTGTTCCCTATAACGCCTTCAGTTACTATAAATATTAAAACAAAATAATTTTACCTATTATTCCACGAATTCCAAATTTGGTTTGAAAATGTTCAGTAATTTCTAATTTTCTTGTGTCGTCCGGCCAGACAATTATATCGTCAGCTAATTCACTTACGAAATTTGTAACCCTATTTAATATTCTACATACACTTGATAGTGACAAATCAAAGGCTCTGCTTATTTGGGACGTGGAGACTTTTTCGTCTCCCGCAAACCTCATGAAGACGGCAAGGTATTTTGCTGCCGAAAGTTTTTTATCAGGTCGTAGAAATGCATACATTTCACTGCATTGTAAACGTTTACGTAAATATTCAAATCCTTTACGATTTATTTTAAATTGTTCTTTAAATTCATCTTCAGTATATTTTAGTACGCTGTCATCTAAATATTTCTTATTTTTAGATCTTTGTTTTCGTGGTACCGTTATAGGAAGGAGTTTCCTCAGGATTTCTTCTTCATCCGAGCTTTCCATTAATGCATTCAGAAAATCGTCACCACTTGACTCTTCGTCCTCGTCGACCAACAGCATTATAAGATCTTTTAATGCTGTATACTCCATCGTTTTTACAATTTTAGTAAACTGCGGCTGAACGTTGTTTATCTAAACGTAAAACAATTGACAGCTTCCATGGGAATGAAAACAAATCAGCTGTTCGCTTAAAACGAACCGGAAGTTAGAGTACAAACGGAAATGGAATAAACATTTAAACAGATTTGAAAGGTAAGACAAATTTGTTGTTTTACTTATCTGTTTACTGAAGAAGGTATACCTTGCAACCCTATTGTTTATCCATTCACTTTTTGTCGGAAAATGAGTTTTGAAGATTGCCTCTATATTTGGGTTACCAGTTTTTGTGTCCCAGCAATCTTCTTCCTTAAATAGTCTCTTGATTGTATTTCCGTTACATGTTTGGTCCATCTTCTCATGTTAGGTTTGCATTCACCTTTCCTTCCACAGTTTATTCAAACGTAAACGTACAGCCGAGCTTAGTGCCACCTGTTTAACATAGAATTCCAGTGGAGTAATATTTAGAATAACCTCCAAGGCTCTTGTCGGTGATGACCTGTTATGCCTAAATAGCACATACGCTGGGCCTGGTCCATAATCTATCACCCGACTATCGTTCCATGTGTTATCATGGGTCTGATTACTCATGTGTATATCCATTTGTGCCTAGCCCTTAATTTCCCGTCCATCAGCACACCCAGAAATTTGGCTTCATTCTTTAAGGTTAATCTTGTGCTTCCGATGCACGGGGGAACTTTCTTTCTTAATTTATGTCTTTTAATGAAGCAGCAGAGTTCCGTTTTATTTGGGTTTATCTTCAGTCCACAATCTCTGACTTAGACGCCTTTCATAATTGGTGTCTTACAAACTTCCTCTAAATATTAGCAAGTGCACTACTATGTCGTTCTCTCGACAAAGGAATCCAGTGCACTTTGACTACACCTTAGACGGTGGCTCTCTAAACAGACTTGAAAAGACCAAAGATTTAGGGGTCGTGCTAAATACAACCTTTTCATTTGATGACGATATCAACACTATTGGAAACAAAGCTGATTTTGCTCTGGGCTTTGTCAAGCGATGGTCAAAGGTGTTTGATCACCCATATATAACTAAACTCCTTTATTTTACGTTCGTAAGATTTGTTTTTGAGTCTGCTTGTCCAGTGTGGTCTCCTTTTTATGAGATTCATATTAATCGCATTGAGGTCGTACAGCGTAGATTCGTAACATTTGCCGTTCGTGAACTTCCATGGATCGAGACTCTTCGGCTTTCTCCCTACGCTAACCGATTAAAGCTGATTTCATTGAAGTCCCTTGAAAATAGACGCGACAACTCCAGAATTGTTTTTGCCTTCGATTGCTTACAAGACGCAGTTGATTCCCCCGAACTGCTGGGGGCTCTGTATTAATTGATTGATGCTCACCCCATTAGCAACCAATTTTTTCTGCATATTGCGAACCATCGCACAAATTATGGTATGCACGAGCCTATTACATCTATTTCTCGTCTCTTTAATAATCATTTTAAGTTTATTGATTTCTACTTTGTTGATGATGACAATAATTTCCAGGATTTCCGAAAAACACCACACCAAATAGATAAGTTAAATAAGTGAGCAAAGTATAGAAACCAGGGACAAGCGACAGGTTTTTACAAAGCAAGCAGGGATACCATCAGGACCACACGAGAAACTATCAGCTAAACCAGAAATATGCTTTAGGACAGCATCTACGTTAAACCCTATGTCTTTGTTTTCAAGAGTAGTCGTAGCAAACCTCGTCAAATGAGTAAAATCATTAGCACTAGTATCACAGTGTGTACTCAAAACTGGGGTACTAAAAAATTCGCCAAATAGGTTGGCAGTCGTCAGAGGGTCGTCGGTCTCGACATCACCAATACTCAACACATACGGGAAGCCATCACAATTGCGCTTAGAATTTACGAACCTCCAGAACTGTTTAGACTCAACACGAAAAGTCGACTTAATTCTCTCCAAATAGTCAGAATAAGATATATCAAGTGCAGAGCAAAATTGGTTGCGTAACATGGAGTAAGCGAAGTAGTCAGCATTACTCCTTGAGGAACAAAACCGCTTCCAAGCTTTATTCTTTAGATTCTTTAAGTACTTCACGGAACTATTGAGCCGAGGCTGATATGAACGCGAACCACGAGACCTTGAAACAGGAAGAAAATTAGCAAAACAAAAAAAGAGAATCGTAAAATAATTTTACAGCGTTATCGATGTCACGCTCATTCAGAACATTCGTCCAATCACAGGCAAAAAGCCAATTGTTAAATTTAGAATAATCAGCTTTGCTAAAATAACAAAAATTACTTGAATCAGAATATGCCGCCAATACAGGATCAAAAATGATATGCAGTTCCGGATGATGAAACTCAGGAACCAAGGGAGATAGACAGTGCTTCACGACAGTACTCGAGCAGTCAGATGAGAACACCAAATTCAGAAATTTGCCCGAGTCATTCATCACGTCATAGGTCTGTGATAAAGCGCAAGCGGCAATGGAATCCGTAAAGGCCGGAACATACTTTGGGGCAGCCGAAAAAGATGGTAGTAGGTAATCCTTATCCAAGTAACGCTCCCAACCGACCCAAGGCATATTAAAATCTTCAAGGAGCATAAGGTCATCCGACGGCAGCAGCAAATCAGCCAGTTCTTCAACACAAGTGAACATCGACTCATAGTAATCAGAGGGCGATCCAGGTGGAATACATAGACCGTGGTAATGTAAACGTTTTTGTGTGGAAGCTTGAGAACCACACAAATGAATTCTAGGGGATCAGATCCCGCAACATTAACGACCATACAAGGAATGTCATCGCGCACAACACAGAGAACACCACCTCCTACCGGAGCATCAGGAGCGGAAAAGTGGCGGTCACGGCGGAAAACCAATAACTCAGAGGCAAAGAGCTCAGCGTCTGCAATTCTGATGTAGTAGCCAGTATTTGAAAAATCTTAATAAATAAATAAAACAAATCATATCCTACCTATTCGAAATATAAAATATTAACACAAAAGCAGATGTTAAAATGTATGATGCAATCTATTTTTCAAACTTTTAAGTTGCATACAGATCAGAAAGTGGTTTTCACAATTCTTCAATTGGAATTTTGAAATCCACATCCATACCAATAAGCAATCCATCGCTACAAATTTGTTTCAACATTGTAAGCTTTAATCGAATCCTTAATTTATCGTTTCTCTGAAATTTCAGAAAGTTTTCGTGCTGATTCAAAGTCCTTTAGTAATTTATGTTTATGGATTACTAGCTGGTTAAGAATGTGCTTCTGTCACAATCGTTATAGTGTTTGGAATTACTTTACAAACTCCGCATGTGTTTTCTTCTATTGTCACTGAGATAAGCACTGGTAAATATATGGATGATGACCAAGTCTTTTCAACTCGAGGAAACGGTTGTTTCTCAGGCTGCATTCCTTGTGTAGATGGTTTAGTCGGCATTGCTGTCTCTGGTACCACTTCAGATCTTGTAGGTTCCACGGGAACCTGCGGGAAAAATTGCCCTGGTAGCTTAACTTCCGGATTTTTTGATACCATTTTTAGTGCATTCTCGAGTTCACCGAGGAGTTCTTGTGCCATCTGTGAAAGATTCTGAAGGGCAATTCGAAAGTCTTCCGAAGACCATACTTGCTGAGATGATGAGTCTGTTTTTTCAAATAAATAATTATTGGTAATTGTCTGGAAATAATCTGCTTACCCCGATTCATTTTATAATTTTATCTCTTTAAAAAAAATGGCAGTCGTAATTTGGTTAAACTAAACAACTAAATCGCGAAAATTTTAAAACTCCCCAACTATCGATACAATGAAATAAAATTATTTTTAGAGTTTCAATAAAAAAACCTTCATCTTCAGACGGAACGAAAATTTTAAATAAGTGACGGATATTTCTCAGGTAACTAAACTATAACCTATGCCAATTATGTTGAATGTTTTTAAAATCTCTTCATTTTGTGGATTTTAGCAACTTAGTAAAGTAGTAGTTTGTTAATATCTGCATAAGAAAGAAAAATAACACTTAGGAGCTACTACCTGAAGGTGTTTACCAGTGTTGTTAATATTGGTAGGGTCGGTACCGAATGCAGTAACAGAACAAAAAAATCTAAACCTGAAGAAGATACTATTCTAGTCCCACGAAAATTTTAAAACATTTCTGAAACAGATAGAGTAAAAGACAAAGAAATAAACATAAGGTCGTTGAGAAAAAGATCGGCCATGAAATTTGATCCGCGATAAAACCTAGTTAGTCTAGGAAACACCGTCTATGAAAGATAAAATATAAGCAGTTTGATGATTTGCTAATTTATTTTTACTTTCTACTCGGTTGGTTAGTTTGCAAGATGGGGGGGGGGGGGGATATTTGTCTTCCTTACACTGAGGCCTTTAGAGGCCCGTTGTACGCCACCTGCTCGGCAGCGTACCCGAAAGTCCACTGTCGAGTCTACTGATCCCCGTAACGAATTGGATAATTCGATTATACCCCGATTTCTTAACTTCTGTTAAATCTTCGCAGTAGCATGTTCCTAAGATTCTAAATCTTTTTTGCGTTAGCACTGGGCATTGACCGAGAACGTGCAGTACGGTCTCGTCTTCTTTCCCGCATCTCCTGCATAGACTGGAGTTGACCCCACTCATTTTTATAGCATGAGCCCTTAGTCTTGCATGTCCAGTGGGTTACTAAAAATTTGTATCCATTTGTTGTAAAATATATTTTTAATTTTCAATTTTTACCAAAACAAAATGTGAAATGCAAAGTCCCAAAGTTTGCAGTTTAATAGTCTTTGAGATTGCTGACGCGCATTGCTAAGGTGGAAATTTTTTTAGGTTATGTTTACCTATGTACCATGTTCATACTTTAAGATATGTTTTTTTGCAAAAATACATTATGTGCTCTTTTAAATGGTGAAATCCCTTTTTAAATCGGCTCACGCAATCACGAGATATAAGCCTGCAAATCATATGCAAATTTCTATGGTCTCAAGGTTGATTCCCCCCTTAAGGTGAGGAAAGTTTCCAGGCCAATCTTCCCAATCTGTTGAAAAAATCGATTTTGCCAACGTCACACTCGCCTTTGCCGTAGGTGCTCTTGCTCCATCTTGCATAAATATGACCAAATTTTTATCTAGAAACTGTCTCCTGTCATCCAGATATTCTGTGTAACAAGGTAAAATGCTGTTTCGATAATAGGATCCATCGCCGGTTGTGTTTTGCTCAACAACATGAAGGCTCGAATTCCACATAAGCTGATTCCTCCTGCAATCATTAAGTTAAGTTAAGTCTATCTCTGACAATCTTTTCAATAAAAAGCGGCTTTACTGGTCTAACGTAGGCGTGTCTTTGCCAATTCGTCGATTTAATGTACCGTTGATTTAGACGTTCTTTTCCGCCGTTGTTGGTAATTTTCAGATTGATTAATCTTTTTGGTCGCTGTCCTTGTTGCAATGGCATTAGACCAGAATTCCTATTTTTCTACAACCCTTTTGTCACAAGCCTTTCATCTCTAGCTCGTCTGTTCTATGAGCTTGTTGATATTTTGCGTTTAGGCAATCCATTATCAAAAGAGATGGAATTTGCAATTTCTCCAGTTCACAGCAAATTTAGATGTCCCTTTTTTGTGATTGAAATTTGTGGCATAAACAATATATTTTGCGCCAGATAAATTAACTCGCGTACTTTACCGGGAGAAAACATACAAATTTCTGGCTGTGCTGATGGACGGGAAATTAAGGGCTAGGCACAAATGGATATACACATGAGTAATCAGACCCATGATAACACATGGAACGATAGTCGGTTGGTAGATTATGAATCAGACCCAGCGTATGTGCTGTTTAGGCATAACAGGTCATCACCGACAAGAGCCTTGGAGGTTATTCTAAATATTACTCCACTGGAATTCTATGTTAAACAGGTGGCACTAAGCTCGGCTGTACGTTTACGTTTGAATAAACTGTGGAAGGAAAGGGGAATGCAAACCTAACATGAGAAGATGGACCAAACATGTAACGGAAATACAATCAAGAGACTATTTAAGGAGGAAGATTGCTGTGACACAAAAACTGGTAATCCAAATATAGAGGCAATCTTCAAAACTCATTTTCCGACAAAAAGTGAATGGATCAACTTTAGGGTGATCCAAGAAAACACTAGCGATTTACACAGACAGCTCAAAATGCGAGCGTGGCTATGGCTTTGGAATATCGTGCGAGGAACTAAACCTGGATTTATGGGGAGGGGTAAACGACTCCTCTTCGGTTTTTCAATGTGAAATTTCAGCGATAGAAATAGGAGCTAAACAGCTAATAGAACGAGAAAAAAGATCCGGCAGGATTGCAATATGCACGGATAGTCAGGCGTCTATCAAATCTTTAGCTAATGCCGAGGTAAAATCTAAAATGATAGAGGGATGTAAACAGACCCTAACGAAGTTAGGGAGACAAGACGATGTCACCCTAATCTACGTGCCGGGGCACTATGACATGCCAGGAAATGAAAAGCAAATAAGTTTGCGCATAGAGACGCAAATGAGAACACTCCAATAATGCTCAACCTGAGCATACCCATTCATGAAATCAAAAAAGAAATCATGGAATAGGTAACGAGGTGGCACAAAGGAAACTGGGAGGGATCCGACATCGCCAGATATACAAAGGCGTTTTGGGGACCTCTAAATGCACATGAATCTAAAAAGATCATTAAGGTTAACAAACCCAAACTGAAACTTTTTGTTGGCCTTATGATAGGACATACAAGACTAAGGGCTCATGCCATAAAAATGGGAAGGGAAAACACTAGTCTATACAGGGGATGTGGGGAAGAAGACACCGTATTACACGTTCTCGGCAAAAATGGTCTAGAATCTTAGGAACTTAACTACTGCGAAGATTTAGCAGAAGTTAAGAAATCGTGTTATAATTGAATTATCCAATTCGTTACGGGGATTAATTGGCTCGACAGTGGACTTTTGGATACGCTGCCGAGTAGGGGGTGTACAACGGGCCACTAAAGGCCTCAGTGCAAGGAAGACAAGAATTTTTTCCCCTCGAAACTAACCAACCAAGTCAGAGTTTAATAGTGCACAGTCATTCACACTTGAAATAACGCAGAAAATTTTGGCTTATCAGCGTAATATAGAATTCTCGAATTAGGGAGAACTATAAGGATACATCATTGAGTTAAATGATAAAAAGCATTGGTCCTAGATGACTACCTTGAGGAACACCGGAGGTGGTACACATATCATTAGAAAGTTCACCTCGAAATAGAACACGTTGCTTGCGATCAGGCAGATAGGAACGAATCCAATTAACGAAAATTGATGGAACCCTAGAAAAGATAACTTACGAAGAAGAACACTGCGGTTAATTCTGTTAAAAGCCTTGCTTAAATCCGTGAAAATGTAGTCGACTTGCTTGCAAGCTTCAATGGCAGATATACAGCAATTAGAGAATTCCAGCAAATTAGTTGGAGTAGATCTACCGTTCAAGAAGCCATACTGAAAGGAACCCAGAAAAGGTTTGTTTCAAGGGGACTTACAGGACAACAATGACGAAATGACGCTTATTGAAATAGACGGGAAGACCTTTTGTTTTTTTTAAAGTCTTAATTGCGGTTCCTCAGCAAACGTCCCAGCATCTTCTAAGATTTATGAATTTTCCTGATCTACGTTTAGTTAGAACAGGTTGGATTATAGTCGTATTAAGAATGGTAATAAGATAAATATATATCTTGCCATTTGCAGTTCAAAATTTTTAATAATTTGAAAACAAAATCTTTAAATTTTCCAATGAAGTAATAATTGTTTTCCATAACCTTAATATAATTTTTGAGTTGCGAGGTCAGATTACATATGAAGAAGAAGAAATAAATTGACATTTAGCGGAGCGCTATTTAAGCGCACAAATAAAAACATTCGCTGATAAGATGTAAGCTCTGTAAGGGAAAATAGTCCATTCTTTGGTTAATTACTGTGCATTGTATTGCCAAGATTATATTAAAAAATGTCAGAACGAAATAATGATGACTATGAAGAGCAAGAAACATACGTTTACGTTGATTTTGGTACTGGACTTTCACCAGATGAATTGGATAATCCCAATTTGGATATAAAGATAATTGGGATCGAAACCGAAGCCCCAATTGCAGAAATAAACGGAAAACTTTTCAAAGGTAAATTATGGGAAAATAGAATAAAGGTAATATATATAATAGGTGTGTGAAATTTTCAGGTACTTATCAATTTAGTATTGGTACAAACGTATTTTTTGAAAGAGATAAAGACCATGCACCACTTGATCCTCTTTATGATCTAAATCCTGCCGAAATGTACAAAATATTTGCAAAAACTACTAAGAATCTTAAAATGAAACGATTATTTGTTGAAAGCAAAAGTACTGATACTGATAATCTAAAAGAGGGCGGTGTAGAAGAAGTACGATCTCGTTTGGAGGTGAATATGAGTTATGGTGAAGCTCTTAATTTACTTTTGCCTCCCGGAGTGCAACCACCTAGAACCATTGATAACAATGATAATGAAATGGGAGAAAGTTGTGATAATTCAAGTGGAAATGAGGGTAACGATCCAGATTATGTTCCAAATGATTAATAAAAGAAAATATTTTGTACCTTTGAATTTTATTGAATATCACAAAAAATTGACATTCAATAATTAATTGTTTTGCACAATCGCTTTAATAAAATTAGTGTTTTTAATTTTGTCTTGCTAATTATACATCCTTACAATCTAACAGTTTTATTTATCTTAAATTTAGATGTTTGTGTTGTGTGTGCGAAAATCCTTTGTTGACGAAACCAACAAGAATTTGTAAAACACCAAATTTTTTGCATAACCCCGAATCCGTTAAGATATCTTGGATAGAAAAATGTTGAGTTTTCAAGTGCTATTAAGGATAGATAGATAGATAGATTAATTTATTATCAAAAATTTGCCATATAAAAACATACTTTTAGAACTTTTCGTTAACATGGTCTATAACTAGTTTCTTAAAAAGTTTTCTCCCTGGAGCATTCAAAAATGACCGTTTTTCCCAATTTCTTTTTTTTAGGAACGGAAAAGGTATTGACAGGTGGTTTTTTGGAATGAAGTAAGCATCGATTATATTATGTTATTATATTTTTAATTTTCGTAAAAAAATCCTTAGAGTATATAACTATAAGGAGAGGCCCTAAAGCCAAAAAACCTCGGCACTTTTCTTGATGTAGTTGAATCTTTGAGTTGTGTTTATTTTCGCCATGGCAGTAGTAAAACAGCGACATTTCTAGAGGTGGGCCAAAATAAATTGGAAATTAGAGCGTAATCGCATTTTACAATTGCCTCAAGGAATTGCGAATGATTTTCTTTTTTTAGCGAATATATATCACAAAATTAAATAAGAACTTTAAACATTTTAATCACGAAATTAAGTTTTTAGTATCCCTTTATAAAAGCTAAATCACGAGCCACTGGTTTAGCTAAGGAGAAGTAAAAAATTCGATCTCAGAAAATGTAAACAAACTAAGAACGCCAAGAACACTTCACTTTTCTTGACGCTCCGTTGCTGTTCTTAGCGTGTCAATGCAATTATATCAAGCTTAAGAACTAACAAAACATTATTTTAATCCAAAACTTCCCTGAAAAACGTAATTCAACGTGTACAACGCCGATTGTTTGCACAACACAAAACCGCGCCTTCATTTCAACATTATTACCGATCAGCTCTCCGTTTCTGGTCTCTTTCAAGTAAGTGGAGTCACAAACTTTCTGGACAGACAATTAGACTTAATCTTTTGCTCAGACCCAGTCAACTCGGCTGTCGCGGAAAGCAACCATCTCCTCTCCTCTCTAGATCGTCACCATCCTCCCCTGCTCCTTGTTTTCTCCTACGAACACCCTCATACTCTTTCGAGCTCCGAGTCTTCTCTTTCCTTCAATTTTCGTAAAGGGGACTTAGACAAATTAAACCACTTGCTCCTCAACTCTAATATTGGCGATATCCCTCAACATCTCCCAATTGACGTTGCTTTAGAGTCATTCTATTAAAAAATACACGCTTGTCTTACACAATCTATCCCC
Organism: Leptarthrus brevirostris; assembly: GCA_964036015.1. Taxonomy (NCBI): domain Eukaryota; kingdom Metazoa; phylum Arthropoda; class Insecta; order Diptera; family Asilidae; genus Leptarthrus; species Leptarthrus brevirostris. Next base: position 15,100,466 of record OZ038374.1, read on the forward strand.
CTTTTTCCTCGTAAAAACTACTCTTCATCCCCCGTATGGTACGACAAAGAATTACACTCTCTCCGCAACAGGAGAAATAAACGTTGGCAAACTTTTCTTCTATCCCAGACCGAGTCTGACTATTCTTCCTATCTGCTTATACCTCTTTTTCTGAACGTTGTGATATCGTCTACTATGAGTACCTCCAACGGATGGAAACTAGCCTCATATCCGACCCCAAGCGTTTTTTTAACTTTATTAATTCCAAGAAGAAATCCAATGGTTACCCTTCCACCCTAAAGCTCGAGAATACCTCTTTGTCTGATCCTAAGGTTATCGCCAACCTCTTTGCACACTTCTTCAGTAAATCTTTCAGCGACAATTCCCTACAACCTGACCTTAACTACTTTTCATTCTTGGACAAATGCACTCAAACGTCGTTTACGTCTTTCGACCCTGATCTCGAACTGATCGCCGCCAGTATCAACGGGCTTGAGGACGACTTCAACCCAGGTCCTGATGGCATTCCGGGCATCGTTCTGAAAAAGTGTACCATGCATCTAATTCAACCCCTTACCTTGCTTTTCCGCCTCTCGGGGTTTTCCCTCATTTATGGAAAAACTCGTATATTATTTCCATCTTCAAAAAAGGTTGCAAGAACGATGTGTCCAACTACAGACCCATCGCTAAATTATCATCCATACCTAAACTATTCGAAAAATTGGTCTATGATTCTATGTTCTTCCACTGTAAGTCTATCTTCTCCCTCTGCCAGCAAGGCTTCCTCAAAGGAAGATCTACAACCACCAGCCTTACTGACTTCGTCTCCAAAACACTATGTGCCCTGGAAAACGGTAAAGATGTTGATGTTGGGTGCTTTCGTTAATGCATATTTGCGTGCGCAAATATGCGCAAATGCAAGAAATTTGCTTTCGTGACATTTGCAACAAGCCATTTTGCGCCTGTATGCATGCATGCATTAGTGAACTTCTTTGGCCATAATTACAAATGGTATTAATTATTTGTACAATTAGTTAAATTACAGTACCCATTTTAATATGAACTAAATACTAGTAAATAAAAGCAGAACCGGCGTTGGCTTTCCTAAAATTTAATTCTTCTTCTTAAACATAAGAGCCGCACGCAGTTAAAAATGTATGCAGAAATTGCGCTCATTTGCTTCGCACGTTTGAACTAATGAACCTTGTGCAAACGCATGTTTTGATTTCTTGCTTTAATGAACTTTATGCAAAAGCAAATATGCGCAAACATGCATTAATGAAAGTACCCGTTATCGCCACCGATTTTAGTAAAGCCTTCGACAAGATCTCCCATAATGTTATCTTGTTCAACCTTGATCGCCTAGGCTTCCCCTCCCGATTCAACTCCTGGATTCAATCCTACCTCAACAACCGTCGGTACAATGTTTATTTCAGCTCATCCATTTCTAACCCTATTGTCGCTCGTTCCGGCGTCCCCCCCGCCAGCCACCTCGGTCCATTAATTTTCATCCTTACAATAAATGATGTTGAATGTGTCATCAATCACTCAGAGCTGTCCATTTATGCTGATGACATGAAAATAATTAAACATATCTCCTCCACAACCGACTCTCTTCTCCTGAAAAAAGATGATTCCTTCACCACATTTTGCATGAAAAACTTTCTTGAACTCAATGTCTCCAAATGCCAGACCATTTCCTATTCCCGCAAGCGTCTTACTACCACCCCGAGAGTCTACATGCTAACCGACGTACAAGTCCCTATCGTTACCTCTTTGTGTGACCTCGTGAACTCAATTTCTGTTCCCACATTGACAGCATAATTAACAGAGCTAACTCCGCGCTAGGGTTTGTGAAGCGCTGGTCCAGAGAGTTCTCCAATCCTTATGTTTCCAAATCTCTCTATATCTCCTTCGTTAGACCTCTCCTTGAATATGCCAGCCAGGTATGGTCACCTACACAAACAACCCACATTAACAGGATTGATTCGGTCCAGCCTAGGTTCATTCGCTTCGCTCTACGTGATCTTCCGTGGGTAGACAGATACAACCTTCCACCTTATGAGAACCGTCTGAAACTGATAGACTTACAACCTTTAAGTAAACGTCGTGATGTTTCCGACATTCTCACGACATCTTCCGACATTTATCAGCTATTAAGTGATGCCATAGACTGCCCTTCAATCCTGCAATCTTTACCGATCTATACCAATCCCCGCAACCTTAGGTCCACTCCCCTTTTCCGACTAGACCGCCATTGCACAAACTACGGTCAAAGTGAGCCAATTACCAGGATGATACGAAAAGTCAACGACCTTTCCTCTTTTGACTTCCATCTGAGTAAATCATCCCTCCACAAAGCCTTATATCTATGTATTTATTTATTATTAATTATCATTTATTATAGTCTGTAGAATTAGTATTAAGTTATAGCTTGTATTTTGTATTTTTATTTTGTATTTTTTATGCAATAGCTTGTATTAAGCTTAAATAAATAAAAAATTATCGATGACATATGAAAATCATGCGCATTAACTAATAAATTCATAAATCCATTCCATCCTGGGAATTTATTATCATTTTTGAATTTCAAATACGTCCAAAGAATATTCAATTGTCCATTTCTAGTAAATGTCTTAATGATCGGTTCAACGTCTGATAATTTGATTATTATATTTGCAAAACCTGCACCTGCAGACGCTGGATATATTTGAAGAGGTATTTTAAAAAAAATCAGATTCAGGTGGAAGGGTCTTTAAATATCTGATAGGTTGTCGAGATTGTAAACCATCACTTGGTATACACCACGCCACGTTTGACTACCTGCTCAAGGTCCCTAGGACCCTTCAAATAAACTGAAATGTTGGAAAGATGTTCGTCTTTAACTATTTAAGTAAAATTTAACTTATAACTAAAGAAAAATATGATTTCAAACAAAATATTATGCTCCAATATTAATTTTTCATATTTTTTTGTTTAAACAATGAAAAAATTAATTGCACAATATAATATTGGTAGAAGTTGCAATTTAGAGTATAAAAAACAAAATCCCGTTGGTTACATGTAAATTCATTCAGTCCCCGAGAGATCCGAGGTCAAAACCCCCGGGCGCTCCACTATATTGTAATTTTATATTTACATGTTAAGTAATCAGTAAATAAATGTAACTTCTAGCATCTTCTTCTTGTTTTTAATGAATTTGCATGAAATTCGTTCCTTCACTTTTGCAATATTAACCAAATTCTTTCCACACAATTGATAACTTAATGCTTCATTTCATGATCGAGTCACTTTAAAAGCTGCAGTTGATAGTATTTAATGAACTTTAGGATGATTATAAGTGTAGTGAAGCCAAAATGATGTAGTGTGTTTGCGACAAGTACTAACAGGTAAAACAAAAATCAAACACATTCCGAATTTAAAAGATTTAATTGAAAATATTTTTAGAAAATTGATTTTTATATGAAACATTTTAATAAATATTTAAATTTTGAAAACTTTTTGAAAAATCATATTTACACAAGTCTATCCGGCGATATGATTTAATTTCAGAATAAATAAAAGCACACGTTCTCTATTCGTATTCGAAATACAATTTTTTTTTTGTTATAATCACGTTTTTATTTCAATTCTTATGAATATTATAAAAAAAAACTCGCTAACAAATATTTTAACGCGCCTTAATTCACATTAACTTAGAACCGTGCCATGAGCTTGCATTAAAACATGACATCAATTCTCTTAGCAGAAAGTTCTTATTTTATCTTTTGGCATCGATATAAATATGGAAAATGTAATTAATACTTAATACTAGTACTGATATTATATAATTATTTTCGCGTAAACCTTAGCTAGCATTAATGAAAAATTATCACTTGCTGATTATTTTCAATTTTCTTTTTATTAATGCGTTAATAGGTACTTTTTAAGTTATCCGCATTTTGAAAGGGTAAAGGGGAGGGGGGGGGGAGGGGATTCCTAACACTTAATTAAACAAATTCCCGAAATTATAATAAACATGAAAAAAGCATGATTTTATTTACAAATAAAAAAGGGGAATGAGTTGGTATGAACAAGAAAAATGTAAAACTAACTTGTCGTATAGGGAATTTTTGGAATACAAGTGAGGCATATAAATATCTTTATCATAAATGCAAAAGGAATGATTGATATACATAATACACAGTAATTAAGTTAATTATTAATAATAAATGCTTTCCGAAAGACAGCATATATATATATAAAGGGGAAAATATGTACAAGTCTTCAGGAATGGAAAGAAATAGTTTTTTTGACCTCTTCCAGCCTTACAGAGAAATGGTAAAAATTATAAACGATTTAGTCCTTACGATGTACGTATAGCATAAATAGCAAACTGATATTTAGTACAGCAAATCAGCTTTATCTGCACCCTCACTATATGCAACCGTAAGATCATCAGTGGCAGGTTTTAAGTACGGCAAGCTGTCGGGCTGGTTGATATTTCCATTTTGCAAAGGATCAAATATATCTGATGATTCGTTTATTGACATTTGCATATCACAGTTTGATGATGTTCCATTGGCATTCAGTACACTGTGCTCTGGTAGCGTTTCCGGTGGTGTTGATGTTGGTGCACGTGTAACTCCCAGTTCAAAATTTGTGTCAAGTGGAGCTTTGACTGGTGTATAACTACTTAGGGGAGCGGAGCCTAAAATAAAAATATATTTTTAGCATTTACATTAAAACATGGTAAATATGCAAGTGTAAGTGATGTTGAAGCGTTTTAGGAAGGGCTATTTCCTAACATTAATTTGCAGATTAAAATTATAGTGGCTCTCTTCTATGAATGTTCTACGGCAATGCACTTTTTTACGGGTTGTGTATTAAAAAAAACAGAAAACAATTTATACATGCTTGTGTAACTGAAGAGCCATGAGCTGTGACCTCAATAAATGTTCACCTCTATACAGATTCTACTTAAATTTATTTTTGTTTTAAATCGTTAGTCCTGTCAAATATAAATTGTCTGTTCCATGATAGCAATCCTTTTCTGCATGATCTTTACTACGAAGATTTTTGCTCCTTTGCAGATAATGAGATATTTATTTTAAATTAATTAGTAAAGAGCAAAAATGCGCTCTACGGTTTAAAAGGGGATTTGTATTTAAACAATCGAAAGGAGTAAAAAAATTCGGTTAAAGCGTTGTCTACAAATAGAAAATATCAATTTGATAACTCTCCAGACCATTATTCCTTGGCTAATGGTGATATATAGAAGCTGCCTACTCCACTCTTATATCCCCAAGGCAGCCAAAACGGACACATAACCGCCGGGGACTTCAGACCTAATAGCCTTTCCTCGTTTCTCTTAAAAACGCTGGAGAAACTCCTCGACGTGTACCTACGCGATCATACCCTGCTAACAGAGGTAAGCAGCAGCAGGAAAAACGGTCGAAAGCGCACTACACGAAGTAGTAAGCACTACCGAAAAATCGCTTAATTACACAGAATTTACTCTAGGTATATTCCTCGACATTGAAGGGGCCTTCAATAATGTCAAGACTGTAGCAATACACGATGCTCTGAAATCCCACGGCATCGATAGACTCGTATGCCATTGGATTGACGCAACGATGGGAAGTCGTCAGATCCTCATAAAATTAGACAACTATGTCAGTGTCAGAGCCGTATGCAGAGAAACTCCGCAAGGAGATGTATTGTTACCATTACTCTGTTTCTTATTAGTTAATAAAATCCTGGGCTCGCTTAAAGATGAGGGGTTAAAGGTGGTGGCTTATGAAGATGACCTGGTGGTATTGGTCTCAGGAAAGCTCCTAAGCACCATGGTCTGAGTAGAATCCAAAGGTGGGCAGTCACCTGCGACTTATCGGTCAATCCGCAGAAGACGGAAGCAGTTCTCTTCACAAGGAAGAGAGTGATTGAATCCTTCCAACCTCCCAAATTGGGCGGCGGTAGTAGCGATGAGGAATGTTGACATCGATGCCTGCACATCGATAGTCGATAATAATCGAGTTCAAAACATCGATGTTCTTCAATATTGATGTTATATAGAAGGGGTTTATATATTGGCCGCCAATGGCGTAAAGGCAAAATAGCTTAATGTTTGTCTTTTATGTATCCAAAGCCCAGATGGCAACCCTATGATGCGTTTTTAGCATAACTATCGCCGGAATGGAATGAGTTAGATTGAACACCTTATTTTTGTATTGCTGCGAGCTAGACAACAGCCCAGAGACGAAGTGGATTTTTTTTTATGAAAGAAAAACCTGTAAGCAGGTTTAGTTTTGCACTTGAATCCAACTTTTCCTACACTGGAAACTCTATGATTTTCCCGCCCTATAATGAGTGCGATAAGAACGATGTAACTAACTATTATACTGTGTGCAATCTGTCTTTGAGGCAATTATATTGGGTTCGCTGACATTTCTCTTGTAAAAAATTTCTAGGAGCCTTCAAACCTGGTTTTTTTAGTTAAGTCTACAACTGCCAATTTATTACAGTTTTCTAGACATTGCTTATGTGATTTTAAAATGGGTAAACAAGTCGACTGTGTCTACATATACAGATTTTAGTTAGGCATTTGATGACTGCCGTAGCCGGTTACAAGCCCTGTTGAGAAAGGAGGATAGAAACCCGCGCGCCAGCCAGAAGACCTCGGCTTACATAGTACCTACGCGTTATACAAATACACTCTCGGTGACTCCCTGTACGCCTTAAGGAGCAGCCCTCCTTCTGGGATGGGATAGGTAGGTTTGTAACCCGCTTATTTAAAAAAAAAATCAACTTACACATGAAACGTCTCGTACGCCTGTGTAATAGACGACCTATACCCTACAAGGGGTTAAAGGAACCAGGGAGATTTTATTGTTAGCATTAGGTTGTCCGATTCCTTTTTTGAATTGGGTTAGTTCCTACCCGTCTCACGGTACACAGCATGTTTTTTTCCGCTGTGTGTTATCTGATTTCATTCATAATGGAGTGCCACAGGATAGCCATTTAGTACCATTATTATTTAACATTTACATTAATGGCTTACTGCTATTTTAGCCTCACAAAAACATCTTATGCTATATTAACGATTAAAGATTAGAAAGGATGCAAGAACTTATAGACGATGTGTACGAATTTCCTGATTGGGACGAAATTAGACTAGGGAATTCAGGTCATACCCATAGTTATAGTTAAAGTGACGAACTGCGGTGATATGCAGATCCCGTGAATCGATAGAATTGAAGTATTGTCAAATAAGAGACTTGAGAACTCAGCAATAATTAAGCATTTTAGAATACCGTCCCCGCATTGGAATTAATTGTTTAAACTGAAACTTTGTAAGGACTCGGAGAAAAAAACAAAAAATTGGATTTGTGTGTATCGCTAAGTTCCATTTCGATAATTTTTTTTATATATATAAGGAATAATTGGACCGAATATTATTAGTGAATTTATCTGGATGTTTACGAATTTTCAAGATTTAGTCTACAAAGATTGGTGAACATGAATCATCGAATTCATATCTTAATATTTCTTTTGTGAAAAGGAATGATCGGACAATGTTTCCTCATTGGTTTTGAATAAATATTTTTAATTCACTCGTTAATATTCCGACTATAAATGATCGGAGTTTCTCAATGGATATTTTCGGATGTTTCAATTTTCACGAACAAAGTCTATATGCCTGAATTGTCAGATTCACAATTTTGTTATAAGGAATGACTGGACTTAGTTATTAGTATAAAATTTGGACCAGTGTTCTCTAATTTACACTTCTTGATAAGGAAAGACAGATATGAATTTAGTATTACAATTGACCAAGTGTGTTTCCTCTTTTTTTTTCTTTTCGTTTCGTCGACCCCTTTCCCATCCTAGTCATGATAGTTTTCTCATTAGGTCTGTTCGCGGAGGCCACTCCGAGTGGCGCAGATCTCGGCGCGACTCTACTCCGATTCAAAAAGAGCAGAGTATAAAATAGCAGCGCACAGCTCTACTCTAATCCGAGTAGCAACACCAGATTGGATGCAATACTCCACTCTTAACAGCTGACTGTCACTTTGTTTTGAATATAATTACCATTCAAACATTTTTAGACAACTACTCCTTTTGCAGTATTTGGCGAGCATGTCACATAAATATCTTCCCACAAGAATTTCCCATTGTTACTTTCTGCATTTTGCAGCACAATACTTTAATTTTTAACTTGATTAACAAAAAGTAACTTTCAAATCACTCGATCTTAAACGTCAAAAAGCTGCACCTTATTTAAAGCAGGAGCAGAAAAGTTCGCTCTAAAGTAATCTAGATTGCTACTCTTTTCTCAAAGAACAAAAAAGGAGTGGAAAAGAGTATGACTCTTTTCTCAAAGAACACAAAAAGCGCAAGAAGATTGCCACTCTTTTCTCAAATAACACAACTAGAGTAAGAAATTGCTCTAAATGACTCTTTTTGACTCGGAGTGGCGTCAACGAACAGACCTATTGTTGTGCGACCAGGAGCAGAATGGCATTCCTTTTCGAACCCCCTCCCCCCCCCCCCTACTTCTCTACCGCAATCGCTAGCCAGCATGCTATTCCCCATTCTGTTCAAGCATCTACTGACAGATGAATGTCTAGCAAAAGCCGTGATCCTAGTTGACATCAGCTGGTGCATAGCTGATGTCATCCAGAGTCATAGCCTGAATTGGACAATCATCCAGTAGCAAAGTTCCGGTGGTATCAAATTGGAACTCGAAAATCGCTTTTCGATTTTAATGACTGTTTTTGCCTTTTCAAAACGGAAGTTCTTACATTTTCAGCGTCCAGCACGGGAAAGTGATATGTTGGTGATGTTGTTAAAAGATCAAAGATATATTTTAAATCAAACAAAATCGTAAGACCAACTATGTTAAAGAATTTAGCTCTTAAAGTTGCAGTTCTAAAGTTGTCTTAACAACATCAAAACTGACCTAATGTCTTTCGGCTTTAACTGTTTTCCTTCAACTTACATAAGATGGAAACCAATTGGTTGGATGAAATATTTAATATTTTATCGTTTAGGCGAAGGCTTTTTTTAATGGTAATGTCCCTTACCATAAAGGCCAATGAGGTTTTTGCACTGTGAAAGAGAGTAAACTTGTAGGATAGTTCAAAATTAGCAGCTACAATTTGAGCTTATTAGCATTTCTGTATAAGTTTTTGATTCGCTTAACATAATAATCTGATTTTTATAAGAAGTTTCTTGTGTAGTTTAAAGTCATACAATATTTTTCTTATTTATATGTATAATTAGATTTGATACAATTCGCTTTATGCATACACACACATTTCTTATGTGCACTTTGCACGATACACTATGTACTAAATCGATGCTATTTAAATGATAATAATAAGGTGCCACTTATAAGTTATATATGCGAATTTAAAACAAATAGAAAGAAACGATTACAACGTGTACGCAGCTAACTGATGTGTATGAATTGGAACGGGCAATGAATATGAGAATAAGCTATAACTATACTAAAAATATCCAGGATAGTTTGTGAAAACAATAAATAGAAATACGCCTAAACTAGTGATTCGGTGCCTACAGGCAATGAATGGAATTGCATTAATGGTTTAATGCGTTTTGGAGGTGTCAGTTCCAATTTAATCGGTTGAATTTGAACATTTGAATTCGATGTTTTTGTGTTTGTTGATATTGTTGAATTTGCTGAGTTCATATAATCACGTAATGCTTTTCCGACCCCCCGATTTCTCATCCTAGCCGTAGGCAGAGGAAACATTGTACTGTGCGGACCATTTTGGCAATCTGAAAATGTTTTTTTAGTAACATATTAGTGGTTAGAAGTAAACTCGAAATATATCAAGCCACAAATATACATTTACTAGATGAAACTATTTTTTATATACTAAAGCGCACCACTAAAAAAAATTTGTCTTTTTGTTAGATGATTGGCTATTTTGCATTATGGTTTTCTAGCACATGTTATTCTAGACAATCACTAGTAACACTAACCTGAACAGTTTGAACAGTTTTCGTAGTGGAAGTAGTAAAATACGACAATTGACGTTAAAAGGACATTTAGATTTTTTCTTTTTCTTTTGAGTAGGGTTTTGAACGTCTTTACAGTTTTGACCTGCAACAGTTGTAATATTATGTTACTTTTGGAGCAGATGTCTATTTGATTTATAATTTTTTTTACATTGATTTGTTTAATTTTTAATGAATTTCAATTCTGGAAAGTATTTCTAAGCATTACGACTGCGGGGTTAAAAGAAATTTCAGGAAACCTAACTAACAATTTTAAATTTAATTGTATATCGTAAAAGCAGTGTGTACTTCATAATTATAAGTTTTGTTCCCTTATATTCAGGAATTATAATGCGTTCGTAGAAATTGCTAGGGTATTGTTCCGTACTCAAACTTCTTTTATCTAAGCCTATTGTCTATATTTGTAGTTACAAAATAGAGGTCTGTTCCCGTACCGTGCAGAGATTATAAGCGCTTCGAAGAAAACTGCAAAATACTACAGGAAAGTGTTCCCATATTCACTTCTCCAAGAAGATTTTCCCTACGTCACAACTTCCCCTTCTGCAGAAAATTTAAGAATTCTGCAACAACTTTGATCAGCTCCAATATGCTTAAATCTTCTTTCTGTCAAAGTGACAACTGCCCAAACGTCATTTGAGTGAAATTGAAATTTGTTAATCCAACTTTTATAAAATTTTATATCCTAAAAGTTAAGCGAAGTGAAGTAGGCTATAAGGAAGAACTGCGATTGATAGGAAAAGATTCTTTTCTCAGCAGTCACTCAAAACAAATCTTCTTCTGCTTTTTCAGAAAATTGCAGCTGGTCGTTCCCGTACTGAAGTGAATTCACCCCACACCACATAAGTAAGTAAACTGCAGCCAGCTGTAGCTGCAGAAGTACGGGAACAGACCTTAGATTTGTCAACTCTGGTTGCCAAGTTCAATCGGAGGCACGAAGTTAAGCCTTAAATGGTAGCCGTGGCTTCAGGCAGGTCGTATATTTTCCAGCAGATGCATCGCTCACATAAGCCATTAAGTAGAAAACCAGCTATGGAGAGCAGAGGTTTCGTCTGTTGTCCAGAATGTTTGTATCGATTTAAATACGTCTAAATGAAGTCTTTTAAATACAAATGCAAAAGATGACTAACTGGACAAATGTACTTGTTCCTTGCAAATTTAACAAGTGTTTGAGATTTCAGTGTCACCCCACTTACTAAAAAACACACGTTATGCATTTATCATTGCCAAAATTTCTCCCCTTAATTCTATCAAAAATTTAAGCAGGGGTTAAATATCAACTCTTCACCTCTCGTTAAGATCATATTGTGATTAGCTACGATCGCATACAGATCAATACCAGTAGTGCAAAGCGGCATAGTGCATTTTCGGGAGTAATATTTGAGCTACTCAGAAGACAAATCGATTAACTCCATTTTTAATTTTAATTTTACTCCACAAGGATCCTGTTTTATCGCCGTATTTAGTGATTTTTCTTCGAAAATTTTATACGGGGGCTTTTTCTGAAAAACCATTAAATTTTTAATACCTGTTACAGGACTTTTGTTTTTCGTGATAAAAATGAAATCTGTTTCCGAAATATTAAGGACAAGGTGTTGACAGGAAAACCGTACAATTATGGCTGAAAAAGGAGAAATGCGATGTACAGGACAATAGACGCTTCGGTAGACCAACAACTCTTTCGCTTACAACAAAAATACAAATGCGGAAGATTATGGAAAACAAGCCAGGCATTGCAACAAGGACAGCGACCAGAAAGATTAATCAATCTGAAAATTCCCAACAACGGCGGAAAAGAACGTCTAAATCAACGGTACATTAAATCGTCGAATTGGGGAAGACACGCCTACGTCAGACCAGTAAAGCCGCTTTTTATTGAAAAGATTGTCAGAGACAGACTTAACTTAATGATTGCAGGAGGAATCAGCTTACGTGGAATTCGAGCGTTCATATTGTCGAGAAAAACACAACCGTCGATGGATCCTATTATCGGAACAACATTTTACCTTGTTACACAGAATATCTGGATAACAGGAGACAGTTTCCAGATAAAAATTTGGTCATATTTATGCAAGATGGAGCAAGAGCACATACGCCAAAGGCGAGTGTGACGTTGGCAAAATCGATGTTTTCAACAGTTTGGGAAGATTGGCCTGGAAACTTTCCTCACCTTAATTGGGGGAATCAACCTTGAGACCCTAGAAATTTGCATATGATTTGCAGGCTTATACAACAAGTGGTGAAAATTTGAGCAAAATCCATCCAGTGGTTCATGAGTTGCATGCCGCGCAAGCTCTAAAAACCATGTTTTGAGTAAATGGACTTTCAAAACGCATTTGGGTACCAAATATCAATATTTTTGGGGATGGGTGGGTGTAGAAAAATTGATGCTGTATTCGAACGGATGCATGTATTGGAAAAAATAAACCGGCGTTTTAAGGGGTAAGAGTTGCTCTACAATTTTGGTACAAAAACAGAAAATCGATGAAAAAAAAATTGCCAAGGTTGATTCCCCCCCCTTAACCCAATCGAACACGTTTGGGCTCGACTTCAAGAGAGTGTATTTAGATATCCGATGCCGAAGAATAGACGACAATTAATTGCGAGAGTACAAGAATGAAGCAACTACACTAAGGGCGAGTATTGATAATAACCGCAGACATACACATTATAAGTAGTGTCATCACAAAACGAAGGTAAGGCGCCAGTTGTGCAAAACAAGTATAATGTAGATAAACCTAAAACTGCACCTTCGTAGTTCAATAATAAAAGGGATCTCTAAGCAATAAAATCTCATTCCGCCAAATAACCAAATGAGGCGCCAGTCTAAAATGATATTACGCGAAGAGGTAAAGTACGCTGTCTTCACAAAACGAAGGGAAAAACCCAAATTCGTAGTTCCTTAAAAAAAAGGATCTTTAAGTAATACATTATCATTGCGCCAAATAAACTCATAAGGCGCCAGTCTAGAATGATATTATGCAAAGATGTAAGATACGCAGACTGATAGAGAAGTTAGACTTCTTAGAAATGTTCGATCTTGCAGTTTAAATAGTGTCGCATGCTAAAATAAGAGTTCAGTCTTCAAGATCAATAAGTAGTGTAGTGTAAATTAGATATTAGGGAATGTGATACGGTGAGTACAATTCTAGATAATTTGCAAGTGGTCTAGGTAATTCTAAGAGGTCTACGTAAGTAGCATAGTTGAATTACCGGGTGACCGTTCTTATATATTAGGAGTAATTGTGAGTGCGTGATGATCCTCCGGGTGACTTGTGTTATAGGTCTAGGAGGCAGTCCGTGTGTTTGTGTAAATATGTAGAGTTGCTCACTGAGACGTAGTTTCACATGTTATCGTTTTTTATTTCAGAACATAATAGTGTGCAAGGGCGTGCCGAGGCGGAAATATAAACCATTGTGACTACTGGAGTCTTCCGAGTCGTGTCTAATTTGTGTGATCGTAGGAAGTATCCAGTCAAAAAAGTATATATTAAATAAAGTCACTCATTTAATGAATTTTGCACGCTTATTGAATTTGATTTGTTCAGGAATGAGGATATCATAATTGCATTAACTAATAGAATTTAGGCTTTAATTTACTGTAGCTGGTTGTAGGGTTAATTTGTCATTATTATATTATTAAGCACTTTAAATAGTTATTGCTCAGTCTGTAAGATCATTGTATCGGTAGACTATGAATAAATAAATAATAAATAATTGTTGACATAATGCTAATGGGGGAACTTGCTCTATATTACAAAAAAAAACTTGTTATAAATTTTTTTCAGCTTATCATTTGATTGATTTGATTTGTTATATTGTCATCCGTAGTAGTAGTAGTAGTTTTCGGCCTCAACTTGGAAATTTTTCGAAGCTGAACCCGACGCCCAAAACCAACTTTAGATGTAGGAGATGCACTTAAAGCCGACAATCAAGTGGAACTATTGGATATATAATGACCTTTTCTATAACCCATACAAAAACGTGCACCAGCGAAATTTCTTTGGCAAGTTCGTGCTGGAGTGGAAGCTGTCGCAACACTAAAATTAGTGTAATTTTTTGAGCCGACGAAATTTTTGTTCCAAGCTTCTATAAGAAACAGACCAAATGTTCAGATAGTGATGAATCTTTTTGGCTAAGTGTATTCGCTCATTTTAATGTAATGTAAATATCAATCGCTCGAAAGGAAACTAATCAAAACCATCAAAGATGTGAAATCCTCGATTAATTACTTTTAATAAACCCTTAGGAATTATAGCGCATTTCATATAACGGTAATACGTGGGTCCATATGAATTACTTGTTGTTACAAAAATTTTCAAAAACATTCTCACGTACACAGGGAAACAGAGAACTTGATTTGGCTTAATTCAATACGGTAGTATTTAAGCGTTAACAATCTTCTTAGGTTTAAGGGTATTTCCATCATCGTACTTAAATGCTTCCATCTCTCTAGTTCCCGTAACTCTTTGTGGCGCATACAACAAAATACAAATTTGGTCGCAATACGTTTCTTAAGAAAGCAAATAATTTAAATATATGGAGTTTGCTTCCTCCTACTATTTCGTGTTATTTAATAAGGGCGCATTAAGTAAGGTTTACGGATCATTTCACTTACAATTTCATGTATTATTTATAAATTACTTAAGAGTTTCCGAGTTTCGTGCGAAAAATAACAAATCTTAGATGGGCTAAAAGAAAAGAAAGGTGAATTATGTCTACAATGAATTAACATAAACTTTACAAAACAATATGAATTTCAAATTATGCATAAACACAAGTGTAATAATATATGTTCCGATTAATTGGAATAATAATACCGATGAACATTTAAGCAAACTTTCATCTGTTAGTACTGTGCAGTAATCGCAAACTACATTTGCTGTTTTGAATTATCGAACATGAGCGAAAGCCATGAAAAATGGAATTAAAGCAAAAACAAAATTTCAGCCAAGTGAGATGTTTTAAGACGTTTGTTTACCTAATGATACGTTTCCCAGCAATTTTGGGCTCGGAATTTGAATAATTTCCTCCACAGTGATATGGTCCGCTGGCTCCTTGTTGTTGGAATTTTCACTTTGTATTGAGTCATCTAATAATGATGATTCCGATGGGTATTCAAATGTCGATGTCAAGGTATCATCAAATTGTACCCGTAACTGAAAAATAATAGAGAAAATTTATTCATTTTACTTCAGATATTTTTGAATATTTATTATTTAAAAAATGTAATACTTTTATTATAATAAAATTATATTTAAAGTTTGGTTGGAGTTTCTCATGTTCCACATGTAGTATTATACTATCCAACACCAGAATAGTTCGGCCGCCTTGTTTAAGTTTAGTGAAACGAAATAAATTCTTAATTTTAAATAGCTTAAAATGTATTTCATTCAACAAAAATAATTTATTTTATGTACGCAAGAGTTTCTTAAATACATGCGAAAAAAAGTAAAAGAAAATATCTCAATTTAAATTCAGGAAAAAAAATTTAAAAAAATACAATTTCTCTTCAAAATAGTTCGGACACAGGCTGTAGTGCGTCAAGATAGCTCGGCCACGTATAATTCCCATTGTGTCACATCCCCGTTCTTCTTGATAACAGCCTCAAAGCGTCTAAACATGGTTTAGAGACTCTATTGGAGAAAGATCAGGGCTACTAGATTGCCACTGTATCACCGGGATATTGTTTTGTGTAAACCATTTTTTGGTAAATTTTGCCGCATGACTTGCTGGAATAAATACTCTCCTTCTGATGTTTGAAAATTTGGAATTGAAAGTACTAATTGCCATAAGTTGTGTCCCTAAAATATAACAGGTACTTAAAGAATCGTAAATGTAAGTCAGGTAGTAAACAAATCAAATCGTATCGATACGTCATAGACTAAACATGGAGTGGGGTGTCAAAGAGAACCGAATCGCTGTTGTTGCACTACACAAATGCAAGAAGACGCCGAAAGAAATATTTGATTCTCTGCGGCCACTAAAAGTTACAGAGAAATTTCTTTACCGTACCATAAAAAGGTACACTAAGAATACCTGTTTGGATGATCTGCCCAGGAGCGACCGACCAAGTACTTCAAGAACGCCAGCAGCCGTAAAAGCTATGCGTGCGAGAATTTGACGGAATCCTCTGCGCAAAGAAAACGTAATGGCCAGAGAGATAAAGATACGGGAAAGGACCATGTCGAGGATTATCAAAGAAGACCTTAGCTTTCCGCAGATCTATTGGACAAAGGCTAACAAACAAGCTTCGTGAAATCAGAGTCAATCGATTCAAACGGCTCTTAGCGAAGTACTCAAACAACGATCACCGGCGAATCCTGTTTACAGACGAAAAAATTTATAGCATAGAAGAATAATTCAATCATCAAAACGTCCGAGTGTACGCACACAGCTCTAAACGAGCTGCTGAGAAGATTCCCATGGTTGAGAGAGGACATCAGCCGACGACGAGAGAACAGAGCTGCATTTTTGCAAAAACGGCGTGAAAACTAAAACCAAAAACTACCAGAGAGACGTCTGGGATAACATTGAGTAGCCCGTAAATACGACCCTGTTTGAAGGGCAGCATTGGATCTTTCCACCAGCACATAAAGCAAAGGCCACTCAGGACTGGTTTAAAGCGAATGTTCCTGATCTTGTAACTGTCCTTACCCTGCTTGACTTTTCGAAAGCATTTGATAAGGTCGATAACTACCTACTTATCGATAAACTTTTTCATAAGTTTGGTTTCTCCAGGTATGCCGGTAAACTTGTCTGGTTGTATTTGAGAGACAGATTTCAACGCGTTTTATGTCACGATTCTATGTCTAATTTTTTACCTGTTTGCAGCGTTGTGCCCCAGGGCTCGATCCTTGGCCAGTTGCTTTTTTCATGTTTCATTAAAGACTTACCTGATAGTATTAAACACTGCGAATATTATATCTATGTAGATGATGTTCAGTTATACGTATCTTGCCCTTTGGGGTTATTTGAGGACCTTGTTGATAGATTTTGTGAATATCTTGCTACGCTTGCGAATTGGGTTAAAAGTTAGTGCTGAGTGCCTCAAAGTCCACTGCAATCGTCGTCTATAAATCTGATATCGATACATCAAGTTTACCTCCTTTAATTATTGAGAACACGATTATTAAGTATGTCAAAGTTGTCAAAAATCTAGGAATTCTCATTGTGCTGTCTTGGAATAATCACATTGACAGTACCTATTGTTGCTAAAATCGATGGAACACTTAGCAAGCTCTCTGCTTCGGCGTCCTTTGTACCACATGATACTCGTTTATATCTTCTCAAGACACTTGTTGCACCCTTGTTAACATATGGATGTGAGATTTTTAGTAACACCGATAGCGCATCTCTCAAGAAGTTACAAGTTGCTCATAACTCCGCAGTACGATATGCCTTTAGACTTCGGAGACGTGATCACATATCGCAGTATTCCTGTTCTATTTTCTCGTGTCAGCTAAAACCCATTTTCAATATCGTTCATTATGTTTTCTTAACAATATTATTATTGCCCGGGTACCTAAATATCTAAATGAAAAAATTGTTTTCTCACGATCAACCAGAAATCTTTCGATCATGGCTCCGCAGTTTAATTGTACTTCATCTGAGAGGTAATTTTTTGTTCAGGTCATACCTCGATCGGTGAAATACACTCAAATTGGAAAAAAATCAATTCTGAAGGAGTTCTCAAAGTAAGAATAAATGACAGATAGCTCAAAGCGAATTATCAAGGAGCAGGTGCATCTACATCTAATAAGAAAACTAAAAAAGTAATAAATTTATATTTATGGTCTGCTGATAAAGAGTAATTTCCATTATCACTTCTAATTTTAGTTCAAGTCTTTTGCAAATGTTTACATATACAATTGCAAAAAAGAGACATATTTGCTTAAGATAAAAGCCGGAATCAGTTATAAAACCGCGGGCAGCTCAATTGAGCTCAAAGAACAAACTATTTAGGGGTTACGCTTATGTAACCAAAGTTTCTAATAGCGCTAATTGCAACTGATTTAATGAACCTCTGAAAAAAAACACCGATCAGGTGAACGAAGTTGTAATTGAAATTGTAGTTATCAGAACGATATGTGTTTGATAAGTGGTGAAAGTGATAAGATTAATTTTATTAAGTACGTCCAGCTGGGGAGTTAAATTACGTTCACCTCAGTGCTTTGTTTTCTTAGATATTTTTCCTAATGTACATACGGTTCAGATTGTAATAATTTAGAGAACCAACGTCATCTGTTATTTAAAGATTGTTGGAAACCCATTTCGGACTGGTACGAGGTGTTTTCAATTATCATTCGAATTAGCGCATAATTAGAAATGATAATTGTATGATTTAAGGTATTTTCTGCTCATTAATTGATCTGCTTATGTTTAGTATTAAAAATACGTCGAAAAAATTAATGCTAAAAAAAAGTTTTAGAATCGCTCGAGACAAGATTGACAATGAAAAGAAAGAACGGAGTAGCACACTTAAGCTTGTTCCCTACGAATTGCTGGAACAACTAATTCGCACTTCATTTCTTGGGTTCTATAAATAGCGTAAATTTTGTTGAAATCACAACTTCCAGCATAAACTTGCCCAATAAATTAATCTGGTGAACATTAGGTCTGCTCCCTTACTTTATAAATGGCAGTTTCCCGCGCTACGGTGGGAGTAGCTATTAAGAAGTTGAGGAATGAAATCGTGTTATTTCATGCAATTGAAGAGAAGAACATTTCATTTGACACTTCCGAAAATATTCACTTCTTCATTTCTATATGTTAAGAAGCGAATCCATGAAAGATCTCCTATTTTTATTCGCAATGATTTTAAATACTACCACCAAATAAGATTAAAACTTGTTTTTAAGCTGCCTGTGCACATATTAGGTCTGTTTGTTTCGCTGCCAGAAAATTGCAGAAGTAGTGTAGAGTGTAATCGATGTGACGTCAAAGATGTAGCAATTTGCCCTACACTAACGTCAGCGAAACAAACGTTTTATGTGCAATTTTCTGTCAATAATATTTAACGGAACGTGTTTTGGTTAATACAATTGTTTAATATCACAAATAACACGGAAAATAATATATTACCGACTTTAATGCAAGAAATTATGTGTGACTCGTCTGATAATTAATTAAAATCACTTCAATTACGACCGGCTTTGTTTGACAATTGTCTGAGAAATGTCAAATATCTGCCTGCACTCTCTGCACTTCATCCAAAGAAGTGCAGAAATCTCCACTTTTTTGCAGCGAAACAAACGCAGTGCAGTTGCACTAACTTTGCACCGAGAGCGAAACAAACGCCGTTTGACGTAAATTTTGCACATAGTGCAGGCAATTCAGAAAAAGTGGAGCGAAACAAACAGACCTATTAGGACAGTTCCCTGATCTGAAATTGAAATCCCGCTAGATCCCGCATATGCATGAACTTACCCATGGTGCGTTTCTTCGTCTTTCTCCGCAGGCAAAGTAACGGACAAAAGGTTGACGTCACATGTTCCCCTACAGCACAAACTTACACCAGAAATTTAGCCGGTGTAAATTCTTCTTCTTGTTTTTAATGAACTTGCATAAAATTCGTTCCTTCGATTTTTCGATTTTGAACAAATTTTTCCCTTCTACTCAAGTAAGTTTTTACACAAAAATCGCAGGAACAGACTTATTTTCTTTCCATCTTCATGTGAAATGCTGCAAAACTTTTCGAAAATAAACTAAAACTTGCAAAAACGGAAGTAGTAACGAGCACTAATTTCCCCACATTTAGTGTGCAAGAAAAAGTTATTGTCATTTAGTGAGCCCGGGGATCCCACATTTTGATTGTGGAACGAACCTATTGTTTCATGCGTCTTCTTCTTGTTTTGAATGAATTTGCACGAAATATGTTCCTTTACTTTTTTCGTCTTGAATAAATACTCCCTTATCACACAATAGTAAGTTTTTACTCAAAAAGTTTTTCCACGAATATCAGAACAAACCTAGCGATGATTAAGTTGAAATCTTAAAGTAATAAAATGTTATAATTTCAAGCGATAAAAATACAGTGATTTCATATTTAAACAATATTTTTACATAATCGGGTTTAGGTTAATCTGGAATTTCGGAGGGTCCTGCAAAAATATTAAGGGTGTGATTTAGCGCGTGCTCTCTTTTATATATTCATGTACCTGTATACATAGTGCTCTTCTGAGTGTTCTACTGTTAAATAACATTATACCATAATTTGTTGTTATAGAGGAACAAGAGGTGGCCTCATCGACTACCTTTTATCTCTTTTCCTGTTTTTTAAAAATCACTTTGAGTTTATTTTTCGATTTTTCCTATGTTAAAGCAATGTCGAACACGTCAACTCAAAACCAGTGACATGTCGAGAGCCCGATGCTGCTTCTGATTGTAAAAAAAATTCAAAACATATTTTTATTCACAGATACAAAATCTTATCGGTTGTAAAATATTGCAATTTCACGGTATAAATCAAAGATTAAGTGGAAAAAGATAAGAATAAACAATTTTAGATTATTTTTAAAAAATTATATCAGTTAAGAATGTACAAGAAACAAAAATAAGAGGTTCCGAAGTAAGTGCTTTGGGGCATCAAAGCAAGAACCAATTGTATCCCTATCTAAGCTAGGCAAAAATTTAAGCCATGCATGATAACAGCAGAAAGAAGGTACATGTATTAGGCTTCTATTAAACTGCAAAGGCAATTGAGTATACTAATATCTTAACCACTCAGGATAGTGTATCAGGTACTTTTTTTGGATACCTATGTTTTCCAGATTTCCTCTTATACCGATTTTTGTTACATCTCTGATCTCTCTATACTTAACGATTGTCTATCAACTTATGATTAAAGTGGTGTTCTTGGGGAGTATGAGACTTTTTTTTATGTTGTAGACAAAGCACAGGGGCTAACCTTATAATGTGGATTAGCATGGCTATGGCCGGATAAGAATTAGCGTGAAAGGATTGAGGGAAATTGAATATCTTATCTTGTGCATTGCTATGAGCTATACAACAGCTCAGAGACGGAGTGGATTATTTCATTTATTGCAATTGCAAATGAAAAATTTATAGGTACGCCGAGGCTGGAACCTACATCTATGGCATGGTAATTGCGCCACTCAACCATTGATCCAACTCCTAAATTATTATAATATCATGGTTATATGCTTTGCTCATTATTTTCTGGTTTTTAAGTTTTGCAGAGCGAGGTCATACTTTTCTTGGTTTGATTCCTCCAGGAAGCATTTAAAAAGTTTAAGAGCTGGAGAAAATTCTGCACCTCTTGCTTGCGTGAGCAGTCCATTTTGGTTTCAGCATCCTCATATAATGCGTAGACTGCTCGGTAAACCTTGACTTTGCGACACAACTTTAGGTGGTTCTGGCAATTTGTAAACTGTAAACGTAAAACTGATGGTTACCCTTCTTCATTAAGCCTCGGTGATAGGTGTAGTAGCAATCCACTTCCGATTGCCAACCCCTTTGGCTGCTTCTTCAAAACTGAGTTCTTGGAAGACAATTGTGATATTAGTTTTAAGAATTTCACTCAAATGACGAGGTTCCCACCAACATCCCTTGGGACCAAGAATCGGATTTTCGACGAGGCTACGGTGAGGATCGAGTCTGATAGGCAAGCGGACTGCATTTTTACTGATTTCAGTAAGGCCTTCGACAGAATTAATCACAGGATCACAGGATGAGTTTCCCTCTCATTTTGTTGACTGGTTGTGTGTCCTACTTGTCACATCGTAAACAGCGCGTTTTATTTCCACAAGGCTGTTATTTGGGTCCTCTACTCTTCAATATTTATATTAATTCATAGAAGGACAAGGGGATTGTAACACTTCTTAGTACTTGGAATGTGTCAGAAATTACGAGTATCCATAGAATATTAAGACAAGGCAAATATGTTACAATCCAGAAGCCTTAAGTAGTGTTAAACTATACCAAAAATATGGGTGGTGTTGATCGAGGTGGTCACTATATTATAGCAAACTACTGTTTCTTAAGGAAATCCGCTAAATGGTGACAAAAACTCTTCTTCTACGGCCTTGAAGTATGTGCTACTAATTCCAACATTCTATATATGTAAATCCGTTCAAAAAGAGAAGAACGAAAATCAGTTTCACATAACGTATATATGTATAAAACAATTGCTTGATCAGTTAGTAGATAGACTTTCATATGTTTGAAAAACCCCGAGGACGCGCTAGTACTGAACAAGGTTTGCAGCGACTAGATGGAAAGCTCCACATCATTCGCAGTGGGACTAAAAAACTCTGCAGAGTATGCTCGGCTCGAAAGGTTCTAGGGGAAAGGCGAGAAACAAGATTTTATTGCGATACTTGCATCCGCAAACCAGGGATACATATTGGAGAGTGCTTCGAAAAGTACTATACCCTAAAAAAATATATAAAATTTTAATCATCTTGTTATCCTATTACCCTGAATATAAATTAATAAATTTTCACTAATATATTAATATTTTCTTTGCTATACTTGATATAAAATTACATTACCTTTAGTTGTTTTAGATCTAAATTTTGTCAGTTATTATCCTATTTTTTATATCTATTTATATTTAATAAACAACTGTTATTATTATTATTACTTGATATAAAAATGTTGAGTACACAATTTCTCTTGGTATGAAAAATAGCTTGGACCTGGTGGGAAGTAAACCTGAAATACTTCCGGACCGTTAAGGGTTAAATTACAGATCCACTTGCAATCGTTGTCTCGAATAGGGTGAAGTTCTTCTCTCGCCCCATGCTCCATAAAGGTTTAGGAGAACTAGAGAGAAATAGCTACTACTAAGCAAGTAGCGCTTCGAATAGGACCCAAATTTCGCTTTCTTATTTAACAGATCATTTCACGCATTGTGAAATCTCGTAATTACATCTTTACTTGAAAATCAAGCATGTGAGAAACTGCATCTAAAAAATACGAGATAAAATCGGATGCATTAATTTTTCATGCAATGCAATCTGCAAATTATAATTGCTTTTCTTGCATTTTTGTTTCACACTGAATAAGCTGCAGAGGAAGTGCAACCAAATCGAACATGAAATTTGACTACACTCCCGAGCATCAGGCAAAGCAGGTGTTCGAGGCTTCTGTTTAAAGACAAGATCCATTACAAGGTGATAAAAGTGTTGTCAAAAATATACTTGCAAGCCAATAACTTTTGGGGGCTCCGTGTTGAAATTTAATTTTGTGGTAAAACTTGTTTCTTTACCATAGTAACACAACTGATCGGGCATTCATGCATTCAAAAAAGTCCAAAAAGTCCACATAAAAAATTAATGATTTGGAAATGTCTATTCAATTCTTAAATGCAAATTCCACTGGAATTGACTAAGTAGGTAAAATGAATAGTTTCCACTAAGAGTGCATTTTCCAGGTGTGCATATATCACTAGAACTAGAGAAATTATTTTCTGTCTCTCCACGAATGAATAGCTCATTTCAATTTGCAATGAGCTCATTTTGATGGCTTAGCAAACCACGTTTATTTAATATCACCTTAAAACCTAAAACACACGAGCACCTGAGAAGCGGTATTATGCGGTTGATGTTGAATAAGCAGATTATCTTGCGGTTTTTGCCACAATTTTCTTATGCAAAAATTTTAACAGCTCGAGCTCATTATGTTTCTCAGGTTTGTCGTGATTTATTACAACAAATTTCGATGTTTTATTCTTTCATTATTTGACCACTGTCTCTTGTTTCAGTATCTTACTCATTTCACACGTTTTTATTTAATAGTTTTTTCGCGTTGAAAGAAGAACTATGCACGAAAAGAAAGCTCGGAAAATGTAACACCTAACTGTCTTCCGAAACTGTGAGATTGTGTAAAAGGAAAAGCAGTTCTGAGTTTTGGTTGTGCCAATCTTCATATTAATGCTAGACTGGTGGTAATTGCGGGCAGTTATATTATTTTTGTATGTACATATTTAAGACGTTAATATTGCATTGCTTTTGCGAATAAAAATGTGTTTCGACTTCCAGAGCGTTATGCATATTGTGACTTCTAGGCATGCAAGTGTAGGTTGCTAAGTATGGGAAAATGCACCATTATAATTATATGGAATTGAGCTCATAATACAACGATAATGTGTATCATACGTTTAATGATAACTTGACATGATCTTTCTTTTTTTCCAGACTGATATATTCACTTCGAGTTTAAGCAGCGACTCTAAGTAAATATACCAAACTGGAAAAGAAGAAAGATCATGTCAAGTAGATCTTTTGGAGGAGAAGAAATTGTGTTATGGCATCTTTCACGATAAACTTTATGGTCACTTGAATAAAGTGACCATACATTTTTTGTATGCCGAGAAATTCAAGAACATGAAAATTTCAAAATGCGATATGTCGGCGGAAAAAAAGATATTTGCGCAAACTTAACGGCATTTGAAAGAGAAAGACCTGTACTATAAGATCCCACACGTAGTTTTTTGAAAAAGAAAAAGAAAAAAATTGCGGTGCTACATAACCTCAAATATGACAAGACAGTGTTTTGCACATTTAGGTTAGAATATCTCAAAAACCTGACGTGATAGAGCAGTTCGGTTTCAGCAATAAAAATTACCTCGGAAACAACTGTTCATTGTCCAGGGGGAAAAATCTCGCAATGGGCCATCCTTTCTTTGATTATCGAATTAAATCAAAAATTATATTTCTCATACTTTCTACAAGTTTAATTAAAATATTGTGTTCCATACTAGTCCACGCAGAGATGATTGCCGCTTTCAATTCGTCCACTGTTCTATAATTTAAATTATTGGCGTAGATTTTACGTACCATAACTCCCCACAAATAGGCTTACAGTCGGGAGAACAAGCTGACAAGTTCGTTGTCGGAACATTTCGGTGGGACAACCATTCCCGAGTACTTGTGTTTACATGGATTGCGGCATTATCTTGTTGAAATATGTATAAGCGGAATCCTTCGAAATTTCCTTAAATAGGGCAGTAGGTTGATCTTGAGTACTTGTCGGTACTCTTCACTGTCCATTCGTGAAGAGGTAAAGGTAAGGTCAACCTTACCTAGAGCACTAAATGCTCCCCATACAGCTGCCCCCGCTAAAATTTCTCTTCTTATTTAAATGGTTACTCTAATCTAAGTAATACAGGTTAAAAATGAAGCATAGCTAACCGAGTTCCACTGCCTATCCATATAAGATCGGGCAAATTCCAGTCTCCTTAACTTGTGATGAGGCTTTAAATAAGACTGCAGACTGCAACTTACATCGCTTTATGTATGGACTTTGCTTCAACACTCTCCTCACAGTCCCGAAGACATTTTGAGATCGAATTTTTTTCGAATGTTGTTAGCTGAACTCGTTGAATTGGACGCCATAGTTACTATTCTGATCTATCTGGGTTGGACCGCTTAGAAGGAGAAGGATCTCTTCACTTCTTTTGCTATTGCCCGTACCCCCAAGCTGAATTTAGCATAAGCTTCTACTTGCCCTTTTTCTGGCTCAGAAAGCTCCGTTCCACGTAGCATGGTATGAAATAAATTCTAATAAAACCGCACTAGAAAGTTTCACTAACAATGCAATGTAGAATGCACAAAAACCTGGAGGCAACTGCACTTCTTTACAGTGGACGTATATTTATGTGGAGCCAGGAATGTCACATTTTGTTTAAAATACTGATAACAATATGACTTCGAGCGTTGATTCTTTGATTTTTTTTGTGATATCTAGGTGCTTTATAAAATAATAATATTTACTTAACGAAATATTTTTAGCGGTCCTTATTACTAACAAAAATTAAGGTGGACCTATAATTATGTGGAGCAGTTTACTTATATGTAGTACTTTAAATTTGATGCAAACTGTTTCCGAATTCTAATATATTTCTTACTCAGCAATGGTACTTTGTGGGCTGTTCTACCAGGCAAATTGTGTTTCTGCAATCTTTTTCTGACCGTTGCAGGACTTACCACGTTGTCAATCTCAGCTGCGATTGTTTTCAAAGTCCAAAATTGGTTTTGTTTTGCTAATAATACAATATAAGAATCGGTGGTAGAGGTTGCTTTTTTTCTCTACCTTTCGTTTCTGATGCAGGTTATACTTTTAATGCATTGGCTACAACATTCATAATGAATTATCAATAAATTTGAGCGTTTTTTTCACTTAAAATCATTATTGAAATGTGTCGCGCTCCAGGAGAGAACAATGTTTATTTCGACCCATCTTATAAAATTTATCAGAAAATTACTTTAGACAAAAATCAATAAAATCAGTTTTTCTCAAACTCAGAATTTCACTCAAAAAACGAAATAATTTTGATCACACGAAAAGGACACACTTTATAACTTTCCATTGTATCCCCAAAAAACTAAATGGATGGCCAATTCACTGTACGGCCAAATAATCAGAATATAGTTATTGAAATAACAGTACCAACTTCAGAAAAACAGAACTTCAGAAGCAAAATTAGTGCATGAACTGGTTCTCATTTTCATAACCTATTATTTTGATCAGCACTGTAGGTATGAGTATTTCACATACTACCTATAGACTGAAGCAAATCTCTTTTTTGCAATAATTATAATTCTTCTCTAAATACTTAAAATTCGAGTTGGTAAATGGTAGACCAAAATAGTGTTTACTATTTCTCAGGATCTACCAGAGCGATTACCAAGCGCTATGGGGGCTTTTATTCATTAAGTATCGAACTGGGTAATGGTGGGGGGGGGGGCTGCAGTTGGAGTCCTTAAAAAAGGATCAAAAAAGGATTCTTTTTTGCAATTGGTGCGCTTATGTTTGTGGAAACGGCCAAACGGAATGCGTTCATTTTCACAGATGTCAAAATTTATTTTCAAAAAATTATAACTTAGGGTGGGGATGTCCGATTGAAATGAAACAAATTATTTTTATTCGTTTTGTCATCGAAGCTTTTTGAAAAAAATAAAGAAAAAATGTTGAGGGTAATTTTTGGGGGTGGGGGTGGGGGTTGCCAACCCCTATGTTAAAATAAGGGATGTGGGGTATCAAATTAAAGCTTTTTTGGTCACGAATAGATTGGGGTAGTTTTTTTTTAAATGAAAAGAACTTCATCGCTGACTTTTTTTCGATGAACATTGTGGGGGGGTGATCTAAAATGGACCGTTCTTTTTTTTTAAAACTATCTACTCCAAAAGTTAATAAACGTTCACGAACAAAAATTTTTTCTATCACTAATAGTTTTTTCGCAAACACTGTGGGAAGATTTTGCAAAAATTTACACGAATTTTCGTGAAAAAATGACTTTTTTCAATTATATGCATTAAAATTTAATGACATCAATCGATAGATAATCGATTGTAGAAGAGAAATCAACCCCATGTTCCAGATCGAAAATGTATATTTAGGGTAGTTATTAGCGATGGAAAAGCGGCATAAGGCGACCAAAATGCCGATAATTGAGTACCGTCGGAAAAGTGAGGAAATTCAAAAAAATATATCTCCCGAAGTTTTTAACTTATTTCTAAAATTCTTTTAACCCTTATTTGAGGGTATAATTTACCACACCATAAAATTATTCTAATCGACAAAAATTCCATGGGGTAAAAAAATACACCGCTAACTTAATTTAGTAAATTTTTTAAAGAAATTTTCACCCACCCGGGAGTGACTACCCTTATTTGAAAGGGGATGTAAACAGCATATACAGAATTTTTTCTTTTTTCGCTGCGGTAAATTGTTTTATACTAATCGTAGATTTTTCACTTTCGCCCAACATTTCATTACATTATCTAAAAGTTAATTCAGGTAAATCGGTGCAGCGCTTGCTAAGTTACTAACCAGAGAGCAGAGTATGAGGCTCTTTTGTACTATGACCAGTTAGCTTAATTTATTGCTAATTGTTGTTAATAATGGCAATTCAAGGGATTTTTATTACTTATCCCTTTTCTACTCGATTAGGGCTAAAATGTTTCCATACATGTCAAAGCTCGATATATAATACTTTATTAGTAATAGTAACATGAAAATGGCTTAAATCGATTTTTTCGGTGTACTCTTTCCTACTTTCACTAGGAGCTGGGTACCTACTATTGCTAATTACTATTGGAAATTATAAAAACGAAGCAGGTTTATTGGTATATAGCAATAAAGTAGGAAGTATAGATATAATTTCGCACCTCATTTATTTTCGTTTTTCTGTCTTCACTTCCGGTTATTGAAATGAGGTAAACAAACCTCACCTTATAGGGGGTTGCACATGTTTGAGTACCAATAACTTGAGTGTTTATTGACATATTTTAGTAATTTTTTTAACAGTTGGTTAAGGATGCTATTAGTTATAATGTTAGATACTTCGGGTGGATATAAGTACAGTAGTAGAAAAACAATAAACGACAAAATGTCAAAAAAAATGTCTTTGACGGGGCGGTTTTTGCTAAATTTGTTTAAAAAATTTCAATTTTCGCGGGAGTGACTACCCTAATTTTAAAAGGGATGAATTTAGTTAGCTTTGGTTTAAATTTCATCCCGATCGGGTAAAAAATTTAAAAATTTTCATTGATAAAATGAAAAGTGAATTTTTTTAAAGAAAATTTTACGATATCTACAAAGTGTGGATTTATATTAAAGGGGAAGATGGTGTTTAAGCGCTATACTAAGTTTCGTCTAAATCAGGATATATTTAGTTGACATTTTAAGGATTTTTCTAATATCACTGATTTCGCGACTTGAAGCCACCTGGTGGGTACAAATGAAACTTCAGAGATGCACGGGTATAGTAGTGGAAAGCTACCTCTCTCTCTCTCTCTGCTTAATTCTGATTTTTAAATAACCGAAATAGATTTAGTATTTGGCGACATATGAATTTTTACCTGTAGCAAGGACCTTTTCAATGCCGAAATCCTGGACCATACCCTAGGAAAAATTACGAATTTTTTGTCTTCTTTCCCGGCAAGTTTGATATCAAATGAAAGGTTTTACTGAGTAGAATTGAAATATGAAAACCATTTTGAATTATCTTTATTACAGTGAGTTATACATATAAAGGTTTCTTTCTATAAATTTTACTAAAATTTATAGGAAAGTGCATTGTACCGCCCTCTATTAGTAGGATCAAAGCTTAAAATATTGATAAGTATTATCAAACATGAATGTGCAAATCCTGTGTTTTCTTTTAAAGGTTGTTTCATTCAAATTCGTTTAAAAGTTATAACACCAAGAGCAATTTGTGTATTAGGCTTTTTTACTACTTTGTTCGCAGTTCGCAAGGGGCGGTAGGATACAAAGGTCCTAGCTCGCAAGGGGCGGTAGGATACAACGGTAGGTGCTCGCAAGGGACGGTAGGAAACAAAGGCGGTAACTCGCAAGGGGCGGGAGGATACAAGGGTACTAGTTCGCAAGGTGGAAGTTCGCTGGCCGGGAGGTTACAAAAATCGTAGCTTTCAAGTGCACATTAATTTCACAGTCGTTCGCTGCGGGAAAAAATGTATTTATCTTGCATCGTTAATTGCCCTTACAAAAAAATCATAGGCTAACATATGTGGCGTGGAACGAGGAAACGTACCTTACAGCACTAAAAATCGAATTTCAGGTTTTTAATGAACCTGCATGAAGAAAGTACGTAGAATCGAATGAGCATACCTTCAAGTTTGTGCGATAAAAATTGAAAAATCTATAGCGCATTTTGTAAAACCTATTTGAGAATACGAGCTTCGCGCGAGGGGAAAAGGTCCACTCCCTCCAGCCGGAGATAGACGCTGCCAGGTGCTGTAAGGTACGTTTCCTCGTTCCACGCCACATATACTAATCGTAAATTTCCCAAGCCGTCATTTTTCACACTTGCGTTAACTTTGACTGATTACCACTCTCGCCCCGTATACATATGCTATTCCACAATTCCGGGCGTCTATACAAATTTTTTTTTTGCAAAACACACATAAACGGTATAAAAATCCTTTAAAATACTCAACTCTCACCCGACTATCGGTTTGAACCTTAAAACCTCAAAATACGTACACTATTTCGAGAGCTGTAGGCGCGGGCACCAGCTAGTATAAATTAATTCGAACATGACTTATTATCTAAAATAAATTCCTAATTACAAAACTAACACAAAAAACGATCAACAAAATACCAAAAGTACTTACACTTGCATCTCGTGATCGGAAACGAATACTAGATTTTCCATCAATAAGAATATTAGCGTTTTCAAATTCAACATCACAGGGTGAAGGTGGTCCCATTGTCCAGGAATCATCAGGATCCGTTGAAGTTTCCAGTGATAAATCTCCAAGTAAAACAAAGCCTGGCTCGTTTGGCTAAAAAATAAAAAAAAATTTATTAAGTTTTTTATTTGTAAAATGTTCGAAGAATTTGACTAAATTTAATATAGAATTTTACGGTTGCTTCTATAGAAAACTTGGCAAGTCTTTAGAAGCAAGCATTACTGGACGATACCATATTAAAATTATTGCCTATTATTGTGCTAATATATTCAAGTCAATATTATGATTGTAGTCGATATAATATCTTTTAAAGAAACACTTAAAACTTTATGTATCACCGTAACTTGCAGTCTTCTAAACCTTACTAAGCTGAAACTTTTTGGGTAAGACAAAATTGGAAAAAAAAATCTTTTGGTTCCCATTGAATTGAAAGAAAAATTTCTGCAAAAGATTACAATTGTTAAAAACTTATATAATTTAAAACAATTCACCTCAATGTACAAGTTACTGTTCAACGAAATTGTTGCATCTTTAAAGAATTTAAAAAAAGAAATAACTCTTTTCGTGAAATTCATCGAAATCTTAAACAAACTTAATCCGTATTCCTGAAACGCAAGCATATATACCACCATATGCATTACCAGACAGATGCCTTTTCAGTGTAATTATTCTCTTATAGCTGCATTAATTACTTGCTTTGCACGAAGCTTCTAAGAGGTAAGCAACAGTCAGCAAAGCTTCACTTCACTGGCTCTGCTATTACCACAGAATTAATGTAGTTGTGCACTTGAGATGAGAATCTATTGTAATCTCCCTATTTTCTTGGTTTCGCTCGTCAGATTCCGGAGTTTACGTCTATGCCAATACATGAAATGCTTTAATAGCTATAAATTGTTTTGCATGCAAATGATGCTTCCAATTTAAATTCGTTTTAACAAACTCTTCACGGTCTAGAGAGCAATTCTGGATGGAACTAATTATATTTGGTATCTATCTTGAAATTAATATTGATGTTAATGAACGAAATGAAAAGGTCGCCAAGGTAAAGTATTTTTGTAATAAATAGTAATAGTAATGTAAAAAATAATAAATAATTTCTTGTCCTGTACCTGATAAGGGTACTTATAAATTCTTCTCATCAATAATGCCATTATTGATGAGAAGATTTTATAAGTACCCTTATAAGGCGCAAGGATAAGAAATTATTTATTATTTTTGTTAGAATTGCAGAGTCACTTTGGTTATTTAATTTGCTAATTTAAGGAGACATCTAAAAAAAAATTTTCTATAACTATCGCAATATAAGTCGTATCAGCAAAAATGGTTTGATGGCGACTATTCACGGGCTGCCAAAAATAACTATGTGATCGTTAATAAGAAATATTATTTTAATTTTATGTGGAACTAGGAAAACTCAATATTATAAAGCTCTTGCTGTCAAGTTAGACACTATTAACAGTACTAAAAGTTGGTGAAGCGTTGCAAACGAATTGCGTGGAAAGAAGTTTTCAATGAGTTCACTGATAGATATAGATACCTTTAAGAGCCACTTCAACCCATTGTTAAATGCTGTTTGCATATACAGGGTATTTCTGACGTGCAAAAATGAGAGGGGTGATAGATCTCACCTAGGTAAAAAAAAATTGTATGGCCAGGGGGGGGGGGCAATATCAACCGTTTAGGAGTTACGGGTGATTCATAAATTTCAGTTTTTCATGGTATGCACATTACCCTTTTATTTTTATCTTTTGATCTACCCAACACACCAACATCAAACAAACGCTAAAAAACTACTATTCCAATGACCTTTCCAAAATTTTCAACAATGTTGATCTAACTCCTATCATTGCAGGTACAGTCACTATCAAAAGTGAAAAAAATGGTTTGCGATTACCTAAAATACAGCATTTTCCCAAATTTTCTCCGAAGTTCATGTAGTTAGTACATCCCGCAGCGGTTAGGAAATTTTCCACTTAGTATTGCCTTCACAATGTTAGCAGTATGTGCTGGTGCTCCATCGTGAAAGATGGCGGTTCAGTGCCAGATCTACCAATAGGCTGGCGTAGGCTGCAGCCTATAGGCCTCTACCACAGTGATTAAAAGAAATTTTTTTCGTAAAAAAATGAAATTTATTTATTTAAGCACTCTAACAATTAATTTATAAATTTTTTTTACAAACATTTTTTTTGTTACCCGAGCTGAAGGCGACTGAAGGTCTGTCTTTTTTTATTTACTCTCGTGGTTCAATTACTACTTTTCTTTAGCGTAGTGTATTAAAATGTTTTTCTTGCATATTTTTATTTGATAGTAAAACTCTTCAAAAGTATCTAGTTAAAATTTGAGGTCGATTGGAACAAAACTGCCGGAGATGCAGTGCCTCGGGTCTCCCTTCATTCGATCCATTCCATATAGAAAAGAACAGAGCTAAAACGTTAAACGAGTTTTTCTCGAATATAGCATTTTTAAAGTCGGTGGACGACACTGTAACTCAAAATCTACTTGACCGATCCTCTTTAAATTTGACACACTCTCTTAATACATAAAATATAAGGTAATGACATCGAGATTAACAAATTACTGATTTTTGCCTCTTTTTTTAAGAACAATTCGTTGTTTTGACTTCTAAGTAACGCCAAAAACTGAAAAATTGTACAAAAAATAAAAATCTCGACGTCATTACCTCGAGAAACTCATAAACTAACCAAATACTTTCGATTTTTTGATTTCAAATGATCCAGTGATGAGTTATGATGTCCACCGCAATGTATCTTTTTTTTTGAGGAGCATGCGAAGATTTGCTCTCAGAAGATTATTTTTCATTATTTTACTATTATAGAACTAATTTTTTATTGCAATTTATCAGGTTGTCTGCCTAAGGTTGAAAGTAATAGAACTCATTTTACCCAATAAATTAAAGGTCATCTGAAAAGGACTTGAGGTTAAAGAAATAATTTTCCACCCGGTTATTAGTTAAAATTAAGTTTCGTTAGCGTTTCTGGCAGTGTACTATCCAAAAAGTCCCCATAAAGTTCACTACTAAGCACTTGCGGCAAAATGAATGGTCCTACTAAATGGTTGTCGATGATACCAGGCCAAACACTGACACTGAATTTCTGCTGGAATGAGGTCACCTTTGTCCAGTGGTTAGCTTTCGACCAGGTATGGAGGTTATGGAAGTTCGTAATAACATCTCTGGTGAATTGAGATTCATCCGTCCACAGAATTCGGTCCAGAAACGCCCTGTCGTCAATGTCGCGTTCCAGAAGCCAAGTGCTAAATTCCAGTCTTCTCTCGAAATCTCCTTCCAGCAGTCCTTGGACTGGGTGATGGTGATATGGACGTAATTCCTCTCGATGAATTACCCTCCAAACCTTAGATGACACTCCTAATCGTCTTGCGAATCGTATCGTGCTTGTTTTCGGGGTTTGCCTCAAGATGGTGATTATTTGCTGTTCGACGTCGGCAGAAGTTCCCGAAGTTGCGTGTCGTGTCTCCCTGTCGTGTGAAGTCTACTACACCTCTCTTTTCCATCTACTACACCATAAATGTAAATAATATCCTCAGTTTTCCTCAAATATAAATTCTACTATGTTTTAATAAGTTTTGCTTAAAACCACCCGTACTTATTGATTTGCTTTCAACTATGATAGGTATTCTTGCTGACTGGCCCTTTCTTATAGCAAAATTTCCATTAGGTAACAGAACGCCAGTATACAAGCGTGTGAATTCTAGCTAACACAAGCTAATATCGGCAATAAAACAAAATTACACTAACATTTTTATAACTTTTTTGCAGCAATAATTAAAATTAATTAAGCCAAAACAAACATTGTCGAACCTTTATCTTTAAAATTTTGTTTATTTAAAGAATTTCCTACCTAAAGTGCAATTAAATAAATAGGTAGTCAGGGAGTTCTAAGGATGCTAATCCTATGTCTAGCTTGCCATGTTGCACCTTTGTGGAAAGGCAATAAGATGGGCAATACAGTAAAAATAAAAAAGGGGTGCACTAGTTACATGTACTTCGGCGAAAATTTGGGAAAATGCTGAATTTTAAGTTATCGTAAATCATTTTTTTCACTCTTTGAAGTGACTGTACCTGCAATGTTAAGAGTTAGATCAACATTGTTGACAATTTTGGAAAGGTCATTGGAATAGTAGTTTTTAAGCGTTTGTTTGATGTTGGTGTGTAGGGTAGATCAAAAGATAAAAATAAAAGAGTAATGTGCATACCATGAAAAACTGCAATTTATGAATCACCCTGTAACTCCCAAAGGTTGGTGAAAGAACTGAACCCTAAAGTATACCGGCATTTATTTCGTAGGAATCAGATGTAACTCCGTCAATTACTGAACGATCTGACAAAAAACTTTCTATCCATTTAACGAGGGTAGGGTGCAGACCAAATGTTTGAAGTTTGGCTAAAAGGCCAGAGATAGGTTTGCCAGGCAATTCTTAAAGTACTTTATTTTTGGTTAAATAACATATCTCTATTGAAAAATATGGTTTTATGTCTGGACGTTCCCCTAGACTAATTTGGTATCATTTGTAAACTCTCTCTGGGTCCTTTAACCCAATAGGGCGTCATTTGTAAACTACTGTAATATTTTGGAATATACAAATTTTGCTAAGGCCTTTTTATTAAGTCAACATTCGCTTATTATTAAGTGAAGCTTAAGGTTCCTGGATTCCATTCTGAATTTTGGAATTGGTTGTCGTTTTATAAATAATTTTCAATCTGTTGTTGCTCACGGCAGCCATCTTGAACTTATTCTGTTTGTTCTTTTATTAATGATGTTTTTTTCTTATACAAGTTTCAATGCTTAGGCTATACTGATGATTTTCTTAATTCTTCTAAATGTAAACATTTTACGTTATGCAGAGCATCTGGGATAACACATTTTTAGGTTGTTATTATGAAGTTGGATTGATGGATGAGTGGCGTGGTCACCACGCCATGGTTCCAGGTTTCGAGCCTCGGTCTCCCCGTGAGTTCTTAAAATAAAATTTAAAAAAAAATTCACTCTGTCTCTCGCAGCAATGCAAACCAAGATATTCATGTTTCCTAATTTCTTTCCGGTAAAAGTCACTTATGGGGTTGTTCCCTGGGTTTTAGCTAAAGCCCTAAATAAGGAGTCGAGGTGTGAAGCGCTTCTAGTGATCGCGGGGGTCATTTCTATCGAATTGCATAGTCGTTACGTGGCAGACATACTTCGCCGGAAGGGGAAGGACCTTGACGAGTAGGCAGCCGTGGGGATGATTGCCTAAGGGACAAAAGAAAAGAACAGCGTGAAGTAATGTGCGATGTGCAAAACAGTTCCAGGCTAGTGTCCGTATAAAGCATGTCGCCTTCTTTAAAAAAAATATTGCGGCTTACGCAGCTGAAATTTCAGAGTTCTTTTTGGCGTATTTAGCTTTGAAACATAGGTTTTCGATACATTTGAAGCCGCCGAATGATTTGAAAACCGTTTCAGAGTTTTCTTAGCCTTTTTTCGTCCAATATATATAAAGAACATGTGAACAAATTTTGATATATCGGAAGCATTGTAATAGCAGATAGCGGAGCTAAAGCTGCTATACAGGCTCGCATCAATAAGGGGCTGCTGAGGGCAGCAATTCCACTCAGAGGCCCATTGTGAATGCACCTAATACTTTTGTTGTTATTACGCCATTAAAAACATCTCCAAGCGCACAAAACTCCGAATCTTTGAATCGAACGTAAAATCTGTTCTATTGTACGGCTGCTTAAAATGGAAAGTAACCTGTTAACTAACATCCAAGCTACAAGCCGGTGCCGTCGGTACATACCTAACAACCATTACCAACCAAGATCGGTGTCAATCGGTGGTCGAAGACGAAATTGTCAATAAATAGGCCACACATTAAGAAAAGAGCCAAACAACATTATTTAAAAGGTTCTAGCGTGGAAACCACGCAGGCTCCAAGGAAGCCGTGTAATAGCTCATTCGATTAGGCTGGAAAATCTCTGTAAAAAAGAAGGTATTTAGATCAAGAAACCGTGACAAGAGCTTAAGGCGTTGGCGCAGAATTGGATCAGGTGGAAAGTCGATGAAGTAGCCCTAAGAGGTTAAAGTAACCATAGAGAAACAAAGTTTTAACGTCTAAGGATTTACTGCGTCCTCCCTATTACTTACGAAAAGTGATAACATTTAAATTGATAACCACAATTTATGTATTTATTTAAATAATAATCTAAAAGATGACAAAATCATAATTAAGCGAATCTATTTATGTCGTTTTAGCTTTTTTAATGTCAATCAGACTATAAATCTAGACTCAACAAAAAAATTAACCTACGTCAAAGTCATCAAAGGTATCTCTGAACACACTTCTATCACCACAACTTGCTGTCTACCTTGAATTCTTTTTAAATTGATTTACGATTTGATTTATTTGGACGCTTTCATTCGAACAACTGAACATAAGTGATAAAATGGAAAGATCTCGTCTATCTGATTATGCAAATAAAACTGTAAATAAAATTGGGCCAATACTGGATTAGGCATGCGGAAATCGCAATAGAGAAATGACACAAAAAGTCGATCGAGGTAAAATAATTGACCATGAGTACCCAACTTAGGACGACTTAAAAAAAATAAAATTTGCTTAAAGTGTTTGAAATGTCAACAAGGTCAGGGCAATCTTATCTCCTTCACGAATTGATTTTTACGAGTATTTATCTCGTAAAGGTTATATAAATTTCACAGTTCATCAGTTAAGTTCAAAGAGCAGTTTAAATTGAGATGTTTCTCACCCACATCCATCAAATTTACGAAATATGTGTGATTTCAAGTACGTGACCAGAGATTATACTCGGGTAAGACGTGTGGCTGGTGTTTGCTTAGACAGAATTTTTTCAGTACAAAATCCACTAAGGTACATCTTTAGTAGTTGATGTGTTTTTTTAGTTTTTTTTTCAATCTTAAAAAAAAGATAAGTCTGCTGAGCAAATTCAAATGGTTTGCATACTTTCATTCGACGGTCCTAATAAAGAACTAACATCAATTTATATTACATTTATAAAATCAGCAAAAATACACTAAATTCTAAATAATTGAGTTTATAAAAAATATTTTATCTTCCTAATAAATATGCAGTCTCATTATATATAGCTTAAAGTTGTAAAGCTAAGGAAACACGTGCAAGTATGAATAAAGAAATGGTACAGCCGAGTGTAAAAGTATCAAGTAATGGCCACTAATAAAAGAAAATGGTGACATGCATTCATCCATTATCATTAAGTTATTTTTTTACTACTTATATTAGCGAAACACTTAACAGAACTACCGGTTCTGCCTCATTGAAGAGGCCTTCAAGCTCTTGGAGTCCAACACCTACAACAAAAATTTCTTCTGATGACTGCAAGCACCGCAATTTTATACATCAGCCTTGAAGTAAGTATTAACTGTTCTGCCCGGTAGTTACCTAATTCGAGAAACCACTTCCAAGTGGATTCGCCAACAAACCGGTCGAACGCAAGCCGCGCGTACTGGTTGGTATACATACAGACAGAAATGCCAACCAACTTAAGATGAATTTGTTTTTTTTTCAGTCATCAAGAAATTAAGGAAAGACTGGTACGATTATTCAATGTTAATGTTCTATTAAATTTGGTAGTCTTTCTTGACTTTTGGGGTAACTAGCCATCGTCAATTTATTTTATTGAGTAGTCAACCTGTTTTCGTAAATTTAACTAAAATATGAAAGCGAGACCTTGGGCTTTACTTCGCTTAGAAAGTCATGCCCATTACTGGATTAGTTCGAGCTTAAAAATAATTCTTCCTTAAAACTATCTTGGAATTATATAAATTTTTGTTTTGTTCTACTATGATTCATTCGTTAAGAGTCGAATCAAGGTCCCAATCACAGCGGTAGCAAAAATCATGCGCTTTTCTTTGTTTCTCAGTGTGATTTCATCATTACCACGAACCGTAAAAGTCTTTTTTTTATGATTTGAGAGCAAGGTGCCGTTTTGTAGATGAAGAAGATGCGATTTCATTGTTGAAGCCGAGAAGCAAAATCGGAAGCTACATTGAGGGCAATTTTCGTTGCACGTATATGATGATAAGTGTAATTATCTCATAATGTCAATCTTAATTGATATGGAGTGCTGCTGATGATAAATTTGTTTCTTTTATTTTTTTTTGTTCTGAAAAATATGAGAAAGAATAATTAATAATAATTCAATCCAATGAAATTTTGCAATGACAATTGGAGGTTGCACATGATAGAGAGTCGTTTATTTGTGATTCGAAAAAAAATTATTCAGACTAATATGGGCGGTAAATGTTATTGTAAATATTGTCAAGGCGTATGATACAAATGAGTAAAAAATATCTGCAATCAGAAGAATCAAGAATTTTGCTTAATGCACATCTGTACAGAATAGGAACACTTTGAGAGTTTAGTGGAACAATTAGCAGTCCAAATATATTGAATGTTGTTAAAATCCATATAAATCTCGATCACGTACAGGAATAATTTGATACGCATATCAACTGAACGTGTATTAGGTTTGTTTAAACAATTGTTGGGAACAAGTTTGAATGAACTTACTCATTTCCTGTTCCTTATATTTTGTGGGCTAAAAAAATGGAGTAAATTTTGTTCCCGTCACAATACTCCCAAGAAATTTAGCTTATGCACATTCTTGCAGGGTTTAATACTGTTTAATGTAATTTCATTTCTAGCGCCTTCTTAGGATTAGTTTAACGTAAATCAAATTACTTAGGACTAATTTGGTGTGATATAAACATCATAAATTAGCAAAAACAACTACGACTTTAAGGTCGCGAATGCGGTCAAAAAAAAAACAGTTCTATTGAAAGCCCGCGCTTTCCCCTTTCAGAAAATGTATAACATGTCATACCAACGCGACTATTTAACCCCCAAAATTGATATTTTAAAAGATGGTGACGCGTCGTCTGCATAGTTGTCACGAGAGATTTTCGTCTCAACCCGTAAGTTCCTTCTTTTGACCTTTAGGTACCATTTGCAAAAAAACTATTCAACCTATTTTGATGAAATTTTGCACAGTGCTTATCCTTTATGTCCTTCATCTTTTATACCTAAATTCATCTTTGTATTCCATTTTTTAAAAGAGTGATTTTTGACCTTTCTTTAAAAAAATGGTACGAAAATTGCAATTTAGGGAAACGGTTGATAATTTTAGGTATACAATGTTGCCTTACTCTTGTTTCAGGTTCACCATCAATTTGGAGCAGATAGCACCAGTGGTTAAGGAGAAAAGTGTACCTAAATAAGTTAATTTTATCATGTTTTATTTTTTTCTTGTCATTTTGTAAATATCTAAACGTGCGAAAAAGCCCATTTTAACCATCATTCGTGACCTGGTTACCTTAAGTAATTATCTGTATCGGCTTAAAAAATTAGTCTTAAAAGTGGCAGAATCTCTCATTTTGAAGTATTTAATAACAGAGACGGAGTTGGATCAATTGGTTGAGCGGCACAGCCATCACGCCATGTTGCCCGGATTCGAAACCGTAAGTTTTTATTAAGAAATTTAAAAAAAATCCACTCCGTCTCTAGGCTGTTGTCTAGCTCGCAGCAATGCAAAAAAAAAGACACTCACTCCCTTACCCTAACCCTCTTACGAAAAATGCCATGCTAGCGCATCAAAGGGTTGTCCCCTAGGCTTTGGCCACATAGTAAACAAAAACAAAGTGGGCAAGTGTTTGTCCTTGTTTACACTGCAATATTTTTTAAACAAATAATTTGTATTTAAAAAGGGAACAATTGTAAATTGGTCGAGCAAGTCGATTTACGTGAAACCAGTCCTAAATTCTTAAGTTGGAATTTGATACTAGTTTTACGTAAGCTGTTTTCTCTCGAGTTCCCGTAATCCCCTGTGAGGCATGCTTCACCCGATTCGAGACAACGATTGCAAGTGGGCCTACGATTTAAACTTTGCCATCGCACGAACTACGGTCAAAGCGAACCAATTACCAGGATGCTACATAAAGTCAACGACCTTTCCTACTTTGACTTTCATCTGAGTAAATCATCCCTTCACAAAATCTTATATCTTGATCCCGCCCACATCGTGATCGCCTTTCTTAATTCTTCTTCTTTCCAGTTTGCACTTATTATAATTATAGCTCATGTTGTAGCTTATACTATTTATTATTACTTTACATTATATTATAGCTTGTAATTTTATTATTATGTTATAGCTTGTATTAAGCTTAAATAAATAAGACGACTTAGCTAGCCGTTTTACGTAATACTATTTCGGCTGTATTTAGTCCATAATTAGTACATAATTCATACATGATGTTAACTAGCTGAGTGTGCCCGGCGCTGCTCGGACTTAGGCACAGCCTACTTTAGATACAAGCTCGGAA
This sequence comes from Leptarthrus brevirostris, assembly GCA_964036015.1. Classification (NCBI taxonomy): domain Eukaryota; kingdom Metazoa; phylum Arthropoda; class Insecta; order Diptera; family Asilidae; genus Leptarthrus; species Leptarthrus brevirostris. The sequence continues at coordinate 15,141,036 of OZ038374.1, forward strand.
AACATGATAGTTCGGTCATTGCGCCACCAAACGTTTCGTCATTTTTCATTTTTGTAGTACCACAGATTAACCAAATCTTGCACACAAATAAAACTGCATCCTCTCGCAACCAAAACCAAAGAGAAACGCTGATGTCATTGACGCATTTTAAGCTCAGTAGGTACTGCAACAAAACGAGTATAAGAGAGTTTATTTCCTTACCGGAACAAGTTTCTTTCTACATTTCATATTCCGCGTACCTATTAGTTTTTGTTGATAAGATTTCCCGAAATCTCATAGTCAACACCTGCTCAACTTGACTTAGGATAAGTACCTAATTTGCACAAAATCAGAGCATTTACAGGAATAAAAGTGGATCGCATTCAACAGTAACTTTAGTCAAATGACGAGTATAGCTCTTCATTGTACAGATGTATAGATGGAATGAAAAGCCAATGACGAGCTCTACTTGTAATTTTACCGCAAGGGGTTAAGTAATTCAAAATGAAGTATTACCGCATCAGATGAAGACTTAAATTAGTACTAGTATTTGCTAGTTCAGGATTTTTAGATCATACCAAATTAGTATTACGTAATTCGAATTACGTAAAAATAGTCCTAAATGGCACGGTCTAAACCAGCTCAATTACTTTGACGATAATGAAATTACGCGAAAGCATTAAGTGGGAAACAGAAGTTGGTGCTGGTGCTCTCTTTGGCGCTGGCGAGTACCCTGGTGCTTGGTCTGTAGCCAAGTACGAACAGAATATATAGAATGTTGTATCTCCAATAATCTTGATTTTGAGTTAAAAGCTTTGTAAAGGAAAATAGAAGATCGAATTTCAGGAAAATTTCTACAGTAGCTTTTGAATCAACGAGTTGTCAACTAAGGTGATATAGAATGTGTTAGTCCTTTTGCGTTGATTATTTGACGAAAAATATACATTTTATTGAAAATAGAGATATTCATAGATCTAGTTGTAAACTACCTGTAACGTGTGAAGTCGATATACAAAATGTGCAAGTCTTAGAAAGCTTAATACCCTAGGGATTCTCTCTATTCTTCTTAGATGGATACAGTCCTTCTTAACAGATCCCGAAAAACGGGTGGGTACAAATATATGGTCATTCATCGTCATCAATTAAACCTATATTTGGTGTTCCACAAGGTACACATTTCGAGTCACTTTTATTCCTCTTATACGTAAATGATATCAGAAATGAATTATCATGGTATAAATATCTCTTTTATTCGGAAGATCTTAAAATTCTTGTTTAAATTCGTAACATTTGTGATGTGGTAGCTCTCTAGCTAAAAATGAATAAAGTACCTGCTCCAAGTGTAAAGCTATATCTTTCACTAACTCTCGTTATCTCTTTTTTAAATCCTTATAAAATAGAAGGTAATTAAAGTATCAGGGTTTCTGAGATTGTAGATTTGGGTAAATTTTGATTGTAGGCTGTCATTACGATTATATTATAGCGCAAAGTCTGTAGAAATTTAGGATTTTTACGTTGAAATTCTGATGACTAAACCCTTATATGTGGCATTAACGAATCAATACTCTTTAGAATATGAATTCGGTTTGAAATTCAAATACAAATGTAATGGATGTTTAGAATTCTTGGGTGGAAGCTAATCAAAGGAAATTTACTAGTTTCGTTTTTAACAAAATACGTTGGCAGGGATTTCGCCCTTGACTAGATGTATTTTTATTGCACTGAAAAGCTTCAAACCCAGAAGGGATTTTTTTGATGTAGTATTGATAAGCTTTGCTAAATAATAATAGTGATTGCAAAGTATCATTCTAGTTATTTAATTTATATGCTCCTGACAGAAAGATCAGTTCACGTCACCTGCTCTATT